>JANAVB010027799.1:7019011-8407494 GCA_029216955.1 Iris pallida | reverse complement strand
GCCACAATTGATGGTGTCATTCGATGGAAAGGCCTCTCCTAGTCAATATGTCAATTATTTTGATATTATGACTGTGCACCTGCAAAAGAATGATGCTCTTCTCATCCGAGTTTTCATTGGATGTTTGACGGGTTCGGCATACGACTGGTATCGTAGTCTACCCGACAATTGCATATCGTCTTTTGACGAGTTTAAAGTAATGTTTCTTTCTCGTTTCTATGAAGGAGGCACGGACATGAATATGTCCTCCTTAATAGAAATCAAACAAAAGGAGAAGGAAAACCCGGACGTTCATCGAACGTTTTCGACATGCAACTTTGAAAATGCCTCCTGGTATGCCAGATTCAGCATTGATTGATACATGTAAAATGAATCTGCGACCATCCATTGCTGTCTTTACGGGCTCTCAGTTCACAGATTGGGCCTTGTTCATTATAGCAGCAGTGTCAGCCGAGACCAATGGTAGGTTGGCTCGTGAACACGGGATGATCTTTGCTTTAGAAGACAAAGGAAAGAAAGGCTCTTCAGGCAACAATTCTGGCAATCGCAATGGGAAGGGAAAGGAAACCCTAGTGGTTAATCTTTCAAAACCCAAAACGATGCCGAATAATCCGGGGTCTTCCAAACCAAAAGAAGTACTCTTTTGATGACAGTGATATCCTAAGGATATTCCAATGTCTCGTTAAGAGTGGCAAACTCTAGATTCCGGAGCCAAAAGGCCTAATGAGGTGAATCTGACTGACAATCCCAAATATTATATCTATCATAGATACATAAATCATCCTACCAAGGCTTGCTACGTCTTAAAGAAGAAAATCCAAGAGTTGATAAATGCTAATGCCATCGCTTTAACCAATGATGAGCATACAGTTACAACTAATATGATTTCTCTTCAACTTGGAGGTTTTCCTCCACAACAAGTTCCAGATAGGATTATCCTAATTCCTAAAGCGACAATGAAGATTGTGAATCTTCCGCCTGCTAGAGAGCAAAATGAAGGATTATTGCCTCTCACATTAAAAAATGGTGAAATTATGTGGGTACATCCTGACTTAGTACCTGAAATGGAAGATGAAGGTAAAATTTCAAAATCCAAGAAAGGTAGAAAAGTCAAAACCTGCAATATGATTTCTCATGTTGTTACTCCAGATCATGATAATTTGGATCATCTTTGGGATGATTCCTTTGGAGGATAGATTAAGGGGTTTGAATATATACCCTCCAAGTTTGGCTCCTCCTACCAAACTTAAACTTACTCACCAGCAATGGTTAGCAATGAGTAGTATCCCTTATACAGGGCACAACAAGTCTTTGCTGCTTATGAAAAAGCACCTGTAGGGATCTTTCCTCCTGTCCCGAGTATTCCTACTCCTGTGGCTACAGAGGTTTCTATTCCTCCTTCTCCTGTGGTTACAGAAGTCTCTATTCCTCCTTCTGTTAAACCATCTATTGAAAGTCCACTACCCACTCATATGTATAGTCAACAATCAGTCCATTTTATGAAAAAGATGGGCTATGACTTTCAGAAGGCGGAAGGCTTGAACTATGATAAGGAATGCGACTTCCTTTACAAATTCCAAGTCAAAAATCTACTGTTGGATTGGGTTTTGAGGTCCCTCATAAAAATTCTCGCAAGAAGAAGACTAAGGAAAAGAAGAACAAAACATGTAATATGGTACTTCATTCTCCTGAGTCTGAAGAAGAAACCTTTGCTGGTACGAGATCTGGAAAAAAAGTACCACAAAGATTATGAGGGAACTTCGAAAGAAGCGGAGGACGTTGCTGAAATACTACCAGCTCAACCATCTCCTGTTCCTGCTGATGCAATAGCTTCTAAACCATCTGTGGTTGAGAAAGGGAAACAGAAAGCAGTACGCTTTGACGTTCCATTAAAATCTGCTTCAAATCAGGGGTGGTGATAAAACCCTACAAGTTCGATATTCTAGCGCAGCTAGCTAATACCCCGGCTAGACTTTATATCTTTGAACTACTTCGTCTTTCTAAAGAAAGTCGCAAAACTTTGAGTGAAGCTTTGCTACATGCTGATTCATGCTTAACTCAACTCAAGAGTCCTGATAATATACTAGTGTCATGTCCACAATGTCATAGTGTAATGGAAGCAATTCTTAATATTACCTTCACATAAGAAGATAGGTTGTTGAAGCATAATAAGCATGACAGGCCTCTGTGTTATATATGGTATATTGAATCTACTGAAATTGACAGGATTTATATTGATCCTGGGTCTTCTATTAGCATTATTCTTCAGAGTATGCTACGACCTTTGAGGATTCCTACTAGTGATTTGACTTATACTAGTACAATAATAGTTGGTTTCAACTCTGGAAAGAGTAAACCACTGGGGAAGATTCGTCTGAAGATTCAAATTGGTGATCTTCGAACTATGTCGACTTTTTATGTTATTAACTCAGATGTATCTTACAATATCCTTCTTGGAAGACCGTGGATACATGAGCATAATATTGTGCCTTCAACTCTCCACCAATGCTTCAAGTATGTGGATTCTCAAGGGGTTGTGAAGATTGAGTTCGCAGATATCAATCCTTTTAAGGGTGTTGAAGCCTATTTCTCTGATTCAATACTCTACAAACAAGATCATGTGAAGGAGATATCGGATATGGTCGAAGATCGATCACCTGTCGAAGATCAATCTGTCAATGAAGATCCTCCGGAAGAGCAACCTTTGAAGATTAAAGTCAAAGTTCAAATCCAACCCCAACCTGTCAATGACCAACCTTTGGTAATCAAGGTTAAAGAAAGAACTCGAGCTTCGTCTGAGGAATCAGTAAGTATTCCAGCCAAGAGCTAAGTTCAACCTCTCATGATTAAGGTCAAGGGGCGTACTTCTCGTACAAATGATCCAGAACCCCTGATTATCAACCTTGGCAAGTCTACGCAGAAGACGGATGACGGTCCGTTAATGATCAATCCGAAGCATAGCAGTCAGTTTGTAAATGATGTACATATTGATCATTCTGTACTTTCTAATATTAATGAAGATTTTCTTTTGGAGTACATGGCTGTCAAATTTATTGAAAGAATGACCTTATCTGCTGATAATCAAAGTCATCAACATAAAAATGACATAAATACAGAGGAAACCTTATATATTAATCATAAGGAAAATTCTTTTCCTCCTCATATCGATGTTGGACCTTACTCAAATGTTCTTAACATTTTCTCCCTATCTTCTATCGGTAGCCTCATCATCACAAGCTTGTGTGACTTATAGACGTCACGAAGAATCTTATTTTGTGATTCCGTCTAATAAGAAAAACAAGCACCAAATTGTGTTTGGTCTGGCTAGAAATATCCCTGTTGCTCAGACAAATGATCTCAGAGAGAAAGATAAAGGAAGAATTCGAATTGATAAATATAGTCAACAATCTCTTAAGATTATCCAGAATATGGGATATGATTTGAAGACTATACAAGATCTTAATCAAGGCAAAGGTAGACGGTTACCATTATGTGGTGATCTGTTTTACCAGAAAACTCGTCATGGGTTGGGATATGATCCATCCCACATGTTTAACGAAGATATACAAGAAAAATTTTCTTCCAGTTCTTTATAATCCTCAAATTCTGAAAAATCTAGTTCATCGAATCTGATACATCCCACATGTACAAAGAAGATATGGAAGAATGTTCTTCCAGTTTTTTACAATCCTCATATTCTGGAGGAGACTATTATGATGAATCTGAGTGTGTCTTTTCGGTCAACATGGTTCAAACTGATGGTGAATCTTAGCTATTTGAAAATGACCTTTGGGCACAACAAATGAACACTCAATGGGAGCTTCGTTTTGAACAAAGACAGCCACCTACAGAGGATAAAATTATCAGATTGACGTTGGAGACGGAACTACGTCTAAACCAATATTCATCAGTAAAAACCTTTCTGAAGATGAAAAGGAAGAGTTGGTACAATTGATTAAAGAATATATTGATATCTTTGCATGGAGTTACAAGGATATGCCGGGTTTAGATCCTAAAGTAGATACTCATAAACTTAATATTCTTCCTAATGCCAAGCCTGTAAAACAACAACAACGGCATTTTCGACCAGATATGATGGATGCAATTGAAACAGATGTTAAAAAGCTGATCACTTGTGGCTTTGTTCGTGAAGAACAACACCCAGACTGGGTTGCAACATTGTTCCTGTTATGAAGAAGAACGAAAAAGTCTGAGTTTGCATAGATTTTCGGAATCTTAATGCAGCTTGTCCAAAAGACGAATTTCCACTTCTGATTACCGATGTCATGATAGACAATACATGTGGTTTTGAACGCATGTCTTTTATGGACGGATTTTCAGGATATAATCAAATTAGGATGCATCCAGGAGATGAAAAGCATACTGCTTTCCGTACACCCCTTGGGGTTTATTGCTATACGGTTATGCAATTTGGTCTGAAAAATGCCGATGCTACGTATCAACGGGCTATGAGCAACATCTTTCAAGAACATCTACGGAAAATAGTTGAATGTTATGTAGATAATATTGCTGTTAAAAGTCGATCAAAGATGATCACATTCAAGACTTGAAGACAGTATTTGAGTTGATGCGTCAACATCAACTGAAAATGAACCCTACTAAGTCTTTCTTAGGGGTTTCTAGTGGCAAGTTTTTGGGATTTGTCATTACTTCTCAAGGTATCCACGTTGATCCTGATAAAATTAAAGCAATTCTTGAAATGTGTCCTCCACGTAATCTAAAAGAACTCCGTGGCTTCCAAGGTCGCATTGCTTATATCAGGAGATTTATACCGATCTTTCTGGAAGATGTCAACCTTTCTCTCGGCTATTAAAGAAAGATGTATCATTTGTTTGGGATGAAGCATGTCAGAAAGCCTTCAATGACATCAAACAATACCTTACAAATCCACCTGTTCTGGTACCTCCAGTGGTGGGAAGACCATTTTTGCTCTATGTTCGAGCCTTAGATCATTCATTTGGTGCTCTTCTTGCACAAAAAAAGTGATAAAGGTCATGAACAAGCAATTTATTATCTTAGCCGAATGATGGTCGGAGCTGAACACAGGTATACTCCTGTGGAGAAAGAATGTCTGGCCTTGGTTTTTACCGTTCAAAAGACACGACATTATGTGTCAGGACAGAATATTCATGTCATCTCCAGAATAAATCCTATTCAGGTATTGATGAGAAAACTGAGCATTCTTAACTCTAGGTTAGCCACCTGGGCGATGTTGCTTACTCCTTATGATATGGTCTATGTACCTCAAAATCAGTGAAGGGTCAAGCTTTAGCTGATTTCTTAGCAGCTCAGCCTATACCTGAAACCTCTAAGTTATATGAGGACATTCCAGATGAAGTCGTGGATTGCAATATGACTTTGAAGGATGATATTTGGCAACTATATTTTGATGGAGCATCGCGGGTTAGACCTAAAGGCAATATTATCTCCGGAGTAGGCATCGTCTTGGTCTCTCCTAATAAAATGGTCATATACTGTGCTTATTCTCTTAATGAACCATGCTCCAACAATGTGGCAGAATATAATGCTCTGCTGACTGGTCTCCAAGTAGCAAAACAATTGGACATCGAATTCCTAGAAGCTTATGGAGATTCTTAACTGATTGTTAATCAGGTTAGAGGGACATATGAAGTCAGAAATCCTGACCTCATTTTCTATCATCAAGTGGTAATCGAATTGGTCCTTTCATTCAAAGGATTCTTCATCGAATTAGTACCACGTTCTCAAAATTTGGAAGATGATGCTCTTGCTAGTTTAGCTGCAGATTTAGCTGTTCCAATTAGAAGACAAAACACCATTACTTTGTTGGATCGAGACTTATTCTGTGTCAAGAATAATTTGCATATCGAGCAGAGTTATACTACAGAATCAAGTTCTCAGCAAAGGGATTGGAGAAGTCCGTTTATTGATTATGCAGTCCATGGAATTTTACCTGAAGATCCAAAAGAAGCTGCATCAATCAAGAGATGATCATTTCGATTCTACTACGATTCTTCTTTGCATATGTTATATCGTCGTTCTTATGATGGAATTTTGCTGGGTTGTCTTTCTGAGAGTGAAGCTAAGCAAACACTCCGTGAAGTTCATGATGGTGTCTGCAGTGCCCATCAACCGGGTCCAAAATTACAGGACCTTATCTGAAGAATGGGGTATTATTGGCCTTCCATGATAGCAGATGCTGTGGATTATGCCAGACGGTGTAAAGCATGTCAGATTCATGCTGATTTTATTCATCAACCATTTGAATTCTTACATCCTACAGCAGCTTCTTGGCCCTTCGAAGCTTGGAACATGGATATTATTGGTCCGATTAACCCTCCTTCTGTCAAGGGACATCGGTTTATACTGGCTATAACCGATTACTTTTCAAAATGGGCGGAAGCGATTCCCCTTGTTGAAGTGAAAACATCTAATATGGTTAGCTTCATCAAACACCATGTCATTTATTATTTCGGGATTCCCCGAAGGATAATTCATGATAATGGACCCCAATTTGCCAGTCAGACATTTTATCGATTCTGTGACAAGAATCGGATCCAAAATTTGGCTTCTACGACTTATAATCCAGCTACTAATGGTTTGGCCGAAGCTTTCAACAAGACAATCATTAAACTTCTCAAAAAGTTCGTCTCTTCTAATAAACGTGATTGGAATGAAAAACTTGGAGAATGTTTATGGGCTTACCGAACGACAGTCCGAACTCCGACTGATTTTACACCATTCTTACTGGTTTACGGATGTGAAGCTGTTCTTCCATTGGAAATCCAGATTCCATCTCTTAGAATTGCCATTGCTAATGAGCTAACTACAGAGAATAATGATCGGTTGAGACTTTAAGAACTTGAAGGATTGGACAAGAAGCGTCTTTAAGCGCAATAGCACATTGAGCTATATCAAGCCCGCATATCTCGAGCTTTCAATCGTAAAGTTAAAGAGAGGATATTCAAGGTCGGTGAGCTAGTTCTAGCTGTTTGATGACCGATGGTGATGACTCATAAGAGCAAAGGAAAATTCCAAGCAAATGGAAAGGTCTTTATGTAGTCGAGACCGTATTCTTTAATGGTGCCTATAGGTTGTCTAAACCCAATGGAGATTTGCTTATGATGCTAATCAATGGCAAATTCTTGAAGAAATATTATGTTTGAATTTCTTCTTTATTCTCCAGCTACCAATGTTTGGTTAAGCTGATCTTTTGTCTCCTAAAAGAGAATTTTTGATCTTCTGTCTTACCAGCTGATTAAAAAAAGAGGGGATTTATTATTTATCATATTATTATGATCTCTGAATAAATATTAAGTCTACTTTTTTTCCTATCTATCATGTCCCTATGGCCTCTGAATAGATATTAATCTATTTTTCTTTGAGTTGTTACGATCTGTCACGTTCATATTACCTCTGATAGTATCGTATACTCTAAATAGAAAACGAGATTCATTATCTATCATGTCCACATTATCTCTGGATAGATATAATTCATTGAGTTTAGAAGAAATTATTTCATTCATTTCTTGTAAATATTACAGAATGAAAAAAGATAAAAGATTACAAAAAATTTTATTTGCCTAAGGCGGAGCAGAGACATCTTCAAGCAATTTTTGTAACTCTGCTAGACGCTTCTCACGAAAGCTCAGCACAGTTGCAGCAGCCACAGTCCGTCGAGCTTCCGGAGTACAAATATGGGAGAAGTCAGCGAAAGTAGCTATCATCTTATCCTTGGCTTCGTCAAGGGTTTTGATAGTAGCTTCAGCACCGAAGACTTGTTCCTCCAAAATTGAGCTCTGTGTTAGATGCTGGTCTCGAGCTATGATCGACTGCTCCCTCTCCGCCTTCAAGCGGGCCAATTCTGCCTCAACTTCACGAATTCTATCATTCTGTTGATGAATTCTTATATTTGAAGTTTCATAGGATTCTCTCTGGATATCCAGCTGGGGCTTAGCTTCAGCGAAAAAAGCTTTTTCTTTGGCGACCTTGCTGCTGTACTCTTGGAGAGATTCATTGAAAGTAGTCTTCCGAGCGGTGTATTCAGCTGATAAAGCTTCATACTCGCTTTGGATAAGACTTTCAATAGTTTCGCTTGACAGCCTTAGATATTCTCTAATGGGCTGTTCAAGTTCCTCTATTACCTTCTCCAATGCCGCTGCTCTAGCTGCATCATTGAACATGTCGACATTTCTGATCGTAAGAGCAATCGCAGCTTTCGGACTTTTATAGTTAAGGCCCTTCTTCAGGACCATCTTGATCAGAGCTGCCAGTATTTTGTAGAATGTTTCAGTATGAATCTCAACTAAGAGATTCATTTCTGTGTTTGAGCTCGACGTGGCGGCGATATCTACCAAGTCTATTTTCTGAAGACTAGGGGCAGATTTTGTTGCTTTGGTAGCAGACTGAGATGGAGTCAATGTTGTCGCTGCTACCATAGCTAACTGATCCCCAGGAGCTTCAGGGACAATGTCTTCAGCACTTTTTACTCCAGCTGCTTCTGGAGTTGAAATTATTTGGGTTTTAGTGGCGGTGATGATTGTGGGAGGAATGGTAATCATCATAGCTAACTCCGTTTCAGACACCGTCTTCGCAGGAACTTGTACTGGATTGGTAGCAATAATAGAGGATGTTATTATGTCTCCAATTTCAGTTGATGATTTGACCATGTCTTCATCACCTTCTTTGGCTACCGGCTCTTCAAGTAGTTCAGTTGTAGTGGGTCCTTCTACAACTGGTTCTTCGTTGAAGTCTGTCAATTCTATAGTAGATGTTTCTTTATCTACAGTGGGTTCTACTGCAGTTTGTTCTTTTTCTTCGCCCTCAGCAGAAGGAGACAATTCTAGCTGAGCCTGCACTTCAGGCTCTTGTTGTATCTCTGTATCTTCTTCTGAAGAAGAAGAACTCTTTTTCTCAGATTTCATGTTTTCTTCATGAATATCTTCTTGTGGAGGAGGAGGAGCCACAGGCTTTGATGCAATGATGACACCTGCAAATTAAACAAAATAAGTTAATATACAAAATTATGATATATAATCTTGTATAGATTTTGTGTGATTTATATTTACCTGGAGTAGGTGTAGGACGTGCCAAGTACGAGTCATAGTCCCCATCCCAGTCATCATCATCAAAGGAAAGAGCCGGTTCATCTGATGGTATGAGCTCTCGATCAACAGTATGTATAGTGGCAGCGTCTTCAGTAGCTTATGTCTTTTGTGGCAAAGACAGATGAAGTGATGAGCTGAGGCGTCCCGGAGATAGAACCCCCATACCTTCTGTTGATGTTGCCGGTTGAGAGGCAGAAGATCCTTCTCCAGGATGAGTCAAAGAAGATGCAATATGTTGTGGCTCCTCGACTGGAGTGTCGCTCTCTGGAGTAGCGACTCTCTGTCTAGAAGGCCCTTTGACAGTAATTTTCTTCTTCTTCTCTGGGAGGGTCTTCTCTGGAAGGGTAACAGCTGCACCTGATTTCCGTTTCCGGGTTTTTCCAATAATAATAGGTCCCGCAGCTATTTTCCCAACTCTCGTAGGGATTACTTCCAGATATTCATCTGGAACAGCAGTGTCATCGGGCATGTCTGGAAATACCCTGACTGGCTCTTCAACATTCCCTTCCTTGGGCCATCTAAGACTCCCCTTCATGTTGTAGCCATGGGCGAAGGAGCGGATGGATGCATAAAAGCGAGCATACGTATGAAGTATACGTAGCTCGATTGTGCTGGTAGCAGTCGATACTCTGAATTTAGCACCGGTACAAGCAGTGCTAAAGTATCTCCAGGCTCTTGCACTATCAATTAGCTTCCCATAATGATAGAAGCTGGTGGAGGGATTACCAACATGAAGTTGGTCATATCCAAACTGGCGAGCAAACCAACTTGGTAGATACGGTTCGAACGCACAGTTGTCTTTATTCCTGTACATCAGATGTGAGGGTCTGATGCACATTAGCCATCTGAAAACTGGCGCAGGCAATGAAGTCCTTCCTTCGCCTCTGTCTTCAAATTGTACACCCAGGCAATCAGCTGGAACTTGTGGCCTTATGCAAAAAAAGTTCCATCCATGAGAACAATTCGGCACTGCCCGAGTATCTGCCATTGTAGTTGCAGTCCATGTGGCCTTATTGAATTTCTGGAGGAACACCTCCACATTATCTCCAGGGCCTGGTGGCAACAAACTGCAGTTATGATGCAGTAGCCAGCCCATCAGATAAGTGTAGGGCATCTCTACCCTTGGGAATTCTTTTCGGTGAAGAGCATTGTTGATTAGCTCCTCACTAAAGGTCTGCAAACCTGCGTTTATTCGACACATCATTGATGATAGCATGTTGATTCTGACCTTGAACACCAAACGTACTGCCGACTACAGTACGTTTCGGTGAATTTTGTCTACTGTGCTGATCCCTGGCACCACCCATCTTCGCAGCCACAGAGAAAGAAAGCCTGCCAGCAAAGCTTCCTTGGAGATCTTCTGACTGTCACGCCTCAGGTAGCTTAAGGTTTCAGTCCCCGCAGGGATGTCTCCGATCTTTTTGGACAGATACTAGTCCGGCGACTTATGTAAGACCATCAAACTGTGGATCAAATCTGAAGGAATTATTGAGCAAGGGTTGATGGTTGGAGCCTTGTTTTCTTGAAATCTCCCCTTCTCGTTCTTGGGTATCCTATTCTCATGGTAGAATAGATAGGTTGTCCATTTATTAGTATATGCCAAGTTCGACCCACTATCATACATAGAGGTGCAAATTAAGTAATGGCACATAAGTTCTTGGTAGACCTCAACCAATTGAGGATTTTTCTCTCTAATTTCTGCCAATTTCCGGTTAGAGGGAACATACTCTTCATAGGGCACTTCACCCATCGACAGCTTAGAGATGAATTGTATCTCGTGCAGGACAAGACCCATCTCACCTAGTGGGGTTGCAAAAGTTCCTGTTGAACTCATATACAACTCCATCAGAGCCAAGAACATGTTACTGTTCATCGATATACCATAGCTTGTAGAGGCTACCGCTTCATAAAGGCCTATGGTTTCCAGCTCCGTCTTGAAGTTCTTCATGATCCAGGTAATAAGCTGGATCCAGTTCTGGTTATAAGGAGTCAGCCACCCTGGTAGCCTAGGGTTGGCCTGAGGATATAATACTGCAGCCCTTATGAACTTGTTAATGAATATTGGAGTCTGCACCGGCTGGATCAGAGCTGAATCTTATTCTCTTCTATTAACGATGCCCTGACAACAATATATGAAGACAACATTGCATGCATTGACTAGATGAAGAAGGGCTACATCAAGGGAGATAATATTAAGCACATCACATCGAAGTTTCTTTTCTCTTGCATCAACAACCAAAGATTGAACTTAAACATATCCGATCACATGACAACTTGGTCGACATGTTTACAAAGTTCTTGCCGAAGTCAACTTTCTATAAGATCATTCATAGTATCAGATAGGCTCTCTATCTTGCAAGCTCGTAGTT
The DNA here is from genome assembly GCA_029216955.1 of Iris pallida. NCBI lineage: Eukaryota > Viridiplantae > Streptophyta > Magnoliopsida > Asparagales > Iridaceae > Iris > Iris pallida. The sequence goes on along the minus strand of JANAVB010027799.1, from coordinate 8,396,018 downwards.
TAGGATAATGTCTAAATTAGTAGGAGTATCCAGAAGAATACTCATTTGACCTTCATGTACTCTTTTTTCTAACTCAGGGACATTTTTTACTGAGTTTTTGGCACCCTAAGAAGATTTTAACGATACACCCACATCGGGTTGGTCATATATATAGATACTTTCACATTATGAAGACGTTTCGATATCTAATCACTTTTTTTCCTTCGATTATGGTTTTTTCACTAAATTTTTCGAATCAAGGTTTTGGTGAGGTTCATCTACATCCTTATAACCTTTGAAGACAGATTGTTCATTCCTAAAGAACAATGTTGATCCTTTCTGAAGATTGATGTTGATCATCCCCGAAAACATATCATGTTCATTCCTGAAGACTGATATTAACTTCTTATATATTTTAAATTTAATTATACTCATCAAGGAAAAGTGTTGGATTATGTAACTACCGCGAACACCCCTATTGTCTATTGATTGAGCACAATTAATGACATTCATTTTCCAAATTTGTAAGGGTTATTTTCATAACACTTATATGAGTAATGTTATTCGTACCTCCAAATTGTCTCTCCAAATCATCCTACTTATGTGGCAACTGATGTGACATGTTAAATAATATTATGTGTCATCTGACATGACAAATTTTAACTCAAAAAATTAATTACCCAATTTTTTTCATGTTAATATTAATATTAATGTTAATATTAATATTATTACTAATATTAATGTTAATATTAATATTATTGTTAAAGTTAATATTAATTTTAATGTTAATTTTAACATTTATTTTAATTTTAATTATAAAATTTGCCATGTCACTTCTACATCAACATGTCGCGTCAGCTGCCACGTAAGAAGGGATAGATTGGAGAGACAATTTGAAGGGACAAATAACATTATTTCTTTATTTATATGATTGACAGCCACCCATTCATGGCTACTTGCTAAATTGCTCATTTTGTAAAATCAGAACTCATCTCCCCATTTTTTTTCTAATGATCTAAAACATCAGACTACAACATAAATGTATTTCTGTCTTCATTTATGCCAATTTATCCGGTGGATCTTTTTTCTGTATAATTAATTCATGATGATGGTCGAAGTAATTCCATGCGAACAGAAAAGTTTTGAGTAAATATTTTGTAATATTGAATTCATTCCAAAAGCAATTCATTTATCCTTCTAAATTATTTGATTAGATGTGTTAGTTTTTTGGGTGACCGATTGAAAAGTGAGGTGCAATTCTTAGGAGAAATGATCTAGTGTTTCTTTCTTCCTTTGCATAGTTACTTCTTTCTGATGGTTACTCTTCTTCTTCTTCTTCTTCTTCCGGTTGTTGGTGGTATGCAAGAAGTTCAATAGCGAAAAAAGTGCAAAATATAGAGTATGTTCCGTGGACATAGCCTCATAGCTACTTTAGTTACTAATTCGTAGCCTTGGTAGAGGATAATGTCAAACAATCCATTCTTAGAACGTTATTTTTCTGAAGCTTTATTATACAGAAAATTGGATGAAAAGCATTGAAGTTCTCTTCAATTGTGTAGGGGTGAGTCATGTTGCAATCGGGCGGTCCGGGCCGGCCCACGGGCCAAAGTCTGCAGGCCAGATCGGGCTCGGGCCGGTCCAGGACCGGCCCTTAACCAAAAACAGTCCGGACCAGGTCCGGTCCGATTCAGAGGAAGCCGGTCCAGCCCGACCCACTGGACCGGACCCAGGGAGAGCCGGTCCGGGCTGAACCGGTCCACGGGCCGGGCCGGGCCTTGGTCGGTTCGGGCCGGTTGAACCGAACCGGCCCGGTTTGACTGGTTTTTTATTTATTTATTTTTTTCCTTTTTTTTTTACAGTTTTTTTGTATTTTAATTTTAAAAATTTGTAATTTAATTTTAATTTTGAAAAATGTTTAATTTTGAAAAATGTTTATAAAAATTTGTAATTTAAGAACCGGACCGGCCCTTAGGATTTAATTTTTAAATTTTCATAAAAAATTTGTAATTTAATTTTTAAAACAAAATGATAAAAGTAAAAAAAAAATATTTCTCCCTCTTCCTTTATCCGGGCTTGGGACCGGCAAATGCTTGTTTGGCATAGACGGAGTTAAAAAATATTTTTTTAAAAAAATAAAAAATAGTTTTTGAAAGTATAAGTTAAAATTTGAAAAGTATAAGTTAAAATTTAAAAGTATAAGTTAAAATTGAAATATTTTAAGTATAAATGTATAAGTTTAAATGTACATACCTAATACCTTGCACCGTAGCCTCATTGTTGTTCGCCTTCATGCAATGAAAGCGATTCCAAATCCAGCTCGTGGACATCATGATCTTCTTCATCTTTCTGGTTTTGGGTTCTTCTATCGGCTTTCATCCAATCTTGTACGCACACTAGTGCTTCCAAGATATCGGACTTTAAGCGGCTCCTCCTATCGCTCAACATCCTTGAACTTGTACTAAAACAGGACTCCGATGCTACCGTAGACACCGGAACCATCAGTAGATCACGTGCTATGTTAGAAAGAACAGGAAATCTCTTGTCGTGTCTCTTCCACCATTCTAAAACGGCGAAGTGAACTGGAGTCTCATCTTCGTCTTGATAAAAATTAAGGTAAAGAGACAACTCTTTAGTAGGTTGGGAAGATTATTTTTGTTTCTTCCTTTGTAGTATGCGACCGGCTGCTGATAGCTTAGACGCCAAGCCGGAGCTACTACTAGCCCCCCCTGAGTTGGTCGGGTCGACGTTGCTCCTTCTTCATACAGTATAACTAACCTGTCCAACGCAACTTTAACTTCTATTTTCATGTCAGTAACATCTATACCCATATATTCTCCATATCCATCTAATAAAACCTCTACGCCATCCAATTTGATTGTAGGATCAAATATGGAAGCCAAATAATATAAAAGAGGTACTTCACTCCAATATTTCTTGAATCTGGCTTCCATATTTCTCACCGCATATTCAAAATTTGGAAGATCTCTATATTTAGAAAATAAATAAGACATGTTACAAAGTTCATGTAATGCTAAGCAAGATGTGGGATAATAAACACCAGAAAGAGTACATGTAGCATTGTAAAAAACTTCTAAAAATTCACAAACACTTTCAGCTGCTACCCAATCATCAGTAGTAACTTGATAGTCAAAGCTGACATCCGAACTACAATAATATGTAATAGCACTCTTAAAAGGAATTGCAGATTTCAACATCAAGTAGGTGGAGTTCCACCTATTTGGTATATCCTTCACAAATCTTCTAAAAGTAATACCAAAATGTGCACATGTGTATGCAAAACTTTGTTGTCTACTTGGAGACGAGTTTAGGTGGAGCAAGCATTGTCGCAGAGTGTCTAAATGGGGATCAAAAATTTTTAAACATTCTTTAACAACTAAGTTAATTATATGGCAAGCACACCTAACATAAATAAGTCTATCTTCTAAAATAGGCTGAAAAATCACTAACAAAGAAGACATAGCAGCAGTATTGTTTGATGCATTGTCCAAAGAGATAGAAATTTTTTTAGGATGAATATCATATTCACGCACGTGTTTTGAAATCTCACTTGAAATTATAGCGTCTGTGTGTGGACATTCTATAATTTTAAGACAGATGATGCATTTTTGCAACATCCATTGTGCATCTATATAGTGTGCAGTAATACAAATGTAAGCATAACTCCACTTAGTAGTCCAAATATCAGAAGTAATAGCCAACTTACTAATATTTTGAAAATTCGCTTTCAAAGCGGCTTTCCGCTTGTTAAAGAGACTAATAGCCTCATTTCGAGCTTGTTGTCTACTCACTCTAGTAAAGGAGGGGTTTAGAGAAATTGATGCATAATCTCGTAAAGATTCGCTTTCACCCGTCGTGAAAGAAAGTTCTTCACGAATAATATGTTTAGTTAATTCAATTTTATGCCGAGCAGCTGAGTAAGTAAAGTTACCCATTGAAGAACCGGTGGCGCCAAAGCTTATTTGGTTTTGGGACGCTTGAAGTGTGTCCTTCCCGTAGCAAGTGTCGTAGTGTCTGGATATGGTCCCGGTGCCACCGCCCTTCTTCCATGCGTACTGGTTGCAACATTTCTTGCATTGTGCCTTGTACGGTATTGGTTCACCCTTGGCATCTAAAACAAGCGAACCATCAGGATTAATTTCAAAAATCAAAGTAAAATATTCTCAATACTTAGACCTTTTTTTTTTCTTTTCAGGACGTTGGGTGGAACTAGCGACTTCCGGAGGAGATGGTTGGAACCCCTCCGGAATCGGATTGGTGGCTACTTGCTCAGGTGGAATTTCAGTACCGTAAAAAAAAGTATTAAAAAATTGGTAAGTCTGTCCAGCAAGATCAGGTGGGTTTGAACTTTCACCAGCCATATATAAAATAAAATAAAGTAAAACTATGTTAGAAGAAATTAAGGGATTAAGAGGAAGATCGGGAAGCCGTAGAGCCGGAATGGAGTTGGGAGGGAGATCGGAAAGCCGTAGAGCACCAGAGCACCGGGGAGGAAAAGCCGTAGAACACCGTAGAGAAATGTAGAAAAATGTTTGGAATGAGTTGTGTTTGAAAAATAGGATTTTTGGCCTATTTATAGAAATTTTTCGGGATTATTTTGGTAATTTTGGGCCAAAAATGACCAAAATATCCCTCCCAACGTTTTAATAACGGCTATATGGGAGGGGCATTTTTGTAAAATAACCCTCCCTCCAACGGTCAGCAGGAAAAAAAACAGAAATTCCAACGGTCGGCTGGACCGGTCCCAGCGGGTCTGGCTTCGGGCCGGTCCAACCGGGCCGGGCTTCTGGCCGGGCCACTGAATTATTGAAAAAAAAAAAATTTTGCTCGGGCCGGGCCGGGCCGGTTCGGGTCAGAGGCGGGCCGGGCCGGGCTTCATGGCCAGCGGGCCGGTCCGGGCCTGGGTCGGGCTCCGGGCTAACCGGCCCAGTGATCACCACGAGGGGTGAGCATATAACGGTTGAAAACCGAAAACCGAACCGAACCGAACCGAAATATGACAAACGGTTCGGTTTTCGGTTCGGTTTACGGTTTAAAAATTTAAAAATTTGAAATAACGGTTCGGTTTCGGTTCTTCATCCGAAAAATCGAACCGAACCGAAAACCGATTTAGATTTAGTAATTTATAAAACTATCCACAATATACATATACTAATATTTATTAACTCCTAACTGAGCGCACTCTCTTCTTCTATTCTATGTCGGTGCTTCTTTGAGCACTCTTTCTATCTACCATCAATCTATATATACTAATATCTTTTACTTTATGCAGTCTCAAAATGCCAAAACATAATTTTATTTTTTACAAACTTTTTTATACAATTTACGTCCTTTAAAAGGACATAAATTTTGCATTTTTTCAGGAGAACATTATTACCGTAAAATGATAATTATTGAATATATAGCGGATAAAAAGTACGAAACTGGAGACGGGTTGGTAAAATTGGTTGTTTCAAATGCAGTTTGACATATTTGTTATCAACTTTTAAATTAAAAAAGAAAATAAAATCATTTTATGGAAAATGGTAGAGAAGTGTTGTTGGCAATTCATTTTCCTTTAAATCCTAAATAATTAAACAAAAAACAATTGGTCAATGTTGGCGCTCTCTACGCTGGGTAGACCATGTCTACAAGGAGCATTAGAGCATCATTAGTAAGGCCCAACCCATTTTTTTAGATTCTAGATTTAGAATGTAAGAGCACCTTTATTGGATAGGAAAGATCCATTTTAGTTTTATTTTCTAGATTTTTAGGTCTAATTCACCCACATGAGCTACAGATTGGGCTCAAGGTTGTGAAAAGCGCTAAACGCTAGTCGAACGGGCACCCACCGCCTAACGTCTAGTCCGTCTAGACTTCCTCCTAGGCGGACGCATATATCTAACGATTCAAAAAATAAAATAAATTCAAAAAATCCACTGAAAATTGTGTGTGTGTGTGTGCGTGTGTGGTGGAGGGGGGGGGGGGGGGGGGGGGGGGGGGGGGGGGGGGGGGGGGGGGGGGGGGGGGGGGAGGAGGACTAGGCTGGCGCCTAGGGGATATCGGTCGGGCACCTGCCGCCTAACGTCTAGGTGCCTAGATCTAGGCGGTTCAAAAAATAAAATAAAAATTCAAAAACTTAATGAAATTGTAGAAAAAGTTCATAAAACCCAAAAGCATGCATAGTCGAGCGTCGGGGGAGACTAGGCGGACGTCTATGGGGCATCGGACGGGGACCAAGCGTCGCCTAGACGGCTGCCTAGACCGCCTTTTAGAACAGTGGTTGGGACTTAGAATTTTTACATTCAAAATGTATAAAATTATTTTGTAGAATAGTAGGTCCCAAATTAGAACTAAATTCTAGATTTAAATTATTATTTTTCTATATTAATTTTTTTACCATATAATTTTTGGGACCAAAGCTAATTTTATCGTTTTCTACCATTCTCGTGCAAACCAAACTCATTCTACATTTATTTATATTTTAAATTTTGGACCTAGAAATAAAATTTTGAGTACCATCTACTAATAATCTACTAATGATTTAATGATGCTCTCAGCGTAAAACTTCACAAAGAAAGAAGGATCATAAGTACATTTTTTTAAAACTCGTTTCCAAGTAGACAGCAAAGTTTTGCATGCACGTGCGCACATTTTGGTATTACTTTTAGAAGATTTGTGAAGGATATACCAAATAGGTGGAAATCCACCTACTTGATGTTGAAATCTGCAATTCCTTTTAAGAATGCTATTACATATTATTGTACTTCGGATGTCAGCTTTGACTATCAAGTTACTACTGATGATTGAGTAACAGCTGAAAGTGTTTGTGAATTTTTAGAAGTTTTTTACAATGCTACATATATTCTTTCTGGTGTTTATTATCCCACATCTTGCTTAGCTTTACGTGAACTTTGTAACATGTCTTATTTATTTTCTAAATATAGAGAGATCATCCAAATTTTGAATATGCGGTGAGAAATATGGAAGCCAAATTCAAGAAATATTGGGGTGAAGTACCTCTTTTATATTGTTTGGCTTCCATATTTGATCCTACAATCAAATTGGATGACGTAGAGGTTTTATTAGATGGATATGGAGAATATATGGGTATAGATGTTACTGACATGAAAATAGAAGTTAAAGTTGCGTTGGACAGGTTATTTATACTATACGAAGAAGGAGCAACGTCGACCCGACCAACTCAGGGGGGGGGCTAGTAGTAGCTCCGGCTTGGCGTCTAAGCTATCAACAGCCGGTCACATACTACAAAGGAAGAAACAAAATAATCGTTCCAACCTACTCAAGAGTTGTCTCTTTACCTTAATTCTTATCAAGACGAAGATGAGACTCCAGATCACTTCGCCGTTTTAGAATGGTGGAAGAGACACGACAAGAGATTTTCTGTTCTTTCTACAATAGTGTCACCCCCAGTTTTCAAATTAGGGATATTTTCGTCATTTTCAAGTTTTATAATATTTTAGAAATTTTATTTGATTTTATATGATTTTTAGAAATTTATTTGAGTCGGTTTGAATTTTACCCAATTCGGACTCAATTTGGAGACCCGGGTAGCCTGGACCCTAGTGGAACCCACATACTAGCTGGACTTGGCCCACATGCCATCCAAATTAGGCTAGAAACCATAAACCCTATTTCCATGACTTAATTAGTCATTTTAGAGGCTTAATTTGTATTTAGAATTAAACCGAACCAAACCGAACTCAATTTTGAACCAAACCTAAGTCTGATGGATAGGGGGCTTATTGGATCCCCAAAAACCAAACCCATTTCCCCCCCCCCCCCTAGCCGGCCAAGACTAGGAGCACCCCCCCTTTCCTTCACAACCAAGTAACTCTCTCTCTCTCTCTCTCAAAAATTCCATTTCTTCTTCCAAGCTCTTCTCCAAGGAAACCTAGCATAGGTTTGTCATTAATTCTCCATTCATTTACTCTTTTGCATTAATGTCTTCACAATAAATGTTGAGAAGTAAATTCTCTACACTTTGTCCCTAGGATTGGTAGGTTTCCCTAAAATCTAGGTTAAGGATTAATTTGGGGCTTTTATATATTGAATGGTATATATATATATATATATATATATATATATATATATATATATATATATATATATATATATATATATATATATATATATATATATATGTGTATTTGTGGGAGGAATGAGAGAATGGTGGTGGTGGTGTATGAGTGAGAGTAGCGGTGAGAGTGTGTGTTTGTGTGTGTGTGAGTGTGTGTTTGTGTGTGTGTGTGTGTATGAAATTAGATATATATATATATATATATATATATATATATATATATATATATATATATATATATATATATATGGATATGTGTATATGTATATATATAGATATATGGTTGTGTGTATATATATGTATCTATATGTGTGTGTGTATTTATATATATATGTAGAGATGTGTGTGTGTGTGTGTGTATATATATAGATAGGTGGTTAGAGGATTAGATATATGGATATATAAATAGATATAAAGATTGATAGATATATAGGTATCTAAATAGATATGTATATATATATATATATATATATATATATATATATATATATATATATATATATATATATATATATATATAAAATATATATATATATATATATATATATATATATATATATATATATATATATATATATATATATATATATATATAGGTGAGTAGAGGAAGAAGTGAAGGAGAAGTGAAAGAAGAAGAAGAAGAAGAAGAAGAATGAACTGTAGCAGCAGCAGTATAGAGCAGCTGCAACTGCAGCAGCAGCAGTAGGGAGCAGCTGCAGCAGCAGCAGTAGGGAGCAGCAGTAGCTGCAGCAGTGGGAGCAGCCCCCCTTTTAAACCATCATTTCCCCTCCTATTCCACACTAAAAACCCCCCTACCTATATATATATATATATATATATATATATATATAGGTATAGATAGATATATTAGTGAGGGAAATGAAGAATAGAGTAGGGAAAAGTTAGAGAGATTAAGAAGTTAGAAAAATTAGAAATAGAAGAGAAAGGAAGAAGAATAGGAAGAGGGAAGAGAATAAGAAGAGTTAGAAATGAGAAGAAGAATAGGAAGAGGGAAGAGAATAAGAAGAGTTAGAAATGAGAAGAAGAATAGGAAGGAGAGTTAGAAGGAGGAAGATTAGAAGAATAGGAAGTAGAAGGAGATTGAGAAGTAGAAGGATAGATACACAAAATATAGGAAATCGAGTTAGAAGGGGAAATTGAGCTCGGAGCGTCGGATTACGACGAAACTTGACGTAGGCCTAGGTTATGTGAATTAGATTTTGCGGGTAGGCTCCCGAGTGGAAATCGGGGTCGTAGGGCGCCGGTATCGCGCCGTATCAGTGCGTATCTTAAAATATTCAAGATATCTGCAACGGGCCGTAAGGTGGACTAGACGTCCACTTTATCTAGGTATTTTGGTAGGTAACGAACCTATAGGCTAGTAACCTACTATCCTAGGGAGATCGGGTCAAAATATCAAGCGTAGGTAGGCTATCTAGATAATCGCCGAAGGTAGAATTTTACCCTTTTTAAGGGTAAAATAGGGAATTGGCCCATGGCCAAGATTTGAGTTTCCAAGTCCAAGATGGACTTGGATATGGGTTGTTGTCACGCCCCGCTCCCGTAGGAGCGATCGTCCTCGCTAAGGCGTGATGCCGCACGAACCTAGATTGCGCTCGTGCAAGGCAGTTTCATAACGGTCGATTACATCGGCGGCGACGGGGTCGTCGCACAGAAGTCCCAAGCAGAAATATTGAAACATGCAGCAGAATTTAAGAACAAGTAACACATTCACACAAGTCATTCAAAAGAAGCACTTTATTGATATTGAATACAAGATTACATTTGTGGGCGCAAGGCCAAATTACAATATCTTTCGTGCTCCCTTTTCTCTCATTTACAAGTCACTCTGCTCTCTCTCATCTCTCGATACAATACTTGAATCCAGCGAAAGCTTCGGAAGGCAATGTCCATACATTATGTCCTGTATAAGTCTTCAATCCATGCGGCCGCACGCTTTGAATCGCCAAGGAACTTCGTGCCTCGACGCGTCCAAGCGAGCTCCGCGCCACGAGCTTCTACCTGTGCCTGCACATGAACACTGTGTGGGTGTCAGTACCACTGTACTGGTGGAGTGAGCTCCTCGCCCACCCATACAAAACCAATACGTTTCATTTACTTTGTGCAACATAAACCCTTTTTACGATTGTCTTTCTATTCTTGCCTTAGGATCAGTTTTAGGACCGGCGCCTTAGCGCAACTTGTGTATCGGAACCATCCCGTACTTGCAATGTCAACGTTAACTCATACTTGTCACCAGACTACTCCTCGTGCCAATAACATTAACCTATCAAGTCGTGTCCGCCTTACGGCCAAAATCAAGAACGCAACTACACGATAGACTTCATTTTCGTGTGACCGTGCTATCGTACTGATAACATCCTTATCTTCAAGTCTCGAAACCTTGTCGTTTTCTTACAATGTCAACATATCGACTCAGACTTGTCTTGTGACAACGCGGCCGTGCCTCATATTTTGAGGTCGTGCCCAGCAACTCGACATAACTTTCAACCAACTTGCCCTACGGCCCTTCTCGACTTTACACTCGACGCCACAACTCGTGCCGAAGCACGACGCCTACGTTGATACCAAATCTTAGGCCCAACATTATGTTTTTAACTTGTACACACACCTTCAACTCGACTCCTTGATATAGCACACTCAATACTCGACTAAATCCAAAGGCACACTCGCGGATTGTCGCCGCCATGCCAACATCTATATGAACTTGGCCACTAGCACGACAAGCTATATTGGACCTCCATTGGATATTAGGGTACGTTCGAGAATAACGAGGCGCGAACTCGCCGAATTTCCCCTAATACCCGCTCTACGGCGCACCCCTTGGGTAGGTCGCACCCCGTCCAAGGGTCCCGTAGGCACGTGTTCCTCCTAGGCCAGATCAGTCCCGTGGCCGCGGCAACTGTCTGAGGAACAAAATCAAAACCCTTGTGCACCGGTACACAAGTTGTCCAATGACCATGCAGACTCGACCCACTTCCTCATTTCTGGACCGTTTCATACTTCTCAACGTGTATAGGAACGCGAGACTCCCGACCGAGGGACCGCCTCGAACTACTTAACGTGGATAGGGACGCGAGACTCCCAACCGAGGGGCCGCCTCGAACTTCTTTGAACTCGAGGGAACGACTACTACGTAGCCTTCCAACTTAACTTAAACCAAACGTGTTCCTTGAATGCCATAGACCGTGGCTAACTTTCCAATAAACCAACCGTGGCTCGTGCCTCTAAACCGACTCGTGTTCTATGCAACGCTATCGCCCAAGTCATACTTCATATGATGGGCCTTGGGGTCGTGGGACTATTTATCTTGACAACCGCAGAATGAGCGGGACATCACGTAGAATAACTTAGGTCGACCGACATAACTTTGCCTAACTCACTCGAGCCTACAACATAACCCAAGGGACGAGCAAAGGCTATGCCAAGCCTTGCGGGACAGGACCGTGCATGCTTTAGCAAGCATTTGTGCGGGCGACGCCTATGACTTAGGCTAACTCTCAGCTTTTGCACCGAAGACCAACTTTCCTTCTCCCAAGCCATGGGACGAAGAACCGAGTGTCATTTTCAAAGCACGCCGTGCACCAACTCTAAGCCGACTGTGGGACGTTTTCCATGTTCTAACTCGATTCAAACCGTCGGGATTATTCCCTTAGCTATGTGGATGCGTAGCTTTTATTTATCAAGCCTAACTTGTGCAAGTTGAAAACACGATTTATTATGTGAAGACAAAGATGATGAGAGTTCACCGAAACTACCCCACCTGAGCGATGTCTCCGAACAAGCCGTTGCAAGGCTAAGGCCGAACGTCGTCGACGTTTCGATTCCTCCGATTGACTTTGCGGGACGGGGCACTACATCATACACCACTCAGAACAAGTCTCGTCCTCGAGACTTCCCTGAAGGCAGGTCATCCTACCATTTCTATGGCCAAGACTTAATCGTACACATTTCGCCTACGCGTTCCTTCGATTCCGAGCCACGCTCGCACTATTATCAATCTTTTCCTTAACACGATTTCAAGATCTCGACACACTCCCATCTTTCAAGCCTTGCTTGAACTCATCGTATCACTTGGCTGGATCGTGCATGCATTCCAAGCGTTCCCAAAATACATGTATTCAGCCAAGCCGCATGATAGAGAATTGTCATTCTCACTCGAGTCGTATCGTGCACATACCCAGGCGTCCCTGAAATATATGCATGTCAGCCGAGTCTCGTGAGCAGGGTTTCCTATATTCGTGATTTCCATGCATGCCAATCCTCAAGATCAATCTTTTCGATTTGCTAACACGTGCAACAGGGCGTCTCGCCTAACCGCTAGGCTATTTCTTTTCGAGGCTAAGTCAATATTAGGATTGGAATCATAGTTCCCCAACAATAATGCCAACACTGACCCCAATCCTAGGGTCAAACCAAAGTCGGTAGTACGGGATTTTCTACCCAAGCTCGCGTCACTCAGATTTCTAAACATCAAGCATGATCACCTATTCGCATCAGCGCATTCGTTGCGCGTATTCGAATCCCTTCAATTCACCAATTCTAACCAATTCATGTATTCAATCACGAGGTCATCTCGCTTGACAATACGTTGCGCCCCAATCTCACGCGAGTTCGATTATCCACGGTGGTTCATGAATCACCATGCAACGCACCCGCAGAATAATCATTCTCATCGGGGCGTAACTCTTGTTTGAGTTTAGACTAACTCATTTTTGATACGCGGATTGGACCTACTCAATCCTCAAGTTCGATTCTTCAAGCACACAAATCCATTCTCGAGTCACCTTCGCGTCAAACCACAAATCGAAGCACAAATTGTCGCACCGTACAAGTTCGACCACTCCTGCTGTATGAATCACCATACCAGCGCTCACGCAGAGTGATCGCCCTAATCGGCGTGACGCATGTGCGAGGCTTGAGTAGCACTCGCATAAGACAAGAACATCAACGTTGTGGTTGTCGACGAAGCAAATCCAAACATTCCAGTTTTCATCCAAGCCAAGTTCGATAGTTAGATCGTCATTCGTTCAACTTAGAAAATCCTCGAGCCAAGCCTATCCTTTCCTCGACACATTTTAATATCCCGATTATAGCATCCATCGAAACAATGACATTTGCACGATCGTCATTTGCCGAGTCAGAGTACCCCCGAGTTATCGCATATCGATCTTTGATACGCCTCAATACCATCGACGACATGCGTAACCTGACGATCTTCCTTTGCAACCAATTTCGAGTCGTGCGACTAATGCTATTGTCCGAGTTGGATGTTCCACAATTTTCTCGATATTCAAGATCAAGTTCGATCGCTATTCCTCAAGCTCGTTTCAAGATCGTTGTTCAAAACTCAAGTCATATTTTATTTGTATCAATCCAATATCGCACGTGCGATCCTCTAAGTTTCCTCGATCAAGACCATTCATTTTTATTCATCGTTCTGAATCGTTTTCTACTCGCATTGCTCATTCACAAGTTGTCCGAACGAGATGCTCGTTTGGGACATTCGAAGTCACGACCGACTAAGCGTGACGCGTTCTAAGGCTTTGTGCGATCGTATCGCCTCGTCGACATACTCGTAATCCTCAATATTCACTCGAACAATTCCCAAGACGAACCATACACCACTTGGATTCGAGCCACTCGACTAGTCGTCGACACTCATTCTTATTCTTCTCCGAACCTATCATATACACCACTCGGATTTGAGCCATACGATCTAATCCTCAATCACGTTCGCATCGTACGCTAAGACATCCTTCAGATTCGTTCGACGAATCACTAGCGTAGTCGCTCGCGTCGTATCGACGCACTAAGTCGTTCGTATTATTTCCTCAAAATCCAAATCTATCTTCCGTGTACGCCTAAGCGTTAGTCCGATAGCGTTTCTATCGTTAGACACTCTAAGTGTATCTCCGTTCCCGACCGAGCAATACTTGTTATCGCTCGCGATTTGTTTGCACCAAGGGTCGAGGTGCGCGACGCGAAACACAACTTAGCCATAAGGCCGTGTGCATAGCCATTCCGTGCGGACTATTTTCCGAGTTTGCACGCTCAATTGCTAGGGTCGACGTTGGACTAATTAGGTATGCATGCGACTTGCTAACATTAGCACACATTTTCTATCGAGTCAAGTTTGCAACGTTCGGCACAAAGACCCTATCGACGCATTTGGCAACGGCCTACCGATGCGTTAGATTGAACGCTTGTACGAGCTTTCGAAAATATTTAGACTTATTGTATGGACATGCCGAGGGAGATTTGAGAGAGAGCGCACCAACGATAACAACTTGCAGAAGCAACAGAGTTTTGCGGAAACATCGAAGTTAAAGAATTCAATCGGCGGACCAAGGACGTAAAGCCGTGCTCTGATACCATTATGTCACGCCCCGCTCCCGTAGGAGCGATCGTCCTCGCTAAGGCGTGATGCCGCACGAACCTAGATTGCGCTCGTGCAAGGCAGTTTCATAACGGCCGATTACATCGGCGGCGACGGGGTCGTCGCACAGAAGTCCCAAACAGAAATATTGAAACATGCAGCAGAATTTAAGAACAAGTAACACATTCACACAAGTCATTCAAAAGAAGCTCTTTATTGATATTGAATACAAGATTACATTTGTGGGCGCAAGGCCAAATTACAATATCTCTCGTGCTCCCTTTTCTCTCATTTATAAGTCACTCTGCTCTCTCTCATCTCTCGATACAATACTTGAATCCAGCGGAAGCTTCAGAAGGCGATGTCCATACATTATGTCCTGTATAAGTCTTTAATCCATGCGGCCGCACGCTTCGAATCGCCAAGGAACTCCGTGCCTCGACGCGTCCAAGCGAGCTCCGTGCCACGAGCTTCTACCTGTGCCTACACATGAATACTGTGTGGGTGTCAGTACCACTGTACTGGTGGAGTGAGCTCCTCGCCCACCCATACAAAACTAACACGTTTCATTTACTTTGTGCAACATAAACCCTTTTTACGATTGTCTTTCTATTCTTGCCTTAGGATCAGTTTTAGGACCGGCGCCTTAGCGCAACTTGTATATCGGAACCATCCCGTGCTTGCAATGTCAACGTTAACTCATACTTGTCACCAGACTACTCCTCGTGCCAACAACATTAACCTATCAAGTCGTGTCCGCCTTACGGCCAAAATCAAGGACGCAACTACACGATAGACTTCATTTTCGTGTGACTGTGCTATCGTACTGATAACATCCTTATCTTCAAGTCTCGAAACCTTGTCGTTTTCTTACAATGTCAACATATCGACTCAGACTTGTCTTGTGACAACGCGGCCGTGCCTCATATTTTGAGGTCGTGCCCAGCAACTCGACATAACTTTCAACCAACTTGCCCTACGGCCCTTCTCGACTTTACACTCGACGCCACAACTCGTGCCGAAGCACGACGCCTACGTTGATACCAAATCTTAGGCCCAACATTATGTTTTTAACTTGTACACACACCTTCAACTGGACTCCTTGATATAGCACACTCAATACTCGACTAAATCCAAAGGCACACTCGCGGATTGTCGCCGCCATGCCAACATCTATATGAACTTGGTCACTAGCACGACAAGCTATATTGGACCTCCATTGGATATTAGGGTACGTTCGAGAATAACGAGGCGCGAACTCGTCGAATTTCCCCTAATACCCGCTCTACGGCGCACCCCTTGGGTAGGTCGCACCCCGTCCAAGGGTCCCGTAGGCACGTGTTCCTCCTAGGCCAGATCAGTCCCGTGGCCGCGGCAACTGTCTGAGGAACAAAATCAAAATCCTTGTGCACCGGTACACAAGTTGTCCAATGACCATGCAGACTCGACCCACTTCCTCATTTCTGGACTGTTTCATACTTCTCAACGTGGATAGGAACGCGAGACTC
The DNA here is from genome assembly GCA_029216955.1 of Iris pallida. Classification (NCBI taxonomy): domain Eukaryota; kingdom Viridiplantae; phylum Streptophyta; class Magnoliopsida; order Asparagales; family Iridaceae; genus Iris; species Iris pallida. Next base: position 8,380,033 of record JANAVB010027799.1, on the reverse strand, counting down.
CCGACCGAGGGACCGCCTCGAACTACTTAACGTGGATAGGGACGCGAGACTCCCAACCGAGGGGCCGCCACGAACTTCTTTGAACTCGAGGGAATGACTACTACGTAGCCTTCCAACTTAACTTAAACCAAACGTGTTCCTTGAATGCCATAGACCGTGGCTAACTTTCCAATAAACCAACCGTGGCTCGTGCCTCTAAACCGACTCGTGTTCTATGCAACGCTATCGCCCAAGTCATACTTCATATGATGGGCCTTGGGGTCGTAGGACTATTTATCTTGACAACCGCAGAATAAGCGGGACAGCACGTAGAATAACTTAGGTGGACCGACATAACTTTGCCTAACTCACTCAAGCCTACAACATAACCCAAGGGACGAGCAAAGGCTATGCCAAGCCTTGCGGGACAGGACCGTGCATGCTTTAGCAAGCATTTGTGCGGGCGACGCCTATGACTTAGGCTAACTCTCAGCTTTTGCACCGAAGACCAACTTTCCTTCTTCCAAGCCATGGGACGAAGGACCGAGTGTCATTTTCAAAGCACGTCGTGCACCAACTCTAAGCCGACTGTGGAACGTTTTCCATGTTCTAACTCGATTCAAACCGTCGGGATTATTCCCTTAGCTATGTGGATGCGTAGCTTTTATTTATCAAGCCTAACTTGTGCAAGTTGAAAACACGATTTATTATGTGAAGGCAAAGATGAGGAGAGTTCAACGAAACTACCCCACCTGAGCGATGTCTCCGAACAAGCCGTTGTAAGGCTAAGGCCGAACGCCGTCGGCATTTCGATTCCTTCAATTGACTTTGCGGGACAGGGCACTACAGTTGTAGAGGTTGGTAATGAGTAGAATTAGCCGTCTAAACCTAGTCTTGGACCCGGTTGACCACGGTTGACTTTTTAGACTAAAAGTCAACTATGGGTCAACACTTTACCCAATTTAGTTCCAAATTCCATTTAACTTGGACAGTTGACTAAAAGTCAACTATTAGTCACCAGTGACCTAGGGTTGACCTAGAGTTGACCTAGAGTTGACCCGAGTTGACCCGTTGACCAAAAGTCAACGGTAAGCCAGTTTTTGACCTAGTTTGATTCGGATTAACTTCCAATGTTCTCCCATGACCAAGATTGACCCGACTAGATATTTCTTGACCTAGAATGACTAAATAGGATTTAATTTGATTTAACTTTACTTCCTAAACATAGTATTGATACGTCTTGTTCTCTATAGGTCCTCGAGACACTGCAGTTGATCCGGTCGACATATTTTATATATCATCTTACAGGCGAGTACATTCTCTGATACTTATTTCCAATTTATGATAACTGTTATGATTCATGTACTTAGTGTTGATATGCTTATTCCCGACACATGGTTCTCACGGATTGGTATTCTTGGATCCCGACGAGAGATGTTTTCTCCTTCTTAGGTTGGGATGTATTGTGCAAGCACCCTTGTAGCTCTTGCTCAATATATGGTCACTGATTCTAGAAAAGGTTAGCTACCTTCTCATTAGAATCCCGTGTAGTGACGTGTCCTATTTGGATCCATTCTACCAGTTGGGGTAGGGGGAGTAGTAGCGTAGTCCTGTGATCAGATCCATCCCGTATTCCCGAACAGTGTGAGTCATATACCACACTTATGACTTGCCAGGCCGATTCTTGACAGGTACCCAAGCCGATCACAAGCTGAAACTACTACTCACACACATTGGACACATATGGCTTTCCTTGACTTGTGTACATACCATGATTCTGTTCTATTTTCTTGTTCTAGTTCTAGCTTTACAGCTTACCATGCCATGATACATACATATACACTCCATGATTTATTGTATATGCTCTATTTACAGTCTTATAGCTTTTATTCTATCTTGAGATCTGTTATGAGATATATGTACTCGTTCCATCCTGACTGAACTGTTGATAAAATATTTCAGATGCCGACGAGGGAGATTACAGTACCTACTACGGTCCGGACGACGTAGTGGGCCTAGACTTGGTCCCGCAGGGCGTAGCTCTGCCTGACGAGACTATACCACTTGTTTAGTTAGAGTAGGTCTTTGTACTGGACTTTGTTTCCAGTTACTTTTGAGACTGTATTTATATTTGGACTGTATTAGAGACTAGACTTGTATATTATTTGTATTTGGACTTGACAGGTTATATTTTATCGTCTTGTTGTCTTTATCTTTCAGTCTTTACTTATCATCTTAGAGTTGTGATTGAGCACATATATATATTCATTGCTTGTCCTCCGTTCGGAGTTGACCATATTCTCGACAGGTTTTGTTATATATATAAACTGTTGTCATACTAGAAAATCCACAGCGTTCCACGTCATTTTTCCGGTGAGGGCTGGGCGTTGTCGCATCACGTGCCCTTTTAGCGGGTGCGGGTCGTGACACGTTTTAGTGGTGGCCCACGCAGTTCCTGAAGTCGCAATTAGTGCGATGTCGTAACGGCACTCGTCTTAGAGTGTTGACTACGAGCCTGTGTTACACATAGGAAGTAGTAGGCTAAGAGTGCTCAATCACAGTAGAATCTTTCCTTGCTTATCTTGCTTACCGTCTTTGATATTGATTTACTGCATTCTAGCTGTCCTCATTTGATATTGCCTTCATGTGCCATATTGATATCTTTTTTTCAATTTGTCTCCAGGATAGTGATGACTCATTCTCCTGGCGAGGAGTACGGGGAGACGGAGAGGTCTGCCACTTCTGGCGGACAGGCTCCGATTACTTTCCCGGCTGATGGGACTTCTGTTGGGGCTCTTGGAGGTACTCCTCCAGCTACCTCGATGACCGTCCCTGGGGCCATTGCGGGTTCTCTTTCCGTAGTGCCGAGGGCTACAGCGGGAGCTGCCGGGGGCATTCTTCCTCCGCAGCAGGGGACTCCTCCGGTGATGATGGGAGCTATTCCTCCATTGCCTTCTCTGCCCACAGACATGGGGCAGATGCTAGCGTTCTTTCACCAGGTGCTGGAGTCCCAGCGGGCCCAGCACGAGGCTCAGTTGAGGCAGACAGAGGACATGCGCCAGGACATGGAGGATGCACACAGGTTGGCTTTGGCGGCTGTGGAGCGTGGGGCTCCACAGAGGGAGGTTCAGCAGCAGCAGCAACCGAAGATCGGGGATATCCAGGCTTTCAAGAAGCTTGGTCCGAGGGATTTCAAGGGGACCGAGGGCATTATTTATGCTGATGACTGGCTCGAGGATATCGAGTGCCAGATGAGGGCCTGCCGCCTAGCAGACGACCTGAAGGTCGAGGCGGTTGGGTTGCAGTTGTTAGATATTGCCCGGACATGGTTCCGGAACGAGCCGGCTCTTGCAGGAGAGGGCCATACTTGGGCTGAGTTTTGGGCCCTGTTCAGAGAGAAGTTCTTTTCTTCCATGGACAAGATCGGCCTCGTGCGGCAGTTCCAGAACCTGCAGCAGGGCGGTATGACCGTAGAGGAGTATGCGGCGGAGTTCGGCCGGCTGAGCCGATACGCCGAGTACATGGTGAGTGACCCGGTGATCCGAGCGGAACGCTTCCGGGAGGGATTAACATGGGATATCAAGATCCTGATCCCTTCCTTCTATGCGTCATATACGGAGGTTTATGCGGAGGCCCGGAAGGTGGAGAGGGAGTGGGGCTTGAAGCCGAAGAGGGATCGAGATTTATTTTCGGGGGCCAGTAGCAGCGCAGGGGCTGCTAAGCGCCCTCAGCTTCAGCATCAGCCGTTCCAGCATCACCAGCAGCAGGGGCAGGCCAGAGCGTCTGTCCAGAGGGGTCAGCAGCGTCCGGGACAGGATGATCCGCCGTGCCACTTCTGCAAGAAGCCCGGTCACCTCTTCGAGTTCTGTAGGAGGAGACTGGGGCTGTATCTCTTTTGCGGTGCTGTTGGACATCAGATGCGGGAGTGTCCCAAGAACCCCCGTGTTACTGGAGCAGCTCAGAGGGCACCCGTTCAGAGGGTACCAGCTAGTATGCCGGTAGTTCAGCAGCGAGGTCCACTTCCGACTCAGCAGCAGCAGTTTTTCAGCACCGCCAGCAGAGGGGTGGTCAGGGTAGAGCCTTTGCTCTTGTAGCCGAGGAGATGGAGCCTATCGCGGATGTTGTCGCAGGTTCTATTCTGCTCGATTCTTTTCCAGCTTTGGCCTTATTTGATTCTGGTGCTACGCACAGTTTTGTGTCTGTTTCTTTTGCTCTTAGGCACAATATTATTGTTGAGTATCTGGGTAGGACTTGCAAGATTATGACTGGGAATGGCATCATCCTAGTTAATAATATTTGCAAGGGACGGAGAGTTTCTTTGAGAGGCCGGGAGCTGAGTGCGTGTTTGCTCGTAATGCCACTTCCGAGTTACGATGTGGTACTCGGTATGGACTGGTTGAGCATGCACCACGCTAGCATCGACTGCAGAGGGGGCATGATTCTGTTTAGGCTGCCGGGAGAGCCGGAGTATGAGTTCACCAGGGGTGCAGCAGAGAAGGAAGATGGATTCTGCGGAGCATTGTTGGCGGGGCCGGTGTTGCCACATCCACTCATTGCTGAGTTCTTGGATGTCCTTCCCAAAGAGCTGCCCGGGATGCCGCCAGATCGTGATGTTGAGTTTTCTATAGATCTAGTGCCGGGTGCTGAGCCTATCTCTCAGCACGTTTATAGAATCAACAACAGTGAGTTAGCGGAGCTGAAGAGACAGATCGACGAGCTGGAGGACAAGGGTTTTATTCGATCTAGTTCTTCACCTTGGGGCGTGCCAGTTCTTTTCGTCCCCAAGAAGGATGGTACGGTACGTTTGTGCATTGATTACAGGGCGCTCAACAACCTTACCATCAAGAACAAGTATCCTTTGCCAAGGATTGATGACTTGTTCGACCAGTTGAGCGGCGCGAGGGTGTTCTCGAAGATCGACTTGCGTACCGGGTACCATCAGCTGAAGATGAAGCAGGATGACATTCCGAAGACTGCCTTTCGGACCCGCTATGGCCAGTATGAGTATATCGTCATGCCGTTTGGGTTGACCAACGCCCCGACGGTATTCATGAACTTGATGAACAAGGTATTTCATCAGTACCTTGACAAGTTCGTGGTGGTCTTTATTGATGATATTCTCATCTACTCGAAGACACCAGAGGAGCACGAGGAGCACCTGAGGATTGTGTTGGACACTCTCAGGAGGGAGCAGCTGTATAGGAAGCTGTCCAAGTATGAGTTCTTCTTGGATCGCGTGGAGTTCCTAGGCCATGTTGTCTCTGGCGAGGGGATTTCAGTGGATCCGAAAAAGATTTCTGCAGTGGAGTCCTGGTCTACGCCGAGCTCAGTAGCTGAGGTTCGAAATTTTCTGGGTCTGGCAGGTTACTACCGGAGATTCGTGCAGGACTTTTCCAGGATTGTCCAGCCGATGACCCGCCTTACCAGGAAGGACGAGGAGTTTGTTTGGTCCGATGAGTGCCAGGCCGCCTTCGAGGAGCTGAAGGCGAGGTTGACTACAGCTCCTATCTTGACGCTGCCATCTGGATCTGGTGGTTATACGATCTACAGTGATACTTCAGGACGGGGTTTAGGTTGTGTGCTTCAGCAGCACGGGAAGGTAATTGCCTATGCATCTAGGCAGTTACGTCCTTATGAGAGGAATTACCCTACCCATGATCTGGAGCTGACAGCGGTCATCTTTGCTATGAAGCTGTGGAAATACTATCTGTACGGAGAGCGAGTTGAGATCTATACAGATCCCAAGAGCTTGAAGTACGTATTTACCCAGAAGGAGCTGAATATGAGGCAGAGGCGATGGTTAGAGCTGATGAAAGATTTTGATATATCCTTGCAGTACCATCCGAGGAAGGCCAACGTGGTCGCGGATGCTTTGAGCAGGTATCCCGTGGCCATGTGTTTGACGATGGATCGTCACCTTCTGGCAGATCTGGAGAGATTGGGCATAGAGGTGATAGTTCCTGGGTTCGAGGCACAGATGTGGGGTCTGCAGGTGCAGTCGGAGCTGATGGAGAGAGTCAGGGCAGCTCAGTTTGAGGACGAGGCTCTGAGAGTCATCAGGGAGCAGGTCCAGAGAGGACTGTTGGATGAGTTCTCTATAGCAGGGGATGGGTCGTTGAGACATGGTACCAGATTGTGTGCATGCCGAGCGGAGGACTTCGGGAGGAGGTTCTTCAGGAGGCGCACCGTTCTCAGTACTCTATGCATCCAGGAGCCAACAAGATGTATAGAGACTTGAGACAGCATGTTTGGTGGTATGGCATGAAACGAGAGGTGGCTCAGTTCGTTTCGAGATGCTTGGTGTGCCAGCAGGTGAAGGCCGGAAGGCAGAGACCCGGTGGATTGCTCCAGCCACTACCCATTCCTGAGTGGAAGTGGGAGCATATCACTATGGACTTTGTATCTGGGCTTCCGCGCTCTCCAGGAGGAAAGGATGCGATTTGGGTCATTGTTGATCGATTGACCAAATCGGTCCACTTTTTGCCTTTCAAAGTGGGTTTGTCGACGGAGAGGTTGGCCGAGATGTACGTACGACAGATAGTCCGATTACACGGGGTTCCAGTGAGTATAGTCTCGGATCGGGACAGCCGATTCACTTCCCACTTCTGGAGGAGTTTGCAGCTTAGCTTGGGCACATCGCTCAAGTTCAGTACCGCATACCCACCCCAGACAGACGGGCAGTCGGAGAGGACGATTCAGACCCTCGAAGATATGCTGCGTACCTGTGTCTTGGACTTCGGGGGATCTTGGGAGGACCACCTTCACTTGGTAGAGTTTGCTTACAACAACAGCTACCAAGCCAGTATAGAGATGTCACCTTTCGAGCCTCTATACGGACGGAGGTGCCGTACTCCCTTGTCTTGGGATGATGTTGGTGAGAGGGTTTTGCTTGGCCCTGAGATGGTAGTGGATGCTGCAGAGAAGGTCAGGGTTATCAGGGATAGACTTCGGGTGGCGCAGGATAGGCAGCGACATTGGGCCGATAGCCACCGGAGGCCATTGGAGTTTGAGGTATAATTTAGATTTTTCTAGTATTTGAGTCTGATTGTGATTGTTTTAGATCAAGCTCTAAGTCTTATGTTTTGTTCTAGGTTGATGATCTTGTCTTTCTGCGGATTTCTCCGACGCGTGGCACGATTCGTTTTGGTGGCGGCGGGAAGCTTAGTCCACGATACATCGGACCATTTCGTATCTTGGGCAGGGTCGGTGCAGTGGCTTACCGACTGGAGTTACCGCCTGCACTAGAGGGAGTGCACAGTGTGTTCCACGTGTCGCAGCTGAGACGGTACGTGGCAGATCCCAGTCATGTCTTAGACCACTCCGAGATCGAGGTGGGACCGACACTCAGCTATCCAGCGAAGCCGGTTGAGATCTTGGACCGAAGAGAGAAGGTGCTCCGGAACCAGGTCATTCTCTTGTTTCGCGTTGCATGGAGACACCACTCTCCAGGTGAGTCCACCTGGAAGAGGGAGGACGACATGCGGGAGCGATTCCCATATCTCTTCGGGCCTTGAGGTAAAATTCTTTCTTCTTCTTCCTTGTTCTGTTCATGATTGCTGTATTAGTTCTCATTCAATTTCGATGACGAATTTTTTTTAAGGAGGGTAGATTTGTCATCCCCAGTTTTCAAATTAGAGGTATTTTCGTCATTTTCAAGTTTTATAACATTTTAGGAATTTTATTTGATTTTATATGATTTTTAGGAATTTATTTGAGTCGGTTTGAATTTTACCCAATTCGGACTCAATTTGGAGATCCGGGTAGCCTGGACCCTAGTTGGACCCACATACTAGCTGGGCTTGGCCCACATGCCATCCAAATTAGGCTAGAAACCATAAACCCTATTTTCATGACTTAATTAGTCATTTTAAAGGCTTAATTTGTATTTAGAATTAAACCGAACCAAACCGAACTCAATTTTGAACCAAACCTAAGTCTAATAGATAGGGGGCTTATTGGATCCCCAAAAACCAAACCCATTCCCCCCCCCCCCCTTGGCCGGCCAAGACTAGGAGCACCCCCCTTTTCCTTCACAACCAAGTAACTCTCTCTCTCTCTCTCTCTCAAAAATTCCATTTCTTCTTCCAAGCTCTTCTCCAAGGAAACCTAGCATAGGTTTGTCATTAATTCTCCATTCATTTACTCTTTTGCATTAATGTCTTCACAATAAATGTTGAGAAGTAAATTCTCTACACTTTGACCCAAGGATTGGTAGGTTTCCCTAAAATCTAGGTTAAGGATTAATTTGGGGCTTTTATATATTTAGGGGTGAGCAAAACTCGGTTTAAAACCGAAAACCGATCCGAACCGAACCGAAATAAGGTTTCGGTTCGGTTTTTTTTTAAACGGTTCGGTTGTCGGTTTAGAGGTTCGGTTTTTTTGGATTTTCGGTTCGATTTTCGGTTTTTGGGTTCGGTTTTCGAACCGAACCGAAAACCGAACTTTAAAACCGGTTTATATATATATATATATATATATATATATATATATATAAAACCGAAAAACCGATGAACCGAACCGAACCAATTCGGTTCGGTTCGGTTTTGATTTGGTCGGTTCGGTTTTGAGTTCGGTTTTAATTTTTTCGGTTCGGTTCGGACCGAACCGAACCGATGCTCACCCCTATATATATTGAATGGTATATATATATATATATACATATATATATATATATATATATATATATATGTGTATTTGTGGGAGGAATGAGAGAATGGTGGTGGTGGTGTATGAGTGAGAGTGGTGGTGAGAGTGTGTGTTTGTGTGTGTGTGAGTGTGTGTTTGTGTGTGTGTATGAAATTATATATATATATATATATATATATATATATATATATATATATATATATATATATATATATATATATATATATATATATATATATGGATATGTGTATATGTATATATATAGATATATGGTTGTGTGCATATATATGTATCTATATGTGTGTGTGTATTTATATATATATGTAGAGATGTGTGTGTGTGTGTATATATATAGATAGGTGGTTAGAGGATTAGATATATAGATATATAAATAGATATAAAGATAGATAGGTATATATATATATATATATATATATATATATATATATATATATATATATATATATATATATATAGAGAGAGAGAGAGAGAGAGGTGAGTAGAGGAAGAAGTGAAGGAGAAGTGAAGGAAGAAGAAGAAGAAGAAGAATGAACTGTAGCAGCAGCAGTAGAGAGCAGCTGCAGCAGCAGCAATAGGAAGCAGCTGCAGCAGCAGCAGTAGAGAGCAGCAGTAGCTGCAGCAGAGGGAGCAGCCCCCCCTTTAAACCATCATTTCCCCTCCTATTCCACACTAACAACCCCCCTACCTATATATATATATATATATATATGTATATATATAGATATATATATATAGGTATAGATAGATATATTAGTGAGGGAAATGAAGAATAGAGTAGGGAAAAGTTAGAGAGATTAAGAAGTTAGAAAAATTAGAAATAGAAGAGAAAGGAAGAAGAATAGGAAGAGGGAAGAGAATAAGAAGAGTTAGAAATGAGAAGAAGAATAGGAAGGAGAGTTAGAAGGAGGAAGATTAGAAGAATAGGAAGTAGAAGGAGATTGAGAAGTAGAAGGATAGATACACAAAATATAGGAAATCGAGTTAGAAGGAAAAATTGAGCTCGGAGCGTCGGATTGCGACGAAACTTGACGTAGGCCTAGGTTATGTGAATTAGATTTTGCGGGTAGGCTCCCGAGTGGAAATTTGGGTCGTAGGGCGCCGGTATCGCGCCGTATCAGTGCGTATCTTGAAATATTTAAGATATCTGCAACGGGCCGTAAGGTGGACTAGACGTCCACTTTATCTAGGTATTTTGGTAGGTAACGAACCTATAGGCTAGTACCCTACTACCCTAGGGAGATCGGGTCAAAATATCAAGCGTAGGTAGGCTATCTAGATAATCGCCGAAGGTAGAATTTACCCTTTTTAAGGATAAAATAGAGAATTGGCCCATGGCCAAGATTTGAGTTTCCAAGTCCAAGATGGACATGGATATGGGTTGTAGAGGTTGGTAATGAGTAGAATTAGCCGTCTAAACCTAGTCTTGGACCCGGTTGACCACGGTTGACTTTTTAGACTAAAAGTCAACTATGGGTCAACACTTTACCCAATTTAGTTTCAAATTCCATTTAACTTGGACAGTTGACTAAAAGTCAACTATTAGTCACCAGTGACCTAGGGTTGACCTAGAGTTGACCCGAGTTGACCCGTTGACCAAAAGTCAACGGTAAGCCAGTTTTCGACCTAGTTTGATTCGGATTAACTTCCAATGTTCTCCCATGACCAAGATTGACCCGACTAGACATGTCTTGACCTAGAATGACTAAATAGGATTTAATTTGATTTAACTTTACTTTCTAAACATAGTATTGATACGTCTTGTTCTCTATAGGTCCTCGAGACACTGCAGTTGATCCGGTCGACATATTTTATCATCTTACAGGCGAGTACATTCTCTGATACTTATTCCCAATTTATGATAACTGTTATGATTCATGTACTTAGTGTTGATATGCTTATTTTCGACACATGGTTCTCACGGATTGGTATTCTTGGATCCCGACGAGAGTTGTTTTCTCCTTCTTAGGTTGGGATGTATTGTGCAAGCACCCTTGTAGCTCTTGCTCAATATATGGTCACTGATTCTAGAGAAGGTTAGCTACCTTCTCATTAGAATCCCGTGCAGTGACGTGTCCTATTTGGATCCATTCTACCAGTTGGGGTAGGGGGAGTAGTAGCGTAGGCCTGTAATCAGATCCATCCCGCATTCCCGAACAATATGAGTCATATACCGCACTTATGACTTGCCAGGCCGATTCTTGACAGGTACCCAAGCCGATCACAAGCTGAAACTACTACTCACACACATTGGACATATGGCTTCCCTTGACTTGTGTACATACCATGATTCCATTCTATTTTCTTGTTCTAGCTCTAGCTTTACAGCTTACCATGCCATGATACATACATATACACTCCATGATTTATTGTATATGCTCTATTTACAGTCTTATAGCTTTTATTCTATCTTGAGATCTGTTATGAGATATATGTACTCGTTCCATCTTGACTGGACTGTTGATAAAATATTACAGATGCCGACGAGGGAGATTGCAGTACCTACTACGGTCCGGACGACGTAGTGGGCCTAGACTTGGTCCCGCAGGGCGTAGCTCCGCCTGACGAGACTATACCACTTGTTTAGTTAGAGTAGGTCTTTGTACTGGACTTTGTTTCCAGTTACTTTTGAGACTATATTTATATTTGGACTGTATTAGAGACTAGACTTGTATATTATTTGTATTTGGACTTAACAGGTTATATTTTATCGTCTTGTTGTCTTTATCTTTCAGTCTTTACTTATCATCTTAGAGTTGTGATTGAGCACTTATATATATTCATTGATTGTCCTCCGTTCGGAGTTAACCATATTCTCGACAGGTTTTGTTATATATATAAACTGTTGTCAGACTAGAAAATCCACAGCGTTCCACGCCGTTTTTTCGGTGAGGGCTGGGCGTTGTCGCGTCACGTGCCTTTTTAGCGGGTGCGGGTCGTGACAAATAGCACGTGATCTACTGATGGTCCCGTTGTCTATGGTAGCATCGGAGTCATGTTTTAGTGCAAGTTCAAGGATGTTGAGCGATAGGAGGAGCCGCTTAAAGTCCGATATCTTGGAAGTACTAGTGTGCGTACAAGATTGGATGAAAGCCGATAAAAGAACCCAAAACCAGAAAGATGAAGAAGATCATGATATCCACGAGCTGGATTTGGAATCGCTTTCACTGCATGAAGACGAACAACAATGAGGTTACGGTGCAAGGTATTAGGTATGTACATTTAAACTTATACTTTTATACTTAAAATATTTCAATTTTAACTTATACTTTTAAATTTTAACTTATACTTTTCAAATTTTAACTTACACTTTCAAAAACTATTTTTTATTTAAAAAAAATATTTTTTAACTCCGCCTATGCCAAGGAAGCATTTGCCGGTCCCAAGTCCGGATAAAGGAAGAGGGAGAAATATTTTTTTTTACTTTTACCATTTTTTTTCAAAATTAAATTACAATTTTTTTTTGAAAATAATTTAACAAAAGAAAGTTAAATAAAGTAAGAAAAATTAAATAATTTAGCAAAAAAAATAAATTACAATTTTTTTTTTGACAATTCCTTTTAACAAAAAAAAGTTAAATAAAGTAAGGAAAATTAAATAATTTAGCAAAAAAAATAAATCACAAAATCTTTTTGAAAATATTTTAACAAAAAAAAGTTAAATAAATTAAGGAAAATTAAATAAATTAGCAAAAAAAATAAATTACAAATTTTTTTTGAAAAAAATTTAACAAAAAAAAGTTAAATAAATTAAGAAAAAATAGATAAATAAAACCCATCTAAACCGGGCCGGCCCGATTCAACCGGCCCCAACCGGCCAAACCGACCAAGGTCCGGCCGGCCCGTGGACCGGTTCGGCCCGGACCGGCTGCACCATGGTCCGGTCCAGTGGGCTGGACTGGACTTACATGTGCTGAACCGGGCCGGACCTAGTCCGGCTCGTTTGGACCTAAGTATCGGTCCAGGACCGGCCTGAGCCCGGTCTGGCCCGTCGAATTTGGCCCGTGGGCCGGCCCGGCCGGACCGTATGCACCACGATCTCTTTCCTTTGGACTTTTATTTTGTCAAGTCAACAAATCAATTATAGGTATTGATGGCTAAGTTCCTACTCGGTTGTTATTGATAGACCTGCCTTCTGCAACCCAACAAGCAACGTAAAATGTGCTGTCAAGCAAAGAAAAACAAACCCAACCACTATTCTTCCTCGCTTTTCCACTGTCGTGCCGTTTCCACTACGCCAACGTGTTCACTTTATGTATTAGCGGAATTTAATAAATAAATATAAACAAATAAATAATTTTTGAAGAATTAAACCTTCTACTACACCAAAATTGATTAGTTTATACAAAATCCCACTCGGAATGATATATTATTGGCTACGAAGATTTAGTCAAATACCATAAATGAAAAATAAAAAAAAAATGGCAGCAGGATATACTTAATTTGGTATTGTTTATTTGGCATGCTTTCGTACTTCTTGAAGCAACAATAAACGATGTGCATATAGTTGCTTTATGATAAGACAATTTATTCTATAAACATAGAGGATTTTGTTTCAAAATTTGTTTATAATTTTACTTTTCCAAAACCATCAACAATGTCAAACAATATCTATAAGTGATATGAATATAAAAAAATAACCTGTATAACATGAAAATTTTTATGAAATGTCCAAAAAACGAAAAAAATTATGAAAAATCCACCGTGCAATAACATTTCATCGCGTGCCCAGAATTAGTAAAAAATACATAAAGAGGATTTTGAATGACCTTTTTGCCTTTCCTTCTAATTTATTGAAAACACCCACGAAAGTACTCTTAAAAAAACGTTTCGATACTTCATCTTCTTCCATACGTTCCTCACTTTCGAATCTAGGTTTTCTCCTCAAAAATCTTCAAAAACTCGTCGGAAAATTTCGGAAAGACCGAGACAAACGGCAAAAGTGCTAAAACGGAGGTCCAAATATCATTTTTTTGCGCTCCTAAAATTTCGAAAGGCCGACTAACAAAAAAATTGTTAATCTCAGGCTCCTCGAAAATACACTCATTTTGCGACAAACCGGACCTCGTTTCGACCTCCCAGTCAAAAGCTATGACCCTCCAAAGTTTCAACTGACCATAAAATGCAGGAGAATGACTATTCTTCGTGTTAGAACACGAAGAATATTAATTTCGCATGAGGGTGGCCATTCTCCGTGTTAGTAACACGGAGAATGTCATTCTCCGTCTTAATTTACATGGATAATGACCATTCTCCGTGTTCGTAACACGAAGAATGGCATTCTCCGTCTTAATTTACACGGAGAATGACCATTCTCTGTGTTAGACATTCTCCGTCTTAATTTACACGGAGAATGACATTCTCCGTCTTAATTTACACGGAGAATGACATTTTTCGTTTTAAATGACACGGAGAATGGTCATTCTCCTACGTTTTAACACTGGGAATGGCCATTCTCCGTGCTAAATTACACGGAGAATGGTCATTCTCCGTCTTAATTTACACGGAGAATGGTCATTCTTCGTGTAATTTAAGACGGAGAATGGTCATTCCAGTGTTAAAACGCAGGAGAATGGACATTCTCCGTGTTAGAAATATGGAGAATGTCATTCTTCGTGTAAATTAACAAGGAGAATGACATTCTCCGTGTTAATTTACGCGAACAATGGCCATTTCCAGTGTTAAAACATAGGAGAATGATCATTCTCTATGTCATTTAAAACGGAGAATGACCATTCTCCGTGCTAAATTACACGGAGAACTAAATGACACGGAGAATGATCATTCAAATGTTAAAACACAGGAGAATGACATTCTCCGTGTTAATTTACACGGAGAATGGCATTCTCTTTGTTAAAATGCAGGAGAATGACTATTCTTCGTGTTATATCGACGGAGAACAGTTGACAGAAACCTAATTTTTTATTTTTTATTTTGTGGAAAAAAATTTGCCATGAATAAAGATTCAAGAGTTTTCGTTCTTCTTTCAAAACAATGCTAACTCTTATGGAAAAGAAGAAGAAGATTTTCTCTCCATAATTGACCTAATTGTCGGAAAAGAATAAGAAGAAGAAGAAAATGAGCGATGATCGGAGTTCGACTGAAAAAAAAGCACGGTAAACTACGAACGATCTTTGCGATCTCTGCTGAAGATGAGAGCAATGAGATTCAGATCTCTCGTGAAGAAGAAGACGACGAGAATCACAATCCAAATCTGAGTTTGTGTGGAGGGGTAGTTATGATATTAATTTTGTAAATACAGAGCATCTAAAGGGAATCTTGGAATAGTTAACGTAAAAATATATAATTCTGGGCATTTCATAAAACCCATCCTGCGGGTGGATTTTTTATATAAAGTAACCCCGAAATTGGGTTTCTCAGCAATTTTCAGTATAACAAATGATACTATTCTGTTAGCCCAATTATTAATTTGAATATCTTAATTATGGTTAATCGATTAATTTTTTTTTATGAAATTACTAAAGGTCATGCAATTACTACATTGTTAATATGTAAACTTAATATAGTTCTAATATATAATAATATTATCATCCTTATTACTATGTATATTGCTTGTTCGCCGCCTAACGTTTATTTTACAGAAAAGTAATTCAGATATTTTGAAGCAAGATTAATTTGCTTATGCCAAAAAATGATGTACAAAAGATATTGTTATCCTAATAATTTATTTAAACCCTCCACGATATCTTTGGGTCTGTTGACAAGTTTCGATGATTTTGCTGACCGATCATCGACATGGTCAAGGGGGCAGCACACCTCGTCAGGGTTCGCCCCTGAAAGCCAATCAATTTTGGATCTAGTTTGCTTTCGACAATCTACTATCTTAAACCAAATTATGCTCTATCAAACATGAACAACTTGAAGAAGCCAAGCTATCAGGGCCCTGAGTCTGGTGTCATCTTTATTTTATAATGTACTCTTAGAAAGATTGTAGCTCAATAGGTATTGACAAACGAAAGATACCAAAACACTTGGTCAATTTTAGCCAAAAATCAACGTTATAGTATACTGACTATATACTTCCAATATAATATTATATCCAGTTTTGGCCTATTTGATGTCCATAGAGTTCTTGTCTTGCCAAGCAGTATACTGTTCTGCATTGACAGTATTATGTTGGTATACTGATAGTATTCTGTCAGTATATCGACGATATACTATACTATTAGACCAAAATTTAATTTCTAGAATTTTTATGTTTTGCCAAATAATATATATTTTTGCCTTGTCAGTATATCAATGATATATTATCTGGTCTAAAACTTCACATCAATAAATGATGTATTGGCTATTTTTATAGCTGTTATTTTACATGTTGGCAATATACCTGTTGGGAAAGAAGCGCGGAAACCTTTCCCCAAACCGGAGAGTACCTGCAAGAGGACCGAGCAATACAACGCACGAACCCAAAAACAACCACACAAAACAATCCACGCAGACACAGAGAATTTTTGACGTAGAAAATCCTTGCGGGAAAAAAAACTACGGGACGATCGGAGTCCAACCCTGAGAAGCCTCCACTAATGGAATAGAAGAATTACACCCTCTACAAACTCCTCCCGATCCAAATCGGATCCCCACAACACTCAGAAGTAAGAACAATGATTACAAGGCTACGAAGAACGAGAACGACGAGTAGAGATTACCCGAACGCGATCTCCTTCGAAAAACGACCTTCAATCCTCCGTCTTCTCTCCCAAAGTTGCAAATGGCACTCTTGCCTCCTTCCTCTCTCTCTTCTTGTTGTGTGCTACAATTATGTTACACTAGATTAGGGCTTGGAAATCCCAACTTAACTCCCTAATCCCGCAACAAATCTGGACCGTTTGATTTGATCCAGTGGTAAAAAATCACCCAGATTTTTGCCTCAGCCCCGACGACACAGAGTTCGGCCAGAACTCTGTGTCGGGCAACCAGAACCTATCGGCCACATTCTGGAGTGGCCAGACCGAGTTCGGCCCGAACTCGCCCTGGGACCGAGTTCGGCCCGAACTCGGCAGCCCCAGTCCAGAACCCCTTTTGGGTTAGCAGCAGCAGCAGCAACTCCGCGTCGCCTACTTCCCGAGCTTCTCCGACATCGAACGGTGCTCGTCGCACTCCGGGATCTTCTCCACATAGGTTGGGAACCCCACCCACTCCAACAAATCTCCCCCTTCACAACTATGGGGAGGATATCGTCATCCCGACGATCTGCCTGCAGTACTCAAACTTCTCCTTTGGTAGAATCTTTGTGAACATATCAGCTCCGTTGTCATCTGTATGAACCTTCTCAAGCTCCGCGTCCTTCTTCTCAACCACATCTCGTATCCAATGATACCGAGTCTCGATGTGTTTGGACCGGCTATGAAACGTCTGATTCTTCACAAGGTGAATAGCACTCTGACTGTCGTAAAGCAAAGTATACTGCTCTTGCTTCAGTCCCATTTCCTGCAGCAGCTTCTTCATCCACAACAGCTCCTTGCAAGCCTCCGTCGCCGTAATGTACTCTGCCTCTATCGTCGACAAGGCAACACACTTCTGCAACCGCGACTGCCACGACACCGCTCCTCCCGCAAACATCATCACGTAGCCCGAAGTCGGTCGCCTTGTGTCTACATCTCCAGCCATATCAGCGTCGGTATGCCCAACCAGCTTCGGCTCGTCACCACCAAAGGAAAGTCTCCAACCAGCAGTGCCCTGAAGATATCGTAGAATCTACTTGACCGCACTCTAATGTACCCTTCCAGGATTTGAAAGATACCTGCTAACCGTACCAACTGCATGAGCAATATCTGGCCTCGTACACACCATGGCATACATAAGGCTTCCCACAGCTGAGGCATATGGAACCCGCTCCATATCTTCCTTTTCGTCCTCGGTAGATGGACATTGCTCCTCAGTGAGCTTAAAGTGAGCCGCAAGAGGGGAACTCACTTTCTTCGACCCGTCAATACCGAAACGCTGAAGTACCCGGTGAATGTACTTCTTTTGGGACAAGTGTAGCAGCTTGGACTCTCTCTCTCGGCTGATCTCCATCCCAAGAATAGTCTTTGCTGCGCCCAAATCCTTCATAGAGAAGGCCGCACCCAGTTGGCGCTTCAGCTCCGCTATCCTAGTGGCATTCCGATCCACTAATAGCATATCATCAACATAGAGCAATAAAATGATAAAATTATCATCGACAAAATATCTCACAAATACACAGTGATCCGACGTCGTCCGTGCATAACCATGCTCCCCCATAAACGACTCGAACTTCCTGGACCACTGCCTCGGAGCCTGCTTCAGACCATACAAGCTCTTCCTCAACCGGCAGACCAAAAGTGACTTGCCCTTCTCACAGAATCCCTCTGGCTGCTCCATGTATAACTCCTCCTCAAGATCACCATGGAGGAATGCCGTCTTCACGTCCATCTGCTCGACATCCAAGTCGAGACTGGCTGCTAATGCTAGCACCACCCGAATAGACAAATGCTTGACGACAGGCGAAAAGATCTCATCATAATCCACGCCTTTCTGCTGACCGTAGCCTTTAACTACCAGCCTCGCTTTGTATCGAGGGCGAGTAGCATCATCCGTCTGCTTTACTCTGAACACCCATCAATTCTTCAAAGCCTTCTTGACCTTTGGCAACCGCACCAGATCATAAGTGGAATTGGTGTGCAAGGAACTCATCTCCTCCTGCTTAGCCTCCATCGACTCCTGTCTGTGTTCGTCTTCCATAGCCTCTGCAAAAATTTTGGGCTCTCCCCCGTCAGTCAATAGCACATACTCATCCGGTGAGTATCTCGTAGATGGTCGACGATCTCTGTCGCTCCTTTTCAGTGGAGCCACTGGTGCTGGCCGTATACCAACAGCCTCCTCCCCTTCAGGAACTGCCTCCCCGGCATGCTCATCCCCCTGAGGGACACCCTGACCACCATCAGCAGGCTGATGATCAAGGTTGGGAGCAACTCCATGTACCGGCTCCCCCATAACTGGATCCTCTGCGATGTCCTCTGGAAACTGCTCAAAGCAAAATGACTCTAACTCAGGCAATTTCTCAGCCTCAGAAGGTGTCTCGGAATCCTGAGTGTTGGTCATAGTCTGATCCTCGACGAACACCACGTCCCTGCTTCTGTAGAGCTTTCCTTCCACTGGGTCGTAGAGTCTATAGCCAAACTCATCCCGACCGTAGCCGACAAAGATGCATCGCCTCGTCTTCGGCTCAAGTTTGGTCCTTTCGTCCTTCGGTGCATGCACGAAGGCCTTACAACCAAATGCCCGTAGGTGATTGTATGACGGCTCTTTGCCGTACCATACTTTATCAGGCACATCACCCTGCAAAGGAGGACTAGGAGACAAATTAATAACATAAGCAGCTGTAAGAAGAGCCTCACCCCAGTAACTGTCCGGCAAGTTTGCTTCTGACAGCAAACATCGCACCCTCTCCATCAGTGTCCTGTTCATGCGCTCCGCTACACCATTGAGCTGAGGTGTCTTGGGCGGAGTCTTCTGGTGTCGTATCCCTTGCTCTCTGCAATACGCATCAAAGGGACCGATGTATTCGTCGCCATTATCGGACCGAACACACAACAACTTCTTGTCCGTCTCCCTTTCAACAGAGGCCTGAAACTCTTTGAAAGTAGGCAGCACCTGATCCTTGGTGTTTAAGGCATAGACCCAAATCTTTCTGGAACAGTCATCAATAAAAGTTATAAAGTAAGATGTACCACGAAGAGATTTTACCTTCATAGGACCGCAGACATCCGAGTGAATCAACTCGAGCAATGCCGGCTTCCTCGAACTTGGGTGACTTTGGAAAGACACCCTATTTTGCTTCCCAGCTAAACAGTGCGTGCACTTCTCCAACTTTGTAGACTTGAGCCCCGGAATCACCTTCCTGTTCACCAAGTAGCTTATCCCCTTCTCGCTGATATGGCCGAGCCGCCTGTGCCACAACTCGGTAGACGCATCACTGACTGCGTTCACCTCCTGTGCCCCCTGTGCGCTCTCCTCCATATAGTAGAGACCGGACTTCTTGTTTCCTCTGGCAATCACCATCGAACCCCTGGAAAGCTTCCACTGACTGTTCCCGAAGAGACCGAAGAATCCCTCGTTATCCAACCTTCCAACTGACACCAGGTTGAAACGGATATCAGGGACATGACCAACATCCTTGAGAACAAGAACCGCACCCGTCTTCGTTCTCAAATGCACATCTCCAACGGCAACCGCCTTCGACACATCTCTATTGTCCATCTTCAACACTCCACAGTCGCCTGTTGTGTAAGTGGCAAATAGTGCCCTGTTGTGAGATACATGTGCTGAAGCCCCTGAGTCCACCAGCCAAAAATTGTTATCGCATACGAGGTTTATAATGACCTCATCACCTACGACGATCACATCGCCTCCATGCATCGAGGCCGTCGCTGTAGTATTCTCTTCTTACTTCCCCTTGTCGCCCTTCTTTTCTCTCTTCCAAGCGAAACAGTTCCGCTTGATGTGGTCCTTCTTACCACAATGGTAACACTCTGAGTCCTCGTAACGACCCTTGGACTTCCCCCTGCTCTTGTCTCTGCCACCACCTGTAATGCCTGTGGTTCGTATTACGCATTCTTGGAATACGTGTACGTATTTTATTCTTGTATTGCATGATTTCCTGGCTTGGCATTTCCTTCTTGGCTTGGTTTATTCCTGGTTCGGGTTGGTTGGTTCGGCTTGGCTTGGTTTTGATTGGGTTCATGATGAACCCAAGGTGAACCCCCTACCTACCACCACCATTTGTATTTATTAGCCCTCTTCATTCTCTCTCTTTATTATTCATCTTCTTCTTCCTCATTTACTCCCTTCACTTACCAAAGAAAGAAGAGAGAGGTCTAGGCAAGTGCAACTTGCTTCCACAAGAGAGCTCATTTTTATTGTTCTATTAGCTTCTCCTCCTGTTTCTAAGACACATTAGAACTTGTCATTTTCCATTTTGAGGCTTTAAATTTTATAGATCTAGAAATTAGTTATTTTTGGATTTTGGTGGTTTTGATCTATCAAACTTCTTTGTTTTCAAGTTTTGATGGTTCCATGTAGTAGAGAATTTTATTCTACCCAATTTTGACCTTTGAAAAGTTGGATTCGGACTTACTTTGACCAAATTATGGACTTTTGAAGCTTTGGGTTCAAACCATGGAGTTTCTGCTGATTTGGAGAAGACAGTGAGCAGTGCGTGAGCTTTTTAGCTTGGACCACTGAGCTGCGCGCGCTCTTTAGCGCAGCGCAGTCTTGTATATGCTGCCTTTTGGAGGCGTATGTCTTACATACGCTGACTTGGGTGACAAGGAGTCGTATGGACCTCATACGCTGCCTTGACAAGGAGTCGTATGTCATGCATACGCTGCCTTGGCGAGGAGCGTATGGACCTCATACGCTGCCTTGGCGAGGAGCGTATGGACCTCATACGCTGCCTTGATGAAGAGTCGTATGGACCCCCATACGCTGCCTTGATGAGGAGTCGTATGGAGTGCATACGCTGCCTTTTGTGAGCGTATAGCTTGCATACGCTGACTTGGGTGACAAGGAGTCGTATGGAGTGCATACGCTGCCTTTTGTGAGCGTATGGCTTGCATACGCAGACTTGGGTGACAAGGAGTCGTATGGAGTGCATACGCTGCCTTTTGTGAGCGTATGGCCTGAGCGTATGCTGACTGAGCGTATGCTGACTTGAGCGTAGCCTGGCCTGACCGTAGCCTGACCTGAGTGTAGCCTGATTATCCTGGATCTTCTATAGCCCTGTATATTGATATTTTATTAGATATTTAACGTCCATTTTATATCCTGAACTTGATAATCAAAAATTTAATTGATATGTTTGGAATTGATAATTGAACATGACATGATAGTGACCCGTAGTGGTGCACTCCTGACATAATAACCTGACATGACCTGATAGTGGCCCGTCGTGGCGTACTCCTGACAAGTACACTTGGCATGATAACCTGACATGATTATCTCGAATAGTTGTTGCGACGGCTACCTGACATGACATGACCTGTATAATTAATCTGGACACCGTGGGCGATTGTGCTTGTACAAATAATCCAGTCCTGTCTTGCATCATGTCTAGGACAGGGACTCCTGAGTACCACGGTCAGGAGTACCTACTAAAATAGACTAAGACTAATAACTAGATTAATACATTAGTCATGACGAGATTTCCCAGCTACAGGCAATCCCGTTACCTGGGCACGCCTTGGGATCTGTAGCCTGCCGTCGAGTAGGGCACATTTCCAGCACACAGTCATGTATTGCACCCTTCAAGCTACCTAAGGGTACATTCGTTTCCTGGACGATGTACCCACCTGAATTCAACTCTAATCTTTTAACCCGGGTAACCTGGATGGTCTGCAGGGCTTGTGGCTGTGGAATAATCTCACTGCATCTTGTTAGTAATTAGGCATGTGATAACCCTAGTTAGTTAAAGTATCAAGCCAAAATTCTTGCTTGGCCGTGAAGTGATTGGATGGAGTCTAACCAGTCTAGTCTTGCCCTGATCTTGTTCCAGATTACTGCATGACCAGAATGCTTGTATTTATTTTACCGATAAATGGTGAGAATTCCAAGTTCTGTTCAGACGAAGGGTTACAACCCCGGTCCTTGTTTGGTTTACGGGTTGTAACCTGGTTATCTGAATAGCTCCATGGTTATCTCGTCGTATATCATCCTGGTGTATTTTTTTATTTTCGGTTCTTACTTTTATTTATATCTTGTGCTGATTGCTGGTTTTAGTTCTTAAGTGAAGCCTCCTTTGTGGCACTTGCTCCTTCTGGGGTCTGACCCAGCTGGTTTTGTGTGGCCAGATTTCGGAACAGCTCCAGAGGATCTACCAACCTTCCTGTCAGATGGTGAACACTAGACGGAACCCTGGCAACGAGTGGGTTATTTTTGGCTCTCCCACTCTATTGTAAAAATATTCTTTTGAGACGTTTAGCCGACGAGCACCTGTTTAGCTCGATTGCACTTACTTATTGTCTGCCTACGGACTGTAACATGATTGGCAACCTAGAGTTGATCATGTAGGACTAAAACTCTTGCTAGTCCTAAAATTTTGTAATGACTAGCTTCATGATCAGCTGAATATGTAATGTTTGGGACGCCTTACTATTGTATATTTAATGATCATACATCTTGTAACTCTTACTTACTTGCTTGTGATTGAGACACTAGGCTTGTTCATGACCTTAAGAGACTGATGGATTGTAGTTAAACCCTCATATATCTAAACAGCCGTGACCGTATAGTGACGTGGATTCCATTTCATTATACGTAGCTGGCTATGTCTGCCCCCGCTCTCCAGTATTCTGGTTCTGGGGCGTGAAACCACCTGGACCCCTGCTTTTGCCCCTTCCGCGGCTCTCTGAAACAAGTGCCTCTGAGTGATGGGATGTGGATGAAGTGCCCTGAAAACGTCTCCGCATCTCTTCATTCAACACCCCGCTCTTGGCAAACTCCAGACTGACCACGCCCTCTGGAGCAGAAGCGATCATAGATACTCGCACGGTCTCCCACGAGTCTGGCAAAGTACACAGCAGCCACAGTCCCTAAACTTCGTCGTTGAACTTGACTCCCATAGAAGATAGCTGGTCAACCACGCCCTAAAACTCACTCAAGTGATCCGAAATAGACGCCCCATCCTTGTATCGCAGACCCATCATCGTTCGGATCAGGAACAATTTATTTACCCCGGTCTTCTTCGCTTACAAGGATTCCAGCTTATCCCACAACGTCTTCGTGTGCTCAATATTGGCAACATGGTTGTACACGTTCTCATCAACAAACTACCGTATGTACCCATACACCTGTATATGCTCGAATGTCCAGTCCTCCTCATATTTATCACTGGGCTTCTCGGATGCAAACACGGGTAGATGCAGCTTCTTGACAAATCGCAAATCCTTCATCTTGCTCTGCCAATAGTGATAGTTGGTGCCATTTAGATTCACCATGCGCACCGGCTTTGCGTCCATCTCTCCTTTCTGGTTTCTCTGTCAACTACTGACACTCCTTCTGAATTCCAGAACCTGCCTCTGATACCACTCTGTTGGGAAAGAAGCGCGAAAATCTTTCACCAAACCGGAGAGTACCTGCGAGAGGACAAGGCAATACAACGCACGAACCCAAAAACAACCACACAAAACAATCCACGCAGACACAGAGAATTTTTGACGTAGAAAACCCTTGCGGGAAAAAAACCACGGGACGATCGGAGTCCAACCCTGAGAAGCCTCCACTAATAAAATAGAAGAATTACACCCTCTACAAACTCCTCCCGATCCAAATCGGATTCCCACAACACTCAGAAGTAAGAACAATGATTACAAGGCTACGAAGAACGAGAACGACGAGTAGAGATTACCCGAACGCGATCTCCTTCGAAAAACGACCTTCAATCCTCCGTCTTCTCTCCCAAAGTTGCAAATGTTGGAGTGGGTGGGGTTCCCAACCTATGTGGAGAAGACCCCGGAGTGCGACGAGTGCCGTTCGTGTGTCGAAGAAGCTCGGGAAGTAGGCGACGCGGAGTCGCTGCTGCTGTTGGTGACCCAGAAGGAGGTTCTGGAACGGGGCAGCCGAGTTCGGGCCGAACTCGGTCCCAGGCCGAGTTCTGGCCGAACTCGGTCTGGCCATTCCAGAATTGTGGCGCTAGGTGCTGTTTGCTCGACACAGAGTTCTGGCCGAACTCTGTGTCGTCGGGGCTGATGCGGGAATTTGGATGAGTTTTCATCATTGGATCTAATCCAACGGTCCAGGTTGGTTGCGGGATTGGAGCGTTAAGTTGAGTTTTCTCAACCCTAATTCATTATCGCAAGTAACACACAAGAAAGAGAGAGGAAGGAGGCAAGAGTGCCATTACAACTTCGGGAGGGAAGACGGAGGATTGAAGGTCGTTTTCAAAGGAGATCGTGTTTCGGGTAATCTCTACTCGTCGTTCTCGCTCTTCGTAGCCTTGTAATCATTGTTCTTACTTTTGAGTGTTGTGGGGATCCGATTTGGATCGGGAGGAGTTTGTAGAGGGTGTAATTCTTCTATTCCATTAGTGGAGGCTTCTCAGGGTTGGACTCCGATCGTCCCGTGGTTTTTCCCACAAGGGTTTTCCACGTCAAAAATTCTCTGTGTCTGCGTAGATTGTTTTGTGTGGTTGTTTTTGGGTTCGTGCTTGTATTGCTCGGTCCTCTCGCAGGTACTCTCCGGTTTGGGGAAAGGTTTCCGCGCTTCTTTCCCAACAGAGTGGTATCAGAGCCAGGTTCTGGAATTCAGAAGGAGTGTCAGTAGTTGACAGAGAAACCAGAGAGGAGAGATGGACGCAAAGCCGGTGGGTGTAATTCTTCTATTCCATTAGTGGACGCTTCTCAGGGTTGGACTCCGATCGTTCCGTGGTTTTTCCCGCAAGGGTTTTCCACGTCAAAAATTCTCTGTGACTGCGTGGATTGTTTTGTGTGGTTGTTTTTGGGTTCGTACGTTGTATTGCTCGGTCCTCTCGCAGGTACTCTCCGGTTTGGGGAAAGGTTTCCGCGCTTCTTTTCCAACAGAGTGGTATCAGAGCCAGGTTTTGGAATTCAGAAGGAGTGTCAGTAGTTGACAGAGAAACCAGAGAGGAGAGATGGACGCGAAGCCGGTGCGCATGGTGAATCTGAATGGCACAAACTATCACTATTGGCGGAGCAAGATAAAGGATTTGCTATTTGTCAAGAAGCTGCATCTACCCGTGTTTGCATCCGAGAGGCCCAGTGATAAATCCGAGGAGGACTGGACATTCGAGCACATACAAGTGTGTGGGTACATACGGTAGTTTGTTGACGAGAATGTGTACAACCACGTTGCCAATATTGAGCACGCGAAGACGTTGTGGGATAAGCTGGAATCCTTGTATGCGAAGAAGACCGGAGTAAACAAGTTGTTCCTGATCCGAACGATGATGGGTCTGCGGTACAAGGATGGGGCGTCTATTTCGGATCACTTGAGTGAGTTCCAGGGCGTGGTTGGCCAGCTATCTTCTATGGGAGTCAAGTTCGACGACGAAGTTCAGGGACTGTGGCTGCTGTGTACTTTGCCAGACTCGTGGGAGACCGTACGAGTATCTATGATCGCTTCTGCTCCAGAGGGCGTGGTCAGTCTGGAGTTTGCCAAGAGCGGAGTGCTGAATGAAGAGATGCGAAGACGTTCTCAGGACACTTCATCCACATCCCACCACTCAGAGGCATTGGTTTCAGAGAGCCACGGAAGGGGAAAAAGCAGAGGTCCAGGTGGTGGCAGAGACAAGAGCAGGGGGAAGTCCAAGGGTCGGTACGAGGACTCGGAGTGTTACCATGGCGGTAAGAAGGGCCATATCAAGCGGAATTGTTTCGCTTGGAAGAGAGAGAAGAAGGACGACAAGGGGAAGCAAGAAGAGAACACTACAGTGGCGACCTCGGTGCATGGAGGCGATGTGATCGTCGTAGCTGATGAGGTCATTACTAACCTCGCATGCGATGACAATTCTTGGCTGGTGGACTCAGGGGCTTTAGCACATGTATCTCACAACAGGGCACTATTTGCCACTTACACAACAGGCGACTGTGGAGTGTTGAAGATGGGCAATGGAGATGTGTCGAAGGCGGTTGCCGTTGGAGATGTGCATTTGAGAACGAAGACGGGTGCGGTTCTTGTTCTCAAGGATGTTCGTCCTGTCCCTGATATCCGTTTCAACCTGGTGTCGGTTGGAAGGTTGGATGACGAGGGATTCTTCAGTCTCTTCGGGAACAGTCAGTGGAAGCTTTCCAGGGGTTCGATGGTGATTGTCAGAGGAAGCAAGAAGTCCGGTCTCTACTAAATGGAGGGGAGCGCAGAGGGGGCACAGGAGGTGAACGCAGTCAGTGATGCGTCTACCGAGTTGTGGCACAGGCGGCTCGGCCATATCAGCGAGAAGGGGATGAGCTACTTGGTGAACAGGAAAGTGATTCCGGGGCTCAAGTCTACAAAGTTGGAGAAGTGCACGCACTGTTTAGCTGGGAAGTAAAATAGGGTGTCTTTCCAAAGTCACCCAAGTTCGAGGAAGCCGGCGTTGCTCGAGTTGATTCACTCGGATGTCTGCGGTCCTATGAAGGTAAAATCTTTTAGTGGTGCTTCTTACTTTGTAACCTTTATTGATGACTGTTCCAGGAAGGTTTGGGTCTATGCCTTAAAGACCAAGGATCAGGTGCTGTCTACTTTCAAGGAGTTTCAGGCCTCTGTTGAAAGGGAGACGGGCAAGAAGTTGTTGTGTGTTCGGTCCGACAATGGCGACGAATACATCGGTCCCTTTGATGCGTATTGCAGAGAGCAAGGGATACGACACCAGAAGACTCTGCCAAAGATACCTCAGCTCAATGGTGTAGCGGAGCGCATGAACAGGACACTGATGGAGAGGGTGCGGTGTTTGCTGTCAGAAGCAAACTTGCCGGGCAGTTACTGGGGTGAGACTCTTCTCACAGCTGCTTATGTTATTAATTTGTCTCCTAGTGCTCCTTTGCAGGGTGATGTGCCTGATAAAGTATGGTACGGCAAAGAGCCGTTATACAATCACCTGCGGGCGTTTGGTTGTAAAGCCTTCGTGCATGTATCGAAGGACGAGAGGACCAAACTTGAGCCGAAGACGAGGCGATGCATCTTTGTCGGCTACGGTCGGGATGAGTTTGGCTATAGACTCTACGACCCAGTGGAAGAAAAGCTCTACAGAAGCAGGGACGTGGTGTTCGTCGAGGATCAGACCATGACCAACACTCAGGATTCTGAGACGCCTTCTGAGGCTGAGGAATTGCCTGAGTTAGAGTCATTTTGCTTCGAGCAGTTTCCAGAGGACATCGCAGAGGAACCAGTTATGGGGGAGCCAGTACATGGAGTTGCTCCCAACCTTGATCATCAGCCTGCTGATGGTGGTCAGGGTGTTCCTTAGGAGGATGAGCATGCCGGAGAGGCAGTTCCTGAAGGGGAGGAGGCTGTCGGTATACAGCCAGCACCAGTGGTTCCTTTGAGGAGGAGTGACAGGGATCGTCGACCATCTACGAGATACTCACCAGATGAGTATGTGCTATTGACTGACGGGAGAGAGTCCGAAAGTTTTGCAGAGGCTATGGAAGACGAACACAGGCAGGAGTGGATGGAGGCTATACAGGAGAAGATGAGTTCCTTGCACACCAATTCCACTTATGATCTGGTGCGGTTGCCAAAGGGCAAGAAGGCTTTGAAGAATCGATGGGTGTTCAGAGTGAAGCAGACGGATGATGCTACTCGCCCTCGATACAAAGCGAGGCTGGTAGTCAAAGGCTACGGTCAGCGGAAAGGCGTGGATTATGATAAGATCTTTTCACCTGTCGTCAAGCATTCGTCTATTCGGGTGGTGCTAGCATTAGCATCCCGTCTCGACTTGGAGGTCGAGCAGATGGACGTGAAGACGGCATTCCTCCACGGTGATCTTGAGGAGGAGTTAAACATGGAGCAGCCAGAGGGATTTTGTGAGAAGGGCAAGTCACATTTGGTCTGCCGGTTGAGGAAGAGCTTGTATGGTCTGAAGCAGGCTCCGAGGCAGTGGTACAGGAAGTTCGAGTCGTTTATGGGGGAGCATGGTTATGCACGGACGACGTCGGACCATTGTGTATTTGTGAGGTATTTTGCCGATGATGATTTCATCATTTTGTTGCTCTATGTTGATGATATGCTATTAGTGGGTCGAAATACCACTAGGATAGCGGAGTTGAAGTGCCAGCTGGGCGCGGCCTTCTCTATGAAGGATTTGGGCGCAGCGAAGACTATTCTTGGGATGGAGATCAGCCGAGAGAGAGAGAGTCCAAGCTGCTACACTTGTCCCAAACGAAGTACATTCACCGGGTACTTCAGCGTTTCGGGATGGACGGGTCGAAGAAAGTGAGTTCCCCCCTCGCGGCTCACTTTAAGCTCACTGAGGAACAGTGTCCATCTACCGAGGACGAAAAGGAAGATATGGAGCGGGTTCCATATGCCTCAGCTGTGGGAAGCCTTATGTATGCTATGGTGTGTACGAGGCCAGATATTGCTCATGCAGTTGGTACGGTTAGCAGGTATCTTTCAAATCCTGGAAGGGTACATTGGAGTGCGGTCAAGTGGATTCTACGTTATCTTCAGGGCACTGCTGGTTGGAGACTTACCTTTGGTGGTGACGAGCCGAAGCTGGTTGGTTGGGTATACCGACGCTGATATGGATGGAGATGTAGACACGAGGCGATCGACTTCGGGCTACGTGATGATGTTTGCGGGAGGAGCAGTGTCGTGGCAGGCGCGGTTGCAGAAGTGTGTTGCCTTGTCGACGATAGAGGCAGAGTACATTACGGCGACGGAGGCTTGCAAGGAGCTGTTGTGGATGAAGAAGCTGTTACAGGAAATAGGACTGAAGCAAGAGCAGTATATTTTGCTTTGCGACAGTCAGAGTGCTATCCACCTTGTGAAGAATCAGACGTTTCATAGCCGGTCCAAACACATCGAGACTAGGTATCACTGGATACGGGATGTGGTTGAGAAGAAGGACGCGGAGCTTGAGAAGGTTCATACAGATGACAACGGAGCTGATATGTTCACGAAGATTCTACCAAGGAGGAAGTTTGAGTACTGCAGGCAGGTCGTCGGGATGACGACATCCTCTCCATAGTTGTGAAGGGGGAGATTTGTTGGAGTGGGTGGGGTTCCCAACCTATGTGGAGAAGACCCCGGAGTGCGACGAGCGTCGTTCGTGTGTCGAAGAAGCTCGGGAAGTAGGCGACGCGGAGTCGCTGCTGCTGTTGGTGACCCAGAAGGAGGTTCTGGAACGGGGCAGCCGAGTTCGGGCCGAACTCGGTCCCAGGCCGAGTTCTGGCCGAACTCGGTCTGGCCATTCCAGAATTGTGGCGCTAGGTGCTGTTTGCTCGACACAGAGTTCTGGCCGAACTCTGTGTCGTCGGGGCTGATGCGGGAATTTGGATGAGTTTTCATCATTGGATCTAATCCAACGGTCCAGGTTGGTTGCGGGATTGGGGAGTTAAGTTGAGTTTTCTCAACCCTAATTCATTATCGTAAGTAACACACAAGAAAGAGAGAGGAAGGAGGCAAGAGTGCCATTACAACTTCGGGAGGGAAGACGGAGGATTGAAGATCGTTTTCGAAGGAGATCGTGTTTCGGGTAATCTCTACTCGTCGTTCTCGCTCTTCGTAGCCTTGTAATCATTGTTCTTACTTCTGAGTGTTGTGGGGATCCGATTTGGATCGGAAGAAGTTTGTAGAGGGTGTAATTCTTCTATTCCATTAGTGGAGGCTTCTCAGGGTTGGACTCCGATCGTCTCGTGGTTTTTCCCGCAAGGGTTTTCCACGTCAAAAATTCTCTGTGTCTGCGTGGATTGTTTTGTGTGGTTGTTTTTGGGTTCGTGCGTTGTATTGCTCGGTCCTCTCGCAGGTACTCTCCGGTTTGGGGAAAGGTTTCCGCGCTTCTTTCCCAACAGCAAATGGCACTCTTGCCTCCTTTCTCTCTCTCTTCTTGTTGTGTGCTACAATTGTGTTACACTAGATTAGGGCTTGGAAATCCCAACTTAACTCCCTAATCCCGCAACAAATCTGGACCGTTTGATTTGATCCAGTGGTGAAAAATTACCAAGATTTCCGCCTCAGCCCCGACGATACAGAGTTCGGCCAGAACTCTGTGTCGGGCAACCAGAACCTATCGGCCACATTCTGGAGTGGCCAGACCGAGTTCGGCCCGAACTCGCCCTGGGACCGAGTTCGGCCCGAACTCGGCAGCCCAGTCCAGAACCCCCTTTGGGTTGGCAGCAGCAGCAGCAACTCCGCGTCGCCTACTTCCCGAGCTTCTCCGACATCGAACGGCGCTCGTCGCACTCTGGGATCTTCTCCACATAGGTTGGGAACCCCACCCACTCCAACAATACCGTCGGTATACTGTCTGCACAATAACGATTCTATTTTGAGCAGTTACTTGTTTGTACTATTTAAAACACTTGAAACTCTATTTTTATTTACTTTTTGCAATGTAAAATTCTTGGACCATACACTTGAAAACCATATACTCAAAATCTCTCCACATTTGCCAATATCATTCAAAAGAATTTAAAACTATCTTCAAATTTTTGTCAGAAGATCTTCATCTTTCTCATAAAATGAAGCCGACGAGACTTTATATCAATGTTTGTGTAGAAGTTGACGAGTCATTCGAGTCAAAGGTCATGTATATGAAATTGGCGAGACATTCAGATTGAAGCTCACATGTGTAACTATTTATATAATATTGGATTAAATTTGGAGAGAGTTCCGGAACTGAATTAAATTATGAAGGATACGAAGATACATCTGATGTTTGTGTTCTTGTTTTTAAACATATTAGTTGTCTTAATTGTGCTAAATTTTAAGTACACTGGTGCTTTCATTTTCTACTCCTTTTTCAAGGGTGTTTAGTCTACTTATAGACCGGTGAAACTCTTTGGTGATGTACTATTAAACTACATGCTTTAAAAATAGGTTTGATTATCCCTAAGCTATCCTTTTATATTTCATGTCAAGATCTTTCTTAGTCTCTCAATAATAGTTTGCTCAAAATTGTCAGGAGAGATTGGACAAGGATTAATGATTATATATTTATATAAAATTTAAGTTTTATAGGGTTGCATATGGTTGTTACCTATTTATATTACAACCAATTTCACATACATAATATCAACTTATATGTCAAGTCACGAATACGTGTCAGCCATTCATAAGTCGGTAGAATGTTTTGACTATATCCAACATGAGCTTTGCTATGCCTACAATCAATGTTACAATTCCCTTACAACTTTGCCACGTGTCGGACTTCGATTGGAGGAGGGGGAGAAGTGGTGGGACCGGGTGGAGCCCATGTAGCAGGGGGGGTGAGAGTGGTGATGGGACCCGGTGGGACCCATGTGTAAGGGGTGGGAGAGAGTAGTTGTAAGAAGGTTGTAAAAATTTGGTAGTAACCTTAGCATTTTCCAGACAAAATTTATACTAGTTTGTTAGTTGGTAGATCATATGTTTTTTTTATCTTTTAGACTTAATTACTAGTAATTTTGGTAAAAGTCCTATATCAGCGATAGGTTATAGATTTGAGCATTATTTTATTTTAGAACTGTGCTACACAGATCAACGAGAGAAATCGTGCACGTGAAGACACGTGACGGTCCTCTATTGATCCGGATTGTATCTTAACGTTAGCAGGGACTCAATTTTGGGTGGATTCCAGACCAAACTATTGAAAGGCCGCTACGTGTCCTCGGTTCACGCATGGAGTTTCTCTGTTTGTGCGGACTTATTAATTTCTTTATCCAAGTTGACTGACTAACGGCTGTATATAGTCCTGGATACAGCCTTGTGAGAATGGTACTGATTGGAACTTTGTCTTGTCCTTTGAAAATCAAGCTTTTGTAATTTTGCTCAACATAATCGATTTTTCATGTCTAAAAACAGCTGTAATAATAAATAATTTAATTCATAGAATATGAACAAATAGCTAGATTGAGAATGGAAGCTTGACTTTATAGTTGATGTTAATTCTATATTCAGTAGTAAGTATGAAAAGAAAAAACGTGCACCGCACCAAAGGATTTAACCGTTAATAATTCAATAATTTTAATATCCGGTTCGAATCCTGGTAGGTTTTGTTCAGCCCATTGGCTACTGAAACTTTGTAGTCGGAAATACGTGTTATGTGTGCTTCTTAAAAACTATTATTTGAGAGTGTAGTGAGAGAACCGGATTAGTCAGATAAATAGATAGAAAACATATATATAGAGAGAGAGTTATGACTATTTTAGATCAATATTGAACTTGTTCGTGTGGATGTAATCCGTTGGATATGCTGATGGGGTCCGTGAAAATGGACACGATTTAAATTCCTTCTAAACTTTGCTCGTCAGTTCGGAGAAAAAAAAATTAAATAATTTTTTAATTTATATTTTAAGTAAAAAAGTATTACATCAGAAAAAAAAAACTTATAATATTTAAATATTAATGTAGATATAGATTTTAAGTAGTTTGGTTAACTTTTAATATCTGATGATTAAGATTCAACGAGTATAGCTTTGACATAAATATTAACATGATTTAATTAGTAATTTTTGGAAGTATTACACACGACTATCAAGTAAGGTTGACCGCTATAGGACTGATTAGTCCTAGGCTGAACCACTTTTTAAAACATTGATTATATTTATAGATTAGTTGGAAATTCCAGTTATTCTAGAAACTTCAGATATTATATTTTATATTGATAGTCAAATATAGCATGTCTACTTCAAATTTTAAGCATATCACTCAGGCTAAGTCCACATTTCCAATTAGGATTTTTTTGTTGCATATAAGTCCCTTATATCTAACATAATTTTAAATAAGTCCTCTAAATTTTATTATTTGCTTAAGTCTTTAGATCATTAAACAAATAAACAATTGAGTTATGAGTCCATCTAATTAAGTTAATTCATCGAATATGAATATTTTGTTAAGTTATAGAAAATATTTGTTTTAATATTTTATCCCTTCCTTCATATGTCTTCTTTCTTCTTTACCTCTACGTGACTACGTCCCTCTCCAATGCTCGTCGCTCGTCCATGAGAGTAGCATTTGATGAACGAGAGAGGGAGTGAGGAAGGAAAAGAGAAAGAAAAGTGTCACTCCCCGTTCCCGAAATACGTAAATTTTTGATTTTTTTGTATATGGTATCTGGCACCTGTATCTTGATTGTATATATCATGTATTTGTAACTGGCCATGGCATTGAACAGTATCTCGTCGCGGATTAGTATGCCACCCCTTGTCATTGTCTGGTTGTAGGCGTAGCTCACTACTTTGATGATAAGATAACTGAACCATGTTGTGGTCAGGATTTTATTTAAATAATTTAATTAGTTGTATCATGTAGCATTTAGCATGTCATTAGTGGAATGGTTAGAGCATGTTTAGAGATTAGGATTTTCTTAAGCCAACCCAACACTACTATATATATTCTCTTCCTCACTCTCTCTCCTTATTAATTATTTTATTTATTTTTCTCAAGCAAACTTTTAGGCAAGTACAACTTGCTCAAAAGTGGAGATTTGTGCATTTTTTATTCTTAATTTTTTTTTATTTGATATTATTTGTCTATATCGTTCTTCTCATCATCCTCTACAAGTTTAGTACTTGGTATTTTCGGTTTTGATGACTATTTTTTAGTAGATCTATGTTCCAAAAAACCAAGAGTTTATGAGTTTTCATAGTTTTGACCTCCCAAACTTGCTCATTTTCGAAAATTACTTGTTCCATGTTGTAGGAAATTCAATTCTACCCAATTTTGACTTTTGAACCGCCGAATTTCGACTTCTTATGAGAAAGTTATGCAATTTTTGTGTTCATGGAATTCCCACACCTTTTGGTGCTGTCAGGACGATGAACAGTGTCGCGCGCAGCGTATTCGCTGCCGCACGTCGTACTTGCGCGCAACATGCGTCGTGGACAGTTTGCTTGCGCGAGCAGTACAACTTGCGCGTCGTGCGCCGCGCTACCGCGCAACGTGCGCCGTGGGCAGTTTTGCTCGCGCGTGCAGCGCAACTTGCGCGCCGTGCGCCGTGCACGATTTTATTCCACGCAACGTGCGTCGTGCTTGCGTGCAACATGCGCCGTGGGCAGTTTTACTCGCGTGCGCAGCACAACTTGCGCGTCGCGCTGCCGCGCAACGTGCGCCGTGCTTGCGTGCAACGTACGCCGTGGGCGATTTTACTCGCGCACGCAGCACAACTTGCGCGCCGCACGCCGCGCTGTCGCGCAACGTGCGTCGTAGGCAATTTTACTTGCGCACCAGTGCGCAAATCACTCCAAATGACTGTTTTTGCCCGTTTGAGCTATTTTGTAGCTAAAATTTTGAAAAATTCAAAACATGAAAGTTGTAGATCTTTGTCTTCGCTTCAAGAATCTTCATGCCTTACTTTAACCAGAATTTATATGTGACTTATGGTACCTTGCGTACCTCGCGCACCTTGTACCTCGTGCACCTCGCGTACCTTGCACTTCGCTCACCTTTTGGTCCTTGCACTTTGTACCGTGTGCACCTTGCACCTTGTACCTTGTGCACCTTTCACCTTGTACCTTTGCCCGTGTGTCGTTTGTGTCACTTCATGACTTGCGTGCACTTTATATCCTAAGTGCGTAGTGCCTTCTTGTTCTCTTTCCTCTTGTGTCTTGGTCCTCATTCTGGATCTGACTACCTATGCGTGTGTTTGATAAACCTATGTGTGTACTAAGATACAATCTATGTGAGCACCGAGGTACTATCCTATGTGCTATGTGTTCCTACGTGATACCTGCCAGTATATCCAAGAGTCCAGCATTTACATAGTGAATGGTCGGTAGCAATGACGTGGTATGTGTTGTGTGTTGCATTATACCAAGAATGGGTACATAGAGCCAGTACGGATCCCTTCTTGAGGTACTCGTACAATGTACGACATCTAGGGGAGTGAGCATGGGACCACGACATGTGAACTCCGAGGATAACCTAGGTATTAACTAGGCAACTAACTTGGTAGATGCATTGGGTAGGAAGAATCTCGAGATCGTGCCATACTAGCCACCCCAGGTCCAGTCCTGACGTGTCGGGTTGGCCGCCACGGATATAGTTTCATTCGCCTATAGGGGATAACTATATCCGACTTCTATGAGCTATGTGTTATATGTTTTAGCGCGGTGGCCCTCCGGGGGACCGGTGCATAATCAATGTGCTATATGTTTAATTATATGATAGTTTGGCTAGCCCTGCTGGGTTAACACGATCTAAGGATCCCTTTAATCAGTATCGCGGGGATAACTCTGCCAGATATAGAAAGCCGCAGGAATGAATGGCCGCTCAAAAAATGACTTGACTGTGCCTTGTACCTTCCGTTAGTAGCCGAGGGACATGGACTGTCATGGCGCGTGGTCCAACCCATGTCCTTGTTTGGTTGTTGGGTTGGTCTATCGTGCTATGACAGGCCGTGGACCGAGGTTACGACCGGAAGCCTTTTATTATTATTATTATTATTATTATTATTATTATTATTATTATTATTATGCATGGGTTTTATCTCACTCTTATGTGCTCCCTTGTGGTACTTGCTATTCGGGGCCTGACTCGCTGGTTTTGTTTGGCCAGATATCGTAGCAGCACCAGAGGATCCAGCCTTCTACCTGAACAATGGTGCACACCAGGAGTATGGGCGTCAGGGACCATGAGTGGGTTTCTTCTTCACCACTCTGATATATTTTATTTTGTACTTGGCATTTAGCCACCGGCACTTGTTTAGCCGGCTGTTCTGGATATTAGTTTTCTTTTACATAATTGTAATTAAATCAGACTATAGCTGACTATGGTTATGTACCTATGACTCTCGGCACTAGCTTATCATTTTGTATAGCTAGGCTCATGATTTATTTTGGTGAAGCGTCAGGGTCGCCTTACTACTTTGTCTTATATGATCAATATTTATTGCTTCTTGTTTTGATTGATTGAGACATAGATGCTCTGTGAGACCATAGGAGACTTTATTGTAGCATGCACCCCCTTGTCTTTTGACAGCCATGATCGTCGTATGACGTTTGCATACCTTATATGGTGTACCTAGCCTAGTTACCCTCAGTATTCTGGTACTGGGGCGTGACAAAGTTTTATTGGTGGCCCATGCAGGTCTGTTTTTCAGACTTGTGGGGTGTTGCGATTATAGGAGTCTCAATCAAATCATGTTCCCATTGATCTCCTGATTCGTCTTCTCTTTCTCCCACCTTGATTGCTAACTTGATTATCATCATCGATTCCTTTCCGTCCTGTCTTTTAATACCTTGTATCCTTTCCTTTAGGGGCACATCATTCTCGGCTATTGAAAGAGCCAGCATGGGAGTGAATCCAGTAGAGCAGGGACCAGTTGGAGATCAGCAAGGGGTAGTCCCTCTACCTGGACAGATTCACATTAAGAACGTTACTGAGCATGAGCCAGTTGAGCCGCAGAGGCCAGAGGTTCCCGTACCTCCAATGATGTCGGTAGTACCAGTAGCACTAGACGCACCGGTACTATTGCAGATTATCAGAGGTTTATTGGAGACCCAGCAACACCAGACGGTAGCCCAACATCAACAACAGACCTAGCAGCAAAAACAAAATGTATTACTGAATCAGGGGTTACAGCTAGCTCTTGAGAGGAGCGTCAGGAATGACTCGAAAGCGTCGGAAAGGTTTTTTCGACTTAACCCGAGGTATTTTGATGGCACGGAGGATGCTATTACAACGGATGCTTGGCTTCGGGATATTGAGGCCATAATGACAGCAGCAAAGGTTCCAACAGGAGAGAAGGTTGACCAGGTCAGACTGTTACTTCAGGATCTCGCCCGCGACTGGTGGACATCAGAAGAGGTTGTAATGAGGCGTCATGTTCCATATGATAGCTTCAGTACCAGGTTCAAGGCCAAGTACTTTGGCGTGGTAGCTCGGTATGAGCTTCAGTAGAGATTTATCAGCCTCAAACAGGCTGGTAGGACGGTAGATGGCTATACAGCGGAGTTCTGCAGATTGAGTCGGTTTGTACCGACGATGGTAGCTACAGAGCCAGAGAAGGCTATGAGGTTCCAGCAGGTACTTTACTTCGAGATTATGCAGCTGGTCGAGGGGCACGACTACCAGACATTCGATGCAGTATTGATGGCGGCTCGAAGGCACGAGCTTCCTATTCAAAGGTTATCAGAAAGGACTGGAGGCCAGAAGAGGTCTCATACGCAGAGTGCGGGAGGAGGAGGAGCAGTACGTCAGACATCAGCACCAGCGCTTGGAGTCCGTATTCGTGATGCAGTATCGGTTACGACAGTTGTGACTGCACCAGTTCGACAGCATCAACCGAGACACCAACAACGTCAAGAGGCACCAGTGGGGTACACTTATTGTGGTAAAGGAGGACACACTCGGGAAGTGTGTCGTTCAACGAATGGACAGTGCTTGAGGTGTGGAGGTTCAGACCACCGTGTAGCTACTTACCCACAGATATAGAGGCCAGGAGGGACAACTCAACAGTTTTTGGCGTTGCCAGCTCCATAGGTAGTACCGTATCAAGGGCCACCACTAACAGAAGGCCATTAGCCCAGCGTCCATTACTGACGCAGGCTCAGATGTACCAACAAGTACAACATCAGGTAGGACAGCAGAGGCCGCAACAGCAGAGCCAGAGAAGGCAGCAGCAGAGAGTCCAGCAGGGGTAGAGAAAAATAGAATTTGGAGTATTAGAGCAGAGGTTGGCCGAAGGCGGTCAGATTGTGGCTAAGTTTTCATTATTATCCATTATAATTCCTTGAGTTCTATATTCGGAGAGTGAAGGCAACTTTCTCGTCTCACTCATCTGCTCTCGTATCATGTGATACGTGATATTTATCATGTGTCTTGATTAGGAGAGTACGTCCTGGGCAGAGTCTCATTCTTGATTAAGTCATTGGTACCGACTTATCTCAAGCGTTGACTCTTGTCCACTTTGGGAGTCAGCGTAGGACCGCCAGGACAAATCCCTACTCAACTGACTCGGGAGACATATTTTATTCGTATATCTCCGATCACTTTCCTTCTAGGATATGATTATTGTTTGTGCTTTTACTTAATTGTTCTTTCTATCGTAATCAGTTCATGTGCCATGTGTTGTTTGATAATTGTGCTTGCTATATGTCTTGAGTGTATTTCGTGATCTAAGAGCGCGCTCGACTAGCCTTATCAAAATTTCGAGGACAAAATTTTTCTAAGGAGGGTAGAGATGTCACTCCCCGTTCCCGGAATATGTAAAATTTTGATTTTTCTTATATGGTATCTGGCACCTGTATCTTGATTGTATATATCATGTATTTGTAACTAGCCATGGCATGGAACAGTATCTCGTCGCGGATTAGTATGACACCCCTTGTCCTTGTCTGGTTGTAGGCGTGGCTCACTACTTTGATGATAAAATATCTGTCATGCCCCAGAACCAGAATACTGGAGAGCGGGGGCAGACATAGCCAGCTACGTATATTGAAATAGAATACATCTCAACTATACGGTCACGGCTGTCTAGATATGAGGGTTTACTACAAGCCAGCAGTCTCTTAAGGTCAAGCCTATTGTCTCAATCTCAAGCAATTAACAGAGTTACAAGATGTTAGAGCATCAAATATATATATATAAGGCGTCCCAAATATTACATATTGGATGATCATGAAGCTAGTCATACAAAATGATAGGACTAGCAAGAGTTCAGTCATACATGATCAACCCTAGGATTTGTTAATCATGTTTACAGCCCGTAGGCAGACAGTAAGTAAATGTGCATCAAGCTAACAGGTGCTCGTCGGCTAAACGCCTCAAAAGAATAAATTTACATATAAGTGGGTGAAACAAAAGGAAAACCCACTCTTGGCCCGGGTTCCGTCTAGTTGTCACCATTGGGCTGGAAGCTTGGTAGATCCTCGGGAGCTGCACCGAAATCTGGCCACACAAAACCAGCTGGGTCAAACCCCAGAAAGAGCAAGTGCCACAAAGGAGGCCACAAATAAGAACAAAAGCCAGCATATCAGAACACAAGGATAAAAGAAATACAAATAGTAAAGTACACAGGGCGATAAACGACTAAGGACGTGGAACCATTCCGGGAGCCAGGTTACAATCCTTAAACCAAACAAGGACCGGGATTGTACCCCTTCGTCTGAATAGCTCACTGTCTCTACCTATTTATCGTTAGAGATAAGTAAAACAATCATGGTCAAGAGTTCCAGGTACAGGGGCTAGACAAGACTTAGAGAGAGCTGGACACCATTTATTCACAATCGGCCAAGCAAGTACTACGGCTTACTACTTTAACTAACTAGGGTTATCACAAATCTAATTACTAACAAGATGCAAGTGAGAATCTCCCAGTCCCAAGCCCTGCAGACTATCCAGTTATCCTTCCGTGGGTTGAGAGTTATAGGTGGGTACATTGCCCGGGAGACAAATGTACCCTTAGGTGACTTAGAGGGTGCAACACATGACAGTGTGATGGAAATGTGCTCTACTCGTCGGCAAGCTACAAGTCCATTAAAGTGCCCAGATAACGAGATTGCCTGTGACTGGGAATTCTCCATGTTCTAGTTTGATCTAATAATTAGCCTAATCCAATTTTGCGCGAGTCCCTGGCCGTGGTACCCAGGAAGTCGCGTCCTAGACATGATGCAAGACAAGACAAGTGGATTGCACAAGCAA
The DNA here is from genome assembly GCA_029216955.1 of Iris pallida. Classification (NCBI taxonomy): domain Eukaryota; kingdom Viridiplantae; phylum Streptophyta; class Magnoliopsida; order Asparagales; family Iridaceae; genus Iris; species Iris pallida. The sequence continues at coordinate 8,340,137 of JANAVB010027799.1, read as the reverse complement.
GCAAGTAGGAACACCCACGGTGTCAAGGCAAGTCAAGTCAAGTTATCAAGTCAAGTCAAGTCAGGAGTGTGCCGCCACGGGCCACTATCAAGTTATCAAGATAATTCATGTCAGGGTGCTTGTTAGGAGTGCACCACTACGGGTCACTGTCATGTCAGGTTGGTCATGTCAGGAGTGCACCACTACGGGTCACTGTCGTGTTATGCTAGGTCCTTGTCATACCAGGCCATGTACAATAGTCATTCTAAACATATTAAGTAAATCAAGTTCATGAAAAAAGACATAAGGATATAAAATGGGCGTAAAATATCTAATACAATATCAATGTATATAGGACTATAGAAGAGCCAGGCTTAAAAAAAATAAAACCAAATCTCCAAGAGCCAATGGTTTGCGCAAGGGGTTAGGGGGTTGGATTGCGCATGAGTCAAGTGCGCCAGGAGGCCAACTGCGCAGGGTGAGCTGCGCAGGGTACCAACTGCGCAGGAGTGGATGGCGCAGCAGATGGATTGCGCACAGGAGGATTGCGCAGGGGTGGATTGCGCAAGGCTGACTTGCGCAGAGGTCGGATTGCGCAAGGTTGACTTGCGCAGAGGTGGATTGCGCAAGGCTGACTTGCGCATGGATGGCTTGCGCATGGCTGGCTTGCGCATGGATGGCTTGCGCCAGCGCAATCCAGCGCAGCGCAAAGCACTGGCTGAAGTCGTGCGCAATCGGCCCTGCGCTAAAGAGCGCAAGGCAGAGGGATGTTCTTCCTGGCCGAGGGCAGGTCCAAGAACACCAAGAACTTTAAATCTTCATAACTTTGTCAAATCAAAACCAAATCTAGATTTTTAAAGTTCTAACTTGAGTAAAATCGAATTCTCTTCCACATGGAAGCATCAAAACATGCAAAAATCGAAGTTTAATAGATCAAAACCAAGGATTTTCGAAAATAGTAAAAACCTAGATCTAGAAGAATGAAAGCTCCAAATCACAAAATGTCAATTTCTAAAGTTGTTCTCCATGTCCTAATCTATCAAATGAACAAATAAAATTGGGTACTTATTTGTTGGCAAGGTGCACTTGCCTAATGGGTTGGAGAGTTGTGTGGAAGAAGGAAGAAGAAGAAAATTAATGGAGAGTAAAGAGGAGAGAGAAAGTTTGGTGGAGATATAATGAGAGTGGTTGTGTTGTGTTGAGGGTAGAGTATAGGTTAAAGTGTTCCACTCATGATGAACCAAGCCAAACCAACTTCCACAAAATAAAACCAAGCCATGGTTCAAAACCCATTTACGAGAAACCAAAATCCGCAAGTCGAGAAAATTAAAATATGTGCCAGAATCAAATACGAGCATAAATACGTAATACAGGAAATGGGAGTGACAACTCTACCCACCTTCAAAGAATTCCGTCCTCGGAATTTAATCAAGGAGCTAGAGATTGCCACGACAAGCTATACTAAGCACAAACAAGCTACACCAAGCAATTCAATCATACAATCATACAATGCAAGCAAGGAAGGGAAAGCGTAAGGCATAAGAAAGACATTATACCTCACGAGTCAAACAGGTAGGGATATCGCGATCGGATGTCGTCCTCACGCTCCCACGTTGACTCACCTAGAGAGTGATGACCCCAAGCAACACGAACTAAGTTAATAGTCTTGTTCTTGAGCGTCTTTTCTCTCCGGTCCAAAATAGACACGGGCCTCTCCTCATACGAAAGGTTGGTACCAACAACCAATTCCGAATGATCTAGGATATGGCTCAGGTCCGGGATGTACCGTCGTAATTGGGACACATGAAATACATCATGTACCTCACTTAGCGACGGCGGAAGAGCGAGACGATAGGACACATCGCCTACTCGCTCCAGAATATCGAACGGCCCTATATACCTAGGACTAAGCTTTTCCCGTACGCCAAAACGAATGACGCCGCGGGTAGGCGAGATCCTAAGGAATACATGGTCGCCGACGACAAATTCTAAGGGACACCGATAAGCATCGGCCCAATGGCGCTGGCGATCCTGAGCAACTCGGAGGTGATCTCTGACTTTCCTGACCACTTCAACCGTCTGAGAAATCAGTTCTGGATCGAGCATTTGTCTCTCTCCGACATCGTCCCATGCTAACGGGGATCTGCACTTCCTACCATACAGAGCCTCGAAGGGTGCCATCTGGATACTGGCCTGGAAACTATTGTTGTACGAGAATTCTACCAGGTGCAAGTGATCCTCCCACGAACCACCGAAGTCAAGGGTACATGACCGCAACATATCTTCGAGAGTTTGTATAGTGCGCTTCGATTGTCCATCTGTCTGCGGATGATACGCTGAGCTGAACTTGAGACGAGTCCCCAAACTTTGATGAAGACTGCGCCAGAAGTGCGATGTGAATCTCGTATCCCTGTCTGATACTATGCTGACTAACACTCCGTGAAGTCTGACGATCTGCCTGAGATACATCTCTGCTAGCTGTGCCGTCGACTGTCCAACTCTAAATGGAAGAAAGTGTGCTACATTGGTAAGCCTGTCCACAATGACCCAAATAGCATCTCTGCTTGCCGGAGATCTGGGTAACCCAGTCACGAAATCCATGGTTATGTGTTCCCATTTCCATTTTGGGATCGGTAAAGGTTGAAGAAGTCCAGCTGGCCTCTGATGTTCAGCCTTGACCTGTTGGCAAACCAAACATCGAGAGACATACCGGGCTATCTTTCTCTTCATACCATTCCACCAAAAGTGCTGACGAATATCTCGGTACATCTTCGTGCTGCCTGGGTGGATGGAATACTGCGAACTGTGAGCCTCTGCCATGACTTCCTGTCTGATATCTCCACTGGGTACACAAAGACGCGTGTCGTGTCGAAGTGTACCATCCTTATAAATACATAACTCTGGCCTTCTTCCTGCTTCACACTCTGCTCTGAGTCGCTGAATCTTGGAATCTGTTAACTGTGCTGTCCGGATCCTCTCAACTATGGTGGACTGAATCTGTAGACTGGCCATCAAGGCCACATTGGAAGGGAGGACAACTTCAATTCCCATCTTCTGAAGATCTGCCAATAGCTCTGGTTGCGCCGTCAGGAAATAAACTTCGGCTCTCCTGCTCAATGCATCTGCTACAACGTTGGCCTTCCCTGGATGATACTGCAAATCCACATCGTAGTCCACCAGTAGCTCGAGCCATCTTCTCTGTCGCATATTAAGATCCTTCTGGGTGAAAACATACTTCAGGCTCTTATGATCAGTAAATATCTCCACTCTGTCTCCGTACAAGTAGTGCCTCCACAACTTAAGTGCAAACACTACTGCTGCTAGCTCCAAGTCGTGGGTCGGGTAATTCTTCTCATGATCATGGAGTTGACGTGACGCATAAGCAATTACCTTCCCATGCTGCATCAAAACACATCCCAATCCTCTGCCTGAATGGCCTCAGGTACTGTTGTTGATGCTGCTGCTGGACTGGAACTGGGGCTGGTCCTCTCACCGAAGAACTAGAAAGGTTGGATGATGATGGACCTCCCCTATTCGGGCAGGTTCCTATCTGGTGGTCTGCTCCTCCACAAGCCAGGCACAATCCCTGTGCCCTACGGCACTCTGCCACTACATGGCCCGGCTTCCCGCAATGAGAACATCCCACCGCGGAAGACTGCTTTTGCTTCTGCTGCTGCGGGTACGTCGGGGTCGAATGCTGAACCGACGTCACTGAGGCCGCCCGCCTCGGAGTCCTAATGGTTATACCCCTAGCTGCCGGGGCTGGAGCTGAAGATTTGTGCATCTGGTTGTGGGACCGCTTCCTGCCTCCGGTCCTGTCCACAATCCTCCGGGAGGTATACTCATGCCTCCTTGCTGCCTTCAACACTGCATCAAACGTCTGGTGCTCGAACTGCTCCACAGCCAATAATATCTCCAAGTGCAGCCCTTGCTGGAATCGTTGAGCCCTATCGAACTCGGTTGCCACCAAGGTGGGGGTAAACCTACTCAGCCTGGAAAACTCGGTCGCATAGCCATCGACCGTCCTGCCTCCTTGCTTCAAGTTGGTAAATCTGGTCTGCAGGTCGTACCGTGCTACCGCATCGAAGTACTTTGTCTGGAACCTCTCTCTGAACGTCGCCCAAGTGACTGGTGCTGCTAATCCCATGGCCTGAGCTGCCCACCAATCGCGAGCCAAGTCTAGTAACTGTAGCCGTACCACCGCTACCTTCTCATTCTCAGGTGTCCTAGCTGCTTCTAGAACTACCTCGGTATCCTGAAGCCAAGCGTCTGCGGCAATCGCATCTTCACTGCCGTCAAAGAAGGGAGGGTTCAAGCGCTTGAAACTGTTGGCCGCCTGATTCCCTTGGGGACCTCCTCGGTTTAGTGCATCATGAACTTCCTGGTGCAAGGCGTCGCCTCGACGATCTTGGGATGCAAGTAGTTCTCTGATAAGCCCTACCAAAGGTCCCTCATCCTGTCTAGCTGGTTGAACGGGCGGAGCTGCCTGAACTAGAGGTTCCGAGCCTCCGGGAAGCATAACTCGGGAGGCTACTCCAGAGTACTGAGCTTGATCTTTCTGGCGCTGGGGTGCTTGTCGAGCTTCCTCTGTCTGGTTGGCAGGTCCGGGAGTAATGCCGCTGAAGAAGACGACATAGGGAACAGTAAGGAAGGACCAGGACAGATCAATGATACAAGCGTGTGACCAGGTCAAGAATCTCAGGGATTTGAAGATACGAGCAGAGATCAAGGACGAAATATTGATTGAGACATCTATTCGGTAAACCCTCACATTTCTTGAATGCCAAGACCTGCATGGGCCACCACTAAAACCATGTCACGCCCCAGAACCAGAATACTGGAGAGCGGGGGCAGACATAGCCAGCTACGTATATTGAAATAGAATACATCTCAACTATACGGTCACGGCTGTCTAGATATGAGGGTTTACTACAAGCCAGCAGTCTCTTAAGGTCAAGCCTATTGTCTCAATCTCAAGCAATTAACAGAGTTACAAGATGTTAGAGCATCAAATATATATATATATATAAGGCATCCCAAATATTACATATTGGATGATCATGAAGCTAGTCGTACAAAATGATAGGACTAGCAAGAGTTCAGTCATACATGATCAACCCTAGGATTTGTTAATCATGTTTACAGCCCGTAGACAGACAGTAAGTAAATGTGCATCGAGCTAACAGGTGCTCGTCGCTAAACGCCTCAAAAGAATAAATTTACATATAAGTGGATGAAACAAAAGGAAAACCCACTCTTGGCCCGGGTTCCGTCTAGTTGTCACCATTGGGCTGGAAGCTTGGTAAATCCTCGGGAGCTGCTCCGAAATCTGGCCACACAAAACCAGCTGGGTCAAACCCCAGAAAGAGCAAGTGCCACAAAGGAGGCCACAAATAAGAACAAAAGCCAGCATATCAGAACACAAGGATAAAAGAAATACAAATAGTAAAGTACACAGGGCGATAAACGACTAGGGACGTGGAACCATTCCGGGAGCCAGGTTACAATCCTTAAACCAAACAAGGACCGAGATTGTACCCCTTCGTCTGAATAGCTCACTGTCTCTACCTATTTATCGTTAGAGATAAGTAAAACAATCATGGTCAAGAGTTCCAGGTACAAGGGCTAGACAAGACTTAGACAGAGCTGGACACCATTCATTCACAATCGGCCAAGCAAGTACTACGACTTACTACTTTAACTAACTAGGGTTATCACAAACCTAATTACTAACAAGATGCAAGTGAGAATCTCCCAGTCCCAAGCCCTGCAGACTATCCAGTTATCCTTCCGCGGGTTGAGAGTTATAGGTGGGTACATTGCCCGGGAGGCAAATGTACCCTTAGGTGACTTAGAGGGTGCAACACATGACAGTGTGATGGAAATGTGCTCTACTCGTCGGCAAGCTACAAGTCCATTAAAGTGCCCAGATAACGAGATTGCCTGTGACTGGGAATTCTCCATGTTCTAGTTTGATCTAATAATTAGCCTAATCCAATTTTGCGCGAGTCCCTGGCCGTGGTACCCAGGAAGTCGCGTCCTAGACATGATGCAAGACAAGACAAGTAGATTGCACAAGCAAGCAAGTAGGAACACCCATGGTGTCAAGGCAAGTCAAGTCAAGTTATCAAGTCAAGTCAGGAGTGCGCCGCCACGGGCCACTATCAAGTTATCAAGATAATTTATGTCAGGGTGCTTGTTAGGAGTGCACCACTACGGGTCACTGTCATGTCAGGTTGGTCATGTCAGGAGTGCACCACTACGGGTCACTGTCGTGTTATGCTAGGTCCTTGTCATACCAGGCCATGTACAATAGTCATTCCAAACATATTAAGTAAATCAAGTTCATGAAAAAAGACATAAGGATATAAAATGGGCGTAAAATATCTAATACAATATCAATATATATAGGACTATAGAAGAGCCAGGCTTAAAAAAAATAAAACCAAATCTCCAAGAGCCAATGGTTTGCGTAAGGGGTCAGGGGGTTGGATTGCGCAGGAGTCAAGTGCGCCAGGAGGCCAACTGCGCAGGGTGAGCTGCGCAGGGTACCAACTGCGCAGGAGTGGATGGCACAGCAGATGGATTACGCACAGGAGGATTGCGCAGGGGTGGATTGCGCAAGGCTGACTTGCGCAGAGGTCGGATTGTGCAAGGTTGACTTGCGCAGAGGTGGATTGCGCAAGGCTGACTTGCACATGGATGGCTTGCGCATGGCTGGCTTGCGCATGGATGGCTTGCGCCAGCTCAATCCAGCGCAGCGCAAAGCACTGGCTGAAGTCGTGCGCAATCGGCCCTGCGCTAAAGAGCGCAAGGCAGAGGGATGTTCTTCCTGGCCGAGAGCAGGTCCAAGAACACCAAGAACTTCAAATCTTCATAACTTTGTCAAATCAAAACCAAATCTAGATTTTCAAAGTTCTAACTTGAGTAAAATCGAATTCTCTTCCACATGGAAGCATCAAAACATGCAAAAATCGAAGTTTAATAGATCAAAACCAAGGATTTTCGAAAATAATAAAAACCTAGATCTAGAAGAATGAAAGCTCCAAATCATAAAATGTCAAGTTCTAAAGTTGTTCTCCATGTCCTAATCTATCAAATGAACAAATAAAATTGGGTGCTTATTTGTTGGCAAGGTGCACTTGCCTAATGGGTTGGGGAGTTGTGTGGAAGAAGGAAGAAGAAGAAAATTAATGGAGAGTAAAGAGGAGAGAGAAAGTTTGGTGGAGATATAATGAGGGTGGTTGTGTTGTGTTGAGGGTAGAGTGTAGGTTAAAGTGTTCCACTCATGATGAACCAAACCAAACCAACTTCCACAAAATAAAACCAAGCCATGGTTCAAAACCCATTTACGAGAAACCAAAATTCGCAGGTCGAGAAAATTAAAATACGTGCCAGAATCAAATACGAGCATAAATACGTAATACAGGAAATGGGGGTGACAATATTTGAACCGTATTGTGGTCAAAAATTTATTTAAATAATTTAATTAGTTGTATCATGTAGCATTTAGCATGTCATTAGTGGAATGGTTAGAGCATGTCTAGATATTAGGGTTTTCTTAAGCCAACCCAACCCTACTATATATATTCTCTTTCTCACTCTCTCTTCTCATTCACTCTTTCAATTATTTTTCTCAAGCAAACTTTTAGATAAGTACAACTTGCTCAAAAGTGGAGATTTGTGCATTTTTTATTCTTAATTTTTTCTTTGATATTATTTGTCTATATCGTTCTTCTCATCATCCTCTACAAGTTTAGTATTTGGTATTTTTGGTTTTGATGGCTATTTTTGAGTAGATCCATGTTCCAAAAAAATTAGAGTTTATGTGTTTTTATGGTTTTGATCTCCCAAACTTGCTCATTTTCGAAAATTACTTGTTCCATGTTGTCACGCCCCGCTCCCGTAGGAGCGATCGTCCTCGCTAAGGCGTGATGCCGCACGGGCCTAGGTTGCGCCCGTGCAAGGCCAAGTCCAGAAACGGCCGATTTGAGCTAGGCCACAGAGTCGCACAGAGTGTCCCCATTTGCAGCGGAAAGTAAACGAACACAAAATTGAAGTGAATTCAAACTCTTTATTGATATTCAAAAAGTTTATAAGCAGCGCTAGGCCGATATTACAAATCGCTCAAGCTCTCTCTCTGAAACATAAAAGGCGTGCCAAGTGGCTTACAACATGGAATGATTCATGGCGATGTTCCAATACATTATGTCCTGTATAGGGTGCTTCAGCTTCTAGCAACGTCCCAAGGCCCCGGAGTTGGCTCCGTACCTTAATACGTTCGATGAAAGTTCTGCACCCGCCGGCATCTCCTGCATCCTGCAAGCAGACTGTGGGGTTATCAGTACATTGTTATGCACTGGTGGGGAGGCTAGCTCGCCCACAATGCTATAATTACCAAACACGTTCCATTTACTTTTGTGCATCTCTATCATTCATTGTCTTTCTAATCTTGCCTTAGGATCAATTTCATGGCATATGTCATAACCTATCCCGTGTTGCGTAAAACAAGTGTCGCATGGAAATACATGCACGACTTACCCATACTTACCGTTCGGCCTTCCCTGTCCAAAGCAAATCAAGTTAGTCAACAATTCATATGTAATAACATAACGTGCCTCATGTAAACTTTCAATATCAAGGGAGTGTCCATGCCTCGGGTTCTAGCGCGTCGTAGGTGTGTCCTCTAATTCATTATCATTTAGTATGATACATTTTAAGCTATTTTCAGAAGGTGCTTTGTTCAGATTAACTTAGACTACTTTGATTTCAATACAAGGACTTGCACGTGGATCGCCACCAGCAAAGCCCACTTAATCTACATGCATCGGTCGCTGGCCTCACAAGCCAATTTGGATATATTCTCCCCTTGGTATTTCTCACCTATCGAAGCGTGCGGTTGGAACACCTTGATAGTCTCTTTGAAATACCCCGCACTTACGTTTCCAGTGGTGGCCAAGCCCGCACCCCGGTTGTCCGTAAGCCCCTTTGATTCCGCCTAGGCCGGCATATCCCCCCTTTGATCATGCCACAGAATCCCTTTTTCTTTACGGCCACGGCATCGCCACCCCTCGTCCATGCCGTTTGTCCACGACCATTTCGTATTAACTTGTCTTTTTAACTTAACGGCTGTCTCTGAGCCGTAGGCTAACCCTTAGCCTTAATGCGTCATCGACCAGGTTGGCGTCCGTGCAGCGCGGGTAGCGAGCCCCGTTGCACGTGTCCGTCATACCTGTCGCTAACCATTTCTGTCCTTCTTATCTTTTATTCATTCTTTTTTTCACTTGTTCATTCATTCGTTGATTCATTCATTCACTTATTCGTTTACTCCTTCATTCATACATTATGCAACTCTTTGTGCGGGAGTCGCCTTGGCGACCCATCGGTCCCATAGTCTTTCAATGTTGCTATACTCTACTCGGAACGACTATATTGATAGTCTTCCCATTTCATTGTTGTAACCCATTCATTGTTTCATTGTTGGACGCTATGAGGGACTTGAACGTAAGCTTGTGCCTTAGCACGAGCGTGGAGCGCGGTACGAGAGTTCTCGTATTTTCTATATTCTTTTCCATATTCTATACAAGCATGCAAGATGGGATTATTCCCTTAGCTAGGTGCGTTGAGTCATTCATTTATTAGCATGCGCGGGGTTATCGCCTAGCGATTTTCGTGATAGTGTCCGTATTGTTATGTGTCTAGGCTAAGCAAAGACGAGTTCATCGGAGCCACCCACCTTAGCGATGTTCGCATCGGCCGAGCGATACTCCGAGCGCGCCTTTGATAGTCTAAGTCTGGATTCATCTTTGACGGGCCATTGTAAGTCTTGCATCGATTCGCATCGATACTTCATCGGGTCGACGCAACTCTTCGAGTCGACGGCTCGCTTGAGTCGTTACACTTGCTGTTTGAATCGACGTTCCGCTAGGGCGGAGCGGGTCATTACATAATACACCACTCAAAACAAGTCTCGTCCTCGAGACTTCCTGAGTGCAGGTCATCCTACCATTCCCTAACTCGTGTCATCGTGTTTTATATAGACAATTCTATCGAACTACTCTATCGTTCGATGGCATCGAACCACGTTCGGTACCTTCCCAAGTTTTGTGTCGCATACGTTTGGTCAATTTTATTGAATAACTTTTCATTCATTTTAGAGTTGATGGCACTTATTCAATTCCAGTGTTTCTTCGATTTGGTTGCTGTTTCGACGTGTCATGGGACTGAAACGGTCGTGCGAGGTGCGTCGTAATTTTTCAAACTCGAGAGTCGTAGGCTGAGGCAAACTCATCCATTCGTTCATGCGCATCACAACACCCACTTGCAGCTGCATTCGAGTTCATCATATCGCTGAGTTTGGATCGTGCACATATCCGAGGCGTCCCCCGAATACGTATATTTCAACCAAGCTTAGCGACTAGCGAAATCGGACAAGCTACTCATGATAGTTTTGAATTGCCGATCATTTTGCTAACTTCGATTTAAAACCAAACTCATGTGTATATCACGTATTGTTTATCTCGGTCCTCGAGATGATTCGATTCGCTTCTCAAGCGCTCTTGTCAACGAAATCAATACGATTTCTTCTTAGCGGAGTCGACCAAGTCTAAGTAATTTTCGTCCGATTCGAGACCAAGTATTGTACTATCATCGAGTACGTCTTCCGACCAATGATTTAATTCGTCATTCCAACTTTACTTGCGCATCATCCATTCCTATCATTCCCTTCGTTCGGGGCCGATCTCATCGTCGTTCACGCACACTCCCTGTTCCCCGTCCTACTCTAAGTCTTGCTGGCCCAAGTCAATCGTCCGTCCAGACGATACTCTATTGTCAATCGTACAGGTTCAATCACTCGACATAGGGTCGTCCGCCTATCTGCTAGGTCAGCTCATAAGGTCATAGTTACATGCCGGGTCCGTGGCTCGTCGTGCAAGGTCGTTGCACGACGCTCGCCCCAAATCCTATGGTTAAACCATTTGTTCGCTTGTACTAGAGTTTCTACCCAAGTTCGTTTCACTCAAATTTCTAAACATCGAGCATGATCATCTCATTTGCATCAAGACTTACGTTGCATATATTCAATTCCGTTCAATCACCAGTTCTAACCAATTCATGTATTCGATCACGAGGTCATCCAGCTCGACAATACATTGTGCCCCAATCTCACGCGAGTCCGATTATCCACGGCGGTTTCTGAATCACCATGCAACGCACCCGCGGAATAATCATTCTCATCGGGGCGTAACTCTTGTTTGAGTTTTAGACTAACCCATTCTCGATACGCGGACTGGACCTACTCAATCCTCAAGTTCAATTCTTCAAGCACACAAATTCATTCTCGAGTCCACCTTCGCGTCAAACCACAAGTCGAAGCAATCAGATTGCCACGCCATCCAAGTTCAATCACTCCCGCTGTATGAATCACCATATCAGCGCTCACGCGGAGTGATCGTCATAATCTGGCACGACTCATGTGCGAGGCTGGAGTTGCGCTCGCATAAGACAAAAACGTCAATGTTGTGGTTGTCAACGAAGCAAATCCAAGCATTCACATTTTTATCCAAGCCAAATCAATTCGATAGTATGACCGTCATACATTCAACTAGAAAATTCTCGAGCTAAATCTATCTTTTCCTCGACACATTTTTAACATCCCAAGTATAGCATCCAACGGGACAATGACATTTGCACGATCGTCATTCGCCGAGTCAGAGTACCCCCGAGTTATCGCATATCGATCTTTGATACGCCTCAATACCATCGACGATATACGTAACCTGACGATCTTCCTTTGCAACCGATTTCGAGTCGTACGTTGATGCTGTTGTCCGAGTTGGATATTCCATAATTTCTTCGATCAAGACCATTCATTTTCATTCATCGTTCCGAATCGTTTTCTAACTTGCGTTGTCCATTGACAAGTTGTCCGAACGACATCTCGTTCGGGACATTCGAAGTCACGACCAACTAAGCGTGACGCGTTCTAAGGCTTTGTGCGATCGCATCGCCTCGCCGAAGTACTCGTTGTGTTTCGTAATCCTCAATTTTCGCTTGAATGATTTTCCAAGAACATCCATACACCACTCGAATTCGAGCCATACGATCTAGTCGCCGATATTCATTCTTATTCTTCTCCGAACTTATCACATACACCACTCGGGTTCAAGCCATCCTATTTAATCCACAATCACATTTGCATCATGCGCTAAGACATCCTTCAGATTCGTTCGACGAATATCTAGCGTAATCGCTCACGTCGCCTCGACGTACTAAGTCGTTCGCACTAATCCTCAAAATCCAATAAATCTTTCGTGCACGCCTAAGCATTAGTTTGATAGCATTCCTATCGATATACACTCTAAGTGTATCTCCATTTTCGACCGAGCGGTACTTGATATCGCTCGTAACTCGATTGCACCAAAAGTCGAGGTGCGCGACACGCGGCACAACTTAGCCAAAAGGCCGTGTGTATAGCTATCCCGTGCGGACTGTATTCGAGTTTGCATGCTCACTTATTCTCGTTCGAGCGATAATCGATCTCACTCGCAACTCGTTTGCACCAGAAGGTCTAGGTGCGCGATACTCTGCACAACTTAGCCAAAAGGCTGCGTGCATAACCATCCCGTTCGAACTATACTTTGGTCTCGTGTACTCGTTTGCTAACTCTTAGCATCGGTTCCTTCCAACTCAAGTCCGTCGTGGTGGCACAAAGGCCTTCGCCTATCGATCCCGTCCAACCGAGTACTCGTACGAGCTTTTAAAAATATTAGACTTATTGTATGGAACATCCCAAGGCACAACGAGAGAAAGCGTACACTTCTTTTGTTTCGAAATCGAGCTTTCAAAACTGAGAAATTGACATGAAGTCCAAGGACGTAAAGCCGTGCTCTGATACCAATCTGTCACGCCCCGCTCCCGTAGGAGCGATCGTCCTCGCTAAGGCGTGATGCCGCACGGGCCTAGGTTGCGCCCGTGCAAGGCCAAATCCAGAAACGGCCGATTTGAGCTAGGCCACAGAGTCACACAGAGTGTCCCCATTTGCAGCGGAAAGTAAACGAACACAAAATTGAAGTGAATTCAAACTCTTTATTGATATTCAAAAAGTTTACAAGCGGCGCTAGGCCGATATTACAAATCGCTCAAGCTCTCTCTCTGAAACATAAAAGGCGTGCCAAGTGGCTTACAACATGGAATGATTCATGGCGATGTTCCGATACATTATGTCCTGTATAGGGTGCTTCAGCTTCTAGAAACATCCCAAGGCCCCGGAGTTGGCTCCGCGCCTTAACACGTTCGATGGAAGTTCCGCACCCGCTGGCATCTCTTGCATCCTGCAAGCAGACTGTGGGGTTATCAGTACATTATTATGCACTGGTGGGGAGGCTAGCTCGCCCATAATGCTATCATTACCAAACACGTTCCATTTACTTTTGTGCATCTCTATCATTCATTGTCTTTCTAATCTTGCCTTAGGATCAATTTTATGGCATATGTCATAACCTATCCCGTGTTGCGTAAAACAAGTGTCGCATGGAAATACATGCACGACTTACCCATACTTACCGTCCGGCCTTCCCTGTCCAAAGCAAATCAAGTTAGTCAACAATTCATATGTAATAACATAACGTGCCTCATGTAAACTTTCAATATCAAGGACGTGTCCCTGCCTCGGGTTCTAGCGCGTCGTAGGTGTGTCCTCTAATTCATTATCATTTAGTATGATACATTTCAAGCCATTTTCAGAAGGTGCTTGTTTGCCATTAAAATTGTTTTGATTGAAATCTTAATACAAACAGAACAGTGATACAATATAGGACTTAGATGTAGTCCTAGGAGTACACTTTTGTTTAAGCTGGGTCCTTAGTGCCAATGGAGCGAGTGGTAATGCGTTGACTCCGTTGACCGGCTGACGGCGGTTATCGGTTCTCTGAAGGTGTTGATTGCTCTGGGTGCTGGAGCTTGCTGAGAGGAGGAAGACGTTGAGTGTCTAGAACTGCCTCTCCGGTGATTCTCTGTTGTGGATTCTCTGTGAGTCTTGTGTTCTGAGTCTCTGTGTGTGTGTGAAGGAGACGATCCTTCTATTTATAGTTCTGCAGGCTGGCTGCTCATGCGCGCATATAGGATGCGCCGGTGTGGGGATGCCGCGTGGAGGTTGCTGATGGAGGCGCACGGATGCTGCGCCCTGATCGAGGGGGAGAACTCTTCATACTGCTGTTGTGAGCCGGCACGTAGCAGAAGAGAAGATCTTTCCGTTGCTGAAATCTTGGACGAGTTGAGTCAAAACACACGTGTCGTCGACTCATGGTTCGAAGATCTCGGATTTGGTGGAGAGGAGTGATCTGGTGGGCTGCGCCTTGGATTGGGCGCAGGAGGAGGCTGCGGCTCATAACCTTTAGGAGTTACAAACCATTTGGGGCGCATGGCTTTTGAGGCGCATGCAGGCGACTTTCCTTCTGTCTTTTGGGATCAGAGATCAGTCTGGGGCGCATGGCTTTTGAGGCGCATGCAAAACTTCAACCGGAGACTCTTCTTCTGTCTTTAGGGATCAGTGAAGGGTCTGAGGCGCATGGCTTTTGAGGCGTATGCCGGTTTGGACGCATGGCCGTAGAGGCGCATGCTGATTTGGACGCATGGCCGTAGAGGCGCATGCTGATGGTGGAGTGGCCACGTGGCAGTAGCCGTCGAAATAAAGTTATGATGATGCTGACGTTGTCGACGCTTCGTTTTCTGAAAAGCTGTCAACTGTTCAGACTTTGGGAAGCGTGCTGCCAACTCTGGTGTCAGTTCAGCATTTAATGTTTGTGATGTTCGATGGACAGCTGAGTGGACACATTGGTTGTTGTCCCACTCGGCATGGAGATGTGAGGGAGGGCGCATCCTCTGTGATGCGCCGAGTAAGGGCGCGTCTGTGTGATGCGCCTGACGCCGAAGGACGCGTCCGTGTGATGCGCTGTCTGGCTGGCACGTCTCTTGTATGGCGTATCTCCATTGGTCCGGCTATTGAGTTCTTCGGAGCTTTGATGGCTCTCCGACTTAACTGAAAGAAGCGAGTTCATTCATCATAAATACAAGTTCATTGCACCGACTTCGGGAAGGTTGCCACTTGGCGCATGGGTTTGATTTGCCCTGGCCTATGAATAGCAACAGTTTGAGAGAGTTTTGTTGTCTCTCCCTTTGACTTCTCGACGAAGATGGATTCGACTGATCCTCCTCCTTGGCAAGACGTTGTACTGTGGATGATGATTCTCTTTGTTCGAAGAAGCTTTGACGGCGAACTCCTTCAGAAGACTGAGATTCGCCGAGTTGGAATGGACATAGATGTGCCTAAGCCTCATTATGATGGAAGAGCCCCAGGCTGGCAGATGCGCCTGTGTGTGTTGACGAGGAAGTGATTCACTCTGACGGGACGGAGTGATGCGCTGGAAGACAGGTACAACATGTTGCAACTGTTTGAACACAGACTGTCTTGATGGTGGAGCCACTGTCTTGCGGTAGCAGCAGTTGATGGCGACCGTAGCACAAGTGTGCCCTGTGAGGGGCGCATTATGCTTGTTGGTCGGCTCTCCTGATCGGCGTTTGTGAGTGATCACGTTGCGCAGATCATTGGAGGAGAGTGCCACCTTCGTACCCCCTTCAGGCGCATGGCAAGGCCAAGCGTCGGGGTGGTCAAGTGAAAGTGCCACCTTTACACCCCCATCAGGCGCATGGCAAGGCCAAGCGTCGGGGTGGTCAAGTGAGTGCTGCGCCCCCTGATCTAATACCAAGCAGGCATCACGATCAGTAGTGGGGGAACCACAGCATTTGAAGTGACTTGAACGGACCTCAGACGCACAACCAGAGGAGGTGCGGGAGTTCAAGACCACTGGGTTTGCCTTGCTCGACTTGGTTGTGAACGTAATAGATGCGTCCAAGTGAGATAAGGACTTTGAAGGTCGGCTCGTTTCTGGCACCGCAGCACCCGAGTCGACCTTATACAGCTTACCATCAGCAGCGCGCATGATTGTGAGCGCATGCTTCTGGTTTGCCATTGGCATAGCACGTTTGCGGCGCATGGCCCGTGCCGCCTTGGACTTCTTCGTACCAGCCCGTGGGGCGCATAGTACTCAGAGTCCAAATTATCCTCGCCATGACAGCGAGTGAAGAGCTTGCAGCCGACCCAGAAGAAGAGAAGAACAACTACAACTTGTGGCTCGAACGGGCTCCCTGGATAACGGGCTCCCTTTTCTTTATTTATTTTTGGTGCCCTTTACAAAGGAGGCAAGAGGTCTCTATATATAGAGTGGAATGAGGCCTCCCTTCTTCTCCTTTCCGATGTGGGATTAAAAGAAAGATCCCTTCTTTTTTATGCTTCTACAAGACCCCCTTCAAAGTTTTTAAAACTTTTGGACAAGTTTTGAAATACTTTGAACAAGAAGCATGAATGGTAGAGCTGTTTAGGTGTGACAATCCTATCAGAGGTAGTATGGACGTGATAGGTTTGGGTACTTCCACTGGGGAATTTATGTGGACTTATCATCCATGGCGCACCTTGGTTTTAGGTACAGATAATAAGTTGAGAGAGAGAGAACCAACATATTTACTCAGAGGTAATATGGACGTGGTAAATATGGGATTGATGGTAGAGCTTTTCCTACTCAGAGGTGATATGGACGTGGTAGGAATGACTCTGGAGGGAGATACGCGGAACTACTCAGAGGTAATATGGACATGGAAATTCCGCTGGGGATGTTTAGGGATTGTAGTCTCTGCTTTTTTTTGTAACTCTTGCTGGGGGGAATAGCGTATTTCTGTACTCTCTCTTTTCTAGAAAATAAAGAAATACACAACCTTTTTGTGATGTGTTCATTTTTTGTTATCATGAACTTGATGATTTGTGTGGACCTATTATCTTTTGCGCACCTTGGTTTTTAGGTACAGATAATAAGTTTGACGGAACCAATATGTTTGCTCAGAGGTGATGTGGACATGGCAATCATTGGGTTCGAATGATAGAATCTCCCTACTCAGAGGTATTATGGACGTGGTAGGAATGATCCTGAAGGATACGCTGAACAACTCAGAGGTGATGTGGACGTGGAAGTTCTGCGATCAATGTACGACAACACAGGAGTTGTTTGTACGGGATGTTTACTCAGAGGTAATGTGGACGTGGTAAACATGAAGGATAGCGTAAGCTTACGAAATGTAAGGTTCCGCTTTGTAGGATGTAGAGAGACAACTCAGAGGTAATGTGGACGTTGTTATCTTTCTACGGAAGGATGCCACGGAACAGCTGGGTTCCGAAAGCGTTTGATTTTGTGAAAAGAGGTTGTTTGGGGAAATACATGTCTTGGAAGATGTCAAGAATAGTACTTCTTTAGGAACTTGCCATTGATGGGCATCATGAACAAGTCCCTATTGGGTTTGGCGAGACGGTAAGCACCGTTTGAGTATACCGTCTCGATGATGAAGGGTCCTTCCCATTTGGGCTCGAACTTCCCTGGTGTCTTGTGAGTTAACACCATTGGCCTTCTGACTGCTAAAACCAGGTCGCCAACTTGGAAAGTTCTTTGCTTGACCTTCTTGTTGAAAGCCTGTGATATACGGGCTTGGTAAAGTTCGATGCGTTGTTGAACTAGGAGACGCTTTTCGTCAAGTGCCTCCAGTTCCCACAGACGACGACGTTGATTGTCTTCTTCTGTGAGATCGTTTGTGATTGCCATGCGGAGCGAAGGTATCTGTATCTCGAGAGGCAGTACTGCTTCACTCCCGTAGACCAGGGAGAATGGAGTGTTGCCTGTTGGGGTCCGTACCGTTGTGCGGTAGGCCCAAAGGCATTCGCCAAGCTTTTCGTCCCAGTCGCATTTGTTGGATGACACGACCTTTTTGAGTAGCCTGACGATAGTTTTGTTGAACGCCTCGGCCAATCCGTTTGCTGCCGAATTGTAGGCGGTTGAGGCCACGTTCTGAATGCGATTCTTGTCACAGAACCTGCTGAAAATGTGGCTGATAAACTGAGGACCATTGTCATGGATGATCCGCCGGGGTACCCCGAAACGGTAAATGACATGGTGTTTGATAAAGCTGACCACCCTGGAGCTTTTTATGGAACTGCTTCTGCCCATTTGGAGAAGTAGTCGGTGATGGCCAGGATGAAGCGGTGTCCTCTCGATGAAGGAGGGGTGATTGGCCCTACAATATCCATGCCCCAGGCTTCGAAGGGCCAGGAGGCGACTGTAGGATGTAGCGGCTCAGACGGTGTATGTATGAAGTCTGTATGAAGTTGGCATGCATGGCACTTCTTAGCATATTCTACTGCGTCGGCAACCATGGTTGGCCAGTAGTAGCCCATACGTCGTAGTCGATCTTGCAACTTAGGACCCGGTTGGTGAGCTCCGCAAGTTCCATCGTGAGTCTCTCGAAGAACTTCGGCCGCTTCTTCGTTAGACAGGCATCGCAGGAGAAGCCCGTCGAAGGAGCGTCGGTACAGCGTTTTAGTGGCTGTATCGTAGTAGAATCGAAGAGAGCGTCTCCTGACTGAGACGGCTTCCTTCGGGTCCTCTGGAAGGATTCCGTAGACAACGAAGTCGATGAACGGGAACCTCCAGTCTCGGACATTAACCCCAGTTTTTGTCGGCATGGCGTGAGCCATTTGCAAACATAGGTTGTTTCTGGGACAAATCAGGTCTCGGTCAGTCACCGTAACATAATGTTGAGTCCCAAAGGGCGCGGCCAATGAGGCTACGAGGCCAGCCAGAGCGTCAGCCTCCAAGTTTTGTAGGCGGGGTACATGTTCGATGAAGAACCCAGTGAAGGTTGAAATGATGTTCAATGCAACTTCATGGTAAGGGATCAAATCTTCATGGCGAACCTCGTATTGCCCCCGAATCTGGTTTACGACGAGTTTCGAGTCGCCGTAGGCTTCCAGATGATCCACCCCCAGCTGTTGTGCTAGCTGGAGTCCCATGACGAGTGCATTGTACTCAGCAACATTGTTGGAGCACGGCTTCGAAAGGGAGTATGCGCGCTGGATGACCAGCTGATCGGGGGAGACTAAGACTACCCCCACTCCTGCTATGATTTGGCCGTTGGGGCCCGTTCTTGAAGCGCCATCGAAGAACATCCGCCAAACGGGGCTTCCTTCAGTGACGTTTGATTTTTGGACTTCATCCGGGATATTTTCATAGAGTTTTGAAGATTCTGGGATGGGGTGTGCAGCTAAAAAGTCAGCCAGAGCCTGACCCTTGACCGCCTTCTGCGGGACAAACACCATGTTGTATGGCGTTAGTAGGATCGCCCATGTAGCCAGCCGGGAGTTTAATGACCCTGGCTTCGTCATGAGAACTCTGAGCGGATTGACTCGGAAGATGACGTGAATTGTCTGGCCCGAGACGTAATGACGAGTCTTCTGAATGGCAAACACCAAAGCCAAGCACTCCTTTTCAACGGGGTTGTACCGGTGTTCGGCCCCGATGAGTGTTCGACTGAGGTAGTAGATTGCTTGCTCGTAGCCTGCATCGCTGTTTTGAGCCAGTAAAGCGCCGAGGGAATGATCCATGGCACGGACGTAGAGGAGGAATGGTTTGCCGGCGACAGGTGCCACTAGGACTGGCGGGCTTGTCAAGTAAGCCTTGATATCGTCGAAAGCCTTTTGGCACTCCTCTGTCCAGACATAAGAGACTCCCTTCTTCATGAGCTGAGTAAAGGGTTGACATTTACCGGAGAGGTTTGCTATGAACCTCCGGATGTATGCCAGATGTCCCTGTAAGCCCCGAAGTTCTCGAAGGTTCTTCGGAGGGTCCATGTTGAGGATGGCTTTAGTCTTCTCGGGATCGACATGAATGCCTTTTGCCGTGATGACAAAGCCCAAGAATTTGCCGCTAGAAACCCCCAGGAAGGATTTAGCAGGGTTCATTTTGAGTTGATGTGCCCGCATGAGATCGAAGACCGTCTTCAGGTCTTGTAGGTGATCTCTTTTGAGGCGGCTCTTGACTGCGATGTCGTCAACATAGCACTCAACTGTCTTGCGAAGATGTTGACAGAAGATGGTGCTCATAGCTCGCTGGTACGTTGCACCGGCGTTCTTCAAGCCGAAGGGCATTACTGTGTAGCAGAAAACACCTTTCGGAGTCCTGAATGACGTGTGTTTTGCGTCATCGGGGAACATCTTGATTTGATTGTAGCCTGAATACCCGTCCATGAAGGACATGCGTTCAAAGCCACATGTGTTGTCGATCATTACATCGGTGATTGGGAGCGGGAATTCATCCTTCGGGCAAGCAGAGTTGAGATCCCTGAAGTCGATACAGACTCGTATCTTCCCGTTCTTCTTGGTGACAGGGACGACGTTGGCTATCCAGTCCGGGTGTTGTTCCTCACGGATGAAGCCACTGGTCAAGAGCTTGTCCACCTCCTGGTCGATGGCGTTCATGATGTCCGGGCGGAAGCGTCGCTGTTGTTGTTTGATAGGTTTGGCATCTGGTAAGATGTTCAACCTATGCATCGCGATCTGTGGATCGAGACCCGGCATGTCTTCGTAGCTCCAGGCGAAGACGTCAATATATTCTTTAGCCAGTTGGACTAAAGATTCTCGGTCTTCTCCTTCCAAGCTTTTGCTAATAAAGATGGGTTTAGAAGAAGACCCATCCCCGAGGTCGATCTGCTCGACTTCGTCTTCGGTGGGAGGTTCTCGTAACTCAAAACGAGACTCCCATTGTTCTCCTAGGCGTTGAGCCCAGGGTTCCTCTTCGAAAGGTTCCGGCGGTTGGTCTTTGCCTTCATCTTTCTGAGGTTGCGCCGATGTCATGTTAGCTGACAGCACTTTCCTGAAGACTGATCCGATACTGGTATCGGAATCCCACGTCGATGCTTCTGACGAGTGGGAATGTTCTATGTCTTCTGCGTCTGAACTCTCTGGAGTTGATGGCGGCGTGACATAGCCTAACCCCCGTCGAGTCCGATTATAGTAATCCTGTGGCTTTTCATTGGGCATCGAAAGTCGGACAGGGAGACGTCGACCCTTGCCGTAGTTTAGGCCTTTATTGCTTTTCAGGTCGTAGCCCATCTTTTGGATGATGTGCTTAGCCGCATCTGTGTACCGATAGACTTGTACTCTGCCGGTATCAGGTTTGGGCTCGATTGACGGGAGGTCCCGACGACGCTCGATTTTGCCCGAGATGATGGTGCCTTCGTCTCGGCTTCGTGGAGGGACTATGAAGACTCCTTGAGACGGGACTATTTGATTATGGTAGACGGTCGTTACTTGTGTTTGCAACGACCGTAGAGCGTTGTCTAATGTATACATGGCATTCCAGTGTGGAAGACAAGAATAATTGAAAGACACTCTATTATTGATAAAGTACGAGATTTTATCCCGTGGGATTACATTGTCGAAGGAGGGTGCGTCTACATCAGCAGAGATATATTCGCCAAGCTCCTCGTCTGTAAGCACTGGGGCCAGATCAGGAGAGTCCTCTACCGCTCTGACTTTGGGGTCTGAGAGGGTTATGTGAGCCCTCTCCGGCATCTTGGATGACTGCGGCGGCTTGCCTTTAAGACGCACCTTGAGGGGTGCCTCGGTTGCGCCTTCGATGAGTGGCGCCTTCCCTTGTAATTTTACCACCAGGGGAGCCGCTGTTTGTGGTGGCTTCCCCTTGAGGCGTATCTTCAGGGGAGCTTCGCGAGCTGGCGCTTTTCCTGATAGCTTGATGCTCATTGGAGGCGCCTTCTGGGGTGGTCTCCCTTTCAGACCGATTTTCAAGGGGGCGTCAGGAGTCACTTCGGGCTCCAAGTCCGGCTCTGTTGCCGTCTCTGCTTCATCATCGGCATCGTTGGCTTCCTCCTCGTCAAGTGGCTTGTACAAGTCGGAATCGGTGAAGTAGGCCTCAATCCCTTTGAAAGGATCGATATCTGCAAACTCCGTCCGGATGACGCCGTTGGTGGATACATATTTCATGCATTGGTGGAGCGTGGAGGGCACCACCATGTACTCATGTAACCATGGTCGTCTGAGTAAGATGTTGTAGTTGACCTCGGCATCCACCACATAACAAGTTACCTCAGTTTTAAGGCTGCCGATATGACACTTCAGCCGGATCTTGCCCAGTGGCTCGCTCTTGCTGGCGTTGAAGCCGCTGATGGTCGTATTGGAGGGCGCCAGCCGGTACATTGGGATCCCCAGCTTTGATAGCAGCGCCTTTGGAATGATGCTTAGGGAAGACCCCGGATCGATCTGAATCCTGCTCACCTTTACCGAACCGATGTACCCTGTGTAATACAACGGTCGGTTATGTCGGTGATGCTTGAGCAGCATGTCTTGTTGGGTGAAGGTTATGTTTGGGATAACCTCATCCGCACAATGACAGTGTGCACAAGTAGTGGGGAGGTCTTCAGGCTGCTTGACCTGACTGAGAAAGGATTCGGCATCCTTCAGAGCTTCGCAGAGAGCTTCTCGGGAGTCCTTGGAGAGACGCAGGAGCTCGAACAAAGACAGGCGTGCAGGAGTACTGGCCAGTTGTGCCAGAATGTCAAAATTGTGGGGCTTGGCTAGCCCCGAAGCATTTTTTTTCCGCAGAGGTCTGTCGAAACGGGCCTCCACTTGCTTTTGTTTATTGGCTGCTGAGGGCTTGGATGGACCCTCCTCAGGGATGGTGCCAGGAGGCACCACTTCGGCGGCAGCTTCACCGGGCTGGGAGTTCTGTTGTGCACGTGTCTGCACAGGAAGCGCCTCTTCCGTTGAAGAAGAGACCGTGCGGCAAGACTTGATCTTCCTGCCTTTTGCTTTGGAGGTAGGGCGTACCTCCGGTTGAGTTACCTCGGAGACGAGGTCGGGGTGAACCCAGAGGACCTCTCCTCGAGATGTGGTGAGTGGGACAAGTCCACTCACATTGTCACGGGTGGGTGGCAAATTCACCACCTCCATTGTCGCCTTAGGGATGGGGACGACGCCATCTTGTGTGGTAGTCGGCGGCAAGGTGCCGAACTGAAGTGACACCACATTAGCTGACACCGTCTTCTCTTCGTAGTCGACGGAGATTACATTCGCATTGATCATGCGCTGGATGTAATTTTTGAGGACGTAGCAGTCCTTAGTCGGGTGTCCGACAAACCGATGGTAGTGACAGTACCTCGGGTTGTCCACTTTCCCGACTTCATCGGGCCGCTTCGGGTCCGGAAGCTTGATCTTGTCACCCTGCTTCAGTATCTCAAAGAGTTGCAGGGTGTCGTCATCATTGAATGAATACACCTCCTTGGGTCTCGGTGCCAGTGGAGGCTTTTGAGTAGGCGCAGATGCGCCCTTCGAGGTATTAACAGTCAATGCCTGTTTCCCCTTTGTTTCTCGTCCGGAGTTGTTGGTTGCGGACTTTTTCCCCTTATCGTCAAAGGCGGGGAAGCTAACACCCAGAAGACGTGCATTGGCCGCCTTCTTCTCTGCAGCTTCAGCTTCAATGATTAGGGAGCTCCAGTCGGGAGGAGGAGTAGAGTTAAGCCAGAGCTTTACTGCAGGCAGCATGTTCATACTGCAAGCGGAGAGAAGTGCATGTTCTGGCATGCCTGGAGGTAGCCTGAAGCAGGCCTGACGGAAGCGTTCGATGAATGCCCGAACCGTTTCCTTGTCCTTCTGGCGTATCTCAATGAGAGACGCCATCGTCATGTCCTTCCCACCGTCGTAGAAGCGGTCGAGGAAGAGGCGTGTCAGGTCGTCGAAGGACGATATGGAATGATCGGGGAGGCTGCAGTACCAGTCATACGCCACCCCTTTTAGGGCCCCAACAAAGATGCTGGTGAGGAGCGCGTCCTCCTTTGGAAGATGCCCTGTCTGCGACTGGAAGTACGTCAGGTACCGTTGTGGAGAGTCCTTTCCGTCATACGGCGTGAGTGTTTGTGGTTTATACTTTGGGGGATAAACCACCTTGTTCCACTCAAGGGGATAAGGCTGGGGAATGCCCATCTTCTGGCGCTCCTCCTGCCTGTTCTTGGACTCGAAGCGCTCCCGCAGATCTTTGATCATTTCGACCACGTCCTCCGTGGAGCTAGGAGTCGGGAAAGGAGGTACTACCTGGAGTGGAGCGTTTGAGGGCTCCGATGTCCGGGGTGCTTCTGTGTCTGAGGGTGTCCGCTGGAGGGGCACACTCGACTCTCCATTGGCTCCTGGGTCGGGACCATTTGAAGGTGTCCTGATCAAGGCCGACCGCATCTCAAACACTGCTTGAGTCAGTGCTTGCATTGAGGCAGAGAGGGTTTTGAGTCCTCCCTCTAGCGAGTCTATGCGCTGGACAATGTCTTGTGGCGGCGCATCAGTCTCAAGATCACCCCCGGTCATGTATACTGTCATGACACGGCCGGAAGTGGATGGATTAGTTGAGGCTTCGCTCTCAGCCTCGCTCTCATGTGGGGGAGTGACTTCTCCTGTTGTTTGGCCACCCCCAGCCACATTCTGGAGTTCGTCTTCGACAGGCGCATCTGCAAGGGCCTGACTGCCCTCAGCTCTGTCTTGAAGGGCCTCTTCGTTTTCAGCACTACCCCCGGCGGTGTCCTGGAGGACATCGTCCTTTTGAGGGGCTTCAGGGAGGCCATCTTCGCCTTGATGAAGATCCGCCGCAGCTGTGCTTTGGACATCTTCGTCTTCGGAAGGAGGCTCGACAAGGGTCTGGCTACCCCCAGCTTCCTCCAAGGACTTCTTCTTCGACCGAGTGCCTTCGAACACTCCAGAGGTCGTAACAGCTGCCTTGGTTTTCCTCGGCTGGCTTTTGGATGAAGACGAGGAATTGGCAGTCGTCTTCCGGACAGATGAGGAATTGGAGATCACGTTGCATGACGCAATCTTTAGTTCCTCTTCTGCTGACACCTTCGTCCCAAGGCGATGTCGGAGGGGTGTCGATGATTGTAGCTGTTGGAAGACCGACTGCTTTGGCGGTACTGCCGTCTTGCAACAGCAGTTGATGGTGACCACTGCACAAGTGTGCCCCGTGAGAGGCGCATCGTGCTTGTTGGTCAACTCTTCTGACCGGCGCTTGTGAGTGATCACGTTGCACAAGTCGTTGGAGGAGAGTGCTACCCTCACACCCCTCTCAGGCGCATGGCAGGGCCAAGCGCCAGGGTGGTCGGGCGAGTGCTGCGCCCCCTGATCTAATACCAAGCAGGCATCACGATCAGTAGTGGGGGAACCACAGCATTTGAAGTGACTTGAACGGACCTCGAACGCACAACCAGAGGAGGCGCGGGAGTTCAAGACCACAGAGTTTGCCTCTCTCGGCTTGGTTGTGCACGCAGTGAATGCGCCCAAGCGAGATGAGGACTTTGAAGGTCGACTCGTTGTCGGTGTAGGAGCACCTGAGTCAACCTTGTACAGCTTGCCATCGGCAGCGCGCGTGATTGTAAGCGCGTGCCTCTGGCCGGCTGCTGGCATAGCACGTTTGTGGCGCATGGCCCGTGCCGCCTTAGATTTCTTCGTACCAGCCCGCTGGGGCGCATAGTACTCAGCATCCAAATTCTCCTCGCCGTTACAGCGAGTGAGTCTGTCAAAGACAGAGGCTCTTTGTGGCGCATCAGAAATAATGCGCGGGGCATTGGCTGCGCCCCTGCTCCGTCGACGTATCTTCCTCGCCTGAGAGGAAGATGGCTGGGGAACGTGGTCAGCCGCACGCTTCCCCGAGAGATGCGCTGCATCAGCGGGCGCACCTTGACTGCTGAGGACGTCAGCAGGAAGGAAAGGCTGGACGGACGCATCCCCTTCAACGGTGGTGCCCGAGGCGTCGACTTTGCGCACCCAGACTGCGCGGGTCTTCTTCGGCTTCGACAGCCGCTTCGAAGGACTCGCACTTCCTTCAGAAATGAACTCCTCGTACGCCTGTTGATTAAGGCGCACTACCAGCGTCTTGTGGGAGGAGCCCACCTTCACGTCATCGGCCTGTGACACGACTTTCTCGGTAGAGGAGAAAGAGGTCCCCAGCAGAGTCGCCAGCTTGTTTGCCATTAAAATTGTTTTGATTGAAATCTTAATACAAACAGAACAGTGATACAATATAGGACTTAGATGTAGTCCTAGGAGTACACTTTTGTTTAAGCTGGGTCCTTAGTGCCAATGGAGCGAGTGGTAATGCGTTGACTCCGTTGACCGGCTGACGGCGGTTATCGGTTCTCTGAAGGTGTTGATTGCTCTGGGTGCTGGAGCTTGCTGAGAGGAGGAAGACGTTGAGTGTCTAGAACTGCCTCTCCGGTGATTCTCTGTTGTGGATTCTCTGTGAGTCTTGTGTTCTGAGTCTCTGTGTGTGTGTGAAGGGGACGATCCTTCTATTTATAGTTCTGCAGGCTGGCTGCTCATGCGCGCATATAGGATGCGCCGGTGTGGGGACGCCACGTGGAGGTTGCTGATGGAGGCGCACGGATGCTGCGCCCTGATCGAGGGGAAGAACTCTTCATACTGCTGTTGTGAGCCGGCACGTAGCAGAAGAGAAGATCTTTCCGTTGCTGAAATCTTGGACGAGTTGAGTCAAAAGACACGTGTCGTCGACTCATGGTTCGAAGATCTCGGATTTGGTGGAGAGGAGTGATCTGGTGGGCTGCACCTTGGATTGGGTGCAGGAGGAGGCTGCGGCTCATAACCTTTAGGAGTTACAAACCATTTGGGGCGCATGGCTTTTGAGGCGCATGCAGGCGACTTTCCTTCTGTCTTTTGGGATCAGAGATCAGTCTGGGGCGCATGGCTTTTGAGGCGCATGCAAAACTTCAACCGAAGACTCTTCTTCTGTCTTTAGGGATCAATGAAGGGTCTGAGGCGCATGGCTTTTGAGGCGCATGCCGGTTTGGACGCATGGCCGTAGAGGCGCATGCTGATTTGGACGCATGGCCGTAGAGGCGCATGCTGATGGTGGAGTGGCCACGTGGCAGTAGCCGTCGAAATAAAGTCATGATGATGCTGACGTTGTCGACGCTTCATTTTCTGAAAAGCTGTCAACTGTTCAGACTTTGGGAAGCGTGCTGCCAACTCTGGTGTCAGTTCAGCATTTAATGTTTGTGATGTTCGATGGACAGCTGAGTGGACACATTGGTTGTTGTCCCACTCGGCATGGAGATGTGAGGGAGGGCGCATCCTCTGTGATGCGCCGAGTAAGGGCGCGTCTGTGTGATGTGCCTGACGCCGAAGGACGCGTCCGTGTGATGCGCTGTCTGGCTGGCACGTCTCTTGCATGGCGTATCTCCATTGGTCCGGCTATTGAGTTCTTCGGAGCTTTGATGGCTCTCCGACTTAACTGAAAGAAGCGAGTTCATTCATCATAAATACAAGTTCATTGCACCGACTTC
Source organism: Iris pallida (assembly GCA_029216955.1). Taxonomy (NCBI): domain Eukaryota; kingdom Viridiplantae; phylum Streptophyta; class Magnoliopsida; order Asparagales; family Iridaceae; genus Iris; species Iris pallida. Next base: position 8,312,873 of record JANAVB010027799.1, on the reverse strand, counting down.
GGGAAGGTTGCCACTTGGCGCATGGGTTTGATTTGCCCTGGCCTATGAATAGCAACAGTTTGAGAGAGTTTTGTTGTCTCTCCCTTTGACTTCTCGACGAAGATGGATTCGACTGATCCTCCTCCTTGGCAAGACGTTGTACTGTGGATGATGATTCTCTTTGTTCGAAGAAGCTTTGACGGCGAACTCCTTCAGAAGACTGAGATTCGCCGAGTTGGAATGGACATAGATGTGCCTAAGCCTCATTATGATGGAAGAGCCCCAGGCTGGCAGATGCGCCTGTGTGTGTTGACGAGGAAGTGATTCACTCTGACGGGACGGAGTGATGCGCTGGAAGACAGGTACAACATGTTGCAACTGTTTGAACACAGACTGTCTTGGTGGTGGAGCCACTGTCTTACGGTAGCAGCAGTTGATGGCGACCGTAGCACAAGTGTGCCCTGTGAGGGGCGCATTATGCTTGTTGGTCGGCTCTCCTGATCGGCGTTTGTGAGTGATCACGTTGCGCAGATCATTGGAGGATAGTGCCACCTTCGCACCCCCTTCAGGCGCATGGCAAGGCCAAGCGTCGGGGTGGTCAAGTGAGAGTGCCACCTTTACACCCCCATCAGGCGCATGGCAAGGCCAAGCGTCGGGGTGGTCAAGTGAGTGCTGCGCCCCCTGATCTAATACCAAGCAGGCATCACGATCAGTAGTGGGGGAACCACAGCATTTGAAGTGACTTGAACGGACCTCAGACGCACAACCAGAGGAGGCGCGGGAGTTTAAGACCACTGGGTTTGCCTTGCTCGACTTGGTTGTGAACGTAATAGATGCGCCCAAGTGAGATAAGGACTTTGAAGGTCGGCTCGTTTCTGGCACCGCAGCACCCGAGTCGACCTTATACAGCTTACCATCAGCAGCGCGCATGATTGTGAGCGCATGCTTCTGGTTTGCCATTGGCATAGCACGTTTGCGGCGCATGGCCCGTGCCGCCTTGGACTTCTTCGTACCAGCCCGTGGGGCGCATAGTACTCAGAGTCCAAATTATCCTCGCCATGACAACGAGTGAAGAGCTTGCAGCCGACCCAGAAGAAGAGAAGAACAACTGCAACTTGTGGCTCGAACGGGCTCCCTGGATAACGGGCTCCCTTTTCTTTATTTATTTTTGGTGCCCTTTACAAAGGAGGCAAGAGGTCTCTATATATAGAGTGGAATGAGGCCTCCCTTCTTCTCCTTTCCGTTGTGGGATTAAAAGAAAGATCCCTTCTTTTTCATGCTTCTACAGTGCTTTGTTCAGATTAACTTAGACTACTTTGATTTCAATGCAAGGACTTGTACGTGGATCGCCACCAGCAAAGCCTACTTAATCTACATGCATCGGTCGCTGGCCTCACAAGCCAATTTGGATATATTCTCCCCTTGGTATTTCTCACCTATCGAAGCGTGCGGCTGGAACACCTTGATAGTCTCTTTGAAATACCCCGCACTTACGTTTCCAGTGGTGGCCAAGCCCGCACCCCGGTTGTCCGTAAGCCCCTTTGATTCCGCCTAGGCCGGCATATCCCCCCTTTGATCATGCCGCGGAATCCCTTTTTCTTTACGGCCACGGCATCGCCACCCCTCGCCCGTGCCGTTTGTCCACGACCATTTCGTATTAACTTGTCTTTTTAACTTAACGGCTGTCTCTGAGCCGTAGGCTAACCCTTAGCCTTAATGCGTTATCGACCAGGTTGGCGTCCGTGCAGCGCGGGTAGCGAGCCCCGTTGCACGTGCCCGTCATACCTGTCGCTAACCATTTCTGTCCTTCTTATCTTTTATTCATTCTTTCTTTCACTTGTTCATTCATTCGTTGATTCATTCATTCACTTATTCGTTTACTCCTTCATTCATACATTACGCAACTCCTTGTACGGGAGTCGCCTTGGTGACCCATCGGTCCCATAGTCTTTTAATGTTGCTATACTCTACTCGGAATGACTATATTGATAGTCTTCCCATTTCATTGTTGTAACCCATTCATTGTTTCATTGTTGGACGCTATGAGGGACTTGAACGTAAGCTTATGCCTTAGCACGAGCGTGGAGCGCGGTACGAGAGTTCTCGTATTTTCTATATTCTATACAAGCATGCAAGATGGGATTATTCCCTTAGCTAGGTGCGTTGAGTCATTCATTTATTAGCATGCGCGGGGTTATCGCCTAGCGATTTTCGTGATAGTGTCCGTATTGTTATGTGTCTAGGCTAAGCAAAGACGAGTTCATCGGAGCCACCCACCTTAGCGATGTTCGTATCGACCGAGCGATACTCCGAGCGTGCCTTTGATAGTCTAAGTCTGGATTCATCTTTGACGGGCCATTGTAAGTCTTGCATCGATTCGTATCGAAACTTCATCGGGTCGACGCAACTCTTCGAGTCGACGGCTCGCTTGAGTCGTTACACTTGTCGTTTGAATCGGCGTTCCGCTAGAGCAGAGCGGGTCATTACACATTTTGTAGGGAATTCAATTCTACCCAATTTTGGCTTTGAACTGTCGAATTTTGACTTCGTATGAGAAAGTTATGCCATTTTCGTGTTCACGGAATTCCCACACCTTTTGGTGCTGTCGAGACGATGAAAAGTGCCGCGCGCAGCGTATTCGCTGCCGCGTGCCGCGCTTGCGCACAACGTGCGCCATGGGCAGCTTGCTCGCATGCGAGCGCACGTTGTGCACTTATGCGCCGTGCGCCGCGCAACGTGCGCCGTGCTTACGCGCAACGTACGCCGTGGGCAGTTTTGCTCGCGCGCGCAGCACAACTTGCACACCGCACGCAATTTTCTGTCGCAAAACGTGCGTCGTGCTTGCACGCAACGTGCGCCATGGGCAATTTTGCTCTCGCACGCAACGCAACTTGCGCGTCGTACTGCCGTGCAACGTGCTCTATGCTTGCGCACAACGTGCGCCGTGCTTGCATGCAACATGCGCCGTGGGCTGTTTTGCTCGTGCGCACAGCGAACTTGTGTGTCGCGTGCTGTGCTGTCGTGCAGCGTGTGCCGTGCTTGCGCGCAACGTGCGCCATGGGCAGTTTTGCTCATGCACCAGTGCGCAAATCACTCCAAATGACTGTTTTTGTCCGTTTGAGATATTTTGTAGCTAAAATCTTGAAAAACTCAAAACATAAAAGTTGTATATCTTTGTCTTGGCTTCAAGAATCTTCATGTCTCACTTTAACCAGAATTCATATGTGACTTATGGTACCTTGTGCACCTCGTGCACCTCGCACCTTGTGCACCTTGCACCTCGTATACCTTTTGGTCCTTGCACTTTGTACCTTGTGCACCTTGCACCTTGTGCCCCTTTCACCTTGTACCCTGCACCTTTGTTCGTGTGCCGTTTGTGCCACTTCATGACTTGCGTGCACTTCATACCCTAAGTGCGTAGTGCCTTATTGTTCTTTTTCCTCTTGTGTCTTGGTCCTCATTCTTGATCTGACTACCTATGCGTGTGCTGGATAAATCTATGTGTGTACTAAGGTACAATCTATATGAGCACCGAGGTGCTATCCTATGTGCTAAGTGTTCCTACGTGATACCTGCTAGTACATTTAAAAGTCCAGCATTTACATAGTGAATGGTCGGTAGCAATAACGTGGTATGTGTTGTGTGTTGCATTACACCAAGAAGGGGTACATACGTATGACTCCATGAGCTAGTACGGATCTCTTCTTGGGGTACTCGTACAATGTACGACATCTAGGGGAGTGAGCATGTGACCACGACATGTGAACTCCGAGGATAACCTAGGGATTATCTAGGCAACTAACTTGGTAGATGCATTGGGTGAGAAGAATCTCGAGATCGTGCCATACTAGCAACCCCAGGTCCAGTCCTGACGTGTCGGGTTGGCCACCACGGATATGGTTTCATTCGCCTATAGGGGATGACAATATCTGACTTCTATGAGCTATGTGTTATATGTTTTAGCGCGGTGGCCCTCCGGGGGACCGGTGCATAATCAATGTGCTATATGTTTAATTATATGATGGTTTGGCTAGCCCTGCTAGGTTGACACGATTTGAGGATCCCTTTAATCAGTATCGCTGGAATAACTCCGCCAAATATTGAAAGCCGTAGGAATGAATGACCGCTCAAAAAATGACTTGATTGTGCCTTGTACCTTCCGTTAGTAGCCTATGGACATAGACTGTCATGGCGCGTGTTCCAACCCATGTCCTTGTTTGATTGTTGGGTTGGTCTATCGTATTATGACAGGCTGTGGACCGAGGTTACGACCGGAAGCCTTTTATTATTATTATTATTATTATAATTATAATTATTATTATGTTTGGGTTTTATCTCACTCTTATGTGCTCCCTTGTGGTACTTGCTATTCGAAGTCTGACCCCGCTGGTTTTGTTTGGCCAGATATCGTAGCAGCACCGAAGGATCCAGCCTTCTACCTGAATAATGGTGCACACTAGGAGTATGGGCGCCAGGGACCATGAGTGTGTTTCTTCTTCACCACTCTGATATCTTTCATTTTGTACTTGGCATTTAGCCACCGACACCTGTTTAGCCGACTGTTCTGGATATTAGTTTCCTTTTACATAATTGTAATTAAAACAGACTACAGCTGACTACGGTTATGTACCTATGACTCTCGGCACTAGCTTATCATTTTGTATAGCTAGGCTCATGATTTATTTTGATGAAGCATCGGGGACGCCTTACTGCTTTGGCTTATATGGTCATTATTTACTGCTTCTTGTTTTGATTTATTAAGACATATATGCTCTGTGAGACCATAGGAGACTTGATTGTAGCATGCACTCCTTTGTCTTTTGACAGCCACGATCGCCGTATGACGTTTGCATACCTCATAAGGTGTAGCTGGCCTAGTTACCCTCAGTATTTCGGTACTGGGACGTGACAAAAAGTGATCATGAGTTGATATTTTAGAATAGAAAAAAGATAACTTACTTTCATAGTTTAAAATAGCAAAATAATAAGCTTGTTATATTTTATAGAGTTGAGAAGTAGAAGAAGAGCGAAAATCGAGAAGAACTATGTGGAGGTGAAAGAAAAAAAAAAGATTGGGAAAGTGTAGGAGGTGGTGGTGAGAGGAATACTGATATGTAAGAAAAAAAAAAGGATAAGCTTGGAGGGGGAGGAAAAATGAAGAAAGGTAAGTTTAGAGTATATTGGGAGGATGGAAAGAAGAGAAATATTTGAAAAAGATGAAGTTAAAAAGTAATATTTTATATTATTAATTAATGATGTTATTGATATCCCTAAAGTGTTATTTGGCACGTTTTTAAATTTTTTTTTTATCATTCAAATTATTAATCGACCTTTTAGTTAAATTTGATATTAATTTGTGCATGAAGGAAAGAAATAATAACATTTTAAGAATGCCAATAATATTAATGCATGAACAAATTTAAAATTTAAATGACAGTTAATAGAAACAAATGATAGAAAAATTAAAAAGGAGTACAGAATAATATTTTAGGACTGCTAATAAAGATATTCTTAATTAATATATTCAGTTAATATTAGACTGTCACATACGGGGAGTGGCTCATCACTTACGTTTTTTTTTTTTTGTTTACTTGATAAACTTTTATGCAAATAATAAGATTCAGGAGTTATGTGAGCATACAAGTAGATTTATAGGAATTATACGAAAAAAAGAAGAAAAAAAACTTTTAATTAAGAAATATAATTAACAATTCCCAACTCAAGCCATCCCGCGCCACTAGTTCATCGATCCAGCTTGCATATGTAGGAAAATTCTACACGGATCACTGGTGCAAATTTTTAAAGCAAAAACACGCACAGGAAAGGAAAAAAGGACCAAGAAGCAAATAAAATATTTATTATTATTTTTTTTTAACATAACAAACACATTCGACACATTAGAAAGCAGCCAACCCTCGCTTACCTCCACTAGTACTAATAGCGACGACAACGACAGGAGAGCTGCCATTGCCTGTAGAACACAATTAAAGGAGAAGAGGAGTCGAGTTGTGCTTAATTCCGCTGAGTTTTTGCAGTGCAGTGCATGCACGAGGAAAGGAGAGAAAGAAAGATGCATTCTGCGACCCCTTGGGGCGGCTCGTTGGAGATGCATGCGGCGTCGGACCATCTGACAGAGGAGGACGACGCCACGCACAGCCGCAATCTGGAGCTGGACCCCTCGGCGCTGGCGCGGCGGCAGCACCTCCTGGAGCTGGACGAGACGCAGCAGAGCTGGCTGCTCGGCCCGCAGGACTCGCGAAAGAGCAGCAAGAACAAGTACGTCGACCTCGGCTGCCTCGTCGTCAGGAGGAAGCACCTCTGGTGGGCGCTCTGGACGCTCCTGGCGGCATTTGTCGTCGTCGGCGTCCCCACAATCATCGTCAAGGCGCTGCCCAAGCACCAGAAGCCGCCTCCCCCGCCCGACCAGTACGCCAATGCGCTCCGCAAGGCCCTCCTCTTCTTCAACGCGCAAAAATGTAAACCACTACCGAAATGTGGGCTGTGTCGGACACGTATCACGCACGTATCGGACATAATCTGGACACGCCAAAATACCCTCGGACACATTAATTAAATATCTCCTTTGTTTTTTTTTTTTTTCTGTTTCGTCAGCCGGTCGTCTGCCGAAGGACAACGGCATCCCCTGGCGCGGGAACTCCGGCCTGAACGACGGCTCGGAGCTGACGGACGTCAAAGGCGGGCTCGTCGGAGGATACTACGACGCCGGCGACAACATAAAGTTCCACTTCCCGATGGCTTTCTCGATGACGCTCTTGAGCTGGTCGGTGGTCGAGTACAGCCACAAGTACAAGGCGATCGGAGAGTACGACCACGTCAGGGACATCATCAGATGGGGCACCGACTACTTGCTCCGGACATTCAATTCCACTGCGACCACCATCGACAAAGTCTACAGCCAGGTGCCTATCGCTCCTCCTAACCGGTGCATCTATTAATGTTCTACGAAATTATTGTTCCGGCAGTGCTATGTTGACCGCAGAATTGGTCCGCACTACGTACGGAAGGGAGAATGGGCTACTGACACATGGCCCACAGTCACGACAAAACTGCGGACCAAATAGCAATTTTCTTATTGTTCAGAGTCAGACTGTAACAATTTTGTTTATATCCCCAGGTGGGTACTGCTAAGAACGGTTCGACCACCCCGGACGACCACTACTGCTGGATGAGGCCCGAAGACATGAACTACCCGCGTCCCGTCGTAACCTCGACCTCAGCCCCGGACCTCGGTGGCGAAATGGCGGCCGCACTGGCGGCGGCCTCCATCGTCTTCCGGGACGACACCCCCTACTCCAACAAGCTCATCAGCGGAGCCGCGACGGTGTTCAAGTTCGCCAGGAGCATGTCGAGGCGCACCCCGTACTCCCGGGGGAACCCCGACGTCGCACCCTTCTACAACTCGACCGGCTACTGGGACGAGTACATGTGGAGCGCCGCGTGGATGTACTACGCCACGGGGAACAGCAGCTACGTGTCCTTCGCGACGGACCCGAGGCTGGCCAGGAACGCCAAGTCGTTCCTGCAGATACCGGACCTGAGCGTGCTCAGCTGGGACAACAAGCTCCCGGCGGCGCAGCTGCTGCTGACGAGGCTCCGAATCTTTCTCAATCCCGGCTATCCGTACGAGGATTCGCTGAGGGGGTATCACAACGCGACGGGCTTGACCATGTGCTCGTATCTTCGGCAGTTCCAGGTCTTCAACTTCACGCGAGGTACTATATAATGTGCTGCGTGCGTCCGTGTCGGTGTGTCCATCTTTGCAAGATCTAGTTGAATCAAATGTTGTTCAATGCCTAATTAGGTGGATTGATCGAGCTGAACCACGGCCGACCCCAGCCGTTGCAGTACGCGGCGAACGCTGCCTTCCTCGCTTCGCTCTACGCGGACTACATGGACGCCACCGATGTCCCGGGATGGTACTGCGGCCCCTTCTACTTCGGCGTCGACACCCTCCGTAAATTTGCTGCGTCTCAGGTTAAAACCCATGCACTTGCAAATATAAGATTATTTTGTGACGTAATTGGACTTTGGATACTGAATATATAACACATTTTAGTGACAAACATCCATCATCATTAGTCATAAAATTTCAATTTTGTCATTAAATTGTGTTACTAAAAAATTCGAGTATCCATAGCTTATAAAACAGACAGACCCAATATCCAAACTTGTACAAAATAATCGTACTAATAGCACTCGACATTTTTCTTTCCATATAAGCAGTTAAACTACATCTTAGGCGACAATCCCCGGAAGATGAGTTACGTGGTTGGGTACGGCACCGACTACCCGAAGCACGTCCACCACCGCGGCGCGTCGATCCCCCACGACGGCGTGAGGCACTCGTGCACCGGTGGGTGGAAATGGCGGGACGCTCGAGCGCCGAACCCCAACAACATCACCGGTGCAATGGTCGGGGGTCCCGACCGCTTGGACGGGTTCTACGATGTTCGGAGTAACTACAACTACACGGAGCCGACTATGGCGGGGAATGCAGGGCTAGTCGCCGCTCTCGTGTCGCTCACGAGCAGCGGCGGTGGGGGGATTGACAAGAATACCATCTTCTCCGCCGTGCCGCCGCTGTACCCAGCGAATCCTCCTCCACCGCCGCCATGGAAGCCATGAGGGGAATGGATGAACATATAGACGGCATTTTTTTTGCTTTGGTTTTAGGGATTCTTTTCTTTGCTTCTTGATACAGATTATTTGATTTGGACCATAATAGACTTGTGTAATAATTTCAAGTGTACGCGAATACTTTCATGAAAGTTGATGACCTCTGTTATCTCAATATAGTTCAAGGTATCCGGTACATATAAATATGATTGGCATCCGAGAGACACGGTTGGGAACATTGATCTGACCATACTTATTTGACACGTTTTCTTCAAGACTCAGGATCTTGGCAAGGGGAAGTAGTTTATTTCATGGATGTGGAAAGAAATGAAAGTAGTTCCAAAGAAAAAGAAGAAAAAAAAAGGAAAGAAAATGGTTCCTCACCCATTCCTATAATTTACTCTTTTTTTTTCCAATTGTATGCATTTATTTAAAAAAAATTAGGACTAAACTATTCCTGGTTAAGATGTATTGTGACTATATTTCTGAACTTTCCAATCACAGATTTTTTTAATATTAGAATTGCAATTCAAAATTGCTTTTTGGCTCTCAAAATATTTGGATGATGCAATCTTCCATTATGTGGCATATGATATGTTTACTGACATGACAGATGACAGGACAAAATTTAACATTAAAATTAATATTAATATTAAATTAACATTAAATTAACCTTAAGATTAAAATTAACTTTAACATTAACATTAATATTAATATTAATATTAATATTAATATTAACACTAACACTAAAAAAATTGGATAATTAATTTTTTGGGTTAAAATTTGGCATGTCAGCTGTTATGTCAGCTGTCATGTCAAATATCATATAATGGAAGATGGCATCATCCAAATGTTTTGGAAACCAAGTACCATAATTGATTATAATTTTCCGTGTCCATGGACTCGGCAAAAATTTAATTTCCTTTTTTCCGTGAACCAAACAAGGCATAAGATTAAGTTCAACATAGATAACATGAGTTCCTTAGAGCATCCACAGTGGGACTCTTTTAAATTACTATATTTGATCTTTGGCCAAATTTTGTAGCACTTGAGGGTTACAATGGACTCTTGTCCACACTTGAAAAAGAGTAGAAAGTCAAAAGACTCTCCAAATTTGGAGAGTCCACTAGTGGAGCTATAGTTACTTGGGGCCCACCATATTTACTTTTCTCCTTCATTCTTTTTGTTGGAGTGTTGCCACTTGTCAATTATGAAAGAAAAATAAGGAGAAAAAAGATGGACTGTTGCCACTTGTCAATTTGGAGTGTACCATTGTGTACCAACATGAAAAAAATACTTGAAAATTAATTTTTAGAATATGGTTTGAATTAATTTGAAGTATTGTCACTGTGGATGCTCTTACTTTCGCTTCGGTACAAGTCCTACCAAAGTATTTATGGGTCCCTTCGAGATCACCCAATTGCATGGAATTAAGCATTACTGTATGTCAGGTATACAATACCGTGATTTAATCAATTGATTCAATTACTATTGCCTAAATTCTCCTTAAAACCTAATAGCTTACTGAGTTATTTTACCAAACCAAACCAAAGACAAAGCAGTATCTAAAATGTATGACGATGAACAAAAACATGCATACAAACCTAGCAGGAAAATCCCAGAGTGCACTATTCCACGTTCATTTAACATAACTTAGTACATGTAATAACATGCATCTCACTTTTTGCGGTCTAAATTGAGAATGCATCTTCTTTACTCAAACTCAAGAAGATGCACTTCTTTAAAAAGGTGTTAACCAGGTTACTTTAGCGCATTTGCTTGGATTTTTTGAAGGCTCGTTATAAAAAAACCCAGAAAGTCTTCAAGTAGTATATATGCATATATGCATGGTTGAGAACTTGAGATATTTGAAGTTAGCACCTGTTCAGTGTTCTGGTTGTTGGGGGCACAAAAAAACTAAATCCAAAAATTCAGATAATATCTCATAAAAAATTTACAACCACAAAAATAATAATTTACGTGGTTCGGCCAAAATGCCTACTTTCACAGACGAGAGTGATTTAATTCCACTATGAAGAAGAAAATGAATTACAATAGCTCTCAATACTTCTCTCCTTACACTCAAGAACTCTCTATCACAAAGATAAAGAAAAAAAAAATCTCAAACTTTTGTGTTGAACTTATTCAACAATGTTAGCTCTCTTGTGTTGAACTTATTCAACAACTCTCAGTGAGCACAATGAGATGTCTCACGGAGAACCATTACACCCCTTTATTAGCATGACATGTGGCCATATATGAAAATACAATATTATTTAGGCTCATCATATGTTAGAAATCCATATATCGAGATATCTCACATATGGAAACCAAATAAATACGAAAAACCAATCAAATATATGGTCAAAGTCATAAAATGTCATGGACCTATTTTTGGACATATTTTTTCATATCTCTACCTCGACAAGATTTTACCACAAATCTAGCCGACACACTTCCCCATCGCATAGCTAGTTCACCATATATCAACCACTCGTCAATCCGCCTCTAAGGGCTCTCAAGCAACAGGTAGGACTTGGAGCAAGTCCAAGCAATGTTGGAACTTAGCTCCGGGAACAACTTTAGTCAACATATCAGCATGATTGTCCTTGGTATGAACATTTTCAAGTGCAATGTTATCGTCTTCAACAATATCCCGTATGAAGTGGTAGCGAACATCAATATGTGTAACGCCCCAGTCCCAAAATACGTAGGACTAGGAACGTAGACATGCCAGTTGTATACATACGAAATATACTCCAATATATGAAAATCTCGTATGAATACATAAGCTGTAAAATGCAGTAGAACCATGACTAGTCTCATCCACACAAAATAAATGAATAAAAGATATCATATAATGATCATGAATTGTCTTGATACAATATGTTGGGTGGAGACACATCCACTACCAACCAAATAAAAGGAAAGAAGTACATGATATATAAAATGATTTGACGAAGGTAGCAAGATAGATCCAAGGCACGTCATCTTCGAATAAATGGAGAAGACCACGACCTCGGCTAGAACACATGCGAAAGACAAGAGCACACACCTGGCGAGATAACCAGGTACTCAGAGGGACGTAACAAGATACATAATATCATGCCATATAAACTGAATAAATATTGCTCAAATAAATAAGTCAATTGAATTATAACATGGTCCAATACACACCATTGAACTAGCTTACCATCCCCCCAACCAGACAAGGACAGAAGATGGTAAACTAATTCACGATGACGTATCTTTCCATGCTATGAATCCAATATGGCATCCGGACCCCAACAAGGTTCAATACCTTCTCATCGAAGTAGTAAGTCACACCTACAACCAAACAAGGACAAGATGTGACGAACTAATCCACGATAAGTTATTGTTCCAAGCCACGGTCAGATACAAGTACCCAAACCAAAAGTACTCATACCTAACGGATAAAGGTGCCTAACCGTTCTAAGTAAAATGTAGTTAAGAATAATCCTTCTTACGCATGGGCCCTGGCTAAATAGGATCGGCATGGTCCCCCCTTGGGGCACCAGAGGCCCAATCAATAAGAGCATAACGTTCCGCAGAATGTCAGTGGCCGTCAGTAATCATGGGTCATCAACCCCGTATCTCCAGTGGAGCTTCCAGGTCACAAAGGAAAGTGCATCGAAGCCCATACGCTAAGGAATTGTTCTCCTCGCCCAATGCCTACTATGTTGTATCCACAACAGTAAACATCTATAACCGCTAAGTCAAACTAGCATGCAATTCTATTAGCGGTTAATCCTATCGCACGGCTTGTACGTACCGGTGGCCTGCCAGTCACGTACGTCCGTGTTCTACATGCGACACACAACTTTGTGGTACAACTTGTCAAGGCCAAATGAATGCAACACACAAGGTGGTCCCTTAAATCTAGGTTTAATGTGTAAAAAAAATAATACATAGCAGGAAATATAACTGAACATTAAGTTCTAACAGGTTATGCCATGTCTCACAGTTTATTTTGCATAAAAAAATAATAAATAATGCATAAAATATGAGCTAAAATAAATAAATAGCAAATGGCAAGGTGTCTTGCCTGGTAGGACGCCTGGTGTACTGCAATGATCAATGTGGCACGAACTGCGACTTTGGATAACAACTACACAAGGTGACCTTTGTTGGTGGTACGGACGGTTCCATTGGGTCCAGAAGGGTTTAATTAGTTAGGGTTGATAGGAGGAAGGATAGAATTGGCGAGGAAATAGGATAAATGGAACAAGTCATGGACATGAGGAAAATTAAAGGAAAAAAATGATTGAATAATATATGTACGATTTTCAAAAACTAAATACTTAAAGATATATTTTTATCAGTTAAAATAGTTTTTTTTAGATAAAGTCTTTAAAATATAAAAAAAATCATTTTTATGCAAAAATTCTAAGTTCGTCCGAATCGAATATTTATAGCGGAGCTATGTTTTTATTAGTAAAAATAATATTTGATAAATACTTAAAAATAAAATTTTGGTTTAGGCTACAAATAAATTATTATGAATATATATTAAGGTCACCATTTGTTTGGAAGAGAATAGATAGAATACTATAGTAAAATATTATAAATTTTTAAGTCAATCGTATTTATAGCATCATAACATAATTTAGGGATATAACAATATTTAATTTACTATAATATTAGTAAAAAAATCTATAGATTTAATATAGCCATAAAAATATTTCTCATACATTGGGCTAGCTATCCTGCAAGAAATATTAAAATAGATTTTAAACTATATTAATAATACTTACAAGGGTATCTCATTACTAACTGTAACAATAAAATTAATAGTAGTAATAATGTCAATATAATATAATAACATCCGATAGTATCCCTGTAACACCCAGTTTTCCAGAAGAGGGTAATTTTAAAATTTTGTAATTATAATTATTATTTAATGGTATTTATTTCATGTTATGATTTTTAGTGATTTTTAAACTATTTAAATTCATGACTTATGATTTGGTGCCTTGCTAGTGTTCATTTCCAGACTGAGGGATATTTTAGTCATTTTTGTAATTTTAAGAATTATTTGGGATTATTAATTATTATTTAGATTTAATAGAATTTATTTGAATTTATGAGAATTTTTAGGAATTATTTTGGATTTGTTTGGACTGGGTTGACTTTGACTAGTTTTGACCCTTGTAGACCAACCTAGAAGCTAACCCTAGTTAGTATGGACTTGGTTAGGTTATATGACTCTAGTCTAACCTAAGTTAATCCTTGGTTTGGTCATTAGACTCTAGTTAGCAATAAGAATTAGAAAGTCATAAGTCATGGTTTGTGATTTAGAACCTTTATTAAATCTTTTAGCTCATAGCCATGTGGTTGGGCCCAAAGCCCAAGACAAATTCAAAAACCCTAAGCCCTAGACTAAGTGGCCAGCCACCATATCATCATTGGGAACACCACCCTATAAATACTCTCTTAGTTTAGGGTTGCCTCTTTCTTAGGAAAGCTCAAGTCTAGAAGGAAAGGTTTGTTTCCTATTTTAATTAATCCCTAGAACTCCATTTCTCTTCCTTTTCATTCTAAATCTCTTCCAATAGGTTCTAATACCTCTATTCTTGCTGTCATTGAAGTTTCATCTCAGTTTGTTGTGGATTTGTTGGATTGGGACATCAAGGAGAAAAGCTCTAGAGAAGGGGGTTTTTCTTGAAATTTCAAGTATAGGTAACTTCCTCATTCTCTAATGAAATTTTGTTTTGTCTTCATCATTAGGAAGCCCTAGGGGTCCCCTAAATGTATGCATTAGTGTCGTGTCAGGTTTCATGAGTTTCGTGTCCATTTGGACACGTATCAAGGGTGTGGCCTAGGTGTTTGTCGAAATGCCCAAGAGGGGATTTCGATCTGATTTTTGGAAAGTTTTTAAATAGGAAATTAGGTTTTGTTATTGTTTATTGGATTCTGGTTGACTGAGCTGATTATTGTGTTGTGTCGGGTTGATTTGGACACGCGACACACACGTTTCCGTACTGCACGAGATCTCGTGCACTGTCCTGCTACAGGACACGTCGTGTGCGCTGCACACGACACATTTGGACACGAAACTTAGGATGTAGGTCGGGGACATGACTGACACTGTGCCCACAAAATTTGGGGTGGTGTTGTGTCGTGTCGAGGGAGGAAACACGCGCGTACTGTTTTTGCACAGACTGTGCACAGGCGAAAATCCTCCATTGATACGCGTGTCGTGTCGCGTCCAGGCACGTTTTGGATGCGTGGCGACACATGGGATGGCTAGACCTATACCTAGTCTAGGTGTGGACACGAACACGTGGTGTCTTGTGTCCTGTGTCGTGTCCTAGGCCTAGGTGAACACGTGCACTAGGCTGCCTGTGTAGTGTTATCTCATTCAGTGTGAATTTGTGTTTTGGACACGTTTGTGTCCACTTGTTTGGACACAAACACCATGATTGACACGTGTATGCATGACACATTGTTTACCAACCTTTACATTGGGTTTTTACCATGTTTTGATTTCGAATTTGGGTTTTTTCCATATGTTCACTGATACTCTATTTAATTCTTCATTTTTCAGAGTTCAAATGATGTTTAAATTGTTAATTAAATATTAATTATGATGTTAATACATGATTAACATGTCTGAGTGATTATATACTTGTTTGGGTTTAATGTTAACATGAGTTTGGGTTTCCAAATTGCATTGGGACTCTTAAATTGAACTGTCATTTTGAATTCCTGAGATTCATGAATCCCAGGTTTTGTGTTGAACTTGTATACTGAAACCTGATGGTAGAAAACCTGAGAATTTATTCACATTAGAAAACTGAGAATGTGTTTAGGAACCTGAGAATTTCCTATGGTTAAAAACCTGAGATTTTAGGTGTGAATAGGTAAAATAGTATTGTGTTAAAACTGAAATGAGTTAACTGAGTTGTATGGAATTCTGGAATGAGGTTGGGTTAAACCTGAGAATTCATTCAATGAGATAACTGAGAATTGAGTTTAATATGTTAAACTAAGATTCCCATTGAGTCAAAACCTGAAAACAAACATTGACACATTGATACTTACACTGTCCTGATTTTAAGACTGCTATTATAGGCATGGTAATGTACACTCTATAACAGAAATCTGAGACACATTGGCTGTCACCTAAAATGAGCTGAACCTATGTGATACCTCATACACATGTATTCACCGTTACACTGTCATACACATTTACACTCCCTCACACATGTTAACACACACATTGCATTATCCATTCCTGAGATTGAGGTGGCAGCAGGCCTAAGTAAAGCCAGGTAAATGTGTGTATTATATATATATAAACATATAGGAGGGCAGTAGAGTTAAAGGGGTTAGAGTATTGTGTGTGTGTATAAGAGAGAGGGGAGTGTAGTAGTAGGCTGTGCATTCCAGCCTTGGAAGCCCCAACCCAGCCTTGTGACAGCCCCAAAACTCAGCCAATAGGCAGTTCCAAACCATTCCATACCTGTCCACATATCAGTCCTTGTTTGCACCCCATTTCAGACCAAATCAGCCCCATGTAACTGTCACCAAAACAGCCTCTAAACCATGCCATTTGACAGCCTAAACAAGCCCCATACTCCCCTTATATGGCTGTCCAAATTGTTCCAGAAATCAGTCCATATGTAAGCCTTGTGGCTGTCCCCATTTAGCCACTGGTTAGCAGTCCAAATCAGCCATTGCAGCCCAACATTTTAGCCATGAAATGGCAGCCCCAACCAGTCCTTAATAACCTCAAAACATGCCCCATATCACCCCTATAACAGCCCTTAGTATACCCCCTTAAACCACCCTACAAGACAGCCTATCACCTGCCCTAAATGCCCCAACACAGCCCCAAAACCTGTCCCATAGAAGCCCATGGCAGCCCTCTATACCAGTCCCATATATGCCTATAGGTGTGTGTTTGTGAGAGCTTAAGTGTGTGTGTGTGAGCTATTGTATAGGATATAAATGTGTGTGTGTATTGGAGCTATAGGTGTGTGTTTGTAAGATTTAAGTGTGAGCTTGTAGTGTGAGAGTATATAGGTATTTGTGAGTGTGAGTGATATATGAGTATAGCTAGTAGCCTATAGGAGGGCCTATATGTAAACCTATAGATGAGCCTAATAGGTAGCTATTTGCCTATATATATGAGTCCTATTTTAGCTATGTGTGTGTGTGTGGTTGTAAACCTTTTGAGTGAGAGCCTATATGCATATATGTATTCCTATGTTAGAGAATATAATTATATCCATGTGTATTATATATATATATATATATATATATATATATATATATATATATATATATATATATATATATATATATATATATATATATATATGTCATATGTATGGATGTTTTGTGGGATGTTTAGGCATGGTATTGCCTTGGCCTATGGCCTAGTCTCTTAGCCTATGGTTGTGTTTGCTTAGCTAGTGAGCCTAGATTTGACTTGTGTAGTCTTGTTAAACCTAGAATAGACTTGTTAGACCTAGATTGACTATAGTTGACCTAGTTTGACTTCTAGGGTTGACCAGAGTTGACCAAGAGTTGACTTTGGCCTAGGTTGACCTAGAATCATGTAGAATGCATAGTAGGACTTCATTTTACTATTCTGGACTTGTTGTGACTTGTGCTGTTCTGATTAGGAGCCAGACACCACTCCTCGGACAGTACTTTCATATCGGACACTCAGATACCAGGCGAGTACATTCTCTGATCGTTTTATACTTGTCACGATTTATATTCTCGCTCTAGATTACTTTTACTTGATGCTGTCACGTTATCATCACGGATTGGTACTATATGGATCTCTTCTTGGGATGTTATCCCCCTTAGCGGGCGCATCGGATACTTTATGACATGTGTTTCATGTACATCATGTATTCCTTGCTTCTGCGTTATTCATGTACACTAATGTTCTCTCATGTTCTTACATGTACGTCTATGTACTCTCATGTTCTTTCATGTACGCTCATGATTTGCCCATGTGTCTCTTGTATAACCAAAATATCATGTCCGTAACGTAACTTGAATAGATCCTTGTGTATTGATTGTGGGTAGGGGTGAGTATAAATGGTCATGTGATTTACCCATCATGTACACTCTGTTACTTCCATGTTTTATCATGTACAACCTAAGCCAATTATATGCCATCTCGTACTCTAAATCACTAGTCACTTACAGTTCTTACTTATCATGTATATATTTCCAGTTATCAAATATCTCTACTGTTTTTATGTACATCTTTTGACAGCGTTTCATGTATCTTACTCTATAGCCTGCTTTATATTTCCTGACATGATATGAACTGCATGGGATGTATTGTGCTCGCTCCTGTCCTGACTGGACCTGTTGAAAATATTACAGAGGACGAGGAGGAGGCTGGTTTGGATACTTACTACAGGCAGCCTTAGATGACACCTATGAGCTGGACCCTCAGGAGGACCCAGCTCTAGCTGAGGATATCATCCAGATTGCCTAGATTGGATTAGTGAGGCTTAGTTTCTTTTATGTAGCCTTGAGGCATGTTTAGCTAGACTTTATTCTGAGTTCAGAGATGTATATTCTTTCATTCTGTATCTGAGACCATGTACTTTTGGATATTTGCTGGGATTATCTTAGACTACTTTTCATCTATTTGTTCCCTTGAGTTCTATTTCATATCGTGCTATCTTTTCCTTAGCTGTGATTGAGTTTATTACCACTATGACACCCCCATTTGGGGAGTATAAACTATTTAGATAGATATTGTTAGATGTATGTTGACCTAGGACAGCGTTCTACCGCCGACACTGCGGCGTAGGCTGGGCGTTGTTACGTTCTCGTACCCACACAGTGGGTGCGGGTCGTGACAATCCCTTCTCCTCGGGACGAGACCCCCACAGATCCCAAAATCCAAAGAAAATTAAACACAAAGAAAATAAAAATAAATAAATAAACTATTATTAATACTATTCTCAACAGCCTTTTTTAGCTGTTCTTCTGAGTAAAGGGTGTTTAGAAGGAAGAAATTCTTTATAGAGAAGGGGGAGAGAGGAGCGGAGTGGGTTTTCAAGAGGAAGAGAGAGTGAGCTCGGGGAGAGGGAGAAGGGGAGCTCGCCGGTGGATGTTGGTGGAGGCGGCGCGCCCGCGCGGAGTGTGGTTGAGCGTGAGGAGGACGAAGGAGGGAGCTCGCCGGGGCGCGGCGGAGGAACGACGTCTGCGGTGGAGGCGGAGGCGGGCGACGAAGAACGGGCTGTCAACGGCGAGAAGATGGCTCGCCGGAGGTGGCGGAGGCTGACGCAGGGCGGCGGCCAGCTCGCAGAGAGGCGCCGGTGGCGAGCGGAGGTGAGTCTATTGGTGGTGGGTGTGTGTTGCGTTTTCTTTGGCTATGGTGGTGGATGATTTTGGGGGTTCTAGGGATTTGGGTAGCGGTGGTGTCGAACTGCGGGGGTTTGGGTGGAGTCGACGGTGGTGCCCTTGGTGGGATGGTGATTCCGGTCGGGCGGCCGAGGTGCGACGGGGTGGTCTGATGTTGACGATAGTGAGGGTGGTTGTGATGGTGGAGATGGGGATGATGATGACATGGGCAGCGGCGGTGCCGACCGGGGTTGAGGCGGTGAGGTGACCGGAGTTGCTGCTGGAGGAGGAGACCGAATGTCGATGGTGCAGCAGACAGTAAGGTGGCTGTGCTGGGTTGTGGATGGCCGGGAGTAGCGGCGCGGCCAGAGGGATTTGGCCTGTCGACGAGGGGTTTGGCGAGGTCTTCGGTGGTGATGACAGTGATGGTGGGGGTGAAGGGTTCGGGTGCCAGTGATCGGAGAAGACAAGTGTTGTCTGTGCAGGGCGTTGAGGCGAAGTCGGAGAGGAGCGTTGTCGCGGACAGAACTGGATTTAGGGTTAGAACTGTTTTTGGAGTCTGTATCGTGTCATACGAGACACGGGACGGGTCGATGTCCGGGGTTGTCGGACACGAGTGAGATAGTTGTATTTGTATTAGAAATACACATATAGTGGATGGGACGGGGACATGGACACGATGCACGACACGTTGATGGTAGAAATTTTGTGGATGGTTGTGGAGAATTTATGAAAAAAAGAGAGGGCAAGTACCTCTCCTTTTATAGGAGGTGGGAATCCCATTAGGATAAGGACTAGGGGGTTTTAAATCCCCTTTTAGATAATTGTCACATTTGTTTTAAAAAATAAAATGCAATCCAAATCCCAATCCAAGTCCAAATAGATTTTATACGTAGAAATTTTAGCTAAATTAAATAATTGAATCTTAATTTAAATTACCATAACTAATTAAATATTAAATCAACAAACTTTCAAATTATCTCTTATAAATAATAAAATAATCAATATTAAATAATTTAAAAATTGCAATAAATATTTGGATATTAATAGAAAATATCTTTAAAATACCTTTTTAATAATTAAGATAAATAATAAAATAATTTTGAAAATTTCAAATATATACATGAATTAAATTTCATGTATCTCGTATGCGACTAGCACAAAATATCTATGTATGTATTATTTTCGAAATTGGCATAAATAAATAAATAAAATTTGCCACTAGTGCGACGGAATTTATATACCTTCAAGCAAAATAAACAAGTTAACTATATTATATTGAAATGAAATATATGTTTTCTATATTTTTGATAACAATTATTTATTAATAATAACTGTTATAAATGAAAGGCTTTTATAATTAAAAATAACAAAACTTAGAAAATTTTGGCACGATAGCAAGAATAATTATTATATATATTATTTTGAAACTATAAAAATAGAAAATATTTTTTCTAAAAATATGTATGCTCGCACATATTCTTACTCGTCGAGCAATTAAAAGAAACGAAATTTCGTGCGCGACGTACAATACAACTACGTGACATACAAATACAAAATAATAATAAAAAAATTAGTACAAAATTTATTAAAAAATAGTAGAAATTTAGGAATTTTACATCCTACCCAACTTGAAAGAATTTTGTCCTCGAAATTAAGAATTTGTAGGGGGTGAGAAGGCACAAAGGGTAACGATGAGAAAAGATCAATTCACAACGTTAGGAAATCGCGATTTCAATAATGGCGGGGATAATCATGGGTTAGCGCAAGAAGGAAAATGAGTAAGGGTTAAGGTTAAAATAAGATAACAGGCAATAAAGAATATTATGGTAACAAGAGAATAAATTTGAGAACTTATAGAAATGGTTCCTTGAGAGTAGGTTGGGGACACGATTAAGAGAGCGATTAGGTGCACGCCTAAATTAAGCAATTAGAAGGTCATGATTTTGATAAATTCGAAAATACTCATGGATATGGAGGGTTGCTAGTTAAAGCAATGAAATCATGATAACACGAATTGAGTGATAACACAATTGAGTAGATCAAAGGAATTAATTTTAGAGTCTTTAGGAGAGGTAGTTCCTTGGAAGGAAATTGGTTAGTGGACGTCTAGGTCGAAGGCATGAAAATAGGAGAACGATTGGGATTATTCAAATTATTTAGAAGGTCACGATGGTAGGTTTAGGATCAAAGAAAAAGACGAATAGTTTTAGGATGAGGATATAGCCACGGGTTGGTAATGGCTAATTACAGTGGTCATAAGTAATCGGACAACTAAAGGGGATACTCGGCACGAAGGATTTCGTCCTTCTAAAATAGGAGGAAGACGAAAGCGATAAGGAGTTCAAAGACGATATTATTGAATACGAATACGTGGTTCAAAGACGATCGAATAATTTCAAAGGAATTGTCAAGGCAGTCGTGGATGAGACTCTAGAGGCCAAGTTTAACTATGTCTCCATCCACGTTAGAACGATATGTTAAAAAAGCGAACCAAAGTGCACTAGGTTGATCAGACCATCATGCACCGGTTCTGATTAGACAATATGTTAGTGGGTGCACACCCAATAAAACATGTCATGATCAAGCTCGATAAGGAAATAAGCTTGCAAAACTTAGGCTAAATTAGCATCATAAGATAGTCAAAATCTAAGTAGGGGATACTAATGAAAGAAATTAAATAGTCTAAGATTCTTAAAATCTAAGTCTTGCATGAAGCTTGGACTTATGCAGTCGTCCTAGTTTCCTTGTCTATGGCTTGGTTGGCTAGATGGATTAGGGTCCTCTAAATTCTAGAACCTAAGTGAACTTGCTAATATAGGTCACAAGGACAAAGGGATTGCTAGGTCATAAGACATTCTACCCAACTTAAAAGAATTAAACTAATGGTGTTTTGGGACAAAAGAAACATGTCCAACTAGTAGGGGTCACCTGTCTAGCCTCTAGCAAATACGAAGGGAAGATAAGAATAATGATAGAAAGAATCAAGCAAGATGCAAATCAATGAGTCAAATGGTAGATAAAATCTAGGAAAGAGGTCAAGTATGTGGATGAGATCCTAGACTCTAATCCTATACGCAGGCTTGCTTGGTACGGTAAAGTAACCAAATAATTTATCTTGACCTACATGGTCCACCAAAAAAACATGTAACGCCCTAGTCCCAAAATACGTAGGACTAAGAACGTAGACATGCCAGTTGTATACATACGAAGTATACTCCAATATATGGAAACCTCGTATGAATACATAAGCTGTAAAATGCAGTAGAACCATGATTAGTCTCATCCACACAAAATAAATGAATAAAAGATATCATATAATGATCATGAATTGTCTTGATACAATATATTGGGTGAAGACACATCCACTACCAACCAAATAAAAGGAAAGAAGTATATGATATATAAAATGATTTGACGAAGGTAGCAAGATAGATCCAAGACACGTCATCTTCGAATAAATAAAGAAGACTACGACCTCGGCTAGAACACCTGCGAAAGACAAGAGCACACACCTAGCGAGATAACCAGGTCCTCAGAGGGACGTAATAAGACACATAATATCATGCCACATAAACTGAATAAATATTGCTCAAATAAATAAGTCAATTAAATTATAACATGGTCCAATACACACCATTGAACTAGCTTACCATCCCCCTAACCAAATAAGGACAGGAGATGGTAAACTAATTCACGATGACGTATCTTTCCATGCTATGAATCCAATATGGCATTCGGACCCCAGCAAGATTCAATACCTTATCATCGAAGTAGTAAGTCACACCTACAACCAAACAAGGACAAGATGTGACGAACTAATTCGCGACAAGTTATTGTTCCAAGCCACGGTCAGATACAAGTACCCAAACCAAAAGTACTAATACCTAACGGATAAAGGTGCCTAACCGTTCTAAATAAAATGTAGTTAAGAACAATCCTTCTTACACATGAGCCCTGGCTAAATAGGATCGGCATGGTCTCCCCTTGGGGCACCAGAGGACCAATCAATAAGAGCATAACGTTCCGTAGAACTCCAGTGGCCGTCAGTAATCATGGGTCATCAACTCCGTATCTCCAACGGAGCTTCCGGGTCACAAGGGAAAGTGCATCGAAGCCCATACGCTAAGGAATTGTCCTTCCCGCCCAATGTCTACTATGTTGTATCCACAACAGTAAACCTCTATAACCGCTAAGTCAAACTAGCATGCAATTCTATTAGCGGTTAATCCTATCGCACGGCTTCTACGTACCGGTTAAAATAGTTCGTCCGAATCGAATATTTATAGCGGAGCTATGTTTTTATTAGTAAAAATAATATTTGATAAATACTTAAAAATAAGAAAAATAAAATTTTGGTTTAGGCTACAAATAAATTATTATGAATATATATTAAGGTCACCATTTGTTTGAAGAAAATAGATAGAATGCTATAGTAAAATATTATAAATTTTTAAGTCAATCGTATTTATAGCATCGTAACATAATTTAGGGATATAACAATATTTAATTTACTAAAATATTGGTAAAAAACCCATAGATTTAATATAGCCATAAAAATATTTCTCATGCATTGGGCTAGCTATCCTGCAAGAAATATTAAAATAACTTTTAAACTATATTAATAATACTTACAAGGGTATCTCATTACTAACTGTAGAAATAAATTAATAGTAGTAATAATGTTAATATAATATAATAACATCCGAAAGTATCCCTTCTCCTCGGGACGAGACCCCCACATATCCCAAAATCCAAAGAAAATTAAACACAAAAAAAAATAAAAAAATAAATAAACTATTATTAATACTATTATCAACAGCCTTTTTCAGCTGTTCTTCTGAGTAAAGGGTGTTTAGAAGGAATAAATTCTTTAGAGAGAACGGGGGAGAGAGAGGAGCGGAGTGGGTTTTCGAGAGGAAGAGAGAGTGAGCTCCGGGAGAGGGAGAAGGGGAGCTCGCCGGTGGATGTTGGTGGAGGCGGCGCGCCCGCGCGGAGTGTGGGTGAGCGTGAGGAGGACGAAGGAGGGAGCTCGCTGTCACGACCCGCACCCAGTATAGGGGCACAAGAAGTGGGTACGTCCAGCCTACGTCGCAGTGTCGGTGGTAGAACACTGTCCTAGGTTACTATCTAACCAACAAGTCACGCAATTATATGATGTACTTGTCAAATCTCAATTCCTAACGGAGGACAAGTATAGATATAATAAAATCTCAATCACAGTCTAAGCACGATATGATAACACAGAAGTTATAACTAAGACTAAATAACAACAACCAACTACTAAATAATAATAATCTCAAAACAAACAATATCTTAACTTATTACAATTCAAGTTCTAAAATATGAAATCTAAGCCAAGTCAACTAGCTAATCTCCCGATCGCTCCTGAGTGTCGGGGCCAAAGGTAGCTAAGCCGTCTCCTGGTTCATCGTAAGTAGGGCAAGTGTTCTCGGGGCAAGCATCTGTAATATTGTCAACAGGTCCAGTCAGGACAGGAACGAGTACAACTAATAAAGAAATCCTAAATAAATGACAGAGAACTATAAACAGTAATAGACAGTTGTATTGTTGAATATGGCAATTTATATGAGTAATGATGTAGAAAAATAGGTAAGGTACAAGGAAAGTAAAGTAACTAAACAAGAAGAGAGACATGGCAATGAAGACTGTAAATTATAATCTAGCTGAACTAGAGTAACATGATATAAGTCCAAGCAGTATAAAATGAGTCAAGTGAAATCCCAATGTGAGTCCAGACAATGTAAATATAATACCAGATGATTCCAGTACAAGATGAGTCCAGTATAAGTTGAGTCCAGTCAGCGATCAAAGATTCCAGGGTGAGTCCAGACTATACTCTAACAGTGTGTTTTAAAATATCGGGATCGACATGTGAAGGGCTGTAGGTAATACGGCACATCGCACACTCGGCCAAGTGTGGGATGGCTATCATTCCAGTATAATTCCAAGGGAGTGGTTCCAGTATTTGGGAATGTTCACATGCCTACTCCAATATTTTCCCGCCCAACAAGTACAAGTGAATCCAGAACCCGACACGAAAATAAATACAAGTCTAGCCAGAACATAAATGATACCAGTAAGTAATTCCAGGGTGATTCCAGTAGGTGATTCCAGTAGTGGTTCCAGAAATGGAGGCCAGACATGAATAATGAGTGTCGCATGAAATGGATCCAGCAATATCAAATCGTGTTTCTAACAGAGAATCAAATAGAACTAACAACAACTGAAGTACAGTAATCGACAAGTAAATGGAAGAACTATCAGAGAATTTACTCGCCTGGTATCCTGATATCCGAAGAGAATATACTGTCCGAGGAGTGGTGTCTGTCTCCTATAGAACAGTACAAGTCACTACATGTCTAAAATAGTAAAATAGACTGCTACAATGCATCTACATGATGTTTGGGGTCAGTCTAGGCTAAAGTCAACCCTTGGTCAACTCTAGTCATCTACACTAGTCAACTAGGTCAAATATGTCAAGCCTAACCCAAACAAGTCTCACTAAGCCTAGCCAGCCTATTCTAGCAAGCACACATCAATACAAGGCTATACAACCAACCACACACATTCATTGGTGTACACATGCCATACAAATAGGCTTTATGCCATATAGTCTACATCACACATTTTTCATACATTATATATATCTATCTATATACTAAATTAACATAGGCAACTTATTTATATCACATATTTCACACATATTGTATATACACCCAATTAATATAATAACATTCACACACACACACACACACACACACACACACACACACACATATATATATATATATATATATATATATATATATATATATATATATATATATATATATATATATATATATATATACATAGAAAAAAATATATATATATATATATACATAGAGTGGTAGGGGGTAAATGATATGTGTGTATGTGATAGGTTTTAGGCATTTTAGTGAATACAGTGTCAATGTGTGTTCAGGATTCTAGATAGGGAGTGTGTATCAATGTGTGTAACAGTAACAAGGAAAATAATACAATGTGTGTAGTGTAAATGTGTGTATAGGACAAGGTGTGTGTGAGACAATGTGACAGTGAGCAGTAGCTAGGTTAGTGAAGAGTGTGTATATGTGTCATGACAGTTCTCAGTTTAGGCATAGGTGTGTGTGAGCATAATGTGATAACCAATGTGTGGGTGTGTACATGTAATAAGTGTCAACTAGTGTGTCAATAGGAACCTATGTGTAGCAGTAAAGGATGCCCAAATTTTAGGAATAAAATGACAGTTAAGTGTAATAGGATCCTCAGGAAATTCAGAGTTCCCATGACAGTTAGCTAATAGTGTAATGTAATGTGTAATAGGAAAAACAGGTTTCAGTTTTAGGTAGGGAGTGTGTCTATATGTAACTTTGCATGTGTATAGGACTGAATCAGTGATGTGTGGCAATCTGTGATAGGAATGTGAACAATTGTGTGTGTGATACATATATGTTAGGAATCAATAGGGTGAAATGTGTGTATGTAGAAATCTGTAGATAGGTTTGTATGTGGCAAGACTATAGATAGGCTAGTGTGTAATAGGGACAGTGTAATATCAGTTGTAATGTGTGTGCATGGAGTGAAATGAGAAATCAGTTGACAGTTCAATAACAGTTCAAACATTCAAAAATCTATTTCGAAAACAACCATTAGTTAGCATCAAACCCAACATACATAAATGAACAAATCATGATCATTAACATCAATAAATCAGTTTAGGAATTCAATTTAAATCTCAGATTTCCAGTCAAATGACAGTTCATATTAATCATTTAGCTGACAGTCAAATTAACAGGTTACACATCAATCCTATTCCCATTTTGAAATCCCAATTCTTGTAATAACATCAAACCTATCATGTATATAGTCATTCAGACATTTAGGGGTTAAACAATATTGCAATAAATCAGGGGAATATAGGTTTGAAATATATTTAAAACTCAAAATCAGTGAACAGTGTAACTGTGTATCAGTGAACAATAGAAAATACTAATTCGATAGTTAAAACATGTTAATAACTCAAATTAATGGTTGGTAATCACAAACACACATGTGCACGTGTCTCACAAGTCATCTCGTGTCTCGGGGAAGCAGGACACGACGTGTCCTAGCTCACGAACACACAGACACTCTGCATGCACAGACTGCATCGTGCACACATGCACACATGTCTCCAGCATACGACATAGGCCATGTAGAGACACGTGGCCGTGCACATGTGTACACCAGGGGTAGGGCTACCCCATTGATACCCTGTCCTGTGTCCAAACCAAGTGTCGTGCCGTGTCCAGCCACGTATCAGTGGCTAAAAACACGCGGGTCAGTCTGTGCGTACGACCAATACGAGTCGGATTTCGAGTCCGACACAACGCCATTGGACTCGAGACTTGGGGGCTGACTTGTCTGTCAGTGCCCCCTCCTCGACGTCAAATTTCAGGCTGCCACGTGCCCTGTGCACAGAGGACTGGCCGTCGGGTAGCAGGACAGTGTCCCGCAGGTCAGCACAGCGTATTCGTGTCCTCGTGTGGACACGACACGATCCCAAAATCATAACCCAAGGACACGAATCAACAAGCAAACCCTAGATCTAGGAATTTATTAAAAAACATTTGCAAAAATAGTAAAAAAAATTGGTTGTGGCATTTCAACAAACATCGAGTCTAGAAAATTGATACGTGTCCGATACGGACACGAAACCTAATACAAACGACATAAATCCTTCACTACAGCTAGGGGACATCTAGATCTAGGCTACCATGCAATAAAATCAGAATTAAAATAGAATTAGAGGGATTTACCTATAGATTGTAAGGATCAAGAAAAAGCCCCAATCAAACGGTTCCCGTTGCTATCTAAATCTTCCAAATTGCTCTAAAACTGAAATTGCTCCTCACAATCAGCAAGTAGAGGTTGATTAGAATCATATGCAAAATATTTGGGTCAAAAAAGATTAAAAATGGATTTACTAGGAATTTAGGAAAGTAGAGATTTACCTTTCCTTCTAAAGAGTTGGTTGAGCACAAAAGAGGCAAGAACAAGTGGATAGGACATTAAATAGGGGTGGAAAACCCTAGGTTGGTTGGGCATGGGTGGGGTTAGCTAGGGTTTGGGTTCAAGTCATGGGCCATGGGCTTAAGTCACAAGTCATGGAATCAAATCACAAGTCATTTCACCTATTCATAATTCTTCCTATTGAAACTAGATTCTAGTGACTAAAAATAGGTTTGACTTAAGCTAGACTAGGGTCACACCATTGCCTACTAAGTCACCATAGCTAGGGTTAGCTTCTAGGCTAGTCCACAAAGTCTCAATAAGTCAAAGTCAAAGATAGCAATCACCAATTCAATAAATTAAAATAAATTCAAATTTCACCAAATGACCAAAATACCCTCAAGCTAAAATGATAAATAAATGTTTCAATCACATGGTTAGGCTCTAGGTTAGACAGTCTCTTGGGTTTCACTAGCAGCACATCAAAATCATAAGTCATAGTTTTAAAATAGTTTAAAAATGATTTAAAATCACCAAAAATCATAATGTGATGTAAATACAAATAAATAATAATTATAATTACAAAAGTTTAAAATTACCCTTATTTGAAAAACTGGGTGTTACAAGTCTACCCTCTTAGAAAAATTTTGTCCTCGAAATTAAGATGATCGCACCCCTTCTGGGTCAAACCCCCAAAAATCAAGGTCAAGAGATAATCATGCAAACATAATCTTACTGGTTGTGATTCTACAGTCTCGAACAGGGTAGCTACACTATATAGCAAATCACAAGCAATATCCTGGCAGGTACTAATGGAAATCACACATGAAAGTGGGGAGGATGAACAAGAAGGACAAACCTACTAACCCATCACCTGCAGCGTCGGTCTCCTCGACCGCCATCGCAAAAGCTCCACCCCTCTGGTGCTGAGCTACAGGTGGCCTAGCTCCCTCAAAAGGAGGTGCAGCATGACAATCTATCATCTTGTGAGCACCAGATCCACAGAATAGACAAACCTTCAGCCTCCTCCTACAAGAATCCTAAACATGCCCTGCCTTCTTGCAGTAGGCACAAGTCGGCACCCTGCGGTCTTACCCTCTAGGCTGATGCTGTGCCTGCTGTACTCTCACTGGTGCCTGCATCTGCTAAATCTGTACGTGAGGCCTCTTGGCCTGGCCTCCGCTGCTACTGGTTTCCTGAAAGTCCCGACCTCTCTTCAGTTTCAGTCCCATGTCGTCCTCTGCCGCCATAGCTCCTGCTAAGATCTCCGCGAAGGTAGCATTCCGGTCACTCTTAGTCAGTGACCGAACCTCCCTGATCAACCCTCAACGGAACTTCCTAGCCTTCGTCTTCTCCGTCAGATCATCTATGAACCTGGCCAACCGGCAGAACTCTCCGGCGTACTCTACAACTGTCTGGTTCTCCTGAACCAGACTCTCGAACTGCGCCACGATGCCTCCTAGTGCCATATCCAGAAAGAACTATTCCTTGAACAGCTCATTGAACTGCTCCCATGTCTAACCCTCTGTTCCTACTCGAGGATCTGTCTGGTACCAGGTACGAGCTAGGTCCTGCATCTGACTGCCCGCTGCCTCAATATAAAGTCTGGCTGGTATCTCCGCCAGCCGAAAAATCTTTTCGATATGCTCAATCCAGTCATCGGCGTAGTATATGCCCTCTGTACTAAGAAAGTCTCTAGGGTGCATCTTTTGGAAGTCCTGAATGTCATTCTCCTTTCGGTAAGGCTGCTACTGCGGGCCCTGAGTAGCCACCATCTCCATAGTCGTATGGACCAGCTGGTGGGCCTCGTCAATCCCCTGACGGAAGTCGGCAATCTGACGCTGCTGCTGCTGCTGGTGAGACGCCAGAATTCTCTCCACAAAGAAAAACAGGTGGGCAGCATCAACCAATCCTGCAGGTGGCAGCGGGTGCTGCTGCTGAAATATCTTAGGAATGACTGGGGTCATCCTCTGTACAGGTGGAGGCACACCCCCAAAGGCTACAGTTGTTCCTGTCTGATCAGAAATAGAAGGTGCTACAGCCCCAACATGCTGCTGCACTGGACGAGAGGTGGCAGACCCCTCTCCAGCGGCTGCTGTACCAGAGCGATGTGATCGTGTCTCCACCATCCTGAAGACAGATCGAAAAATGCAGTCAATACTGAGCAGGAATCGATAAAATCAAAGAAGGACTGTTTATTTCAAAGAAGGCAAATCAGTAAGATGTGTAGATGGCATGAATTGAAGCAGAGTTTTTTCCTAACTGTGATTGAGTACCTCTCCGTTAAAGCCTATCTCTCAATCCTATCGCAGGCTGTAGTGATACTCTAGTTCGAATACCACTAAATAAACTCGACCTGTATGGGCCACCACTAAAAACGTGTCACGACCCGCACCCAGTGTTGGAGCACGAGAAGTGGGTACGTCCAGCCTACGCCGCAGTGTCTGCGGTAGAACGCTGTCCTAGGTTACTATCTAACCAACAACTCACGTAATTATATGATTTAATTATCAAATCTCAACTCCGAATGGAGGATAAGTATAGATATAATGAAATATCAATCACAGTCTAAGCACGATATGATAACACAGAAGTTATAACTATGACTAAATAACAACAACCAACTACTAAATAATAATAATCTCAAAACAAACAATATCTTAACTTATTATAATTCAAGTTCTAAAGCATGAAATCTAAGCCAAGTCAACTAGCTAATCTCCCGATCACTCCTAAGTGTCGGGGACAAAGGTAGCTAAGCCGTCTCCTGGTCCATAGTAAGTAGGGCAAGTGTCCTCGGGGCAAGCATCTGTAATATTTTCAACAGGTCCAGTCAGGACAGGAACGAGTACAACTTATCAAGAAATTCCAAATAAATGACAGAGAACTATAAACAGTTATAGACAGTTGTATTGATGAACATTACAGTTTATATGAGTAATGATGTAGAGAAACAGTTAAGGTACATAGAAAGTAAAGTAACTAAACACGAAGAGAAACATGACAATAAAGACTGTAAAATATAATCTAGCTGAACTAGAGTAACAAGATATAAGTCCAGACAGTATAATATGAGTCAAGTGTAATCCCAATGTGAGTCCAGACAATATAAATCTAATACCAGATGATTCCAGTACAAGATGAGTCCAGTATAAGTTGAGACCAGTCAGTGATCAAAGATTCCAGGGTGAGTCCAGACTATACTCTAACAGTGTATTTTAAAATATCGGGATCGACATATGAACGGCTGTAGGTAATACAGCACACCGTACACTCGGCCAAGTGTGGGATGGCTATCATTCCAGTATAATTCCAAGGGAGTGGTTCCAGTATTTGGGAATGTTCACATGTCTACTCCATATTTTCCCGCCCAACAAGTACAAGTGAATCCAGAACCCGACACAAAAATAAATACAAGTCCAGCCAGAACATGAATGATACCAGTAAGTGATTCCAGGGTGATTCCAGTAGGTGATTCCAGTAGTGGTTCCAGAAATGGAGGCCAAACATGAATAATGAGTGTCACATAAAATGGATCCAGCAATATCAAATCGTATTTGTAACAGAGAATCAAATAGAACTAACTACAACTGATGTACAATAATCGACAAGTAAATGGAAGAACTATCAGAGAATATACTCGCCTGGTATCATGAATATTCGAAGAGAATATACTGTCCGAGGAGTGGTGTCTGTCTCCAATAGAACAGTACAAGTCACTACATGTCTAAAATAGTAAAATAGACTGCTACAATGCATCTACATGATGTTTGGGGTCAGTCTAGGCTAAAGTTAACCCTTGGTCAACTCTAGTCATCTAACTAGTCAACTAGGTCAACTAGGTCAAGCCTAACCCAAACAAGTCTCACTAAGCCTAGCCAGCCTATTCTAGCAAGCACACATCAATACAAGGCTATACAACCAACCATACACATTCATTGGTGTACACATGCCATACACATAGGCTTTATGCCATATAGTCTACATCACACATTTTTCATACGTGATATATATCTATCTATATTCTAAAAAAAATATATATATATATATAGTGGTAGAGGGTAAATGACATGTGTGTATGTGATAGGTTTTAGGCATTTTAGTGAATAAAGTATCAATGTGTGTTCAGGATTCTAGATAGGGAGTGTGTATCAATGTGTGTAACAGTAACAAGGAAAACAATGCAATGTGTGTAGTGTCAAATGTGTGTATGGGACAAGGTGTGTGTGAGACAATGTGACAGTGAGCAGTACTAGCTAGGTTAGTGAAGAGTGTGTATATGTGTCATGACAGTTCTCAGTTTAGGCATAGGTGTGTGTGAGAATAATGTGATAACCAATGTGTGGGTGTGTACATGTAATAAGTGTCAAGTAGTGTGTCAATAGGAACCTATGTGTAGCAGTAAAGGATGCCAAAATCTCAGGAATAAAATGACAGTTAAGTGTAATAGGATCCTCAGGAAATTCAGAGTTCCCATGACAGTTAGCTAATAGTGTAATTTAATGTGTAATAGGAAAAACAGGTTTCAGTTTTAGGTAGGGAGTGTGTCTATATGTAACTGTGTGTGTGTATAGGACTGAATCAGGGATGTGTGGCAATCTGTGACAGGAATGTGAACAATTGTGTGTGTGATACATATATGTTAGGAATCAATAGGGTGAAATGTGTGTATGTAGAAATCTGTAGATAGGTTTGTGTGTGGCAAGACTATAGATAGGGTAGTATGTAATAGGGACAGTGTAATATCAGTTTTAATGTGTGTGCATAGAGTGAAATGGGAAATCAGTTGACGGTTCAATAACAGTTCAAACGTTCAAAAGTCTATTTCGAAAACAACCTTTAGTTAGCATCAAACCCAACATACATAAATGAACAAATCCTGATCATTAACATTAATAAATCAGTTTAGGAATTCAATCTAAATCTCAGATTTCCAGTCAAATGACAGTTCATATTAATCATTTAGCTGACAGTCAAATTAACAGGTTACACATCAATCCCATTCCCATTTCGAAATCCCAATTCCTGTGATAACATCAAACCTATCATGTATATAGTCATTCAGACATTTAGAGGTTAAACAATATTGTAATAAATCAGGAGAATGTAGGTTTGAAATACATTTAAAACTCAGAATCAGTAAACAGTGTAACTGTGTATCAGTGAACAATGGAAAATGCTAATTCGATAGTTAAAACATGTTAATAACACAAATTAATGGTTGGTAATCGCAAACACACATGTGCACGTGTCTCACAAGTCATCTCGTGTCTAGGGGAAGCAGGACACGACGTATCCTAGCTCACGAACACACAGACACTCTGCGTGCACAGACTGCATCGTGCACGCGTGCACACATGT
The DNA here is from genome assembly GCA_029216955.1 of Iris pallida. NCBI lineage: Eukaryota > Viridiplantae > Streptophyta > Magnoliopsida > Asparagales > Iridaceae > Iris > Iris pallida. The sequence continues at coordinate 8,279,513 of JANAVB010027799.1, read as the reverse complement.
CCAGCATACGACATAGGCCACGTGGAGACACGTGGTCGTGCACATGTATACGCCAGGGGTAGGGCTACCCCACTGACACCCTGCCCTGTATCCAAACCAAGTGTCGTGCCGTGTCCAGCCACGTATCAGTGGCTAAAAACACGCGGGTCAGTCTGTGCGTGCGACCAAAGCGAGTCAGATTTCGAGTCCGACACAACGCCATTGGACTCGAGACTTGGGGACTGACTTGTCAGTCAGTGCCCCCTCCTCGATGTCAAATTTTAGGCCGCCACATGTCCTGTGCACAGAGGACAGGCCGTCGGGTAGCAGGACAGTGTCCCGCGGGTCAGCACAGCGTGTTCGTATCCTCGTGTGGATACGACATGACTCCAAAATCACAACCCAAGGATACGAATCAACAAGCAAACCCTAGATTTAGGAATTTATTCAAAAACATTTCAAAAACAGTAAAAAGAATTGGTTATGGCATTTCAACAAACACCTAGTCTAGGAAATTGATACGTGTCCGATACGGACACAAAACCTAATGCAAACGACACAAATCCTTCACTACAGCTAGGGGACAGCTAGATCTAGGCTACCATGTAATAAAATCAGAATTAAATAGAATTAGAGGGGTTTACCTATAGATTGCAAGGATCAAGAAAAAGCCCCAATCAAACGGTTCCCGTTGCTATCCAAATCTTCCAAATTGCTCCAAAACTGAAATTACTCCTTACAATCATCAAGTAGAGGTTGATTAAAATCATATGCAAAAGATTTGGGTCAAAAAGAATTAAAAATGGATTTACTAGGAATTTAGGAAAGTGAAGATTTACCTTTCATTCTAAAGAGTTGGTTGAGCACAAAAGAGGCGAGAACAAGTGGATAGGACATTAAATAGGGGTGGAAACCCTATTTTGGCTGGCCACGGGTGGGCTTAGCTAGGGTTTGGGTTCAAGTCATGGGCCAAGGGCTTAAGTCACAAGTCATGGAATCAAATCACAAGTCATTTCACCTATTCATAATTCTTCCTATTGAAACTAGATTCTAGTGACTAAAAATAGGTTTGACTTAAGCTAGACTAGGGTCACACCATTGCCAACTAAGTCACCATAGCTAGGGTTAGCTTCTAGGCTAGTCCACAAAGTCTCAATAAGTCAAAGTCAAAGATAGCAATCACCAATTCAATAAATTAAAATAAATTCAAATTTCACCAAACGACCAAAATACCCTCAAGCTAAAATGATAAATAAATATCCCAATCACATGGTTAGGCTCTAGGTCAGACAGTCTCTCGTGTTTCACTAGCAGCACATCAAAATCACAAGTCATAGTTTTTAAATAGTTTAAAAATGATTAAAAATTACCAAAAATCATAATATGATGTAAATACAAATAAATAATAATTATAATTACAAAATTTTAAAATTACCCTCATTTGAAAAATTGGATGTTATACTCGCCAGGGCGCGGTGGAGGAACGACGTCCGCGGTGGAGGCGGAGGCACGCGCCTCCGACGCGGTAGCGATGGAGAATGGGCTGTCAGCGGCGAGAAGATGTCTAGCCGGAGGTGGCAGAGGCTGACGCAGGGCGACGGCTAGCTCGCGGAGAGGCGCTGGTGGCGAGCGAAGGTGAATCTATTGGTGGTGGGTGTGTGTTGCGTTTTCTTTGGCTGTGGTGGTGGATGATTTTGGGGGTTCTAGGGATTTGGGTGGCGGTGGTGTCGAACTGTGGGAGTTTGGGTGGAGTCGGCGGTGGTGCCCTTGGTGGGATGGTGATTCCGGTCGGGCGGCTGAGGTGCGACGGGGGTGGTCTGATGTTGACGATGGTGAGGGTGGTTGTGATGGTGGAGATGGGGATGATGATGACATGGGCAGCGGCGGTGTCGGCCGGGGTTGGGGCGGTGAGGTGACCGGAGTTGCTGCTGGAGGAGGAGACCGAATATCGATGGTGCAGTGGATAGTAAGGTGGCTATGCTGGGTTGTGGATGGCCGGGAGTAGCGGTACGGCCAGAGGGATTTGGCCGATCGACGAGGGGTTTGGCGAGGTCTTCGGTGGTGATGACAGTGATGGTGGAGGTGAAGGGTTCGGGTGCCAGTGATCGGAGAAGACAAGTGTTGTCTGGGCAGGGCGTTGAGGCGAAGTCGGAGAGGAGCGTTGTCACGGCCAGAACTGGATTTAGGGTTAGAATTATTTTCGGAGTCTGTATCGTGTCATGCGAGACACGGGACGGATCGGTGTCCGGGGTTGTCGGACACGAATGAGATAATTGTATTTGTAATTAGAAATACACATATAGTGGATGGGATGGGGACACGGACACGATGCACGGCACTTTGATGATAGAAATTTTGTAGATGGTTGTGGTGAATTTATGGAAAAAAAAGGAGGGCAAGTACCTCTCCTTTTATAGGAGGTGGAAATTCCATTAGGATAAGGACTAGGGGGTTTTAAATCCCCTTTTAGATAATTGTCACATTTGTTTTAAAAAATAAAATAAAATCCAATCGAAATCCAAATCCAAATCCAAATAGATTTTATACGTAGAAAATTTAGCTAAATTAAATATTTGAATCTTAATGTAAATTACCATAACTAATTAAATATTAAATCAACAAACTTTCAAATTATCTCTTATAAATAATAAAATAATCAATATTAAATAATTTTGGAAATTGTAATAAATATTTGGATATTAATAGAAAATATCTTTAAAATAAATTTTTAATAATTAAGATAAATAATAAAATAATTTTGAAATTTTCAAATATATACATGAATTAAAGTTCATGTATCTCGTATGCGACTAGCACAAAATATCAATATATGTATATTATTTTCGAAATCGGCATAAATAAATAAATAAAATTTGCCACTAGTGCTACGGAATTTATATACCTTCAAGCAAAATAAACAAGTTAACTATATTATATTAAAATAAAATATATATTTTCTATATTTTTGATAACAATTATTTATTAATAATAACTGTTATAAATGAAAGGCTTTTATAATTAAAAATAACAAAACTTAGAAAATTTTGGCACGATAGCAAGAATAATTATTATATATATTATTTTGAAACTATTAAAATAGAAAATATTTTTTCTAAAAATATGTACACTCGCACATATTCGCACTCGTCGAACAATTAAAAAAACAAAATTTTGTGCGCGACGTACAATGCAACTATGCGACGTACAAATATAAAATAATAATAATAAAAAATTAGTTCCAAATTTATTTAAAAAAATAGTAAAAATTTAGGGGTTTACAATATGCTTGGTCCTCGCATGATGGACTTGATTCTTTGCCAAGTTGATAGCACTCATGTTATCACAATGCACATCAACTACATCCTGTTTTACCCCAAGTCATTAATCAAACAATGATGCCATAGGCCTTCTTTCACTGCCTCTGTCACTGCCATATACTCTGCTTCCGTAGTCGATAGAACAACTGTAGCCTGCAACATAGACCTCCAACTGACTGGTGCACCATGTAAAATAAACATGTATCCAGTAGTAGACCTGCACCTATCCAGATCACCGGCATAATCCAAATCTACTGACCTGACTAAAGTCTCCACCAAAGTGTAATCCCATATCAATGGTGCCCTTCAAATACCTCAATATCCACTTCACATCCTCCTAGTGCTTCTTTCCCGCATTATCCATAAAGCGACTAACCACACTTACGGTCTGTGAAAGTCTAGTCGAGTGCACACCATAACATACATCAAGCTGCCAACTGCACTCGCATAAGAAACTCGTGTCATGTGCTCCTTCTCATCATCTGTAGTAGGGGATAACTTGGATGAGAGCCTAAAGCGGCCAAGAAAGGGAGTAGGAACTGACTTCGCATCTTATCCATACCAAAACGAGCAATGATCTTCTCAATGTATGACTTCTGAGGCGAAGACAATTTTTATTTCTCCCTCTCCCTTTTAATCTCCATCCCCAAAATCTTCTTGGCTCTACCCAAGTCTTTCATCTCAAACTCCGAGCTAAGTTGATATTTCAGTTTATGTATCTCTACCATACTTTTTGAGGCAATAATCATATTATCCACATAAAGCAATAAATAGATATAACCTCCACCATAAAGTTTATGAAAGTAAACACAACTGTGAGCCCCTATTTTTTAAAATTTATTTAATTAGTGTTAATTAATTATTAATGTCATATTTAGCCTTAGAATATTTATTATGATTTTTAGGAATTTTTCTAGAATTTTTAAATAAGTTTTAAATGAGTTTTAAAAACTAAAATATCATTTTGCAATTAATTTAAATGTTTTAATATCATTCTATAATATTTAGAATTATTTTTGTATCATTATGCAATTTATTAAATTGTTAATGTAACAGTTTGCAAATTGTAAATTATTATATTTTAGTTATGCAAATTATTATTTGCATTTATCTACTTTAGGGAACAGTTTGTAATTACCTAAAGTGTAGGGAACCTAATGCTAAACATAAATCTACCCACCCCCGACGACCAGGCTGCCCCCCCCCCCCGACTGCCCGACGACCGCCGACTCACTGACCCCGCCATTTCCGGCCAGCACGACAGCCCCCGACCGACTCGACCCCCCATATAAAGACCCCCTCACTCCCCTCAACTCGACCACCACCACTACAACCCCCCAGCCACCCACAACCGCCCCGACAGCCTAAACCCTAACTCCGACGAACTCTCGTCCAGCCCCCACGACGAGCGTCACCGCCCCCAACCACCATCAATCGACGCGCCCGGCCAAGACGAACGCGTCGCCACCACTCCGCTGTGACCACGCTGCCTCCTCCGCCGTCCATGGCTCTCGAAACCCCCCTGTGAAATCGGACACGTAAGTTGCAGCGTCCAAACGTGTCGTGCGTGTCTCGAATCAACGCATGTGGTTCGCCAGGACACGAGGACCCTAGTCCAGTGCTTGGACACGTGAATCAATATTCGTGCGTGTCGTAAATAACCCCGACACTTAGACTATGTGTCCCAAACTGTCAGGACACAGTTTCGATTTATCGGGTTTACTGTTATTTAAACTAAAACCTAAATAAAATAAACAAAAACCTAACCCTAACACAAGCCGTGGGCTGACCCCCTGGCCAGCCCGACCCAGTCAGGGAACCCGACCCATAGGGCCGAGTTCGAGCCCCTGTGCTGTGTTTGTTTTCTTTTTCTTTTTGTTTTATTTTTATGTTTATATATATATATATATATATATATATATATATATATATATATATATATATATATATATATGTATATATGTATTTCTGTATATATATATATATATATATATTTATTATATATATAAATACTGTTATATACGTATGTACAGTATTTATATATACATTATATATTTATTTCTTTATGTATATATATGTATTTTCTATATATATACATATATGTTATATATGTATATGTATATATACATAACTTTTTAGCCTAAGTAATTTACGTAATATTATACATATGTATATTTTTAATATATGTAAATATTACTTATCATATTTTTATGGCTACTATGTAAAATTCTACCCTATTAAACTATTAATATTTATTATGTATTTTTACCTCTTTGTATTTTTTTTGTATTTTAATTACTGCAACCATTTGGTGTCCAAGCCTAGCATAGTTTTTGGGCCCAAATGTATTTTCACACATTTAAGACCTATATAAGTCATATTGGACTTGATTCATGGCCTTGGGTCCTGTATTTGAACTTTGGTTCAAATTATGTACATGGACAAAATACGCAGATAATTAATTATTTAATTTTAGATTGTGTACAATGCTGTTTTTGAATTTCTAAAAATACTTTAATTACTGTTAAAATTCTAAAAAAATAGTATTTTGATACTATGTTAATTTAGCTAATTTATCATAATTTTTATAGTATTTAATTTATAGTTTTGCCACTGTTTTGGCATATGAAACCAGAACTCATTTTCTGTGTATTTAGGAAAACTGATTTTTATAAAATACTTGTACTGGTTAGTAAATTCCAGAAAAATTATAATAAATTTCTATAATTAACAAGGATCATTTTGGTACTTTATTTTATGTAAAATTGAGCCTTTTGTCTATCTTAAAAATTGTTGGAACACAATATTCATTTGATTTATTTATTGAATAATTATGACTTGTAACTTTTTGTGTTGTTTTGAGTTATAGCCGTATTGAACCTCACCCCTCACTAATGTAAAGACCCTAGAATGTTAGTTATGGTAGTGTGTCACCCCACATTGGTCTCCTATGCTAAAGTCATCATTTTAGCTAGGTGCCCAGTCACAAGTCGTGTTTCACCAATTAGTGCCTTAGCGTTTTAGCTTAGTGTAAAAACTAAGTTTATGTATTTATTTCTACAGTGACGAGTTACTAGACATTTATAGCACTTTTATTGCAGCTTGCTTTGCTAGAGGCAAGTACTTTCTACAAACTTTACATACTGCTATAAACCATAAACTGTGATTCACCAACCATGTTAAATGCTGATTCTTGGGGTAGCAAGTTAGAACTTTACATGTTGTATTACTTTTAGTCTCTACCATGTTTAGACAGTATCTCATATCTCTCACATATTTAAATAACGGGTTAAGCGAAAACTGTTAGTATTGTACGTGAATATGACCCCCTTCTCCGTATGTATTTACCGCGCTCGGTGACATTCTATATGTGACCTTGCCGTATGTTCTGATCCCGCATTTGTGTATGGATATACACCGATGCCGTTCGTGCACGTATGTGCATGCCAGAAAAACTTGATATGTGCCGCTGTACATCCTATTCACGTATTGACCGATTCACGTACATACTACGATTTTAAACTTTTAAACTATATGCTGTCATTTCTAAAAAGAACCAATTAAACCATGATATGCCATGATTCCAGTTTATTTCATCCCTGTTCATGCTTCGTATATTTAGTTTGCTAGAATCAGTACTTGCTCCCATCCTGACAGGATAACGTTGTAGGTATCCTTACTGAGGAGGAGTTGCGCTGTGACTTTCATTATGGAGATACTGTCGAGGACCAGGCTTTGCCTTACGAGGATGTTCCTACGGAAAAACTCGTCTAGTTTGCGTAGTTGCTTGGGATATTTAGTGTAGTCATGTATTAGACTACGTATTTTGTAACTGGACATGTATCCAGTTTTACATTTCAGACTTGTACTTGGACTTATTACTATATGAGACGACTTTTATGTTTGGAGCATTTATGACTTTTATTCACTTATAGAACTGTTAGCACATTTAATCTTATTATGTTGTCTTTAGAACAGCTTACTACTTTTTTATCTCAAACGTAGGCTGGACATGACTCGGCCCAACCCAACAATTTGGATAGCGGGTCGTGACATGTTTTTAGTGGTGGCCCATACAGGTCTAAATTGTTTGGTTACGTTATTGTACCAAGCATGCCTGCAGTTAGAAACTTAAGGTAATTAGACAACATTATGAATGACGCTTAGAACACCTAGAAGGATACTAGGAATGCAACATAGGAAATACATCACATGCTTGCTATTATAATTAGATTTTCTTGTCTATGATTGTTTTAAAGAATCCTTATAAGTCCTTTTTTTATTGTAATTAGATGGTGCTTACTCGTTCATCCCAGTATGTTACACCTGAGAATGGTGCACTCCATATCCAGTCAGCTGACCAGTTGACTGATATACCTCCACCTCCACCTACCATACTCTCCCACTCCACAAATCCACCAACCCAGATGCCTCCACCACCTTCCACATCACAGGCCCAGCAGGACCCAATACTCCCACCACCACCTATCACTATACCTACCCAGGCTTCCGTCACACTCGACGGGAACCAACTGCTCACTCTGATCCAGGGGTTTCTAACAACCCATCAGGAGCAGACTACCCTACTCCGCCAGAGCATGGAGCGTTCTGAGGAACGTACCGTGGTCCCACCACCTGTAGAGCCACGATAGAGAGCGGGGATGATCAAGGACTTCATGGGTCTGAACCCCAAGGAGTTCTCAGGGACTGAGGGCATAGTAGTAGCAGATGACTGGCTAGACTCGGTAGAGAGAAAGCTTCTTGAAGTTAGGATGCCGGATGACCTCCAGGTCGAGGCAGCGGGATTTTTGCTGATAGACTTGGCAGGAGTCTGGTTCCGAAATGAGCCGTTGTTTGCGAGAGGGAGGGCCACTTGGGATCTGTTCAAGACCCAGTTCAAGAAGAAATTCTTCTCGACCACTGCTAGAGTAACCATGGGGCTACGATTCTAGAACATCCATCAGGGGAGCCGTTCTGTTGATGAGTATGCGGCAGAGTTTAGTCGCTTGAGCCGTTTCGCTCCTAGTCTGGTTGCAGACCCAGAGGAGATGACACGTAGGTTTTGCCATGGTCTACTTCCAGACATCGGCATTCTTACAGTGGCGAACGGTACGACTGACTACTACCAGAGCCTAGAGTTGGCCCGGAGCATTGAGGAGCGTCTTCTGTCTAGCAAGAGGCCGGCTTCTGTACATCATGAGGGACCGTCCAAGCGTCAGGCTTTCCAGCAGAGAGCACCGACGCCGCACCAGCAGACATACCGTCCCCCTATACCACATCATCAGACGCCGCCAGTTAGAGCCCCGGGACCCCGGTAGCTGTAGAAGGGAACCTTGTGTACTTTCTGTAAGAGGGTAGGCCACGACTCTTTCATCTGTAGGAAGAGGTTGGGTCAGTGTTTGGCTTGTGGGTCTCCCACCCATCAGCTTCGAGAGTGCCCAGTAGCGAAGACTAGAGGGCCACTTTCGACTCAGCAGCAGAGGTTTGGACAGCATCTGCAGCAGCAGAAGGGACCTCAGGGGAAGACTTATAGCCTAGCCCTTGAGCCGGAGCCGGAGCAGGTTTCGGAGCCAAATTACTTAGCTGACGTCATCACAGGTCATGTTTATTTGCATACTTTTCTAGCTCTATGCTTGTTTGATTCTGGTGCATCTCATAGCTTTCTATCATTAGAGTTTATGCATAAACACCATCTAGTAGCTACACCTACTGCAGAGATTAGTAGAGTGATGACGGGAGGAGGACCAGTGCCTATTAGAGCTATCTATAGATGCTCTATTTTTATAGCCGGGAGAGAGTTCACGGGACGATTCTCTGTGATGTCACTCCCCGGTTATGATATCATATTAGAGATGGACTGGCTTAGCTATGCCCATGCATCTATAGACTGTCATGAGGGTAGTATTTTGTTCAGTCCCCCAGGCACAGCACCATTCAGTGTCAGGAGGACAGGGCCGGAGATCAGCCTAGAGCCGAACTGTTGTGCGACAGTTGGGGACGTAGCACCGCCACACCCTATCATTAGGGAGTTTATGGATGTATTCCCAGAGGATCTTCTAGGACTTTCGCCTGACAGAGATGTGGAGTTCACTATAGATTTAGTGCCAGGTTTATCACCAGTATCCCAGGCTTGCTATAGAGTGAATCCCAAGGAGGCCGTAGAGATGAAAGAGCAGATTGATGACCTGTTGAAAAGGGTTTCATTCGATCTAGTGCTTCTCTATGGAGAGCGCTAGTGCTCTTTGTGCCTAAGAAGGATGGTACAGTTCGGTTGTGTATTGACTACCGGGCGTTGAATGCCATCACCATTAAGAACAAATATCCTCTGCCCAGGATAGATGATTTGTTCGACCAGTTGAGTGGGGAGAAAGTGTTTTCCAGGATAGACTTGAGATCCGGGTACCACCAGGTGAAGGTCAGGGTAGCAGACATCCAGAAGACGGCGTTCAACACGAAGTACGGGCAGTACGAGTTTCTGGTGATGCCATTTGGTCTCACAAATGCGCCAGCTGTCTTTATGAATTTGATGAATAAGACATTTCACAAGTATCTGGATAAGTTCGTCGTAGTGTTTATCGACGACATCCTGATATACTCGAAGACGCCGGAGGAGCATGCAGAGCACTTACGGATAGTTTTGGAGATTCTAAGGCAGGAGAGATTGTTTGCCAAATTGCCGAAGTGTGCGTTCTTTTTAGACCGAGTGGAGTTTCTCGGCCATGTAGTTACTGGAGAGAGAATTTCGGTGGATCCCAGGAAGATTGCTGCAGTTGAGACATGGAAGGCTCCGACGTCAGTTTCAGAGATCAGGAGCTTTCTGGGTTTAGCAGGCTATTATAGAAAGTTCGTCCAGGACTTTGCTAGGATAGCTGAACCCATGACGAAGCTGACGCAGAAGGACGCAGAGTACATTTGGTCAGAGAACTGCCAGGAAGCATTTGAGGAGCTGAAGAGGAGGCTGACGACCGCTCCAGTTCTGACATTACCTTCAGGTTCTGGAGGTTTCACCATTTACAGCGATGCTTCAGAAAAGGGGCTAGGATGTGTCCTACAGCAGCATGGGAAAGTGATTGCTTATGCATCTAGGCAATTGCGGACTCATGAGCGGAATTATCCTATCCATGACCTAGAGTTAGCTGCGATGATCTTTGCACTCAAGTTATGGAAACATTACTTATACGGAGAGCGTGTGAAAATCTTTACTGACCACAAAAGCTTGAAGTATGTGTTCACGCAGAAAGAGCTGAACATGAGGCAAAGACGATGATTGGAGTTGATGAAAGACTTCGACATCGATTTACAGTATCACCCTGGAAAGGCAAATGTGGTGGCGGATACGCTGAGTAGGCATCCGATGGCAAGGTATCTGATGATAGATCGGTATTTGCGGGAAGATCTGGAGAAGCTCGGTATCGAGCTAGTTCGGCCAGGATCAGTGATACAGATGATGGCGCTTGACATTCAGTCAGGTTTGATGGAGCAGATCCGGGAGGCACAGTCTACAGATGAGAGCCTTCGCAGACTTCGAGCCCAGGCTTTAGCTGGATTGCTGGATGACTTTACTATAGCAGAGGATGGATCCTTGAGGCATGGCAGCCGGTTGTGCGTCCCGAAGGGAGAGCTGGTAGAGGCAGTCTTGCAGGAGGCGCACCGATCGAGATATTCTATTCACCCTGGTGCTAACAAGATGTACCGTAACTTGCGGGAACATCTTTGGTGGCACCGGATGAAGAGGAATGTATCACGTTTCATCTCGAGATGCCTAGTTTGCCAGCAGGTCAAGACGGAGCGCCAGAGGCCAGCTGGTTTGTTGTAGCCGTTACCCATTCCCGAGTGGAAGTGGGAACACATTACGATGGACTTCGTCTCAGGACTTCCTCATTCCCAAGGAGGGAAGGATGCCATTTGGGTCATCGTGGATAGGCTGACGAAGTGTGCGCACTTCATACCCTTCAAGGTGGGGCTTTCTATCGAGAAGTTGGCAGAGCTATACATACAGCAGATAGTTTGCCTACACGGAGTGCCAGTGAGCATCGTGTCGGACAGAGACAGCAGATTCACGTCCCACTACTGGAGGAGCTTACTGGAGGAGTTGGGTAGTAGGCTCAAGTTCAGTACGGCGTACCACCCGCAGACAGATGGGCAGTCCGAGAGGATGATACAGACATTGGAGGATATGCTGAGGACCTGCATACTGGACTTTGGAGGATCTTGGGAGAGCCATCTGCACTTGTTAGAGTTTTCATACAACAACAGCTACCAAGCCAGTATCGGTATGTCTCCTTTCGAGGCGCTATATGGACGACGATGCCGCACGCCGCTCTTTTGGGACGATATCGGAGACAAAGTTATGCTTGGGCCAGAGATGATCACGGATGCAGCAGAGAAGGTCGGGATGATCAGAGATAGGCTCAGAGTAGCTCAGGACAGGCAGAAATACTGGGCTGATGCTAGTCGCAGACCGATGGAGTTCGCAGACGGTGACATGGTGCTAGTGAAGATATCACTTACTAGAGGGACGATCCGGTTCGGACGAGGAGGGAAGCTGAGCCCCAGATATATCGGGCCGTTCGAGATACTTGGCAGGATTGGAGAGGTAGATTATAGGGTTGCACTTCCACCAAACCTAGCAGGAGTTCACGATGTCTTTCACGTATCTCAGCTGAGGAGATATGTTCCAGACCCCAGTCATGTGCTAGATCATTCAGAGTTGGAGGTCGGACCGAGCCTTACAGTTTCTGAATAGCCAGTGGAGATATTAGACAGGAGGGAGAAGAGGCTGAGGAACAAGGTTATACCCTTAGTACGAGTAGCTTGGAGCCGTCACTCTCCGAGTGAATCTACTTGGGAGAGGGAGTCGGATATGAGGGAGAGATACCCTTACTTGTTCGATCCAACCGCTGCGAGGGAACCACCCGTTCCCGCTTGATACCTTAGAGGTTAGTTTCGATCATGGCCTTAGTCATTTGATTGCATTGCTTGCTATGTTAGAAAATTGTAGGGTCTTCAATCCTTGTAAATTTCGAGGACAAAATTTTTCAAGGAGGAAAGAATTGTGAGCCCCTGTTTTTCAAAATTTATTTAATTAGTGTTAATTAATTATTAATGTCATATTTAGCCTTAAAATATTTATTATGATTTTTAGGAATTTTTCTAGAATTTTTAAATGAGTTTTAAATGAGTTTTAAAAACTAAAATATTATTTTGTAATTAATTTAAATGTTTTAATATCATTCTGTAATATTTAGAATTATTTTTGTATCATTATGCAATTTATTAAATTGTTATTGTAACAGTTTGCAAATTATAAATTATAATATTTTAGTTATGCAAATTATTATTTGCATTTATCTACTTTAGGGACCAGTTTGTAATTACCTAAAGTCTAGGGACCCTAATGCTAAACCTAAATCTACCAACCCCCGACGACCAGGCTGCCCCCCCGACTGCCCGACGACCGCCGACTCACTAACCCTGGCATTTCTGGCCAGCACGATAGCCCCTGACCGACTCGACCCCCCTATAAAGACCCCCTCACTCCCCTCAACTCGACCACCACCACTACAACCCCCCAGCCACCCACAACCGCCCCGACAGCCTAAACCCTAACCCTAACTCCGGCGAACTCTCGTCCAGCCCCCACGACGAGCGTCACCGCCCCCAACCACCATCAATCGACGCACCCGGCCAAGATGAACGTGTCGCCACCACTCCGCCGCGACCACGCTGCCTCCTCCGCCGTCCACGGCTCACGAAACCCCCCTGTAAAATCGGACACGTAAGTTGCAGCGTCCAAACGTGTCGTGCGTGTCTCGAATCAACGTATGTGGTTCGCCAGGACACGAGGACCCTAGTCCAGTGCTTGGACACGCGAATCAATACTCGTGCGTGTCGTAAATAACTCCGACACTTAGACTCTGTGTCCCAAACTGTCAGGACACAGTTTCGATTTATCGGGTTTACTGTTATTTAAACTAAAACCTAAATAAAATAAACAAAAACCTAACCCTAACACAAGCCGTGGGCTGACCCCCTGGCCAGCCCGACCCAGTCAGGGAACCCGACCCATAGGGCCGAGTTCGAGCCCCTGTGCTGTTTTTGTTTTCTTTTTCTTTTTCTTTTTCTTTTTGTTTTATATATATATATATATATATATATATATATATATATATATATATATTTATATATGTATATATGTATTTCTGTATATATATATTTTTATTATATATATAAATACTGTTATATACGTATGTACAGTATTTATATATATACATTATATATTTATTTCTTTATGTATATATATGTATTTTCTATATATATACATATATGTTATATATGTATATGTATATATACATAACTTTTTAGCCTAAGTAATTTACGTAATATTATACATATGTATATTTTTAATATATGTAAATATTACTTATCATATTTTTATGGCTACTATGTAAAATTCTACCCTATTAAAATATTAATATTTATTATGTATTTTTACCTCTTTGTATTTTTTTTGTATTTTAATTACTGCAACCATTTGGTGTCCAAGCCTAGCATGGGTTTTTGGGCCCAAATGTGTTTTCACACATTCAAGACCTGTACAAGTCATATTGGACTTGATTCATGGCCTTGGGTCCTGTATTTGAACTTTGGTTCAAATTATATACATGGACAAAATACGCAGATAATTAATTATTTAATTTTAGATTGTGTACAATGCTATTTTTGAATTTCTAAAAATACTTTAATTACTGTTAAAATTCTGGAAAAATAGTATTTTGATACTATGTTAATTTATCTAATTTATCATAATTTTATAGTATTTAATTTACAGTTTTGCCACTGTTTTGGCATATGAAACCAGAACTCATTTTCTGTGTATTTAGGAAAACTGATTTTTATAAAATACTTGTACTGGTTAGTAAATTCCAGAAAAATTATAATAAATTTCTATAATTAACAAGGATCATTTTGGTACTTTATTTTATGTAAAATTGAGCTTTTTGTCTATCTCAAAAATTGTTGGAACATAATGTTCATTTGATTTATTTATTGAATAATTACGACTTGCAACTTTTTGTGTTGTTTTGAGTTGTAGCCGTATTGAACCTCACCCCTCACTAGTGTAAAGACCCTAGAAAGTTAGTTATAGTAGTGTGTCAACCCACATTGGTCTCCTATGCTAAAGTCATCATTTTGGCTAGGTGCCCAGTCACAAGTCGTGTTTCACCAATTAGTGTCTTAGCGTTTTAGCTTAGTATAAAAACTAAGTTTATGTATTTATTTCTACAGTGACGAGTTACCAGACATCTATAGCACTTTTATCGCAGCTTGCTTTGCTAGAGGCAAGTACTTTCTACAAACTTTACATACTGCTATAAACCATAAACTGTGATTCACCAACCATGTTAAATGCTGATCCTTGGGGTAGCAAGTTAGAACTTTACATGTTGTATTACTTTTAGTCTCTACCATGTTTAGACAGTGTCTCATATCTCTCACATGTTTAAATAACGGGTTAAGGGGAAACTGTTAGTATTGTACGTGAACATGACCCCCTTCTCCGTATGTATTTACCGCGCTCGGTGACATTCTATATGTGACCTTGCCGTATGTTCTGATCCCGCATTTATTTATGGATATACACCGATGCCGTTCGTGCACGTATGTGCATGCCAGAAAAACTTATGTATCGCTGTACTTCCTATTCACCTATTGACCGATTCACGTACATACTACGGTTTTAAACTTTTAAACTATATGCTGTCATTTCTAAAAAGAACCAATTAAACCATGATATGCCATGATTCCAGTTTATTTCATCCCTGTTCATGCTTCGTATATTTAGTTTGCTAGAATCAGTACTTGCTCCCGTCCTGAAAGGATAACGTTGTAGGTATCCTTACTGAGGAGGATTTGCTCTGTGACTCATATTATGGAGATACTGCCGAGGACCAGACTTTGCCTTACGAGGATGTTCCTACGGAAAAGCTCGTCTAGTTTGCGTAGTTGCTTGGGATATTTAGTGTAGTCATGTATTAGACTACGTATTTTGTAACTGAACATGTATCCAGTTTTATATTTCAGACTTGTACTTGGACTTATTACTATATGAGACGACTTTTGTGTTTGGAGCATTTATGACTTTTATTCACTTATAGAACTGTTAGCACATTTAGTCTTATCCTGTTGTCTTTAGAACAGCTTACTACGTTTTATCTCAAACGTAGGTTGGACATGACTCGTCCCAGCCCAACAATTTGGGTAGCGGGTCGTGACAACAACTGTCGTATTTACTTCAGGTGAAATCATGCTGTGTCATGAAGGTGTCAAACTGCTTCTACCACTATCGAGGCGACTGCTTCAACCCATACAACAATTTTTTTAAAAACACACATAATTTTCCTTGGCAACCACCTTGAAGCCCTCCGGTTGTTGCATATAAATTTTTTTGTCAAGATCGCCATCCAAGAATGTCGACTTCATATCGAGTTGCTCTAACTCTAGATCATGATGAGCTACCAAGCTCAAAAATACGCGAATAAAAGTGTGCTTGACCACCGGAGAAATGATCTCATTGTAGTCCACTCCTTTCTTCTGTGCGAAGCCCTTTGCCATTAATCTTGCCTTGAATCGAATGCCACCTGAATCTGGAGAAGCTTCCTTCTTCTTGTACACCCTCTTGTAGCCTATAGCTCACTTGCCTTTGGGCAATGGAACCAAATCTCATGTATAGTTTTTGTGGAGAGACTCAATCTCTTTTTGTAGAGCTATCATCCAGTTCTCACTGCGAGTATAGTTGACAGCTTGTCTGAAGGTGATAGACTCGTCATCCTCCACTGGTAGTCCATATCCCACCATATTTAACTTTCTATAGTGTTTTACCGATTCATCAAAGCCATACATGTGCACTGGCTTGACCAGCCTCCTTGGCCTAGTGGTAGCCAAGGAATCTTGTTGCTAGTGCTTCTCTTCCTCTAGTTGTTGCTCTTATGGGAATTGATGAACATCTTCAGAAATCTCCACCTCATATGATGCATTCTGAGACGACTCAATATCAACAGTTTGAGATTTTCTAGATACACCACCATTCTGATCGGACTCACTCTTCTTATTTGAAGCCAACACTGAAGACTCATCGAATGTGACATCCCTGCCGATTAAGAACTTCTTATCCTCCAAGTATAGACGGTATCCCTTCACTCCTTGTGCATATCCCAAAAAATGGCTTTTTTGGCTCTCGGATCCAGCTTACCCTCATTGACATGATAGTAAGCTTTGCATGCAAACACATGCAAAGTGCTATAATCTGCTGGTTTGCTGGTCATTATCTCATATGGAGTCTTACAGTCTATAGCCAGAGTTTGTGATCTATTAACCAAGTACCGCACCATATGTATTGTCAAGACCCGCATCCGGTATAGGGGAACGAGTACGTAACAGCGTCCATCCTACGCCGTAGAATCGGCGGCAGAACGCTGTTCTAGGTTGCTAACTAACAACCCACGCAATGATATAATATACCTGTCATGGAATCTCAACTCCGAATGGAGGACAAGTATAAGATATGATAATACTCAATCATAGCCTAAGCATGATAAGATAACATAGAAGTCTAAATAACTATATTAAACTAAAAAACAACAGCAACTTAAATAAACTACTAAAATAATATTATCTCAAACAATCTTAATTACAAGTCAAATATCTCTACTTATTACAATTCAAGTTCAAACATGAAATCTAAAATAAGTCTACTAAGCTAGTCTCCCTATCATTCCTGAGAGTCGGGATCCAAGGTAGCTAAACCATATCCGAATCCATAGCAGGTAGGACATGTAACATCTGTAAAATTTTATCAACGTATCCAGTCAGGATTGGAACGAGCACAACTCCTCTAGCAATCCCAAATAAATGACAAAGACTATAAAGCAGTTATAGACAATTATACTTGATGAACATGGCAAGTCTGAGACATGAATCGAAATAGAACAAAAGTTTAGAACATGAAAGTAAATACAGGAATCGAGAGATCATGGCAATGAAGACTGTAAAAATAGAGCTAACTGAACTAGATTAATGTGATATGAGTCCAGACAATACGATGTGAGTCCAGTGTGAATCCAGTATGAGTCCAGATAGTACAATATGAGTCAAGTGTGATTCCAGTGTGAGTCCTATACAAGACACTAACCAGTGTGTTTTGAAATACCAAGTTCGACATGTAAACGGTTAAGTGTAAATATGGCTCATCGCACACTTGGCAAGTGTACGACTGCTATCATTCCAGATTAAACCAGATTAGACCAGATGAGATGCTTCCAGATTAGACCAGTAGGGGTGCTTCCAGTATTTAGGAATATTTACATGTCTATTCGAGTATTTCCCTGCCCGACAAGTACAAGTGAATCCATAAAATGACACGTAAATAGAGTATAAGTCCAGCCAGAACAATGTGATGCCAGTAAGTGATTCCAGTAGTAATTCCAGTAGTGATTCCAGAAATAGAGGTCAAACAAGTAAAAGGTGAGTGTCGCATGCAATGAATCCAGAAATACCAATCCGTGTTGACAGAGAATCAATAGAACTATCTAGAACTGAAATACAGTAATCAGCAAGTAAATGAAAGAACTATCAAAGAATGTACTCGCTTGATACCCTGAGCGACTAATGTATACAGATGTTCGAACTGGAGTCACAAGGTCCTATTTAGAACAATACAGCTTATAATGTGTTCAATATGTAATAATTGAAGTTTATAATACAATCTACATGATTCTAGGTCAAATTCAACTCTAAGTCAACTCTGGTCAATCTTTAATCACACTAGGTCAACATCTAAGGCTAACTTGGTCAGCTGTCTAGGGTTTGGTCAAACTCTAGTCAACAAGGTCACATAGGCCTAGTGAGTCAATTTTTAGGTCATTCTATAGGCTATCTCATACTATAGACTAGGATACCAATCACATATACATTTACCCTATATCCTAATACATACATATAATCACACACACACACACACACACACACACACACACACACACACACACACATATATATATATATATATATATATATATATATATATATATATATATATATATATACATCTCACATCATGGCCAAAATGGCCAATTCAAAGTTGCTACTACAAGTTTGCATATGCTGCAATGCTACTGAGCATGCATCTGCAATACAATACAGAGCTCTGTAGAGCCTACTGCTACTGCATGCCCTGCGGCTTTGCAAATCCATGCAATACTCAAAGAATAGCAAGGCCTTGTAATGCCAAGCCCAGCCTAGCCACTACAAACCTATATATGATACTAGCCTATCAACTCTCAAAATCTCTGCTATAGCTAATTATACACTATATTATATCCCTAAAGCATATATATAGTCCCAAATATAGACATATATATCATAACAAAACTTACACTACCCACACTTGCTAATACCAAAGAATGAAGAATAGATCAATGTGCAACTGACATCACATAAGAGTGGTTGATATCAAAATAAAAGGGTCTGATACAATGGGTGAGCTGAACTTAACCCAAAAAGGTACTCTATTTACTGAATGGGCTTCTATACCAAGGCATCAAGGGCTCTCCTACAATCCTGATACAAGTCAAAACTAAGTATCCACACTTACATACCAGAAATCAAGTCCTCCAAATCTCAGAAATCCTAAAGCAACTCAACTTAGAGGGGGGGTCGAGTGTGTGTGTCACATGAAGATATGCAATGTGAGAAGTGTCAAAGTTTTCGAGTGGCTGTGTCACAAAGTAAAATGAAGTATCAACTACCAGTGTCCATTGGTGTCAAAGAAGTGTCTGAGTGCCAAAGTGAGGTGTCAAAATAGTGTATAATCATGGTATCAGACAATTTGAAGTGTTCGAGTGTCACGTGGTCCAAGTAGTATCGAATGTATGTGTCAAGTGATGAGAGAAAGTGTGAGTGTCCAGCATGTGATGCAACTGTGAATGTGTGCATTCGTGTGTCTATTAGGTGTCCAGGAATGTGTCGAAGCAGTGCCCCAAGTGTCCAAGTGCAGAACTAAACAATAGAGAAGTGTGCGTGTGTGTGTGTGTGATCAAGTGAAATCTGTGAGGAAGATAGCTACTCGAAAACACAACCAAGGCCAAAACTAGTGAAAGCTCTTTAAGTTGGGTAGCATGTCTCTCAACCTAGTATTCCGTGGTCCTCGTGATCTATTAACGCGGTAATTGACTGACACTAATATGTTAACCTAGAATATGGAAATTAGAGGTCCATAACCCATTAGTCGACCAAGGCCTTATGGATAAGAAGATAGTAGGAAGATGGTATAAGCAAGAACACAGGTAAGGTTTTGATTCTCTCAAAACTCGAACTACTTGTGCCTCCTTTCAAAAATCTCGCATGCTTTTATTTTGACTATCTTGACCAACGCTGCTATTACAGCATAGTTTTACAAGCTTACTCTCTTATCGAGCTTGATTCAAGACATATGTTTATTGGGGACGCCTACTAACATATTGTCTAATCAGAATCAATGTATTATGGTATGATCAACCATGATGCATTTGGTTCGCTCTTCATTTAATTACCCTACGTGGATTGAGATATAGAGGTACCCAGGATCTCATCCGCGACTGTATTGACAATTCCTTTTGAATTATTCATCCGTCTTTGAATCACGTAATTGTATTCAGTAACATCCTTCTTGAAATCTTTATTGTTTTTGTCTTTCACTGATTTGGAAAGACGAAAGCTCATAATTGGTAGATAGATACGGAGTATCCCCATGGCCATGATAGTTGTATACACAAGTGTAGCTACCATCGGCCAGCCATGTGACTAGAACCTTGTCTTGAGTTACTCGTTCTCCTCTCGACCCTTAAACTAACTATTGGGACCTTCTAGTCCTATGAATTTGAGAATGATTATGATCTTTTCCGTGATCAAATTACCAACCTAGGTGACTAACTATTCGCAAGAAACAATTCATTGCGAGTCTCTAAATACTTTCTTGAATATTGCCTTAACTAGCAATCCTTATAACTTAACTCAACCTTTCCTCGACCAAAGCCCACAGTTTAGACATGAGATGAATAGACAAAGGTAAGGACAATCATTTACCATGACTATGGTAGACACCCATTCCGAGTTTGGTTTCCAACACAATTACCCTAGTTATATAAATTTTATTTTTAAGACCCAACTAGTATTGGAACACCACAGTCACTAGCTTAGCCAATACCATAGCTTAAATGTCCTGTCGTATTATGATCTACCAGTCATCAACAGCAATGTGTGATCACTATAGCCCATACCACTAGGACCCTTGTGACAATAGTCTGGCAGACTTGACACAAATAGAAATTCATGACTCATTTGTTAGAAATCTCTTCATATGTTGTGCCTTAGAGTTGGTTACCCCATCGATAACTCTTGTATACTATGGACGAGTAGATCATTCTATTTTATCGACCGTATGACATGGTACACACTCGTTTTCCCTTTATTTAGGAATGATCCTTGACTTGACTTATATCTACCGTATCCCGTTACGCCGTGCATTATTCTTTATTAACAAGAGTCGAGGTACAATAACCGGACTTTGGAATTCTTCTAACCTCATTATTCCAAAAACCATGTCCTAGCTTCTAAGGTGAGTAGACTGTAAGCCTTCTAAAATTTCAAAATATACGAGGATTACCGATTGATTAGAATAATTTCCCCTAGGATGATAATTAGTGCCCCATGGACTCCCACTTTCCATTTAGATCATTTTGTGTCCCGGCTGTGCCATTAATATTCAGAGCACGAGACCAGCTGTTACCTTCCATCAAATTTCAAATACAAGATCTAGACGAGTCCACCTTCATCTAGGTATATCATGTCCCACTCAAATACGTCCCCTTGTACTCTATTTTTGTGGTACGACTTTCAGGTCAAAAGGACTGGCGATAACCCTTACCGTAATACCGGTATACTTCCCGACTTCCATTAGAGCCTCGAACTCGATCCAAATCCTTCGACCCAATATATGGTTGTGATCTACTCGAAGCCCATTACGCACATGCCACTAGTGTGCCACCCAATTGAGGCCTCATGTGCTACTTAAACATAAAAGTCACTGAAGGCACATTTTTGGTCTTTAGGAACCTAGCTAACCAACCTGACTGGCAACTAGCTCAACCACTTGAGAGGATTCCTATTCTAGGTTTCCCTAATCTAGTAGAAATAGTTTTATCTTGGATCTTGTTCAGCCAATATGGATTGAAATCCAAGGTTCATCCAACCAACGAGTGATGTCCAATCAGGGAACCCATTAAGACCTAGTAAAACCAATCCATGCATACCACCATATTTGGAATATAAATCGAACTATTTGAAATAGGTCCATATACCTATTATGTAGTCTCCACCTCTTAGAATGTGAAGTCATTCGTAACCATTATTCCATCTACCTGAAAGTTGCGATACAATCTTGTATTGCATCTATAGTCCTTGCTCGTGTGTTTAAATAACCACGAAAAAGATCACAATCTTGATTTCTCAAATTCCATTCTATTATGGAACCTTGTTTAGATTAATTTCGAGAACGGGACTTCTGTATTCCATGGATTGCAAGCCCCTCTAAGAAACAAAGGGTTCTTCGATTTGGCAAGTGACTAGACTAGAATAGTCCAATCTAGCAAATAAGTCAATGGTTCATAAACTTTCTCTCTATCTACATTATTGAAAACTTTCTACTGCTCTGAAATTTTATATTTGCTCTCGATTATTCTTTCTTATCTTCATGTCCCTCCTTTTTCAGAGCGACGAATGGTCATGCTTATTGAAATTTATCAATAATTCTTAGCTACTTGTGTAAATTGTTGCTTGTTAAATTTTGGGTGGCTTGATAGATATGAGAGGATTGTAGATGCCTTATGCTATAGATATCTGTCGGTAGTTACTCTTAACAATTAGCTGGAGGGTTACAATGTTATGACATCGTGTGTTTGAAGGGGATAGTGTGACCAAAGGTGGGTAGAAGTCATCGAGGATTCGTAGTTACGAAATGACTAGGAGGAGCATCTAAACTATTTTGAGGAATTAAAATTTAAGGAGATTAAGGTTAAGGTAGACTTCTTTTTGAATTTTTAGGAATAATTATGGATTAGAATTTTGAGGGCGAAATTATTTTTAAGGTAGGTAGATTTGTATCTCCCCTTCTCAAAAATTTTGAAATATTTTATTAGTATTTATTTTGTTTGAATTGTGATTTTTAGATTTTTTTATAAATAATTAATTAGTTAATTATTACGATAGATGATTTTAGTCATGGTTAGAAATTGGAGTACAAGGTGACTAGAAATCATGGCACGGATAGTGCAGTGGCGTGCTTTGACAAGTGTATTAGCCCTGGTGGAGAAGGCCGAGCCATAGTGATATCCTAACTAGTAAAACCAGGCCAAGTTGTGAATTGACTCATTTAAATTATTTTCATAATATATTATTTTATATATTGATTTTGATGACCGGGTTGGACCAAAATAGCCCGAACTGGGCCTCGACCAAACCCAGGCCCAAATAGACATGTGGTGTGACCAAAGATGGCCATGTGGGCATATTTTATGGGTGTACAAATGTTTTTACTATTATTTTAGAATTTGAGAAATATTTTCTAATTATTAAATTAGAGGTAAAAAATTTATATTTTTATTAATAATGATGTTGGAATAATTCTTGACCCAAGTAAGGGTGTGTGTGGTAAGATCACCCATTGGGGCAATTTTTACTATTTTATTATCATTAAGGTTATTTTGTACAGATTTAATAAGCAAGTTCATTCCATTTAGATATTATCATTATTATTGAGTCGAATTATGGTAAATTAAATTTATATATATATGAAGATATAAATGTGCTTTTCTATATATAGATAATAAGAGTATTGGTATTCTATAATATTTATTTAAATTATTTTAGGTTTTTGTGATTTTAAGGATATATATATATATATATATATATATATATATATATATATATATATATATATATATATATATATAAAATAAATAAATATATATATATATATATATATATATATATATATATATATATATATATATATATATATATATATATATATGAGATATATATATTTTTATAATAGATTAAGAAAAAGAAAAGAAATAGAAAAAGAAAATAAAAGAAAAAACATGGCAAACAAGCCAGGCCCAGCCCAGTTGAGTCCTCAGCCCGAGCCTGGGCATCCCAAAACTTTGCATCCGAGCGGAAACCCACCCCACACCCGCGACTATTTGTAGTTCGAGAGAGAAAATCGAAACTCCCAACCCTAACACCTACGCCGCACCCTCACGCCCCCTCACCGACCCCTGGCGACCAACCCCGCAGCCGCGCGAGCGCCGGAGTCTGCCGCGCGCGCGTGGACAGCAGGACACAACACAGGAGTAGTTGTGGCAACGACCCAACTTCGCAATGGCAGAACTCCTTCCACGTCGTTCACTTTTACGAACGAATTTCTCCGGTATGTCGACTACCTAACCGACTGCGTTTCCCTTCAGATAGTTCGTTTTATTTTGCTTTGTATACGACGATAAATGAGTCCCAAAAATCGAGAAAAACTCGAATTCTTGGAATTGGAAACTGTCCCGAAACCCAAAGTTGGCGGTCGATTTACGATCAGGATATCGTGAAAATTGGAAAACCGCTTGAACAACCATGTAGACAACATAACCGATATTGAGACCCTATTTTTATTTTAATTTATAGTTGGTTATTTTCTGTTAAAAATTAATTTAAAAATCAGGAAAAACTTGAAAAAACAATTTAAAAATATTAAAAACCTTCGATACGACGTGCGTCCCGCCAAACCGGGCGACGTTGTCGCGAACCGAAAGCATCGAAAGGTGCGTATCAGCTTCGTAGTTGTGTGGGCTTTGACGAAATTCAAATTGGTTGCGTGTGCACGACGAATTTGATGCGTATCCGTCAAAATTTACCGTATCGGCCTCTGTGCAAATTCCTCAATTACTTTGTGCACGCTGGTCAGATCGAGACGAAACTTGTGCTAACAGGACCATATCATTTTTTGGTGCTGGATGCCAAGTTTGGTTCAATTCTGAGACAGTTGATTGGTCAGCCATTTTGTGGGCTCCACGGTCCGATTCAACGGGCAATTTTGTGCACGACCTGTCGGAATCGAATTTTGGACATACGGTTGGGTTCGTATCATCAAAACGAATTCGTAGACATGTAGTTTGATGAATTTAGAGACCGTTGACTCTGGCACCCTTTTCGGTGCAAAACGGGTCCAACGGCGGATACCGTTTTGACCCAAAATTACCGTTTTGCTCCTGTGTCCAGAATTGGACTTAAGGAAAGAAAATTCTAGCTAAATTGACTATTCTGAGAACGTTGGTAATGTTTATTTTAGCATCTGGAGACTGTTGTACGAATTTGACTGTTGTGGCTCACTGAGTAGTATTTTATTATTGGTTTCACCAGCAAAGGACCTCAGGCAAGTACACTTTCTGATTGCTTTCGATTCATAGGTCTTTTCATTTCATTTTTATACATATGTCTTGCTGCTTGTTGACACTTTCATCACACGAAGATTAGTATCATGGATTTATTATATATTCTTGACTGTCATTCTCATGATTACCATGCTTTCGACCTAATTCCATGAGTACTAGCTGGGCGGAAAAATATCTTAGTAGGCGTGTGAACTAACCCTTTTCCATCCCAATATGTCTAATCTTGATTGATAGCAGCTGCACACTACACGTGCAGGGTGCCGTATTTACCCCTTAGCCGCTCACATGTCGAACTAGATATTTCAAATCACGTAGATAGTTGTATTTTATTTGATTCCTTATTTTCTTCACCGCTTACCATGATGTTAGTTACTTTCTAGTTTTTAACTCTCATATGATATTTTCATGTCTTGTTAATTCTATTGTGTTTTTGCATTGCCGTCGGTTTGTGTACTTGTTCTATTCCTGACTGGAAACCAATATTTTTTAGGTTAGCTGTGGTTTCACTTAGCATTGGGAGATACGGGTGTACTTGCAGACAGAAACCTAGAATAGATAACAGTTGTATCATTTTCTTTAATTGTGAGAATTTTGTATTTTCTTTAAATATGAATGTTGTAAAGGTTGTAATAAATTCAGAAATGTGAATGAACAGAAAATATGTATATTTTGTGATTTTGAGCATCTTGGCCGTTACAGCGTTCTACCGTCGACTCTGCGGCATAGGCTGGCTTGGACACATCTCATATCTGAAAAAGCGGGTGCGGGTCGTGACAGTGGCTAGGGCTTGTCCACCCAATTTCAAGTCTTCCTATTGGTTCAATTAGTCCTAAGGCTTTCTTTTTCACAAATATCCTAAGGGGTAAATATCCTACTTAGAAATATCTAGATATTGTTAATCTTGTCATTTACTAGGTTATCCTAATCAAGATTCTAAGCTAAAGTCTAATCTAGATTAGGCTAAGATTCTAGGTCAAGTCTCAACTAAACAATTAGCACATATTTAATTAATATAATTTAGAATTTCACAAAATTGTCAAAATGACCAAAAATACCCTTAGGCTAAAAAGTAGTAATATGACATTCTAATCACATGACTAGGCTTCCATGGTCATAGTTATTCTCTAGGCTTAGTAATTCTAGGGTTACACTAGTTAACCATCAAAATCACATTTTAATATTTAAATAGTTTTAAATTAATTAAAAATCACTAAAAATTATAACATGAGTTAAATCTTATTATTGATTAATCAAAATTATAAAAGTTTAAAATTACCCTTATTTTAGAAAAGTGGGTGTTACAAGTCTACCCTCCTTAGAAGAATTTCGTCCTCGAAATTAAGATGGTCGTACTTCTTCTAGAGTCTCGTCCCCAACAATCATGGTCTCAGAACTTGCCTAAATCATACAATTTAAAAGAATGGCATACAGGATCATGGCATACGGTGGCGGTTGAAAGTCTCATCTAGGTATACTAGTCATGCTAAACCAAAACGGTCATAGGGTATCAAAACATACAAGCAATCTGGGATGCTAAACTGAAAAATTTATAGAAACAACAAATCATCAAGGCTGTAAGGCAGTCTACCATCCTATATGAAAACTGATAATTATCAAAAATAAAATAAAGATAACTAGTAATTATCTATAAAGGGGTACTATTCAAAGAAAATTCAAAATCAAAAGTTTAAAGAACGAAAGTCAATAGCATTGAAATTCAATCACAATATATATTAAGAAAATTTAGTCTCGATACGATCTAAGTTGATCAATTCTGGGTAATCAAGATTTGGGCAATATGGAGGACAAGGTCATCGAAGTCTGAGCACGAACATATAAGGATGGAGATTCAGGTCACAATTAAATTTAATTCAATTGAGTACGACCCAAGATATTAATATGATAAGAAAAGATGATCAAAGTCGATTGGTCGTGATTAAGGGAGCTAGGATTCAATGATATTGAAAACTTTTAAAGGGTGATTCAAAGATATGGAATAAGTCAAATTTCTCCTTTTAAAGGAAAAATAAGAGAAAAGATTTCATAGAAAAGTCAAGTTAATCATCTCTCCCTGATACTATCAAGTTTATCATTTGCCAATCATATTTTTATCTCACAAGTCCCAATATAAAAATCAACCTTTGTATGACTACCATCAAAATTATAAGGCTAAATTTCTAGGTTTTGAAACATTATTCATGAGGCATACCCTTCTTACTAGGAATCAAAACTGATCACTTAATCATCATAAATCTAAATTCTTCCACCTTGTCCTGAATTGGATCCGAAGCCTCTAAATCAAGTTGTATGTAATCCTTGAACTTATTCAATTTACTCTTCTTTTATTATTTAAATCTAAACCCACTAGGCCTTACAAAACTTATTCTTCATTATAAATTCAACATTTATATTTTCTTCAACGTACACCTTCAATATTATTCTCCTGAAATTTAAAATTTTCACAAAATCTTTATATTTTATATACCTCAAAATCCTTTCATTCTTTCTGTTTCTAGCCATTTCTTACAATATCTTATTCAATTTCGTATCATCATTGCATATAGTTAAAATCTCTTCTCTATTACTAAATTTTTAAATTTAACATCATAGCCTTAAAGTGTAACGTCTCAAGAATCAATAACCAAAATTTATCCAAGTTCTCGAAACTAAGTTGACCTCGAATATCCTCATCAGTTATGAAATACATCTATGAATTATTCATACCCAAAAGATTTCTCTAAGTATGATTGTTCCTAAATTGATAATATAACTCTCTTGATTTCATCCTCAAATTCAGTCGCATCTCTATCCCAAACCTATATCAAGGTCCATCATATTATAACCCTAGCAAGATTATCACACGATAACAAATCAAGTCTTTTCCGAGTTAGATGATTTATGTTACTTCCTCGACCTTTCGAAGGTAAAAAGATATGGAGATTCAAGGGTTTCAAAGTATATCTGACAGAATTAGATACGAGACAGGTGATTGATGTAATCATGACAGTTTTATTTTTATTTTTTTAAAAATGATAATACAAGAAATAATGGCAAGAAAAAAATAATGATAAAATTTGTTCTTCATCACTGTTAAAAAGAAATGAACCCACTTAAGATAAAATCTGATACCATACACGTCTTCCTGAAATTATGTTGTCAGAATTTTGCCACACCAGTAAGCATATCTGCAATAAACAATAGAGTCCATAATGAAGGTATACACCCTATAGTCATGTTATCTAGAATTCTTACCACGCCACCCGGTATGGCGACAAAAAAATCTAGATTTCATAACTAGGATAAGTATATCTAAATCAGGCTCTACGTCCTTGTCATGCTAGCAAATATGGCTGCGATAAATTCTAAACTCCATAAATAAAGTAGACTTTTACCTTTCTCACTGTCCTTATCAAGTATGTTATCATGTTATACCTTAATTCCAAAAAGATGTATATATATATATATATATATATTTTTTTATGTATATATATATATATATATATACAAACTTAAATTCAACAACTAACATCAAGATTCAAAATTCATCAATAATCTATCAAAAATCAAATTTAATAACAGGAAGTAAGGGTGAATCAAATCAAGGGAAAAAGAGATTTCAAATCGAAGTTAAAATAAGATTCTCAAGGGTCGTCCCAGGAATCTCTCAAAAAATTCTAACAATGATTGAGTATCCTCTCATTCTAACACCTATTCCTTATCTCTAATCGCAGGTGCACAACAGTACAACTAATCGTCGTACTACCACGACTTCGCACAAATGCGAATCTCGACCTGCTTGGGCCAGCACTAAAAATGTGTCACGACCCGTACCCAGTGTAGGGCATGAGAAGTGGGTACGTCCAGCCTACGCCGCAGTGTCGGCGGTAGAACGCTGTTCTAGGTCACAATTAAAACTAAATACAATATGATATACTCTTCGTACGGAGGACAATCACAGCAGGATATAACTCAATCACCAAAACTAGAAGTAGCACGATAAGATAATTATGAATCAACAAGTGAAGTACAACAGAGTGAAATAAATCTTGATATTATCAACACCAACTCAAACAAGCATAAAATAAATACAACTCAAGACAACTGAAAATAAAATAAGAAAAACTCTAGCCATCTACTCCAACCTCTACTGTGTCTCCTCTAGGCTAGCAGGTAACCTCCAAGCTATCTATAAAATTTATCAACAGGTCCAGTCAGGACAGGAGCGGGCACAAAACATCTCACGCAGTTCATATCATGTCAGAAGATAATAAACATGCAATAGAGTAAGATACATGAATAACTGAAAGAATGTACATGAAGTAAAAGAGATAACTTTAATAGAAATATCTACTATAAGTAAGGAACTGTAAGTGACTAGTGAATCAGAGTACAAGATAGACATATGAATGGCTAGGGACTGATTCATGATTACACTACGAAATTGATTCATGATTACACTACTTGGGATTATTCACATGACTATTTCTACTCCCCCATCCCCAATCAATACACAAGGATCCAGACAAGTTATGTTAAGATTCATGATCTCACTGCCTCATAAATGAGAGCACGTAAAATTGATTCATGAGGGCTCTGTGAACATGAGAGTACATGAATCACAAGAGTATACATGAATAGTGAAGCATGGAGATACATGATGTAAGTGAAACACACATGACATGAAGTATTTGATGCTCCCGAGGGGGATAACATCTCATAAAAAGATCCATATAGTACCAATCCGTGTTACCAACGTGACAGCATCAAGTAAAGTAATCTAGAGCAGGAATATAAGTTCTAGCAAGTATAAAACGGTTAGAGAATGTACTCGCCTGATACCTTGAACAACTGATGTGAAAAGATGGCCAACTGGAGTCACAGAGTCCTAGTTAGAGCAACACAAGTTATAACGAGTTCAATTTATATGGTAATTAAAATTATAATGCAATCTACATAAGTCTAAGTCAATCTAGGTCAAAGTCAACTCTTGGTCAACTCTGGTCAACTATAAAGTCAAACTAGGTCAACTCTAGTCAACTGTGGTCAAACTAGCTAGGGTTGGGTCAACAATGGTCAACTAGTCTAGGTTAGTCAATTCTAGGTCTGAACAAACTAAGTATATGCAAATCAAGTATCCAAGATAGCTACTAACTCATAGCCTAAGTCACTTGCTAAACCAAGCACAAAACTAAGCCATAAGCTAACAAGGCACACAAACTTAGTCATATAATGTATATATATTATTCACATTCATATATTCATATACATAGATATATAGGAAAGCTATATATATAGGCACATACATATATATATATATATATATATATATATATATATATATATATATATATATATATATATATATATATATATATATATAGAAGGAGAGGTAAAAGAGTAAGTGAGTGAGTGTGTGTGTGTGTGTGTGTGTGTGTGTGTGTGTGTGTGTGTGTGTGTGTTTGGCATGTGTGTGAAAGGATATGTGTTAATGTTATCAGATTTAGTGATATGTAGGTGTATGTGACATGGGATACATGGTGTCAAATGGTGTATGAATGCATGTGTGTAAAAGGTTATAGGTTAACTCAGTTTATAGAAATGCATACATATATACTTACATTGCATACATATATACATACATATCATGTATACATACATATCATGTATACATACATACATTACATACATGCCTACATACATATCATATATGCATACTTGAATTCATTCATGCACCTATACATACATACATAGATACATACATACATATTTGAATACATTATATACTTGCATACTTTATATTCATATATGCATACTCTATATTATATTACATTCATTCCTGTGTACATGCATACATATAATATATGTATACAAACTCATAAATTTAACTCAAAATATATGTGAATACATACATTACATTACCTTAACACATATATATCATTCATTCATATCCCATATACATGCATACTTCAGTTCATACATTATATCCATTCACATATCATTAAGTTGCATACATATACTTATTTTCATTACATACATGTCATTCATGCATATTACATACTTACACGAATCTATACATTATAAATATTGTATACAACATGTAAAAATAGAGAAGGGGAAAAAAAGGGGAAAAACTAAAATGGAAAGGGAAGGAAAGGAAAAATGTAAGAAAAAGAAAAAATAGTGGACATATACATGCTTGCTTCATATATTCTACATTACCATACATGCTATCATTATATATTGCATTACATTATGTATACATTATGCATTCATATCTATCATTACATGTATACCTTGCATTCATATCTAGCATTCATTATATACTTTCATGCATACATTATATATCATTCTTTCATTCATGAATTTATGCATTGCTTACATACATTACATTGATTGTATTCCTATATGCTTACATTCAACCATATATATACATTAATGTAAAGAGGATACATATCATATATATATTATTTCATTCATCTAACATATTATGCATTACATACTCTACATTCATTTAATATCCATACTACATAGGCTATAGGTTACACAAAATGCCTATGTCGTATAGTTAATCTTCTACTTAAAGTCAATACTGTACCAATTAGGCCTTCACTAAATTTTAGGATTAAAGTATGTCGTAGCCCTTTGTGTTAGCTTTTCGAAACTTCAAACGGATCGCATTTTTGTGTCCGAAAGCTCCCGAAATCGCAAAAATACCGAAACACATTTGTCTTTCGGACAGCTGATACTCAAATAGTTTTACAGAAAGTTCCAGAATGAATTTGGCTTATTAAAGTATATATTTGGAAAGCTAACTTCGATACGGTTCTTTTAAAAAACGGAAGATTAATCGGAGTTCTAAGCTAAAAGTTATGACATTTCTAAGTTACTTTGGTTAATAAAAACGTGGATAAATATTATGACAAATTTGAGTTGTTTTGGACAAAAGAAACACATGTAGGCCAAGATACTTGGATACCAACATATATATCCAAATAAAACTCATTCTAACCATCCTAAATAAGAACAATCCACTCTATAACCATTCTAAAACTGAATTTTAATATCTATTTAAACTATTATCATACATACATACACATGGGGTGTCCTAATTTGGGATCTATCAAGTAGGACACAAGACACATATCTAAAATCCTCAAGAGAGCTCCAAATGGCCTCAAATTTGAATCTAAATGGGGTACATGCATGGGAGTGGATCCTATGGATTCAAAACTAACTAATATGCATAGAAAATCAATTTAGAAGGTTGGTTTTACCTATTGGGAGTGGAATCCCAATGATACTTCCAAGGACCCGGCTCCGACACGAAGATCTTCCAAAAAGGATACTCCTCCTTGCACTTTGCTCCAAATCTTTTCTAGTACCCTCCCTTGGTAGTATAAAAAGGTTGGATGGAAGTTTTGGAGGAGGGATGTAAGGATTTGGAGATCAAATCAAAGAGGGAAGCACTCTAATTTGGGGAAGAACAATTTGTGAAAGAAAAGAGGCAAGATGGAATGAAATAAAAGAAAGAGAGGCTAACCTACCTATAGTGGCTGCCATTAGATGAATTATGGTTAGGTTTTAGATGTAGACGAGTGGCTAGGGCTTGCCCACCCAATTTCAAGTCTTTCTATTGGTTCAATTAGTCCTAAGGCTTTCTTTTTCACAAATATCCTAAGGGATAAATATCCTACTTAGAAATATCTAGATATTGTTAATCTTGTCATTTACTAGGTTATCCTAATCAATATTCTAGGCTGAAGGCTAATCTAGATTCGGCTAAGATTCTAGGTCAAGTCTCAACTAAACAATTAGCACATATTTAATTAATACAATTTACAATTTTACAAAATTGTCAAAATGACCAAAAATACCCTTAGGCTAAAAAGTAGTAATATGACATTCTAATCACATGACTAGGCTCCTATGGTCATGGTTAGTCTCTAGGCTTAGCAATTTTAGGGTTACACTAGTTAACCATCAAAATTTCTATTTCAATATTTAAATAGTTTTAAATTAATTAAAAATCACTATAAATCATAACATGAGTTAAATCTTATTGTTGATTAATCAAAATTATAAAAGTTTAAAATTATTCTCATTTTAGAAAAGAGGGTGTTACATAACGGGATAGCCTGTAACTGGAAAAATCTTTCTTTATGAACTACTTGATCAATCTAGTCATTAACCTAGTCAGATTCATTACGAATCCCTGACCGTGGTAACTAAGAATTCATGTCCTAGACATGATACAAGACGAGACAGGTAGCTTATACATGAACAATCAAGAAAATCAACCACGGTGTCAAGACAAGCGTTACTTAGCAAGTCAGGGTAGTTGTCGCAACAGCGTTCAAGATTATCATGTCATGTCAGGTTACTTGTTACTTGTCAATATTGTTTGTCAGGAGTGTGCCTCGACGGCCCACTATCAAGATTATACATGTCTTATCAAGTTACTTATCATGTCAAGAGTGCTTGCCAAAAGTGTACCTCGACGGGCCACTATCAAGATTATACATGTCGTGTTCATGTCAAGTCGTGTTCATGTCATGATCAATACTGACAAGTCATGCTATGCTCAGCCACTTATCGAGCCGGGTCGTCACAAGATGGGTCAAGTACAAGTTACATGCAAGATCACATGCATATATATCAAGAACTAGGAGAACATGTATGGGGACAAGGGGTATCATGGCAACAAGTGGCGCTGGTCAACTAGCGCAAAGGAAATGACAGGTGGCGCCAAGGGGAACAGGTGGCACCTAAGTTGGGTTGCACAAGGCTGGGGTGCGCCAGGCCAGGTTGTGCCAAGTCAGGTTGCGCAAGCTAGGTTGCGCCTGACTGGGATGCACCATGTCAGGTTGTGCCAAGTCAGGTTGCGCCTGACTGGGGTACGCCAGATCAGGTCGCACCAAGTCAGGTTGCACACTCTAGGTTGCACCTGACTGGGATGCGCCAGGTCAGGTTGTGCCAAGTTAGGTTGCGTCTGACTAGGGTGCGCCAGGTCGGGTTGTGCCAAGTCAGGTTGCGTAGGCTAGGTTGCGCCTGACTGGGAAACGCCAGGTCAGGTTGTGCCAAGTCAAGTTGCGTACGCTAGGTTGTGCCTGACTGGGATGCGCCAGGACCAGCACAACCTGATGGTGCGGCACTAAAAAGTGCGCGCAACCACTGTTCATCTTCTCCAACTAGCCTAAAAATGCTTGGTTGAACCTATGAACTTCAAAAGTCCATAATTTCCTCAAAATAAATCGAAATCTAACTTTTCAAAGGTCAAAATTGGGTAGAACAAAATTTCCTACAACATGAAGCAACTAGTTTTGGAAAATACAAAGTTTTAGTAGATCAAAACCAAGAAGAATGAGAAAAATCAAAACTTAGATCTATAAAAATCTATCCATCAAAACCAAAAATGACAAGTTCTAAAGAGGCTTAGAATCAAGTAAGGAAGACAAGGGAAAAGTAAAATTTGTGATCCATCATGAAGCAAGTTGCACTTGCCAAGGGTTTTGGTGTAGGTGGAAGGAGTAATTGAAGAAGATGGAGAAGTAAATGAAAGTTATGGAGGAGAGAGAGAGAAGTTGACTTATATATCAACCCCTTCCCATCTCAAACCAAACCAAGCCAAGCCAAGTCATGTTGAACTAAACCAAATAAACCAAGGCAAGATTAAACCAAGATTAGGCTAAGCAAGACAGGTCTAACTACGATCCACCTGACAAATGTCAAAAATTCGTACACGTATAATAAAAATACGTATAACGGGAAACGAAAGTGACAAAAAGATAACCAAAATCAGAGGAAGTACTCACTAAATAAATGTGTTCGCTTTATTTGGTTGGACGAGGGGCTCACTCATCAGTACGGTTGTGTACTGACACCCCACCAATTTTTATGTGTAAGTTACATGTACTTGCAAGTTCGAGATGGAGCTCGCTTGGACGCGCCAAGGAATGGAGTTCCTTGGCATTTTAAGGCGTGTAACCGTGTTGAAGTCTTCACCAATACGGGACATAATGTATGGACATCATCTTCTACCAGTGCAGACTGGGATCTTTTGTAATTGAGAGATGAGAGAGAGCCGATTGATTGTAATAAAAAAGATTATGAGCTTGCGAATATAATCTTAGCTAGAGCCAGCCCCTTGTAATGTTTTTGTTCTTATCAATAAGTTCTAATTTTATTTTCAATACTTGTGTTTTTTTGTTCTACTTTTCTGCTGTTGTCTTCTTTGTGACTTAGTCGTTTAGCTTCTAAGCGATCGTTTCAACTATTCGTCTTGCACGAGCACAACTCTAGGCTTGCACGACATCACGTTCTAGCAAGGAGTGATCAGTTATGCGAAACCGGGGCATGACAAAAGTCGGAGAGAGTTTCGAGACTGGAGTGCCTCACGGAGGATACCAGGGTATATCGGGTGTCAGTATTCTTGTTTCTTATTTCTAGCACTATATTTAAAATTGCCTATTAGCAATCCATTTTTGTGCTTGATTATTAGTTAAACCCTATTGATCAACCCCGCTTTCAGTTTGGCCA
Source organism: Iris pallida (assembly GCA_029216955.1). Lineage (NCBI taxonomy): Eukaryota > Viridiplantae > Streptophyta > Magnoliopsida > Asparagales > Iridaceae > Iris > Iris pallida. The sequence goes on along the minus strand of JANAVB010027799.1, from coordinate 8,244,145 downwards.
TTCTTAGGCGTTTGGAGCTTATTTGGCAACTTGAACTTTTCTTCTAGAATATGTTTATCTGTTGTTTATAAATGACATAATGTATGTAACGTTGTAAATATCTTGTATTTGTAAGTTATAAGCCAAGTTGTAACTCCCTAAAAATTAATTTATATTTAAACTGGGGATTTTTAACCACAAATTATAGTTTTAGCCTTAAAATAATTTAATATAAATATTAGGAATTTTAAAATGATTTTTAAATGGTTTTTAAAGCTTAAAATATCAGTTTGCAATTTTTAAATTAATTTTGAAATTAATTAGATTGTTTTTAAGTCAGTTTGCAATATTAGTTTCATTTGTGCAAATAATATTTGCACAGTTGTGTGCGGGGGATAGATTTACAAATTTGAATTGGCATTAGTTAGGGCGGGGGGGGGGGGGGGTATTTTTTTGGCAATTTAGATTTTGTCGAGGGCCTTGGTGCAAAACCGACCCCGTACCGTCCTTTCTTCCTCGACCAATCACCGACCAAGAACAGTAAACCCTAATTCCTATTTCTGTAGCTAAAACCTTTAATTGACCCCTAAAACCTATCCTATAAAACCCCTTCGACCAAAAACCTAACCCTATTCTTTTTTTCGACCACCCTAGCCGCCGCTACAGTCCATTCTTCCTCGTAGGCTCACCAGAACCCTAGATCCGTTCTAGCCGACGATCTAGCCGACGTCAGAGCCTCCGACCACCGTCGACGAGTTCGCCTTGACACGACGAACATGAATCCAATTTTCTCCGACGACCACGACGCTTCCCCCGCCGCGTAGCAGCCCCAAACGTCGACTATAGCCGGACACGTACGTGTCTCTACGTGTCTACTTCATGTTTGTGTCTCGTGTTTATATATGCGTGTCGTCTTGTGTCGTAGGTCTTCATGGTGGCTTTGGACACGGCTAATTCGTGTCAAAACATTGGTTTTGTCCCTCAGAAACAGGACTCAGTGTCGGGTGCAGTGATTCGTGTCCCTAACTTTCAGGACACGAGTTTAATTTATTGGGTTAATGGGTTTGGGTTAAAGTGTTTGGGTTTGACCCGCACTGCTAACGGGTTTTGTTACTGTTGTGAACGGGTTTGGGCTGGACTTCTATTTAATTATATATGTATATGTATTATATATGTGAACGGGTTTTGTTACTCTATGTTTTTATATGCATTATATATATATGCATGTATATGTATTTAAGTATACTGCATAAATATATTGTTATGCATATATTTATAAACTTTATGTATTTCTGTAAAAATATATATGTTATATATGTATATTTATGTATATAATATATATATATACTGTTTAAATATATATTTATACTATATATATTTTTTATATATATTAACACATACTGTATTTTTATATATATATAAATTCACATGTTATACTATTGTTATTAAATATTATTATTGTGTATATTATCCTGTAATAATATATTATTATATTATTTTAATATGCATATTTACTTACGTATTTAATTTCATATTTTGACGTATTCTGTTAAATATGGCCATTTGAGCCCAAACCTAGTATGGGTTTTGTGGACTCAAATGAGCCTAAATACATTCAAAGTCTGTACGAGTCATATCGGACTTGATACATGGCCTTGGGTCCCGTATCTGGACTTCGGTTCAATTTCATATACGTGGACAAATACATTACATAATTAATTATTTATTTTCAGAAACTTTACTTTGCAGTATTTGAATTTTTATACAGTTTTTAAATATAGTAAAACCGAAGAAAATTTGTAGTTAGATACTATGTTAATTTAGCTAATTTAATATAACTTTTCTAGGATTTAATTTACAGATTTACCACTGTATAAAAATAGGTAAATAGAACTTACTTTTAAAGTACATATGTATACTGATTTTAATAAATATCTACAGTATCTTATAAATCCCAAAAAAATTATAATAAATTACAATAAGTAACAAGGATTATTTTGGTATTTTATTCCATATATACAAGGGCATTATAGCTATCTTAATTATTGTTGGAGCATAATGAACAGTCGAGATTTTGTTGATCAATTGTGTATTGTGTGATAATGTGTGTTATTGGGGTATTTCAGTATTGTAGTCTTTCCCCACCATAGTGTTGAGTCTCTAAGTGTTGGTTATAGGTTTAGTGTCACCCTACATTGAACTTCTATGCTAGGTCATCACTTAGCTAGGTGTCCAGTTAGAAGTCGTGTCACACCACTAGTGTTAGAGTCTTGAACATAGTATAAAGACTGAGATTGTATACCTTTTTGACAGTGACAGGACACGAGACTTTTTCTTCTGCATTTTCGTTTCCTTATATTGCTCGAGGTAAGTACAAACTACAAACTTTACTTACTGCATATAATAATGAACTGTGTATGAACAATATCTATATAGCTATTTATAACTGAAATTATATCTCATATGTTTCTACGTAGTTTCTATATGTTTCACATGTTTTAAACTATTTTTAGTACCTTTCACATGTTTATAACTTGGGGATGGGGGAAACTGCTAGTTGAGTACATGGTCAGGCCCCTTTACATGTAGCGAGCTCGGTTGTATCTCACGCACCCTTGCCTTAGGCCTTTCATCCCGCATATTTGTACGTACGTATATTTATGCTTGTAGACTTGTACAGATGTAAATTTTATTATATGTAGAATTGTACACCGGTATATTTTATACCAATTAACCGATCACGTACCTGCTAGAGTTTCAAACATTATATGTATATGAGTCGCCATGACAAATGTATTTACTACATGATAGACAAGGATATGCCATGTTTCTTTTAGTATATTTAGTTTGTAGAACCAGTACTTGCTCCTTCCTGACAGAAAAATGTTGCAGGCATACTTTCTGAGGAAGAGATGCTCTGTGATCCTTACTATGGGTCCGCTGTAGAGGACCAGGTCATTGCTCCCGAGGATGTCCCCGCAGGAAACCTCGCTTAGTAGTTGCCATAGTTTCCTTTGGCTTAGTGGGTTGGACTGTTTAGACTCTATCTTTTATTACTGGACTTTATCTCCAGTTTAAAACTTTGGAAGTGTAATAACTACAACTTGAACTTGTTTTCTTTCGCTTATAGATGTTGTGTTGTGATGAACTCTAAAATGTGATATTAGAACTATAAGCAATAGAGATCCTTTTCTATCTATTTCTTAGTACAGCTTACTACGCTATAACACAAGCATAGGCTGGGCATGGCTCGGCCCGGTCCAACAATTTGGATAGCGGGTCGTGACACAAGTTGACATATTTTTACTGGTTATTGACAGCCTTTGTAATTATGTTGCAAGTTTATCAATAAAAGGATCATTTCTATTATATTTGTTATACTTTAATTTGTATGCTCATTTTTTTGTTGCATTAACCTTGTTTCGAGTTGATACATTAGTGATGCACATTCATGCCTTGTACAAGTAAAATTTAGACTTGTACGAAATTACGCCAAGTGACGACTTTTAGTTTTATGGATTCGGGACTTTGACTTAATGGTATCAGAGCGCTGTTAAGTTCCTTGGACCCTTGATTCTTTTCAACTTTAAGGCTCTTCTGTGATCAAATTCTTTTGAACCCCCTTCATGTTCCACATAAAGTTCCACACAATATGTCTATATATGTTATGCTTTTAATATGGGTATTTTCTTTGCGATGGCTTTGAAGAACAACAACAAATGGTTAGAACAATTATAAGACATGATGTTTGAAAAAATAATATTATTTTGATTGTTGGATAATCAAAAAAATAGCAGTAGAGATAGTGTAGTAAGTTGTGAGTATTGTTATTACATGATATGGATGAAGTGTGCCTAAACTTCAACGAATAAAAAACGAGTTAAGTTGTTCAAGTGGAATAGTTAAAAATTTATTTCAAAAGATGGTCAAGTGACAGAGAAGTGGATGTTATATTTGTAGTCATTGGAGACAACATGTTAAGGATTTTATGGTACAAGACACTGACACGGTATTTAGAGAATGAATGTTTATGTTCTAAGTGCAGGGAATGCAGTATGACCCGAACCAGAGTTCGCCCAAGAGGTACAATATTGAATTGGGCTCATATGCCATAAAAGTGAATTCTCATGTAAGGCCTGAACCAATCCCAATTATCTACACCACATGATCCCTCCTCCTAATCGATGTGGGATAAAATTACCAACTCCATTGTCACCCCCTTTTGAGCACTCAATCGAAACGAGATACAATCCAATAATCTCTAACTTAGCTAATTTTTGCTAGTCGAATAATCTTAGCACCCTTGCTACATTTGTCTGTTCCTGCTAGCCGAAAACATTAGCACCCCTGCTACCTTTGTCTGTTCCTGCTAGCCGAACAACCTTAGTACCCCTGCTACCTTTTGTTCGTTCCCGCCAGCTGAATAACCTTAGCTACTACCTTTATTCGTTTTCGCTAGCCGAGCATCGAAAGATCCAATGTATTGTCATCTCGATCCATTCGACCACAGAACCAAACCGACACGTTCATCCACACCACTATTGTGTACCAACCACAACGTCTTGCTTCACCTTGGGCGCATCAAACCCACCTTTGAAGCCAATTTGTGTAGTTGTATATCCTATTAACTCTACCTTAAGAATAGAGCCCGTATATCCATGCATACGTATGAACATTCAGCACCATCTGTCTCGAACTAATTAGAGCCTCCGAACCAGCCCATAACCATGAGCTCTGATACCACTTATTTGGAACACGATGTGATCCGAATCGGAGTTAGACCATGAGGTGCGATATTGAATTGGGTCCATATGCCTTGAAAGCTAATTCTCATGTAAGGCATGAAACAAACACAATTATCTACACTACATAATCCTACCTCCTAACCGAAGCGGGACTAAATTATCAACTCAATTGTCATCCCGTTTTGAGCGCTCAACCGGAAACGAGATACAATCCAACACTAAGGGCCTCAAACTCTCTGAGGGGTGTATTATTTATTCTTAGTGGTGTATGCTTGATTTATGATATTGATATCAAGAAGCCTTTTAGTAAAGGATGGGGTAGTGTGAGGTACTCTATGTTGGGAGGTATATCTTGTTAGATAGATCCCCAAATGTTCCTTGTTGAATTGTTCAGATGATCAAGAATAAGTTTTGGCAGATTTAAGATGGTATTGGATAAGAAGTCAAATTTATGAAATGGATGGCTTCGTTGAAAAATCAATATGAAATGTGTATTAAATTGTGGCTTGAATCGATTGGAGAGTTTTTGAGTGAGTGCAAAGACTTAGTGGTGCGGTTAGAAGTTTATTTGGAATGTATATGAATGACCCTAAGGATTTAAGAATTTTATCGCTCTTCGATCTATGATAGTGTAAAGCTAATTTGACGTTAGGTATGGGATAATTGTTTGTATGCCTAGTTTGACAGATAAAGCTGGTTGAAACAAATTTGAGTTTAGCTAATTGAAATATTTTCTAGTTACAAATATGTTAATAAAACGGAGGTGTATCAAAAATTGACAGAAGTTGATCCTTGGATATTATGGCTAGACAAATGATGATTGTATATCATATTGGATCGTTGAATTATATTGTTTTCTTGGATTCTAACTACATAGACTTTAGATGGATTAAATAGTAGTATTGGAGTTCCTATGACTTGGTTAGGTAACCCTGAGCATGTAATGAATGTATATTAGTTAAACTCAGCTTAACGAATATTAGAATTCTTTGTAATTAATTTAATAAATTTGAACTGACAAAATTGATAGCTAATGAAAATTATTTAGTTAATATGTAAACTGGCTGAATGGAATTATGAGTTTGAAATAATTGTTTGATGCGAGAATGTCTTAACATATTTATTGGTCTTAAGTTGATTTTGATTTTTATAGAAAATTGAGCGCATAAAATCGAGTATCAGATTGGAATTAGGAGTAAGTTATGATTGATATATTAGGGAAAACCCCCCTGAGATTACGACTTGGATTGGTGAAATTTACCATAAGGATTTGGAATTTGGATTATAAGAGGTACTTGGATTGATTCATCTAGATGATGATGTAGCCGAAGATAAATTTTATTGAGCGTAGCTTCCTTCGATAATGATGTTGCTATATAGATAGACTTCGACCCTTGAAATTTTTATTATCTTTATTTTAGCGGGCTATTCTGTGTTGGTTCATTAGCTATTTTGAGTTAGAAGTATTTTCTTCTATTTGGATTAGAACTTGTTTCATTTGTTAGCTAAGGTTTAGCCTCAGAATATGGAATGTGTACAGTGCTTTTTAGTTTTTTGTTGTTGATGAGTTATCATGGTATTTAAGTATGACTAATCGTTAGCTAGTCTTATTGGTTAGTCACTAGTATTTGTGTTGGTATCTGCTACTTAAAGACTGGTGTTAATCATCCCTGATGATTGATTCTTATCATCACCGAAGGCTGATGCCAAACATCCATAAAGATTGATGATGATCATTCATAAATATTGATACATATTGTATATTGAGTTGATCATACACAGGGGGAAGTATTGTAGTTTATTATAACTACCTAGATGATTGTCCTCTTGTAAAAAAAACTCCTCTGGTGTATATATTGAAAGTGAAAATCCATAAGAGGGTTGCTTCCACGGACAGAATACAGAACCTCCCTTTTCTTTATCTGTTATTAGTCCAATAATTGTATCATATTTTTTAATATGACTAGTTGATTATGTTTAACATAATGATGTCAATAATATTCATGTAATTACTATTATGTTGCTACTAAAAATTAGCATTGTCCTACTGTTCATTAAACTTGTCATACTGTTATACTGCTTTGTTTGCCTAACATGTACTTGCAGACAAGAAATACGAATGATCAAACCAGGACATATGAAATCTGTTTATCTTTGGGCAACTACTGTCAAGGAAAAAGACGTCTTCAAGTCTGCTCAAATGTCAAGAAAAAAGACGTCATCAAAGGGTTATTGGTTTATACATATTTTTATCTTTATTTGGGTCTAGAAAACTATGTAAGATTGATCAGATCGGTACTGACGTAGCTATTCTCAGTCCATAAAAATATATCTATAAATTCCTATCCAAAGTCCACAATCAAAAATAGCCCAAAATCCATCAAAATTGCCTCCAAACAGTTCTGTCAGAACTCAGGCATAACTAGGCCCGAGTTCGCCCCGAGTTCGGTCAGGACAGTTCCAACTTATTTTTGAATTCCCTGGATATCTGCATCTAACGTTCGAATGCGAGATTTCTGCATTCGAACTCTGCTCGAATTCGATTCATAAAAATACTATAAATACAGATGGACTTTCACATTTCCAAAACATCCAATCTCATTCTCTTCTCTATTACTTTAAGTATTTTTCTACGAGATGTACTTTCAAATCTAGCCTATACTACTCTTAGCCAAGCCATTACAGTTTCAATTTAATCTAGAGTTTGGTTTTGAAGAGTTGTATCAGAGGCTATTTCAAAAAATGTTATAGTTTTCAATCGCCTTCTGGAGTCGGTCGTGCACTTATCGCCAAGCACAACATTGTTAAAGTCGGTCGTGTACTTGTCCCCAAGCAGGGTGTTGTAAGAGTTGCAAGCACTCAGTTAAAGCTTGTGCCATAGTGGATTAACATCGAGCAGGAGTACTCGAGACTAGATTAGTCCTCTACGAGAAAAACCAGTATATATCGTTGTATCACTAAGTTTGATTCTTCTTAACTCTTTACTTTTATTTCAACTCATTTACTGTTAATTCATTTGCTCTCACTAGCCATATTACATAATTTTTTTAATTATGATATTTATTCACTGCACGCACACACTCTATTCACCTTCCTCTAGAGGTGCTCAATGGTCCTACAATTGGTATCAGAGCGGGTGATATACAAATATAAAACTCTAGAGAGTTTGTGTATGGCAGCCGTAAAATCAATTTTCACAGGTGAAGGACAATCCATAAATAGTCCTCCACTATTTGATGGAACAAACTACACGTACTGGAAAACACGAATGAACCTCTACCTGAAGTCTCTAGATTTTGACATCTAGTCAATTGTTATCAGCGGCTACAAAAGTCTACTATTACCTCTATTCTCACTTCCTCTGATATTAACAAGCCTTATTATAGTTACACGGAGGAAGAAAAGAAGTTAGCTAGCCTTGATGCAAAAGCAATACATATTTTTTATTATGTTGTAGACATAAATATATTCAATCTTATTACTACTTGCACAACATCTCAAAAAATTTAAAAACTTCTTGAAGCTACTTATGAGTGCAGGTACAAAAACAAAGCTACCAACTTCAGAAAGGAGAATAGTCCTCAATTCATAATAGTGCAAATTAATGTCTGCATGACGGCATGGAATTTAAGGTACAACACAATCCCTTATCTGAAGAAGAGCTTGTATGTTACACCTACAACAAGGTATGATACATCAAAAAGGATTGTTGTACTACTAAAAAGAAGAATCACTATGAACGATCAAATGAAAGAAGATTATCATCTCACAAGTACGCTAGCACGAGCATATGGTGTGAAAGCGGAGCAAGCGATTCCGAAGAAGAAGGGAGACCTCGTCAAACTGCAAATATATGCTCGATGGCATTATCCAACGAGGTACAAAATAATCCTCTTTATGAAGAGAGCAAATTATCTTACGTTGAGTTATCTGATAATTCTAGTGATCTATTATAAGAACACAAAAAAGTATTAGATAAGTATAAGCAGTCTCGAAAATAGATTAAGACATCAACCAGAGAATGAAAGGTTGTCCTCTCTGCTTAATGAGATTAGAGACTCTACCACTGCTAGTAACACAGATGATCACGGTTAAGCTGAGTCTGTATGATGCTCAAGAATGCATTAATAAGATGACACAAGAGCATACAAAACCTAATGAAGCTTATGAAGCAGAGAAAAAGAAATATAATATTGCTACACAGAGAATAGACTCACTAACTGCTAAGTATAATGGGGCTTGCACAATCTCTAAAAAGTTAGAGATAAGAATGGGTAAACAAGTTGTTCAACCCAAGACATAGTCATACACAAGGCATGTGACACAACCCAAGATTCAAAAAGGATCTGGCACGGCTAAGGTTAAAGATAACCATGCTTTTTATTATAGTCAATCACGCATGACATATCATACCAAATCACGTTCTCATACTACTGCACATTGCACTAATGTCTATACTTTTTGTCATTATTGTTGTATGAATGGACACATTTCTAGTTAATATCAGACTAGGAAATTTTTTGATATGAACTTGTACAAATGGGTTCCCAAAGCTAACAAATGTGAATCCAAATTTTGGATACTAAAGTTTTTGTCTCTTGATACAGGTGAAGCTTCTTATATCAAGTAGAACTATGGAACATGTTGGTGATTGCAAAGCTACAAAGGTCATCTTCCAAGCAATTGTAACAACATAAGTGTGGTCACTAAAACTATTTTGGTAACATGCTAAATATTTTTTCTTAAATGGTTCTATTTATAATATCTAGCATGTTCTTATTGATTTCTTGCTATTAACTCTCATTGATATCTTTTAATTATTTATTGTTTAAATTAATGTAAGATATAATCCTAGTATGACTAGTTATTAGCTTAAATAGTTAGTTCACACTATATTATCTTTTACTCATTTTCTATTAGTATGACACATTTATCTTTGTGTGCTCTTAACTCTTAGTCTTTATCTATGAAGCATGCATACTCTAGTCCATAGGAGCTTAAGTTTTTTTTTTATATATGTTTTTGACTCTGCCTTTAATAATTTTTGAAATGGTACTTCTAACCGATTTGTCTTTAACATGTTATATTTATTTTAATTAATATTTTGTGAATATGTATGTTTAGCACAAGTAACCTTTTACTTGAAAAGTATATACATATACTTTTATGTTAATCTTGTACTTGCATAATATATTTACTATTGATTCTTTTTTTATTAACTTCTTATGAATCAGTTACATTTTTGCCTGATAAAGAATATTTATACATGTTTTTGATCTTGTGATAATTTTTCAATGCTTATTAAGGATTCATGAATACTTCATATATTGTTATTTATATATTGCTCATGTATTTCTTATATTGATATACATTTTTTATAAATATCTTTATAGGGGGTATATGAGTTCAGCTCAAGTTATATATTATTTTAAAAAGTAATTAATTATACTTGTTATATTCAAACTTGTGCTTATTTCATACTTTATGTATTAATTACTTTGACTAAATTTGTGTACTTCTCTTTATCAGCTTCTTCCTCAAAGCCTCTCTTAATAATATTTTTCATTGCTTTTTGGTTGACATTTTGGATATATGACTCTTATTTAATCTATAATATTTGAATTATTTCATGTATGCCATTATATATATATATATATATATATATATATATATATATATATATATATATATATATATATATATATATATATTAGTAGTTTCCTAACTTTCGGTATTTATTTGTTTTATATCTTTAAGTTGGGATTTTGAGAAAAAATTTTATTAATTTCTTGCTCATGATTATTTGCGAGTGTTCTTTTAAGAAGCACAAGATCGTTTGCTTCATATTGTTTTCAAAATTTACCTCCTTTATTAGTGCACACTTATATTATATATTTATCTCTATAGTGCACTATAAAAATTTTAAAAAAACAGATTTTAGTAGCTTGATCTTGATAAATTCTTTGGGTATTTTCTATTCTAATTTAATGTTATCCAATAATTTTGTAGCACATATGGATACACATAATTGATACATCATATACCGTATGCTACATTGTTTTGTGATTTTCTAAGTCCATAGAATATAATTGATTTCATATTGCATAAAACCTTCTTAAATATTTGGTTATTAAAGAAGATATTTGTTTTGGGTACACGTCGAAAAGGTCCTTCTGTCAACAAGACGTAAAAGTCTAAGCGACACGGTGCCAAGTGTCTTTGGACTACCGCTAGCTGAAAATCGACCCCTACAGCTAAGTCAAGATTGATCAACACTTTATGAACTAAAGATTTATCGAGGACTATTTGCAATTGTTATCTGGACTTTGGATTTTAGCTTTGGCGGATAATATTATTTAATGATAATATTTTTACAAAAGGTAACATACATTGATTTTTTTTATAGGTTAATGTTTGTCATCTTTTGATATATTCATATTTCCATTACACTATTCTATATTCAGACCTGATTTGATATTGTGACTACTCATTGAATATTATGGTCTTCTGATATATTCTTTAGCATTTGCGTAATATTCATGATACACGTTTTATGAAGCTTTTATTATTATCTTCCTATTCAAGTTAATAACTGCCTACAGCAGTAATGTTTTACGAGGTGGAGGTCAGGTATATTGAATTTTTCTCTTTCAAAGTATTTTTTCCTTTAAGCCTACGGTTATCAGATGGATACCGTGCTAAGATTTTAAAAGGAAAGAAATGAACGTTGACAAGAAGACCTAATATTTTGATGAATTAATTTTCTACTTCTGGAAATATTTCTTTGGAATTTAAATCTTTCAAAACTAATATTTTTGATATACCCATGTAAATGGGGAGCAGTTAATTGTTTCAAATCAATTATTCCTCTGACATGCCATATATCTAGAATACTATTTATTTTAACATTTATCTAGTCCTATTTTATTTGTTCAAATGGACTATTTATGATTTATGGATTATTTGTTAAAGTTGTTTTCGTGATACAAAAATTCGAACCGTCAACTGTCAGTTTGAGGACTAAACGGACACATTCGAACATTTATTAAGACAACTTTTCATAATAAATTTTGTATTTCAAAAGTCTTTTGATTTCTCTCTATTATTTGAATATGTCCGTTACTCGAATGGTATTATTAAGACAGTTTTCAAAAATCCTTTACGGTCTTGAAATAATTTCTGTTATTTGAGTATTTCTTATATATTTTTTTAATTTGAGATATATTTTGTTTATTCATCTTTAAGAGTTTTGTTAGTGGATATTTATTTTACTTGCCCAAAGATGTTATCTTATTTTAAGTTTGGAACTTTATATACATCGATCAAAGGGAAGAAAGATGCATATCTTAGATATTCCTTAGATCTTGTAATTATTTATTTTATCTATTTTATGCATATAAATGCTTTTGAACTAGATACGCATATATTAAGGAGAAGCAAACTAATTGTTTCGATTAAATTATTTTCTTAATATATAGTATACCTAGTTCATCATGTACCTATAGTCTTTTACTTTATTATTATCGATTACGATCATAATATTTTGATTTATGAAAGGGTATGAGAGAATATATTCTTCTTCTTGATTCTCTCATTTTATATGGCTTTTTTAAAAATTATCTTGCCAAATATATTTAATTATCCTTATTAATGATTACTTTGAGATTAAAATAATTTGGCTTTTTTTATTGAGGTTCTATCTCAAAGTTCATGATTATCTATATTTAGACTGGTTATACTTTGTAGGGGAGTATTCAAGTCGACTGGATGTTTCATTCTCAAGTATTTTGTCTCAATTACCTTCATGTTTTATCTAATGGATATTCATATATCGTGTTAAGGTAATTGAGTTCAAATGCATAAACTTGGGTAAGTAGATAGATTCTAGTATATCTATTTTGATTTTATTTTAATGCTTATACTCTTTATGGAAGTGATTCACTAATTTTGTGGGCAAATTGTGAATCAGATTTTTTTTGTGATAATTGTTAATAGCCTTATTTTATCTTCTATATATACTATATTTGGTACTTTATATTGGTATATACTAGATCTTTGATTTTCTAATCCTCATGGATTATTTATGACCAATGATTGATGTCTACAATTGGTATATACTATATTGGTATCTACTTTTTATTAGAATCCTTTATTGGTCTCTTTCAAAACTATAGTTACATTTATTCATCATATTATGGTTTTAATGTCATTTTGGATTTCTAGCTCGTGAACATTTATTGTTTGATTTCAGATTTTCAAAGGTTCAACCAACTATTTTATGTTTTGACAAGTTTTTCTACTTTAGTTATGTAGTTTTCTAAACTTGTCGGTACACTGTTTTCCTAATTATTGTTCATGATTATTTCTGTCTTCCTTCTGTTATGATTGATTTTATTTTATATCTTATTACAGGGGAGCTTATTTTTTGATCATGTCAACGGGGAATAAATAAGTTTAAGTTAGCACATAATATTCTAGGAATATGTGTTTACTAGTGATACATGCATCTATCGTATCTATCTTAAACTTAACCGATTTGCTATAATGAAAAGGGGAAGATTGTTAGCCCAATGATTGTATCATATTTTTGGATATGGCTAATTGATTAAGTTTAACATAATGATATCGTAATAATGTTACTAATATTCATGTAATCACTGTTATGTTGCTACTTAAATTTAGCATTGTTCTACAGTTTAATAAACTTATCATACTGTTATACAGCTTTGTTCACCTAACATGTACTTACAGACAAGCAGTAAACATGCTCAAATCAGGACATATGCAATGAAGAATTAATGATGGACCAAATACGACATTATATAATAAGATTATCAGATCTGTTTATCTTCGGACAACTGTCGTCAAGGAAAAAAGCGTCTTCAAGTCTGCTCAAATGTCAAAGAAAAAAATGTCATCAAAGGGCTATTGGTTTTTACATATTTTTTCTGTATTTTTATCTTTATTTGAGTCTAAAAAATATGTAAGATTGATCGGATCGGTACTGACTTAGCTATTCTCAGTCCACAAAATATATCTACAAATTTCTATTCAAAGTCCACAATCAAAAATAGCCCAAACTCCATCAAAATTGGCCTAAACAGTTCTGTCAGAACTCGGCCCGAGTTCGGACATGGCAGTTCCAACTTATTTTTGAATTTTCTAGATATCTGCATCCAACGTTCGAATGCAAGATTTCTGGATCCGAACTCTGCTAGAACTTTGTCCGAATTCGGTTCATAAAAATACTATAAATTGAGAGGAACTTTCACATTTCCAAATAATCCAATCTCATTTTCTTCTCTATTCCTTTTTCTACGAGCTACACTTTCAAATCTAGCCTATACTACTCTTAGACAAGCCAATACAATTTTAGTTCAATCTAGAATTTTAGTTCAATCTAGCCTATACTCGATACTGAATTAGTCATCCACGAGAAAAACCAGTATATATCGTTGTGTCACTAAGTTTGATTCTTCTTAACTCTTTACTTTTACTGCAACTCATTTACTGTTATTTCATTTGCACTCACTAGCCATATTACATAACTTTTTTAGTTGTGATATTTATTCCGCTGCACGCACACACACTATTCACCCCCAGAGGTGCTCAACGGTCCTACATATGTCTCTTCTTCTATGATGGACTCTCCATTAACAGTTTAATACATGTCATTTTTGTTAGCCACAATTTTTCAAATTAACTTGTTTGTTTTTAATAATTAATTTTAATTCTCTTTCATCAATACCTACATAATTTTTGTAAGTGAATGGTGCAGAGTTGTCAGCTCATTCTTATTAAGAAGGAAATATATATATATATATAGAAAATATATATATATATATATATATATATATATATATATATATATATATATATATAAGTGTCATTGTTGTGCAGAAAGCAAGGCTGAGTCATTGGAGCATCTGCTGAACCAGAGTGATTTGGCTAAGGAAGTTTGGGGCGCTGTTCAACAAGGTTATAGAGTTAGATCTCGTGGTCGGACACTTATCGAACGACTTCGAGATTGGTGGAGGAAAAAGAAAAAACATAAGAAGGAGATTGCTGCAGCGGCAGTGCTATGGGTTCTGTGGAAAGATAGAAACAAATGGAGATATGAGAATCACTCGTTTACTGTCGACAAGTTGGTTTCAGAAGTACATAGGCAAGTGGGGAAGGCAACAATCCTATGTAGGCACAGTTAGTGTCATCTTTTGTACTGGACTTTGTTTCACTATCAATAAAATTTTGGGGTTCGAAAAAAAAAAAATATATATTCATCAATACCTACATAATTTTTGTAAGTGAATGGTGCTGAGTTGTCAGCTCATTCTTATTAAGAAGGAACCAAATAGTACTTTTGAATATATATATATATATATATATATATATATATATATATATATATATATATATGATGAGGGATCTGCATCCTCTTTTGCATCCCCCATGCATTCCTATGATAACCCCCGTTGGATCTTGTTTAAGTCATATAATCTTAACCGTTGAAAAATTAACGATTAAGATTAGATAACTTAAATAAGATTCAATAGATGTAAAAAAAAGGGATGCTTGGGGGATACAAAAGCGAGGGGAAGTGGATCCCTCCTCAAATATATCTATATATATATATATATATATATATATATATATATATATATATATATATATATATATATATATTTATATTTATATTTATATATATTTGGCTGTTGGAGCGGGCGACCCAGGCGATCGGGCGGGGAACCCTAGGGTTTCTACCGCTAGAGAGATCGGGAGGGGGTCCCAACCCTAGAACCCCGGCGCGCCACCCCGCGTGCCAGGCGAAGGTCCGGCGGGAGGCGCCGACGATTCTATGGCCGGCGGAGTGGCCCAATCGGGCGGAGCTGCAGCCGCGAAGGCTGTCGCAGTCGCGCGTACAGGGCCCCAAGCGGGGTGTCAGGTTGTGGATGCCGGACAGGAGCGGCCGGGAGGGGCAGTTGGCCGGCGAACCCATATGGGGGGTGCCGGAGGAGGATTGTCGGGACAGGCAGTTCAGTGGGTTCCAGATCCAACAAAATATCCTAATTTCAAAATCGAATCTGGATCAAAGGGTGGCCAGGCAGAGGGAGGCGGATGAACGATGGTCACGTAACGTCGGGGAGCCAAGACCGGGGGTAACGCGGACAGCGTACAGAACCACCGAAACGGCATGCTACCCTACTGCGAGGCAACCAGGAGAGGATACAGGGGTGCGGATGACGGACCAAGGCCCTGTGGTGTCTGCGGGGAGTGTAACCACCACTTTTCTAAAATATGGGTAATTTTGAACTTTTGTAAAAATCTATCGTTTAGTATTAAATAATAATTTATGGTAAATTTTAATTAATTTAAAATTATTTAAATTAGTGTATTGTGATTTTGATATTTTTCTAGTGTAACCTTAGAACTGTTTAGCCTAGAGACTAACCATGACCTTGCAGGCTTAACCCGTGTGATTAGATTAGCTAATTACCACTTTTTAGGCTAAGGGTATTTTGGTCATTTTGTTACTTTTGAATTATTTAGAATTTTGATTAATTGGTACATTTTAGATTATTTAATAATATTTAAATTGATATATTATGATTTTGGTCATTTTTCATATTTTAATATTTTGGATTTTTTATATTTTAATATTGATTTTATGGGATTTGTTAAGTCGGGTTCGATTTTCATCTCGTTTCGACTTGTGTTAGTGACTCGGGTAGCTTAGACTCTAGACGGGACTCCAAGATTAGTTAGTCATGGCCCACAAACACCACTAATTAAGTTAGTAAGTTTAGACTAATTCCACTTGCTTAGAATGGTTAAATTAGAGACTTAAACTTGACCTTTTTGACCACAAACCTTGTCATGACTTAAGTTGACCCAAAGGAGACTTGTAGGGGCATCTTGGACATTTCACATAGGCCCATTAGGGCATGTATGGATAGCCACCTATAGGGGGAGAGGTGTCCTTCTTTTTTATTTCACACTTGCCTCTTTTTTTCCCCAAATTTGTTCTTCCCCAAACTTGAGAGCTTCCCTCTTGATTTTGATCTCCAAATCCCTCCATTCTTCTTCCAATCTTCCATCATTTCTTCTCATTCAACCAAGAAGGAGGTGCTATCAAGGACTAGGAGCAAGGAGCAAGGAAGGGTGTCCATTTTGGAGGAGCTTTCGTGTCGGAACCGTGTCCTTTGAGTGTATCATTGGGATTCCACTCCCAATAGGTAAAACCAACCCTCTAAATTGATTTTCTATGCATATTAGTTAGTTTTGAATCCATAGGATCCACCTCCATGTGTGTGCCCCCTTTAGATTCTAGTTTGAGGCCATTTGGAGCTCTTTTGAGGATTTTAGATATGTGTTTTGTGTCCTCTTGATAGATCCCAAATTAGGATACCCCATGTGTTTGGTTTATTGCCTAATAGGATTAATTGTATTTTAAATTCAGCCTTAGAATGGTTAGAGAGTGGATTGATCTTAATTAGGATGGTTAGAATGAGTTTCATTTGGATACCTATGTTGGTATCCAATTATCCTGGCCTACATGTGTTTCTTTTGTTCAAAATAACCCAAATTCGTCATAATTTTTATCCACGTTTTTAGTAGCGAGAGCAACTTAGAAATGACATAACTTTTAGTTCAAAACTCCGATTAATCTTCCATTTTTTTAAAAGAACCGTATCGAAGTTAGCTTTCCAATTATATATTTTAATAAGCCAAATTCGTTCTATAACTTTCTGTAAAACGGTTTGAGTGTCAGATGTTCGAAAGATGAACGCGTTTCGGTGTTTTTGCGATTTCGGGAGTTTTCGGACACGAAAATATGATCCGTTTGAAGTTTCGGAAAGCTAATAAGAAGGGCTAAAACATACTTTAATCCTAGAATTTAGTGAAGGCCCAATTGGTACTGTATTAATTTTAAGTAGAAGAATGACTATGCGACATAGGCATTTTGTGTAACCTATGAGCCTAGTATGGATATCATGTGAATGTAGGTATCATAGGTTATTAAAAATATGTATGATATAGTACATATATGTATATGTATATATTATTGTTATGTAATATATGTTAGTATATTGTGTATGTTTGAATGAGATAAGGATGTGTGTGGTTAGTGGAGAGAAGTGAGATTGATAGAGGATATGTGCTAGTGTGTGTTTGATGTTGTATAGATGGTAGTATAGTGTGTGTGTTGTGAAGGTGGGAGAGTTGGGAGGATCATGCCATCCTATTTGATTTGAGGCTAGTGTGGTTTGTTGAGTGATTTGTATTTTGGTTGAGTGGTAGTGTGTTTGTATATAGATGTGTGTAGGTGTGTTAGAAGAGAGGGATGGTAGATTTGGTATATGTATTTGTGTGTGTGTTAGTATTGGAGTGGAGAAGAATTTAAATGTTGTATGTATGGATATGTTAGTATGTTAGTGGTTATGTTAGAATCTATGTAGAGGTTAGAGATATCTTAGAAGTTAGATAGTGATATCTTGTATAAGTTAGATAATTAGTTATGTTAGTCTATGTTATTGTTAGTTAGAGATGACATATGTTAGTTGGTTAGAGTTAGAGATGGATATATATATACATATATGTTATGGTTAGATATTAGTTAGTGGATGTTAGTTGTGTTAGGTTTCTAAGTTAGAATAGATGGTTAGAAGTTATATGTTAGAGTTGGTTAGTATCTTGTATTAGAGGTATAAGTTAGGATATAGAGTGATATCTTGAGATACCATAGTGGTATCTTAGGATATTTTGGGTATTTGCCTAGTAGCTTAAGATAATGTATTTACCTACAAGGTAAAGGGGACTTACCTATAAGGTAGAGGGAGTTTACTTTATACTAAGGTATTAGCTACTAAGGTATTGTCTATTTAATATTTAGGGTGAATGGTTAGAGGCTAGATATTTAAGGTATTAGTATTAGAGGTTAAGGTATTAGTTTCCAACCAAGGTAATGGTTTATCTTACCTTAAGGTAATGGGTTTACCTTATTACAAGGTAAGGTATTGGGTTTACCTAGATAACTAAAGTTAGATATCTAAGTTATTGGTTAGCTAGTAGCTTATGATAGATATTAGATATCTAAGATTGTTATCCTGGTAGTTAAGGTATTTATACCTAGACTAAGGTATTGGATTTTCAACTAAGGTATTGGTATTAGGATATCAATAGGACTAAGGTATATGGCATCTTGGGGTAAGATATAGGTTGGTATCTTACTAGTATCTAGTATCTACTTTAGTTGTCTTAGGATGTAGATGAGTGGGTATCCTAAGATATAAATCAGTATCTTAGAGGGTAAAAGTAGGATTTTGGAGTAAAGTCTAAGATGGGATTTTGATTGTTAAGATGGGGTTAGAAATATGTTATCTTGGTAGGTAATGGTTAGATAAGGGTAGTTTAGTCTAGTTTTGACCCCCGTTGACCAAGAGTTGACTTTTTGACCAAAGTCAACTACGAGTCAACACTTTACATAGAATTGACCCAAAACCAAACCAGAGTTGACCAGTTGAGTGAAAGTCAACTGTTAGTCAACATTTGCCTAGTTTGACCTAAGGTTGACCTAGAGTTGACCAGTTGACCAAAAGTCAACTGTAAGTCAACCTTTGACCCAGTTGACCTAGTTTGACTTGGATTGACTTCCTGTGACCTTGTTTGTTCTAGTTTGGCTCAATATGACCTAGTTTGGCCCAGTATGACCTACTTTGACCTAGTTTGACTTTGACTTGTATATCATGATTTGATTAGCTTTTCTTTCATTATTAAACCCTGTTTTGACTTATGATATCTCATCTTTAGGTATGTGATTACTCTAAGCATCTGTTCACCTTATCAGCTCAGGTCTGCAGGCGAGTAAATTCACTGATAGTTTTTATTGTCTTGATATCTGCTATATCCAATTTAGTTGTAGTGGCTTACTTTATTTCCCGACACGATGGTTCACTGACTAGTATATGTTGGATCATGACAAGAGATGTTGTTCCTAGATTTTCTTGTATATTGGTACATTTTCTGTCTTATTCCCTGTACTTATATAGACACCGATTCCTAAGGGAATTTGCTACCCTCTTAGGGAATCCCGTGTCATGACTTGTCATGTCCGGATCCATTATACTATTCGGAGATGGGGAATTATTAGGGGATATGTGATCAAATCCATTCTGTCACTATATTCTTGTGCTTGCGCCACCCTTACTTCAAGTAGGGTGTAGCGAGATCTTATTTCTTGTGCTCGTTATCTAGGTTGGCCGGCATGACCCTTTCCAGTAATTTTTATGTGATTGTCGGACCAAGTGGATAGCCTGTCCTGTTACTTTTCCATGCCGATCACATAACGCTCTAATAATTCATGGAACATTTTATATTTATTTTATCACATCATATATCCTACTTAGTTCTATATTCAGTACTTTTCTCACCATGTTATGATATTTATTACTCACATGTTCTACATTATCTTATGCTAAACCTTGATTGGAGGCTAAGTTCTGTTCGGGAGAAGGGTTACAACCCCGGTCCTTATTTGGTTTACGAGTTGTAACTCGGCTTCCGAATAGCTTCTAAGTCATCCTATATTCTGTCTTGTATTTCATTATAATTGTTTCTTATAGAATTTGTCAATTCATATGGAACTGTTGTTAGTATTTGTACTTGATCATTTTTTTGACAGGATACCGTTGATATATTACAGATGATTCTGAGACAGACTGCTCAACCTACTATGGGGTCGAGATTGATGGAGACTTAGTCCAGGATTGTGGCCTGATAGTTGAGCTACTAGACTTTGTATACCCGGACTAGTATAGCTTAGTTAGGTTTGCCTGGACTGCGATCCAGCTAGTGCTTTCAGACTGTAGTTTTTACATTATATTTTGAGTTTCTGTGATGTGTTTATATCTCTGATTTTGTGTTGGATCTTGAACTTTTTTTTGTTTTCCCTTCTATCATATTTCCACTTCGTGCTATCTATCCTAGTTTGTTCTTGTGATTGAGTTATACCATATTATACCTCCGTGCGGAGATGACAGGTACCCTTATATTTTGTCTAGTTGTAGTATTTATAGATGACCTATACAACATTCTACCGCCGATTCTGCTGTGTAGGCTGAACATAACCACGTACTCGTACCCCTACCTTGGGTGCGGGTCGTGACAGGAAGATTGGTGGACTGGCGCCCCAACGCGACCGTGGCGGAGAAAGGGAAGAGCAAAGTTGTGGACCTGAGAGGCCACGGGTCGGGGTCAACCCCGACTGGAGTCACTTTTGGGGTCATTCCTCGTCCCCAGGAGGCGACCCCCCGCCTTACGGGAGGGTCCTGGGCAGATATATGCTCGCCAACGGGACCAAAGAGTCCCACCTCCATAGATTTTGTGCTGTCGAAGAAAGTTGGGACTGGATTTCGGGCCTCCTTCCTAGCTGAGGGGATTGAGAAGGTGACCGCCTTCTGGGATAACACGCTTGTCCTGTATGTCCTGGGGAACAAGCCATTCTACGTCCAGATCCGGGGGTAAGCGGCACGTGTCTGGCAGCCAAAAGGTAGTATGGAGATATTTGCTAGGGAAAATAGCTTTTACTACGCGATGTTCGGGCTTGCAGAAGTTGTCACCAGAATACTGCAAGGAGGTCCATAGACTTTTGTTGGCAGGTTGATCATCCTAAAAAAATTGCCTTCCGACCTGCGATGTGAGAAAGAAGTTCTGAATGCCATCCATGTCTGGATACGTTTTCTGGGGTTCCCTGTCTGGTTCTGGAGCATTCCACTACTGATGCGGCTAGCCAGCCTAGTGGGCACCCCGATTAAGGCTGATGATGCTACAGCTTTTCGATCGTGATTGATGTATGCACGAATATTCATGGAGATTCGAGCGGACAGGGAGCTACCGAGGGTTCTGGAGTATGAAGTACCTTCTGGAGAGGTTCTAACCCAGAAGGTGGAGTATGAATGGGTTCCACCAACCTGTTCATATTGTGCTTGTTTTGGGCATCTAGACAGTACTTGTCCGTCAGGAGGTTCCCAGGCAGGGGCGACTACGGCTCCGTCTCCTACCGAGATGTCTGGCTCCGGCCGGGAGATGGAGGCCCCATCCGGGGAAGTCGAAGTGGAGGAGACCATGCAGGAGGGGGATCGACCGATAGAGGAGGTCGGGGAACTGAGTCTTCCTATTTCTCTACAGCCGGTTCTCCCGAGTGGGACGATGATCACCTTCTCAGCACAGAGGAGCATGGTAACCAGAGGCATGGTAGCCTTAGGGAGAGAGGAGTGGGCTACGGATGGATCTTCGGAGGAGAGAGTCTATAGTAGGAAGAGACGTGCTGGATCTCTCCGTGATGGCCCCACTTGTGTGGGAGGACATTCCCCCGCTGGGGATAAGGCGCTTTGTGTGGACAACCCGGCCTGGGCGCTGGTGCTCTCCCAGGCTGCGACCCAACAGGCCCACACGACTGGGATGGAGGAGGATTTGTTAGCGACGGATGTGGTACCAACCTGTCACTGTCATTTTTCGTTATACGTATTTTTCAGGATACTTATACGGATTTCTGACAATTATCAGGTGGTCCATATTTTGACTTATCTTGCTTAGCTTAGCCTTGGTTTAAATCTTGACTTGATTGGTTCAACTTGGTTCAACATGATTTGACTTGGCTTGGCTTGGTTTGTTTTGGTTTGAAATGGAGAGATTTTGTATAAAAACTAACTCCTTCTCTCTCCTCTATTATTCACATTTACTTCTTCATCTTATCCATTTACTCCTCCCACCTACAAAGCCCTAGGCAAGTGCAACTTGCTTCATGATGGATCTCACGTTTTATTGTTCCATTCTCTTCCTTACTTGATTCTAAGCCTCTTTAGAACATGATATTTTTGGATTTGATGGATGGATTCTTGTATATCTAAGTTTTTCATTCTTTAGTTTTTCTTGGTTTTGATATCTAAAACTTGGTTATTTTCAAGATCTAATGGTTCCATGTTGTAGGGAATTCAATTCTACCCAATTTTGGCTTTTGAACCACTTGATTTCTACTTCGTATGAACAAGTTATGCCATTTTCATGTTCATGGGTTCCCCACACCTTTTGGTGCTGTCGGGACGATGAACAGTGCCGCACGCCGCGTGCCGTGCTTGCGCGAAACGTGCGCCGTGGGCAATTTTGTTCGTGCACATTGTAACTTGTGCGGCCGCAGCACGCGCAATTTTCTGTCGTACTCTCGTGTGTCGTGCTTGCGCGCAACGTGCACCATATGCGATTTTGCTCGCGCGCAACGTGCGACTTGCATGGCCGCACGCCCGCACGATTTCGTACCGGGTGCCTGCACCCCGTGCTTGCGCGTAACGTGCGCCGTGGGCGATTTTGCTCGTGCACATTACAACTTGCGTGTTCGTGCGACCGCGCGATTTCCTGCCGTGCGCCCGTGGGCCGCGCTAGCGTGCAACGTGCGCCGTAGGCGATTTTGCTCGTGCACATTGCAACTTGCGCGACAGCACGCCCGCGTAATTACCTGCCGCGCTCCCGTGCTCCGCGCTTGCGCACAACGTGCGCCGTGGGTGATTTTGCTAGCGTACTTTGTAACTTGCGCGGCCGTGCGCCCGTACGATTTTCTGTCGTGCGCCGTGCTTGCGCGCAATATGCGCCATGGACGATTTTTCCCGTGCACAACCCGTAACTTGCGCGGCCGCGCGTCCGCGAGATTTTCTGCCGTGCAACTTGCTCCGTGCTTGCTCGCAACGTGCACCGTGGGCGATTTTGCTCGCGCAACTTGCGCAGGTCACTCCAAATGACTATTTTGCCTCTTTGAGCTGTTTTGTAGCTAAAATCTTAAAAAACTCAAAACATGAAAGTTTTAGATCTTTTCCTTGGCTTCAAGAATATGTTACTAGCTATTTTATGCAAGTTTCTCGCAATCATGATAATGTAAGGTTAGAACACGATAGTGGCCTGTTAAGGCGCACTCTTAACAAGTATCAAGTAACATGATAATTCTTGATAGTGACCCATCGTTGTGCACTTTTGACAAGTAACTTGACATGAGAATTCTTGATGGTGGTCCATTGTGACACACTCTTGACTTGATAAAGTAAACCTACATGATAATCTCGATATACCGTTGTGACGGTTATCTTGACTTGCTGAGTAACTCTTGTCTTGACACCATGGGTGTTTGTGCTTATATAAGTTACATGTCTCGTCTTGCATAATATCTAGGATATGAATTTCTGATTTCCACGGTCAGGGATTCATACCGAATCTGACTAAGATAATGACTAGATTGATCAAGTAGTTCATGAAGAGATTTTCTAGCTACAGACAGTCCCGTTATTTGGGCACTTTAATTGGACTTGTAGTCTGCCGTCGAGTAGGGCACATTTCCAGCGTACTGTCATGTGTTGCACCTCTAAGTCACCTAATCCAACTCTCTAAACTTGTGACCGGATAACTTGGATTAAGTCTGCAGGGCTTGTGGCTGCCGGAACATCTCATTGCATCTTTCTAGTAACTAGGCTTGTAATAACCCTAGTTAGTTAAAGTCTCAAGCCGTACTCTTTGCTTGACCGTGAATGATGGATGGAGTCCTATCTTATCTAGTCTTGCCTAGATCCAGTACATGACTATCTCAGGACATGCTTGTTTATGCTTTACTTTATCGATAATTGGTTAGACACTAAGTTCTGTTCAGGTAAAGGGTAACAACCCGGTCCTTGTTTGGTTTACGGGTTGTAACTTGGTTACCGGAATGGTCCTTTAATTATCTTATCGTTTATCATCCTGTTTTCACTAACTCATGTCTTTCGTTATCCTTTATGTATCATGTGCTAATATGCTGGTTTTAGTTCTTAAATGAAGCATTCCTTGTGGCACTTGCTCTTTCTGGGGTCTGACCCAGCTGGTTTTGTATGTCCAGATTTTGGAGTAGCTCCCGAGGATCTTCCTGCCTTCCAGCCAGATGGTGAACACCAGACGTAATCCTGGTAACGAGTGGGTTTCTTATTTTGCTCTTCTATTTTATTGTAAATTATTCTTTTAAGGCTTTTAGCCGCCGAGCAAGTGTTAGCTCGTGTTGAAACTTTAATTTATGTCTGCTTACGGGCTGTTACATGATTGACAAATCCTAGGGTTGATCATGTATGACTTAAACTCTTGCTAGTCTTCGTATTTTGTATGACTAGCTTTATGATCATCTGAATATGTAATGTTTGGGATGCCTTACTTTGTATGTCTGATGATCTTATTTTTTGTAACAATTACTTGCTTGTTGAGATTGAGACACTAGGCTTGTTCATGACCATAAGAGACTGTTGGCTTGTAGATAAACCCTCATACATCTAGACAGCCGTGACCATATATTGAGGTAGATTATACTTCAATGTACGTAGCTGGCTGTGTCTGTCCCCCGCTCTCCAGTATTTTGGTTTTAGGACGTGACACAATCCTAGGTACCGATCCGGGTGATATTTAGGGGAACCTATCTCTCAATAATTAATGGCTATCATCGTCTGGAATGTGAGAGGTGCGTGTTCATTTGGAAGATGGAGAGAGATCTGTGGGGTTCTCCATAGAGAGAAGTACGAAATATCTGTTCTATTATAGACTAAGATTAAAGGGAAGAAGACTCTTGTTCGGTGGACTTCATCCCATTGGGTCCAACTCTATAATTTGGCTATATGTGACATGGCAAGGATCTGGGTCAGATGGAATTCGAAGAGCTGGGATGGGGACTTGATCTTGATGATGGAGCAGCTGATCGTCATCTCTTTCACGAACAAGGGGGTTTTCGGTTCCTGCTGGGTGCGGTGTATGGCCACAATGACCGGAGGCAACGGGAGTCACTGTGGAGTGACATATCCAGAGTTGCCGCTGCTACGGACTCCTCGTCCCTATCGCTTCTTCTGATAGGGGACTTCAATGCCCTTCTGTATAGAGGAGAGAAGGTGGGCGGCCGTCCGGTTCCAGATCCGATTCTGTATTATTTCCAGAGATGCCTCCTCCAGGCGGGGCTCCAGGGGTTATTGCGCTCGAGATTCTTATGGACTTGGCATAACATTGTAGTCCGTAACAGGGTTGCATGCCAGTTGGATAGAGCCCTGGGCAACGGGGAATGGTTTCGTCGTTTTTCTAACTCCTCGGCTGAGGGCATGGCCGCTGGGATGAGCGACCATTCTCCCATCAGGGTTGGCTTCACTGTTTGACCTACTACGAGGTCTCGCCCCTTCAGGTACAACAACAGCTAGTATCTTTCAGAGGGTTACTTGGATGTTGTTACGGAGGGGCTCACAAGTCGTAAGGAGGGGACAGATCAGTATCGCATTGTTCATCGGCTCAAGGCTACGAAGAAGGCTCTACGGCGTTGGGTGAAGGGTTTGCCCAAGAATACCCTAGAAGATAAAGAGGCGGATCTTCGAGCCATCTAGCAGAAAATATAATCTGACATAATGAACGAAGACCTGGCGGTAAGAAAGAAGGAGTTGAACGGGGAAGTCAATATCTTGCGTATGCAGAAGGAGATTAGCGCGGCCCAGCGCGCTAAATGCACATGGCTTAAGGATGGTGACCGCTGTTCTAAGTTCTTCTATGATGTTATTCGGACCAGACAACATCAGAACCATATTTCCTAGTTTCTTGACATGGAGGGCCACCTCGTGGAAGAGCCGACAAAGATAGCGAGACTGTCAGGTACTACTCTGAGTTATATTTCCAGACTGACTACTTGTCTTCGTTTCCTGATGTAGTTCCAAAAAACTAGTGACTCCCTATGGGAATGGCCTTCTACTTGCTCCTGTTACTATAGAGGAGGTGGAATCCATTATCAAGACGGCGGATCCCAACAAGGCACCCGGATCGGATGGTTTTAGCAGTGGGTTCTACAAACGTCACTGTGATACTCTGAAGTTCCCAGTCCTTAAGGTGGTACATGAGTTTTTCATCAAAGGAAAGTTGTTGAAGGAGCTGAATCACACTTTCCTGACACTTCTGCCAAAGAAGGAGGGAACGACATCGCTGGCGGATTTTAGACCTATTGCGTGTTGTAATTATCTTTATATGATAATTAAGCATCTTATGTGCCGGCGGATGGAGGGGATCATGCAGGACTTAGTCTCTCCGAACCAGACGGCTTTCATTAAGGGGAGGTCGATCGCGGAGCACAGCCTGCTGGCGCATGAGATGGTGAGGGGCTTCAGTAAACCTGGCGGGAAGAAGGCATGCGTGAAGGTGGATCTGAAGAAGGCCTATGACATGGTCGATAGGAATTTTCTTTGTCATCTGTTGTCTGCCATGGGTTTCGACGACGGCTAGGTTGCGAGGATCCGAGAATGCATTATGCCCCTACTTTCTCTGTCCTCATCCAGTGTCACTCCCGTTTCCCGTTACACGTATTTTTAGGATACATATACGAATTTCTAACAATTGTCAGGTGGCCCGTATTTTTACTTATCTTGCTTAGCTTAGCCTTGGTTTAAATCTTGACTTGATTGGTTCAACTAGGTTCAACATGACTTGGCTTGGCTTGGTTTGGTTTATATTGGGTTGAGATGGGAGGGGTTGCTATATAAGTCAACTTCTTCTCTCTCCTCCATTATTTGCATTTACTTCTTCATCTTCTTCATTTACTCCTCCCACCTACCAAGCCTAGGCAAGTGCAACTTGCTTCATGATGGATCTCAAGTTTTATTGTTTCATTCCCTTCCTTACTTCATTCTAAGCCTCTTTAGAACTTGGCATTTTTGGATTTGATGGATGGATTCTTGTAGATCTAAGTTTATAACTTTTCGGTTTTCTTGGTTTTGATCTCTAAAATTTGGTTATTTTCAAAATCTAATGGTTCCATGTTGTAGAAAATTCAATTCTACCCAATTTTGGCTTTTGAACCACTTGATTTCGACTTCGTATGAGAAAGTTATGCCATTTTTGAGTTCATGGGTTCCCCACACCTTTTGGTGCTGTCGGGACGATGAACAGTGTCACGCGCAGTGTCTTCGCTGCCGCGCGCCCGTGCGCCGCCCTCCGTGGGCGATTTTTCCCACGCCCAATACGCAACTTACGTGCCGCACGCCCGCGCGTCACGCTTGCGCGCAACGTGCGCCGTGGGCGATTTTGCCAACGTACAATGCGCAACTTGCGTGCCGCGCGCCCGCGCACTTCTCTACCGCGCTCCCGCGCACTTCTCTGTCGTGCGCCCGCGAACTTCTCTGCCGCGCGCCCGCGCACTTCTCTGCCGCGCCCGCGCACTTCTCTACCGCGCTCCCGCGCACTTCTCTGCCGCGCACTTCTCTGCCGCGCGCAACGTGCGCCGTGGGCGATTTTGCTCGCGCGCAATGCGCAACTTGCGCGCCGCGCGCCCGCGTACTTCTCTGCCGCGCTCCCGCGCGCCGTGCTTGCGCGCAACGTGCGCCGTGGGCAATTTTTGCCTGCGCAACTTGCGCACAGGTCACTCCAAAGGACTGTTTTTGCTTCTTTGAGCTGTTTTATAGCTAAAATCTGGAAAAATTCAAAACATGAAAGTTTTAGATCTTTTTCTTGGCTTCAACAAAATGTTATTAGTTATTTTACGCAAGTTTCTCTCAATCATGATAATGTAAGGATAGAACACGATAGTGGCCTGTTAAGGCGCACTCTTAACAAGTATCAAATAACATGATAATTCTCGATAGTGACCCGTCGTGGTGCACTCTTGACAAGTAACTTGACATGATAATTCTTGAAGGTAGTCCGTTGTAACGCACTCTTGACTTGATAAAGTAACCTAACATGATAATCTCGATATGCCTTGCTAAGTAAATCTTGTCTTGACACCGTGGGTGTTTGTGCTTATATAAGCTACATGTCTCGTCTTGCATCATGTCTAGGATATAAATTTCTAATTTCTACGGTCAGGGATTCATACTGAATCTGACTAGGATAATGACTAGAGTGATCAAGTAGTTCATGAAGAGATTTCCCAACTACAGGCAGTCCCGTTATCTGGGCGCTTTTAATTGGACTTGTAGCCTGCCTTCGAGTAGGGCACATTTTCAGCACACTGTCATGTGTTGCACCCCCAAGTCACCTAATCCAACTCTCTCAACTTGTGACCGGATAACCTGGATTAAGACTGTAGGGCTTGTGGCTGTTGGAACATCTCGATGCATCTTATTAGTAACTAATCTTGTGATAACCCTAGTTAGTTAAAGTATCAAGCCGTACTCTTTGCTTGGCCGTGAATGATGGATGGAGTCCAATCTTGTCTAGTCTTGCCTAGATCCAGTACATGGCTATCCCAGGACATGCTTGTTTATGCTTTACTTTATCGATAATTGGTTAGAGACGAAGTTCTGTTCAAGTGAAGGGTTACAATCCCGGTCCTTGTTTGGTTTACGGGTTGTAACTTGGTTACCAGAATAGTCCGTTAGTCATCTTATCGTTTATCACCCTGCTTTCTCTAGCTCATGTCTTTCGTTATCCTTTATGTATCATGTGCTAATATGCTGGTTTTAGTTCTTAAGTGAAGCCTCCCTTGTGGCACTTGCTCTTTCTGGGGTCTGACCCAGCTGGTTTTGTATGGCCAGATTTTGGAGTAGCTTCCGAGGATCTCCCTGTCTTCCGGGTCACAAGGGAAGTGCATCGAAGCCCATACGCTAAGGAATTGTCCTCCCCGCCCAATGCCTACTGTGTTGTATCCACAACACAAACCACTATAACCGCTAAGTCAATCTAGCATGCAATCTCTATTAGCGGTTATTCCTATCGTACGGCTTGTACGTACTGGTGGCCAGCCAATCACGTACTTCCGTGTCCTACATGCGACACACTACTTTATGGTACAACGTGTCAAGGCCAATGAATGCAACACACAAGGTGGTCCCCTGAAATCTAGGTTTAATTTGTAAGAAAATAATACACAGCAGGAAATATAAATTAACAGTAAGTTCTAACAGGTATGCCATGTATCACAGTTCATTTTGTATAAAAAAAATAAATAATGCATAAAATATGAGCTAGAATAAATAAACATCGAATGGCAAGGTGTCTTGCCTGGTAGGACGCCTGGTGTGCTGCAATAATCAATGTGCCATGAACTGCGACTTCGGTGTAACAACTACACAAGGGGACCTCTGTAGTGCCCTGCTCCGCGAAGGCACTAGATAGACAGAAAGATCGGATTGCTAGCTCTGTAACAGAAGACGATTGATCTGGGTGAGTGGACAAAGACTCATTTTATGATTCGCTTGCATCTAATAAGAATCTGAGCTTTTGAATGAATGTTGTTGCTAATAACAAGACAGTAATCTTGAGTATGCTTATAAGAGAATCCGTACACTGTCTGCTGAGAAAGAGAAATGTTTCCTGCTTGAAAAGATGATGGAATTGTTTATGAATTGCTCGATTGATGCATGATGGTTTCATTTGATATTGCATGTGCATTGGGGTATCCACTTAGTGACGAGCTAAACCCTAGAGAGTCACAGCGGCTAGCGACGAGCTGAACCCATGCGAGTCACAGTGGTTAGCGACGAGCTGAACCCAAGAGTCACAGCGGCTAGTGATGAGCTGAACCCATGCGAGTCACAGCGGTTAGCGACGAGCTGAACCCGTAGGAGGCACAGCAGCTAAGATGGAAATGATATGTTGGTTTTCAAAGAAGTTTTCAAAAGAAATGTAAACTGACTCTGTATGCATGAAATGAACATAGGTAAAGAGTAGCAAGATCACATCACAAGAAATATTTTCTCACTAAATAAACAGTGATCGTTTCAGAAGAATGTAGCCCCTTTGTTCATAATTCACCAGTATGCTGATATACTGACCCACCATCAGTCTGCATGCAGGTGCACTATGCATCGAAAAGGATAGTCCGAAGCGATAGCCCGAGCCTCATCCTCAGAAGCCAGAAATCAGAAAAGATGCCAAGAGATGACATCTGTTGTAAGAGTTGGTTTTGTATATAAAGGGATGTAATGTATGGAAACGGGATCATTGTAATCTGTAAAGTTCTGAGAGAATGTAATATTGTATCAGAGAGAATTGAGAGTTTGTAATCTGTTCAAATGAAATCAATAAAAAGAATTTTTTCTTGTTACCATTGTGTTCAATGCTTGTATTCTAAAATATGTCTGTTGTTCCTTCAATTATCTGCGATACATTCTGCTGCGTATTGTCAACCTTGTCTATCTTATCTTGTTCCAGGTCTTGGCCTTGTGCAAGCGTAACTTAGGCTTGCACGGCATCACGCCTTAGCGAGGAAGAACGGTCCCAAAGAGTCCGAAGCGAGGACGAAAGGACTCTGCGGGATCGGGGCGTGACAAAGTGGTATCATAGCAACACGATCCTCTGGCCAATTGATTCGATTGAATTCAAAGATGTTCTTCTGATCGAAGTTTCCTTGCATGTTTGATATCATCAATAAGATAAACGTTCCATACAGTAAGTCCGTAAATATTTTTATGATGCCGGCAAATGTTTTATCGATTTGATTGATTGAGATTGAAATGCCTGATTGAATAAGAGACTTGATATGATCTGAATTGTGTTTTCATGGATTGATGATGGCGAAGGATGAGGACTATCGCTGCTAAGGATATCGTAAGTTTCTCCTTAAGTTTCAAGGACGAAACTTCTTTCGGTGGGTAATTATGTAGTGCCCCGCTCCGCGAAGGCACTAGATAGACAGAAAGATCGGATTGCTAGCTCTGCAACAGAAGACGATTGATCTGGGTGAGTGGACAAAGACTCATTTTATGATTCGCTTGCGCCTAATAAGAATCTGAGCTTTTGAATGAATGTTGTTGCTAATAACAAGACAGTACTCTTGAGTATGCTTATAAGAGAATCCGTACACTGTCTGCTGAGAAAGAGAAATGTTTTCTGCTTGAAAAGATGATGAAATTGTTTATGAATTGCTCGATTGATGCATGATGGTTTCATTTGATATTACATGTGCATTGGGGTATCCACTTAGTGACGAGCTGAACCCTAGAGAGTCACAGCGGCTAGCGACGAGCTTACCCCATGCGAGTCACAGCGGTTAGCGACGAGTTGAACCCAAGAGTCACAGCGGCTAGCGACGAGCTGAACCCATGCGAGTCACAGCGGTTAGCGACGAGCTGAACCCGTGTGAGGCACAGCGGCTAAGATGGAAATGATATGTTGGTTTTCAAAGAACTTTTCAAAAGAAATGTAAACTGACTCTGTATGCATGAAATGAACATAGGTAAAGAGTAGCAAGATCACATCACAAGAAATGTTTTCTCACTAAATAAACAGTGATCATTTCAGAAGAATGTAGCCCCTTTGTTCATAATTCACCAGTATGCTGATATACTGACCTACCATCAGTCTGCATGCAGGTGCACTATGTATCGAAAAGGAGAGTACGAAGCGATAGCCCGAGCCTCATCCTCAGAAGCCAGAAATCAGAAAAGATGCCAAGAGATGACATCTGTTGTAAGAGTTGGTTTTGTATATAAAGGGATGTAATGTATGGGAACGGGATCATTGTAATCTGTAAAGTTCTAAGAGAATGTAATATTGTATCAGAGAGAATTGAGAGTTTGTAATATGTTCAAATGAAATCAATAAAGAGAATTGTTTCTTGTTACCATTGTGTTCAATGCTTGTATTCTAAAATATGTTCGCTGCTGCTTCAATTATCTGCGATACGTTCTGCTGCGTATTGTCAACCTTGTCTATCTTGTCTTGTTCCAGGTCTTGGCCTTGTGCAAGCGCAACTTAGGCTTGCACGGCATCACGCCTTAGCGAGGACGAACGGTCCCAAAGAGTCCGAAGCGAGGACGAAAGGACTCTGCAGGATCGGGGCGTGACAACCTCTGTTGGTGGCATGGACAGTTCCATTGGGTCCAGAAGGGTCAATTTAGTGAGGGTTGGCATAAGGTAGTTTGGAATTTGAGAGAGAATAGGAATAATGGGATTAGGTCATGGACACGAGGATAATCAAAAGAAATTTGGATAAATGCGTTTTTAGAAAATATTTTATAATACTTGAAAATGCTTTATAATTTTGAAATTACATTTTATTAATCCAAAAATATTCATAGCTAATTAATTGAAAACTTCATAAATCTTTTTGGGCTATCAATACTCAAAGTTTGTCAAGACATGTCTTTTATGTAGGAGACTATATTTTAAAATAGGTAGGTAAAAATTAATATAATAATTTATAGCATTCTTAAAATAATTTGACAATCTATATAAGGTTAAGCCGCGTAATAAATTTTTGTTTGCAAATATATAAAAAAAATTCTTAATATTTATTATTTAAAACAATACAAGTAATACTAATGGTATACAACTATAGTAATAAAAACAATATTATTACTAATAAGTATATATATTAATGTAATACACGTACAAAGTTTCCAGTAACAAAATCTAACAAATAACAAAATAATAATAATATTAATATTAATATTAATGGCATAGATGTATAAATAATAATAGAATTTATAATTAATAATTACAGTAATAATAATAATAATAATAGCTATTACAAAAAAATAGAGAAAAAAATAAAAAAAAGAACAACAAACAAAAAAAAGAAAAAAAAAAACAAGACAATTACCCAAGTCTACAGCATTCTCTCTATTAGAACGGGGAGAGAGAAAATTGAAAGGAAAGAAAAAAGAAGGGGCACGACGAAATCGAGATCGGCGGAGCGGAAAGGGGGGTCCGCCGGCGTCGAGGCGGTGGGAACGACATGTGAAGGAGTAAGGGCGGCGGTCACGGGGAGCGAGCGAGGAATGGAAGGAAGAGAGGGAGCGGGTTTGGCGCGCGGCGGAGTGAGGAACTCGCCGGCGGAGGGGGAGTAGGTCACGGCGGGCGGAGGATGGCGAGGCCAGGCACGGAGGAAGAGGAAGGGGGTCGGGCGGCGACTGCTCCGACGGTGGGAGCGGGGATCTCGTCGACTGGGGAAAGAGGAACTCGGGGAGTGGCTGTGGAGCTCTGTTCCGGTGGACAGCGGGGGAGAGCGGCGAATCTACACGGCCGAGAGTCGGGGTACTACGCCGGGGCTGGCAAGGTGGGCGGAGAGAAGGGGCAAACTGGAGGAGCTCCGGTGAGGCGGGATCGATTGTCGACGGCGGGGCGACGGCGAAGTGGTAGGTAAGGGTTTCTATTTTGATAATTTATTTTGGTGGTGTGATTGCTGGAGTGGGTCGAGGAGGGGACCGAAGTTGGGTGTTGTTGTCGGTGGTGGTACGGGGCCGACGAATGTGATGGCGGTGGATGGACGGAGGTGGGATCTGGTAGTAGAGGAGAGACTGGTTGGGCGCGGGATGGAGGACGGTGGCAGTGGATGTGGGTAAACCGGTCGCGGTTGCTGCGGCAATGGAGGCGTGGTGTTCGACAAGGCAGGGTAGGGTTAGGATTTGATTAGGAATTAGGAATTTAGAAATTAGGTTAAAGATTTGGGGATTAGGATTAGGCATTTGAGGATCGAAAATTGGGAATTTGTATTGTGTCGGGGTTGTCGACACGAGAGAGAATAATGTACATGTAAAAAATGATGGAATAAGAATTTGGATGGACACAGACGCGATGCACGTAGATTTGTGAAGAAAATTTGGAGAATAAAAATACATGGATGAGTACCTGCCTATTTATAGGATGTGGGAATTCCCATTTGGATAGGATTAGGAAAAGAATTTAAAACCCAATTAGATAATTCAATATATGATTTAATTTAATCCAATAATCCAAATCCAAATCAAATCCAAATTTCAAATTAAATATCCAATTTAAATCAAATTAAATTTCTAGTATAAAATCCATGAGATAAATCAAATTTTAAATATTTAACTATTTAAATAAATCCAAAATTTTAAATCAAGATTTAAATGTCCCAATAATTTCAAAATATATTTTCTAAAATAC
This sequence comes from Iris pallida, assembly GCA_029216955.1. Lineage (NCBI taxonomy): Eukaryota > Viridiplantae > Streptophyta > Magnoliopsida > Asparagales > Iridaceae > Iris > Iris pallida. The sequence goes on along the minus strand of JANAVB010027799.1, from coordinate 8,209,553 downwards.
TATTAATGAAAATTACATTATTATTTAGAAGTAACTTAAATAAATATTTATGAAATATATATGTAAGCACAAATAATGCATACTTTTTCTAGTACACAATAAAATATTATTTGTGATCAATAACTCTTAAAAAAAACAAAAGGCTTTTTATGACAAGAATAATAATTATATATAATATTTTGAAAGTGTATAATAAAATAGAAAAATGCTTTTCTAAAATATGTACGCTCGCACATATTCGCACTCGTCGAGCAAAAAATAAATAAATAAATAATAAAATTTCGTGCGCGACGTACAATACGACTACGCGACGTATAATACAAAAATTTAAATCAGTACCAAATTTAAAAAAATTAGTAGAAAATTTAGGGATTTTACATCCTACCCAACTTAAAAGAATTTCGTCCTCGAAATTAAGAATTTGCAGGGGATAGGAAAGTACAAGGGTATATCGATAAGGAAGTATTGTCAAATCATTGAGCGACACAAGGAAACGACTTTTAATGAAAACATGCATTAGAGTCGCGATTTCAATAATGGCGAAGATAATCATGGATTTACGCAAGAAGGAAAATGGTTAAGATAACGCGCTATAAGGAATAGTATGGGTTCAAGAAAAATAAATTATAGACCTTAAGGTTATGGTCTCTTGAGAGTAGGTTGAGGGCACGATTAAAAGAACGAAATAGATTCACTTAAATTAACTGATTAGAGGGTCTTTGATAGGGCCGAGTGGTTTAGGATGAAGATATAGCAACATCGAGTGATAATGGTCCTACTCGATAGGAAGGCTAGAGGAAGTTCTAGTGTAACGCCTTCGTCCTTCTAAAATAGGTGAAGGCGAAAGCAATCTAGAGTTCGAATACGAATACGTGATTCAATGACGATCAAATAATTTCAAAGGAATTGTCAAGGCAGTCGTGGATGGAATTCTAGAGGGCAAGTTTAGCTATGTCCCCATCCACGTAGAACGATAGATAAAAGCGAACCAAAGTGCACTAGGTTGATCAGACCATCATACACCGGTTCTGAGTAGGCAATACGTTAGTGGATGCATCCAATAACATATGTCATGAACAAGCTTGATAAAGAATTGAGCTTGCAAAAACTAGGCTACTTTAGCATCATTGGTCAGATAGTAAAAATATAGGCACGATGGTAGATGAAACAAATATGAATAGTCTTAGAGTCATAAAAATCTAAGTCTTGTTTATTTCTATACTACCATTCTACGGTTTTATTGCCCAAGGCTTGGTTGACCAAATGGGTTAAATTTCTCTAGTCTCTATGGTCTAGATAATACTATTTGTATTCCCTTAATGGTTAAGGGTGTGTCAAGTCGTGGGGTATTCTACCCAACTTAAAGAAGTCAGCTAAGGGTATTTGGGACATCTAACTAGTAGGGTTAATCTCTAGCAAGCACGAAGGGAAGATAAGAATAATGATAGGAGGAATCAAGCATGATGCAATCGATGAGTCGAATGGTAGTTCGAATATGGAATCGAAGAGGTCAAGTATGTGGATGAGATCCTAGACTTCTAATCCTATTTACAGGCTTGCTTGGTACGGTAAAGTAACGAAACAATTTATCTCGACCTGCATGGGCCACCACAAAAACATGTAACGCCCCAGTCCCAAAATACGTAGGACTAGGAACGTAGACATGCCAGCTGTATACATACGAAATATACTCCAATGTATGAAAACCTCGTATGAATACATGAGCTGTAAAATGCAGTAGAACCATAACTAATCTCATCCACACAAAAATGAATAAAAGATATCATATAAAGATAACGAATTGTCTTGATACAATATGTTGGGCGGAGACAAATCCACTACCAACAAAATAAGGAAAAATACATGGAAAATGAAATAAGTATGGCGAGCGAAGCAAAGACGATCCAAATGCAATCATCCTCGAAGAAATAGCGATGAACACGGCTAGAGCTAGAGCACCTGCAAAAGACAATAGCACACACCTGGAGAGATAACCAGGTCCTTAGAGGGACGTAACACGACACTTAATATCATGCCATATAAACTGAATAAATATTGCTCAAATAAATAAGTCAATTGGATTATAACATGGTCCAATACACACCTACTGAACGAGCGTACCATCCCCCCAACCAAACAAGGACAGGAGATGGTAAACTAATTCACGGTAGCGTATCTTTCCATGCTATGAATCCAATATGGTATCCGGACCCCAACAAGGTTCAATACCTTCTCATCGAAGTAGTAAGTCGCACCTACAACCAAACAAGGACAAGATGTGACGAGCTAATCCGCGACAAGTTATTGTTCCAAGCCACGGTCAGATACAAGTACCCAAACGAAAAGTACTCGTACCTAACGGATAAAGGTGCCTAACCGTTCTAAATAAAATGTTGTTAAGAACAATCCTTCCTATGCATGGGCCCTGGCTGAATAGGATCGACATAGTCCCCCCCTGGGCACCAGAGGCCCCATCAGTAAGAGCATGACGACCCGCAGAATCGTCAGTGGCCGTCAGTAATCATGGGTCATCAACCCCGTATCTCCAGCGGAGAGTCCGGGTCACAAGGTAAGTGCATCGAAGCCCATACGCTAAAGAATTGTCCTCCCCGCCCAATGCCTACTGTGTTGTATCCACAACACAAACCACTATAACCGCTAAGTCAATCTAGCATGCAATCTCTATTAGCGGTTATTCCTATCGCACGGCTTATATATACTGGTGGCCAGCCAATCACGCACTTCCGTGTCCTACATGCGACACACAACTTCGTGGTACAACGTGTCAAGGCCAATGAATGCAACACACAAGGTGGTCCCCTTAAATCTAGGTTTAATTTGTAAGAAAATAATACACAGCATGAAATATAATTGAACAGTAAGTTCTAACAGGTATGCCATGTATCACAGTTTATTTTGTATAAAGAAAGTAAATAATGCATGAAATATGAGCTAGAATAAATAAACAGCAAATGGCAAGGTGTCTTGCCTGGTAGGACGCCTGGTGTGCTGCAATGATCAATGTGGCATGAACTGTGACTTCGGTATAACAACTACACAAGGGGACCACTGTTGGTGGCACGGACAGTTCTATTGGGTCCAGAAGGGTCAATTTAGTGAGGGTTGGCATAAGGTAGTTTGGAATTTGAGAGAGAATAGGAATAATAGGATTAGGTCATGGACACGAGGATAATCAAAAGAAATTTGGATAAATGCGTTTTTAGAAAATATTTTATAATACTTGAAAATGATTTATAATTTTGAAATTACATTTTATTAATCCAAAAATATTCATAGCTAATTACTTGAAAATTTCATAAATCTTTTTGGGCTATCAATACTCAAAGTTTGTCAAGACATGTCTTTTATGTAGGAGACTATATTTTAAAATAGGTAGGTAAAAACTAATATAATAATTTATAGCATTCTTAAAATAATTTGACAATCTATATAAGGTTAAGCCCCGTAATAAATTTTTGTTTGCAAATATGTAAAAAAAATTCTTAATATTTATTATTTAAAACAATACAAGTAATACTAATGGTATACAACTATAGTAATAAAAACAATGTTATTACTAATAAGTATATATATTAATGTAATACACGTACAAAGTTTCTAGTAACAAAATCTACCAAATAACAAAATAATAATAATATTAATATTAATGGCATAGATGTATAAATAATAATAGAATTTGTAATTTATAATTACAGTAATAATAATAATAATAGCTGTTACAAAAAACAGAGAAACATAAAAGAAACAACAAAAAAAACAAGACAATTACCCAAGTCTACAGCATTCTCTCTATTAGAACGGGGAGAGAGAAAATTGAAAGGAAAGAAAAAAAGTTGGGGTGCGACGAAATCGAGATCGGCGGAGCGGAAAGGGGGGTCTGCCGGCGTCGAGGCAGTGGGAACGACAGGTGGAGGAGTAAGGACGGTGGTCACGGGGAGCGAGCGAGGAAGGGAAGGAAGAGAGGGAGCGGTTTTGGCGCGCGGCGGAGTGAGGAAGTCGCCGGCGGAAGGGGAGTAGGTCACGGCAGGCGGAGGATGGCGAGGCCAGGTGCGGAGGAAGAGGAAGGGGGTCGGGCGGCGACTGCTCCGGCGGTGGGAGCGGGTATCTCGTCGGCTGGGGAAAGAGGAACTCGGGGAGTGGCTGTGGAGCTCTACTCCGGTGGACAGCGGAGGAGAGCGGCGGATCTACACGACCGAGAGTCGGGGTACTACGCCGGGGCTGGCAAGCTGGGCGGAGAGAAGGGGCAAACTGGAGGAGCTCCGGCGAGGCGGGATCGATGGTCGGCGGCGGGGCGACGGCAAAGTGGTAGGTAAGGGTTTCTATTTTGATAATTTATTTTGGTGGTGTGATTGCTGGAGTGGGTCGAGGAGGGGACCGGAGTTGGGTGTTGTTGCCAGTGGTGGTACGGGGCCGATGAATGTGATGGCGGTGGATGGACGGGAGGTGGGATCTGGCAGTAGAGGAGAGACTGGTTGGGCGCGAAATGGAGGACGGTGGCAGTGGATGTGGGTAGGCCGGTCGCGGTTGCTGCGGCAATGGAGGCGTGGTGGTCGACAAGGCAGGGTAGGGTTAGGATTTGATTAGGAATTAGGAATTTGGAAATTAGGTTAAAGATTTGGGGATTAGGATTAGGCATTTGAGGATCAAAAATTGGGAATTTATATTGTGTCGGGGTTGTCGACACGAGAGAGAATAATGTATATATAAAAAATGATGGAATAAGAATTTGGATGGACACAGACACGATGCACGTAGATTTGTGGAGAAAATTTAGAGAATAAAAATACATGGATGAGTACCTGCCTATTTATAGGATGTGGAAATTCCCATTTGGATAGGATTAGGAAAAAAAATTTAAAACCCAATTAGATAATTCAATATATGATTTAATTTAATCCAATAATCCAAATCCAAATCAAATCCAAATTTCAAATTAAATATCCAATTTAAATCAAATTAAATTTCTTGTATAAAATCCATGAGATAAATCAAATTTCAAATATTTAACTATTTAAATAAATCCAAAATTTTAAATCAAGATTTAAATGTCCCAATAATTTCAAAATATATTTTCTAAAATACGATTAGTGAAAATTACATTATTATTTAGAAGTAACTTAAATAAATATTTATGAAATATATATGTAAGCACAAATAATGCATACTTTTCCTAGTACACAATAAAATATTATTTGTGATTAATAACTCTTAAAAAAACAAAAGGCTTTTTATAACAAGAATAATAATTATATATAATATTTTGAAAGTGTATAATAAAATAGAAAAATACTTTTCTAAAATATGTACGCTCACACATATTCGCACTCATCGAGCAAAAAATAAATAAATAAATAATAAAATTTTGTGCGCGACGTACAATACGACTACACGACGTATAATACAAAAATTTAAATCAGTACCAAATTTTAAAAAAAATTAGTAGAAAATTTAGGGGTTTTACAGAGGGGACCAGCACCAAGAGGACAAGGTCATGCTATGGCTCTGACCGTAGCAGAAGAGTTAGCTTCAGGTGAGGTGGTGGCAGGTACCATTCTCGTCAACTCTTTTCCAACATCAGTATTATTTGATTCGGGTGCATCGCATTCATTTATGTCTGTACGATTCGTAACACGGGTAGGACTGGAGCCCGAGTCATTATCAGTAAGGCTCAATATACTTACTGGTAACGTTCTTGTAGGGGTAGATAGAGTCTATTCCTCATGTCGAATCGTAGTTAGCGGTAGAGAGTTTCCTGCTAGATTGATAGAATTCCCGATTGTCGACTATGATGTGGTCCTAGGAATGATTGGTTGAAGGATCAATACGCAAGAATAGATTGCCATGTTGGCAAGATTATTTTTGGTATTCCCGGCGAAGAAGAGTTTTCATTTTCTAGAGGTGAAGTAGAACCTTCTCCACCAGTATTGAGGATGGCAGTAGCAGAAGCAGTTCAATTTCCTAGAGTAGTAGAAGAGTTTCCTGATGTGTTTCCCGAAGAGCTTCCAGGTATGCCACCGGAGAGAGAGATAGATTTTACTATCGACTTGATTCCAGGGACTGCACCAGTGTCAGAGAGAGTCTACAGGATGGCACCTTCAGAATTAGAGATCTTGTACAAGATGATTGAAGAACTCAGAACCAAGAGATTCATTCGTGCTAGTGGATCGCCTTGGGGAGCCCCGATGCTTCTTGTGAAAAAGAAGGATGGTACGTTAAGATTATGTGTTGATTACCGTACCTTGAACTCTGTAACAACCAAGAACAGATATCCTTTACCAAGGATAGATGATTTATTTGATCAACTCAGTGGGGCAGCAGTATTCTTGAAGATTGACTTACGGTCAGGATACCATCATATCAGAGTCTGAGAGCAAGACATCCCGAAGACAGCATTCAGATCTAGATATGGGCATTGGGAGTTCCTTGTTATGCCATTTGGAGCGACCAATGCGCCAGCCGTATTTATGGACCTCATGAATCGTATCTTTATGCCCTATTTGGATCAGTTTGTGATAGTATTTATAGACGACATCTTGGTCTATAGCAAGAATAAGGCAGAGCATGAGCAGCATCTTCGTGTAGTTCTTCAGATTCTCAGAGAGCACCAGTTGTACGCGAAGTTTAGTAAGTACGAATTTTGGCTAGATCATATTTCGTACTTAGGTCATATCATCACCAGAGGTGGAGTGGAAGTTGACCCCCAGAAGATAGTGGCTATAGAGACGTGGCCAGCACCTAGCACCGTCGCCGAAGTTCGGAGTTTTCTAGTATTGGCTGGCTATTACCGACGGTTTGTGTCAAACTTTGCTCGAATTTTAGCACCACTGACGTAGTTGACCCATAAGGATGTGCAGTTTGCTTGGACAGCAGAGTGTCAGAGTTCATTTGAGAAGTTGAAGCGGAGATTGATGACGGCTCCCATTCTTACGCTTTCAGATGGGACTGGAGGATTTTCAGTTTATTGTGATGCTTCCGGCAGAGGATTGGGATACGTCTTGATTCAGCATGGTAAGGTAGTAGCTTATGCGTCACATCAGCTTCGTGATCAAGAGAGGAATTACCCAACCCATGACTTGGAATTAGCAGCGGTGGTATTCGCACTCAAGTTATGGAGGCATTATTTGTATGGAGATCGGGTAGAGATTTTCACCGACCACAAGAGTCTTAAGTATGTGTTTACCCAGAAGGATCTTAACATGCGTCAGAGAAGATGGCTAGAGCTACTTGTGGATTATGACATCAACCTGCAGTATCATCCTGGGAAGGCCAACGTTGTTGCAGATACATTGAACAGAAGAACTGGAGTTTATTTCCAAACAGTGCAACCAAAATTATTAGCAGATCTTCAGTAGATGGGAATAGAAGTAGTTCTTCCTACCAATGTGGCATTGATGGCTAGCATACAAGTTCAGTCCAGTATAGTTGAGAGGATTAAGTTAGCTCAGTCAGCAGATTCTAAGCTTCAGCGGCTTAGGACAGAATGTGCAGCAAGACGGAGACCAGAGTTATGCATTCATGATGATGGTACACTTCAACATAGGAGGCATCTTTGTGTACCCAGTGGTGATATCAGACAAGAGATTATGGCAGAAGCTCACAGTTTACAGTATTCAATTCATCCCGGCTGTACGAAGATGTACCGAGACATCCGTCAGCATTTCTAGTAGAATGGCATGAAGAGGGAGATAGTCCGGTTTGTCTCTCGTTGTTTAGTTTGCCAACAAGTTAAAGCTGAACATCAGAGGCCAGCTGGACTTCTTCAACCTTTACCGATCCCAGAATGGAAATGGGAGCACATTACCATAGATTTTGTAACTGGGTTACCTAAATCCCCAGCTGGAAGAGATGCTATCTGGGTTATTGTTGATCGTCTCACGAAGGTAGCTCATTTTTTTTCCTTCAGAGTTGGTCAGTCGACGGATCAGCTAGCAGAGATGTACCTCAGGCATATAGTCAGGTTGTATGGAGTGCCAGTCATTATCGTGTCCGACAGAGATTCAAGATTTATATCGCACTTTTGGCAGAGTCTTCAAGAGAGCTTGGGGACTCGACTCAAGTTTAGTTCAGCTTATCATCCGCAGACAGATGGTCAGTCAGAGCGTACGATCCAGACTCTTGAAGATATGTTACGGTCATATACAGTCGACTTTGGTGGTTCATACGAAGATCACCTGCATCTCGTAGAATTCTCCTATAACAACAGTTTTCAGGCCAGTATCCAGATGGCACCCTTTGAAGCGCTGTATGACAGAAAGTGCAGATCACCTTTAGCTTGGGATGATATCGGCGAGAGGCAGATGCTTGGTCCAGAGATGATTACGCAGACTATTGAGGTGGTCAGACAAGTCAGAGATCATCTTCGAGTTGCCCAAGATCGTTAGCGCCATTGGGCCGATTCTCATCGGCGCGTTCTTGAGTTTTCTATCGACGACCATGTATTCCTTAGAATCTCGCCTACCCATGGCGTCATTCGATTCGGCGTATGGGAAAAGCTTAGTCCTAGGTATATAGGGCCGTTCGATATTCTAGAGCGAGTAGGTGATGTGTCCTATCGTCTCGCTCTTCTGCCGTCGTTATGTGAGGTGCATGATGTCTTCCATGTATCTCAATTACGATGGTATATTCCGGATCCGAGCCATGTCCTTGATCATTCGGAATTGGTTGTTGGTACCAACCTTTCGTATGAGAAAAGGCCTGTATCCATATTGGACCGAAGAGAGAAGGTACTCAAGAATAAGACTATTAGTTTAGTCCGTGTTGCTTGGGGCCATCACTCTTTAGGTGAGTCAATGTGAGAACGTGAGGATGATATCCGATCGCAATATCCACACTTGTTTGACTCATAAGATATAATGTCTTCCTTATGCCTTATGCTTTTACTTCCTTGCTTGCATAAATGATTGCTTGATTGACTGCTAGTCGTAGCTTGCTTATGATTAATATAGCTTGTCCCGACACCTCTAGACTCTTGATTAAATTTCGAGGACAAAATTCTTTTAAGGTGGGTAGAGTTGTCACTCCCGTTTCCCGTTATACGTATTTTTAGGATACGTATACGGATTTCTGACAATTGTCAGGTGGCCGCTATTTTTATTTATCTTGCTTAGCTTAGCCTTAGTTTAAATCTTGACTTGATTGGTTCAACATGACTTGGCTTGGCTTGGTTTGTTTATATTGGGTTGAGATGAGAGGGGTTGCTATATAAGTCAACTTCTTCTCTCTCCTCCATTATTTGTATTTACTTCTTCATCTTGTTTATTTACTCCTCCCACCTACCAAGCCTAGGCAAGTGTAACTTTCTTCATGATGGATCTCAAGTTTTATTGTTCCATTCCCTTTCTTACTTCATTCTAAGCCTCTTTAGAACTTGACATTTTTGGATTTGATGGATGGATTCTTGTAGATCTAAGTTTGTAATTTTTCAGTTTTCTTAGTTTTAATCACTAAAACTTGGTTATTTTCGAAATCTAATGGTTCCATGTAGTAGGAAATTCAATTCTACCCAATTTTGGCTTTTGAACCACTTGATTTCGACTTCGTATGAGAAAGTTATGCCATTTTTGAGTTCATGGGTTCCCCACACCTTTTGGTGCTGTCGGGACGATGAACAGTGCCGTGCGCAGTGTCTTCGCTACAGCGCGCCCGCGCGTCGCGCTTGCGCACAACGTGCGCCGTGGGCGATTTTGTCCGCGCGCAATGCGCAACCTGCGCGCCTTGCGCACTTCTCGGCCGCGCGCCCGTGCGTCGCGCTTGCACACAACGTGCGCCGTGGACGATTTTGCTCGCATGCAATATGCAACTTGCGCGCCGTGTGCCCGTACGCCACGCTTGCGCGCAACGTGCGCCGTGGACGCTTTTGCTCGCGCGTAATGCGCAACTTGCGGGCTGTGCGCCCGTGCACTTCTCTGTCGTGCGCCCGCGCGCCGTGCTTGCGTGCAACGTGCACCGTGGGCGATTTTTGCCTGCACAACTTGCGCAGGTCACTCCAAATGACTGTTTTTGCTTCTTTGATCTGTTTTGTAGCTAAAATCTAGAATAACTCAAAACATGAAAGTTGTAGATCTTTTTCTTGGCTTAAACAATATGTTATTAGTTATTTTACGCAAGTTTCTCTCAATCATGATAATGTAAGGATAGAACACGATAGTGGCCTGTTAAGGCGCACTCTTAACAAGTATCAAGTAACATGATAATTCTCGATAGTGACCCGTCGTGGTGCACTCTTGACAAGTAACTTGACATGATAATTCTTGATGGTGGTCCGTTGTGACGCACTCTTGACTTGATAAAGTAACCTAACATGATAATCTCGATATGCCTTGCTAAGTAAATCTTATCTTGACACCGTGGGTGTTTGTGCTTGTATAAGCTACATGTCTCGTCTTGTATCATGTCTAGGATGTAAATTCCTGATTTCTACGGTCAGGGATTCATACTGAATCTGACTAGGATAATGACTAGAGTGATCAAGTAGCTCATAAAGTGATTTCCCAACTACAGGCAGTCCCGTTATCTGGGCGCTTTTAATTGGACTTGTAGCCTGCCGTCGAGTAGGGCACATTTTCAGCACACTGTCATGTGTTGTACCCCCAAGTCACCTAATCCAACTCTCTCAACTTGTGACCGGATAACCTGGATTAAGACTGCAGGGCTTGTGGCTGTTGGAACATCTCGATGCATCTTGTTAATAACTAAGCTTGCGATAACCCTAGTTAGTTAGAGTATCAAGCCGTACTCTTTGCTTGGCCGTGAATGATGGATAGAGTCCTATCTTGTCTAGTCTTGCCTAGATCCAGTACATGGCTATCCCAGGACATGCTTGTTTATGCTTTACTTTATCGATAATTGGTTAGAGACTAAGTTCTGTTCAGGTGAAGGGTTACAACCCCGGTCCTTGTTTGTTTTACGGGTTGTAACTTGGTTACCGGAATAGTCCGTTAATCATCTTATCGTTTATCACCCTGCTTTCTCTAGCTCATGTCTTTTGTTATTCTTTATGTATCATGTGCTAATATGCTGGTTTTAGTTCTTAAGTGAAGCGTCCCTTGTGGCACTTGCTCTTTCTGGGGTCTGACCCAGCTGGTTTTGTATGGCCAGATTTTGGAGTAGCTCCCGAGGATCTCTCTGTCTTTCAGCCAGATGGTGACCACTAGGCACAACCCTAGCAACGAGTGGGTTCTTATTTTGCTCTCCCCCTTCCTTGTAAAAATATTCTTTTGAGGCGTTTAGCCGTCGAGCAAGTGTTAGCTCGTCTGCAACTTTACTTACTGTCTGCCTACGGATGTAACATGATTGACAAATCCTAGGGTTGATCATGTATGACTGAAACTCTTCCTAGTCTTCATATTTTGTATGACTAGCTTCATGATCATCTGAATATGTGATGTTTGGGATGCCTTACTTTGTATGTCTGATGATCTAACATCTTGTAACATTTACTTACTTGCTTGAGATTGAGACACTAGGCTTGTTCATGACCATAAGAGACTGTTGGCTTGTAGATAAACCCTCATGCATCTAGACAGCCGTGACCGTATATCGAGGTAGATTATACTTCAATGTACGTAGCTGGCTGTGTCTGTCCCCCGCTCTCCAGTATTCTGGTTCTAGGGCGTGACATCCAGGGTACCCCATTTGTGTACTTCCAGAGCAACCATGGACTTAGGCAAGGCGATCCTCTGTCCCCTTACCTATTCACGCTTGTCATAGAATAGTACTTCACATGCTTGATGGACATGGCAGTGCATCATGGGAGACTGGTTCTATTGTTCAGGAGGATTGACCCCCCGATTACCCACCTTATTTATGCAGATGATCTCTTGGTCTTCATCCAGCCATCTACGGAGGGTATGCACACGATTGCGGAGATTATAGGAGAATTGGAATCCCTTTCAGGCCTCCAAATGAACAGAGAGAAGAGCAGGGTGTATTTCAGCTCCCTCAGCTCCCAGAAGGAGGAGTGGGCCGACGCGCTGGGAGTCGAGAGAAGCTATTTATCGGTGAAGTATCTAGGGGTCTCTCTCACAGTTAACTATATGCGAGATCATGACTGCCATAGTCTGGTGGAGTACGTCCAGAGGAGGGTTGAAGGATGGCAAGCCGCTGGTTTATCTTTTGGAGGACGCATCGAACTGGTTAGATCGATGATATTAGCTATGGCCCATTTTTGGCTGCAATTCATCCTACTTTCTATTGCCACTATCAGGAAAGTGGAGCGAATTTGTGCAGACTTTATATGGAGGGGTCGTATGCATGTGATCTCCTGGGAGCAGCTTTATCGGCCCAGGAAGGAGGGAGGAGTAGGGCTACGGTCATTATTGGAGATCAGGGAGGCCTCGACGCTGAAGCTGGCATAGAGATTCATCAATAGGAGATCCTTCTGGGCTGACTGGATGCATAACAGATGTGTGAAATATGGCAACTTCTTGGACTGTGGCACGGACAACAATCATTCCGTCACTTTCAAGACTATTTTGAGACATAGGGGGTACTCAAATCTGCAATCCGAAGGGTCATGAAGGATGGGACTGGTACGAACCTCTAGCGGGATCCTTGGATTGATCGTCAATCTCTATTAGAGATCAGGGGAGCACCGTCGCATCAGGAGGATAGAAGGGGTCTGACTTGCCAACGGATTATCCGAGAAAAAGAGTGGAGGCCTGAGTCCTACAGCTATACCGAGGAGCTTGGTAAGATTATCAGGACAGTCGCCTTTGACCTAGTACTGTCAGCTGATCGATGGGTCTGGGATCTGCCTGGAGTTTCTACTGAAGCTGCTATAACCTCGTTAGGCGCACTTTTTCTCTGAGTTCTGACTATGAGTTCGTATGGTGTAAGGGTCTTGCAAGGAAGATGCAACTGTGTGTTTACCGGCTTCTTCTTGGTCGTCTTTTGACGAGGGATCGACTTACTGCTTTTGGGGTTCAGGTTCCTGACCCTAAGTGTATGCTATACAGTGTGAAGAATGAATCTAGAGGGCACATTTTCTTTGAGTGTGACCTGTCATGGCAGATCTGGTCTGAGCAAAGCAAGGTGTTGGGTGGATGTGACTCAGGAAAGGGAGTTGGGGACATCATCACTGTGCTCCGAGATAGCAGAGGAAGAGGACAGGACTGGTTCCGGACCGCTAGAGTTCGATTGGCTGCCGCTGTTTGGCATGTATGGAGGGAACGAAACCGTCGTATCTTTGAGGGGCTAATCACCCCTCCTGTAGGCATCCTCCATAACATTGAATTCGATATAAATGTTATGGGAAACTGAAGAGTGGGAGTCCCACTATGATTGTATGTTGTAAGATTATTGTGGTGCATTTGAAATAAAATTTATCATTTTTCCAAGATATATATATATATATATATATATATATATATATATATATATATATATATATATATATATATAGAGAGAGAGAGAGAGAGAGAGAGAGAGAATAAGGGAGGTGAGGTGCCACCCTATGGGTGGTGGCTATGTGTCACCCCCCATTCTATCATCTTGCACCGAAATGTGTGCAAGTGCATGATGATAGCATGGGGGGTGATATATATATATATATATATATATATATATATATATATATATATATATATATATATATATATATATATATATATATATATATATATATAGAGCGATCTAGATGGTAATACTTAATATCTTAACAAAAACGCTATTTGTCTCCCAAAAATTTGGGTGATGCCATCTCCCATTATGTGTTATATGACATGGCTACTGACATGACATTTGACATAACAAATTTTAATATTTAAATTAACATTAAAATTAAAATTAAGATTTACATTAAAATAAAAATAATATTAACATTAACATTAAAAACTAATATTAACAATAAATATTTTTGGATAATTAATTTTTTGGATTAAAATTTGTCACGTCCGCTGTTATGTCAGCTGCCATGCCAGATGCCACATAATGGGAGATGACATCACCCAAAGTTTTTGGGAGGCAAATAGCATAGTTAATAACTTAAAGAAAAGTTCAGGGTAATTATTCTTTAATTATGGAATATTTTAACAAATGCCCCGTTTTAAATATGAAAACTAGCATATACTTTCACTTTTAAAAAAAAAATCCCATTTCTTTGTATGAAAAAAAAGAAGATATGCCCCCACTATTTTGATTAATATCATTACTGTTTTACACAGATTTGAGACATTTGCTAGTTTAATAAAAAAAAAAAGGTGGAGATGTATGCTTGTTTTAACATTTAAAATGAGATCATTTGCTAAGAAATCTCTTAATTTATTTTTCAGGACGGCAATGACAGCCAAAATAAATCACAACTAAAAATACGCAAACGCAAACACAAACACATTTGTCCAAATAATTTGTACCCATAGCATGTAGATCCAACCTTGGTTACATTTTTTATTAATTATACCACTAGACAAGTGCGGCATCATAAGCCGCAATGCGTGCAATAGCACGTAGTTCCATCGCAACGGTATATACTAACATGTTGCCCAGCCGATCCAACGAATGTACATACACGATTACATTCACCATCCGCATCTCCCTCATCGACACATTTTACGTTATCATTTCGTTCCTCAGTGCAGTCCCCGACATCAATTGTCACCACTTCTGAAAATAAAGAAAATGGTCCAATGAGCACCCGCGTTTAATTGAAGATGGAAAATATGTAAAAAAATAAAAATAAATTATAAGAAATATGTGAAAAATAAATTAATTTTACAAAATTATTTTATTAGAAAAAAAAATTATATGAAAATTTAAATTTGTTTACGAAAAACTTAATTTGAATGTTTGATTGTCTTTATTTTTCACAGATACTAGTTATTTTTTATGGAAAATAATATTTTCTTATGGGGTGGATCAGTTTCATCTTCAACCATCTTGGAAAAAAAAAATACGAAAAATAATAGTTTAAAAAAATTAATTTTATAAAAATATAAGCTATCAAATTCTACAATTGGTAGAAAATTTGTGTTAGAATATATTTTTCATAGAAAAAGGTCCTATCAAACACAGCCTTATATACAAGTTGTAGAAACGAGTATGCAGTACTAATAACAAGGTGAAGTTAACAATGAAATGAAATATCAGTAGATAAGAAACTAAAGTACATGCAACTACAAATTATAATAGTAAGCTTCCAGCGAGTATATAAAATCAAGAAGAGATCGAGAAGAACCGTAGGATGAGAGAAACAGCATGAAGATGAGAACGAGAGCTATTTTCTTAGATCCCATTAATTACAAGCAGCAAAACACACACGTAAGTAAGAGTGAGAGATCAAAGAGGTGCGAGGAAGGATGGGATGCTTGATTATTACTTAAATAGCTCCTTCACTCATTAAGTGGAAGAGATTCGGCAAATGTAATTAGTATATGTTGTTTGCCCAGGACAAAAAAAAGACATGGACAAAAAGGAAGTGCATAGGTTCGGCAATGTAATCAAGGATGGACTTCAAATGGTATTTCTTGCTCTAGAGAACTAGGGGATTACTGACAATACACAAATACACAAAGTGGTAGTATATATCACAATTTCTGCATTCATAGACTGTCAAAAGTGAGGACGGTCAAAATTTTAGCAGTTTTGTGTATATTCAGGAAGGTCAAAATTTTGGTGGTCTTTGACATTCCAGCACTGCAAAAAATTTGACAATCCTATGTAATAAGGACTGTCAATTTTTTTTTTACAATTTTGACTATGCACAGAATTGCAAGTACCAAGCCGTCATCCTATCAAATGAAGGATAAATGTAAGGACACGTTCGCAACTCCGAAGGCCAGTCCATTATGCCATCTATGTAAGTTACATGTTGAAATCATTGACCATTTATTGCTAGATTGTCCTATAACAGTATTTGCTGGAGGAAGCTGCCCACAGTTCACCTTAGGATCCATTCGAATGCTTCCATTCAAAGCCTACTGCAAGGGCTGATGTCTCTATCACTTTTTACCTGTTGTGGGCAATTTGGAAGGCAAGGAACGGAGCATTATTCAACAACATTCCAATAAATTGTGACAGCAAAATCAGCCTCTAGATTGCAAGCTTCATATCAAAGTTCTTGCAAGTGGGAATGTCACCAATCGCAGAGAGATGGCGACCACCTCCAACAAACTTCTGGAAACTGAACTTCGATGGGGTCTACTGCGATGGGAAAATAGCTGCCGCTGCAGTCCTACGAGATGACCAGGGATGTTCAGGGGTGCCATTTCGATGTTCAAATATGGAGGAGGACCACTACTTGCGGAAGGGGAAGCTCTAAATCTTGGGATACAACTATGCAAAAAAAGAAAGGAACATGAACTTAATATTGGGGGGTGATTACGCGGTCGTGGTAGATACCATTAATTTCAAAGATGATTCTATATTGTGGCAAACAAGACATGTCATTGAAGAAGCTCGATCAATGATGAGAAGATCAAATGGTGTTTCCTGCGCCTTTGCTCCTAGACAATAGAACTCGGTTGTCCATCTGATGGCAACGACTACCTAGATTCTGCTGAATTTCCTGTAACTCAAATGTTTCGAGTAGCACATATGTATTTATGGGACAACATCCCATAGGATACGTCTATACTCTGTTCCACTGAATAATATAAGTTTTACTACTCGACTTTCAAAAAAAAAAAAAAAAATTCCGTTAGGCCGGTCTATTTCTCAATTACATGGTCGACCATAAGCACAACTCCGAACACTTCGTAACAGAAGCTACCATAAACTCTCCCCTTCCGTGAGGATGATATCCGATCACGGTATCCACACCTGTTTGACTCACAAGGTATATCTCTTTCTGTATATCTTGATTGTTTTAACTCCTCATGCTTGTCACCTTGTGAATAGGATTGTTTGGTGTCGTCAATAGTTTAACATAGATATGTTACTTATCATTGGCATTGTAGAATGAATTGTTTGCTCGATTGCTTATGCTTAAATTAGTTTAGCTTTGATGTCCCTATCCCGCTTAGATTGAAATTCCGAGGACGGAATTTTTCTAAGGAGGGTAGAGATGTCACTTCCCGTTCCCAGAATACGTATTTTTAATGCATGTACTGCTTTAATATGTTTATTTAATATTTATCATTTATTGTTCTGTATTTAAATTTTTTTAATTTTATGTCCATTAAATTTCTGTAATTTAATTTCTGCATTTTATTTTCTGCTTTCTTACTTTGCTTTAGCTGTACTTTAGGTTCGGCTTGGTTTAGTTAGTTGGTTCAGCCTAAACCGAAATAAACCCCTACCTACCACCCCCTTCCATTTAAAGCTACTTCCTTTCTCTCTCTTCTTTACTTCACCATTAATCATCTTCTTCCTCATAACTCTTCCCCCACCAACCAGCCACCAAGGCAAGTGCCAAACTTGCTTCTTGATGGATCACCATTATTATCGTTCCATCATCTTCATTTCTGGGTTTTGAGCCTCTTTAGTACTTAACATTTTTACTTTCCATGGCTTATTTGTTGTAGATCTAAGTTTGTTGTATTTTTGGATTTCTTAGATTTTGATCTAGTAAACTTTGTTATCTCCAAGTTTTGATGGTTCCATGTTGTAGAGAATTTCGTTTTACCCCATTTTGACCTATGGAAGTTCATATTTGAGCTTAAAATGAAGGGATTGGAGAACTTGGAAGCAATGGTTTCCATGGTTCTGTCCTTAGGAATTCGGAGAAGAAGATCAGTTCTGGCCGCATATGAGCTTGACCGCATGAGTCTTCATGCGGCAAGTCCCCTGGCCGCATGGGCATTTCCAGCCGCATGAGTTCATTCGTTTGAGCCGCATGAGACTGATTTCCAAATCCCAGGCGCATGAGACTTATCAGCCGCATGAGTTCTTAGCTACCCGCATAAGCATTCGGTCCCGCAGCCGCATGGCGCTGCATGACTTCTCACCCGCATATAGGATTGCACTTATTCTAGCCGCATGAAATTAGTTTTCCATAGCCGCATATAGGCTTGTCCCATGTTCAGCCGCATGGGCGCATGTCATTTCAGCCGCATGGGCGCATGTCATTTCAGCCGCATGGGCGCATGTTATTTCAGCCACATGGGCGCATGTCATTTTGAGCCGCATGGGGTTTGCTATCCTCCTTAGCCGCATAGAATTTCTTTTGACCATATAGGCGCATGTAACCTTAGCCGCATGAGACTGCAACCTATTTCAGCCGCATGGCTTAGGCATTACTGAACTGAACCGCATGGGACTATTTCAATCCCGGCCGCATAGGTGCATGATTGTCCCGGCCGCATGAGTTTAAGTTTCCTTAGCCGCATGATTTCCTGGCCGCATGAACGCTGATTCTAAGCCTTTTTGGCTGATCCTTGTTCCAAATTGACATTAATTGACATTGATTGACATTGATTGACCTTGACTAATTTCCTTGGCTTTTATTAACATTAGTTATTGCCTTGACATTATAATATGATAATGGTTATCTCGATTAATAATTGATCATGCGTTCCTAGTTGGAACTAAGAGACTGGCTAGTCGTCTTATTGAATTGAATGAATAAGACACGTTCATATTAACTATGAACTATTGCAATCGACTGGCTAATTTCGAATATTGGCATACAGGCACATGCAGGCTTCAAATTATTTATTTATTTATTTAGTTATTTATCTATCTTACAAAAACAGCATGTGTACTCTATGGTCAAGGCATAATTACTCCGTGGTTAATTTTGATTGTTGCATTACGCTATGTGAGACCTACAACCTGACCGCACTGGTATTATTATAGAGTTGTGCATACCGTACCCCGTACGAAAGTACTCATTCGAATGACCATGACCCACGGCATGGGACTTCTCTCAACGTAGAGATTATTAAGTTAAATAAAATAATGATTGCATGGAGAGAATGGATTTTCGAGTTCTTACATGTCAGCCCTCTTGGGACTAGTAGTGCCCGACAGGCCGGTTGGTCCCCACAGATACTGCACATCTGCCACACGGGCAGGGAGCGGTATCTGGTTATATTATCTATTGTATATTGTATATTGATGACGGGCGTCCCGCTGGGACTCGTCTAATTCATGATTGGCGCAATTGATTGACTGGGTAAAACTAACCTTGCTTGTACATAGTAAGAACTGAGGAATCCTTTATTGTATAATCCCAGGGTAACTTGGGACTTATAGTAGCAAGCCGTAACAGTTGCATGGCCGTTTAAATCGATTTATTTGTGTACTGTACCTACTCTGTTACCTAACTGAGATGATCAGAATGTCAGGACATGACGGGCCAACTTCTGTCCTTGTTTGGTTGGGAGGTTGGTTCGATGTGTCGTGATATTATATAAATTCCAGTAGTCAGCAGAGATCTATTTATGTTTCCTATTACTGGTTTTATTCCTCATATCGTGCTCCCTTGCGGTACTTGCTATTAGAGGTCTAACCTCTCTGGTTTTGCATGGCCAGATTTAGAGCCGGTCCCCGAGGATCCAGCTTACTTCTACCTCCAAGATGGTCAATACTAGAGGGATGATCGCAGGAGGACTCGAGTGGGTTCCTTACTTCCCCGCTCGTTTTGTTAAATACTTTATACTTTGCCGTTTGGCACCGACATGTTAGTCGGATTATCTTGTACCTACTTTTACATAATTGTAATTAAGTCAGACTGCAGCTGATAACAATTGTGTATACCTTACTACATCATCTGGCTGTATTTTGTAAAGCCAGATATCAAGAACATTTTTACTGAGTGTTTGGAAAGCCTTACTGCTTTATCTCACATGTTCTCTATTTCTGTTACTTGTTTGAATGATTGAGATAATAGATGTGAAGGGACCATAGAGAGACTTTTATGTAGTATGCACCCCCTCGTCTTGTAGATAGCATTGATCATATTATACGGTATTCATCTACCCGTAATACGTAGCTGGCTGAGTCATTCTCCCGCTCTCCAGTGTTCTGGTTCTGGGGCGTGACAAGGTTTTAGTGGTGGCCCATGCAGGTCTGAATTTAGACTTGTGGAGTGTTTTAATAGGATGTCTCAATCACACATGTTTCTCCTTGATCTCATAATTCATTAATTCTTAACTCCAGCTTGACATTCCGGTATCTTTTGACTTCATTGATCCTTCCTGTCCGGTCGTTTGATTATTTTCTTGTCCCTTTTCTTAGGGGCACCTCATCCGTACCTGTCAGAGCTGGGCAGCAACAACATGGACAGCATGGACAACATGACCAGGTCGGTCAGCAACAAGAGCCGGTACTAACTCAAGAGGCTATTCAAGAAGAAATGATAGTAGAAGCAGCAGCTGGATCGCAGTATCCAGAGGATCCACCACCACCAACAATTCTACCTACCCCTACGAAAATGGACACACCGACCCTTCTAGAGATCATGAGGGGAATGATGGCTACTCAGCAACACCAGATGTTAGCCCAGCAGCACATGCATACTCAGTTGCAGGAGCAGAATGTACTACTCAACCAAGGATTGCAGACGACATTGGAAAGAGGGGCGAGGCCAGATTCAGGAGCATCAACCAGATTTTGCAAGTTCAACCCCCGCCGTTTCGAGGGCACAGAGGATGCCATCTCAGCAGATGCATGGCTTAAAGATATTGAGGCTATTCTGGCAGCAGCTAAGGTTCTGGCAGAAGAACGTGTGGATCAAGTGAAGTTGTTACTTCAGGATCTCGCGCGTGATTGGTGGGAATCAGAGGAAGTGGGCATCAGACGTCCCGTTGCTTGGGATAATTTTACCGCAAGGTTCAAGACAAAGTACTATAGAGTTGTAGCGCAGTTTGAGCTACAACAGATGTTTATCAATCTTAAGCAGGCCGGCAAGACGGTAGATACTTATACAGCGGAGTTTTACAGATTGAGTAGGTTCGCCCCAGAGATGGTAGCAACAGAGAGCCAGAGGGCGATGAGGTTCCAGCAAGGGTTTCACCTTGAGCTCTTGCAATTGATAGAGGGGCACAACTACCAGACTTTTGACGAAGTATTGACGGCAACTCGAAGGCATAAGATCACCATTCAGAGGATTACAGCAAGGACTGGAGGTCAGAAGAGATCTCACAGTCAGATTGAAGGAGGAGGGGGAGCAGCGTCCCGAACAACGGCACCATCCCCTGGCATTCGTACCCACGATGTGGCGATACGAGGGCCAGCACCACCCAAGCAGCCACAGCATCAGCAATAGCAGCAGAGGAAGAACCAGCAACCCCCAGCGGGCTGCACTTATTGTGGGAAGATAGGGCACACTAGAGATGTGTGTCGGACATTGAACGGACTGTGTTTGATATGTGGAAATCCAGATCACCGGGTTACCACATGTCCCATGAATTCAAGGTCAGGATGACCAGTGCAGCAGTTTCTTGCTCTGCCAGCACCAGGGACAGGACAGTATAAAGGACCAGCGGTAGCAGTGAGACCATTGGCCCAGCGTCCGTTGATGCCACAAGCTCAGATGTATCGGCAGCAGGGACCGCCGATGCAGCAACACCAACATAGACCCCCCAGCATCATCAAGGCAGGGGCCAGTAGCAGCACCAGGCTAGGCCACAGCATGGGAACCAACAAGGAGGTCGAGGGCAGGCATTCACTCTGTCCTTGGAGGAGGCATTGGCATCAGGAGATATTGTTGCAGGTAACATTCTCGTCGCCTCATATCCCGCAGTAGCATTGTTTGATTCGGGAGCATCACACTCATTTATATCTGCACAATTTACGACACGGCTAGGAATGGAGTTCGAGGCATTGCCAGGGAGGTTGAATATACTCACTGGCAATGGGCTCGTAGAAGTTAGTAGAGTCATTCTAGCATATAGTATTGTCGTTTGCGGGCATTCCTTACCCGCCCAGTTGATAGAATTTCCTGTTGGAAATTTCGACGTTATCTTAGGCATGGACTGGTTGAAAGACAGTCATGCGACAATAGATTGTCGTAAAAGGAGTGTATCTTTTGATATTCCAGGCATGAAGAGATTCACCTTAGTCAGATCAGAGGCAACTCAGCAAGAGCAGGGAGTAATAACGGTAATGGAAGAAGTTCGAGTTCCGAAGGTAGTTGAAGAGTTTCTAGACGTATTTTCCGAAGAACTTCCAGATCTACCACCGGTAAGGAATATTGAGTTCAGCATAGAATTGGTACCTGGAACTAAACCGATATCAGATCGAGTTTACAGAATGGCAAATTCAGAACAGGCCAAGGTATATCAGCACATAGAGGAATTGAAGAAGAAGAAGTTCATCCAAGCTAGCATATCACCATGGGCAGCACCAGTGGTACTTGTGGATAAGAAGGATGGGTCATCCAGATTGTGCATTGATTACAGGAAGCTTAACGCGGCAACAGTAAAGAACAAGTACCCACTACCCAGGATCGACGACTTGTTTGATCAGTTGAGCAGGGCTAGAGTTTTCTCCAAGATAGATCTTCGTTCAGGGTACCATCAAGTGAGAGTCCGGAAGGAAGATATTCCCAAGACAGCGTTCAGGTCGAAGTATGGGCATTATGAATTCTTAGTGATGCCGTTTGGTTTGACCAATGCTCCAGTAATATTTATGGATTTGATGAACCGCATCTTTATGCCGTATTTAGATCAATTTGTCATTGTGTTCCTTGACAACATTCTCGTATACTCTGCTAGTGAAGAGGAGCATGAAGACCACCTCAGGAAAGTGTTGCAGGTTCTGAGAGAGAACCAGTTGTAATATGTCAAGCTCAGTAAGTATGAGTTCTGGACGGATCACATTTCATTTTTGGGTCATATCATATCAGGAGCTGGAGTAGCAGTAGATCCCAAGAAGATAGAAGCAGTAGAGAGTTGGCCAGTGCCCAAGACCGTAGCTGATGTACGAAGTTTCTTGGGATTGGAAGAATATTACAGAAGGTTTGTATCAGATTTTGCAAGACTTTCAGCACCCATGACCCGCTTGACACGAAAGGATGTACCATTCGTCTGGTCGGCAGAATGTCAGGCATCATTTGAGAATCTAAAGCAGAAGTTGATATCAGCGCCTATTCTTACGTTGCCAGTTGGACCCGGAGGTTTTACAGTATATTGTGATGCGTCAGGTAAAGGACTTGAATGTGTCCTCATGCAGCATGGAAAGGTGATAGCATACGCATCTAGGCAACTTCGGGACCACGAGAAGAATTATCCAACTCATGATTTGGAATTGGCGGCAGTAGTATTTGCTTTGAAGTTATGGAGGCATTACTTATATGGTGACCGAGTAGACATATACACAGATCATAAAAGTCTGAAGTACATCTTTACCCAGAAGGAGCTGAACATGAGGCAGAGAAGTTGGTTAGAGTTGATCAAGGATTATGACGTGGAGCTTCAGTATCATCCAGGCAAGGCTAATGTGGTAGCAGACGCTCTTAGCAGGAGAGGCGGCGCATTTATGTTGACAACACAAAAGCACATTTTAGAAGATCTTCAGGAGATGGGCATAGAAGTTATACTTCCTAATGATGTAGGAGTTCTGGCTAGTCTACAAGTTCAATCTGACTTGGTAGACAGGATCAAGGCAGCTCAGGCGCAGGACCCAAGGATTCAGAAGCTTAGGGCAGAATGTGAGTCAGGACTCAGAAAGGAGATACAAATTCATGAAGATGGTACACTTAGGTTTGGGTCACGTCTATGTGTGCCTAGTGGAGATATCAGACAGGAAGTTATGGCAGAAGCTCACAGTTCTCAGTATTCTATACACCCTGGAGGGACCAAGATGTACCAGGATATCAAGCAGCACTTCTGGTGGAACGGGATGAAGAGGGAGATAGCTAGATTTATTTTCCATTGCTTGGTATGTCAGCAAGTGAAGGCAGAACAGCAGAGGCCAGCTGGGTTATTGCGACCACTTCCTATCCCGGAATGAAGTGGGAACACATCACAATGGACTTTGTGACCGGTTTACCGAGATCACCAAGTGGTAAGGATGCTATTTGGGTGATAGTAGATCGGCTTACAAAGGTGGCGCACTTTCTTTCTTTCAGAGTAGGGCAATCTACAGAAAAGTTGGCAGAGTTGTATATGAAGCAGATAGTCAGGCAGCATGGAGTCCCTGTCAGTATTGTGTCAGACCGAGATATCCGTTTTACATCATATTTCTGGAAGAGCTTACATCATAGTCTGGGCACCAAGTTAAGATTTAGCACGGCGTACCATCCACAGACAGACGGGCAATCAGAAAGGACAATTCAGACTTTGGAAGATATGTTGCGAGCTTGCACCCTAGATTTTGGAGGATCTTGGGAGAACCACCTGCACTTAGTCGAGTTTTCTTATAACAACGGTTATCAAGCCAGTATCCAGATGGCGCCATTTGAAGCGCTATATGGTAAGAAGTGTAGGTCGCCATTAGCATGGGATGATATCGGGGAGAGGAAGATGCTAGGCCCGGAAATGATTGTTCAGACAGTTGAATTGGTTAAGGGAATTAGAGAGCGACTTCGAGTTGCGCAGGATCGGCATCGTCATTGGACGGACCAGCATCGTAGGCCGCTAGAGTTTTCCGTTGGGGACCACGTATTTTTACGGATCTCACCTACCCGTGGGGTCATTAGATTTGGCGTTCGCGGGAAGTTGAGTCCGAGATACGTAGGACCATTTGTTATCCTTGATAGGGTAGGCGATGTTGCTTATCGTCTGTCCCTTCCTCCTTCGTTACGAGAGGTGCATGACGTATTTCATGTATCTCAGCTGCGAAGGTATGTATCAGACCCCAGCCATATCCTTGATCATTCTGAGTTGGTTGTTGGTACCAACTTGTCTTACGAGGAGCAGCCGGTGTCCATTTTGGACCGGAAAGAGAAGATACACAAGAACCGAACAATTAACCTTGTCCGGGTTGCTTAGAGTCATCACTCTTTGGGAGAGTCGACGTGGGAACGTGAGGATGATATCCGATCACGGTATCCACACATGACGTAACAGTTGTATGGCCGTTTAAATCGATTTGTTTGTGTACTGTACCTACTCTGTTACCTAACTGAGATGATCAGAATGTCAGGACATGACGGGCCAACTTCTGTCCTTGTTTGGTTGGGTGGTTGGTTCGATGTGTCGTGATATTATGTGAATTCCAGTAGTCAGCAGAGATCTATTTATGTTTCCTATTACTGGTTTTATTCCTCATATCGTGCTCCCTTGCGGTACTTGCTATTAGAGGTCTAACCTCTCTTGTTTTGCATGGCCAGATTTAGAGCCGGTCTCCGAGGATCCAGCTTACTTCTACCTCCAAGATGGTCAATACTAGAGGGATGATCGCAGGAGGACTCGAGTGGGTTCCTTACTTCCCCGCTCGTTTTGTTAAATACTTTATACTTTGTCGTTTGGCACCGACATGTTAGTCGGATTGTCTTGTACCTACTTTTACATAATTGTAATTAAGTCAGACTGCAGCTGATAACAATTGTGTATACCTTACTACATCATCTGGCTGTATTTTGTAAAGCCAGATATCAAAAACATTTTGACTGAGCGTTTGGGACGCCTTACTGCTTTATCTCACATGTTCACTATTTCTGTTTCTTGTTTGAATGATTGAGACAATAGATGTGAAGGGACCATAGAGAATTTTTTATGTAGTATGCACCCCCTCGTCTTGTAGACAGCATTGATCGTATTATACGGTATTCATCTACCCGTAATACGTAGCTGGCTGAGTCATTCCCCCGCTCTCCAGTGTTCTGGTTCTGGGGCGTGACAATCTAGTATTTTAATTAATTCGTAGAACTTAGTTTTGCCGATAAATCATCGATTTGGTCACGGTTAGCCATAATGGTAATATCTTTTGAGCAAAGTGTGATTTTGTGGCATAGTCAATTTCAGTGCACTTGTGGCACTGAAATCTACTAGGGTGTACACATAAGTCATGGAGTTCGTATCGTTTGGCTACTTAGTTATCGATGCGTCTCGATTTGTGTGCCATGGATCCCGAATTGGAAACTGTGACTTTCTCGGCCCAAAAAACTTGTATTTAGTTTTTATTTCAGAATTATATTAGATTAAATTAGATTTTTAGATGATTTATTCAGGATTAAATAAAATTAGTTATGTTAAACCATTAGCCACTTTGTAGGGTTTTTAGAGTGAGATTTTTATATCTAACTAATGATTATTTATGTGACGGGGTAGATCGGTCTACGACATCTTGAGTCGTGATTTCATTCTTTTTCGAAGTAAGACAGGTATCACTTTGACCTATGTTGCCTTTATTTTATGCTGCATGTTATTCTTTTCCTTAAATTGTTCGTCTTATCATTTCTATTATTGTGCACGAGAGTTATACTTGTTATCATGACCATACATGTTCACTTAATATTTTTCGTTCAATGTTCTATCTTCAATGTTTAATATTTAAGTTTAAAGTTAATGTTAAAGTGATCATGTTTAATTGTGAGAGAGTCGGGAGGAAGAATACAACTAGTATGCATGTGGTCTACGCAACGTACAAGTTTTTCCCAATGTCAATGTTGATAGCAGTCGTTGCACCGCACATACCGACTACCAGATGTCCTAACCCGTCCACATGCAGAACACTTGTATTCTAAAACACACAGTACATGTGACTTGATTCGTGTTGACATATTGTCTAGTAGTTTGTCTTATATTAGTCGTTCGCTCATATTGTTTTCGTATCTTAGTTATACCTTCAACTGTTCTATGTCATAGCGGTACTCTTAAACTTTTTCCAAGATATAGTGGTTCCTTTTGTATCATGTTATATTCATCTTCTTCTTACCGTTATTCTTCATGCTTGTATATTATATTGTGTAATGTAGTTTATGGTGATCTTGCTCCAATCTTGACTGGATAACTGTTTTTCAGCTTTAGATGACGTGGGTTGCCCCGAGGTTTATGGTGCGTATCTTGGTGACACTGACGTTACCAATGTGCCAGTTGCTTTTAATGATGCAGAGTAGCATATTTCTTCCTTATAATAGTTCGTATTATTTTAGCTAATGAGCTTAGAGGACTTTAGTTCTAGTTGTTTTATATTTATTTTAGCGGGTTTGTTCCTGAGACTGTTTTGAGTTGGTGGATCTTTCTTTAAATCATTTATTAAGATTTTAAGTTTAATCTCTTTGTCATGACTTAGTTGTGTATGATATATGTAAAATTTGATGGCGAACACTTCAACATTTAGAAGAGGAAGATTTCCTTGAATCTTCAACTTGTCAATGTTGTGTATGTGTTGACAGATCCAGAACCTACCATTTTCGAAGATAGAGGTGAACTTGCTATCGGTGTTTCTACGACTGAGTACGCCAAGTGGAAGAAATACAATGACCTCTGTAGATTGTTGATCCTGAATGCTATGGACGACTCAATGGCGGAGTCCTACAACAAGAGGGAGAAAGCTAGAGATGTCTGGAAATCTCTAGGAAAGCACTACAAGATGGACGAAAAGGTGTCCAAAATCTATCTCGTTGAGAAGTTCTTTACCATGAAATTTGAAGATGGGAAGACCATGCTTCCACAAGTCAAAGAACTTTTGAAGCTGTAAATAAAATTGGAGGAAGAGGGCATGAAACAAGAAGACAAGTTCATGGTGGGTACGATAGCCACTAAACTTCCTACAGGCTGGATCACTTTCAAGACTGACATGTACCATAAGAGGATGGAAATCCAGCTCGAGAATCTTCTATACTGGATTCATATAGAGCATTGACTACACGTGCACGATGTGCAGTCAAACTCGGATACATGTACTACACTATGGGCTTTGATCACATATTAACTAGACATTTTTTCCTTTTCGGTGTCGGTAATGTGTACAACTTGCAACATATGATACAATTCTTGTTGAAGAGGCTTGTTGCATGTGAAATATGTTATACTTGCAATCTTAAAATTTAAAGACAACATGCAATGAAAAGAAGATACAATTGGTAATAGAAGCATGCAAATCATATCATATATAGTTTTGTATGTTGTAGTGTACTTGCCTTGATTTATCGAAGGATTGATGTTAAATGTTGATTTGACGTCCAAAGTCCTCAAGTTGTAACAAGGTATAATGTTTCTTAGTTTACAGGTTAAATGCTAACTAGGTGTTGCTCTCTAACTAGGTCAAGTTACACTAGGTTCGGGTCACAAAGTCATGGCACACTATGCTTAACCTTGGTCATAAAGTCTAGCACAATAATTATATAAAGGTAATACACATCAAAATACACAAGTTAAATCTATAAGTCATGCGTTGTCATATTTGTCTAGGATTTAATATTAACCAAAACGATTTATTTTATTTATTAAGAAAATATTACATTAAATGAGGCGGGCCTCACATTCGCTCGTTTTAATAGTTAGATGTCTCCAAATACCAAGTTGCTATTTTTCATGGGTCAATTAGGTCAAAATAGGAAATGTATTTAGTTTTCACAATTTTTGGGCTACTGCAAGTATTTATAGAACTATTTGTATCAAAAACTAATTTAATAATAATAATTTATAATTAATTGTTAAAGGAAACTAATTTTTGATATGTCAAAATAAGTCCAATCTATATGTAAATATACTATCTTGGCCTAAATAAAATCTAGTATTTAAATTTAATTTAATTAATTTTCAGAAATTACTTACTATTTATTAAAATTGAAAATACTATAAATAAAAATAAATGTATTTACTACTTTTATTTATTTAATAAATAATTATTAAATAAATAATTTTGGAAAATATATAAATAAATACTACAAATAAAATATAATTTACCACTGTTTTATATCACACAAATACAATATATAATTATCAAAATACAAGAAATACATTAATACTACATACAATAATACTGTAAATAATATAATATATATTACCAAAAATAAGCTTAACATAGGATTCAAACTCGGGTCTGTCAGGACTGGATCTTAAGGCCGGTCAAGTGACCACTGGACCAAGATTAGTTTGGTGTTAGCATAAGGGATCCGCTTGGATTTAAACTATATCAAGGCTAGAGTTTAGTTTCTTATCGAGGAAGAAGAAGAAGGTAGTCATGGTTACGTTGAGATCGTCGTCCGCTCGTCGGAATCGTCCTCGTCGGGATTGAAAAGGTGGTTCGTAGGTTGTCGACGATGCTCGGCTCGTCGGTGCGACTCCGATGGCTCGGGGATGGCGAGTGCGGCACGAGTCGCTGGATTGCTCCAAAGGAAGAAGATGGTAGTGCTTAAGTTTTGTCCCAGCATTTCTCTTTTTATACAGAAATGAAGGAAAGTTACGAATAGGAAGGGTCACGGGTTACATAATGGAAAAGGTTGAGAGTTACGGAATGCAAGAGGTTGGGAGTTACAAAATGTAAGAGGTGGGAAGTTATAAAATGTAAAAGGTTGGAAGCTACGAAATGTAAGAAGTTGGGAGTTACAAAATGTAAGAGGTTAAGAGTTACTTAATAGGAATGGATTTCCGGGCTTGAGTTTTGGGTTTGGTCGTGAAGAGAAAAATGGGTTTGGGCTTGGATAATATTGGTGGGAATAAAATGAATGGTGAAAATAGGGTATTTATAGGCTTGGTCCCAAGCCATAGGCCCAAGAACATGTGGATAATTAATCTGGGCTATTTAATTAACTAGGTTTAACCTTTAACTAACTTTGAAAATTTATAGAAGTAAATTGGCTAACCATCTCAGTAATCATATGCTACTTAGTCCTAAATCTAGAAACTTCTAAATACTAATTAATTAGTCCACCTTTCTATACCTAAAGCTCGCAGGTGATGGTGACCCAATACATTATATAAGTCTGAGACATAGAGGAGACAAATAGCTGAACTTGGTCGGCCTAATAAGAACATTAGAATTACTATAGCTGTTAATAGTAACTAAATCCATTATCCTAAATAAAAGCTTATTTGAAAATTATACTCTTAATAAACTTAATAAAACTAACTAATTTTGAAGAAACGAATTTAAATCAGGATTCGGGGGTTACAGTCAGCCACATGGGTTCTTCAGAAGTAATAAGGGTATCCGCCAAGGGGATCCACTTTCCCCGTACCTATTCACATTGGTGTTGGAGTATTTCTCATGTTTGATGCATCTTGCAGTGTATCGTCGGCAGATTGAACCATTATTTTGGCAGGTACAACCTCACATTTCATATCTAATTTATGCTGACTATCTGTTGGTTTTTTTGGTGCCATCCTTCAAAGGGTTGTCTGGCATGAACGAGATTATGGAGGAATTTGGGAGGCTGTCTGGGCTACATCTAGTGACAAGAGCACGGCATATTTCAATAGAAGCTGTCCGAACAAGACGGAGCTGTCCACAAAGCTGGGAATAGCTAGAGGTGAACTGCCAGTTAAGTATTTGGGTATTCCTTTGTCGATCAATTATGCTAAGAAGGCAAAATGTGATAGTATAGTTGAGTTCACACAACGAAGATTGGAGGGATGGCAGGCGCAGACCTTATCATTTGGAGGAAGGATCGAACTGGTGCAGACCATTATTATGGCTACAACAGGTTATTGGTTGCAATCAGTCTTGCTTCCAGTATCGACTATCAACAGATTGGAGAGAGTATGCGTTTTATTTATCTGACGTGGGGGAGTTCATGCAATATCGTGGGACACATTATGTCGTCCAAATGATAAGGGAGGGGTTGGACTTCGTTCTTTACGAACGATGCGGGTGGTTGCTGGGATGAAACTGGTATGGAGGTTCCTACAAGGTGATTCATTGTGGGCAACATGGATGCGAAGCGATATATGGCTCAATATTAAACAAATGCTTAAGCATAGAGGACTGTTGCAGCAGGCGATAACTCAGTATTATTAAACAAGGGGAGGAAACAGATTTATGGCTCAATACATGGCTTCTTCACGCGGGACTGCTAAAGTATATGGGTGAAGGGGTCACCTAGAAATTATATGGGTGAAGGGGTCACCTAGAAAGATTCAGATGTGTCTATATAAGCTTCTGACGGGCAGATTACTGACAATGGATAGATTATCCAGCTTTGGCATACAAGTTGGCAACCTTTTGTGCAGTTTGTGTGGAGAATCAAATGAGTTCATGCAACATTTGTTCTTCAAGTGCTCGTTCACGTGGGGTATTTGGTGTTAACAGGGTGGAAAGTTGCAAACGCAGGTTACTGTTGAGAGGGATATAGATACCCTGATTCAAGATATTGTAGCAGCAAAAAGCAAGGGAGATGCATGGTACCGGAAAGCTCATATTCGGCTTACGACAACAGTGTGGCACATTTGGAGGGAGCGGAACAAGCGCATTTTTGAGGATCGAAAAATTACACAAACATGGATTATTAGTAATATAGATTATGATGTCTGATGCCTGGGATTGCCATAAGGAATCCATATATATATATATATATATATATATATATATATATATATATATATATATATATGTGTGTGTGGTTGGTAACATGTTTTTTTAAAGAAAAAGTTTAGCTTCCATAAGTGTTGATAAACTGGAAGGCTTGCTTGAGGCTTTTTGGTTAATGTGAATGAATTAAGTTCTATTTGTATGAATTTTTTAGTGTCAAATGGCCACCAATACCCACAGAATATAGTTGCTATTGGACTATATTGATAAATTTCAACAAAATGATCCAAATATTCCTTATTAATGTTGAAAAAAGACTAAAAATTAAATAGAAGTATTTTGGTAAAAAAATACCACCAAAAACAATAATATAGTTGTTGGGATTTTTTTTTTATTTTTTACTAAAATATCTTTTCCAACGTTTGTATCTGTTAATAGAGAAATATTTTGGTAAAACAACTCCTATGTAATTAAAAATTCAAAATGTTGGCCATGAGGAGGATTAACCCGATTGATTCGGACCTGGGATCGGGCATGACCGGGTCACCGACTGGGCTGGGTCGATCGATTTTGAGAGTAGGGTTCGGCTTGGACCGATTTTTGAGCCGGACTGGATGGGTCCCACAATTTTAAAAATAAATTTGAATACAAACCTTTGCATGCCTACTAAACATGCACTTGCATTTGCCCTTGTATAAACAAATTCTGTGTGCACGCACGTGGCCTAGTACGTCCGAGCTGCCGCCACCACCACCCTCCTCCACCGCTGCTGCCACAGACTTCCTCTTCCCCTCCCCCTCCCCGGCCCCTCCTGCTCCGGCCATCCTCCGACAGCTCCTCTGTCGACGCCAAAACTCTCCTCCTACTGCTCCGCGTCCTTCGGGGGCTGCTCCGTCGCCGTCATCGGAGAACGTCGTTGTCTCCCTCCTACCCCCTACCGCTCCGGCCATCTCCCTCCGGTGTCCTCGGCCGCGCACGTGCACAGGCTGTGCACACGCGCGTGCCAAATAGCAGAATTGACATAGGATACCCACGTCCGAAAAGTGCGGTCACAGACCACCGTCCATGAAGCACTGCCATTGCATATATTTATTTATTTTTGCAAAAGAAAATATATTTCATTAAAACACTGTTGAACAACAATGCTCCATACCATATCTGATATGAGGTAAAATACAATTAGGAGGTTCTTCAAACACACAAGTTGAAGCAAATTGATTAAACTGCAGATAATATATAGGAAGCAAGTTGATGTGCAACGTTTGTTTGCTCTCCTCTCCTTGAAGCATAGCAGAAAGAAATTCCATTCCTGAATTTCAAGATGTCTCGTCCTTCCTCAATAGCATGTCGAGCTCGCCAAAGAACATCCAGCTCCCAATTGTTAATGGCATCCAAAATTGTCTTTGGTTTTGTGACAATTTATTAGTAACCTGCTTTGGAATCAAGTAGGATGATAGGAAATAAGTTGGTAATGAGGATAATGATGATTTGATGAGAACAGTTCTTCCTAAATGTGAAAGACATCTACCTTTACATCCCTTCAACTTGGAGGAGCTAGAATCAAGGAGCTTAGCATGAGTGCTGATACGTTGACCAAGATACTTGTCAGATTTAGCCATGAGTTTCATTTGTAGGATGTCAAGGAAGACTTGTCGGGAATACATGACCAATTTAGGGGAGGAAAAAAAATGGAAGATTTGTTTAAATTGACATGTTGTCCTGACATTAGTTTATACTCCTTAAGAAGAGATTGTTGGAAAATGTGAATGTATATTTGTTATAATAATAATATCAATTTTTCCT
The DNA here is from genome assembly GCA_029216955.1 of Iris pallida. Classification (NCBI taxonomy): domain Eukaryota; kingdom Viridiplantae; phylum Streptophyta; class Magnoliopsida; order Asparagales; family Iridaceae; genus Iris; species Iris pallida. The sequence goes on along the minus strand of JANAVB010027799.1, from coordinate 8,176,490 downwards.
ATCAACGAATCTATGAAAAGGTGTACGAATCTTTTCATTGGAAAATGTGTACGAATCTATTTATTGGAAAGGCGTGCCCTTTCCATCGTGTCTCTTTATTTCTATAAATATACATGTGTTTGGAGCATTCAAGCATTCATTCAATTCATCCATATTGCATTAGTTAGTCTAAGAGAGAGAGACAACCAACGTTGCTTCGACGAATTCCTACGGTGTGAAGTGCTGCTACCGAAGGAAAGAACCGTTGTATCCTGGGAGACTAATCGCCATTAAACCGTAAGCAACAGTGCGGGACGAATATTGTCTTAAGGACATTGAACCAAGTTCAAGCCTCGGTATCATTTATTTATTTATATTTTAATTTCAGAATCTAAATACAAAGTTGGAGATATTTCTACTAACAGAGATTTCATCAATAAGAAGTACTTTCGAATGGAGCATTCACCAAAGAGAATGATACCATCTGCAAAAAAAATAGATGGGTATAGGCCATGGTCCTTTTGTTTAACTTGAGACTAGCATATAAAGAGTTATGTTCCATGATGCTAATCAGTGAAGAAAGAATTTCATAACACATTATAAATAGATATGAAGACAAAGGGCAACCTTGTCGGAGACCACGACCAGGAATGAAGGAGCTTGAGGGAGATCCATTAATAAGGATTGAAAAAAGAGACTGTGGAGACACATTGCATGATTAGGTTATGAATTTTCCCATGTAACCCAAACCCAGTTAGTGTTTGGCTGATCATGTCCCAGCTTAGCCTATCGTAAGCTTTGACCATGTCTATTTTAAATGCAAAGGCACTCTGCCAAGCTTGACGTTTGGAAATAGAATGGACTAGTTCTTGGGCTATAATGATATTATCACAAGATTGTCTTCCAGGTACAAACGCATTTTGGAATGGGTTAATAAGATTTGGAAGAAATGGCCGAAGTCTATTAGCAAGAATTTTTGTGATAGTTTTGTAGATGACATTACACAAAGAGATGGGTGAAAATCCGATGGAATTATGGGATTAGAAACTTTGGGAATTAATGTAATGAAAGTTGATTAAGGGAAAGAGGCATAACACCTGATATGAAGAACTCTTGGACAAGACTAACAACTCCATCTCCAATAATATCCCAATTTTTCTGATAGAAGAGAGCAGGATATCCATCGGGACCTGGGGCCTTACAAGGATTCATATTAGCAATGGTCATTCTGATTTCCTCTGGAGTGGGGATCATGCCAAGCTGATTGGAATCATCTTGACTAATCTTCTTGAGACTGTCTATAATGTTGGAAGGAATAGTAGATGTGTTGGTAAACTGAAAATTAGATTTGAAATGATCCACCATGATAGTAGAAATCTCATCAATATCAAAAGTGTGCTCCCCATTCAACTTTTGCAGGCTTGAGATTGTATTTTTTTTTTTCTTCTTCTCCTATTCAAAGCCATCAAATGGAAGAATTTAGTATTTCTATCCCCATCTTTTAGCCAAGAAACACATGATCTCTGTTTCCAGTACAATTCTTGCTGGAGCAGAAGTTTGTTTATGGAACTGTTGATTGACCTCTCTTCTTGCAGAGATGAATCTGAACTGAATTTTCTTCAACTTATGTTCCTCTTTGTTAATGTCCTTTGATAGATTGCTAATTCTTTTCTTACCCTAAGCTCAAAGTACAGGCAGAAGGTTGCATAGCTTTGAATGAAAAGTCCATAGAGTTAGAAGTCTTGGCCCATTCAGAATAGAAGAAACTTTTAAAATCAGGTTCAATAGTCCACACAGCTTCAAAACGACCAGGATACAGCCTTTTTCGAGTAACAATATTGAGTTTAATTAGTAGAATAGGATTGTGATCACTGTTTATACTAGCTAGGTAGATGAAGTACACCAGCCTTGGGATATAAACATCGGTTTGTCCATGTAAATTAATGCAGGACCAGTATAACCCAAATCCATAGCTTCTGATCTGTGAAACCAATTGATGAAGAATTTATTTGTGATGATTGTGAATAATCCATTTCCTCCACGCTTCTCGTCTGGTCGCAGAATAGCGTTATAATCTCCTATACAAAACCAGGGTTCCTGAATAACAGAAAATTTATCTACCATAGCTTCCCAGAATATTTTCTTTTCACCAGCGTTAGGAGGACCATAGAGACATAATAGATGCCAAGCAGAAAGCCTAGGAAACATGTTGTCGAAATTTCCTTTATGCTTTGATTTCTGCAAACTTGAAACAAGAAAATAAAATAAATTAGAACAAAGTTACCGGCCTATGGGGAAGTCGCGCTGAACGTACTGCCCTAAGAGTTGATCCGAGGTCTTATGTGCAGACTTTTCTCAGATTCTCCTAGTGGTAAAACCTCCGGTATCAGCGGCTTCTCGCTGTCGCACACAACGTCGAGAGATCGACCCGAACTTAGCCTTGCCCAGACGCGGAAGGAAGAGTACACCGGAGAAGAGAACAGCAGAGCGAGAGAGAAGAGATAATTTTTTCTGTGTGTTGCTCTGAGAAAAGAAGCCAAAATATATAGGCATCAAAGACCAAAACATTGGCAGTTCCATGGAGGAACATGCAGAAATGGGAGGCAAAAGAATAGGACTGTAGCAACAGTTCCTAACGTGTACAAGAAATTCGGAAGGAATTAGTCAAAGGTGTTTGAGGAGGTTGGGTTTGCACATGTGATGTGTATTCACATGCCCTAATCTACCATGTCAAACATTAAAAGATTCTACATTGGAAACAACATTGGAAACAACATTACTTTGAGAATATATTCCCTTTTAAGAATAGAATTTCTTCCAACCCCTCAAGTTCTTCCCTAGCTCCTTCTTCAAGTTCCCACTGCCAACTTGAACAAGACTTAGAACCTAGAAGAAGTAAAAGAGGAAGGATTGAAAGGAATTTGGGGGAAGGCTTCTTCACTTATTTGATAGAGGGTGATCCCTCAACTTATGAAGAAGCAATATCTTTCCCTGATGCTCCTTTCTGGAAAGAAGCCATTATCAATGAATACAACTCTATTATGGAGAACAATACCTGGTATTTAGCAGACCTACCTTTAGGTAGTAAACCTATAGGTTGTAAGTGGATCTTCAAAAAGAAATTTAGAGCTGACGGTACTATAGAAAAATACAAAGCTAGATTAGTAGCCAAGGGTTTCAATCAGAAAAAAGGACTAGATTATTTTGACACCTATTCTCCTGTAGCTATGATTGCTTCTATTAGAACCCTTCTAGCCTTAGCTTCCATTCATAACATGCTGATTCACCAAATGGACGTAAAGACAGCCTTTTTGAATGGTGATCTAGAAGAAGAAATCTACATGGAGCAACCTGAAGGCTTTATTGCTAAAGGTCAAGAAAAGAAAGTTTGCAGATTAGTAAAATCACTTTATGGCCTAAAGCAAGCTCCCAAGCAATGGCACAACAAATTTGATAAAGTGATTGTAGAATATGGTTTCTTACCAAATGAGTATGACAAATGTATATACTCTAAAAACTCTGGTGGAAGTTGTGTCATTTTATGCTTGTATGTAGATGATATTCTCATTTTAGGATCGACACTTGAGTTGATAAATAATACTAAAGATTATTTATCTAGCAAATTTGACATGAAAGACCTAGGTGAAGCCAACCTGATTCTAGGAATGCAAGTATCCAGATCCAAAGAGGGCTATACTTTATCCTTAGTACATTCTATTGAGAAAATGCTAAGAAAATTTGATTACTTTGATAAGAAGCAAAAGCTCAACTCCCTTACAATAATTTTGACCATTATGAACCCATTAAACTTATAACATCAACTCTTAGATTGTTGTCGAAATTTTCTTTATGCTTTGATTTCTGCAAACTTGAAACAAGAAAGTAAAATAAATTAGAACAAAGTTACCGGCCTATGGGGAAGTCGCGCTGAACGCACTGCCCTAAGAGTTGATCCGAGGTCTTATGTGCAGACTTTTCTCAGATTCTCCTAGTAGTAAAACCTCCGGTATCAGCGGCTTCTCGCTGTCGCACACAACGTCGAGAGATCGACCCGAACTTAGCCTTGCCCAGACGCGGAAGGAAGAGTACACCGGAGAAGAGAACAGCAGAGCGAGAGAGAAGAGATAATTTTTTCTGTGTGTTGCTCTGAGAAAAGAAGCCGAAATATATAGACATCAAAGACCAAAACATTGGCAGTTCCATGGAGAAACATGCATAAATGGGAGGCAAAAGAATAGGACTGTAGCAACAGTTCCTAACGTGTACAAGAAATTCGGAAGGAATTAGTCAAAGATGTTTGAGGAGGTTGGGTTTGCACATGTGATGTGTATTCACAGCCAACAAAACAATCTAAGTACAATTGTTTAGTTTTGATTCTGGGGGGTGACGGAAAAGTGTAGCAACTCTGCCTTACTCCTTGGACTATCTGACGCGCTCCTTGCTCTTGAAGAAATTGTCCTTCGTAGGTTACCAGCCTTGGATTGCCAACCATTTGCATGAGTGTGGTGTCCTGCTATTTATAGTGATTTCGGGATGAATGATATTTTGAGCCGCATTTCACTTTCGCATGTCGGCCGGCATATCGGATTTAGGCTGACATGTCTGCCGAGTTTAACCGAGACAAAATAAATGATTTTATTACTGATCTTATATTGTTTGCTGATCAAAACTGATATGTGACATCTACAACACTGATTCCTATCTGAAGTCGAATTTATGTTCAGTTGCAGCCCAGGTCCAAAGTTTCAACCTAAGAAAATAGCACAAGGGAAGTAAACTAGGGTGGGGTGAGAAACCATGTTGTAAAATAAAATAAAAAGTAGTTACTTTTCGATTTCATATTCGCACACCAGCTCAAGTGTAACTCAGCTTTCCTCGCAAAACCAACTACTTTTTATCATATATAGGGAGTTGTAGTTAGGGGAAATAGAGATATTCCTTAACATCTTGAAACCCTGGATTAATTTTTAAACCATCGTCTCAGAATCAACAATTCCTACCAACCACCAAGAACTCAAGTCTCTGTCCAATTTCAGATCCAAAGTTTAAACCTAAGCAAGGAGGCAGTGGAATGAGACTTTTGATCCGGATTATATATATATATATATATATATATATATATATATATATATATATATATATATATATATATATATAAATATATATATATATATATTTATATATATATATATATATATATATATATATATATATATATATATATATAGTGAAACTTATTTAGGATTTTAGAAAAAAATCAAAACTAGCCAAACATCAATCCTGGACTTGCAAATCTATTGACACAATCATTAGAAGAATATTTGAAGGCCCACTCTATTGCTGCTCGCCGATGTCAAACATGTTGGAGTGGGTGGGGTTCCCAACCTATGTGGAGAAGACCCCGGAGTGCGACGAGCGTCGTTCGTATGTCGAAGAAGCTCGGGAAGTAGGCGACGCGGAGTTGCTACTGCTGCTGCTGCTCCTAAGGGAGATTCTGGCCTGGGCCTGCCGAGTTCGGCCCGAACTCGGTCCCAGGCCGAGTTCTGGCCGAACTCGGTCTGGCTCTTCCAGAAGTTGGCCGTCCAGTGTTGTTTGCCCGACACAGAGTTCTGGCCGAACTCTATGTTGTCGGGGCTGATGCGGGAATTTGGATGAGTTTTCATCATTGGATCTAATCCAACGGTCCAGGTTGTTGCGGGATTGGGGAGTTAAATTGGGATTTCCCAATCCTAATTCATTAAGACATAACGCAACGTAACACAACTTGGAGAGAGGAAGGAGGCAAGAGTGTCATTACAACTTCGGAAGAGAAGACGGAGGATTGAAGGTCGTTTTCGAAGGAGATCGTGTTTCGGGTAATCTCTACTCGTCGTTCTCGCTCTTCGTAGCCTTGTAATCATTGTTCTTACTTCTGAGTGTTGTGGGGATCCGATTTGGATTGGGAGGAGTTTGTAGAGGGTGTAATTCTTCTATTCCATTAGTGGAGGCTTCTCAGGGTTGGACTCCGATCGTCCCGTAGTTTTTTTTTTTCGCAAGGATTTTCCATGTCAAAAATTCTCTGTGTCTGCGTGGATTATTTTGTGTGATTGTTTTTGGGTTCGTGCGTTGTATTGCTCGGTCCTCTCGCAGGTACTCTCCGGTTTGGGGAAAGGTTTCCGCGTTTCTTTTCCAACAGAGTGGTATCAGAGCCAGGTTCTGGAATTCAGAAGGAGTGTCAGTAGTTGACAGAGAAACCAGAGAGGAGAGATAGACACGAAGCCGGTGCGCATGGTGAATCTTAATGGCACAAACTATCATTATTGGCGAAGCAAGATGAAGGATTTGCTATTTGTCAAAAAGCTGCATCTACCCGTGTTTGCATCCGAGAAGCCCAGTGATAAATCCGAGGAGGACTGGACATTCGAGCACATACAGGTGTGTGGGTACATACGGCAGTTTGTGGACGAGAATGTGTACAACCACGTTGCCAATATTGAGCACCGCGAAGACGTTGTGGGATAAGCTGGAATCCTTGTATGCGAAGAAGACCGGGGTAAACAAGTTGTTCCTGATCCGAACGATAATGGGTCTGCGGTACAAGGATGGGGCGTCTATTTCGGATCACTTGAGTGAGTTCCAGGGCGTGGTTGACCAGCTATCTTCTATGGGAGTCAAGTTCGACGACGAAGTTCAGGGACTATGGCTGCTGTGTACTTTGCCAGACTCGTGGGAGACCGTACGAGTATCTATGATCGCTTCTCTGCTCCAGAGGGCGTGGTCAGTCTGGAGTTTGCCAAGAGCGGGGTGTCGAATGAAGAGATGCGGAGACGTTCTCAGGGCACTTCATCCACATCCCACCACTCAGAGGCACTTGTTTCAGAGAGCCGCGAAAGGGGCAAAAGAAGGGGTCCAGGTGGTGGCGGAGACAAGAGCAGGGGGAAGTCCAAGGGTTATTACGAGGACTCAGAGTGTTACCATTGTGGTAAGAAGGGCCACATCTGTCACGCCCCAGAACCAGAATACTGGAGAGCGGGGGAATGACTCAGCCAGCTACGTATTACGGGTAGATGAATACCGTATAATACGATCAATGTTGTCTAAAAGACGAGGGGGTGCATACTATATGAAAGTCTCACTATGGTCATTTCACATCTATTGTCTCAATCATTCAAATAAGAAACAGAAATAGAGAACATGTAAGATAAAGCAGTAAGGCGTCCCAAACGCTCAGTCAAAATGTTCTTGATATCTGGCTTTACAAAACATAGCCAGATGATGTAGCAAAGTGTACACAATTGTTATCAGCTGTAGTCTGACTTAATTACAATTATGTAAAAGTAAGTACAAGACAATCCGACTAACATGTCGGTGCCAAACGGCAAGGTATTAAGTAAATAACAAAACGAGTGGGGAAGTAAGGAACCCACTCGAGTCCTCCTGCGATCATTCCTCTAGTATTGACCATCTTGGAGGTGGAAGTAAGCGGAGTCCTCGAAAATCGGCTATAAATCTGGCCATGCAAAACCAGAGAGGTTAGACCTCTAATAGCAAGTACCACAAGGAAGCACGATATGAGGAATTAAAACCAGTAATAAGAGAATATGATAAGTAGGTCTCTGCTTGCCACTGGAATTCACATAACATCACGACACTTCGAACCAACCTCCCAACCAAACAAGGACAGAAGTTGGCCCGTCATGTCCTGACATTCTGATCATCTCAGTTAGGTAACAGAGTAGGTACAGTACACAAACAAATCAATTTAAATGGCCATGCAACTACTACGGCTTGCTACTGTGAGTTCCAAGTTATCCTAAAATTATGCAATAAAGGATTCCTCAGTTCTTACTATGTGCAAGCAAGGGTAGTTTATCCAGTCAATCAATTGCGCCAATCATGAATTAGACGAGTCCCAGCGGGACGCCCGTCATCAATATACAATATACAATAGATAATATAACCAGATACCGCTCCCTGCCCGTGTGACAGATTTACAGTATCTGTGGGGACCAACCGGCCTGTCGGGCACTACTAGTCCCAAGAGGGCTGCCATGTAAGAACTCGATCTATTCTCTCCATGCAATCATTATTTTATTTAACTTAATAGTCTCTACGTTGAGTGAAATCCCATGCCGTGGATCATGGTCATTCAGAATGAGTACTTCCGTACAAGTACGATATGCCCAACTCTACAACGATACCCGTGTGGTTAGGTTGTAGGTTTTACATAGCGTAATGCAACGATCAAAACTAACCACAGAATAATCATGCCTTGACCATCAAGTACACATGCTGCTTTTGTAGAAAAATAAATAAATAAATTGAAGCCTGCATGTGTGCCTGTATGTCAATATCCGGAATCGGCCAATCGATTATAATAGTTCATAGTTAATATGAACGTGTCTCATTCATTCAATTCAATAAGACGACTAGCCAGTCTCTTAGTTCCAACTAGGAACGCATGATCAATTATTAGTCAAGTAACAGTCGGGGTTAATTCATGACAAGGCATAAAGGTTAAATTAGTATCAAGCATGATCGAGTCCATAACTAGTATTAAATAGTTGGTAACATATTCTTGAAGCCAAGGAAAAGATCTACAAATTTCATGTTGGGAGTTGGAAGAAATTCTAGCCACAATTCAGTCAAAATAGAACATATGATAGTCAGAAACAACCAAAATAGGCATATGCGGCCTATTCTACGACATGCATGCGGACCTAATGTGACATGCGGCTCATGCGGCCCTACTGCGACACCATATGCGGCTCAACTGCGACATACGGCCTATGCGGCCCAACCGCGACACCATATGCGGCTACTGCGACATGCAGCCTATGCGGCCCAACCGCGACACCATATGCGGCTCAACTGCGACATACAGCTCATGCGGCCCAACTGCGACATCATGTGGCTCTACTGCGACATGCGGCTCATGCGGCCCAACCGCAACATCTATGCGGCTCTACTGCGACATACGGCCTATGCGGTCCAACCGCGACATCTATGCGGCTCTACTGCGACATGCGGCTCATGCGGCCCAACCGCGACATCTATGCGGCTCTACTGCGACATGCGGCCTATGCGGCCCAACCGCGACATCTATGCGGCTCTACTGCGACATGCGGCTCATGCGGCCCAACCGCGACATCTATGCGGCTCTACTGCGACATGCGGTTCATGCTGCAGATGAATATAGAAGTTTGACCAAAATGTTTTGGCCATAACTTTCTCAAAATAAATCGGAATCTAACTTTTCAAAAGCCAAACTTCAGTAGAATTAAATTCTCTACAACATGGAACCACTTATTTCGAAAACAACAGAGTTTGATAGATCAAAACCATAAAATCCATACGAAAACTAAAACTTAAAACTTAGATTTACACCCAACCATCCATGGAAATCAAGAACTTCAAGACCTAAACTTGTAGAGGAAGAGAAGATGAACAACATAGGCTAAAAATAAATGGAGATGCATGAAATCCCTCATGGTGTGCAAGATGTACTTGCCTCTCACAAGTGGGTTAGGGTTTTGGTGGAGGAGTAAATGTGAATGAATGAAGAGAGAGAATGAGAGAAGAACTTTTATATCAAGGTCAAGTGGATCTTCACCATTCATTCTCTCCACCAAATCTAAGCCATCCATTCCTTTCCATGTTGAACCAAACCGAACCAAGTTGGTTTCCCATGAACCGAAATGAACCAAGAGCCAAGAAAAAGCAGAAAATAAAATACAAAAAAATTAATAAGCACGAATTTGAAGAATTTAAATACAGAATAAATGCATGATAAATATTGAATAAATATATTCAAGAAGTACACGTATAAAATACTTATTCTGGGAACGGAGAGTGACAACATCAAGCGAAATTGTTTCGCTTGGAAGAGAGAGAAGAAGGGCGACAAGGGGAAGCAAGAAGAGAACACTACAACGGCGACCTCGATGCATGGAGACGATGTGATCATCGTAGGTGATAAGGTCATTACTAACCTCGCCTGTGATGATAATTCTTGGCTGGTGGACTCGGGGGCTTCAGCACATGTATCTCACAACAGGGCACTATTTGCCACTTACACAACAGGCGACTGTGGAGTGTTGAAGATGGGCAACGGAGATGTGTCGAAGGCGATTGCCGTTGGAGATGTGCATTTGAGAACGAAGACGGGTGCGGTTCTTGTTCTCAAGGATGTTCGTCATATCCCTGATATCCGTTTCAACCTGGTGTCGGTTGGAAGGTTGGATGACGAGGGATTCTTCGGTCTCTTCGGGAATAGTCAGTGGAAGCTTTCCAGGGATTCGATGGTGATTGCCAGAGGAAGCAAGAAGTCCGGTCTCTACTATTTGGAGGGGAGCGCACAGGGGACACAGGAGGTGAACGCAATCAGTGATGCGTCTATCGAGTTGTGGCACAGACGGCTCGGTCATATCAGCGAGAAGGGGATGAGCTACTTGGTGAACAGGAAGGTGATTCCGGGGCTCAAGTCTACAAAGTTGGAGAAGTGCACGTACTGTTTAGCTGGGAAGCAAAATAGGGTGTCTTTCCAAAGTCATCCAAGTTCGAGGAAGCCAGCGTTGCTCGAGTTGATTCACTCGGATGTCTGCGGTCCTATGAAGGTAAAATCTCTTGGTGGTGCTTCTTACTTTGTAACCTTTATTGATGACTGTTCCAGGAAGGTTTGGGTCTATGCCTTAAAGACCAAGGATCAGGTGCTGCCTACTTTCAAAGAGTTTCAGGCCTCTGTTGAAAGGGAGACGGGCAAGAAGTTGTTGTGTGTTCGGTCCGATAATGGCGGCGAATATATCGGTCCCTTTGATGCGTATTGCAGAGAGCAAGGGATACGACACCAGAAGACTCCGCCCAAGACACCTCAGCTCAATGGTGTAGCGGAGCGCATGAACAGGACACTGATAGAGAGGGTGCAGTGTTTGCTGTCAGAAGCAAACTTGCCGGGCAGTTATTGGGGTGAGGCTCTTCTCACAGCTGCTTATGTTATTAACTTGTCTCCTAGTGCTCCTTTGCAGGGTGATGTGCCTGACAAAGTATGGTACGGCAAAGAGCCATCAAACAATCACCTGCGGGCGTTTGGTTGTAAGGCCTTCGTGCATGTACCAAAGGACGAGAGGACCAAACTTGAGCCGAAGACGAGGCGATGCGTCTTTGTCGGCTACGGTCGGGATGAGTTTGGCTATAGACTCTATGACCCAGTGGAAGGAAAGCTCTACAGAAGCAGGGACGTGGTGTTCGTCGAGGATCAGACCATGACCAACACTCAGGATTCCGAGACGCCTTCTGAGGCTGAGGAATTGCCTGAGTTAGAGTCATTTCACTTCGAGCAGTTTCCAGAGGACATCGCAGAGGATCCAGTTATGGGGGAGCCAGTACATGGAGTAGCTCCCAACCTTGATCATCAGCCTGCTGATGGTGGTCAGGGTGTCCCTCAGGAGGATGAGCATGCCGGAGAGACAGTTCCTGAAGGGAAGGAGGATGTCGGTATACAGCCAGCACCAGCGGTTCCTTTGAGGAGGAGTGACAGAGATCGTCGACCATCTACGAGATACTCACCGGATGAGTATGTGCTATTGACTGACGGGGGAGAGCCCGAAAGTTTTGTAGAGGCTATGGAAGACGAACATAGGCAGGAGTGGATGGAGGCTATGCAGGAGGAGATGTGTTCCTTGCACACCAATTCTACTTATGATCTGGTGCGGTTGCCAAAGGGCAAGAAGGCTTTGAAGAATCGATGGGTGTTTAGAGTGAAGCAGACGGATGATGCTACTCGTCCCCGATACAAAGCGAGGCTGGTAGTTAAAGGCTACGGTCAGCGGAAAGGCGTGGATTATGATGAGATCTTTTCGCCTGTCGTCAAGCATTCGTCTATTTGGGTGGTGCTAGCATTAGCAGCCAGTCTCGACTTGGAGGTCGAGCAGATGGATGTGAAGACGGCATTCCTCCACGGTGATCTTGAGGAGGAGTTGTACATGGAACAGCCGAAGGGATTCTGTGAGAAGGGCAAGTCACATTTGGTCTGTCGGTTGAGGAAGAGCTTGTATGGTCTGAAGCAGGCTCCGAAGCAGTGGTACAGGAAGTTTGAGTCGTTTATGGGGAGCATGGTTATGCACGGACGACGTCGGACCACTGTGTATTTGTGAGGTATTTTGCCGATGATGATTTTATTATTTTGTTGCTCTATGTTGATGATATGCTATTAGCTGGTCGGAATGCCACTAGGATAGCGGAGCTGAAGCGCCAACTGGGCGCGGCCTTCTCTATGAAGGATTTGGGCGCAGCGAAGACTATTCTTGGGATGGAGATCAGCCGAGAGAGAGAGTCCAAGCTGCTACACTTGTTCCAAACGAAGTACATTCACCGGGTACTTCAGCGTTTCGGGATGGACGGGTCGAAGAAAGTGAGTTGCCCCCTTGCGGCTCACTTTAAGCTCACTGAGGAGCAGTGTCCATCTACCGAGGACGAAAAGGAAGATATGGAGCGGGTTCCATATGCCTCAGCTGTGGGGAGCCTTATGTATGCTATGGTGTGTACGAGGTCAGATATTGCTCATGCAGTTGGTGCGGTTAGCAGGTATCTTTCAAATCCTGGAAGGGTACATTGGAGTGCGGTCAAGTGAATTCTACGATATCTTCAGGGCACTGCTGGTTGGAGAATTTCCTTTGGTGGTGACGAGCCGAAGCTGGTTGGGTATACCGACGCTGATATGGCTGGAGATGTAGACACGAGGCGATCGACTTCGGGCTACGTGATGATGTTTGCGGGAGGAGCAGTGTCGTGGCAGTCGCGGTTGCAGAAGTGTGTTGCCTTGTCGACGACAGAGGCAGAGTACATTGCGGCGACGGAGGCTTGCAAGGAGCTGTTGTGGATGAAGAAGCTGTTGCAGGAAATGGGACTGAAACAAGAGCAGTATACTTTACTTTGCGACAGTCAGAGCGCTATCCACCTTGTGAAGAATCAGACGTTTCATAGCCGGTCCAAGCACATCGAGACCCGGTATCATTGGATACGGGATGTGGTTGAGAAGAAGGACGCGGAGCTTGAGAAGGTTCATACAGATGACAACGGAGCTGATATGTTCATGAAGATTCTACCAAGGAGGAAGTTTGAGTACTGCAGGCAGGTCGTCGGGATGACGACATCCTCCCCATAGTTGTGAAGGGGGAGATTTGTTGGAGTGGGTGGGGTTCCCAACCTATGTGGAGAAGACCCCGGAGTGCGACGAGCGCCGTTCGTATGTCGAAAAAGCTCGGAAAGTAGGCGACGCGGAGTTGCTACTGCTGCTGCTGCTCCTAAGGGAGATTCTGGCCTGGGCCTGCCGAGTTCGGCCCGAACTCGGTCCCAGGCCGAGTTCTGGCCGAACTCGGTCTGGCTCTTCCAGAAGTTGGTCATCCAGTGATGTTTGCCCGACACAGAGTTCTGGCCGAACTCTGTGTCGTCGGGACTGATGCGGAAATTTGGATGAGTTTTCATCATCGGATCTAATCCAACGGTCCAGGTTGGTTGCGGAATTGGGGAGTTAAATTGGGATTTCCCAACCCTAATTCATTAAGCCATAACGCAACGTAACACAACTTGGAGAGAGGAAGGAGGCAAGAGTGCCATTACAACTTCGGAAGAGAAGACGGAGGATTGAAGGTCGTTTTCGAAGGAAATCGTGTTTCGGGTAATCTCTACTCGTCGTTCTCGCTCTTCGTAGCCTTGTAATCATTGTTCTTACTTCTGAGTGTTGTGGGGATCCGATTTGGATCGGGAGGAGTTTGTAGAGGGTGTAATTCTTCTATTCCATTAGTGGAGGCTTCTCAGGGTTGGACTCCGATCGTCCCGTGGTTTTTTTTTCCCGCAAGGATTTTCCACGTCAAAAATTCTCTGTGTTTGCGTGGATTGTTTTGTGTGATTGTTTTTGGGTTCGTGCGTTGTATTGCTCGGTCCTCTCGCAGGTACTCTCCGGTTTGGGAAAAGGTTTTCGCGCTTCTTTCCCAACAAAACAAACTGACCAAATTCGATCATGCTAAATCCAACAAGTTCCCTTCAAATTTTACAAAATTAGGACCGTACTCGATCTGACCAAATTTGGACTGAACTCGATCAAACTAAATTCGAACCGAACTCAAATCTGTTCTCTAACATAACTCCTACCTTTCGAACCAAACTTCAAATTGCCTTGGAGACTCATGGAATCGAGGAGAGACCCCAACGCATGTGTCATGTCCTAGAGCATCACATTTTGGAGTATTGTGTCGTACCCATACAATAACATAGAACAAAAGCAAAGAGTAGCAACATAACATCCGACAACATATATAGCTAAATTCCAGAGCGACAAACATAACAGCTGAAATGATAACCATTACTAGAACAAAATGAAGCACAAAATTAAAGAGCAAACATAGCCAATTAAAACTCGATCGACGCAAACAACTCAAGCAGAAGGGACAGGAGATCTAGGTGGAGGCGGCTTTCCGAAGAACACCTCGGTAAGCGCATTCTTCGATCCCAAAGATGCCTTCAGCAGCGCAATCCCCTGAAAAAAAAATTACAAAATCAAAACAAAGAATTAATAATACAACACAACGAGACACAGACACATGCAAGAGCTCCAACAGAACGTTGAATTCACACTGTCCTGGTGTGCATGACACGGACAGGACACGTTATGTGTACCTCCTCCATGCCGAAAGAGACCACCTTCTCCTCCAGCTCCACGGAATCCTTCTTGACACCGTACTTATTTACGAGAGTGATGCTCGAAATCGCGGACATGGGAGTAACGTCCAGCTCGTCCGTAACCATGTACGTGATGACACCTTTAACAAACCCCCCGCCGCCGCCTTCTCCGTCGGCCGAGGCAGCAGAAGACAACACGTCAGGAACAACGAATCTAGTCTCGTTGTTCATCCCCGACCTGCAATTAGGACAGGTCGTGTTCCTGACGGTCGATACGGTGTTGTGGCACCGGCCGCATCGGTAGTACACGGCCGAGGAGGAGAGGGCTCATGCCATCGGGGGAGAAGATCTTGGGCTGGAGGAGGTTGGACTTGTCCTTGTTGGGGAGGAGGTAGGTCGCGTTCAGCTTCTCCACGCTTTGGTAGAGCTTGGAGATGCAGCCGGTCATCGACCGGGGCGAGAGGAGCTTGATCACGGAGCCGACGGGGAGGGTGAGCAGGCTGAACATGAAGTCGACGAAGTCCTTGCTCGCCTCGGCAAAGAGGACCGTCTTCTTCCGGGTGTCGACGAGGAGCTTCAAAGTGATGGTGGTGGACTCCTTCCCGCTAGCCATTGCTCTCCTACTACTTTTGGGTTGGTTCAGTTTGTTTGGTTGCAATGTTGCATGCATGTGTGGACTGGGTATATATATATATAGAGAGAGAGAGAGAGAGATCGAGTAGAGAGGGATACGAAGGGACTCCATATTAATGCAAGGAAAACGCGAGGGATGGATACGAAGGGGCTCCACATTAGTGCAAGGGAAAATGCATACTAATGCAACGGCAGTGCGGTGATCGCAGCTGTTCTCCGGCGACGGATTCAATAACTGATTCATCTACTGCTCCTACTTTTGTGGCAACTGTCCCTATCAATCCTCTTATTCAATAAACTGCCACTGAATCAACACCTCCAAGTACTACCACTCTCCCACCCATAATAATCTGAGTCAGCATAGCTTTAAAATCTGTCACACCAATCATGGGCCCCACTATGATTTGTCCAATTCACTAATCTTCTCCCATAATATCTAAATTGAGCCCAAATTGAGTCAAATCAATTGCATCATCATCCCCAACATTAGAGGAGACTTGTGGGTGCTTGCTAGCGAGGTTTGAGGACGTTTGAACCGTAGCAAATCAAGGAAGACGTCGAGTCGAGACTCTTTACATTGAGTTTGAACACTCAATAGGTAAAACCTTACAAACCCTAATAAATTCGTGTTTTCTTTCCATGGATGCATTCATCTAGGTATACTCTAGCTGTGGGTCAAATTTGGTAGGAAACCGCGTCCATTTAGTGTCCGTATCGGACACCTATCAGTGTCCTTGAATAAGTGTTTGATGAATTGCCTCTTAGGATTAAATGTTGTTTAATTTGAATTCTATTTTAATGAGATTATAGCCCTATATGTGTAGGTCACAAAACCCTAACTCTGAGCACACTTCGTGTACCTTTTTGTTTCCAAAATTGGACACGAACACGTGCACGAGGTCACAGTTCACTGTCCTGCTACCTCGTGTCCAGTTCTCACTGGACACGACACGAGACACCACCATTTTCGGTCAGCACCTAGGGACAATATCTGACATGCCACCCACAAAGTTTCAGAGGGACTCGTGTCGTATCGGACACGCAATCGCGTGAGCACGCGATTTGCACTGCACTGCACAAGCGTGCAAGTGATGTCCGATACGGACTTCGTGTCCTTCGTGGATACGCCGTGATGGTGTTTCAGGGACACGTTTGGGTAGGCCATCACCTGGCGAACCTAGGGACACGAGCACTCTCTAGTGTCGTGTCCTGGGACACTCGACACATCAGCACGAGGCAGTGCATGCACTGTCCTCTGATGCTGGGTTTGACACATTATTTGACACTTTGTGTCCACTTTTGTGGACACGAACCACTTCCTGGACACGAGTACATGTATATCTAGTGTCTGCACACACTGTTTTAGGGTCACACTTTGTTATTTGATTCAATTTGATGTTTTGAGTAGGTTTTCTGATACTTAAACAAAGGTTCAGTGTATTTACTGATACTTGATAATCTTTTCTGTTTTGGACACTTGTGTCCATTTGTTGGACACAAGGACACTTCCTTACATGTACGAGCATGCACACACACTTGACCCCCTCTGACACGTGTGTATGATTTGGTTTTCAAATGAAATTGGTTTCGAAATGGTGTTGCCTGATACATAGGTTCCTAATGCACAGTTCATGCATGTTTCAATTGGGTTTGAATATGGAAATTTAGTTTTGGATTCATATATGAGTAATGGATTTGATGTGGCGTTAAAAATGAAAACTGGGATTTGAAAACTGAGATTGGGTATTAACTTATATGTTCATGTTGAGTATTAGTTTTGAACTGTTTTGGAGTTTTTCCAGTTTTTGAGTTTAGGTTTGATTTTTGATATTGAAAACTGAGTTCTAAATGAGAAAACTGAGTTATATATATGTATATACTTATATACAGTGATACATTGATAGGTTGGTTTTGATTTATGTATCAAATAGAAATTGACACACACACCCTTGCACCATTTCTGAGACACTTATCTACAAATACACCCACACACACACATGTATACCCCCTTAACCCTCTCTCTATCTCTCTATGTATAAATATATGTAGATATGCATGTATGAATGTATGTATGCATATTGTAACACCCAGTTTTCCAGAAGAGGGTAATTTTGAAATTTTGTAATTTTAGTCTTTTAATAATGATATTTAAATCATGATATGATTTATGATGATTTTTAATCATTTAAAACTATTTTAAATCATGACTTATGATTTTGGTGTTTTGATAGTGTAACCTTGGAGACTGGTTGACCTAGAGCCTAGCCTTGTGATTAGGGTATTCTGTTTATCATTTCTAGTTTGAGGGTATTTTTGACATTTTTTGGGTAATTTAAATTTATTAGAATTTATTTGAATTTATGAGAATTTTTTAGGAATTTTTTTGGAATTGTTGGACTAGGTTGATTTTGACTAGTTTTGACCCTTGTAGACCAACCTAGAAGCTAACCCTAGTTAGTATGGACTTGGTTAGGTTATATGACTCTAGTCTAACCTAAGCTAACCCTTGGTTTGGTCAATAGACTCTAGTTAGCAATAGGAATTAGAAAGTTATAAGTCATGGCTTATGATTTAGGACCTTTGATAAATCAATTCAAGCCATAGCCTTGTAGGTTGGCCCAAAGCCCAAGACATTACCAAAACCCTAATCCCTAGACTCACTTGGCCGGCCACCATATCATCCTTGGGAACACCACCCTATAAATGCTCTCTTAATTTTAGGGTTGCCTCTTTTTAGGAAAGCTCAAGTTTAGGAAAAAGGTTTGTTCCTACTTCATTTAATCCCTAGAATTCCATTCAATTTTCTTTTTCATTCAAATCTCTTCCATTAGGTTTTAATATACCTATTCTTGCTGTTATAGGAGTTTTATTTCAGTTTGGTATTGATTTGTTGGATTGGGACATCAAGGAGAAGAGCTCTAAAAAGAGGGATTTTCCTAAAAGTTCAACTATAGGTAACTTCCTCATTCCTCAATAAAATTTCGATTTCTTTACATATTCAGGAAGCCCTAGGAGTTCCCTAAGTGGTTGCATTGGTTTCGTGTCGAGTCCCATAGGTTTTGTGTCCTTTTTGGACACGTATCAGGACATGTCCTTTACTGTTTGTCGAAATGCCTCAAAGGACATTTCGATTCCTTTTGTGCAAACTTTTTGAATAGGAATTAGGGTTTTGATCTTGCCTAGGGTTTTCCAGTGTCTGTGTTTTGTTTTCGTGTCGTGTCGGGTCTCGACGAACACGCGGACACGCGGTGCACATACACGCGCGCGCTGCTATAGTCCTCCCCTGCCACTCGGTGGCTGTAGCGGACACGACACGCGATAATATGACACGAGACTCGACACGCACCATGGGGCAGGGACTGACATTCCACGTGTCAAGTCTCACGTGTCCATATGGCGTATCGAGGGAGATATCAGTGTCGCACTGACTTTACACTGTACAGTGCACACGAGATATCGAGCACTGATACGGCTCTGTAGCTTCGGACACGACACACTAGGACACAATACAGCATGTTGGACACGTAGCTAGAACCTGGGCGTACCTAGGGTTGCGAACACGAGGCCTGGTTTATCCTGTGTCGGGTACACGACACGCGTGCACGCGTGCACGATGCAGTGCACTGAAACAGTGCCTGTGTGCACTGTTTCGAGTATTATATCAACTGGACGCGGTTGTGTCCACTTTGGTGGACACAAATATGTTGTATGACACCTATGTAATGTATATCTTATTTATCAATCTCTGTTTTTACACTTTAGCTCGTTTTCTTTGGTCAAATCCTCATTTCCCAATTTCTGATACAGTGTATCATTTTCCTGAAAATTTTAGTTTTCAAACATGGACTTTGTCACCTATTTTAACCCATTTAATACTGTTAACATGTTGGTTTAAGACCCTGATACTATTCTCCTATATGTTATCTTGCTATGTGCCAAATTTTGTGTTGTTTGGTGATGTTTGGAACTCGATTTGGGTGATGGAAAGGTAGGACTGAAAATGGGTATTCAGTCTTGTATTTCCATATTTCTAAGAGTGAACTTTGCCATCATTTTAAACCCATCTAATGCTGTTAAATGTTGGGTTTTAATTCCTATATTGGTTCTCCTATATGTGATCTATGTGTGTGTCGAAATTGGGACTGTTTTGGAGTCTGTCAGATTCAAAATCTGGGAACTAATACTTTGGCTAAAAAATTGGGTTTTCTATGAGGTGTATTGATGTTTTCATGTGTATAACTGAGTTAGAAATCTCTAAATCTGAACTGGTATTGCCCTCCATTCCTTCCTTCACTGCACTGTTTTACAATGTCCCTATAATTCTGTTCATATTCCAGTTTCACACTCACATCACCCTCCTACACACACACACAGCCATACATTGTTTCACTCTCTCATACCCTCACCTAGACACATATCCCACATCACCCTCCCTCACCTACACACACATTGCCACAGTTTACACACACACTAGCCTACACCTAGCCTCACTGTCACACAGGGACAGCCCCACTCACTCACTCACAGTTTACACATACACACCCTTTCTATACCTATCCTATTTTTCTTAATGTAATATATATATATATATATATATATATATATATATATATATATATATATTATATATATATATATATATCACTACTAAAATATGCTTAAATAGCGACGTATATTAGCGACGGCGGAAATACGCGTCGCTGATAATTGCATATAGCGACGTCTTGTGCTACACGTCGCTGTACGTCGCTGAGTAGCGACGTTCAGCGACGTAGTATAATTTACGTCGCTGGCTTGCGATGTTTAGCGACGTTTCATGTAGGCGTCGCTGTTTATTTCATATAGGGTTCCTGGCCCGATCCAAATCCCAAAATTTTCACCCAAAAATTTATTCCCGCTCTCCCCTCTCCCCCTGGCGAACCCTCCCCCTCCGGCGACCACTCCCTCCGGCGAGACCCTCCCCCTTCTTCCCCCGGAGACCCCGCTCGCCCGTTGACCCCTCCCTCCGGCGACCAGCCTCCCTCCTCCGACGAAGGAGCCTTCCTCGTCGCTTCCTCCTCCGACGAAGCCACCCTCCTCGCCGCCTCCATCCTCCGACGAAGCCACCCTCCTCAGGTAAACCCTAACCCTAGCCCTAGCTATCTAGACACAGACACGGACACGAGAACTCTAATCCTAGCTGCTGGGGTGGTCTTTCTGTCGAGGGGGAAGAGAGGGGTGGGGTTGGGTGCAGGGGGTGGGGGGGTCTTACTGTCGAGGGGTGGAGGGAGGGGTGGGGGTACCCGAGGGGTGCAGGGGTAGGGGGAGGGGGGCATGGTTGGGGTGGGTGCAGGGGGAGGGGGGCAGGGGAGGGAAGGCAGGGGAGGGTTGGGGTGGGTGTAGGGGTATGGGGAGGAAGGGCAGGGGAGGGGGGAGGGGGGGGCAGGGGAGGGTTAGGGTGGGTGTAGGGGTAGGGGGAGGGGGGCAGGGGTGAAGTGTATATTTTGGTTGGGGTGGGTGCAGGGGTATGGGGAGGGGGGCAGGGGAGGGGGGAGGGGGGGAGGGGGGAGGGAAGGCAGGGGAGGGTTGGGTGGGTACAGTTTGCCACTTTTCTTTATCGAGTACGATTTTGTTGCTTCTCTCGCTCTTTCTCTTGGTCTCCATTGAATGCTGGTCTACTGCCATTAATATTGGTCGATAGATTTCTCTGTCACATATTGCAAGTGGTGCTAAGAAAAAAGAAAAAAGAAAGAAAGGAGAGAATAGATGTGACTCAAATGGACCGAAGTAGGTGTAGTAGTAGCAGTAAGAGCGGGACATGAACCGGGCTCATGACATTTTGAACTTTGGAAGACAATGCCATGTTAACTACTTCCTTTCCTTGCTTATGTTTGTGATTTATTATGATATATAATGGTGATGTTAATTCTTTCCAAATGTTAGGATCGTTACAAATCTTGTTGGCTCGAAAAGAAATTTTCTTCGTGCATGCCTACTTCACATTATAGGATTTTATTTTTTATTCAAGGGATTCGCAAAATGTAGGGATATATACCATTTGAAATTCATTTGAAATTCATTTGAAATCCATTTGAAATTCATTTTAAGAATCTGAAATGTTGACGATATATACCCAAGGTTCACAATATCGGTATCGGAATCGGTATCGGACTATTCCTATGAGTATTGGTATCGGTGATACCGGTAGTATCGGCGGTATCGTATCGGAGTATCGAACTTTGGTATCGGAAAACAAATAATTATTAATAAATTATTTACATTTAAAAACATATATTTTATACATTTAGGCATAATTTTAAGTATTTCAGCATTATTTCTTAGTAGTTTTGAAATTATATGAAATAGTAGTCATCCTTACCGATTGGTTTTGCTGAATTGACCGGAACAAAGACCCCCAATGTCGGTATCGGTCAATATTTGGTATCGGTCTGTATCGGATCGGAACATGCCAAATCGTATCGGTATCGACCTGTTGGATAATATCATTGTTATTAGTAACTGTCCAATGTCGGTATAGTATCGAAACATGCCAATGTCGGTATCGGTCTGTATAGTATCGGTATCGGAACATGCCAATGTCGATATCGGTCAATATTTGGTATCGGTATCGGTCTGTATAGTATCGGAACATGCCAATGTCGGTATCGGTCAATATTTGGTATCGGTCTGTATCGGATCGGAACATGCCAAACCGTATCGGTATCGGTCAATATCTTTGTTATTAGTAACTGTCGACCGCTACTAATGTGTGTCCCATAATAAGACATTATATACGAATTTGTGCCTGTTGGATAATGTGTGTCCATCTTTGCAGAATTATTTTCAAATGGATATGAATTACTACTTGCGGAATCGTTCATGGATGTACAATCGTCGTCCTGATGATATGTGTGGTGTGCGGGATGAATACATAGCGGGAGTAGAGCAGTTCCTGCAGTTTGCTAAGGTGTTCCCTCAGTACATGGACGGCACCAAAATTAAGTATCCGTGTGTGAAATGTCATAACGTGAAATATTATCCAGAAGTGGAAGTGACATATCATTTGTACTCGAGGGGTTTCACGCCTAATTACTATCAGTGGACCGCACACGGAGAACTTGTGTCTTTAGCATCAGAGCCGGAGCCTTACGTTGAGCCGTATATGCATGCGGGACCTAATTTTGTTTCAGATAATCATGCATACGACGACGGGTGCGTGAACATGGTTTTCGACGCTGCGGGGCCTAGTTTCGTTCATGATGCACCTGAGGAGGCACCGAACGCCGATGCTGCATAGTTCATGGAGTTGCTGGAGAATGCAAGGACTCCATTGTATCCTGGTTGTGAGGATCATTCACCGTTGGAGGTGGTTACAAGACTGTTGAGCATTAAGTCAGATTTTAACATGTCGCAAGAATGCTACAACCGAGTGTTGGAGTTGATTATAGAGATCTTGCCGGCGGGTGCTAAGTTGCCTAAAGACTTCTACCGGTCTAAGAGGATGGTGAGATCGCTCTGGATGGGATACGAGAAAATCGATTCCTGTCGCATTTGGTGCATGCTGTACTACAAAGACGACAAGGACGCAGATGTGTGCAGATTTTGTGGTGCTGATCGCTATAAGACAACTAGTACAGGAAGGTCTACCGGTGCAAGAAGACCGACCGATTCAATGCACTACTTGCCTTTAACGCCGCGGTTGCAAAGATTATTTATGGTGAAAGAGACGGCCGAAAATATGAGTTGGCACATGCGAGAACAGATTGAAGGGCTGGGGACTTCATTGACGAGAGGGCGACGCAGGCATATGTACGTTCTATTCAACTAATATTAACTGACTATAATTTAGAAAACAGGAAAATAGATATCAATATAGTGTCACGACCCGCACCCTAGAGTTAGGGCACGAGAACGTAACAACGCCCAGCCTACGCCGCAGTATCGGCAGTAGAACGCTGTTCTAGGTCTCAATGCATCTAACAGTATAAGACTAAACAGTTTATACTCCCCGAATGGGGGTGACATAGCAGATACAGACTCAATCACATCTAAGGTAGAGCATGATAAGGATAGATAAAACATGAAATCCAAAAGAGGTACAACAGAGAGAAATCTAAGTGTCTAAGATACACAAATCCAGAAATATATCTCAAAGCTCAAATACATTAAATCCATAAATACAACTCAAGACAACTGAAAATAAACTATAAGCAAAACCCTAGCTATCTATACAACCTCTACTGTGTCTCCTCTACGCTAGCAGGCAACCTCCAAGCTATCTGTAAAATTTTCAACAGGTCCAGTCAGGACGGGAACGAGCACATATCTCTAAAACAGTTCATAGCAGGTTAGGAGTATAAATCATGCAATAGAGTAAAATACAGGAAGTGCTGAATAGAAAGTATGAGTAAACAAAAGATATTTTGTAACTGAAAGTAAATACATGATAGTAGAGACTGTAAGTGGCTACGTGATTTAGAGCACAATATGGTTATGTAAACGGCTTAGGGGCACATGAATACAAATAAGGAGGCACATGAATACAGCTACTGGGGATAGTGTTCACATAACCAATTCTACTCACCCCGCCCCAATCAATACACAAGGATCCATTCAAGTTACGTTATAAGCACATGAATATAGCTAAGATACGTGAACTCATGTAATGAGTAGTACATAAGGCACATAATAAGCACATGAAAGCACATGAAGCACATGAAGCACATGAAGCACATGAGAACATGTAAAAATATGAACTAGTACGAGTACAAGGAGTACCTGATGCACATGATAAAGTACATGAACATGAAATACCCGATGCACCCGTAGAGGGATAACATCTCAGGAAAGGATCCATATAGTACTAATCCGTGAAGATACGTGTCAGCATCAAGTAGAGTAATCTAGAGCAAGAAAATAATCCAGGTAAGTATGAAAAGATCAGAGAATGTACTCGCCTGATATCTGAATGTCCAAGGTAAAGATACTGTCAGAGGAGAGGTGTCTGGCTCCTAATTAGAACAACATAAGTCACAACATGTCCAGAAGGGTAATATAAAGCACTACAATACATTCTACATGAATCTAGGTCAAACTAGGCCAAAGTCAACCCTTGGTCAACTCTGGTCAACTGCACTAGTCAAACTAGGTCATGTCCTAACCCAGCAAGTCTTACTAGGCCTAACCAAGACTATCCTAGCAAGCACACATCAATACAAGGCTATACAAGCCAACATACACCCAACTCTATATAGCATGCAATTATTCAATACTCAAATAGGCAATAATTCACATTGGATATATACTAGGTAATCTATTACTTTAAGCTATATATGTCTACACATATATACATGCATATATTGGTATTCAACATTAGGTCTATAATCATGGCATTTCAAATGGTTATATAAACTTATATATTACAACACAATATGCTAACATATATATAATATACATACATAGCTAAGTTAACTATATTCATAAATACTTATTTAAGAGGCTATGTGTGTGTATGTGAACATAGAAAAGGGAAAAGTGAGGGTTAAATGGGCATACATAGTGTATACATATCAAAGAGTGTCAAAGTGTAAGTGAACAATGTGTCAAGTGTGATAGTGTCAACATAGTGTAAGGGGGGTACATGAGGTAATATAGGATTTGTGTTAACATAGAACATTACATCTCATTAACTTGTATATTACATACATTACATCTATTATTACATTACATTCATGCTTGCATTCATTCATCATTCATTTATTCTCTTGCACTACTATATGCACCATACATTACATACTATAGAACCTACATATTCATTACAAGCCATACTTATACATGCTTACATTAGATAGGATACTTACACCTCATACATCATTTATTTAACTATTTACTCATGCTTGCATTCTCTATTTAATTACATAATGTATATACATTAACATGGGTTAAAATTAAATAGAACATTATATTACACACAAGGGTGCACAAAATGCATATGCCAAATAGTAACTCAAACTAATAATCAATACTGTACCATCTCAGCATGAATTAAATTCTAGGATTAAAGTATGTTATAGATCTATGTGTTAGCTTTCCGAAACTTCAAACAGATCGCATTTTCGTTTCCGAAAACTCCCGGAATCGCGAAAACACCGAGAACGCGTTTGTCTTTCATACAGCTGACACTCAAATAATTCTCCAGAAAGTTACAGAAAGAATTAGGCCTATTAATATATGTTTTTGGAAAGCTAACTTCAATACGCTTCTTTTAAAAAAAAGGGAGATTAAACCGAGCTTTGAGCTAGAAGTTATGACATTTCTAATTTAGGGCTGAAATTAAAAACGTGGATAAAAATCATGACGGATTTAGATAGTTTGAGCCAAAAGAATACATAATATATATCCTAATTATCCACAACAATAATAGCAATAATAATATGAGGAACCACACTCACAAACTTGATTATATAATCATCATGAACCATTTATTACATATATAAATATAGATACACTCTCATTACAATATATATATATATAAATCTATATATGTAACATGAACACATCCACAACACAAAGGACACTCCTATGACCTCCAAATGGACACAAAATGGACACAAATGGAGATACAACCATGGGGGTCATTCCTATGGGTTCAAAATAGACCTATATGCATGAGAAAATGAAAAGGAGAAGGGATTTATACCTCCCGGTAGATCGAATCGAAGAAAAACCTTCCCGGAGCGACACCGACACGTAGAGATTCCAAAAGGACACGAACGAGCTCCGAATCCTCCCAAACTTGGGTAGCTTTCTCCTTGGCTAGAATGGAGAAGGAAAGAAGAAGATTTGGTGATGAAATGGAAGGATTTGGTGGAGAAATTGCTAGGGATTGCTCTCTAGGAATTTGGGGAAGAACAAGAGAGAGAAAAATAGATGGATAATGACAAATGGGAGGCTCAACCCTATCCTTATTGTGGCTGGCCATAAAGGTGGTTTTGTCCTATTAGGAAAAGTCCAAAAGTCCCTACTGACCTATTCTATGAGTATTAGGAAAGGGCTAATTGGTTGGGGCTAAATTAGTCATTCTAAAGTCTCTAATCACACTAACCTTATCCAAAATAATTAGTCTAACCTCTAACTAAAATATTTCTATCATGTGGACTAAAATTAATATCATGTGGGCCATGCCTAACTAGTGTGTGGGTCCCACTAGAGTCAAACTACCCCCGGGTCCCCGTTTCAAGTCGGATTGAGTTGAAATTCGAACCCGACTCAAATAACCCCAAAACACTATCATAAATAATAAAATAATATCAAAATAATTCAAAGAGGTCAAATGCAAAATATCCTTAGGCCAGAAATGACATTAAAATATCATAATCACATGGTTAAGCTCTAAGTCAAGCAGTCTCTAGGGATTCACTAGCAAAACGTCAAAACCACAAGTCATTGATTTAAATAATTTTAAAATGATTTAAAATCAACAAAAATCATATCATGAATTAAATATCATTATTAAAATAATTATAAACACGAAATTTTAAAATTACCCTCATTTGGAAAACTGGGTGCTACAACTCTACCCACCTTAGAAAAATTTTGTCCTCGAAATTTAAGATCGATAGTACTCCTTCTAGAGCCTCTAACCTACCCAATATCTAAGATAACACTTCCTAACACTGGAATAATAAACGGACATCTAAAAAGTGTCAATCTAGGAATACCTCCAATACTGCTCTGCTGTACGGCGGTAATGGAACTTCAATAGAATATGGACTGGAACCTATATCCAAGGGACTAGACCTATTTTAAAGTGGTCTTAACTAAGGATGAAAAGGAACTGATCATAGGCTATAGGTATGCTCAAACTATTATCTTCCTATTAACCATCTATTAATACATTCTATTACCAAAGGAACGATGCATTACTAAGACATATAGACCCCTATCTCTCATAACACATTTATGCTCACCAAAAGACTAGTACATCCCATCAAAGCTGATACTATAATCTCTCATAAATCTCATAAACTACATGTTTATAGATACACATCCCCACATCAAGGACTAACCTATATATATCTACAACAGATACTAATGGGGTGACGTCCCTATTTCCCAACAATCAAGGTCTTAAGAAAATTTATCTAAATCATGCAATTTGAAGGAATAGTATACAAGGTCAGGGCATACCATAGCAGTTGGAAGTCTCACCAAGGTGTACTGGTCATTCTAGGTCAAACAGTACTATGGTATCAACACACAAACAATCTAGGGTGTCCTAATTGGAAAGGTAAGGGAACAACAATCATCAAGGTTGTAGGGCTGTCTACCATCCTATATAAAAATTGGTCATTAACAAGCAACTAAGAAATTATTAAAAGGTTACTATTCCATAAAATGGCAAAAATTGAAAATTTAGGCACAACAAATCATAAATAGATTTTTGTCTTGACACGATCTAAGTTGATCAATTTCGAAATAAAACGAGATTTGGACAAGAAGGAAAATCAATGAAATCAAAGTATGAGCACGAGCATCCAATGATGGAGGTTCAGGTCATGATTAAATTTAGTTCGACTGAGTACGAATACGAGGTTCATAGGCGATGAAAAGATTTCAAGGAGAATTGTCAAGGCTGTCGCGAATGAGACTCTAGGGTCAAGTTTAACTATGTCTCCATTCTCGTAGATTGATACATGAAAAAACGAACCAAAGTGCAATAGGTTGATCAGACCATTATGTACCGGTTCTAATTAGACAATATGTTAGTGGGTGGCCACCCAATAAAATATGTCATGACCAAGCTCGAAAATAGATAAGCTTGCAAAACTAAGGCTAATTTAGCAGCACACGATATAAGGGTGGTAATGATGAAAGGAATTACATAGTCCAAGTTTCTTAACCAACGGGTCAAGTAATCAGATAAGGTACAAGGTTAAGCATCTAAGGAAACAAGCAGAACACTATCACATGTCGGGTCGAAAGAATTGAGTCAAGGCTGGATTTCTAATTAAAATAAGGAGAAATTTAGTATAATGGTAGAGGTTATAGTTTAGCCAGTTGACCAGAAAATCATATCAAGAAAATAGAGTACAAGAAGACGGGTTTTAGTGAGACATGATATACCTACACGAAGGTGAGCTCGTCTAGGTCTTACATATAAGATTTGTTAGAGGGTAACAGCTAGTATTACATTCCGAATATCAAAGTCACGATAAGGAACGTCAAGGATCTCAATTAGAAAGTGGGAGTTCAAGAGGTGGTAATTAATGCACAAAATAATGAAGATCGAGTTAGTCATCTGCTTCTGATACTCTTAAGTTCATCTGGTCATAACTTGCCAATCATATCTTTACCTCACCAGTCTCCATATGAAAATTTAACCTTTATTTAAACCCTTACCATGACTACCGTAGGCAATTCCCAATTTCCAAATATCACTCTTGAAGCACAACCCTCACATTTAGGAATCAACATTAATCATTTATTTAAATTTCCAAGTTCTTTTACCTTGTCTTAAATTTGACCCAAAACCTCTAAATCCCGTTTACGATTCCTTGAACTTGTTCAAATTGTTCTCCTCATATTATTTAATTTAAATCTTTAGGCCTTACAAAACTTATCTTCCATCATAAAATCAACTTCCGTATTTTCTTCGACATACACCCTTGAATATTATTCTCCTAAAAATATTTCACAACAATCTCTAAACTTCCATAACTTTGTGCTCTCTCTATCCCTAGACATTCCCTCGCAACATCTTGTTTAATATCCTTATTAAACACAATTAACTTCTCTTTTTCATTACTAACCTTCTACATAGCCTCAGAGTAAAAGTTTTCCCCAGAATCAATAACCAGGATTTTCTAAGTTCTCAAAACTAGGTTGACCTCTGATATCCTCATTAGTTTTGAATACACCTATAAACTATCTCATAACCCCAAAATTTCTCTGAATGTAATTGTTTCCAGATTGGCAGTATACATCTCTCTATTCTATTCGAGACCTTTACCATTTCTATCTCAAGTTTCCATATGGAACACTCCACATTTGATTTCCTTTAGATCATCATAAAATAACCAGTTACGTCTTCTCTGAGCTACATAATTTACGTCACTTCCTTAGCCTTCCCCATGCAAAAGATACAAAGATTCAAGGGTTTCGAACTACATCTGGTAGGGACGACAAGATATGGATAATTAATGTAATGAGACAGAGTTTAAGATAAGAGGTAAATAAGAATGCAAGGGAATAATGACGAGAAAGAATAATGAAGATATGTTCCTTCTCATCGGTTCAAACGAGAGGAACCCATCAAGCTTAAATTGAATAGCAAGGAATGAGGGTGAATCCAAACAAGAGGAAAAGGAATTCCAATTGAAGTTCAAAATGAGTTTCTCAGGGGTCGTCCCAGAAATCTCTCAAAGAATCCTAAGTGTGATTGAGTACCTTGGATTTAAAAAAATATTAATCTAAATACAAAATTAAATCAACAACTACAAAATTTTATCAAAATCATCAACTAATACCAGGATTCAAAGTTCCACAATGAATCCACAAAATCAAATTCAAATCAAGGAAAAAGGTGAATCAAAACAAGGAAAAAGAGTTTAAATCGGAATTCAAAATGAGATTCTCAAGGGTCATCCCAGTAATCTCTCAAGGAATCCTAACAATGATTGAGTACCTTCAAAATATATCCTAATCCTACTGCAGGCTGTAGTGGTACTCTAGTTCGAATACCACTACACAAACTCGACCTGCATGGGCCACCACTAAAAACGTGTCACGACCCGCACCCTAGAGTTAGGGCACGAGAACGTAACAACGCCCAGCCTACGCCGCAGTATCGGCGGTAGAACGATGTCCTAGGTCTCAATGCATCTAACAGTATAAGACTAAACAGTTTATACTCCCCGAATGGGGGTGACATAGCAGATACAGACTCAATCACATCTAAGGTAGAGCATGATAAGGATAGATAAAACATGAAATCCAAAAGAGGTACAACAGAGAGAAATCTAAGTGTCTAAGATACACAAATCCAGAAATATATCTCAAAGCTCAAATACATTAAATCCATAAATACAACTCAAGACAACTGAAAATAAACTATAAGCAAAACCCTAGCTATCTATACAACCTCTACTGTGTCTCCTCTACGCTAGCAGGCAACCTCTAAGCTGTAGAACCCTAGAGGGGGGGGTGAATAGGGAAATAAAAAATAAACTATAACAAATGATGCAATAAAGAGTAAATAGTAGAAAGATCAAACGCAAACGCAAGGATGTATCCTGGTATCCTCTTTTGAGGCAATCCAGTCCCGGAACTCTCTCCGGCTTTAATCCACTATTATGCAAATAGTACACACGAGTTTGGATCCGAAGAACTCGCCAACTTCAACACGAGTTTGGATCCGAAGACTCGCCAACTTCTACACACGAGTTTTCTTACGAAGGCTCGCCAACTTCAAACAAAAGAGAATGAGAACTTGCTGATCTTCTAACACGTGAAGATCGAAATGTACAACTATTTAATACTCTAGCACTTTGGGAGAGGATGACAATGAAAAGCTTTGAGAGAGTATTAATGGTGGAGCTCTTGGTTGTTGGAAAATTTATGGAAGAGTTGGTGAAGAAGCTCAAGAGAGAGAGAGCTTCCTTTTATAAGAAAACCAAGAGTGGGTGGCATTTAATGCTTCTGAGTGTACGCAGACCGGCATGCCGTCGGTATGCCGCGGCATACCGTCGGTATGCCGGCCAAATAGTAACGGTCATATTTATGACCGTTCAAGAGCATTAAATGCGGCCATTAATGCATGTCAGACCAAATCGAAAAGCAGATTATTCGAAATTCGGTATACCGCCGGTATGCCGGAGCATACCGTCGGTATGCCGACTAAAGTCACAGAAAGTTTTAGAGCTATAGGAAACGGCATGCCGCCGGTATGCCGTAGCGTACCGTCGGTATGCCGACAATAAATCACAGCATCTATTGTGTTGCTAGGAAACGGCATGCCGCCGGTATGCCGCAGCATGCCGTCGGTATGCCGACAATTCGAGACAGCAACTTTCTGGACACAGAAAGCGGTATGCCGCCGGTATGCCGAAGCATGCCGTCGGTATGCCGCTTATTGTCACAGAAACTTTTCTGGACACAAGAACGGTATACCGCCGGTATGCCGGAGCATACCGCCGGTATGCCGCTCTGAATTACTTGATTTTCGATTTGTGCTTTAAGTTATCATCCATCCTTTAGTGTTTTACAGAAATACCTAGACCAGTACAGACACGAAGACTCTAAGCAGGAAGATGCCGACTAAATGTAGGGAACGCCGGTAACTGCTACGGTCTTCAGGACGAAGGAGGAAGCTCTTGAAGTGAATAACTCCATGTAGTGCATCTTCTGAGTATCTGAAGAACAGAAGACTAAACTACGAAGATGCTGTTAATTACTCAAAATAAAATGTGCCAACAAGCTCCCCCATTTTGATAATTGACAAAATAGAGAGATAGCATCTTCAGGGAGTAGCTCCCCCGTAGGTAGACAGCTCCCCCTCAATACGATTTCTCCCCCTTTGTCACTTAGTCAAAAAATGGGGATAACTAAAGGAGACAGTGCATAAAAAAGAGAGTAGAGATAAAAGCATACAGGAATATATTGAAGTAAGAACGATAATACATGCTTGATCCATACAGCAAAAAGATAAAAGACTCTCCATCATGAGAGTCGGACACCAAAGACAACAAAGATAATGTCCCCGAAGGACAGCAAACACTGAAAAAAAAAACAACCATAGACCGGTCCCCGAAGGACCACTAAAGACAACAAACAGAAAACACACATAAAAACTAGAGCCACTAAAACACCGTAACCATCACCAAAGGAAAACCATCCCTAATCCTCTGCCGGATCATCATCACCATCATCATCCTGAGCCTGCTGGAGGGCGCCAAAAGGATCAATGCCGTCCGGGTACATAAACCCATAGGCATTGGGGTCAGAGAAACGCGGGGCCGTGTACATGGGATCCTGAAGATTAAGATCCAAAAAGGCATCCCGGTCTTGGAGAGTGCGCTGGATGAAGTAGCCCTGATCGTGGAAGCGAGACTGGATGAGGGCGCCAAGTCCACGAGTGTGGGTCCGCATCTGCTCCTCCGCCTGGGCCATCCTCAGATCAAAGTGGTGCTGAGTAAGTGGCATATAGCGGCCCGTAGATGGAGGGGTAGATGCAGGGGCAGCAGGAGTGGAACCCGGTTGCTCTTGGGAAGAGGAAGCACGGGAAGAAGAGGCGCCAGCTAGGGTACGGGAAACAGCAAGAAATGAGGGGACCCCATCCGAGGAGCAGAGAGACAAGTCAACTTGTTTGGCCTCCATAAGCAAGGTGATGAAAGAGCCATAGTAGAGGTTCTGCTTCCCGGATGGCAAGGTACGCCGGAATTACAAAAGCAGAGTCTTTGGGAAGGAAAAACGCTTCCGGGCATAGAGATGATACATGAGGACAAGAGCATCACCGGTGATTGCGTCATAGTTCCCGCCCTTTGGGAACAGAGTGTGGCACACGATACGATGGAGCTCGTAGTAGAATGGCTCCAGCTGGGCTGAGAGGGCCGGAATGGCAGGAGGGTTGGGACCCTTACAGATGATACGGCAGAAGTCGTCGAAAGGAGACGCCGCCGATGAGGTGAGAGCACCCAAAAGAGGTAACGCATCCCCTCTGTCTGGGACGCCCAAGATGGCCCCCACTTCCTTGGATGTGAGACGGAAGTGGCGGTCATTGACCATGGATTGGATGGCGGTAGGGTCGTCGTCATCCCCTCGCATGTTGCAGTAGAAAAGGCGGACAGCAGCAGAGTAGACCGGAATTTGCCGCCTAAGAAGGGAGGATAGACCGGCATCGTCAAACAACGGGACGTGACCGGGGAAGAGGTTCCAGTTGATAGCCCGTCCTTTGAACACGTTCTGGTTGACGAAGTGCTGGAACCAAAGCTCAGCCGCCAAAGCGTTGGAGAAAACGCGTTGGTCAAAGCCGGAGGGTAGCGCCACCGGGACGAAAGGGTTGAAAGAGGAGGAAGAGGATCGGGGGCGCTTAGGGTTGGCCATGAAGAAGGATTTTGGGCTTTGGTGTGAGAGGAAGAAGTAGTAGTGGAGGAGAAGGAAGAAGGAGGGTTTTTAAAGAAGAGGGGGGATATGAAGAGTTGAGTTTGAAAAAGGGTGGGGAGGAGGGAACGGTTAAAGAGGAAGGGTGATGGGGTAGTTGAAAGGATGATGGGGTGAATTGATGTGTGGAGTAAAAAGAGGAGAGAAAAGGGGAAAGGTGATAAGAAGGGTAATTAATAGGAGGGGAGTTGAGGAGATGGGTAATTAATGAGGGATTTGATGGATTAAAGGAAGGATGGAAGGAATAAAGGAGGAGAGATAAAATAGTGGGCCCGCAGCTAATCTCAGGAATTATTTCCGCCGTCATCCGGCATGCCGACGGAATGCCGACGTATACCGACGGTATGCCGAAAAACGAAACAGAACATAATTCTGTTTCGAAAAAACGGCATGCCGGCGGTATGCCGATGTATACCGACGGTATGCCGGAAAACGAGACAGAACCTAATTCTGCTACGAAAAAATGGCATGTCGCCGGTATATCGTAGTATACCGTCGGTGTGCCGGACAAAAGAGACTATGGATCAAAGGATAAAATGCCCAATTCACGGCAAAGGAAAGAGAAGCGATCTTCCGGGAGGGGCTTAGTGAAGATGTCGGCTAATTGATAGGTAGTATCAATAAATTCAAGATGGATATCTCCTTTTTGTTGATGGTCACGAAGAAAATGGTGTCTAATTTCAATGTGCTTCGTGCGTGAGTGACAAATCGGGTTTTTCGTGAGATTGATAGAGCTAGTGTTATCACATTTAATAGGGGTGCAAGAATGAGAAATACCATAATCTAAAAGTGTTTGTGACATCCAAAGAATTTGTGCACAACAACAACCAGCCGCAATATACTCTGCCTCAGTGGTTGAGAGAGCGACAGAGTTTTGCTTCTTACTAAACCACGATACCAAGGACTTCCCGAGGAATTGACATGTGCCACTAGTGCTTTTTCGGTCAATCTTGCATCCGGCAAAATCCGCATCCGAAAAGCCGTGAAGCTCAAAGGATGAGGATTTCGGATACCAAATACCCATGTTAATGGTGCCTTTGAGATAACGAAAAATGCGCTTGACGGCACTCAAATGTGATTCCTTTGGATTGGCTTGATATCGTGCACACAAACAGACACTAAACATGATATCCGGACGGCTAGCCGTTAAATAAAATAAGCTACCGATCATACCTCTATACTTACGAATGTCGACCGATGTGCCATCTTCATCATTGTCAAGCTTGGTCGTTGTAGCCATAGGGGTCCTCATTGATTTGGATGAGTCAAGGTCGAAACGCTTGAGGAGGTCTCTTGTATATTTTGCTTGATTGATGAAGGTTCCTTTAGGTCCTTGCTTGATTTGTAACCCCAAGAAGAAGGAGAGTTCTCCCATCATACTCATTTCAAACTCTTCCTGCATAACTTTGGCAAATTCTACACAAAGTGTGTTGTTAGTAGAACCAAAAATAATATCATCAACATAAATTTGAACCAATAAGAGAGTCCCATCATGGGATTTAATAAAAAGTGTGGTGTCAACTTTTTCCTTTGAAAAATTGTGAGAAACAAGAAAAGAGCTAAGACGCTCATACCAAGCACGTGGAGCTTGTTTGAGGCCATAAAGGGCTTTATGAAGTTTGAAAACGTGGTCAGGAAATTGAAAATCTTCAAAACCGGGAGGTTGTTTAACATAAACTTCCTCCTTAATAATACCATTAAGAAAAGCACTCTTAACATCCATTTGAAATAGCTTAAAGTCATTAAAACAAGCAAAGGCACAAAGCATACGAATGGATTCAAGACGTGCAACCGGAGCATAGGTTTCGTCGTAGTCAATGCCTTCCTCTTGGTTATAGCCTTGGGCAACCAATCGGGCTTTGTTACGAGTCACTAACCCATCTTCATTTAGCTTGTTGCGAAACACCCATTTAGTTCCAATAATGGGATGATTGCTAGGTTTTGGGACAAGTTCCCAAACCTTGCTTCGCTCAAATTGATTAAGCTCCTCTTGCATAGCTATCATCCAAAATTCATCGAGAAAAGCATCATTAACATTTTTAGGCTCTACTTGAGAGATAAAAGCCACATTGGCACAAAGATCACGAGTGGCGGATCTTGTGCTAACACTTGAGGAAGGATCCCCAATGATGAGCTCCTTAGGATGATTGGTGACAAATCTCCATTCTCTTGGGAGATCCTTTGGAGAAGGCTCGAGAGGAGGAGACTCTTTTGATGGGGTCACAACTTCATTGTTAGATGAAGAAGGACGATCCTCAATAGAGGAGTTCTCCAATCCAAACGAGATGTCATCAATATCCTCGGAGGAGGAGAATGTAGAAGAGTTGAGTTCATTAAAAGAGACATTGATTGACTCTTCGACAACAAGACTTCTTTTATTAAAAACACGAAAACCTTTGCTATGAGTAGAGTATCCAAGGAATATTCCTTCATAGGCTTTTTCTTCAAACTTGCCTAGGTTATCCTTGGTATTCAAAATAAAACAATTGCAACCAAAAACCTTGAAATATTCAATAGAAGGAATTTTGTTAAACCAAAGCTCATAAGGAGTCTTCTTAGTAATAGGTCTAATTAAGACCCTATTAATTACATGACATGCCGTATTGACGGCTTCCGCCCAAAAATATTGAGGGAGCTTATATTGGTTTAACATGACCCGGGCCATATCACCAAGGGTTCTATTCTTTCTCTCCACAACACCATTTTGTTGAGGAGTACGGGGACAAGCAAAATCATGTCCAAAACCATTCTTTTCACAAAATCTTTTGAAATCAACATTATCAAATTCACCTCCATGATCACTCCTAATTTTGTTAATAGAAAAGCCTTTCTCATTTTGAACACGTTTACAAAAAGCAACAAATTCACGAAAAGTATCACTTTTGCAAGCAAGAAAAATAATCCAAGTAAATCTTGAAAAATCATCAACTAAAACAAAGGCATAGAGTTTGCCACCAAGGCTAGCTACTCTACTAGGCCCGAAAAGATCCATATGAATAAGTTGAAGGGGTCTTGTGGTACTCACAGAGTTGATGGATTTGAAAGATGACTTGGTCAACTTACTTTTCTCGCATTCTTCACAAACCATATCCTTCTTGAAGTGGATGCTAGGAAGTCCTCGTACAAGCTTCTTGGAGGCGAGGCGAGAGATGGTATCCATGTTAGCGTGTCCAAGCCTCATGTGCCAAAGCCAACTCTCATCGTTCTTTGCAACTAGGCACCTGTCATTGTTAGTACCTTCAACAAGATAAAGAACATAAATATTGTTTTCTCTAATGCCTTCATACACAATAGTTCCATTGGAGCTATCGGTAATGTAGCATTTGAGTTTAACAAACTTGATATCATAGCCATTATCGGTGAGATGGCTAATACTAAGGAGGTTATGCTTAAGATTAGTAACAAGACATACATTATTAATACAAGGATAAGGAGGAGAACCGATATTACCATTTCCAATAATATAACCTTTTAGATTGTTACCGAAGGAGACATGTCCTTCCTTCTTCATCGATAGCGTTGTAAAAAGTGAAGCATCACCGGTCATGTGCCGTGAACAACCGCTATCGAGAATCCACTTGCTTCTAGCATGAGAAGGATTCGTCACCTACAACATAAGTTGAAGATGAACATTTTGGTACCCATGATCTTATGGGTCCTTGAGTGTTAGTCTTAGGAACTCATTTAAGAACTCTCATGTCAACTTGTTTTCTTGTATAACAAAAATTAGAAGTATGACCAAGCAACCCACAATAATTGCACATTAAGGAAGATCTAAAAGAAGAAGTGTGAGTGTTGTGCATATGTGAGTCTCTAGTGTGAGATGTTCTACCATGAGTGTTATGATGATAGAAAAATGCATGATGAGGAGTTTTCTTTTTAACAAAAGGTCCTTTTCTAGTGTTAGAAGAGGAGTTGTGTGTAGTGTTCATGTAATGGTTATGCCTAGCATTGTGATGAGTGTGGGGAGGTCTAGGAGCATGCATGTGAGTGGAATTCTTATTACTAGAATTCTTACTCCGTGTAAGAAGATCATTATACTTAATAGAAGTGGAATATTCTCTTCTATTAGCATCTTGACATTTGCGCATGGCAAACTCATAAGAGCTTCTCATGGATTGAATCTCATCATCCTTTTTCTTGATGGTGTCAAGAGATTCTTGAAGTTTTAGTCTCAAAGACTCCACTTCATCCGTGTCGGAAATAGGAGATTTTCCCTTCACATCACTAATGATGCTTGAGAGCCTCTCTACTTCAAGTTGAAGAGCCTCGACCTCCTTAAGAGATTTCTTGTATTTATTCCGAACACCTTTGTGTTCTTCATGTAACTCAAGAATGGCTTTCTCCAAATCATCATAGGTAAGAGTGTTTAAGGAAAAATCATCAAGTACCTCATCGGTTGCCATGAGACAAACGTTGGCATTGTGTTTGCACTCCTTGTCATTGTCGGAGTCGCTTGCGTCGCTTTCACACCAAATGCTAGTGTTGGCGAACTTTCTGGAGGACGAGCTTCCCTTGCTTGGCTTCTCGTACTTGCTTGAATCTTTTCGTACCATCGGACAATCCCTCTTGATGTGTCCGGGTCTTCTGCATTGATAGCATGCCGGGTCATCTTCATTGTCCCGTCTAGAGCGGTTGGCCTTGTTGAACTTTAAGAACTTCCTGAAGTGCTTAGTTGTGAGAGCTATTTCTTCATCGTTGTCCGACTCATTGTCGTCGGAGCTATCCTTGGAGTAGGACCTTGAAGCTTTGAGAGCAAGAGTCTTCTCCTTTTCTTTGGTCTTCTCCTTCTCCTTCTCTTGAATGGAGGATTCCTCTTGATCCTTCATGTCAAGCTCGTGAGTCATCAGTTTACCCATGAGGGTCTCTAGGTTCATGACGGTAAGATCGTTCCCCTCAATGATTGCGGTAGCTTTAGGACTCCAAGCTTTCGTCAAACCTCTAAGAATCTTCCTTATCTTTTCATGAGCGGGATATTCCTTTCCAAGAGAAGAGAGAGGGTTAATAATATCACCAAAGCGAGTAAACATGCTAGCAATAGATTCATCATGCTTCATTTTAAAAGACTCATATTCTTGCGTGAGTCTACTGATCTTAGATTCCTTCACTTGTGAAGTCCCCTCGTGTGTAACTTCAAGCAGCTTCCAAATTTCATTGGAAGTCTTGCAAGTAGAGATTCGATTGAATTCACTACTGTCGAGAGCACAGTAAAGAGCGTTCATTGCC
Organism: Iris pallida; assembly: GCA_029216955.1. Classification (NCBI taxonomy): domain Eukaryota; kingdom Viridiplantae; phylum Streptophyta; class Magnoliopsida; order Asparagales; family Iridaceae; genus Iris; species Iris pallida. Next base: position 8,137,859 of record JANAVB010027799.1, on the reverse strand, counting down.
TTGGCATCTCGACAAGCAAGCTTCTTGATGTTTTCAGTGAGTGTTTCCCGAAGGGTGTCAGAAGCAATATCCTCTATAGCTCTGGAAGGAGTAGGGATGCCATTTATCACGCAATCCCATAAATCGAAATCTATGGACTTGAGATAAATGCCCATCCTAATCTTCCAATAGTTATAGTTGGTACCATCAAATAGGGGAGGCCTATTTGTGGAGTGTCCCTCATTGTGAAACGTGTTGATGCTAGGGTTAGAGGCCATGGATCACTCAAGGGTGTAAATCCAAATCAAGAGAACAAAGCTCTGATACCAATTGTAGAACCCTAGAGGGGGGGTGAATAGGGAAATAAAAAATAAACTATAACAAATGATGCAATAAAGAGTAAATAGTAGAAAGATCAAACGCAAACACAAGGATGTATCCTGGTATCCTCTTTTGAGGCAATCCAGTCCCGGAACTCTCTCCGGCTTTAATCCACTATTATGCAAATAGTACACACGAGTTTGGATCCGAAGAACTCGCCAACTTCAACACGAGTTTGGATCCGAAGACTCGCCAACTTCTACACACGAGTTTTCTTACGAAGGCTCGCCAACTTCAAACAAAAGAGAATGAGAACTTGCTGATCTTCTAACACGTGAAGATCGAAATGTACAACTATTTAATACTCTAGCACTTTGGGAGAGGATGACAATGAAAAGCTTTGAGAGAGTATTAATGGTGGAGCTCTTGGTTGTTGGAAAATTTATGGAAGAGTTGGTGAAGAAGCTCAAGAGAGAGAGAGCTTCCTTTTATAAGAAAACCAAGAGTGGGTGGCATTTAATGCTTCTGAGTGTACGCAGACCGGCATGCCGTCGGTATGCCGCGGCATACCGCCGGTATGCCGGCCAAATAGTAACGGTCATATTTATGACCGTTCAAGAGCATTAAATGCGGCCATTAATGCATGTCAGACCAAATCGAAAAGCAGATTATTCGAAATTCGGTATACCGCCGGTATGCCGGAGCATACCGTCGGTATGCCGACTAAAGTCACAGAAAGTTTTAGAGCTATAGGAAACGGCATGCCGCCGGTATGCCGTAGCGTACCGTCGGTATACCGACAATAAATCACAGCATCTATTGTGTTGCTAGGAAACGGCATGCCGCCGGTATGCCGCAGCATGCCGTCGGTATGCCGACAATTCGAGACAGCAACTTTCTGGACACAGAAAGCGGTATGCCGCCGGTATGCCGAAGCATGCCGTCGGTATGCCGCTTATTGTCACAGAAACTTTTCTGGACACAAGAACGGTATACCGCCGGTATGCCGGAGCATACCGCCGGTATGCCGCTCTGAATTACTTGATTTTCGATTTGTGCTTTAAGTTATCATCCATCCTTTAGTGTTTTACAGAAATACCTAGACCAGTACAGACACGAAGACTCTAAGCAGGAAGATGCCGACTAAATGTAGGGAACGCCGGTAACTGCTACGGTCTTCAGGACGAAGGAGGAAGCTCTTGAAGTGAATAACTCCATGTAGTGCATCTTCTGAGTATCTGAAGAACAGAAGACTAAACTACGAAGATGCTGTTAATTACTCAAAATAAAATGTGCCAACACAAGCTATCTGTAAAATTTTCAACAGGTCCAGTCAGGACGGGAACGAGCACATATCTCTAAAACAGTTCATAGCAGGTTAGGAGTATAAATCATGCAATAGAGTAAAATACAGGAAGTGCTGAATAGAAAGTACGAGTAAACAAAAGATATTTTGTAACTGAAAGTAAATGCATGATAGTAGAGACTGTAAGTGGCTACGTGATTTAGAGCACAATATGGTTATGTAAACGGCTTAGGGGCACATGAATACAAATAAGGAGGCACATGAATACAGCTACTGGGGATAGTGTTCACATAACCAATTCTACTCACCCCGCCCCAATCAATACACAAGGATCCATTCAAGTTACGTTATAAGCACATGAATATAGCTAAGATACGTGAACTCATGTAATGAGTAGTACATGAGGCACATGATAAGCACATGAAAGTACATGAAGCACATGAAGCACATGAAGCACATGAGAACATGTAAAAACATGAACTAGTACGAGTACAAGGAGTACCTGATGCACATGATAAAGTACATGAACATGAAATATCCGATGCACCCGTAGAGGGATAACATCTCAGGAAAGGATCTATATAGTACTAATCCGTGAAGATACGTGTCAGCATCAAGTAGAGTAATCTAGAGCAAGAAAATAATCCAGGTAAGTATGAGAATGTACTCGCCTGATATCTGAATGTCCAAGGTAAAGATACTGTCAGAGGAGAGGTGTCTGGCTCCTAATTAGAACAACATAAGTCACAACATGTCCAGAAGGGTAATATAAAGTACTACAATACATTCTACATGAATCTAGGTCAAACTAGGCCAAAGTCAACCCTTGGTCAACTCTGGTCAACTGCACTAGTCAAACTAGGTCAAACTAGGTCATGTCCTAACCCAGCAAGTCTTACTAGGCCTAACCAAGACTATCCTAGCAAGCACACATCAATACAAGGCTATACAAGCCAACATACACCCAACTCTATATAGCATGCAATTATTCAATACTCAAATAGGCAATAATTCACATTGGATATATACTAGGTAATCTATTACTTTAAGCTATATATGTCTACACATATATACATGCATATATTGGTATTCAACATTAGGTCTATAATCATGGCATTTCAAATGGTTATATAAACTTATATATTACAACACAATATGCTAACATATATATAATATACATACATAGCTAAGTTAACTATATTCATAAATACTTATTTAAGAGGCTATGTGTGTGTATGTGAACATAGAAAAGGAAAAAGTGAGGGTTAAATGGGCATACATAGTATATACATATCAAAGAGTGTCAAAGTGTAAGTGAACAATGTGTCAAGTGTGATAGTGTCAACATAGTGTAAGGGGGTACATGAGGTAATATAGGATTTGTGTTAACATAGAACATTACATCTCATTAACTTGTATATTACATACATTACATCTATTATTATATTACATTCATGCTTGCATTCATTCATCATTCATTTATTCTCTTGTACTACTATATGCACCATACATTACATACTATAGAACCTACATATTCATTACAAGCCATACTTATACATGCTTACATTAGATAGGATACTTACACCTCATACATCATTTATTTAACCATTTACTCATGCTTGCATTCTCTATTTAATTACATAATGTATATACATTAACATGGGTTAAAATTAAATAGAACATTATATTACACACAAGGGTGCACAAAATGCATATGCCAAATAGTAACTCATACTAATAATCAATACTGTACCATCTCAGCATGAATTAAATTCTAGGATTAAAGTATGTTATAGATCTATGTGTTAGCTTTCCGAAACTTCAAACGGATCGCATTTTCGTTTCCGAAAACTCCCGGAATCGCGAAAACACCGAGAACGCGTTTGTCTTTCATACAGCTGACACTCAAATAATTCTCCAGAAAGTTACAGAAAGAATTATGCCTATTAATATATGTTTTTGGAAAGCTAACTTCAATACGCTTCTTTTAAAAAAAAGGGAGATTAAACCGAGCTTTGAGCTAGAAGTTATGACATTTCTAATTTAGGGCTGAAATTAAAAATGTGGATAAAAATCATGACGGATTTAGATAGTTTGAGCCAAAAGAATACATAATATATATCCTAATTATCCACAACAATAATAGCAATAATAATATGAGGAACCACACTCACAAACTTGATTATATAATCATCATGAACCATTTATTACATATATAAATATAGATACACTCTCATTACAATATATATATATAAATCTATATATGTAACATGAACACATCCACAACACAAAGGACACTCCTATGACCTCCAAATGGACACAAAATGGACACAAATGGAGATACAACCATGGGGGTCATTCCTATGGGTTCAAAATAGACCTATATGCATGAGAAAATGAAAAGGAGAAGGGATTTATACCTCCCGGTAGATCGAATCGAAGAAAAACCTTCCCGGAGCGACACCGACACGTAGAGATTCCAAAAGGACACGAACGAGCTCCGAATCCTCCCAAACTTGGGTAGCTTTCTCCTTGGCTAGAATGGAGAAGGAAAGAAGAAGATTTGGTGATGAAATGGAAGGATTTGGTGGAGAAATTGCTAGGGATTGCTCTCTAGGAATTTGGTGAAGAACAAGAGAGAGAAAAATAGATGGATAATGACAAATGGGAGGCTCAACCCTATCCTTATTGTGGCTGGCCATAAAGGTGATTTTGTCCTATTAGGAAAAGTCCAAAAGCCCCTACTAACCTATTCTATGAGTATTAGGAAAGGGCTAATTGGTTGGGGCTAAATTAGTCATTCTAAAGTCTCTAATCACACTAACCTTATCCATAATAATTAGTCTAACCTCTAACTAAAATATTTCTATCATGTGGACTAAAATTAATATCATGTGGGCCATGCCTAACTAGTGTGTGGGTTCCACTAGAGTCAAACTACCCCCGGGTCCCCGTTTCAAGTCGGATTGAGTTGAAATTCGAACCCGACTCAAATAACCCCAAAACAATATCATAAATAATAAAATAATATCAAAATAATTCAAAGAGGTCAAATGCAAAATATCCTTAGGCCAGAAATGATATTAAAATATCATAATCACATGGTTAGGCTCTAAGTCAAGCAGTCTCTAGGGATTCACTAGCAAAACGTCAAAACCACAAGTCATTGATTTAAATAATTTTAAAATGATTTAAAATCAGCAAAAATCATATCATGAATTAAATATCATTATTAAAATAATTATAAACACAAAATTTTAAAATTACCCTCATTTGGAAAACTGGGTGCTACATATAGACTTTAGTAAACACTTACACGTTAGCAAACATGTTCTAGGCCGAGTTTGTTCGGCTACAGAAGGAGGCGGCTGATGCTGCTGCTGCTGCTAGTGCGCAAGCAGAGGGAGGGGCTGGTACTTTCTCCCAGCCGCCTGTAGAGCCATCGCCGGACGAGCTCTGGATGACCGCCGTTGGCGGTCTTCAGAAGGGTACGTACTACGGTACGGGATTCTACGGCGCGTATTTGGCTTCGGAGTCATCCCGGGCCCCCTCTTTCAGTGCGCAGTCTCCGGCTATGCAAGCGTCGTCACGAGTTGAGGATGTTCGTCGTCAGATCGAGGAGCTGCGTCGCGAGTTGCAGCAGCAGATTTCTGATACGGTCGAACGACGATCCGACCCTCCGATCGTTACCGAACGATTTGATGCGGTCGAGCGCAGTATACAGGAGCTGATGAGTCTGCATCAGGCTGCAGCTGCCAACTTGCAGACGCTCACCGAGTCTACGCAGCGCACGAAGCGTAGACAGGTCGAGCTGGACGGATCGCAGAGGAGCCTTTCTCTTTCAGTCGCTCAGTATACTGAGAAGGTGGTGAGTGCCCTTGCTGCGCATGGTGAGCGACTGCGAGAGCTGGAGCAGGTACGTCCTCCGGGTCCATCGACGGCGCCGACTCCAGATACTGCACTGCCTCCGGCACCGACTCCAGACATTGTACTGCCTCCTACTGCCCTTACGGTACAGCTCACCCAGGAGCAGTATGACTACATTCTATCCCAGTTGCGCGGCAGGGGTCCGCAGTGATTTTATTGGTTTTTTTATGACTTGTATGTATTGGCCCTATGGGCAAATTGTTTATTCATACACTGTTGTTTATACACTTGGTGGGAGACTTTTTATCATCTTTCATTTTTATTTGACTCTATTGGATGTTTGTGAGGATGTGTATCTGTGATATTTACTTTGCACTGCCTCCTATTTTTATTGTGATATTTACTTTGTGATATCTGCGACGGGATGACAAATATACCTACGCTGGGTTATAAGCGATGATCTGATATACAAAGGAGATGCTACCGAAATTTTAAAAAATATATTATGTATTTTTGTTATGATGTGTGTCTGTGTTTACAGTGAATGTGAAATACAGTGTTCGGAACCATCGACAGTTTCGATTACTGTTGTATGTTTTATCTTGGATAGAAATAGCAACAGTTCAGGGTGCACTTCTGAGAGCTTCATTTTCACGTCCTTCACTTTCTCGGACGTCGTAAAGGTTCCCGAGAAGGTGAAGGACGTGAAGAGGAAGCTCTGAGAAGTGCACCCTGAACTGTTGCTCTTTCTATCAAAGATAAAACATACAACAGTAAGCGAAACTGTCGATGGTTCGAACACTGCACTTCACACACACTGTAAACACAGACACACAGCATAACAAAAATATCAATTTTATTTTTTTAATTTTTTTTTATATTAGCGACGTATAGCGACGTTCTGCGACGTACTGCGACGTCACACAGACGTCGCTATACGTCGCTAATTAGCGACGTTACGTCGCTCGACGTCGCTAATATACGTCGCTACTTTGCCCACGTGGCCACGTGGATGCCATGCCTCGTCATCATTTATAAACTTTTGAAGCGTCGCTAGTTATCGCTTTACGTCGCAATGTTGGCGACGTACTTATACGTCGCTATCTGTCGCTTATTTTGCGACGTCTAGCGACGATTAACTACGCGTCGCAAATAGCGACGTTTAGCGACTAAATTGCCATCTGCGACTTGCCTATAAGCGACGTAGGTTTTTCGTCGCTAAATACGTCGCAAACTATTGTTAGCGACGTATTTCCTGTATTTAGCGACGTCTCCTGACGTAGCTAATCTGGGTTATTTTAGTAGTGTATGTAATGTAGGTATATATGTAATGTATACTCTAATATATGTATCTATATATATATAATGTAAGTTTGTGTATTATATATAAGTATTTAGTATAGATTCAAGCATTGGATGAATAGGTATGTTGGCATATATACTAGTATCATGTAATGTGTATATATATATATATATATTATGGTTGTGTTATATATATACATGTGTTATGTATTAGATTAGGTAAATATATAATATGTGTAGTATTATAGATATAGGTAATGTCATGTTGTCTTGTATTATGGGTTGGCTAATAGGCATGATATAGCCTATGGCCTGTGTGTGTCTGTTTGACTAGTGAGCCTAGATTGGGCTTGTATAGCTTTGATTAGACCTAGAATAGACTTGTTAGACAAGTATATATTAGATTGACCTAGTTTAGACTTGTTAGACCTAGTTTGACCATAGTTGACCAAGTTTGACTTCTAGGGTTGACCAGAGTTGACCAAGAGTTGACTTTGGCCTAGATTGACCTAGACTCATGTAGAATGCATAGTAGAACTTTATTTTACCATTTTAGACTTGTTGTGACTTGTGCTGTTCTGATTAGGAGCCAGACACCACTTCTCGGACAGTACTTTCATATTGGACACTCAGATACCAGGCGAGTACATTCTCTGATCATTTCATATCCTGCTTAGAATTATTTCCTGCATTAAATTACTTTACTTGTACTGTCACGTTGGTCACACAGATTGGTACTATATGGATCCCTTCTTGAGATGTTATCCTTAGGGAGCATCGGGTACTACATGTTCTGTGCGTTTCACTTACATGGCGTATCACTATGCTTCACTGGTTCTTTGATCACTTGTGACATATACTCTTATGATCACAGAGTCTCCTAGAATCTCTTATTCCATTTACTGGGTATCCTAGAATCTCCTAGAATCCCCATTTATGGGACATCCATATATCACCCTTCGGGGGCCTTTGCATGGAATCATTGCATAACCTGGTTGGATCCTTGTGTATTAATTGGGGGTACGGGGGAGTAAAAGTAGACATGTGAATAATACCCAAGTAGTATCTTATCAGAATCTCTTCCAAAGTGTCTTATCAGAATCTCCTATGCCATTTACATGTCTATATTGTACTCCGACTCACTAGCTACTGTTAGTCTCTATTTATAGTAGATATTTCTATTACAGCTCTCTTTCTCTCTCTGTTTACATACAACATTTCTTTCAGTACTTGTATCTTACTTTACTGCATTATTATAATTTCTAACCTGCTATGAACTGTTGAGATGTAATGTACTCGCTCCTGTCCTGACTGGACCTGTTGAAAATATTACAGAGGACGAGGAGGAGGCCTGTGTGGATACCTTCTACGGGGCAGTCCTAGACGACACTCGTGACCTGGACTCTCAGGAGGACCCAGCTCTAGCTGAGGACTTCACCCCCATTGCCTAGACTAGTTTAGTTAGGCTTATCTTACTTTATGTTGTCTTGAGACCGTTTAGCTAGACTTTATCCTGTCTGAGTTTCTGAGTTGTATATATTCTTTCATTCAGTATCTGAGACCATGTACCTCTGGATATTTGCTGGGATTATCTTAGACTAATTTATCATCTATTTTCCTTGAGTTCTATTTCATATCGTGCTATCTCCTCCTTAGATTGTGATTGAGTTTAATTACTGCTATGTCACCCCCATTCGGGAAGTATAAACTGTTTAGAGATATATTGCTAGATGTATGTTGACCTAGGACATCGTTCTACCGCCGACACTACGGCGTAGGCTGGACGTACCCACGTCTTGTGCCCTTACTCTAGGGTGCGGATCGTGACACGTTTTTAGTGGTGGCCCATGCAGGTCTAGTTTATGTAGTGGTATTCGAACTAGAGTATCACTACAGCCTGCAGTAGGATTAGGATATTTTGAAGGTACTCAATCACATTAGAAAAAACTCCTTATCAGATTCTTTTTTTTTCTAAATTTGCTGCTTGTTGTTTCCCTTGGATATAAACTGATCTCCTTTGAATTTTCGCTTCATTCTCAGAAATTGTTTCTTATTTTGATCTGTCTTCATGATGGTTATGAAGACATGATCTCATCGTTTCGGTTCGGGGGATACTATCGAGAGGCTGGCCACATCTCGTCCTGTTCATCAGGGCCTCGAGACCGCAGCCCCTGTTGTGCCGACTCAGGTTGGCGTTTCTGCTACATTGGAGGTGCACCTCTGTCTGTACAGAGACCTTTTTCCGTCATTTTCGATTTCTCTCAGCAGCAGCAGTTCATACAGCATCAGCAGCAGACCAGAGGAAACCATCAAGGACGAGCTATCGTCAGGACAGTCGAGAATACACATACCATTGGGGATCTTACTGTAAGTTCCATTCTTCTCAATTTCATTTCCGAAATTGTCTTTTATAACTACCTTGGAATCCGATTCCATCTGTTCCTTGTTGATTGATTAATTTTGTTATGTTACTCTTCTGTTATGTTTGTTTTCTCTTTTTTTTTCTCTTTCTGAGAAAATCATATGGGCTAGGTCACCTCAGTTATGGAATCTAGAATCTTCGATGGTCGTGTTAGTTGGCATAGTGAGGACATGTAGTCAGATTTTGGATGTATTTCTCGGGTATGGGAATTTAAGGTTTTCGCCGTCGCATGCGGCAATGCGAAAATTTTAAAAACAATGAACCTAAGGGTACGTACCTTAGTCAAGGACTCTGTGATTATCGTAGCCTTGCTCACTAGCATGATGAAGACTCTGGACAACATGATTTAGGACAGACGCATATGATTAACAGGTTGTATCTTGAGAAGGTTTTAAACATCATACCCTTCTGTTGTTGTAAATAACTTAGGAGTAGGGATATTTAGTTTGTGGAGCTTGTTCATAGGTAGATCTTCATAGTGAAATGATATGACGACTTGTAGAATATCTGTACCCTAGAGATGATAGTTAGCATTGGTATTAGAATAATAACCTATTGTAGATGATTTTCCTATTATTTATAATACCAACCAGTTTATATATAGGATGTTAGTATGCCGTACAGCCTTCATGATTGTTATTATTTTTCCTTACCCTTCCCAGAGAGGCACCCATGACTAGAGCCCGTCCTCGAGTATAGTTGTAGCTGCACCTAAGACTGAGAGGTCTATATACATAGATAGATTGCAGAGGGTATTGGCATATGGGATGCGGGTTTGGTTAGTATCTATAGGTCATGGTTGTATAGGATTATTGACATGTTGTTTAGCCTATATTTGGTTCAGTTTTCTATTTTAGTTAAGTTCTCTTTGTGTTGAGTTCAGTCATGTTTGATCAACCTTTACAGGTAGTATGCAGACTCTTGCCTGATACGTATGCATGCTACACTTTGATTACCAACCTATCTAAATACATATTAATATGTTGTTGATGTATAAATTCTCAAAACCCCAATGTTCTGATACAGTACAGTATCAGAGAGTGGTTCTCTGCTTTTTCCTGTTTAAATTCGTAAATTAAATATAAATTTTATGTTATTAGTTATGTTTACATCACTGCATATGTATGCTATACATAGGGTTTCAATTCAAAAAAAATTGGTTGAGTTTTGTGTTTGAATTTGTCAAATCTAAGACTGTGTGCATATTAACCCTTAATACTGGATTTAAAATGTTAGTTCAAATTGCTATTTTTTTAAATGTAGTATTTTGAGGTATATACATTATTGTATGTAGGGATATAATGTTAGGGTTCATATTTTTTCTTTTTTTTTACATGTTAGGTTGTGATAAACATTGGGTTGGTTTGATATTTGAATTTTTCCAAAATTCTAAAACTGAATACATGTTAACATTTTTACATTGATTTCAAATGTTTAGTTCAAATTCAGATTTAATATGTAATATTGAACTGTATGCATAGCAAAATGTATGGATAGTATGTTAGGGTTTTATCTCTATCATGTTAGGATGTGTTGGGAGCATTGAGTTGGTCGTGATGTTTCAAACCCCTAAAATCTGAAACTGCATTGTGTTAATATTACATTATTTAAATGTTAGCTTATTTTCAGATTTTGTATGTAAATGTTGAACTAAAACTGGGTTAACCTTCAATACTAAACTATAACCATGTACAAGGACACACACACACCCTAACTTAGTATACACTGCCATGTAAACCTAACATTTTCTCTCTATGTTATGATTATATATCTATATAGATATATATAAAGAGCTTAGGCATACATGTTATAATGTATATAGATATATAACTAAATCTCTAACTCTATATATATATAGATATGGTTAGCCATGCATGTTATGAGTAAATAGGTTGTGCATTGTAGATTGTTTAACCAATATGCTATGAGTAGTGTAACGTGATAGCTATTGTTTTGAAACCCAAATCCTCCCATACTTTCATGTATATTTCACAATACACACATGCCTACTATCTAACCATATGAACATGTCCACATACACCCATACATACACGAACCACATAACATTTACATAATGCTAGCTTTTTCTCTCTAACACACTCTCTATATATACACATTGTGATTGGATTCCATGCGATTGACTTTCATTCTTTAACTTTTGATTTTAATTTTCTTGAATAGTATCCCTTAATAGATAATTGGTAGTTATCTTTATTATATTTTATTTTTTATAAGTACTAGTTTTCATATAGGAGGGTAGACTGCCTTACAGTCTTGATGATTGTTATTTCTGTATCCTTTCTAGTTTAGCACCCTAGATTGCTTGTGTGGTTTGATACCCTACGACCGTTTTGGTTAGCATGACTAGTATACCTAGATAAGACTTCACTACCATCGTATGCCTGACCCTGTATGCCATTTTTTTAAATCGTATATTTTATTCCAGTTCTGAGACTTTGATAGCTGGGAGCTTAACCTAGAAGGAGTACGATCACCTTTAATTTCGAGGACAAAATTTTTCTAAGGTGGGTAGGATTGTAACACCCAGTTTTCCAAAAGAGGGTAATTTTGAAATTTTGAAATTTTAGTTTTTTAATAATGATATTTAAATCATGATATAATTTATGATGATTTTTAATCATTTAAAACAATTTTAAATCATGACTTATGATTTTGGTATTTTGATAGTGTAACCTTGGAGACTGGTTGACCAGAGCCTAGCCTTGTGATTAGGGTATTCTGTTTATCATTTCTAGTTTGAGGGTATTTTTAAAATTTTTGGGGTAATTTAAATTTATTAGAATGTATTTGAATTTATGGGAATTTTTTAGGAATTATTTTGGAATTGTTGGACTAAGTTGATTTTGACTAGTTTTGACCCTTGTAGACCAACTTAGAAGCTAACCCTAGTTAGTATGGACTTGGTTAGGATATATGAATCTAGTCTAACCTAAGCTAACCCTTGGTTTGGTCAATAGACTCTAGTTAGCAATAGGAATTAGAAAGTCATAAGTCATGGCTTATGATTTAGAACCTTTGATAAATCAATTCAAGCCATAGCCTTGTAGGTTGGCCCAAAGCCCAAGACATTACCAAAACCCTAATCCCTAGACTCACTTGGCCGGCCACCATATCATCCTTGGGAACACCACCCTATAAATGCTCTCTTAATTTTAGGGTTGCCTCTTTTTAGGAAAGCCCAAGTTTAGGAAAAAGATTTGTTCCTACTTCATTTAATCCCTAGAATTCTATTCCATTTCCTTTTTCATTCAAATCTCTTCCATTAGGTTTTAATATACCTATTCTTGCTGTTATAGGAGTTTTATTTCAGTTTGGTATTGATTTGTTGGATTGGGACATCAAGGAGAAGAGCTCTACAAGAGGGATTTTCCTAGAAGTTCAACTATAGGTAACTTCCTCATTCCTCAATGAAATTTCAATTTATTTACATATTCAGGAAGCCCTAGGAGTCCCCTAAGTGGTTGCATTGGTTTGGTGTCGAGTCCTATAGGTTTTGTGTCCTTTTTGGACACGTATCAGGACCTGTCCTTTACTGTTTGTCGAAATGCCTCAAAGGGCATTTCAATTCCTTTTGTGCAAACTTTTTGAATAGGAATTAGGGTTTTGATCTTGCCTAGGGTTTTCCAGTGTCTGTGTTTTATTTTCGTGTTGTGTCGGGTCTCGACGAACACGCGGACATGCGGTACACACACACGCGCGCGCTGCTACAGTCCTCCCCTGCCACTCGGGGGCTGTAGCGGACACGACACGCGATAATATGACACGAGACTCGACACACACCATAGGGCAGGGACTGACATGCCATGTGTCAAGTCTCACATGTCCATGTGGCGTGTCGAGGGAGATATCAGTGTCGCACTGACTTTACACTGTACAGTGCACACGAGATATCGAGCATTGATACGGCTCTGTAGCTTCGGACACGACACACTAGGACACAATGCAGGATGTTAGACACGTAGCTAGAACCTAGGCGTACCTAGGGTTACGAACACGAGGCCTGGTTTATCCTGTGTCGGGTGCACGACACGCGTGCACGATGCAGTACACTGAAACAGTGCCTGTGTGCACTGTTTCGAGTATTGTATCAACTGGACGCGGTTGTGTCCACTTTGGTGGACACAAATATGTTGTATGACACCTACGTAATGTATATCTTATTTATCAACCTCTGTTTTTACACTTTAGCTCGTTTTGTTTGGTCAAATCCTCATTTCCCAATTTCTGATACAGTGTATCATTTTCCTGAAAATTTCAGTTTTCAAACATGGACTTTGTCACCTATTTTAACCCATTTAATACTGTTAACATGTTGGTTTAAGACCTTGATACTATTCTCCTATATGTTATCTTGCTATGTGCCAAATTTTGTGTTGTTTGGTGATGTTTGGAACTCGATTTGGGTGATGGAAAGGTAGGACTGAAACTGGGTATTCAGTCTTGTATTTCCAGATTTCTAAGAGTGAACTTTGCCATCATTTTAAACCCATCTAATGCTGTTAAATGTTGGGTTTTAATTCCTATATTGGTTCTCCTATATGTGATCTATGTGTGTGTCGAAATTGGGACTGTTTTGGAGTCTGTCAGATTCAAAATCTGGGAACTAATACTTTGGCTGAAAAATTGGGTTTTCTATGAGGTGTATTGATGTTTTCATATGTATAACTGAGTTAGAAATCTCTAAATCTGAACTGGTATTGCCCTCCATTCCTTCCTTCACTGCACTGTTTTGCAATGTCCCTATAATTCTGTTCATATTCCAGTTTCACACTCACATCACCCTCCTACACACACACACACAGCCATACATTGTTTCACTCGCTCACACCCTCACCTAGACACATATCCCACATCACCCTCCCTCACCTACACACACATTGCCACAGTTTACCCACACACTAGCCTACACCTAGCCTCACTGTCACACAGGGACGGCCCCACTCACTCACAGTTTACACATACACACCCTCTCTATACCTATCCTATTTTTCCTAATGTAATATATATATATATATATATATATATATATATATATATATATATATATATATATATATATATGTAATGTAGGTATATATGTAATGTATACTCTAATATATGTATATATATATATATATATATATATATATATATATATATATATATATATATATATATATATATATATATATATATATATATATATATATAATGTAAGTTTGTGTATTATATATAAGTATTTAGTATAGATTCAAGCATTGGATGAATAGGTATGTTGGCATATATACTAGTATCATGTAATGTGTATATATATATATTATGGTTGTGTTATATATATACATGTGTTATGTATTAGATTAGGTAAATATATAATATGTGTAGTATTATAGATATAGGTAATGTCATGTTGTCTTGTATTATGGGTTGGCTAATAGGCATGATATAGCCTATGGCCTGTGTGTGTCTGTTTGACTAGTGAGCCTAGATTGGGCTTGTATAGCTTTGATTAGACCTATAATAGACTTGTTAGACTAGTATATATTAGATTGACCTAGTTTAGACTTGTTAGACCTAGTTTGACCATAGTTGACCAAGTTTGACTTCTAGGGTTGACCAGAGTTGACCAAGAGTTGACTTTGGCCTAGATTGACCTAGACTCATGTAGAATGCATAGTAGAACTTTATTTTACCATTTTAGACTTGTTGTGACTTGTGTTGTTCTGATTAGGAGCCAGACACCACTCCTCGGACAGTACTTTCATATTGGACACTCAGATACCAGGCGAGTACATTCTCTGATCATTTCATATCCTGCTTAGAATTATTTCCTGTATTAAATTACTTTACTTGTACTGTCACGTTGGTCACACGGATTGGTACTATATGGATCCCTTCTTGAGATGTTATCCTTAGGGAGCATCGGGTACTACATGTTCTGTGTGTTTCACTTACATGGCGTATCACTATGCTTCACTGGTTCTTTGATCATTGTGACATATACTCTTATGATCACAGAGTCTCCTAGAATCTCTTATCCCATTTACTGGGTATCCTAGAATCTCCTAGAATCCCCATTTATGGAACATCCATATATCACCCTTCGGGGGCCTTTGCATGGAATCATAACATAACCTGGTTGGATCCTTGTGTATTGATTGGGGGTACGGAAAGTAGAAGTAGACATGTGAATAATACCCAAGTAGTATCTTATCAGAATCTCTTCCATAGTGTCTTATCAGAATCTCCTATGCCATTTACATGTCTATATTGTACTCTGACTCACTAGCCACTGTTAGTCTCTATTTATAGTAGATATTTCTATTACAGCTCTCTCTCTGTTTACATACAGTATTTCTTTCAGTACTTATATCTTACTTTACTGCATGATTATAATTTCGAACCTGCTATGAACTGTTGAGATGTACTGTACTCGCTCCTGTCCTGACTGGACCTGTTGAAAATATTACAGAGGACGAGGAGGAGGCCTGTGTGGATACCTTCTACGGGGCAGCCCTTGACGACACTTACGAGCTGGACTCTCAGGAGGACCCAGCTCTAGCTGAGGACTTCACCCCCATTGCCTAGACTAGTTTAGTTAGGCTTATCTTACTTTATGTTGTCTTGAGACTGTTTAGCTAGACTTTATCCTGTCTGAGTTTCTGAGTTGTATATATTCTTTCATTCAGTATCTGAGACCATGTACCTCTGGATATTTGCTGGGATTATCTTAGACTACTTTATCATCTATTTTCCTTGAGTTCTATTTCATATCGTGCTATCTCCTCCTTAGATTGTGATTGAGTTTAATTACTGCTATGTCACCCCCATTCGGGGAGTATAAACTGTTTAGAGATATATTGCTAGATGTATATTGACCTAGGACATCGTTCTACCGCCGACACTGCGGCGTAGGCTGGACGTACCCACGTCTTGTGCCCTTACTCTAGGGTGCGGATCGTGACACATATATGTATGCAATGTATGCAAGCATAAATGAATGGAGGCAATATTGTTAGCCCAATGATTACATCATGTTTTTGAATATGGCTAATCAATTAAGTTTACCATAATGACATCACTAATACTCATGTAATCACTATCATGTTGCTACTTAACCTTAGCATTGTCCTAATATTAGCATTGTCCTAAATGTTCTATATCATATTGCTATGCTTGTATCATATTGGTTTGTTTGTCTAATATGTATTTGTAGACATGCTGTAAGCCTGATCAAACATGATAAAACCAGGACATATGTAATAGACAATATTTGATGGTCCAAAGACGGCGTTATACAAGAAGATTTCTCTGAACCGCCCAACGACCTATCCGGGGCCTCGCATCGGGGGTTCCGCTGCCCGGTCAGCGGACAGGGGTCGAGGGGGCAGCGCCCCCCGTCAGGGGTTCGGGGGCGAAGCCTCCGAAAGGTATTCAGGAAAATGTGTCTTCAATATCAGGAAAAAGACGTCATCAAAAGGGCTATTGGTTTTCATATTTATTCTGTATTTTTTCTTTTATTGAGTCTAGAAAAAATGTGAGATTGATCAGATCGGTACTGGCTTAGGTTTTTCTCAGTCCACAAACAAAAATAAGCCTACCTACGTATCCCAAAAATCCACAATTCCAAAAGGCCCAAAACCTATGCAAATTTGGTTTATTCCTTACTGTTCTGAACCAGCAGAACTCTGACAGAACTCTGACCGAGTTCGGTCCGAGTTCGGTCCGAGTTCGGCCTGAGTTCGGTCTAGGTTATTTGAATTTTAGTTCCCACCAAATCTGCATGCAACGTTCATATGCGAAATCCTAGCATCCGAACTATGCCCGAACTCTGTCCGAGTTCGGTCACCCAAAAACACTATAAATAGAGTTGAGATTACCATTCATTTCAACAATCCAATTTCATCTCTTCTCTTCTCTATCTAAAGTGTTCTGAGTTTTTACTTCCATATCTAAGCCTTTACGACTCTTAGCCAAGCCAGTACAGTTTCTGTTTAATCTAGAATTTGGTGTTGAAGAGTTGTATCGGAGGTTGTATTTAGAAAACGTTCCAGTTTTCCAATTACCTTCTGGAGCCGGTCGTGCGCTCGTCATCAAGCACGGTGTTGTGAAGTCGGTCGTGCACTTGTCGCCAAGCACGGTGTTGTAAAAGTTACAAGCACTCAGCTAAAGCTTGTGTCATAGTGGATTAACAGCGAGCAAGAGTACTCGCGACTGGACTAGTCCTCTCAGAGGGAAACCAGTATACATCGTGGTGTTCACTGAGTTTGAATTCTTGACTCTTACTTTACCGTATTTTATTTACCGTCTTTTATATGCCATAATATATAATTGCTTAATATTTTTAATTGGTGATTATTTTCTGCTGCACACGCACATACTGTATTCACCCCCCTCTAGAGGTGCTCAACGGTCCTACAAATACATGTATATAGGTTATATGGTAGTCTATGGTTTGGTTTGAGTTGGCCTTATAGAGATTGACTTAGATAGAGACCCAATTGACTTGTTGACTATAGTTTGACCAACCCATAGATGTTAGTTGACCAGTTTGACATAGTAACTAGATGTTGACTTGGCTTGACCCAGAGTTGACCAAGGTTGACCATTTTTGACTTTGGTCTAGATTGACTTAGAAATCATATGGATCGCATCATACACTTCAATTACCTTAATTCTGAATACATCATAACCTGTTTTACTCTAAATAGGATTCTGTGACACCAGTTCGAACATCTATTCATATCAGTCATTCAGGGTGACAGGCGAGTACATTCTCTGATCGTTTCTGTAAAATCCCTAAATTTCTAATATATTTTTATCGATTTTGGTACTGATTTAAAATTTTTGTATTATACGTCGCGTAGTCGTCGTGCACGGAATTTTATTTTTCGTTTTGCTCGATGAGTGCGAATATGAGCGAGCGTACATATTTTAGAAAAACATTTTTCCTATTTTTATAGTTTCAAGATAATATATATATTAATTATTTTTAGCTATCAAAAGTTTCTAAATTTATGAGTTTATTTATGAAAAGCCTTTTTAGACCGTTATAATAATAAATAATATTTTTATAAAATGGTATACTAGAAAAGTGTATATTTGTAAATATTATTTGTGCTTCATAATTAATTATTAGTTTATTTTTAAATAATAAAGTAATTTTCAAAATTATTATTAATAGTAGTTTTGGAAAACATATTTAAAAAAATTATTGTGGTCATTTTAAATCGTGATTTGATTTTATGGTTTTAATTTAAAAAGTTTAAGGGTAAAATTTATATTTAAATTGAGTTTAGATCATCTAGTTTTAATTTAAAATTTAATTTGAATTTTAATTTGATTATTGAATTAATTTGAATTATTTAATTGGGTTTAAACAAAACCAAATCCTTATCCAACTGGGTATTCCCACATCGTATATAAAGGCAGGTACTCCTCCATAATTTTCTACCACAACACATCCAAAAATTTGTGCACCGTGTCTGTGTCCATACCCCCATCCACTATAATTCTATTTTATACAAATACAATTCCTCTTCCCTTATCCGACAACCCTAGAAATCCTCGCCATGTCTCGCAGGACACGGCGATTCCCCAAACCATCCCTGTCATCATCATCATCGCAACCATGGCCACCACATCTCCGTCTCCGATCAGAAACCCGACAACCATCCCGACTACTGCCAACAACACAGTCTCCGCCACCACCATCGTGAATATCATCCCTCGCCCATCGATTTCCCGTTGCGGTCGACCTCCACCGCCGACCGCCACGGGCGACCCCTAATCCACTGCCACCGTCGTCGCCATCACCTCCAGAGCAGACCCGCCACCAAAACCCCTATCCCCTGCTTCCCGACCACCACCTTCGGAACCACCCGTACCCCTCCACGACCCATCATCCCAGCCCCCGACAGGTTTGGCCGACCACCGCCACACCATCAAAACCACCACCGCCAATACCATCGTCATCACCACCAGACCCAGAAAAGAAAAAAAAGGAAAATAAATTTAAACCCCAAATACTAACTGACCTCCGCCCCTCCGGAGCCGGCGCCGCACCCCGGCGATCGCCCATCCACCGTCGCTCGAGACCACAGCGCCGTCCGCCGCTCCGTCTCCTCCCGAGCGGCGTCACCTCCTACAGAGCCCGTCCGCCCGCTTCGGGTCAGGCCCGCCCGACCTCCAACGACCGCCTCCACCAAACCCCGCTCCTGACGCCGCCGTGTGCGCTCTTCTCCGCGCTTCTCCCGTCAGGCCCGCCCGACGACGAGAGCCACCTCCCTCGCCGCGCCGCCGCGGATCCGCCACCGGGATCCGAGCCGCGGGTGCTCCCCTCCGTGCGTTGGGAGCCGCCGTCCTCCTTCAGGTGGCCGGCCGCGCCAAGCCAGCAAGACCGCCGGAGTTCCGCCGCCAGGCCGAGCGCCGTGCCGGCGAGTGCGTGCGCCGCCTCTCCTTGCCGGATACCCCCCTTTTTCGTGAGTAAAACCCTTTTCTTCACACTTCTCTCTCTCTCTTACGGTTAAATGAAGGGGATGAGTAAAATTTTAAGTTATATAATAATAATAATAATAATAATAATAATAATAATTATTATTATTATTATTATTATTATTATTATTATTATTATTATTATAATACTGCTATTACCATTATAATTATTATTATTAGTATTATCATTATTATTATTCTTATTATCATTATTAGTATTATTATTATTCTTATTATTAATAATAATAATATTATTATTATTAATATTATTAGTATTATCATTATTATGATTATGATTATTATTATTATTATTATTATTATTTCAATGTACTAGTATTATTGTTAATTATCAAATCTACATATATTTTTACACAAAAGAAATATAGTTTTCAAATAATAAAACGATTATATTTTTAAATATTTTTAAAATAATTATCTAAATTATTTTTGCTAATAAAAATATAGTTTCACTATCTAAATATTTTATTTTACTTAGTTTTGCCTAAAGAGATTTTTCTACTTTAAAGTATTTATCTAAAGCTATTTTTACCAAAAATATATTTTTAGATATTTAAACTTTTCTTTCTATAAAAATAGTACAAAGTTTCTTTCACCAATATTTTCTATTATTATATATATTCAAGGTTGGTCATGATTAAATTGTGCTCTCCTATTTTATTGTAACATCGGACCCTTACACATTGACCCGGCTATTGGACAACAGGACTTGACGGAACAGCGCACCACACCAGTCGTTACACCAGGCAAGACACCTTGCCACTACTGTTTAAATTTTCTGCTCAGTAACATGCATGATTGTGTTTATTTTCAAGTTGTTTTCTTTTAAATTATATGTAGATAAAAATTACTATATTTTGTGCAATTGACTTAGAGTTAAGGGACCACCGTATGTTTAAGTGCATCTCATGGACTGTCACGATGTGCCACGGGTTGTGTGTGAGCTGCGAGTCGCATATAGTTTCGGACTTGCGTATCGACCGTACATCGGTGCGTGAAGGCCGTACGTTAGGTTGTAACTGCTAATAGATTTTTGGTAGAAGACTTGGCAGTTATTAAGGATTAAACAGCTACGCCAAAACTGATGATTTGCGACAGTTAGAGTTGTTCAACAATGACGTATTAAAACTGTCGTTGCATTTTTGACGGATTAAAAATGTTGTTTAACATTAAAATCTATTTTATCAAAACAATATGTTTGAAATTTACGGATTAAAATAGTAGTTTTGCATCAAAATTTTGGTTCCCTCGTCTATTAAAAAAATTGGCTCCCTATTTTTTTTGCACAAAACTGTGTCCCCTCCCGCTGAAACCTTTTCTTCACCATTTTAATCCTTTTGTTGTCCTCTCAAAACTCTGTGATCCCTATGGAACCCATCTAGTGCTCGTCAATGGCTTCTACAGAAGGCTCCTGGACGTTTTCATCTCTTGCGAAGACGAGTTCAAGAACCTGCGTGCAATTTATTAGGGTTATTTGCTAACCCCCCCTCCCCCCCTCCCCCCCCCCCCCCGCCGCGCCGCGACCGTCTCGTAGCCGACCTCCTCGACCGCGCATATGCAACGTCGTCCGATATAACCTCCAGTCTCTCCGTCATTGCAACTACAACGTGGACATCGCAGCGTCCGTGATACCGATCCATGCGAAGATGCTCGCCGACCTCCCTTTTTCGATGCGAGGGTCATCTCAAGCGCACGAAGAAGGTGCTCGCCAACCTCCCTTTTTCGAAGCGAGGGTCATCGCAGCTTATGATTCAACTTTTTAAGTATATATGGGCAAGTTGGTGTTTAATGTCCATAACATGTTCGATAGAATATCTGATAGAGATATGATGTTAACATCAAAATCCTCGTATTGCAATTCTTTTGACAAAGTGACACGACATTGATTTTGGTTGCGTCCTAGTGTTTTTATTAATTTGTTCATTTGTTGGCTTTTCTCTTAGATTGATCTCAAGCTAAAGTTATGTCGACCATGGTTGGTTCAGAAGGTTTTGGTAAGAGAGACAATGGCCTCTACAAAGGATTTGGATGATTTTCTCGCTGCTCATGAAAAGTACCTTGGATCGATTGTGGAGAAGTCTTCTTGGGGAGAGATCTCCGGGGATTATAAATTCTTTGTGTTGTTTGGCCACGTATTGAAGTTTTGGAGGTTTGAAAGGATATATGAGTTACAACTCAGGTAATTCTACATGTTTACATTGCACTTTCACATCTTCTAGAAATGTAGGGTACAACAGCAACAACAACAACATTAACAAAAAACAAAAGACAAAAGAAAACAATATCATCAGAAGAAAAAGATGGCAAATTCAGTGAGCTATCTTTTGTGATTCTTGTATGCCTTGGCAGTCGGTTTACAAGCCTTTCCTGGGCTTTTTATTGTGTTGTTCATTTTTTTTGTACAAATGAAGGTATGTCTAATTCTTATTGGGATCTTATTGATTTGTTTCACGTGTGCTGTTTATACTGGGAGACTTATCTATTTTTATTTATCTTCTGTAGATTTTCCTGTTTGTAGAAACCACGAAGTATATGTTTCGTCACGTGTTAAGGTGAGTTTCCTAACTGTACGGTATTAGTGTACAGTACATCATTTATGTATTTGATTCTCAAGTTTGTTGTTTGCTGCATAAGATAATATAAAGAACGGTCATTCCAAAAGCTTGTACCGTGTTGTTGAGTGAAATTTAATCCTGCCATGGATTATTACTGTTTGATTGACCCACATCAATTTTCTCATGCAAGCGTGTTTCCTGTTATGTCCTTGTCGAATATGAAATGGTTTATTTTCTTTTTACAAACAAATAAGGTGCTTGCAAGTTGATACATTTTCGGTCAAAGTCCTAATTCTGAAGCTTTTATACACTCATCTGAGGTGAAACCATGTTCTGGTCTAAAGAATTTTCATGATATTGCTCTGGAATTCAGTTTCAATGGTTTTGTTCTTAGAATCCTATGAAGTTCTTAACATGCATAGTCGGACGTCGGGAGGTCTAGGCGGACATCGAGCGCTAGCACCTAGGCGGCCGCATAGACCGCCTTTTAGAATAGTGGTGGGAACTGTGTTAGCTTTATTAGTAACGTTACGATAAGTCATGATTTCTCTCTTGAAGAATGCATATCAAAGTTCATACCTTTTACACCAGCTGATATTATTATTTATTTAAAATGGTATACTTTCCTAAATCTGATGATTAGTTTGCTGCATGGATTTGAAGTTTGGATTCTAAATCTAATGGGCATTTGAAATTTTCTTAGGGTTTTGATTAGAGTTTTCAAATAACTGAGTACTTTGGATAATGAAAGAGTTCAGTTTGCCTTTTGTCTATACCTCCTAGCAAGTTTATCTTTAATTTTCTTGAGTAGCTTATGGGCCTATGGTATTGCAGTTCATTATTTCTAGGTGGTGGTCGACATGGTGCAGTTTCTATAATCCAATTTTTAGCACACTTGCTTCCTTTACTTTTATTTTTGTTGTTCTATCAATCTGTAGAAGTTTTCATGTCTGTCACCTTTATAGATTAGAGAGTCATAGAGTATGAAGTGCTTATTGATTTTTCTGTTGCTCTCTTGCTCACACAGTCCAAAGAAATCAAGAAGGGATAGAAAACCAGAAAGTGAGAATAGATATTCAAGCAACCGTCATCTGGAGGTTCTTGACAACTCTGATCGTGACCAAAAGCAGCAGCAACGCAGGTTGCAAGATGCCTTGCCACTTGACAATCACTAGAAACTAAAACTAAGGTGCATCCTGAAGTCATACAAAAGAAAATATACTCGAGCAATCATCATCTGGATATTGTTGGCACCACTGATTGTGATCAAAATCAGCGGCGGGAACTACAAGATGCTTCGCCACTTGAAAATCCATCAGATACGAAAACTAAGGCGTACTCTGATGGTATAAATGAAGGATTGGACGGAAAGGTTGATGGCCTCCCTTTTGGCAAGAAACATTCTTCTGACCCAAAAGAAGTGCCACGCTCTCGAACTTATTTTCAGGTTTTACATCCGATTCATACTATTTTTATGTTATCGAGAAGTACCTATCCAATAAATTGAAGTATTTATTTATTTATTCTATATCATTAAATTAAGAATATCATCTTTCTTCATCAGAAATTTCTTCCTTTCATCTGCGTCACTTTCATTTTTGAATTAGTTAGTGCATATATACGGATTCTTTGCTTCTGAATTTATTATAATTTATCATAATATATGGATTCTGGCACTTCTGCCTCCGAAGTTGTATGTTTTCTAGCAATAGTTAGTACTTAGTATTATCCATGATGTTATTATATTTGTCAATTTGGTTGGGATTAGTGAGTTCTAGCGATATCTTTCTTTCCTTCAAAGTTTAGTTATCTGTTCTACATTACTAGGATCCAGTTACAGAAGTATGAACTGACATAGTAGCTAATTATCATAAACTGACGGTCATTTCAGCCAGCAATGAAGTCGAGCTAGGCTGTCTTCAAGTATAATAGAATATCACCCACATGTAAGTACATCCCTAGCTAGTGGGCCTTTTTTTAGCCTTTTATTTTTCTATTGAGCTAACTTCCCTCATTCCTTTACTCTCTGTTTTTGAATATTCTATTTTGTACCTTCTTATTTATGCATATGCACAAAATTGTGCTTGTAAGAACTCCCAGATATCATTAAGGCTTAATTTACATATGAATTGGAGTCTTTTCTTTTTTGTATATCAACCTTTACTTTTATTTATTTTTAGCCTCCCTAGAACCAGTTTCCAATGTATATTACCAACATATAATATAATACAAGAGCTTCCCTTCTATTAACATTTTAGGAACATTATATTGTCTTGTTAAACTAAAGCCATAGGTTTGCAATAGGAAGCATTGTAATGTTATCTAATATCATAAACTTTAAGATTTAATATGTTCAGTGTTATTGACCACACCCTCCCCTCCCCTCGTAGATCTTTTTGAGAATCTCTATCAGCTAAGAACACAACTTCAAATGTTAATATGTTGAAATATAGACTACGTTGTGGTTGACTTCATGAGGGCTATAGGCCAAACATTATTTAGGGAAAACAATAGCGATAAAGATAAAATAGAGTCATAGACACCTAGGTAATAGCTGCTAGCATATGTGACTTCATTATTACTATCTAAAAAGGGAAAAAATACACATTCTTCTAGACCCTCGTGTAAGCTGGAACTTAGATGACAATCAATTCTAGCTTGGATAGAAATTTAGAAGAGACGGCCTTCGTGGCGGCGAGATAAGATGAGTGAGTTTGCTGACTAGAGAATGAGTAGGTTGTTGGTGCCGTCTTCTTAGCTGTGGGAGAGAATCTTGGCCTTGTTGCATGGAGAACTTTATACCACGCTGGGAAGGTGTATTCTATTTTATTAAGACTGTTGTCTCTAGTTACGGATATTGTTGCATGATTCTTCATCTTATTCTCCTGCTCTGCTATATGTGTAGCATATTGAGGAGTAACTAGCAGTGGCAAGGGCATTTGGAGATGGCAGCCTGAAAGCTCACCTCAGTTCTGAACCATATGTGGTAGAGGAGAAGATTGGTGCTGACACTGAGTTCTTTATTTTGGCAAGTGATGGATTATGGGAGGTAAGTTCTTTCGCATACATCACTTTGAACCTGCATCAGAAGATTGATGTATGTTTTAACCATTCTATGGTTCTGAAGAGGTTAGCTATACCATAGGACCATCTATATTACTGATTGCGATATGCTTTAAAATTGCTTGGCAATTCACTTTTCACCTGCAGTAAGTAGTAGCCTTATGATGCATAATTTGAATCATGTTGAAATCAAAGTGCAAAGTATAAATACTACATGCAATTTTTTTGGGTGTTACCCTGCTGCTTTTCAAAAATTAAGAAGAAGCAGGCAAAACAAGCAATACCAAAACCCAGCCTGCGTCCACAGAGCATGAACATGTTCACCATTCAGAGCTTAATGTGTATACACAGTTCTGTTCAGTACCTCCTACCAAGACTAAGGTTTTTTAGTTGTTGCAACAAAGAAAAACGAATTGATCTCAATCACCAGGAGGATAACACAATTCAAAGATTTCAAAACCCACCATAGAGAACCACACAGCCCCGTATGGTTCAGTGACGTGCGTACCTCCATAAGCGGAAAAGAGAAATGATTAATAGACACATGGCAATACAAGAGTTTTTCACAAACTAACCTCCCAAACCTTAGCCTGATATCATAAAAAAGAATCTCCCATGCCCATTGATTTGTTTTCTTCATTGCTTGTTTCACTTGTGGTTAGAACCTTTGAAACAACTGTAGGCCAGTTTATTTGAGCTCGGGATTGTAGATTCGATGTTCTTTTTCTTTTTCTTTTGTGACAAATTGTTGTTTGTTATATTTGGTTGCTTCATATGTATGGTTGGGCTTGGATGTAATTTACTTGTGTTCAGCATTCGACTGGAACAACCAGGACTTGGCCTAGTCCATGGACCATGCCCTTTGGCACGAAGGTGCGTACAAAATGTTCTCTTTTCTAGTATTCTGAAATAATGTTCATCTTTTAGGGTGCAGATGGTGTCCTAGTTCCAGGAGGTTTTGGTGATAGAGGAGTGCAAGGGAAAATTCTTGCTGCCAAATATTCTCTAGAAAATCATGTTCCATTTCTTGGCATCTGTCTTGGCATGCAGGTTGCTGTTATTGAGTTTGCATGCTCGTTCTATATTGGACTTGCATGATGCAAATAGCACAGAATTTGATCCAGAAATAAGAAACCCATGTGTTATATTTATGCCAGTGGTATAGTCAGTCTCTCCGGCTAATATAGATAATAAAGAGAGAATCCTGCTAGTATATTGGTATGTTGTTGTCTGAACATTCTATTGCAATTGATTATCCAACCTTATTCTTGTAACATGTTATATGCTTGCAGGGTTCCAAGGCTCATATGGGGGCTACAATGCGACTTGGATCAAGAAGGACATACTTCCATGTCAAAGACTGCAAATCTACAAAGTTGTACGAACAAATATTTCCTCCAACATTTTCAGTTACACCATAAATGTTTCCCCTTTTAAATAAGAAGCCTGATGTCTCCTTTTCATCATTTTCTTATGTATGGCAGTGTCAACTATGTAGTTGAACAGCAACGACATAGATATGAGGTCTGTCCCACTAATATTCACTGTATAACTATAGATCTATTTCATTGTAACAATGTTTCATTTGCTTCGGGTTTCATTAAACCATTCCTTATGATGACACTGGATATTAAATTTTATTTGAAGGTAAATCCTAATTTTGTTTCGAAACTTGAAAGTACTGGTCTATCGTTTGTTGGTAAAGATGAAAGTAGAAGACGCATGGAGGTAGGCTTCTGAAACCATATATTTTTATCATTTGTTTATTTATCTTTTCAGTTAACTTTGGTTTATATCTACTTGTTGATTACCTTGTCTCTTGTGGCCTTGTCATATTGTTTTGTTCTTTTGGAGAATCAAGAACTATTATATACTTATGTTTTCTTATGTTTGAATATAGGGACATGATCAACCTACCTTGCCCATAAAGACTTGTCTTTTGAAGAATTTTACAAAGAAAGTCGTTGCTATTTGACATGTGAATACATACATATGCACCGTCAAATGATGAAGCTTGTAATATCATTGTCGATGAAATATTTGACGGTGATAAGATCATGTTTTTCGAAAGAGATGGGAAGTTTGAAGATAATATTGTTTGCTCTTGCAAAATGTTAAGTGGTAATGGTTTTTTTTTTCATCATGAGAACTAAGTCATTGTAAGCTAGCAACTTTGGGGTTACATTTTGATTTTGATGGAATATTGCTATGTAAAGTCTATACATTTATTAGTTAATACAATTTTGATTAAGTTTTTTTTATTTTTAATGATTGTTGATGTTTATATGAAATTCTATTTTTTGATGTATTTCAGTTTTATATAGAGGAGGAACATGTTTATATAACTTTGATATGGATGGATTGAGATTTTTTTTTAATTTCGTTTCCAAAAAAAAACGACAGACCTTAACTGTTGAAAAGAAAAAGACAATGGCCGACCAATTAACAGATTATTTGACAGTTTTAGTCTGTTGTTTTTATTTGATAGACAATAACTGTCATTTTTTTATCTAGGAATCGACAGTCCAAAACTGTCGTTTATATTTTGGGACGCGCTATTAACGACGGATGCTCTGACAGATCAAAACTGTCGTTTATCGTGATTTACGATAGTTTTGGTCTGTCGAAAAATGTACGTTTTGGTGTAGTACAGTGTCGTGGAGGCGACGCATATGTAGTATCATTGGGAGGGGGGAAGACAGTTATTAGCGTAGGGACTACGTGTTCAGTACACACATAGATTTGGGCCGATAGTGTCTCGTATGAGCACTACTTACTGCCCTGGGGCCGATTGTTCTTATATGAGAACTACTTTCTGTCCATAGTTGATAGTGCCTCTTATGAGCGCTACCTACTACTACTCTCTCTCCATCTATGCTGAACATCTAAACTCCTGCGTAGAACGTTGTCTTCTCAAAGTATATATCACATAGAATGGTTAGGAACCTTTACGCATGTATGTTTTCTATTGAGCTCTTACTATTCAGTTTATGGCATGATATTATGTGTCTTGTTACGTCCCTCTGAGGACCTAGTTTTTCCCCAGGTGTGTGTTTTCGCGATTTCTTGCAGGTGCTCTAGCTAAGGCCATGGGTTGCGCTCTATTCCGTCGTGATGATTACTCTTGGATTTGTCACTTGCTCTCGCTTGCTAAATTCTTTTCTTGTATATTTTTTTCTATTTAATTTGGTTGGTAGTGGACTTTGTCTCCGTCCAACTATTATGTACATGACAAACTCAAAGTTGCTTTATATCATTATTTATCTTTGTGGATGAGATTTAGTTGTCTTGGATTACTACATTTACAGCTTATGTATATATACGAGTCGTATATTTACTCGTATGTATACAGCTGGCATGATACGTTTCTAGTCCTACTATTTTGGGACTGGGGCGTTACAGTTTCATACTTGTCAGGACTTATATTCTTACTCTAGATTACTTTACTTGATACTGGCACGATTGTTATCACGGATTGGTACTATATGGATCTTCTCTTGCGATGTTATCCCCATTGTGTTCAACAGATACATATTGTGATGTGCGTTTAACGAACATATTGTATTTATTGTACACCCCTATTCATGTATACTCATTGTGCATCTTGTACTCTCATGATCATATGAGCTTCATGAAGAATTATTGTACAGGTAACGTAACTGGATTGGATCCTTGTGTATTGATTGGGGAGGGTGAGTAGAAAATGGTTATGTAATCAAATCTCATCTTGTACAACTATTGTATATGTCCATTGTACACTCACGTATGATGGAGTTACCATTGTTATTGTATAACCTAACCCGTTTACATAACCATATTGTGCTCTAAATCACTAGTACTTGCAGTTTTACTTATCCTATATATATTTTTAGTTATAAATTCTCTCTCGTTTTCATGTACATCTTCTTACAGTTCATGTATCTTACTCTTTTGCATGCTTTATATTTTCTAACATGTTATGAACTGCGTGAGATGTATTGTGCTCGCTCCTGTCCTGACTGGACCTGTTGAAAATATTACAGATGATGATGGTGACTGTCCTACCTTCTATGGGGCACATGAGGGTGACACTCAGGAGCCTGAGGAGCATCTAGCTCAGTAGAGGGTGTCTAGTCTAGTCTAGTATTTATAGTTTTCAGTTTGTATCGGATTGTTCTGATTGTTAGTTGAGACTTAGTTATATTCAGGACTTGTATTTATTTGTGTTGAACATCTACTTTGTGTGGTGCGATAACTCTATTTATATTTCAGTTTCTTCCTTTTATCTGATTCCATATCGTGCTCTATCTTCCCTAGAATTGTGATTGAGATATAGAGTTGAGATGTTATATTATACCTCCGTGCGGAGATGACATGTTTATATATCTTATTGTTGGATGTTAGATATTATAGATGACCTATACAGCGTTCTACCGCCGACACTACGGCGTAGGCTGGACATACCCATGTTCTCGTGCCCTTCTTCAGGGTGCGGGTCGTGACAGTGGGAGACGTTCTAGAGACATGTGATTGACTAATATTGGATAAATATTGTCTGATATCATACACCGTATGCCTGATATCCATTTCATGCGTGACTGATAGCATTATCGTCAGACATGCCTGATTATTGCGTGACTGATAGCATTGTCATCAGACATGCCTGATTATTGATTGACTGATAGCATATTCTATATGCCTAATTACATATTAGTCCTCACATGTTGATAACGTCCAATTGCACATATACACGTAGCTAGTGCATGCTTATTGTTCATCTTGTTCTCTGTCTTTCAGTTATATTTTGATATACCGTTCCATTGATCTTCATGGTGAGTTTTATTGAGTTACATTGTGCTTTGCTCCATCTTGACTGGACTTTTGTTTACAGGTGATCCTCTAGATTGTTATGGACTACAGATGGATGGCCCAGCAGTGGAGCACACTCCTGATGCTACTGAGGACCGGGACTATATTCCCGAGATGTAGTTTAGATTGATGTATAGGATGTCCTTTGATTGGTTGTATTGATATAGCAGGCCTAATGTTAGCCTTATCCTTCATTACCGGCTTTGCTGTGATGGTTAGTATAGATTCAGAGATTAGATGCTGTGATGAGATTATTCTTGTTATTGATGACTAGACGGCTCACTACCGCTGTCAACGACAGTGTAGGCCGGGCATGCATCGGCCCGTACTCGATTATTCGGGAGCGGAACGTGACAGCCCTCTACTCTCCGAAATTAAGTCTGTATGCGGAACTCCTCGCTCTTCAATCTGGAATCCGACTAGCGCACAAGTTTACTGCCATAAGGATATTCAACTGGGACTCTTTTTTAATTCCCTAGAGATTATCGAGTCCGGTTCACTCTATTCGAGAGGACCTGCAATCATCTCAAAGTCTCGAGTTTCTGTTCTTTAGGAGAACGGGGAACAAAGTGGCTGACGCCTTAGCTGGATTTGCTCTCCAGTATAAGATGAGCACCTTCTTTTCCAACCCCCTGATTGTATTACTTAATTCTTGAAAGATGACAACTCCCAAGTGGTAGCTGATGTTCTTCATCATTAATAAAAGTGTTTCATTCCCCCTCAAAAAAAATCATACGATCAAAATATGAAACTAGCTATCCCGGAATTGACAGAGCTTTATTCTGTCAATTCCGGTCGAACAAAAATTGGGTTTCTCTTCTAGAATTAAACACAGAAGGTCCAAGAGGCTTACCGAAAATGTGACGTAGGAGAATCGAAGGGTTGCCTCGGCCTCGGGGTCGCACAATGCGACGGAACGCGGGTGCACGCGTGCAGGGCACGCGAACGAGGATCGTCGCGGCGCACGGGCGCACGCGGGGAGGCACGCAGCGCGTGTGCTGGAGGCACGCTGGTGCACGCATGGATGCGCGCTGGTGCGTCGGCATGGTCCGCCGGGAGATTGGCAGCTACGGGGCCGCACGAGCTGGCGCGTGGTCGGCGGTCAGGCACGTGGATCGACAGCCGGGCACGGGGATCGACAGTTGGGTGCGGGGGATCGGCCGGTCGGGCGGTGGTCGGACGGCGAGCGCGTCTAAAATGCCTCAAATGAGGTGTTGAAATGCTCGGGGCGTCGCGGGGAGCGTCGGGACATGATCGAAATTGGGGAAGATGGAGTGTGGATGGAGACAAGGAGGGTTTGTGATGGTTGAGAGCTTCTGTGAGGTTCTGCGTGATGAGAAAGGGGTTTCTGAAGAGTTGTACGCGAAGGAGGAAGAGGTGGCTACATGGGGGGGGGGGGGGAGGGGGGGTCGGCGGGTGGAACGGATCTGAATAGACTGGGGAGTGGGTTTGAACGGTAGGAATTAGTCTATTGGGTTTGGGTTAGCGGGTTGGGTTAAAGGGTTTAAACCAATAGGAAATGGGCTCAGGTAATGGGCTTAAACCAACTAAGTTCAATTAATTAATCTGATAATACAATCAATAATCAATAAAACTTTACAAACTAAAATTATTTTCCCATATAATAATAATAATAATAATAATAATAATAATAATAATAATAATAATAATAATAATACACACTATTCTATAATTACTAGCCAAAAATATTATAATCCATTTATTAGTTAAAATCCAAATTTATGGGTTTTACATGCATTCCCTTTCCTTTGGGAAATTACAATTCCTATTGTTTTTTTCTTTCCGATGTTTGAAAATGCCAAGAAATTTGAAAGGAAAAGTGAATACTTCAATGTAGGAAAGTGAATCCTTACTTGGATGGATGAAATCACTTTTCCTCCTAAGTTTTCTTACATTGGAAATCACTTTCCTTTCCTGCTCAATTTCTTTGGCACCCAAACATAGGAAAGTAATCACTTTCCTTTCCCAACCCGATGATTCCGCGAACCAAACAAGGTCTTAGGTCTCGTTTGGTTCAATTCCTTGTTCATTTTATTTTATTTGGGAAATTGTAATTCCCATCCATTTTCCTTTTTGGTGTTTGGAAATGTCAAGAAAATTGGAAGAAAAAGTGAATCACTAGGTGGGTGGGGGGAACCATTTTCTCCCCAATTTTTTTTTTCCTTAGGAATCAGTTTCTTCTTTCAACCATTTTCTTTGGCATCCAAAGATAGGAAAGGAATTACTTTACTTTCCTAATGTCATGATTCCGTGAACCAAACATGGCCGTAGGGCTGGTTGTTCAAGATAGTCAGAGAGGAGATATGTTCGGAAAGTTGTCCAGTTCGTTTAGGGAGATGATTACAAGATAGGGTTAGTGATTTCAGTTGTAACATTTCTTTGTTTTTGAGTCATAAAGAGGTTGAATCTCTAGGCAAATGGTTAAACATATAAACATATTTCATTCTTCTTCTTGGCCTCTAAATACCAAGACCCTCTCTTTGAACATGGATTTTAACACATGTTCACTTCTCCCCTCCCTAACTAGCTAGTGTTTCCACTCGATCACCTCCTCGGCGACATGCCAAAAATGTTACCATCTTCATTTTCTGTTCTACCATGCACACTTGTCCCCATGCATCCTGTCATTTTATGTTGCTCAATGTCGAAGTGTTACAAAACACGCAGCAATCCAACAGTAGTCTCCCTACAACACTGTCCTCCTCAACCTCCACCCCTCTACTGCGGCTATTCCACAGGTGCAGAGCAAAACTCCCGTTCCGGATGGTCCTGTACTTGGTCGACACCCACTTCGCCCGTCTCCGGCCCCTCGGCCCTTCGAACAGCTCGTGTATGCTATTCCAGCCCACCGGATAGAACGCCGCCGGCGGCAGCACGCTGAACTCGAAGCCCTGCCTCCCCGCGACCCTCCGCACCACCCTCGAAACTAGATACGGCCCGTTGAACCCCCACCTGTTGCCGTTGAACGCGAGCGCGAACTCCTCGATGAACTTGTACAGGAGGGGATGGCCCCTGTCGAACGCCAGCACGGCGTTGTTCAGCCTGCTCCAGTTCCCGGTCCCCGCGTCGGCTGCCTGCGCGCCTATGACGTTCTTCAGGCGCGACAGGCTCCTCAGGACGACGACGTCCGTGTCCACGTAGATCCCTCCGAACTTGTAGACGAGCGCGAGGCGGAGGAGGTTGGAGAGGTTCTGGCCCAGGGGGACCCCGCCCGGGTCGACGTCCCCGCGCCGGAGGCCGTCGAACCAGGACGCGGCCGGCGTGTCCTCGAGGAGGAAGCGGTAGTCCGGCGACAACGCGGCGACGCGGAAGCCTCTGTCGAGGAAGGGCTTCACGAACTTTGCGCCCTTGGAGGAGTCCATGGAGTTGGACGCTATAAGTAGGCAGGCTTTCGGGTGGGACTTGAATAGGCTCTCCATCGAGAGCAGCTCCCTCCGGCCGAGAGAGTCGAGCCGAGAGATCCAAGTCATGAAGAAGCGGGTATCGCAACGCCTGCCGCGGAAGAACTTGGAAGCTCTAGCCGAGAACCGGAGGGACATGGCGTTGGGTCGGAGCAAGCGAAGGGGAGCGGACGTACCTCTGGAGTTTGATGGTACAGTGAGCTGAGGATGTGTGGTGTTCGGATGTGGTTCTTTAGTCGAGGAGGACGACTGGACGAATGAGCCGGTAGCTAGTAGTACGGAGGAGTTGTTGAGAGAGAAGCGAAGGATGGCAAGAGCCATGAGAGTGGTGAGAAGGAAGAGGATGGAGATGGATAAGCATTGCTTTGGCTTCGAGTTGGCCATGGCAATGGAATTTGATCGATGGGCTTTTTCATTTAGTTTTTGTTAGTCGTTGGCACATTTTGGTTCTGGTTTTGGTTTTTTGGTTTGTGGAAGGAACACTGACCTTGTGGAGGATATGTAGGGCAGGGGGGGAAGGTGTACGGTGTGTGGCTCGTGACCTTAACTGTTAGAAAACCTTGTGGTGTGGGAGGTGAATAATGTGTTATTCATGATTATAAGAGCATCAAGGGTGAGGATCATCTCAAATTATAGATTTTACATTATGTAGGAGTCCATTTTGTGGAATAGTAAGGTTCAATTTGAGTCCCATGACAATTTTGTTTTAGCCACATGAACTGTATAGTCTGGGTCTCAGAATTTCTACATTCAGAATGTAGGAACTCATTTTGTAGAATAGTAAAGCTAAATTTGTAGAATTTCTACATTCAAAAGGTATGAAATCCATTGGTTGCAAATGGATATTTAGAACCAAGAAGGATTCGAAGGGTCATGTGGAGAAGTATAAAATATGTCTTGTAACTAGTGACTTTACTCAAAATTTTGGGATTGATTTTAAAGAGTTTTTCTCTTCGGTATCTTTGAAAAACTCATTTAAAACAATCATAGCACATGTTGCACATTTTGATCTTGAGTTACATCAAATGGATGTCAAACGGCGTTTCTCAATGGTAACATTGACGAAACTATTTATATGGTGCAGTCAGATAACTTTGTGTCGAAAGATCCAAATAATATGGTTTGCAAATTGACAAAATCCATTTATGGACTCAAGCAAGCTTCTCGCCAGTGGTACTATAAATTTTACCAAGTTGTTACCTCGTTTGGTTTTGAGGTTAACGTTGTTGAAGATTGTGTGTATCACAAATTCAGTGGGAGTAAAATTATTATTTTTTGGTTTTGTATGTTGATAACATACTGCTTGCCACAAATGATATAGGCATATTGCATGACACTAAGAAATTTCTATCAAATAACTTTGAGATGAAAGATCTTTGTGATGCCTCTTTTGTATTAGGAATTCAAATACACCGAGATCGTTCTCGAGGTATTCTTGTATTATAACTGTCACGACCCGGTCCCCGAATACTTGGGTCGAATCGGATCATGCCCAGCCTGCACCGTTGATGAGACGGCGACAGTAAGCTGTAATCCATGTACAGGTCAATCAACAACATTTAAGACTAAAATTGCCACAATAACATTTATTCGATAATAAAAAAACTTGTCCAGTACAAAAGTTTAAAGACCATAAACTGAAGTAAATCTAACTAACACCAACAGCATCTAAGGAGACGCCGTGCCATCATCGTCAGGTAGTACCGCCGGGTACAAATCAGGATTGTTGAACAATAGCTCTGAGTCCTCAGATACTCTGGAATAGGTCATCCTCGGTGTAACCTAAAAATGTTGGTCTCCAGTCAGGAGGGAGCAAAGTACAATTCATGCTAATCTTGACAATTAATTTAACAATAAAATCATGCACTTTTAAACAGTTTGAAGATGAACAGTTTTTGAAATAATACATTATAGTGATGTGAATAGGCAATGTATATGACCGGCTTGGGTTACAGTAGTATCTAGCGATACGGTATGGCTTGTCCCCGTGTGAAGAGGGGAAAGCTAATACAGTCAGTTACAGTAGTCAGTTACAGTAATTTGGATGTGGTCATAAACATTACTCTACTCCCCCAATCCCCAACAGTACAGTCAATACTCCCGAAGGAGTTCGTGTATGAACAGTGGTTTAAAATTGCAGTGAAGTGATTATTAAATAATTGTAATCAACATAAATGTACTTGCCTTAAACTTGATCAAACTGGAGAGTCGGTACTTCGGGGTTAACAGTCAGAAACCTCCTCGAACCCTACATTCCGGAAACTTATTTCAGAAGCAATCACAAGTTATCTAGTTACAATCTCTATTTGTCTTTCCTAGTCAATTTTAGTTAACCACAACGTTTACTAGTGCGTTGTTTTAGAAAGTCAAAATTACTTTGGTTTTTCGAGAAAACTTGTATTTTATCAAATTACGTACAAAACTTGGTATATATTCATTTGAAAACTTTGACTTAAAATATAAAGAATAAATTTCATTTTCCTTAAAAATGAGAAAATCATGAGTTTATAATATCTTTAATTTTTCCTACGCTTTCCACAAACCCAGAACATAAAATAAAAATTATTTCCTACTTATTACAGGCCTGGGCTTATGCCCTTACAATTACAATAAATTGAAATAAGAAAAGAAACTGGTTAGTCCGAAAAATTACTTACAATTTAACAAAAGTAAATTTCCAAAATATTATTTAAAAATTATAAGTCTCAGACTCTGGTCCAACTTCATTTTCAACTACTCTGCCTCAACGTCCGGTCGAACCGGTGCGTTTGCATTTCGTTGGGGCCCAGTAACCAATTATGGTTGTCGCCCAAAATACCAAAATCATTTTAAAACCATTTTATTAATTTTTTCCGAAAATTTCGGCAGCATTCCCTTTGTTTTCGGTCAACCCAAGAACTGGGAGTGCTTCCGTTAACCTGCAAATTAATCCCAAACCCGATATTTATATAACCATCCATATAGAATTACTTTTCCAAAGCCAATCCAGCATTTATATGTAACCGAATAACCAAATAGTACTAAGGAACCCAATAAACCAACCCAACAGAAACCATCTTTCCAAGAGAAAAAATATTTTCATCACAAGTATAAAACCAAAAACTCCAACAGAACCTAAAGGAAAACTTCATACCATTATCCAAACTTTATTCTCATAGCAAAGAACCCAGTATATATATATATATATGTATATAAATCCGAAACTCTGAATCAGAGAACAGAACCTCCATATGTTTTACGTATAAAAATCAGATTTCCAAATTATCCCGCAAATTCTCGGAAAACCCGAGAATGAAACGGAAATCCCGAAATCATTGGAAAAACCCACAGAAAATCCACAGCAATATTTTCCTAAAGAGGAAGAATCTACTGAAAGAAATTCCGAATCCGTCGGAAAACTCCGAAACCAAAAACGGAACGGAACGAAACCGAAATCCCGAATTCCCACAGGAATTGGGTTGGACCAATATCATCATAGACAGTAAAAGAATTTATCGGGTCAGAGTGTACCGAAACCGAAGCGGAACGGAACCGTCACAGTGCGGAAACGGAGACGGAGACACCGTCAGCACGTACCGAACCACGCAGTCAGCGCCGGGGAGTAGATCGGAACAGCAGAGGGGCGCGCGGGGTTGAATGCCGGCGATCGGACGGCCGGGGTGGCCGCGCGGGTCAGACGGCCTCGGGATCGGGCCCGGCTGGTGGTGCGAGCGGCGACCGGGGTCGGGCGCCGGGTTCGGCGGCGGATGGCCGGCCCGGGGTGCGCCGGTCGGGTGGCCCGGTAAGGGGCCGCGGGGCTCGGGTCGGAGTTCGCCGGAAAATTGGGGGTTAGGGCACGGGAGTGAGGAGTGATGGTGATGAGGGAAAATAGATGGAGGAGGAGAGCTTAAATAGGAAGAGGGGGGTGCAGTTACCGGAATGGGAGAGGAGGAGTTGGCCGTTCGGCCGGCGGGGAGGCTAGGGGTCGGCGTCGGGTGGCTAACCGAGAAGACCAAGCGTCTTCGATTCCAAAAAGAAACCAACAGGACAACTAATGAGAATTTTAGTTCTCAAATTCTCTCTCTCTCTCATATATTAAGTTTAGTCTTAAAAGGCTAATGGGCTTAAGGAGGCTTGGGTTTGGAAATGAATCCCTTCAGAGCTTTTAAGCTCTAAAACTAAGGAAATTAATTCCAAAGCTTTCCCACAGCAAGCTTTTAGAGCTTAAACTCAAAAAAACTAAAGGCTTGGTTTTGAACAATTGGGTTTGGCCCAATTAATTGATTTGGCTATTGGGCCTAAAGGCTTGGGCCTATAAGATTAAAAGGGTTAATATTTGGGCTTACAAAATCATAATTTCTTTTTAGAAAATTTACAACATAATTTTAAATCTTTATTTAATCTAAAATTGATTTATGTCTTAGGATTCTAACCGGGTTCGGGTCTGGACTGTCAATCAAAATTCCTTGTTTAATAATTTTGAAAAGAATATATTTTTTTTTTCCTCTAAACTCTTACATAATATTATTTTATAAATTTACAACACATTATTTAAAATGATTAAAAATAATTACTAATATTAAATTGATAATTCACAACTTCAAATTGATAACATTACTAGAAAAATTTAATTAGCAAATAGAAATTGTAGTCTAGAAATTTACGGGTTTCACAATAACAAAAGAGCTATATCGATAAAGTGCTTAAAAGATTTGGCATGCAGGAACGCAAACCAGGTGACACCCCAGTTGCTAAAGGAGACAAGTTCAGTCTCAATCATTGCCCTAAGAATAGCCTTAAAATTAAGAAAATATAATAGATTTTTCCTTCATGATCAGTTGTAGGGAGTCTAATGTATGCTCAAGTATGTACGCGTCAGGATATTGCGTACATATTAGGATGTTAGGCAGATTTTTAAGCAAATATGGATGGATCATTGGGTAGCAGCCAAACTACTTAATTAATTAATAGAGAACAAAGAATTATATGTTATTTGTAGGAGATCGGATAATTCTGGAGATCATAAGGTATTTCGACTCCGATTTTTGCTGGATTCCAACATAGCAGGAGATCCACATTAGGTTATGTTGATTGGTGGAGATATATTTTAGATTAGTGTCAAACATGCACTCATAATTTCTTCTACTATGGCAACAAGGTTTATAACATGTTGTTAGACATCTATTCAGGGAATATGGTTGCAAAATTTTGTCACAAGGCTGCACCTACAGTACGGTGTTGAAAGACCAAATAAATTATGGTGTGACAATAAATCAGCAGCACTGTATTCCAATAACAACAGAAACTTGTATAAGTCAAGGATATTGACATAAAGTTTCTAGTTGTGAAGGAAAGAATTCAGAATGGTTAAAATGTCCATATGGCACATTAGAACAAACTCCATGTTGGCGGATCCGCTCACAAAAGTATTATCACCCAAGGTCTTTCATGAGCATACTGCTCATATGGGTATTAATTAAGAATATGACAATATAGTAGGAGTTTGTATTTTATGTCTTTGGGTGCTATTTGGTTTTGGACACATTTATGTATTAAAGTATATATTTTGGATATTTATCTGATCAGATATATGGAAATTCAGTTCATTCTGTTTTCATTATGTTAAAGTATTGATCTCACTAAAGTTAAGGATGACCAGTTGAAAATAGACATGTATTGATCACATTGCATGTAATTTCCATGCTACGCATCCATGATTGATCTATGTCGTTTAGCTATATTGGTATATGTGACCATTGATGGTTTAGTTACGCTATATGTGATGAAGGCCGCTTTGATCCTATGCTAATATGGTTAATGGACGAGATTGTCCGGATATACCCTAAGGATTAAGATAGCAATTTATGAGCTCACTAAGGTTAACACAATTATAAGGTTACACATGTGGCCCAGTGGGAGATTGTTGGAATTATTCAATAATTAAAGGGCCACACATGTAAAATTAATTGTGTTTAGGCTATCTAAATAATTAAGCCAAATTAAAGTGGTCTATTTGGAAATTGGCTTAAGGGTATAATTGTCATGGAATTAATGTGTAGATGCCGGAGATAATTCTAATTTGATGAGGGGCCAAATTAGAAATATCAAAACATATAAATATATGTATTCATTAGGGTTATGGTCCCCAACTTATACGGCCACCAAAGAGAAGGTTTTCTTTTTTTTCTCTTCTGCATCCCCATCAACAGAAAGAGAGGGACAAAGGATTTAGATTCTTCTTTGTCATTGAGGGTCGTAGCAAGTTGGAAGATCGAACCCCACAAAAGGACGACCGCTTCAAGATCCATCAAGCCTAGCAATGGATTCAGGTACGCTTCTGTAATTAATTTATGTTCTTCATCTCATGAATCGACAGGGTAGAATAAAATTCTAACAAGTGGTATCAGAGCCTCCTTGTTTGATTCTTGAGTTTGAAGTTTTATAGATTTAAATTTTGTTAGTGTTCAGAAACCCAAGATCATTTGATGTAATTTAATTTAGGGATCTTTATTCGATCAATTTTTTTTTGTGAGATCGTTTGATGCTTGGGGATTGTGGCTATTGATTTTATGCTCGGTCAGTTAGTGGGTCGATATTGTTTCGAAGATTTATAGATTAAAATATTTTTCTTCATTAATGTTTCGCTAGGGTGTGTTTTGGTCAAAGTTGGTTTGTTGGTGCATAATTATGGTTACAGTTTATTATGTATAATCTTTTTGAGTTTAAACTCTGTTTAGAAGTCATGCATTAATTGGGTTTTGCTGATTAATTCGAATGGTTTCATATTAAAATAATTGAGTCATTGATTTGATTGTATTTCTTGGTTTATCAATTTAGAGAGTATGAATTAATTAGCATAGGCATCGAGCAACTGCCGGCCAATGCTTAAGATTGTGCTATGTCTATTTTGTCTGCATGCATATGAAGCCAGATCACATGAACCCTAATTAAGTGCAGACTTGCACCTGCCGGAGTAGAATTTTTTTTAAGAGTGGAATTTTGAACCCACAACCCTTTCGGACCAGAACCTTAATCTGCCACCTTTAGACCAACTCGGCTATATGGTGCTTTGATGTAGTAATGAACCGACAGAACTAAAGAAAAAATTTTTGTAAGAAGGTTTCTTTGGTTGGCTGATTTAATTTGTGATTTAAATCATGCACAAGATTCACATGTTTTTGATGTAGTAGATCAATTTTGGTATAATCTTTATAGATTATTCGATGTAATATGTTAATGCATATATTTGGTCTTCTATAGATTATTCTATTTAAAGTAATCCTTATGCAATATTTGATATTATCTTTGGATGCATATCCTCCGTAGATTATTTCATGAATTTTGTTATATTGATAATATCCAATTTTGTCAAATTGAAATTCATGATTATGCTTTTAATTACTTTATTTGAGTAATAATCTTATGAATATGCATGTATATAAAGTTTTGGACATGATTCAGTTTTGAAAATTTAGTCAATATTCAATTTTCTTTGGTACCTTTTATGACTAGCAATAGTTGTCCAATATTCAAAGTAAACTCATTGAAACAAGATGTCGCCAAAGTGACATCTCTTGCATAGATAGTCTACGAGGGATGTCGGATGTTTGTGTGTGTATATTCATGCAGGTATTAGCCGGCCCAAAGGAAGGTTAATATTTGGCCGAATTGCACACATACTTGTGGTGATAAATGTGTGATAATTATAAGGTTTGCATGTGAATAATAACCTGATCCAAACATAGACTTATTATTTGACGTGGCTTATTGTAAACGTTTGATCATTACACCAAGAGTACCACTTGCAGTTAATATTACTGTCCAAAGACTTGATATTAATGATGTACTAGATATCTTGAGATGGGGTTCACCATTATTTGAATTTGTTTGACTATATTTTACTCTTTAGTTATTAATTAGAGCATGTTTGTCTATTTATTTTTGTTCTCTTTACAGTTAATGTTGCTACAATATCTGTCAATAAGAATTTAATTTTTATGTTCAATGGGATAATCTTTAAGGGTAAAAAAAATGAATACAGTAGCTACTAAGGGTCCAGGTCAAAAAAAAATAACAATATAAAACCAAGGGTTATTTCTTTTGTGACAAGCCAGGACACAAAGAAGAAATGTACAAAGTATCATGCATGGCGTATAAAGAAAAGTACATTTCCAAATTTGGTCTGTTCTGAGGTTAATTTAGATTTAGTACCTAAAAACACGTGGTGGTTAGATTCTGGTGCTACTACCCACATTAGTGTTTATAGACAAGGTTGTCTGAGCTACCGAAGCCAATTGATGGTGAAAGATACATCTATGTGGGTGACGGGAAATCGGTAGAAGTGAAAACAGTATGGCATTTTAGGTTATTTTTAGGAACCGATTATTATTTGGATTTGATAGACACTTTTATTGTACCGTCTTTTAGATAAAATTCAGTTTCAGTTTTCTTAATGGACAAATCTGGTTATTACTGTTCATTTGGAAATAATAAGTTTAGTCTATCTTTAAATCCAAATATTATTGGTAACAGTTCCTTTAAGGTTTATGATAACCTATATCCATTTAAAACTATTGCATCTTTAAATGAAACGTAACAAGTAGAGTCATGTGGTACTAAATACAAAATTAACAATAAATATTTTTAGTCTCATCATGACATAAGCGATTAGGTCACATCTCTAGAAATAGAGTTGAACGATTTATGTCTGATGAGATTTGGATTTTATTGACTTTATAGACTTTAATGTCTATATTAATGTGTAAAGAAAATACAGACCAAAGTTAAATTATAAACAGCTACTTTATTGGCTATGCTGACAGATCGATGGGTTAATAATTATACAGTCCCAAACTAAGAAATTTTTTGAGACGAGAAGTGTAATATTTTTGAGGATGTTGAGTTTGAGGGAGAAATAAAGTCAAAGACATTATCTTTGAGGAGGAATCGATTGTGATTCCTACTATCACTTTTGACGATGTGCAGGATTTTGTACTTGTCATTGATCAAGAAGTGAATTCGGAGCCTCAACAAGACAATGTCGAATTACCTCTACAAGTCGTTGTTGAGATACCTTGACAAGATAATGTAGCGGCACCCCCATTCAAGATAAGGTGATGATTTCTGAGGAACAAACTCAACAACCTCAAGAACCGATAATATTAAGATGGTTCACAAGAGAAAGGAGAAATATAATTTTGGATAATATTATCATATTTCTCTAGGAACGTGAGAAAAACTATAGAATATTGGAAGGTGATTCAATCATCTTCCGTCATGCCATGGAAAGTTCCAAACTCTTAAAAGTAGATTGAGGAAATAAATAAGGAGTATAAGTCTATGCAAGACAATAAAGTTTAGGAACTTGTCACATTACCAAAAGATACGAAATTCATTAGTTGAAAATGGACATTTAAAACCAAGAATGATTCGAAAGGATAATGTGGAGAGGTATAAAGTACGTCTTGCAGCTAATGACTTTACTCAAAAGTTAATAATTGATTTTAAAGAAACTTTTCTCTTCGGTATCTTTGAAAGACTATTTTAAAACAATCACAGCACTTGTTGCACATTTTGATCTTGAGTTACATTAAATGGATGTCAAAATTGTGTTTTTCAATGGTAACATCGACAAAACAATTTATGGTGCATGCAGAAAACTTTCTGTCGAAAGTCCCAAAGAATATGGTTTGCAAATTGACAAAATCTATTCATGGACTCAAACAGGATTCTCGTCAAAGGTACTAAGTTTTACAAGTGATTATCTCGTTTGGTTATTGAGATAAACACTATTAAAGATTTTGTATATCACAAGTTCATTGGGAGTAAAGAATTCTCTTTAGTTATATATGTTGATGACATACTGCTTGCCAAAAATAATATAAGTATATTGTACGACACTAAAAATTTCTACCAAATAACTTTCAGAAGAAATATCTTGGTGTCGTTTCTTTTGTATTAGGAATCCAGATATATCGTGATCATTCTCGGGATATTCTTGGATTATCAAAAAAGATTTATATCAATAAAGTTCTTAAAAGATTTGGCATGCAGGAATGCAAACAAGGTGACAACCTTTTTCGTTAAAGGAGACAAGTTCAGTCTCAGTCAAGTGCCCTAAGATTAGCCTTAAAATTAAGAAAATACAATAGATTTTCCATTCATGACCAGTTGTACGAAGTCTAATGTATGCTCAAGTATGTACGCGTTAGGATATTACGTATATATTCTGATGTTAGACAGATATTTTAAGCAAATATGGATGGATCATTGGATAGCAGCCAAACTATTTAAGTAATTAATAGAGAACAAGAAATTATATGCTCTTTGTAGGAGATCGGATAATTCTGGAGATCATAAGGTATTCCGACTCTGATTTTGTTGGATGCCAACACAGCAGGAGATCCACATCAGGTTATGCTGACTAATGGAGACATATTTTAGATGAGTGTCGAACATGCACTCATAATTTTTTTCCACCATGGTAGCAAGGTTTATAACATGCTGTGGGGCATCTATTCAGGGAATATGGTTGCAAAATTTTGTCACAAGGTTGCGCCTACTGTACGGTGTTGAAAGACCACATAAAATTTTGATGTGACAATAAATCAGCAGTATTGTATTCTAATAACAACAAGAACTTGTATAAGTCAAAGGATGTTGAAATAAAAATTTTAGTTGTGAAGGAAAGAATTCAGAATGGT
The DNA here is from genome assembly GCA_029216955.1 of Iris pallida. NCBI lineage: Eukaryota > Viridiplantae > Streptophyta > Magnoliopsida > Asparagales > Iridaceae > Iris > Iris pallida. Next base: position 8,093,583 of record JANAVB010027799.1, on the reverse strand, counting down.
AAAAGTATCCGTATAGCACATTAGGACAAACTCCATGTTAGCGGATCCGCTCAAAAAAGCATTATCACCCAGGGCCTTTCATGAGCATACTGCTCATATGGGTGTTATCTTAATTAAGAATATGGCAATACAGTGGGAGTTTATATTTTATGTATTTGGGTGCTATTTGGTTTTGGACACATTTATGTATTAAAGTATTTTGGATATTTATCTGATCAGATATATGAAAATTCAGTTCATTCTATTTTCATTATGTTAAAGTATTATTCTTACTAAAGTTAAGGAGGACCAGTTTAAAATAGACATGTATTGATCACATTGCGTCTAATTTTCATGCTACACATCCATGATTGATCTATGTCGTTTAGCTATATTGGTATATGTGACCATTGATGGTTTAGTTACGCTATATGTGACGAATGCCGCTTTGATCATATGTTGATATGGTTAATGGACGAGATTGTCAGGATATACCCTAAGGATTGAGATAGCAATTTATGAGCTCACTAAGGTTAACACAATTATAAGGTTACATATGTGACTCAGTGGAGGATTGTTGGAATTATTCAATAATATGGGCCACACATGTAAAATTAATTGTGTTGGGCTATCTAAATAATTAAGCCAAATTAAAGTGGTCTATTTGGAAATTGGCTAAGGGTATAATTGTCATGGAATTAATGTGTAGATACCTGAGATAATTCTAATTTGATGAGGGGCCAAATTAGAAATATCAAAACATATAAATATATGTATTCATTAGGGTTATGGTCCCCAACTTATACGGCCACAAAAGAGAAGGTTTTCTTTTTTTTCTCTTCTGCATCCCCATCAACAGAAAGAGAGGGACAAAGGATTCAGATTCTTCTTTGTCATTAAGGGTCGTAGCAAGTTGGAAGATCGAACCCCACAAAAGGACAACCGCTTCAAGATCCATCAAGCCTAGCAATAGATTTAGGTACGCTTCCGCAATTAATTTATGTTCTTCATCTCATGAATCGTGTCACCCTCATTTCCTGTATTTCGTATTTGTACTCGTAATTTGATTTTTGGCACGTATTTTATTTTCTCGACTTGCGGATTTTGGTTTCTCGTAAATGGGTTTGGACCATGGCTTGGTTTTATTTTGTGGAATTGGTATTGGTTTGATTAGGTTTGGTTTAATATGAATTGGTACACTTTAACCTACACTCCTCCCTCAACACAACACAACCACCCTCATTATATCTCCACCAAACTTTCTCTCTCCTCTTTACTCTTCATTAATTTTCTTCTTCTCCTTCCTCCACACACAACTCCCCAACCCATAGGCAAGTGCACCTTGCCAACAAATAAGCACCCAATTTTATTTGTCCATTTGATAGATTAGGACATGTAGATCAACATTAGAACTTGACATTTTGTGATTTGGAGCTTTCATTCTTCTAGATCTAGGTTTTAACCATTTTCAAAAATCCTTGGTTTTGATCTATTAAACTTTGATTTTTGCTTGTTTTGATGCTTCCATGTGGAAGAGAATTCGATTTTACTCAAGTTAGAACTTTGAAAATCTAGATTTGGTTTTGATTTGACAAAGTTATGAAGAATTGAAGTTCTTGGTGTTCTTGGACCTGCTCTCGGCCAGGAAGAACATCCCTCTGCCTTGCGCTCTTTAGCGCATGGCCAGTTGCGCACCCCCGACCTGTGCTCTTTAGCGCAGGCCGATTGCGCATGACCTCAGCCAGTGCTTTGCGCTGCGCTGGATTGTGCTGGCGCAAGCCATCCATGCGCAAGCCAGCCATGCGCAAGCCGACGTCTGCGCAATCCACCCTTGCGCAATCCACCTCTGCGCAAGCCAGCCTTGCGCAATCCACCCTTGCGCAATCCACCTCTGTGCAAGCCAGCCTTGCGCAAGCCAGCCTTGTGCAATCCACCTCTGCGCAATCCACCCTTGCGCAAGGTAACCCCTGCGCAGTCTACCCCTGCGCAGTCTACCCTTGCGCAAGGCAACTCTTGTGCAGCTCTTCCATGCGTAGTACATACCCTGCGCAGCCCAACCCCTGACCCCCCTTGCACAACCCACTTGTCTATGATGAATTGTTTATTTCTTTAAGCTTGGCTCTTCTATAGCCCTATATATATTGGTATTTTATTAGATATTTTACGTCCATTTTATATCCTTACGCCTTTTTGTCATGAACTTGATTTTACTTAATATGTTTGGAATGACTATTGTACACGGCATGGTATGACAAGGAACTAGCATAACACGACAGTGACCCGTAGTGGTGCACTCCTGACATGACCAACCTGACTTGATAGTGGCCCGTAGTGGCGCACTCCTGACAGTACCCTGACATGATTTATCTTGATAACTTGATAGTGGCCCGTGGCGGCGCACTCCTGACTTGACTTGACTTGTAACTTATAACTTGACTCGTATAAACAACTTGACACCGTGGGTGTTCCTGCTTGCCTGCTTGTACAATCCACTTGTCTTGTCTTACATCATGTCTAGGACGTGACTTCCTGGGTACCACGGCCAGGGACTCGCGCTAAATTGGATTAGGCTAATGATTAGATCAAACTAGAACATGGAGAATTCCCAGTCACAGGCAATCTCGTTATCTGGGCGCTTTAATGGACTTGTAGCTTGCCGACGAGTAGAGCACATTTCCAGCACACTGTCATGTGTTGCACCCTCTAAGTCACCTAAGGGTACATTTGTCTCCCGGGCAATGTACCCACCTATAACTCTCAACCCGCGGAAGGATAACTGGATAGTCTGCAGGGCTTGGGACTGGAATTCTCACTTGCATCTTGTTAGTAATTAGGTTTGTGATAACCCTAGTTAGTTAAAGTAGTAAGCCGTAGTATTTGTTTGGCCGATTGCGAATGGATGGTGTCCAGCCTTGTCTAAGTCTGGTCTAGCTCCAGTACCTGCTATCTCCTGAGCATGTTTGTTTACTTACCTTAACGATAAATGAGTAGAGACAGTGAGCTATTCAGGCGAAGGGTTACAACCCCGGTCCTTGTCTGGTTTAAGGATTGTAACCTGGCTCCCGGAATGGTTCCACGTCCCTAGTCGTTTATCGCCCTGTGTACTTTACTACTTGTACTTTCTTTCATTCTTATGTTCTGATATGCCGGCTTTTGTTCTTATTTGTGGCCTTCTTTGTGGCACTTGCTCTTTCTGGGGTTTGACCCAGCTGGTTTTGTGTGGCCAGATTTCGGAGCAGCTCCCGAGGATCTACCAAGCTTCCAGCCCAATGGTGACAACTAGACGGAACCCGGGCCAAGAGTGGGTTTTCCTTTTGTTTTACCCACTTATATGTAAATTATTCTTTTGAGGCGTTTAGCCGACGAGCACCTGTTAGCTCGATGCACATTTACTTACTGTCTGCCTACGGGCTGTAAACATGATTAACAAATCCTAGGGTTGATGATGTATGACTGAACTCTTGCTAGTCCCATTATTTTGTACGACTAGCTTCATGATCATCCAATATGTAATATTTGGGATGCCTTATATATATATATATTTGATGCTCTAATATCTTGTAACTCTGTTAATTGCTTGAGATTGAGACAATAGACTTGACCTTAAGAGACTGCTGGCTTGTAGTAAACCCTCATATCTAGACAGCCGTGACCGTATAGTTGAGATGTATTCTATTTCAATATACGTAGCTGGCTATGTCTGCCCCCGCTTTTCAGTATTCTGGTTCTGGGGCGTGACAAATCGACAGGGTACAATAAAATTCTAACACAATATCGCAACTAGCTTATGACTATGTCCGCTTGACTTTCTTTGGCTACTAGTTTATTTATTACGTTATTTTCATATCATTATTGATATTACATCTGGGATGTCCAATGATATGACTATATTATACTCTTGCACTTTTGTGACTTTTATGGGATTGAGAATATGAATTGTCTTTTGACCAATAGAATTTGACTATGATTGCTAGAGTTACCGTCAAGTATAGTGTACAATCATAATTGTATATGAACACTAGAGTATTTCGTAGCGTAGCTAGCCTACGTCGGAACCTGCTCTTCAGTATTATAGTTTTTGTACGTGACATGAATTATGAAGATCCAAATAACAGTCTCAACATTTTTCAGATGGTCTGTTGTGAAATGCTCATGATATATGAATTGAGACGAGAATTGTTTAGCACGAATTTAGTCAAACTTTATTGTATTGTGCCTGGAATTGAGAGTTAGTATTGTTATTTGGATACTCAATAAGGTGGTTTATAAAGAAAATTTAGATATATTGAACTAACCAACTCATTCCCTTTTTTATTCCCAACCCACATAAATACTCCAATAATTACTTTGATATAGACATGGTGGTTCGACCATCTCCATTGGTGATTTCTAAAATTGAGTTCTTATCCTACTTGGCATTGTACTTTAAGGAGATTTCTATTCTAGTTGGAAGCGTTTCTACATAGAAATTGTAGACATACAAAAATGCTCTCTAATGGTTCTCTATTTCTATCCTATGTGTCACATAGTAAAAGGACCAATTTAATGGTATTGGGTCCAATAATAATTGTCATGAGAGATATGAGAATTTTTATGAAAGTTTTCATCCTACATCATTGCCACCTAGGATAGAAATGGTAATAGAAATCACCATTAGAAGAAATTTTTTCTAAAATGGATTTCTTCCATAGAAATAGGGAAGATAGAAACCCTCCTTGGAAATGGTCTTAGAATACTGTTTCTAACATTTTTATTAATCCCTTTTGTGATGCAAATCTCGCGCCCTCTCTTTATACTATCTTAACCCTTCTAATCCACTGTGGTCTTATTTGTGCTCCTAGTTACGAATCCAATTATTTGTAAAGCAATTACTTGTAATATGAGTAGAGAGACGTTATTTGGCTATGAAATTCAGACTCAATTCGAGTCTATCTGAATCAATTAGGACCCTACTTTGGTTGGTAGGGTTGAGTTCTCAAAAGTAGACTCCAACTCAAACTTTTGTAAAAGCATAATTTGGTAAGAAGATTGAGAATCAACTTTGTTCTTCCCTATAACATGTTAATTTGTCATTTTTTTCTTCTCAAATCCCTTCTGCTATCACATTGTGTCCTTTTATTGTTGTTGCTTGTACTTGGACCTCGTTTGGTTTGCAGAAATAAAAGAAAAGAAATTCTTTGGCGTTTTTTTTTCCTTTAAAAAATTAGAATTTTTATCGACTTTTCTTTGAAAATGTCAAGAGAATTGAAAGGGGATATGAATACTTAAAGGTGGAAAAGTGAATCTTTGATTAGATGAATGGAACCATGCTTTTCTTTCTTTCTTTTTTCCATTGGAAATCACTTTACTTTTTTCCTTATTTTTTTGTCATCCAAATATAGAAAAATAATGACTTTTCTTCCCTGATACCGTAAAACAAATGAGATCTTAGTGTTTCCCTCTCATGTCCTATCATCCCTATTATAGTATGGCTTTCCGTTACTTAGGATCTTATCCCCAAAAGTACACCAAAATTTTAAATCGGATTAGTGTTTGGATATAAATTGTAGTGGCCGGCATAACGTTCGAAATTTTTTGTACACACTGCATTATATATCTTTTGAGCCCACCGTCCCCAACCTTTCATCATAAATGGAAGGAATAATACGCTCCCGTGTGAATCGATCCACTGATCTTCTGCCACCCAGTCGAAGCTTTTATGCCTCTTCCCGCTGACCATAAGGGTCAATCGGGTTCCGCGATATACATTGTAGGATGAAACCTGTTGGCACATTTATTTTGATAACATTAACAGCATCTTCATGGTTTAGTTTTCTCTATATTTCAGCGAACAGATATTCACTAAATGCCTGCTAAAAGATTCTTTTATTCAAGCTGCTCTTCAAATGGAATTCTGATGAAGTCTCCTACAAATCAAGACTGAAGAGAAGACCAACGTACACTCAAAGACTGCTCTCAAATGGTCCAAGATTTCGAATCTGTACAAGGTCTAGGATCCTCTATGTAACACCTAAGGTGGATGACAAAACGTAAGCCATCCCTTTGTCTTTTTACTCAAAAATCAATATCTACAGAAACGGCATGCCGACGGTATACCTTATTGTACCGATGGTATACCGTTTCCGAACAAGAAATATGTTCTGTGACAAAATTTGGCACACCGACGGTATACCACAGTGTACCGACAGTATACCATTTTCGAGCAAAAAATAAGTTCTGTGACGAAACTCGGCATGCCGACAGTATACCTCAATGTACCAATGGTATACCGTGAGCAAGAAATATGTTCTGTGACGAAACTCGGCATACTGACGGCAGACTACAGTATACCGGTGATATACCTTTTGTGAGCCAAATATATGTTCTGTGACAAAAGTCGGCGTTTCGACGGTATACCGCAGCATACCGCCGGTATTCCGATCTCAAAATTTTGATTTTTGAATGGATAAGATGCTAGCATTAAATGCTCCCAACGGCTAGATTTATTATCGTTACTGTTCAGAATGGTATGCCGACGGAATGTCGGTCCATACCGACGGTATTCCGCCAGCACTCAGTTTTGGAGCATTAAATATTTTGTTCTCTTGGTTCTCTATAAAAAGTGATTGTGTCTTCTCCTTCAAGACTAACCACTTGAGCCATAAATTTTCTCAACAACCAAGAGCTCTCACCATTACTATTCTACCCAAAGCTTTCATTTGTCATCCAACCCAAAAGTGCTAGAGTATTAAAGAGTTGTAATTTTTGATCTTCAAGTGTTGTAGAAGATCAAAAGCCTCATTTCTCTTTGTGTTAAAGTTGACGAGCCTTCGTAAGAAAACTCGTGTGTAGAAGTTGGCGAGTTCATCGGATTAAAGCTCGTTTGAAGTTGGCGAGTTCTTCGGATCCAAACTCGTGTAGAAGTTGACGAGTCTTCGGATCCAAACTCGTGTGTAACTATTTACTTAAATAGTAGATTTAAGCCGGAGAGAGTTCCGGGACTGGATTGCCTCTAGGGAGGAGACCATGATACATCATATGTTTGATTTTCTCTCTCTCTCTTTTACTCTTAGTAAAATAGTTTTAAATTATCAGTAATTATTTTTATTACCCTATTCACCCCCCTCTAGGGTTCTACAATTGGTATCAGAGCTTTGTTCTCTTGAATTGGACTCACATCCTGAGAGTGATCCATGGCCACTAACCCTAGTTACAACTCATTTCATAATGAGGGACACTCCACAAATATGCCTCCTCTATTTGATGGAACCAACTATAACTATTGGAAAATTAGGATGAGTATTTATCTGAAGTCCATAGATTTTGATTTATAGGATTTTATGATAAATGGTCTCCCTACTTCTTTCGGAGTTATTGAGAAAATTGCTTCTTACACCCTTAGGGATAAACTCACGGAGAATGCTAAGAAGCTTGCTAGTCGAGATGCTAAGGCTATGAACGCTCTCCACTGTGCTCTCGGTAGCAATGAATTCAATAGAATCTCCACTTGTAAGTCTTCAAATGATATTTGGAAATTGCTAGAAGTCATTCACGAGGGAACATCTCAAGTAAAGGAGTCAAAGATTAGCAGACTCACTCAAGAATATGAATCTTTTAAAATAAAACAAGATGAGTCTATTAATTATATGTTCATTCGTTTTGGTGATATCATTAACCATCTTTCTTCTCTTGGTAAGGAATACCCTACTCATGAAAAGATCAGAAAGATCCTGTGGGGAATAACCAAAATATGGAATCCTAAAGCTACCGCTATCATTAAAGGGAATGATTTGACTACTATGAACCTTGAAACCCTCATGGGAAAGCTTATGACCCATGAACTTGATATGAAGGATCAAGAGGAATCTTCTATGAAAGAAAAAAGAGAAGGAGAAGCCGAAAGAAAAGGAAAATCCCCTGTCCCTCAAGGTTACAAAGTCATACTCAAAAGATAGCTCCGACGATGATGATTCAGATGATGATGAAGAAATAGCTCTCACTGCCAAGCACTTCCGAAATTTTCTCAAGTTCAACAAAACCAACTGATTTAGACGGGACAATGATGAAGAGCCTGCTTGCTACCAATGCAAGAGAACTGGACACATCAAGAGAGATTGTCCCATGACAAGAAAGGACTCTAGCAAATACGAGAAGTCCAACAAAGGAGGCTCATCCTCCAGAAAATATGACAACACCAGTATTTGGTGTGAAAGTGACGCTAGCGATTCAGACAACGACAAAGAATACAAACACAATACAAATGTTTGCCTCATGGCAACCGATGAGGTACTCGATGACCTCTCTTTGAACACTCTTTTTTATGATGATTTGGAAAATGCCATTCTTGAATTACACGAGGAACACAAAGGTGTTAAAAATAAGTACAAGATATCTCTAAAAGAGGTTGAGGCATACAAACAAGAAATAGAAAGACTCTCTAACATCATTATGGATGTAAAGGGAAACACTCCAGCCTCTGACACTGATGATGTAGAGTCCTTGAGACTCAAGCTAGTAGAATTTGAAGACATCATTAAGAAAAAGGACGCTGAGATTCAATCCCTCAGAAATGCTTATGAATTTGCTATGAACAAGACTCTTGCTACTAATCAAAAAAAGTATGCCACGTCTATTAAGTATAATGATCTTCTTGAGCATGGTAAGCAACAAGTAAATAAGAATATGGTTCGCACAAGACACACCTCATAACACAAATCACAATAATCATGCGTACGAGAACACTGCACATAGATCCTTTTCTAACATCGTACACACAAGAAAGGTACCCTTTGTAAAGAAGAACACATCGCATCATGCTTTTTATTATCATCATCATAACACTCATGTTAGAGCTCCTCATACTAGAGCGCCTCATGTTCATAATACTCACTCTCTTGTTAGAACTCCTCACACTAGAACACCGCATGTTCATGATACTCACTCTTTCTTCTAAATCTATAACACCTATGATGTGCAACTATTGTGGTCTTCTTGGACACATCTCTCATTATTGTCAAATGAGAAAACATGTTGATATGAAATTTTTTAAGTGGGTTCCTAAGAATAACAATCAAGGACCCAAATGATCTTGGGTACCAAAGTCTTCATCTTCAACTTTTGTTGTAGTGAACCCTCCCTCACATGCTAGAAGCAAGTGGATCCTCGATAGCGGTTGCTCACGGCACATGACCGGTGATGCTTCACTTTTTGCAACGTTATCGATGAAGAAAGAAGGTCACGTCTCCTTCGGTAACAATCTCAAAGGCCACATCATAGGAAATGGTAACATCGGCTCACCTCCTTATCTTTGTATTAAAAATGTTTGTATTGTTACTAATCTCAAGCACAACCTTCTTAGTATTAGTCATCTTATGGATAATGGCTATGATATTAAGTTTGTTAAACACAAATGCTTCATCACCGATAGCACTAGTTGATCTACGGTGTATGAAGGCATTAGAAAAAAATAATATTTGTCCTTTATCTTATTGAAGGTACTAAATGACAGGTGTCTAGTTGCAAACGATAAAAGTTGGCTATGGCATATGAGACTTGGACATGCCAACATGGATACCATCTCCCGACTTGCCACTATGAAGCTTGTAAGAGGGCTTCCAAGTATTTCCTTCAAAAAGGACATGGTATATGAAGAATGTGAGAAGAGTAAGTTGACCAAATCTTCCTTCAAATCCATCAACTCAGTAAGCACTACTAGACTTCTTCAACTCATTAATATGGATTTATTTGGTCCTAGTAGAGTAGCTAGTCTTGGAGGTAAACTTTATGCTTTCATTTTGGTTGATGATTTTTCAAGATTTAGTTGGGTTATTTTTCTTGCAAATAAAAGTGAGACTTTTCGTAAATTTATTTCTTTTTGTAAACGTGTTCAAAATGAGAAAGGCATTACTATAAACAAAATTAGAAGTGATCATGGAGGAGAATTTGACAATGCCGATTTTAAAAGATTCTGTGAAAAGAATAATTTTGGTCATGATTTTGCTTGCCCTAGAACTCCACAACAAAATGGTGTTGTGGAAAGAAAGAATAGAACCTTTGGTGATATGGCCCGGGTTATGTTAAACCAATATAAGCTTCCCCAATATTTTTGGGTGAAAGCCGTTAACACGACATGTCATGTTATAAATAGGGTCTTAATTAGACCTATTTCTAAAAAGACTCCATATGCGCTTTGGTTTGACAAAATTCCCTCTATTGAGTATTTTAAAGTTTTTGGATGTAAATATTTTATTTTGAATACCAAAGATAACCTAGGCAAATTGAAGAAAAAGCCTATGAAGGTATTTTCCTTGGTTACTCAATACATAGTAAAGGATTTCGTATTTTTAACAAAAGAAGTCTTGTTGTCGAAGATTCAATTAATGTCTCTTTTGATGAACTTAACTCTTCTATATCCTCCTCATCCGATGATTTTGATGACATCTCTTGTGGGTTGGAAAACTCTTCTATTGGAGACTCTCGTCCCTCTTTATCAAACAATGGAGTAGTGACCCCTCCAATCGAAGATTCTCCACCATTAGAGATTCCTCACGAGGACCTCCCAAAAGAATGGAGATTTGTCCCACATCATCCCAAGGAGCTTATCATTGGTGATCCTTCTTCACGTATTAGCACTAGATCCTTCATTCGTGATCTATGTGCAAATGTGGCTTTTATTTCTCAAATAGAGCATAAAAATATTAATGATGTTTTTAATGATAAATTTTGGATGATAGCAATGCAAGAAGAGATAAATCAATTTGAGCGAAACAAGGTTTGGAAACTTGTCCCTAAACCTCACAACCACCCCATTATTGGAACAAAGTGGGTGTTTCGCAATAAACTTAATGAAGATGGGTTCGTAACTCGTAACAAAGCTCGATTGGTTGCTCAAGGCTATAACCAAGAGGAAGGCATTGACTACGATGAAACCTATGCTCCGATTGCTCGTCTTGAGTCCATACGCATGTTATGTGCCTTTGCTTACTTTAATGACTTCAAACTCTTTCAAATGGACGTTAGAAGTGCTTTCTTGAACGGTATTATTAAAGAGGAGGTTTATGTTAAGCAACCTCATGGCTCTGAAGATTTCCAATTTCCTCATCATGTTTTCAAATTACACAAAGCCCTCTATGGCCTTAAACAAGCTCCTCGTGCTTGGTATGAGCACCTTAGTTCCTTTCTTCTTTCTCACAACTTTTCTAAGGGTAAAGTTGATACTACACTTTGTATTAAATCTCTTAACGGCACTCTTCTGTTAGTCCAAATTTATGTTGATGATATTATATTTGGTTCCACTGACAATACACTATGTATAGAATTTGCTAAAGTTATACAGGACGAATTTGAAATGAGCATGATGGGAGAACTATCCTTCTTCTTGGGTCTGCAAATCAAGCAAGGTCCTAAAGGAACCTTCATCAATCAAGCTAAATATACAAAGGATCTTCTCAAATATTTCAAAATTGACTCTTCCAAATCAATGATAACTCCCTATGGCAACAACAACAAAACTTGATAATAATGAAGATGGCATCTCGGTCGATATTCGTAAGTATCGAGGTATGATCGGTAGCTTACTCTATTTAACTGCTAGCCGTCCCGATATTATGTTTAGTGTATGTCTTTGTGCACGATACCAAGCTAATCCAAAAGAATCTCACTTATGTCCCGTTAAGCGTATTTTTCGGTATCTCAAAGGCACCATCAACATGGGTCTTTGGTATCCAAAATCCTCATCCTTTGAGCTTATCGGTTACTCGGATGCGGATTTTGCCGAATGCAAAATCGACCAAAAAAGTACTAGCGACACATGTCAATTTCTTAGAAATTTTTTGGTATCCTGGTTTAGTAAGAAACAAAACTCTGTTGCTCTTTCCACTACTGAGGCCGAATATATAGCGACTGGTTGTTGTTGTGCACAAATTCTTTGAATGTCACAAACACTTGTAGATTATGGTATTTCTTCCACTTGTACTTTCATTAAATGTGATAATACTAGCTCCATTAATCTCACAAAAAATTCGATTTGTCACTCACGCAGGAAGTACATTGAGATTAGACACCATTTTCTTCGTGACCATCAACAAAAGGGGGATATTCATCTTGATTTTATTGACACTACTTATCAATTAGCTGACATCTTCACTAAGCCCCTCCCGGAGGATCGTTTCACTTTTCTTTGCCAAGAGTTAGGCATTATCAACCTTGATTTCTAGTTCATTACTCGAGCGGCATACCGACGGCACACGGCGGTATACCGACGGTCTACCAATTTTTTTTTTCAAAATTAAGTTCTGTGAACAAAATCGGCATGTCACGACCCGCACCCGCTTTTCGAATGCAAGCACATGAGAAAGCCAGCTACGTATCAAGTGGACTCCAGCCCGACTCGAATATGTAAATGCTGTCAAGGCTAGGGTATACTGCCAAATCATGGCAATTTAATCTATATCTCAAATCCACAATAAGTATACAAAACATGAATGAACACTATGGGTCGTAGTCTGTAGCTCACTAGCATATATGTCCGATAAGACTCCAAAGAATATAACAAGAGTCTCTAAAGTAAATCAATAAGCAGGATATCTCATGATAAGGAATGAAAAGCACGAAAGGATAACAATATAATATCACTAACAAAATACCTGAAGCATGCATCACAATCATCTACCATCTCGCTCTGCTAACTAACTCCATGCAATCGCTAAACCTGAAGAGATCATCAGGTCCTCAGGGGACATAGAAAGATACATATAAACATGCCTACTAATCATGCACAAATTATAACAGGATATAAACAAGGAACGAGGTACACACGGCAAGAGACTACGACCAAAACTGCTAACCAGTGACTATCGACAAGTGGCTAATGACAGGTGACCATGAACTGGAACACAAGAACAACTATACATAACTGAACTGCTGGACGAACAAGTGAACATGAGATCAATAGAATACCAAACCCTCGTCCCGAGTGGACTCGCAGGTTTGAACTAATCACTAACCCTCGCCCTGAGTGGACTCTCTGGTTAGTTCACGGCAAGGCACCCTCGTCCCGAGTATGGACTCTCTGGTGCAAGTACAACATCTTCCTCCCGAGTGTGGACTCTCTGATGCAAGTAAACACGGCGAACACCCTCATCCCGAGTGTGGACTCTCTGGTGCAAATGGTCAACCCTCGTCCCGAGTGTGGACTCTTTGGTGCCAATGAACACGACAAACACCCTCGTCCCGAGTGTGGACTCTCTGGTACAATAGATCAAGACAAACACCCTCGTCCCGAGTGGACTCTCTGGTGCCAAGGAAACAATAACAAGGATTTAGCAGTTCAATTACACGTATTCGTTCTATGACACGAGCCAGTCGAGGTACAAGTAACGACATGGTACAACTCAGTCAAGACCCAGGTAAGGACAATTCTAATATGAACTCATAAGGTGAACAAGTATCTACACTATAAAGTCATGAAGATGATATACAGGCAAGTCAAAGAACTAGTGAACATGGTATGAAGAACATATATAAATCAAGTCGACTAGAGAACTGATAATAACATATAAATCCATAGAACTAGAGTAACCAAATGATAACCAAATAATCACAGGAAAAACTATAAGCATGAAATTAAACTATAGAGGGAGGCAAGGTATCTTGCCTGTGGTCCTTGCACAAACCATAGTCACAAGTTGAGGATGAGAGTATGCCAATCTAGGAGCTATCAACCTATAACACATGTCGCACCATGAACCGTGCACGAAAACTATAAATCAATTATAATATTCTAGTTCAAAATTCATGGAATAGTGGCTAGTTGGGTTACTAATCTAATAATAATTAATTCTAGAATAATTCACTTAAAAACCGAATTTAACCTCATAATAATCTGAATATAATCTAAACATGCAATTTTAGCCATCAAAGTCGTGTTTCCCAATTTTGGAAACCATGGCACGCAAATCGAGATGTACCATTGACTATCTAGTCAAACGATGTGAACTCTAGATTTTGAAAGTGCACTTTGGTAGATTTCAGGGCCACGAGTGCGCTGGAATCAACCGTGCCGCAAAATCACGCTTTGGTCAAAAGATATCGCCGTTATGGCTAATCGTGACCAAAACGGTGATCAATTGATCAATTCTGAGTTCAATAGAATAACTAAAATACTAGATAAATGAACTAATTTCTGGAAAAAAAATATATGTCATAGAGCGCTATGTTAGCTTTCCGAAACTTGAAACGGTTCGTGATTTCGATTTCTGGTTCTCCCGGAATCTCGAAAACACCGAAACGTGTCAAGTTTCGGACAACCGACACTCTACGAATTTTCCAGAAATTTAGGAATAATATATACGAAAATAAATTATATATTCAGAAAGTTTACCTTGAGAATAATCCAATAAAAAAATGGCACGCTAAAATCACGTCAGAGTTGACGGCAATCGTCTCGGAAAGTCGAGATCTCTACTAAAACACTCTCTCAAAAAGGCGGCTGAAATTTAATTAGGGTTTCGAATATAATAATATATATAGGAGAGAGAGAGGCAGTTCAGCCTGGCGTCGACAGGTGGGCCCTCCTGGGTGAATTTTCTTGGTAATTAATTATTTTAATTCAGAAAACTATTTAAAAATTATTTTAAGTCCAAATAAATCAAAATAAATTGCAGAAAAATTCAGAAAAATTCTAGAAAATTCTAGAAAATATTTTTAAGTGTCTAGAGTCTAAATAAAATATTTTAACACAAAATATCATCATGTGACCTCACAGTAAATTCCCAAAGCCTATAAAATATAATTTTTATAGGTTTTAATTATATAAAAATTCCCAAAAATTCTAAAAAAATCTAAAATTTTTTTAGAATATTCTAGAAAATATTTCTAACCTCCTAGAACCTAAATAAAAATAACTTGTCTCAAAATAGTCCCAAATGACCTTATAGTAATTCATGAAAGTCAATAAAATAAATATATCTTTAATAAATAAATATATAAAAATGTCTAAAAATCATAGAAAAATATAATATAGCTATAGCATGCTTATAAACCCTATCTAGGATCATGTGACCACAAGATGGTTATAAATCACCTGTGGGCTTAGTCACAACTCATATGATCATAGAAAAATTAAATGTAAACTAATCAAATAAAAAATAAAAAATAAATCATAAAATTTTGGGAAGAGGAGTTACACGGCATACCGTCGGGATCCACCAATTTGCCGTCGGCATGCCGCCGGCATGCCGTCTGCGGCGGACTGAAACAGTCAGATTACTTATTTTTAAGAGGGGGCCCACCATATCCTTCTTCCTTCCTATCTCTCTCTTTTTAAATCCTTCTCATAAACTCCTATCCCATTATATCCCCTCTTCATTTAATTCTTCCACATCTTTTCAACTCCTCCCTTCTTTCAAAACATCCCTCACATCACTTCTCATTTAATGTTTGCCTTTTCAAAACCTGCCATTAACTCCTCATTCATCTCTCTTTTCAAAACCCCCTATTAATTATCCATCCATTCACCACTTCTCTCATCTCTTTAAATCCTTTCCTCCTCATCCTCTTCTTCTTCCTCCACAATAATTTTCTTCCTTTCTACTTCTCTTCTCTACATGGCCCACGCCAAACGCCCCCGCTCTTCCTCTTCGGCTTCCAACCCCTTCACACCAGTACTCCTTCCTAACGGTGGTTACGATCCGAAGATCTTCAAATCCCATCTTGCTACCGATGCCTGGTTCTATTACTTTGCCGACCATGCTGTATACAAAAGGAAGGCAATCAACTGGAACCTCTTCTCCGGTCATCTATCTTTCTTTGAGACCGTTGGCCTTTCCACTCTTCTCCGTCACCAAGTTCCCATCTATCTGACGGCGGTCAGACTCTTCTACTGCAATCTAGTGCTGGACTTGGCCAACAATGCTCTTGAGACTCTTGTCAATGACCGTCACTTTCGTCTCACTGTCCGCGACATTGCAGAGATTCTCGAGATCCCGAATCGTGGGGATGCACTCCCGACTTTGGTTGGTCTTTATCCTACCGCTAAAGTATCCTTCGACGAGTTCTATGCCATCATCTACAAGGGACCTAACCCTCCAGCCATTCCTGCCCTCTCTAAGCAGCTGGAACCATTCTACTATGAGCTGCATCGCATTATTTGCCACACCTTGTACCCCAAGTCTGGCAACTACGATGCCATCACCAATGATGCTCTGGTCTGTATGTACTACTTGTACTCAAAGAAGACTTGGTCCTTTGCTAAAACTCTGCTGAATGGCTTCTCATCCATCCACTCATCGGGAAGGCAAGCCCTCAACTATGACATGTTCATCACTCTCATTCTTGAGGCTAAGGGAGTCGACCTCTCTCTTTGCCAGTCAGACGATGTTCCTCTCTTCCTGGCCTTATCCCGCTCTGTATCTGGTGCTTCATCCTCTCGTGCTTTAGCCTCTCAGGAGCCACAACCTACTCCACCTGCTGCAGCACCATCTGATCCTCCTTTCTCTGCACGATTCATGCCTCTGACCCAATAAAACTTTGATATGCGCATGGCTCAGGCGGAGGAGCAGATGAGGACCAATACCCGTGGCCTTGGCAATCTGATTCAGAGACGCTTTCATGACCAAGCCTACTTTATTCAACGGACTCTTCAAGATCGCAATGTATTTCTCGATCTTGGTCTTCAGGATCCCCACTTTCAAGGATCTCGATTCTCTGACCCAATGCCTATGGGTTTATGTATTCCGATAGTGTTGATCCTTTTGGTGCATTTTACGAGACTCCGGGTGATGGTGGTGTTACGCCCCAGAACCAGAATACTGGAGAGCGAGGGGCGTACATAGCCAGCTACGTATATTGAAGTACAACCACCTCGCTATACGGTCATGACTGTCTAGATACATGAGGGTTTAACTACAAGCCAACAGTCTCCTATGGTCATGAACAAGTCTATTGTCTCAATCACAAGCAAGTAAGTAAGTAAGTGTTACAAGATGTAAGATCACCAAATATACAATAGTAAGGCATCCCAAACATTACATATTCAGCTGATCATGAAGCTAGTCGTTACAAAATGTTGGAACTAGCAAGAGTTTAGTCATACATGATCAACCCTAGGATCTGTTAATCATGTCACAGCCCGTAGGCAGACAGTAAATAAAGGTACAACCGAGCTAATAAGTGCTCGTCGGCTAAACGCCTCAAAAGAATAATTTTTACAATAAAGTGGGAGAACAAAAAGAAACCCACTCGTTGCCAGGGTTACGTCTGGTGGTCACCATCTGGCTGGAAGACAGGTGGATCCTCTGGTGCTGCTCTGATATCTGGCCACACAAAACCAGCGGGGTCAGACCCATAAAAGTGCCACAAAGGAGGCTTCACTCAGGAACTAAAACCAACATAACACAATAGAATATAAAAGATAATAAATAAAGAACTGATGATAATAGGGATAACCACAGTAAACTGAGTACGAGAAAACTATTCAAGTAGTCAGGTCACAACCTTTAAACCAAATAAGGACCGGGGTTGTAACCCTTTACCTGAATAGAAACCCGTCTCAAATACTATTGGTACAGTAAAGACAATAAATGAAGAGAGGACACAGAACTGTTCCGGGAGCCAGGTTACAATCCTTAAACCAAACAAGGACCGGGGTTGTAATCCTTCGCCTGAACAGAACTGGACCCCCAATCTTTATTGTTAAGGCCAGCATAAGTAGTAAATCATACTGTTGAAGTGAAGTAAAATATGACGAGCATGACATGGGGTACACTAAGACAATAAACGAAGAGAGGACACAGAACTGCTCCGGGAGCCAGGTTACAACCCTTAAACCAAACAAGGATCGGGGTTGTAACCCTTCGCCTGAACAGAACTGGATCCCCGATCGTTATTGTCAAGACAAGCATCAATAGTCATGTCATGTCACAATCTTGCACAGGATCAGGATAAGACTAAGCTGGAATAAACTCCATCCAGTCAATCACGGCCAATCAAGAGTACGGCTTGATACTTTAACTAACTAGGGTTATCACAGGCCTAGTTACTAGCTAGATGCAATAAGATTATTCCAACAGCCACAAGCCCTGCAGACCATCCGTTTATCCAGGTCGAATGTCCGTTTATGAAGGATGCAACACCTGATAATGTGCTGGAAATGTGCCCTACTCGTCGGTAGGCTACAAGTCTATTTATTGCGCCCAGATAACGGAATTGCCTGTAGCTGGGAAATCTCTTCATGACTACTGAATTATTCTAGTTTATTAGCCTTAGTCGATTACAGTGGGTACCCCTGACCGTGGTACTCAGGGATCCCCATCCTAGACATGATGCAAGACAGTGCCAGTTCATTTGTACAAACATAATCGCCCACGGTGTCCAGGTCGTTCCTACTTGTCATGTCAGGCTAGCTATCGTAACAGCATGTCGAGATATATCATGCCAGTTTACTTGTCAAGAGTGCGCCACAGCGGGCCACTATCGTGTTCTATTCTTACATTATCATGAATGAGAAAAACTTGCATAAAATAACTAATAACATATTCTTGAAGCCAAGAAAAAGATCTACAACTTTCATGTTGGGAATTGGAAGAAATTCTGGCCACAATTCAGCCAAATAAGACTTAGAATAGCCAAAAACAGCGAAAATAGGCAGTATGCGGCACTATGCAGCACCCTTATACGGCTGGACACTATGTGGCACTATACAGCACCCTTATACGACTGGGCACTATGCGGCACCATACAACACCCTTATGCGGTTGGGCACTATACGGTACTATGCAGCACCCTTATGCGACTGGACACTATGCGGCACTATGCAGCACCCTTATACGGCTGGACACTATACGACACTATACGGCACTATTCATCATCCCTGCCAAAATCAACACAGATGAACATAGAAATGGCCAAAATGCTTTTGGCCATAACTTCCTCAAATTAAGTCGAAATCCAACTTTTCAAAGGTCTATTTTGGGTAAAATCGAATTCTCTACAACATGGAACAATCAAAACATGAAGATAATAAAGTTTAATAGATAAAAACCTAAGAAAACCGAAAATAATATAAACTTAGATCTATATAAAAATATTCATCAAAATGAAAAATGCCAAGTTCTAAAGTATCTTAGAATCTCGCGAGGAAGACAATAGAACAACAAAAATGGAGTTTCTCCATGAAGCAAGTTGCACTTGCCTAAGCTTCTCTTGGTAGGTGGAGAAGTTAAGAGGAAGAAGATGAAGAAATAAATGAAGAGTAAAGACGAGAGAGAAAGGGGGTTGGATTTTAAATGATGATGGTGGTGGTAGGTAGGGGTTTTCTTTTGGTTCATGATGAACCCAAAAGCAAACCAAACCAAGCTAAACCGAAGCTAAGCCATAACCAATGAAATACCAAAATAACCATGCCAATGCAACATGCTAAAAATAAAATCATGACTAGCTAACCATGACTAATAAAATACGGACCCGAAATACGTACACGTATACAAAAATACGTAATACGGATTTCGAGGGTGACAGGTGGTGATGATCCAGCAGATCAGTAGCTTTTGGCCTCCTAATGTGTTTGGTCCAATAATCTGTGGTGTCTATTCCCAGTTTGTCTTTTGAAGTCCTTCGGGGACTAGTGTTGTTGTTTGTTGTGTTTCTATTTAGTTTTCTTGTGTGATCCTTCGAGGATCTTATGTTGGTTATTTTTTCTCCCGATAGGGAGCATTATGTTGGTTTGCACTCTACTTGCATGTACTCTTTAACTCTGACATTCAATATATGCATAGTTTAGCTATATCTTCCGCTCTCGTATCAACTCTAACATTTTAGCTATATTTTTTTACCATCTTTGATTAAGTGACAAAGGGAGAGAAAATGTATTGAGGGGGAGTAATCTACCTACGGGGGAGTCTGTCACTCCCGTTTCCCGTTATATGTATTTTTCAGGATACGTATACGGATTTTTGACAATTGTCAGGTGCCCCGTATTTCGACTTATCTTGCTTAGCTTAGCCTTGGTTTAATCTTGACTTGATTGGTTTAACTTGGTTCGTTTTGGAGTTGGCTTGGCTTATTTTGGTTGGTTCATTATGGAAAGAACCCCCTACCTACCACCATCCCCCTTTATAAGCCCACCCACTTGTTCTCTGTAGTACCCCAAAATTTGCAATACGTATTTTATACGTGTTCGTATTTCTGACCCGTATTTTTCTTTTCTTTGATTAGTCAGTTGTAGTTTATTTTCATATTTAGCATTATGGTTTAATTGTCATTTATCGTTCATGGATTAATTCTGATTAATTGAGCTTGGTTTATTGAGTATTTCATGGTTCATCATGGTATTGCATTGGCTTGGTTTGGTTCGGTTTAGTGGGTTTGGCTTGGTTTGGTTTTATGTGGAGAACCACTCCCACCTACCACCACTCCCACCATAAATATCAATCCCACTCTCTCTCTTCCATTATTACTCATTACTCATTTCTTCTTCTCCATCTTTACTTCTTCAACCACCAGGAGGGAGAGAGAGAGAGAGAGCTTAGGCAAGTGCAAACTTGCTTCATGATGGATCTCAAGTTTTATTGTTCCATTCTCTTCCTTACTTGATTCTAAGATACTTTAGAACTTGACATTTTCCGTTTTATGGTTATATTCTCATAGATCTAAGTTTTAAGTTCCTTCTTGTTTAATTTTTTTGGTTTTGATCTCTAAAAACTTGGTATTTCCAAAAACTAGTGGTTCCATGTTGTAGAGAATTCGATTTCATACAGTTTTGGCTTTTGTTTCGCTTGATTTCGACTCTGGATGAGGAAGTTATGGCCTTTACAAGTTTTTGGAACTTTCATGGCTGAACTTGCTGTTTGGGGACGATGAACCTCATGCGCCCGGGAGGCCATGCGCCGGGAGGCCATGTGCCGTGAAGTCCCGGCAACGCATTCCTTAACTCCGAGCGTGTCATACGCGTAGGTTCCCTACGCGCATGTACTGAAGACGCAACGTGAGTTTCCCATGCGCCGATTTGTGCAGGAATCTCATGCGCCGATTCGTACAGGAATCTCATGCGCCGATTTGTGCAGGAATCTCATGTGCCAATTCGTGCAGGAATCTCATACGCCGATTCGTGCAGGAATCTCATGCGCCGATTTGTGCAGGAATCTCATGCACCGATTTGTGCAGGAATCTCATGCGCCGATTCGTGCAGGAATCCCATACGCCGATTGTGCAGGAATCCCATGTGCCGGAATTGCTCTATTTTACTGTTTTTGCCTGTTTAAGTTGTTTTGTAGCTAGAATCTTGAAAAACTCAAAACATAAAAGTTGTAGAGTTTCTCCTTGGCTTCAAGAATATATATATTATAAATATATTATTATTTAATTATGCAAGTTTCTCTCTCCCTTGATAACTGGCATGACTTGATAGTGACCCGTCGTGGTGCACTCCTGACAAATAGACTTGACCTGATAATTTGACATGATAACTTGGCATAAAAATTCTTGATAGTGGCCCGTCGTGGCACACTCTTGACATGATAAACCTGACATGATACTTCTGGTAAAGCCGTTGCGACGGCTGTCTGACATGATAAGTATGAATGACCTGGACACCGTGGACGATTGTGCTTGTACAAATGAACCCGTCTTATCTTGCATCATGTCTAGGACGGGGACCCCTGAGTACCACGGTCAAGGTTACCCACTGAAATGGACTAAGGCTAATTACTAGAATAATCCAGTAGTTCATGGAGAGACTTTTCCAGTTACCTGTTGCCCCTTTGATCCCGGCCATATATATATATATATATATATATATATATATATATATATATATATATATATATATATATACTTGGGATTTGTTGCTATCCGTCGAGAAGAGCGCACTTCCAGCCCGCCGTCGAGTATGGTACCTTAGGACACATGTATCTTACTACAGTGTGTCTGCTATATCATGCTATCTTTTCCCTTTTCTTTGTTGGGGTCACTCAGGTAGCAGCAGGCGGGTAACTGGACTTGGAATAATCTCATTGCATCTTGCTAGTAACTAGGCCTGTGATAACCCTAGTTAGTTAAAGTATCAAGCCGTACTTATTGCTTGGCCGTGAATGATTGAATGGAGTCTAACCCTGTCTATTCTTGCCTCGATCCTGTACAAGATTGTTACATGACATGATTACTTGTGCTTGCTTTAACAATAAAGATCAGGGGACCAGTTCTGTTCAGGCGAAGGGTTACAACCCCAGTCCTTGTTTGGTTTACGGGTTGTAACCTGGCTCCCGGAGCAGTTCTGTGTTCTCTCTTCGTTTATTGTCTTGTTGTACCCCATGGCATGCTCGACATGCTTTACCTTACTTCGAGATCGTGATTATTTACACTAACCTTATTGATAAATGGTGGGGATACCAAGTTCCGTTCAGATGAAGAGTTACAACCCCGGTCCTTGTTTGGTTTACGGGTTGTAACTTGGTTATCTGAATAGTCCCATGGTTATCTCATCGTATATCATCCTGTCATGCTTTTCCAATATGTCATGTCTTTTATTGATTCTGTACAAGATTGTCTTTCATATTCACCTGTCCTGCTTTTCTTAAATTACTGTCTTTTATTTGTAATTATACTCTGGTGCTAATTTGCTGGTTTTAGTTCCTAAGTGAAGCCTCCTTTGTGGCACTTGCTCTTTCTGGGGTCTGACCCAGCTGGTTTTGTATGGCCAGATACCGGAGCAGCAGCAAAGGATCTACCTGTCTTCCAATCCGATGGTGACCACCAGGCGTAACCAGGGCAATGAGTGGGTTTTATTTTGCTCTCCCACTCCCTTGTAAAAATATTCTTTTGAGGCGTTTAGCCGCCGAGCAAGTGTTAGCTCGTTTGCAACTTTATTTACTGTCTGTCTACGGGCTGTAATCATGATTGGCAACTCGAGGTTGATCATGTATGACTTAACTCTTGCTAGTCCTTACATTTTGTACGACTAGCTTCATGATCATCTGGATATGTAATGTTTGGGACGCCTTATAATTGTATATTTGGTGATCTGATATCTTGTGATTATTATTAGTTGGTTGAGATTAAGACAATAGGCTATTTTATGACCTTAGGAGACTGATTGTAACTCCACTTTCCAGTTTTCTTAAATAAAGTTAAAAATTGATTTTCTATACTTATTATTATTTGGGAAACATTTTTATTGAATTACATTTTTGACAATTTTACAATTGGAAGTTGTTGTAACAATTTCTATATATTTTTCTTAATTTAAAAACTGTTTTTAAATGATTTATGCAATAATGAAACAGCAGAGGGTTTATTTGTAAATGTTCCTATTATAATTTCGTTGCGGGCAATTATTCAAAAGTGGGGGGGGTTTTTGCATATGGCCAATTGGCGGAGGGGCTTATTTGCAAAAGTTCCATTTCGTTTTATTAAAACGAACCGTTCGGTTGAGTGGAGAGAGAGTGTGCATTCAATTTTCTTCTCCCCTTTCTCTCGAGCTCTCCACCGACTTCTCGAGACTTCCGTTCTCGTTCTCCCCGCCGACTCTTCGTTCTCCGCCACTTCTCGAGTCTTCTTCTGTTCTCGAGTCCTTCGCCGACTCCTCGGGTTTCCAGCTCCGACGACCTTCGGCGACTCTGATGGCGACGACGATGATGATGACGGTGGCTCTGGTGGCGTAGATCTGAGGGAGCGCGGCGACTTCCATGCTGATGGCGACTTCGTCCCTGTTGAGGCCGACGACCCCGATGATGATGGCTTTGACGATGGCGACTCTGGGAGCTTGGCAGTAACTCGAGCTCGTCTTCTTCCTGACTTCTTCCTGTCTTCTTCCTCGACGAGCTTTGGCTTCGACTTCCAGAGGGTAAACCCTAACCCTAACCCTAATCTCTACTGTTGGTCAGATCTATGGCAGATCTATGGCCTAGACTCTGAGATCCTTTGATCGGTGACGAGATCTAGGGGTTCTGTGGTTGTGCGAGATCGATGATGTTGTCTTTCTCTTTGAACAGTTCTAACTGTTCAGATCCGTTGGATCTAGGGTTTCTGTGGTCCGATCTTGTAGATCGACCCTTGCATGTGGTTATTTTGGGTTGCATGTTAGATCTGTGATGTTCTTTAGTTGATTCTTTGAGATCGATTGATCTGTGATATTCTGTGGTTGTGATTATTATTTTTCTGAGGAGTTTTCTACAGATCTGGTAGTGGTTCCAGATCTGTTGAGTGTGGGTTTTTCGTTGGTGATTTCTGTGGGAATCCAGTGGATCTATTTCTTTTCTTGCATGCTGTCGGTTGGCCTAGACCTAACAAACCAGTGGTGACTCTAGGGTTGCTCGGTTCGTTAGATCAGGGATGGGTTGTTTTTGGAATGTTTTCCTTGTCCAATTCTGTGTGGATTTTTGAAGAAGATCTGAGGTTCTGAATCTTTCTTTTTGGGACTGAGATCTGGTGTCTAAACACTTTCGTGTCTGACACTGCATGCATGCCATAATTGGGATATGATGTTAGTTCCTTTTTGATGAACTGAGATCTCAGTCGGACACTCTCGTGTCCGACACTGCATGTATATTTTATGGATTTTAATTGATGACTTCTTCTTCTTCTCTTTTCTGTTCTTTGTTGCTGAGGGATTTTCTGGTGTTGGACTCTGTTCCGACTGGACTGTGGACTGTACCTACCTGTTCGTATCCGATGTTCGTGTCGGATACGAAGTGGCGCGAAGTTGTGGCTAGAACATTGCTGGACTTGCTGTGGCCGTGTCCTCTTTCCCGTGTCCGACGTGCGTGTTGGACACCAAGGAGATGATGTGACCTTCTGACCTGACGTGACTGGCTTGAACTTCGGGCCTGACCGGCGGTGGACTTTGGCAGTTTGTGGCTTTTATCTGTTGGGCCGGGTTGGTGTTTATTCAGTGGGTTTATTGTGTATTCTTTGTGGGCTGAAGTATGGGCTGGGCCATACAGTATTGTGTTGTAATATTATTTTATTAATTATAGCTGGATAACTGTAATTATTTGTGGGTGGGCTGGTTTGGCTGGGCCATGTTGGGCCGGGCTTATATGCTGTTGTAGTTATGTTTGGGCTGGTTAGAAGTTGGGTCTGAACTGATCCTTGGTTCTGGGTTGGGCCGAGTGACTGTGGGTTGACCTGTGGACTTTGCCTTTGGGGCAGAACTGCCTGTAGTATAATTTTTGTAAAACCTTTTTTTTAAAATAAAAAATGTTATTTTCCCAATTGCTGTGAGTTGATGGAAACATCCTCTTAAGACCAATTTTTGTAATTAAAAACAATTAGTTAACTTTTTACTGCTGTTTAGTTAATTCTTTATGACTGTTAAAACCAAGTTTATAAAACAAACCACTTTTATATATATGACAGTTGCAAATGCTAACTCTATATATATAATGAGTTTTTGAATTATAAACTTATAGAACTCTTAGTGTTAAACACGTAAAACCAAGGGTTGTGTTTAACATTTGTTTTTCCCAAAAGAAAACGGTTTGTTAGTAATTAAACCTAGTACTTGTGAACCTCCAAATAAGACTAACTTATTTGAGAAGAATCAAGATAAAGATTTAGTTATTAACCTAGAAGCAACTAGCATAGTTTATTAACCAACTTGTACATCACTATTGTTAACAGGAGAACATCCAGCTAGATTGCCTACCATATTGCTGGAGCCAGGCAAGTACATTCTATGGTTCTGTTCAGTGCATTTTCCTTGTTCTTTATTGCTGACACACTGCGACACGTTCATGTTCTTTCTGGCTTGTTCTTTCATGTTCTTACTTGTATCTTGGGGTGGGGAAATACTCTAGATATGTGACTAAACCCGGTTACTTATTCATGATCTTTAGCTTAGGCCTCGCACAGTGCACGCGGGTCCTAAGCCGTACCTACATGATCTTCCAGGATCCTTTCATGCTCTTTCATGATCTTACCCAAGCCGGTCACATATCTAAGTAGTATTTCAAACATATAAACACATGTTCAGGATATTGTTCTTACATTAGTTCTCTTGATCCTGATCTTGATATTAGTCGTGATCTTTACTGCATCTTACATTGTCATGATCTTTCATGTATCTTTATAGCAGTAGTTCATGATCTTCATGTTCTTTACATACTTGTTCTTATCCTGTTCTTCCAGCATTTACTTTCCATATCATTATGTTATTGTTCATTACCTAGAACTGTGCTTTGCTCCGCTCCTGACTGGATATGTTATGATAGGTGAGATGGAGGCTTTATGTGACACATACTATGGACATGATACTGCTTTCCTTGAGCCAGCTGGAGCTGCTTGTGACATAGAGGCTGCAGAAGCCTAGTTATCTTCCTTTTAGTTGTCTTTCCTGCTTTTGAGACTTTAGTCAGACTTTAGTTATATTTCTGGATGAATGTAATAATAAAATGCTTAGACATGTATTTGAATATTCTGGGATCGTTTATAGATATGCTGTGACATTACTTCTCATTTACTTGACTTGTTAGATTTTCCCTAGTTCTGGTACAGCTTACTTCGTCGTGTCTAACGACGAAGGCTGGGCGTGTCCGACTCGTGTCCGATTATTCGGGAGCGGGTCGTGACATGTTTTTGGTGGTGGCCCATGCAGGTCTATCCTAATGGTACCTAGGACTTATCGTACTATTGGGGGACTTGATTATACTAGGGAAACTTGATCACAGCATAGGAAAATCGGGAATTAAGGGTATATCAGGTTATTCATGTTCTTCAGGTGCTTTATTATTATAAAAACACTGTTTGATAGGTTTTAGGGTTTGTCGTTCAACGAAGTTTTCTTTTTATGCAGGATGGTCACTACAAGGAAGACCGCAGACCAGGCTGGAGTTGCAGGCACTTCTGGAGTTGCAGGCGGTTCAGAGCAGGCCGCACTAGAGCAGCCCGCACCAGACGTCCAGGCAGATCAGCTTCCGCCAGCACCTCCTATCTTTCCATCGCTACCGTCGACGATGATGCTTGACGGCAACCAGGTGATGGCGTTGTTTCAGCACTTTCTGGAGGCCCAGAACCATCAGGCAGCGCAGTTCAGAGCGACTGTCGTCGACGCGCTGAGGACCAGGGAGCCGGCAGCACCAGCACCAGCACCAGTAGCACCTCCAGCACCGCAAGGACCGAGACCCGGGACAGCGAAGGAGTACCAGCACCTTAGCCCGATGGACTTCTGGGGCGACGAGGGGATCATCTATGCAGATGAATGGCTGGAGAATGCAGAGAGGACTTTGACCATGGCGAACATTCCAGAGGACCAGAAGGTGTCAGTGGCTAGCATGCGACTCTTTGACTTGGCGAGAGCTTGGTACCGGGAGGACCCCCAGTTGGCGGAGCCCCGGGTGTCTTGGACAGTTTTCAAAACACTGTTCAAGGAGAAATTCTTCCCAGAGGTGGAGCGTGATGAGTTGAGGGTGCAGTTCGAGGCGCTGCAGCAGGGGACGATGACGGTCGCGCAGTACACTTCGGAGTTTACCAGGCTCAGCAGGTTCGCTGAGAGACTGGTTAGAGAGCCAGAGGACAGAGCATGGAGATTCAAGAAGGGTCTCAACAGGGAGCTGCGACATGCGGTGGCGATTAGCCAGGCGACTACCTACTCTAGCATCCTCAAGATCGCCCAGGCAGTTGAGAAGGAGGCGGACCCCAAGCTGAAGAGGGACCGGGATGTGGCCAGCAGCAGTTTCCAGGCACCAGCGAAGAGGGTTCAGACTCAGACCCAGACGAGGCCTCAGCAGCAGCAGCATCACCGACAGGCCAGAGCTCCAGCACATCAGCATCAGAGACAGCAGCTAGCGACTCCTTGTGCCTATTGCCATCGCCCTGGACATCATATCGACGAGTGCCGCAAGAGGTTGGGACTTTGCCTCTTCTGCGGATCCGATGCACACCAGATGAGGGACTGCGCACAGGCTACAGCCAGACTAGCAGGAGGACGAGGAGGAGGACCACCGGCTGCACCACCCAGAGCATTACCTGCACCACCCCAGAGAGGAGGAGCTCTACCACCCCAGCAGCAGAGGTTTGCACAGCATCAGCAGCAGCAGAGAGGAGGAGCTCAGCAGGGACGTGCTTACGTCATGGCTGCAGTTGAGGAGGACGAGGCAGTGCCAGATGTGATCACAGGTTCTATACTTTTACATTCTTTCCCTGCCATTGCATTATTTGATTCTGGAGCCACCCATAGCTTCGTATCATATGAGTTTCTGCATAGACACGGCTTCACACCCAAGCCCACTAGGCGGAACTGTCAGATCATGACAGGAGGCGGATCAGTTCCAGTAAGTGAGATGGTGGAATGCCCTATCACTATTGCTGGGAGAGAGATTCGAGCTCGACTTCTAGTGATGCCACTGCCTGGATTCGATGTAGTCCTCGGCATCGACTGGATGAGCGAGCAGTTTGCCGTAATCGACTGCCATGAGGGGAAGGTGATCTTCAGCCCGCCAGGAGTTCCACCGTTCGAGATCAGCAGACGAGTTGCAGAGAGGCCAGAGGGAGTCTACTTCGGAGCAGTTGCAGAAGACCAGAAGTTGCCGCACCCGCTGATTGCAGAGTATCTCGACGTCTTTCCAGAGGAGCTTCCAGGATTGCCGCCGGATCGAGATGTGGAGTTCAGTATTGATCTAGTGCCCGGATCAGCACCGAAGTCCCAGCACTGTTACAAGATCAACCCGAAGGAGGCTGCGGAGTTGAAGGCGCAGATTGATGAGCTGGAGGGCAAAGGATTTATTCGCTCCAGTGCTTCACCCTGGGGAGCACCGGTGCTTTTTGTGCCCAAGAAGGATGGGACGGTGAGGATGTGCATAGACTACCGTGCACTCAACAATATCACCATCAAGAATAGATATCCTTTGCCGCGGATTGATGAGCTGTTTGACCAGCTTAGTGGAGCGAAGGTCTTTTCTAAGATCGATCTTCGATCGGGGTACCACCAGATGAAGGTTCGGGAGCAGGATATTCCGAAGACAGCCTTCAACACCCGATACGGCCAGTATGAGTTCCTAGTGATGCCGTTCGGACTCACCAATGCCCCAGCTGTGTTTATGAACCTGATGAATAAGGTTTTCCACAAGTATTTGGATAAGTTTGTCGTAGTTTTCATTGACGACATTCTGATCTATTCCAAGACGGAGGAGGAGCATGTTGAGCATCTGCGGATTGTTTTGGAGATTCTGCGGAAGGAGAAGCTGTACGGAAAACTCTCGAAATGTGAGTTTTTCTTGGACAGAGTGGAGTTTCTAGGGCATGTGGTGACTGGAGAGGGGATTTCTGTGGATCCCAAGAAGATTGAAGCAGTAGAAGCCTGGGCACCTCCCAAGTCAGTAGCAGAGATTCGTAGTTTCCTGGGTCTAGCAGGATACTACAGGAAGTTCGTGAAGGACTTCGCCAGGATAGCAGAGCCTATGACGAAGCTTACGCGGAAGGACGAGGAGTTCATCTGGAGCGACGCCTGCCAGACAGCCTTTGAAGAATTGAAGAGAAGACTGACGACTGCACCAGTTCTAGCTTTGCCATCAGGATCAGGAGGATTCGTCATCTACAGTGATGCTTCGGGGAAAGGCTTGGGATGTGTGCTGGAGCAGAACAAGAAGGTTATAGCATATGCTTCTAGACAGTTGAGGCCCCATGAGAAGAATTATCCTACACATGACTTGGAGCTTGCAGCAGTCATATTTGCCTTGAAACTGTGGAAGCATTACCTATATGGAGAGAGAGTGGACATCTTCACGGACCACAAAAGCCTGAAGTATGTCTTTACTCAGAAGGAGCTGAATATGAGGCAGCGCAGATGGCTGGAACTCATGAAGGACTTCGACATCAGTCTGCAGTATCATCCTGGGAAGGCGAATGTGGTTGCAGATGCTCTTAGTCGGTATCCTATTGCTATGTATCTCACCATGGACCGGCATCTATTGGAGGATCTGGAGAGCCTTGGGATTGAGATTGTTCTCCCAGGATATGGAGGTCAGATGATGTATATGCAGATACAGTCGGGGTTGCTAGAGAAGATCAAGGAGGCCCAGTTGCTTGATGAGGGAATCCAAGGTCTTAGAGCTCAGGCAGAGTTAGGTCTGCTCGATGATTTCACCATTGCGGAGGACGGATCCTTACGGCACGGAAGTCAGCTGTGTGTGCCCAAGGACTTGCGGGAGGAAGTGATGCAGGAGGCCCACCAGTCACGATATTCTATACATCCTGGATCTACCAAGATGTACAAGGATTTGCGTGAGTATGTTTGGTGGTATGGGATGAAGAGAGAGGTCGCCAGATTTGTTTCCAGATGCCTTGTGTGCCAGCAAGTCAAGGCGGAGCGCCAGAGACCAGCGGGACTACTCCAGCCTTTACCTATTCCGGAATGGAAGTGGGAGCACATTACTATGGACTTTGTCTCTGGATTGCCGCGTACTCCCAGTGGCAAGGACGCTATTTGGGTGATCGTGGACAGATTGACAAAGTCCGCTCATTTCATTCCGTTCAAGGTTGGGCTGACTTACGAGAAGCTTGCAGACCTCTACATGCGTCAGATCGTGAGGATTTACGGGGTGCCAGTTAGCATCGTTTCAGATCGAGACAGCCGCTTCACATCACACTTCTGGAGGAGTCTACAGCAGAGCTTGGGATCACAGTTGAAGTTCAGCACAGCCTATCATCCGCAGACGGACGGACAGTCTGAGAGGACCATTCAGACTTTGGAGGACATGCTACGGGTTTGCGCACTCGACTTCGGCGGTTCGTGGGAGGACCATTTACACCTGGTGGAATTTGCCTATAACAACAGTTATCAGGCCAGCATTGAGATGACTCCGTTCGAGGCACTGTATGGACGGAGGTGTCGCACGCCGTTATCCTGGGACGACGTTGGCGAGAGAGCTTTACTTGGGCCAGAGATGGTGGTGGACTCAGCAGAGAAAGTCAGACTGATCCGGGAGCGTATTAGAGTTGCACAGGATCGGCAGAAGCACTGGGCGGACAGCAGCAGACGGCCGCTTGAGTTCGAGGTTGGAGACAGAGTGTTCTTGAAGATCTCACCGACCAGAGGCGTCATTCGGTTCGGCAGAGGCGGGAAGCTCAGTCCAAGATTTATTGGACCATTCGACGTGACAGCACGGATTGGCGAGGTGGCGTACCGACTAGCGCTTCCAGCTAGGTTGGAGGGAGTGCATGATGTTTTCCACGTATCTCAGCTTCGACGATACATTCCAGACCCCAGCCACGTGGTGGACTATTCAGAGCTAGAGGTGGGCCCGAGACTGACTTACGAGGAGCAGCCAGTAGAGATCCTCGACCGGAGGGAGAAGCGTCTGCGGAACCAGACCATTCCTCTTGTCCGCGTCATGTGGAGACACCACTCTCCGGGAGAGTCCACATGGGAGCGTGAGGATGAGATGCGTGAGCGATATCCTAGTTTGTTCACTTGAGTGCTTGTATTGTATGCATTTTTTTGAATTCAATAAACAACTCTTTGGATTCACTATTCTTGATTTTCTGTGTTTGCTTTCCAATTTCGAGGACGAAATTTTTCAAGGGGGAGAGATTTGTAACTCCACTTTCCAGTTTTCTTAAATAAAGTTAAAAATTGATTTTCTATACTTATTATTATTTGGGAAACATTTTTATTGAATTACATTTTTGACAATTTTACAATTGGAAGTTGTTGTAACAATTTCTATATATTTTTCTTAATTTAAAAACTGTTTTTAAATGATTTATGCAATAATGAAACAGCAGAGGGTTTATTTGTAAATGTTCCTATTATAATTTCGTTGCGGGCAATTATTCAAAAGTGGGGGGGGTTATATGGCCAATTGGCGGAGGGGCTTATTTGCAAAAGTTCCATTTCGTTTTATTAAAACGAACCGTTCGGTTGAGTGGAGAGAGAGTGTGCATTCAATTTTCTTCTCCCCTTTCTCTCGAGCTCTCCACCGACTTCTCGAGACTTCCGTTCTCGTTCTCCCCGCCGACTCTTCGTTCTCCGCCACTTCTCGAGTCTTCTTCTGTTCTCGAGTCCTTCGCCGACTCCTCGGGTTTCCAGCTCCGACGACCTTCGGCGACTCTGATGGCGACGACGATGATGATGACGGTGGCTCTGGTGGCGTAGATCTGAGGGAGCGCGGCGACTTCCATGCTGATGGCGACTTCGTCCCTGTTGAGGCCGACGACCCCGATGATGATGGCTTTGACGATGGCGACTCTGGGAGCTTGGCAGTAACTCGAGCTCGTCTTCTTCCTGACTTCTTCCTGTCTTCTTCCTCGACGAGCTTTGGCTTCGACTTCCAGAGGGTAAACCCTAACCCTAACCCTAATCTCTACTGTTGGTCAGATCTATGGCAGATCTATGGCCTAGACTCTGAGATCCTTTGATCGGTGACGAGATCTAGGGGTTCTGTGGTTGTGCGAGATCGATGATGTTGTCTTTCTCTTTGAACAGTTCTAACTGTTCAGATCCGTTGGATCTAGGGTTTCTGTGGTCCGATCTTGTAGATCGACCCTTGCATGTGGTTATTTTGGGTTGCATGTTAGATCTGTGATGTTCTTTAGTTGATTCTTTGAGATCGATTGATCTGTGATATTCTGTGGTTGTGATTATTATTTTTCTGAGGAGTTTTCTACAGATCTGGTAGTGGTTCCAGATCTGTTGAGTGTGGGTTTTTCGTTGGTGATTTCTGTGGGAATCCAGTGGATCTATTTCTTTTCTTGCATGCTGTCGGTTGGCCTAGACCTAACAAACCAGTGGTGACTCTAGGGTTGCTCGGTTCGTTAGATCAGGGATGGGTTGTTTTTGGAATGTTTTCCTTGTCCAATTCTGTGTGGATTTTTGAAGAAGATCTGAGGTTCTGAATCTTTCTTTTTGGGACTGAGATCTGGTGTCTAAACACTTTCGTGTCTGACACTGCATGCATGCCATAATTGGGATATGATGTTAGTTCCTTTTTGATGAACTGAGATCTCAGTCGGACACTCTCGTGTCCGACACTGCATGTATATTTTATGGATTTTAATTGATGACTTCTTCTTCTTCTCTTTTCTATTCTTTGTTGCTGAGGGATTTTCTGGTGTTGGACTCTGTTCCGACTGGACTGTGGACTGTACCTACCTGTTCGTATCCGATGTTCGTGTCGGATACGAAGTGGCGCGAAGTTGTGGCTAGAACATTGCTGGACTTGCTGTGGCCGTGTCCTCTTTCCCGTGTCCGACGTGCGTGTTGGACACCAAGGAGATGATGTGACCTTCTGACCTGACGTGACTGGCTTGAACTTCGGGCCTGACCGGCGGTGGACTTTGGCAGTTTGTGGCTTTTATCTGTTGGGCCGGGTTGGTGTTTATTCAGTGGGTTTATTGTGTATTCTTTGTGGGCTGAAGTATGGGCTGGGCCATACAGTATTGTGTTGTAATATTATTTTATTAATTATAGCTGGATAACTGTAATTATTTGTGGGTGGGCTGGTTTGGCTGGGCCATGTTGGGCCGGGCTTATATGCTGTTGTAGTTATGTTTGGGCTGGTTAGAAGTTGGGTCTGAACTGATCCTTGGTTCTGGGTTGGGCCGAGTGACTGTGGGTTGACCTGTGGACTTTGCCTTTGGGGCAGAACTGCCTGTAGTATAATTTTTGTAAAACCTTTTTTTTAAAATAAAAAATGTTATTTTCCCAATTGCTGTGAGTTGATGGAAACATCCTCTTAAGACCAATTTTTGTAATTAAAAACAATTAGTTAACTTTTTACTGCTGTTTAGTTAATTCTTTATGACTGTTAAAACCAAGTTTATAAAACAAACCACTTTTATATATATGACAGTTGCAAATGCTAACTCTATATATATAATGAGTTTTTGAATTATAAACTTATAGAACTCTTAGTGTTAAACACGTAAAACCAAGGGTTGTGTTTAACATTTGTTTTTCCCAAAAGAAAACGGTTTGTTAGTAATTAAACCTAGTACTTGTGAACCTCCAAATAAGACTAACTTATTTGAGAAGAATCAAGATAAAGATTTAGTTATTAACCTAGAAGCAACTAGCATAGTTTATTAACCAACTTGTACATCACTATTGTTAACAGGAGAACATCCAGCTAGATTGCCTACCATATTGCTGGAGCCAGGCAAGTACATTCTATGGTTCTGTTCAGTGCATTTTCCTTGTTCTTTATTGCTGACACACTGCGACACGTTCATGTTCTTTCTGGCTTGTTCTTTCATGTTCTTACTTGTATCTTGGGGTGGGGAAATACTCTAGATATGTGACTAAACCCGGTTACTTATTCATGATCTTTAGCTTAGGCCTCGCACAGTGCACGCGGGTCCTAAGCCGTACCTACATGATCTTCCAGGATCCTTTCATGCTCTTTCATGATCTTACCCAAGCCGGTCACATATCTAAGTAGTATTTCAAACATATAAACACATGTTCAGGATATTGTTCTTACATTAGTTCTCTTGATCCTGATCTTGATATTAGTCGTGATCTTTACTGCATCTTACATTGTCATGATCTTTCATGTATCTTTATAGCAGTAGTTCATGATCTTCATGTTCTTTACATACTTGTTCTTATCCTGTTCTTCCAGCATTTACTTTCCATATCATTATGTTATTGTTCATTACCTAGAACTGTGCTTTGCTCCGCTCCTGACTGGATATGTTATGATAGGTGAGATGGAGGCTTTATGTGACACATACTATGGACATGATACTGCTTTCCTTGAGCCAGCTGGAGCTGCTTGTGACATAGAGGCTGCAGAAGCCTAGTTATCTTCCTTTTAGTTGTCTTTCCTGCTTTTGAGACTTTAGTCAGACTTTAGTTACATTTCTGGATGAATGTAATAATAAAATGCTTAGACATGTATTTGAATATTCTGGGATCGTTTATAGATATGCTGTGACATTACTTCTCATTTACTTGACTTGTTAGATTTTCCCTAGTTCTGGTACAGCTTACTTCGTCGTGTCTAACGACGAAGGCTGGGCGTGTCCGACTCGTGTCCGATTATTCGGGAGCGGGTCGTGACACTGATGGCTTGTAGATAAACCCTCATATTTCTAGACAGCCGTGACCGTATAGTGGAATGGATCCCATTTCATTATACGTAGCTGGCTATGTCTGCCCCCGCTCTCCAGTATTCTGGTTCTGGGGCGTGACATGGTTTAAGTGGTGGCCCATGCAGGTCTTATCAATCAAGAAATGTGAGAGTTTATCGGATAGATGTCTCAATCTGTACTCGCCTTTGATCTCCACTCGTATCTTCTTATCTCCTTGGATCCCTGACTTGATAACATGCTTGCATCATTGTTCTATCATGGTCCTTCCTTAATATTCCTGATGTCATTGCTTCAGTGGCATCATTCCTGTTGATCAGTCAGAAGGAGTTCGGCCGGCAGACCAGCAACAGCAAGAAGATCAAGATCAGTCCTCAGCAGCCGCCTCCCGAGCCATGCCTTCTGGAGAACCAGTGCCCCCAGTCCAGCCAGTACTGCCAGCAGGGTCAGAGGATGGGGTCTTGATAGGGCTCATCCGTGAGTTGCTTGCGTCTCAGGATCGTCGAGGTGATGCCTTGCAGCAAGCAGTACAAGAAGCTATGAGCGAAAGTGGTCCTCGAGGGAATAGTGCGGTCAACAATTTCAAGCGCCTGAACCCTCCCTTCTTCGACGGCAGCGAGGATGCTATTGCTGCAGATGCATGGCTACAGGACATTGAAGTTATCTTGGAGGCAGCCAGGACCCCTGAAGCAGAGAAGGTGGCGGTGGTACGCCTGCAGTTACTAGATCTAGCCCGCAACTGGTGGGCTATGCAAGCAGCGAGTCTGGGCACGCCTGTCATGTGGGCGGTATTCAGTGATAAGTTTCAGACCAAGTACTTCGACGCGGTGGCTAGATATGACCTGCAGGCCAGGTTTAGTAATCTCAGGCAGATGAGTAGGACGGTCGACGGATATGCGGCCGAGTTTTCAAGGTTGAGTCGGTTTGCTCCCACCTTGGTGGCAACCGAGCTAGACAGAGCACAGCGATTTCAGCAGGGGCTCCACTTGGAGATCATATTGGCAGTAGAGCAGTTCGAGTACACAACTTTTGATGCCGTCTTGCGAGCAGCGAGGAGGCACGAGTACACTTCCCGAAGGATAGCGGACCGGACCGGAGATCGGAAGCGGTCTCGCGACCAGATGAACCAATCCTCAGCACCGGCCCCAGCAGCTAGGGCCCTGACCATTGGAGCTACGAGGACAGATTCGGTTACCTCCTTGCAGCATTCTGCCCCGATCTACCCCCAGCAGCAAAAGCAGAAACGGCCTTTTGCAACGGGTTGTTCTCATTGCGGAAAGCCCGGGCATGTTGTTACTGAGTGCCGCAGAGCACAGGAATTGTGCTTGGTTTGTGGTTCGCCGGACCACATGATAGGATCTTGTCCGTTCAGAAACAGATCATCGTCGACAGTAACTAGTCCCTCGGTTATGGGACCAGCACCAGAACCAGCTCCAGTTCACCAACCACAACAGCTTCCATTCCCAGGTCCATTACCGTCTCAGGCCCAGGCCTTCCAGCAACAGAGGCCTCAGCAGTTCGCCCTGGCCCAGGCCCAGATCCAGAATTAGCGGAGAGGTATCTGTGTCCTATTGCCTTGCTTTTCACCGTCGTCATGTGGAACGCATGTCATGTCTCATGTGTCCTAATTACAACGGTATATCCCGGGCCCGAGCCATGTCCTAGATCATTCGAAAATGGTTATTGGTGCCAACCTTTTCGTATGAGGAAAGGCCCGTGTCCCTATTGACCAAAGAGAGAGACCTCAAGCGCAAGACTATCAGTTTAGTTCGTGTTGCTTGAGTTCATCGCTCCTTGGGAGAGTCAAACGTGGGAGTGTGAGGATGATATCCAATCACGTTATCCCAATCGGTTTGGCTCGTGAGGTGTAATATCTTCCTTATGCCTTGCACTTCGATTCCTTGCTTGCATGTATGATTGTATGATTGATTGGTAGCGTAGATTGCTTGCGATAGTATAGCTGTCCCGACATCTCTAGTCTCTTGATTAAATTCCGAGGACGGAATTCTTTTAAGATGGGTAGGATGTAGTACCCCGAAATTTGCGATACGTATTTTATACGTGTTCGTATTTCTGACCCGTATTTTTCTTTTCTTTGATTAGTTAGTTGTAGTTTATTTTCATATTTAGCATTATGGTTTAATTGTCATTTATCGTTCATGGATTAATTCTGATTAATGGAGCTTGGTTTATTGAGTATTTCATGGTTCATCATGGCATTGCATTGGCTTGGTTTGGTTCGGTTTAGTGGGTTTGGCTTGGTTTGGTTTTATGTGGAGAACCACTCCCACCTACCACCACTTCCACCATAAATATCAATCCCACTCTCTCTCTTCCATTATTACTCATTACTCATTTCTTCTTCTCCATCTTTACTTCTTCAACCACCAGGAGGGAGAGAGAGAGAGAGAGCTTCGGCAAGTGCAAACTTGCTTCATGATGGATCTCAAGTTTTATTGTTCCATTCTCTTCCTTACTTGATTCTAAGATACTTTAGAACTTGACATTTTCCATTTTTATGGTTATATTCTCATAGATCTAAGTTTTAAGTTCCTTCTTGTTTAATTTTATTGGTTTTGATCTCTAAAAACTTAGTATTTCCAAAAACTAGTGGTTCCATGTTGTAGAGAATTTGATTTCATGCAGTTTTGGCTTTTGTTTCGCTTGATTTCGACTCCGGATGAGGAAGTTATGGCCTTTACAAGTTTTTGGAACTTTCATGGCTGAACTTGCTGTTTGGGGACGATGAACCTCATGCGCCCGGGAGGCCATGCGCCGTGAAGTCCCGGCAACGCATCCCTTAACTCCGAGCGTGTCATACGCGTAGGTTCCCTACGCGCATGTACTGAAGACGCAACGTGAGTTTCCCATGTGCCGATTTATGCAGGAATCTCATGCGCCGATTCGTGCAGGAATCTCATGCATCGATTTGTGCAGGAATCTCATGCGCCAATTCGTGCAGGAATCTCATGCGCCGATTCGTGCAGGAATCTCATGCGCCGATTTGTGCAGGAATCTCATGCGCCGATTTATGCAGGAATCTCATGCGCCGATTCGTGCAGGAATCCCATGCGCCGATTGTGCAGGAATCCCATGCGCCGGAATTGCTCTATTTTTACTGTTTTTGCCTGTTTAAGTTGTTTTGTAGCTAGAATCTTGAAAAACTCAAAACATGAAAGTTGTAGAGTTTCTCCTTGGCTTCAAGAATATATATATTATAAATATATTATTATTTAATTATGCAAGTTTCTCTCTCCCTTGATAACTGACATGACTTGATAGTGACCCGCCGTGGTGCACTCCTGACAAATAGACTTGACCTGATAATTTGACATGATAACTTGGCATGAAAATTCTTGATAGTGGCCCGCCGTGGCGCACTCTTGACATGATAAACCTGACATGATACTTCTGGTAAAGCCGTTGCGACGGCTGTCTGACATGATAAGTATGAATGACCTGGACACCGTGGACGATTGTGCTTGTACAAATGAACCCGTCTTGTCTTGCATCATGTCTAGGACGGGGACCCCTGAGTACCACGGTCAGGGTTACCCACTGAAATGGACTAAGGCTAATTACTAGAATAATCCAGTAGTTCATGGAGAGACTTTTTCAGTTACCTGTTGCCCCTTTGATCCCGGCCATATATATATATATATATATATATATATATATATATATATACTTGGGATTTGTTGCTATCCGTCGAGATAAGCGCACTTCCAGCCCGCCGTCGAGTGTGGTACCTTAGGACACATGTATCTTACTACAGTGTGTCTGCTATATCATGCTATCTTTTTCCTTTTCTTTGCTGGGGTCACTCAGGTAGCAGCAGGCGGGTAACTGGACTTGGAAGAATCTCATTGCATCTTGCTAGTAACTAGGCCTGTGATAACCCTAGTTAGTTAAAGTATCAAGCCGTACTTATTGCTTGGCCGTGAATGATTGAATGGAGTCTAACCCTGTCTATTCTTGCCTCGATCCTGTACAAGATTGTTACATGACATGATTACTTGTGCTTGCTTTAACAATAAAGATCAGGGGACCAGTTCTGTTCAGGCGAAGGGTTACAACCCCGATCCTTGTTTGGTTTACGGGTTGTAACCTGGCTCCCGGAGCAGTTCTGTGTTCTCTCTTCGTTTATTGTCTTGTTGTACCCCATGGCATGCTCGACATGCTTTACCTTACTTCGAGATCGTGATTATTTACACTAGCCTTATTGATAAATGGTGGGGATACCAAGTTCCGTTCAGATGAAGAGTTACAACCCCGGTCCTTATTTGGTTTACGGGTTGTAACTTGGTTATCTGAATAGTCCTATGGTTATCTCATCGTATATCATCCTGTCATGCTTTTCCAATATGTCATGTCTTTTATTTATTCTGTACAAGATTGTCTTTCATATTCACCTGTCATGCTTTTCTTAAATTACTGTCTTTTATTTGTAATTATACTCTGGTGCTAATTTGCTGGTTTTAGTTCCTAAGTGAAGCCTCCTTTGTGGTACTTGCTCTTTCTGGGGTCTGACCCAGCTGGTTTTGTATGGCCAGATACCGGAGCAGAAGCAAAGGATCTACCTGTCTTCCAGTTCGATGGTGACCACCAGGCGTAACCAGGGCAATGAGTGGGTTTTATTTTGCTCTCCCACTCCCTTGTAAAAATATTCTTTTGAGGCGTTTAGCCGCCGAGCAAGTGTTAGCTCGTTTGTAACTTTATTTACTGTCTGTCTACGGGCTGTAATCATGATTGGCAACTCGAGGTTGATCATGTATGACTTAACTCTTGCTAGTCCTTACATTTTGTACGACTAGCTTCATGATCATCTGGATATGTAATGTTTGGGACGCCTTACAATTATATATTTGGTGATCTGATATCTTGTGATTATTATTAGTTGGTTGAGATTGAGACAATAGGCTATTTTATGACCTTAGGAGACTGATGGCTTGTAGATAAACCCTCATATTTCTAGACAGCCGTGACCGTATAGTGGAGTGGATCCCATTTCATTATACGTAGCTGGCTATGTCTGTCCCCGCTCTCCAGTATTCTGGTTCTGGGGTGTGACATTCTCTCTCCTCATTATTCTCCATAACTCTTCTTCCTTCTCCATTAAAACCTCTCCCCCTCCATAGGCAAGTGCAACTTGCTTCCACAAGAGAACACAGCTTATTGTTCCATTAGCTTCTTCTCATGTTTTTAAGACACATTAGAACTTGTCATTTTCTATTTTGAAGCTTTAATTTTTGTAGATCTAGAAATTGGTCATTTTCGGATTTTGGTAGTTTTGATCTATCAAACTTCTTTATTCTCAAGTTTTGATGGTTCCATGTTGAAAAGAATTTCATTCTATCCAATTTTGACCTTTGAAAAGTTGAATTTGGACTCATTTTAACCAAGTTATAGACTTTTGAAGCTATGGGTTCAACCATGGAATTCATGCTGATTTGGAGAAG
Organism: Iris pallida; assembly: GCA_029216955.1. Taxonomy (NCBI): domain Eukaryota; kingdom Viridiplantae; phylum Streptophyta; class Magnoliopsida; order Asparagales; family Iridaceae; genus Iris; species Iris pallida. The sequence goes on along the minus strand of JANAVB010027799.1, from coordinate 8,053,147 downwards.
ACAGTGAGTAGTGTGTGCCAGCTTTTTAGCTTGCGCCACTGCATTACGCGCGCTCTTTAGCACAGCGCAGCCTGACCCACTTGTGCACGCTCTTTAGCGCAGCGCAGCTTGACCCAAATGCGTGCTCTTTTTAGCACGGCGCAACCTGAGTCAGGCGCAACCTGATTCAGGCGCAATTTGAGTCAGGCGCAACCTAGCCTCGCGTAGTCTAGGGCCTGGCGCAACTTGACTTGGCCCGACTCGTTCTGGCGCAACTTGACCCGACCTTGGCACCCCTATTCTCCTGGCGCAACTTGGCTAATGCCACTTGTTGGCCATGGTACCCCTTGTCCCTTCCCCTTGAGCGCATGATGTCCCCAGTTTTCTTTTTTTTTATGATTTTTGCACCCATTTTATATCCTTACCCCTTTTTGATATGAACTCGATATGAACACGATGTGAGCTCGACAAACAATATTGACTTGATAATCTAACATGACATGATAAGAAATCTTGACAAGTAACAAGTAACTTGACATAATAATTCTTGATGGTGGTTCATTGTGACGCACTCTTGACTTGATAAAGTAACCTAACATGATAATCTCGATATGCCTTGCTAAGTAAATCTCGTCTTGACACCGTGGGTGTTTGTGCTGGTATAAGCTACATGTATCGTCTTGCATCATGTCTAGGATACGAATTCCTGATTTCCACGGTCAGGGATTCTTAATGAATCTGACTAGGATAATGACTAGAGTGATCAAGTAGTTCATGAAGAGATTTTCCAGCTACAGGCAGTCCCGTTATCTGGGCGCCTTTAATTGGACTTGTAGCCTGCCGTCGAGTATGGCACATTTCCAGCACACTGTCATGTGTTGCACTTCTAAGTCACCTAATCCAACTCTCTCAACTTGTGAGCGGATAACCTGGATTAAGACTGCAGGGCTTGTGGCTGTTGGAACATCTCGATGCATCTTGCTAGTAATTAGGCTTGTGATAACCCTAGTTAGTTAAAATATCAAGCCGTACTCCTTGCTTGGCCGTGAATGATGGATGGAGTTCTATCTTGTCTAGTCTTGCCTAGATCCAGTACATGGCTATCTCATGACATGCTTGTCTATGCTTTACTTTATCGATAGTTGGTTAGAGACTAAGTGCTGTTCAGGTGAAGGGTTACAACCCCGGTCCTTATTTGATTTACGGGTTGTAACTTGGTTACCGGAATAGTCCGTTAGTCATCTTATCGTTTATCACCCTGCTTTTTCTAACTCACGTCTTTCGTTATCCTTTATGTATCATGTGCTAATATGCTGGTTTTAGTTCTTAATTGAAGCCTCCTTTGTGGCACTTTCTCTTCTGGGGTCTGACCCAGCTGGTTTTGTATGACCAGATTTCAGAGTGGCACCCGAGGATCTTCCAGCCTTCCAGCCAGATGGTGCACACTAGACGCAACCCTGGCAATGAGTGGATTTTATTTTGCTCTTTCACTCTATTGTAAATTATTCTTTTGAGGCGTTTAACCGTCGAGCAAGTGTTAGCTCGTGTTAAATTTATATTCCTGTCTGCCTAATGGCTGTAACATGGTTGACAAATCCTAGGGTTGATCATGTATGACTTAAACTCTTGCTAGTCATCGCATTTTGTATGTCTAGCTTCATGATCATCTGAATATGTAATGTTTGGGACGCCTTACTTTGTATGTCTGATGATCTACCATCTTGTTACTTTTACTTGCTTGCTTGAGATTGAGACACTAGGCTTGTTCTTGACCCTAAGAGACTAATGGCTTGTAGTAAACCCTCATGCATCTAGACAGTCGTGACCGTATTGCGAGGTAGGATTTACTTCAATGTATGTAGCTGGCTGTGTCTGTCCCCCGCTCTCCAGTATTCTGGTTCTGGGGCGTGACAGAGTCACTCCCCTAAAAAGATGCTATCTTCCGGTTTTTGTCAATTATCAAAATTGGGGAGATTGTTGGCACATTTATTTTGATAACATTAACAACATCTTCGTGGTTTAGTTTTCTCTATATTTCAGCGAACAGATATTCACTAAAAGCCTGCTAAGAGATCCTTTTATTCAAGCTACTCTTCAAATGGAAGTCTGATGAAGTCTCCTACAAATCAAGACTGAAGAGAAGACCAACGTACACTCAAAGACTGCTCTTAAATGGTCCAAGATTTTGAGTCTATACAAGGTCTAGGATCCTCCATGTAACACCTAAGGTGGATGACAAAACGTAAGCCTTCCCTGTCTTTTCACTCAAAAATTAATGTCTACAGAAATGGCATGCCGTCGGTATACCTCAATATGCCGACGGTATACCGTTTCTGAACAAGAAATATGTTCTGTGATGAAATTCGGCACACCGACGGTATACCACAGTGTACCGACGGTATACCGTTTCTGAGCAAAAAATATGTTCTGTGACGAAACTCAGCATGCCGACAGTATACCTCAGTGTACCGACGGTATACCGTTTTTGAGCAAGAAATATGTTCTGTGACGAAACTCGGCATACCGACGACAGACTACAGTATACCGACGGTATACCTTTTGTGAACCAGAAATATGTTCTGTGACAAAAGTCGGCATTCCGACGGTATACCGCAGCATACCGCCGGTATTCCGATCTCGATATTTTAATTTTTGAATGGATAAGATGCTAGCATTAAATGCTCCCAACGGCTAGATTTATTACCGTTACTGTTCAGAACGGTATGCCGACGGAATATCGGTCCATACCGACGGTATTCCGTCAGCACTAAGTTTTGGAGCATTAAATGCTTTGTTCTCTTGGTTCTCTATAAAAAGTGATTGTGTCTTCTCCTTCAAGACTAACCACTTGAGCCATAAATTTTCTCAACAACCAAGAGCTCTCACCATTACTACTCTACCCAAAGCTTTCATTTGTCATCCAACCCAAAAGTGCTAGAGTATTAAAGAGTTGTAATTTTCAATATTCAAGTGTTGTAGAAGATCAAAAGTCTCCTTTCTCTTTGTGTTGAAGTTGACGAGCCTTCGTAAGAAAACTCGTGTGTAGAAGTTGGCGAGTTCTTCGGATTAAAGCTTGTGTTGAAGTTGGCGAGTTCTTCGAATCCAAACCCGTGTAGAAGTTGACCAGTCTTCGGATCCAAACTCGTGTGTAACTATTTACTTAAATAGTGGATTTAAGCCGGAGAGAGTTCCGGGACTGGATTGCCTCTAGGGAGGAGACCATGATACATCGAGTGTTTGATTCTCTCTCTCTCTCTCTCTCTCTCTCTCTCTCTCTCTCTCTCTTTTACTCTCAGTAAAATAGCTTTAAATTATCAGTAATTATTTTATTACCCTATTCACCCTCCCTCTAGGGTTCTAAAAACCTCCATTCCGGCCAAGAATATTTGCCTCCATATCAAGCCTATGCCCCTGACTATAACTCTGACTTGGAGAAGAAATTTAAGTTAACTTCTACCTCCCACTCAGATTCAAAATTAATTTGTAGCTTAATTTCATATTTGTCTTTGCCTCCATTTAACTTATTTCAAGTCAACCGCAAGTCGAATTTGATAGGTCAAGAGCAGTGCCATACCCGACTCCATTTCCATCTATAGTCCTACCAGGTGCATGGTCTCGGAGATAATGTATATGGATTATAAGGCTACCTCCAATAGTGATTTTCTGAAATTGAGTTTCTATCCTACTTGACAATGCACTATAAAGAAATTTCTATCACAGTTAGCAGTGTTTCTACATAGAAATTGCACAAAAAATATATATTCTCTAAGGTTTTCAGTTTTTATCCTATGTGGCGCTGCCTAACATTAAGATGAAGAATATTAAATAAATAATTTTATGATTAAGTTTGAAAGTTGACACAATATTAATATGAATAATTTCTATTATAATTTTTACATGTATAGACTTTCATAGAAATTTTTTTATCCTATATCATCGTCACGTAGGATGGAAATTTGGATAGAAATCTTGGTTGTGAGAAGTTTTTTCTAAAAAGAAATTTTATAGGAGACATAAACCTCCATTGGATATTGCTTATTGCTCTACTCTCAGTCGAGGATACTGTGTGGAATTCTGTCGATATCGATTGATCGGAACAGATTAAATTAAGACCCTTCATTTGATTGATTTTTTCTCGAAATTAAGTTCAAAATGTAGTGGATCAAGAATTCTATATAAGTTACTTCCTCAAACATTGCTTTTGCTGTTCCTTTCGATATTGAGTATATATATTTTTGATGGTTTTCATTGTTTGTCTTTATCAATTTACGTATTTATAACAAAAAAAAGTTTGCTAACAATTCAATCAAGTTTCATCTACTAACCTCCATTTGCAACTAAGAGAAATTATTATTCTTTTTTTTTTTTTTTTTCATACTACTTGGACTGTTGGACACGAGCCTCCCTTAATCTTGTTATGTTCACCTCAAATTCTTTCCATAACCATCCGTCCACTATGTCTTCTTCCACCTCCCACTTCTTCCTCCCCTCACCCTTCCTCCGCCACAGGCCCAAACCCCCACCCAAACCGAAACTCCTGCTCCCCATCCGCTCCGCCTCCACCGACCCCGTCGTCGCCGACATCGCCGAGAAGCTCACCGCCTCCCCCTCCGCCTCCCCGCACCTCCAGCCCCTCCGCGACCGCTCCTCCCGCTCCCTCCTCTCCAAGTCCTGGCCCTCCACCAAGGACGAGCCCTTCCGCTTCACCAACACCTCCTTCCTCCGCTCCTCCGACCCCGTCCCGGCCCCCTTCTCCCTCTCCCTCTCCACTCCCCCCTCCGTCTTCGCCGGATCCATCGCCGACCTCCCCAAATCCCACAACATCTCCTCCTATCTCGACTCCGATCCCGACGGCAGCCTCGGCGACTTATTCTCGGATCTCAACGCGATCGCCGCGCCGGACGTGTCGGTGGTCTACGTGCCGGCCGGTGTCAGGGCGTCGGACGGGCCGGTGCACCTGAGGTTCGGCTATGGCGCGGTGGAGGGGGGAGGGGACGCCGGGAGGATGCCGGTGTCGAGCCCTAGGGTTCTGGTCGTGGTCGAGAAGGGCGCGGAGGTGGGTATAGTGGAGGAGCATGTCGGATTGGGGGAAGGGGAGGAGGAGGATGATGGGGGGCGTTGCTGCTGGGCGAATTCGGTTGTGGAGGTCGTGATAGAGGAAGGGGGAAAGGTGAGGCACAGCTACATCCAGTCGATGCCGCTCCGGTCAGCGCATACCAAGTGGACTTTCGTTCGGCAGGTATTGCCGCCGCCGCAGCCTTATCTGTGCCTTTTCCTGTATAGTCAACTCACACTTGCTAACGGAAATGAAAATTTTAAAAGGCTATTGCATTGTTGCTGTAGGAGACGATCCTCATTTTGCATAGTTAACCAATGTCAAATATCACATGATAACGCTAATAATTTACAAAGAAAATTAAGTTACATGGATAATTTTTGAAGGGTTCAAATGTGATCCGTATACTATTTGACATCATGTATATAATTTGGATGTATCCCAAGCAATGCTGTAAAAATCACATGGCGTTAGTCGGGCGGGCACCGGACGCCTAGTCCAGTCTAGGCGTTGCCTACTTCTAGATAGTCCATAAAAAATGGTTAATAAAAATGATAAAAATTATCCATAAATTCCAAATAACTTGCGTAGTCTTACATAGTCAAACATAATTGTCAAATTCAAAGTATAAGTACAATCAGAAAACAAAAGTTATGAAAGTCAATAATAAGAAACTCTTTCCTCTAAGTGTCCGTCCTTATCGACATGAATCCTAGTTCTTCATTTTCATAATCAACAAATACCTATGAAGTACGAATGCGGGTGCGACGATTCAAAAATTCTCAATTTTTTTGGTGCGGCAATAAGAAATAATTTGTATTCCTAATAAATATAGATAAATAAACATGATTAGAAAACTCTCAATCATCTAGTCTACCAATTAAGTAATGAAACATACAAACCAATAACACATAATTCAAACTAAGTACGGTAATAAAGCCTATATATCTACAAATTAAGAATGCATAATCCAATACAAAATATGTATAATTCAAACTAGTTTTAAATTATAAAACCTTGTCCCGTTTTTAAAAACTAATACCGCACCTGTACCCAAGCCGCACCAGACTTTTTAAAATTTTATTTTCTACCCGATTCTTTCAAGTGCAAATCGTAGGCGAACAGGTGCCGCACTAGCACTCGATTCGTACCCGATTCGCACCCAATACGGTCTCAGAAACCTTTTAGGAGAATTAGTGCTTCATAGACAAATACTATAGAAGGACGATTATATTCACACTCAATTTTCTCATCTCTCCCATCTTCAATGCCATCATCCTATTCAACTTCTTGTACTTCTGGCACGACAATTCTAGTACTTCATCTAGGTTGTAAGTAGTCATCCACATTCGATGCTTGTGCAACCAATGGCCAAGTAAGTCCCGAGTGTAGTCTGCTGTTAACTTCATCGTTATCACCACCATCTACAACCCATCCTTGAGCATGTATTGGCTCGCTAGCTTGTAGCCCATCAATCACCTCTCTTTTCTTGTTGTTGATGAGTTTCACATTGAATTGCATATAGACTAGATTGTTAAACCTTTCTACATCTAGCATATTTCTTTTCTTTGTATGTATCTACATGAAAAAAAAATCAGACAAAGTTAGATATTGATTGGAATGAATAACTAAATATTATGATTATATTATACTAACCCTCCCAAACGTGCTCCAATTTCTCTCATATCCGGATGAACTTGAAGTTAAAGCGAGGATTTTATTTTGCAATTCTAAACAAATTAGGGGTAGATCCTCTATAGTTTGACTACCAAATTACTATTGGTCAAAATAAATTACAATTATTAGCAAAAAGCAAATCAATTTCAATGAAACTTAAATCAACCCTTAAATAATTCTATAGTTCTAATTTTACCTGTATTATACTTCTCATTATTATTTACACATCCTTTCAATGCCAGGGCTCTTCCAAATGAACCATCTTTCATCTTGTACTTGTCCAACTCATTCATTATTCGATCTTTCATGTCCATATCATTGGAAAAGGAACTATCAAAATATTGTATTAGTCCATCATTAAGTGTCCGATAATCAAACCTACTATTATTCTGATATGAATAATAAGAATTCAATAAGTTGCCAGCCAAATGCAATGGACTATCAAGGTGGCATGTGGCTTTTGAATCAATTGTATATATGATCGGCCTGTAGCTCATCTCATTATTCTGAAACACATTTATTTGCTCTCTTCCTTGCTTAAGCTTCCCATAAATAAATCTCATTGATGGCTTTTTATCTCCGTCGGTTATTCTAAGTAACTTCACTAATTAAGCAAACACTCGCAAGCATAGTGCTACACCAACCCAAAATCTTGCACTCATCACAGTGGCATATGCCTTCTTCCCTTTTGAGCTTATCATGGCACAATTTGTGGGTAAATTGCAAAAAAATTTCTTAGATCTACGAAAAATGCAATTAAAGACTCCTTGCTTTGAACAACCCATTACGTTTCAATTATGCTCAAATGACCCCCTTTCTATTAACTGTTGTTAAGTTGGGACTGTGATGACCATTTTACCCCTCCCCCACTCTCCCCCCCTCTCTCTCCGGTGGTGGGAGGCGGGGAGGAGACGCGAGGAGGAGGAGGAGGAGGGGGGGGGGGGCTGGGAGGAGATGCGGGGAGGAGGAGGGGTGGGGCGGGGAGCTGGCCGGAGGAGGGAGGAGGGGGGGGGCTGGCCGGCGGAGGGAAAGGGGAGGGTAGTTTAGGTTTTTTTTTATTTTATTTATTAAAACGTCATTAACGGTCATTTCTAACGTCTATCAGAAGGTAGGGGCCATTTTGAACAAGTCATATATTGCGGGGATCTTTATTTACTAATTTTGGCTAATAGGTCTTTATATGCAAAATGTGGCGATCTAACGAGATTTTTTTGCAATTTATCCCACAATTTGTTCATTTTTCAGTTAGAAGAACCCACCATTGCATGAAATTGATATCTCTGCTCATACAAATTTTGCAAACTGAAGAAGGCTCTTGCAAATCGAGGCGTACCCGTTCTCACTATGTCACATAATTTTGTATATTGTCTCATTGTAGTCAATTTCCTATAATGAGAATAAATGAACATTGTGACGCCTTTGCTTTCTCGATTACTTCTTTCAAATTTGGTAGTTTAGCAATCCCTTCAAGTATAAGATCTATAATGTGAGTGGCACACGAGCTCCAAAAAATAGTAGAGCAACTTTGTTGTCGTCATGTAATTGGACATCACAACATGAACTACACTTTTTGGCCCAACTTCTTCAATGTACTTGTCAAAATATTGAAATATGTATTTCCCAGTATGTGCATCTGTTAAAGCTTTCTGTGAAGAACGAAAACTTGTGCCTTCAAGACAATTGATGTACAAATTCATAATACTTTTCCTCTTGCGACTGGTCAAAGCATTATTCATAATTGAACAATCACTTTTAAGCCATTCTTCTGCGTGCTTTTTGAGTGATTATTTTGTTTTCTCCATCTCTTTCTCCAAAAGTGGTTCCCTCAACATATATTGACTTGACTTTCGGTAACCTGGGCCTAGTTAATCAACCGCTTCATTGAACTGGTCGAAGCTATCAAGGGTGATAACATGAAAATGTACACCTACCTCTTATACCCACTTAGACAAAATTGATTCACAACTTCTGTCCTTTCCTTGAACAATGCCTTATTGATAGTTTGTTGCCTTGTCCTCTTCGTCGGATTTGCCCCACTCTCGGGCTTGACAGTTAAAGCCTATTTGTCCATAGCTCAAAGAAGATGTAATTTTTTTTTTCTTTGCTCCTCCAATTTCAATTTCTTCGTCTTCCAGCTCATCAACTTGTACCTCTTCTTTTATAATTTTCTCTTGTTTTCTCTTCTCCTTCTTCCTGATTTTGCTTGCTTCAATAGCTTCTTTACATTTATATTGATCTTCTTTCAAAGATTTTGGACATGAGGCCTCTATGCAAGGTTCTAAACGGCAGTAGGCGGGTGCGCGGCGGAGAGAGTCGGCCTACTGCCTAGGCGCCGCCTAGACGGTCGATACATTTTGAACATTTTTACTATTTTACCACTATTTTTTTTTTGCATAATATGTATATTTTAACGGTGTTCCATGCATAACTAAGTTGTAGAACGAAGATTTATGAAGTTTCAGTTTTGTAAAAGTGAACCATAGGCCCATAATGCTTTAAAAAAAATTTAGTCAAAATATTTTGTTAAGTATTGCTCCGCCTAGGCGCCCGCCTACGCCGCCTTACCTCCGTCTGTGCCGCCAACCTCCGTTGGCCGCCTACTCTACCGCCTACTGAAAAGCGGTGCAGAGAAGGACCGCCTACCGCCTAGGCGGACGCCATTTAGAACACTGTCTCTATGTGCTGCTTAAGTCTATAAATTCCTATGAAACTAAATTTGCCACATAATTTGTACTTTATTTATCTAAATTTGTAGGGTCAATCAGTGAACCATACTCCTGTCCAACATCAATGGAGGGACGCTTAAGTACTGATAAACTTAAAGTGTTGTCGGAGGACGCCTTATTAGATCCGAACATTTTTACCCCTTTTACTCTTTCACATAACAAAAACAACAAGGTTGACCACAAACCCAATAAATTCAGGCATTTCATTGAATCAAAGCAAAAGACAAAAAAATTCAAAAAATCTCAATAAATGGCAAATCTCAAACATGATATGGAAAAAAGTTGCTCAACTGTGAAGTTGGGGGGTGCCGGCTGTCGTAGACTTCTCCTGTACAATGGGTAGTGGTCGACGTCAACTTGGGAGGGGGATGGCGGCGCCGATCTCGACCACTCGCCGGTGCTTCGCTGCTAGCGGAGTGGTCGGTCAGCGTCGTAGACTCGCGAGGAGGTGGCAGCTGTTGACAGAATCGCCCATCGGGGATGGCGGACGTCGGCAATCTCGCTCGTCGCGGGTGGCGACTCTCTTCGTGGTTGGCAGACTTCTTTTTCTTTCAACCCTAGAAGTCTATTGACTTTGTGAGGGAGTCGACATACGTACTTCTGGGTATTTGGGCCGGATTTTGAAAATAAAAGGCTTACTACATCTAGGCGTCTGACTAGAGGAGTCGGTGACTACATATAGGATATAGGAGGCCACCTAGGCGGCCGACCAACTCAGATTTTTTTTAGACGAGCGCCTAATTCCCTGACTCCGGTTGAAACTTACGCGTCCCATGACTGCCTAGCGCCTAGGCACCAACGAATTCCTCGTTTTAGAACACTGATCCCAAGAGGCTAAAACTCATTCACTGTTCCCGTGGACGAGTGCATAGTTCTGCCCTTTTGCCTGAAAACTTATACAAAGAAAATTTTGGGAACTCTTCTACTCCCACTATCATTTCATTCTTCAATTGGAATTCCATAGGAGTTCTGTTCTCTGGTAGAGTTCTACAAATGAAAATCTTGTCCATGCCTGACACTGCTTCAATGTGGGAACTGGAAGGCAACCTGAGATGCATTCCTTTTACTTTGTCTTCACTGTTTGACAATTAAAATGAGTTCTTCCACCTTATTTGCATCAGCCGTTGACCAATCTGATGGTATCTAGAGTATCAGCATCTTGATAATTGGATACTGACTACAGACTACTGACAGGTGGTGCATTTGTAGATGTGTTTATCTATAGCTGGATAATGATAAAAACTAAAAGGTAAACGGGATTACTCAGGGTCCCAATATCTGACAGTATAAAGTGTAGATGGATATCTTTTGTAGATGCAGTTTACTTGCAAACATGGCGAATGATACTCCAATTTTGTTAGGAATTCATCCCTGGACAAATGAAGCTTACGGGTAAATAGTAGTATAATCATTTAGAAGACAACTGCAGTGGTTTATTTGCTCTTATCCCAATTGATCACTCTAACCACTTGATACACTCTTTATGTGATGTAGTGTATTTTCCAGGATCTTCTTCCGGTGTGTTTCTACCGTACCAGTCCTTTTCAATATACATAATCTCCATCTTCATTACAGTTGCCATTCTTCCATAGCACTTTCCATGAATTTGAATAAGCCTGTTTAACTTTTCAAGTCAGCTATGTTAATAAATACAATTTTGTGTAAATAACCTACTCTGCACATTTCTTCCAAGACCTCGAGAAGTGTTGCGATTAGTGAGAAAATATTTCCAGTCATTGCTGCCGATTCCTTTTGCACAATATTGTGAGATTTTTCAGTCTGTTTATGTCCATTCTAGCATCTCACTTCACATGGTCCTCAACTTATAATTGAAGGTAAAATATAGAAGTAATAAATTGGACACAACAGTCATGAAAAATTCGGGTTTCGAATAAAATGGAACTATGGAAGTGAGATCATGCCTAAATTTGTTGTAGAAAGAAAGAAGAGAAAAAGAGGTTGAAAAGGATTGCAGTACAGGAAATTATCACAAGAAGCCTCTTTTCTCTTTGCATGATCTAGCCGTTTTCTTACGCATATTATGAGCAAATACACATACGTAACTTTATAACAAAGAATAAAAATGTTGCAAAATATTGACATCTTAGTTTGATGTTTATCAGTGTGATAATGGAAGCTAAAATATTAAATCTGACAGTGTATTCATTCATGATATAGATGAGCTGGAAAGTTTTTGCAACAACCATAAGTACAAGCCAATAAAAAGTCTTAATCAGAAAGATTTGGCAGTAAGAAATGATGTTTCAGGATCTTCTGGGAGTACTTTAAAAGTCAGAAAAATTAACCTATTATTTTCTACTCTAATTACTATCACTAAAATTTAAAATCGAGTAGAGGAGAAATTCAAAAGGATTAGAATTTTTACAAGAACGTCTAGCAAGGAATATAAGGTATTTTGTCATATTTATATAGAGGGGAGGTTGAGATAATTTCCCCGCATGAAGCAGATCATTAGATATACTCCATTTAATGCTAAGGTTCATATTAATTTATATTTATTTTGTTTATCCTTCATATATTTTTTGATAGAGCTGCAACTCCCATCTTAAGTCACCTGTCAAATTTTAAACTAACAGCTCATCAAAGTATGAAAACATAGATATTAGCTAGGTTACATAGACATGGATATGGATTCAAATACAAACATGATAGAGATTATAAATACAGTATTTTTTTTTATTTTTTAGTTTAGGATGCTGGTACGACGTGGCTTGGTACAATGTGGATACGATTATATACACACATCTAAAACATATATATTTACATATTTTATGCATTAGATCTTAGTAAATCTGATATTCATGCATGTTTTGGATAGTATCTAGATTCCAAAAAGTTCTAGAAAGGATCTGCTACACAGAAATATTGTTTTCTCGTCAAGTATCTCTGACACAATCACAACCATACCAAAGCGCTCTCGACCATGTTTTGGGTCCTTTTGGGGCCTAGAATGGGCGGCTCATATCTGTCAAGGAAGTATTTTGTGCAATATGTGTCGGATACAGACAGAGATACTGTCCTCTGGAGGAGTATCCGATATGACCTAGTTGAATCAACAAATACGGACAAGTTCACAACAGGAAGGAGTGAAGGTGAAATACGACATTTAACAGAATTTTTAAGAGTTGCCAATAATTGGATCATTATGCTAGTTACTCTGTTGAATCCATGCAGTATCCTTCCAGTTATATTATTTCCATATAGCTCCCTTCATGTTATCATGTCATCAGCACTCGAGTATTCGAATACTTGGGAGGGCCAAAGTTTTAGAAGAATTTTTTTTAAGAGTATAATGTGCAATATGAGTTTACAGATGTAACAGTAAAAGTCACTATATGCCAACAAATTTATACTAGTAATCGCAAAAAAAGAAAGTTCGGAAAGGATAGCAACATCAGCCATTTTCTATAACATATATAGTATTGAAGTATGAAACAATTGTTGACACCTCATGAAATGTAATAGTATTGATAATTTGACTTTCACAGAACAAATTTACCACAAAAACTAAGGAAAATATCAATAATTTGACATTTTTCAAGGATTTAAAGAATATCATGCTAGGCAATCAATATCTGACAAATCTAGTGTCTTTTTGTTTTCAAGAGAGAGGATAAAGTTGGGTATAGGTCCTCTTTCGTAGTATCGTAATCATTATACAAGCATGTAATCAAGGTAGTCAAGGTGCACTCGAGGTGCAAAGGGTCCATATCGTCTGAGGTGCAAGGTGCACTTAAGGCGCGCACCCGAGCGAAGCGAGGCAAAAAAATAATAATAATAAAAATATACATAAATAAATTAGTAATGTAGGAAATAAAACCAAATAACATATTAAAACCAACAAAAACATGTTAAAACATAACCAAGTGAACTAGCAGAGCAACAATAACACTCAACAGAACTAACAAGGATTTTATTCTTCTTACCACGCTTTTAGTATAGTTTAATTTTTCAAGTACAACTGTAGCCAACTTTGGCAACCGTGAAAATGGCTACTTTCCTCCCACTTGTATAAGGTAAGGGCTCTCCCTTCGCCTCAAATTTTTTTCTTAAAAAACAAAAAACACATACGCGCCTTTTTTTTGTTGCGCCTTGCTGAAAGGTGCACCTTGGGTGCGCCCGGAGAAAGACGCCTCGCCTAGTGAGGTGCAAGGCGCGCCCTAGGCGCTCCTTTGACTACCATGCATGTAATCATTATACAAGCCTTCTATCGGAATGGGGTTGACTATGAGCATAAGAAAGTTCCATAAAAGATTTCTGGTGCGATATTTCTAGCCAAGGTTACTACCATCATAAGAAGGTAATGCCATAGAACCTACCCAAGGTAGGCCTACCTTTTGGATTTTTAAGCTCATGCAACCAATGAGCAACCTCCAAGTTCCATGGACTATAAAGAGTCCAGAACTCCAGAACAAGAGGTTAGAATAGGTCCTCTTTCTTACAATATTGAAGATCTTTTAAACCTCCTAATTCTTGATTAACACACCCAAAGAACATTTCATTCAGATCTCTGCAAAATTTCAATTTAATAGTTAAAAAAGATTACCATAAAAACATTTCCAATGGATAACCAATTTGATGAAATTGGTCCCAAATGTAATGTATTGGATAGTTATAAGTTTATGACAGAGTTGTCTTTGTTAAGTGAGATGAAACCAAGGACAATGATTGCCTAAGGTTCGATCCCAGCTATAGAGTACAACTGTACAATTTGTGAGTCATAATGTTTGTGCATAAAGAGGATATCTCCTATAGAACTTTAAAGCGAATTCTAATTAGCTAAATACATACTTGTTACGGATCTGCAGTTTTAATTTTGGGAATCGGATACAGGAGAGCATACAAGTCATGTTGATATATTTACACCATCAAAATTATATTACCACACCTTTATAGTAACAAAGGTCTATACTTTATAAAAGGGTAGATATGCTAGGTTACACCCTACTTTAATGTCTTAAGAGAGGACAAAACACAAGACGGATTGATTTTTATCAAACCTCCTTGAGGCTCACCTATAGGCAATCTGTAGCCTTCTAGGAGCCTTTACGTCCTCCTCTAAAAAACATTGTTAGAGATGAGAGAACATGTACTTGATGCTGATGGAAAATGGAGAACCTTTGAGATTGTTAAAGGATTCTTGGCAATAGTATCGACAGTCAGGGATAATGAGGATAAACGTTGTTTGTCACCTTAAGGCTAAAATGGATAGTTCATTCACTTGTTTTTAGTATATTTTTATTTATGTTTTATGCTACAATGGATAGTCTAGCCAACTTTCGAACATTGAAATATATGACTAGCCTATAATTCTAAATTTTTGTCAAAATATAGAAAGAAAATTAAAATCGAGAAACTTAAACATTAACATACAATTAAAAAGTCTAATGAAAATTTATTACGTGAAAGGGAAAAGGGAATCTGTTTCTTAAAGAAAGAGAGTATCATAAAAATGCATTCTTACTTCTTAGCTTCCAATCATTAGTCATTTTCTTCTTAAAATTAATGCATTTGTTCTCCTTCAGCTTAAATCTAGTACACAAGTTTCAATCGTCCTTGATCTGTACATCTTATTTACTTGACTTATACCCATGCCTCGACTATTATTTCAACAGTGTGCTAAGTGGCCACCATGGTCGAAATATCCTTTTGGACTTGTAACCATTCTCCTTGAGAGGATAAACTAATGCATTAATTCCTTCAGATGATTTTCATGAAATTGCTTGTGTGTTCAGTAAGAGCTTGATCATCTCTTTGCAATATTTTCTTGATTTGATTGTAACATACTTGGTTCTCTGCTTGCTATGCCTTTTGGACATTTGAGATCTAGTTTCCCTCCCTTTTAGAAATCTATGAGCTATGTGCCATATGCTACATAGAAGTCTATTACTTTAGAACCACAAGGCTGATCCCTGCAAAATTAACTATAAACTGCTACAAAAAAAACTAGATTAAAATGAAAAAGGTGGAAACATACTCTACCATCACCTTTTTAAGTGTGAGTAATCTTCATGATATACTCAACGAATCTTAAATCCGTTGACAAGCATTAGGATGTTCAGGAATTCACAATGACAGGATCTTGTAAATGCTGTGTCATCTATAAATGTGATAAATTTCTTCTATAAATTCCTGTTGTGGTCTTGGATAATTCTTCAAATTTGTTCATTGATTCATATTTTACTTTTGATGGCAAGTTTAGTTCAGTCCTAGGTTATGGTTAATTTGATCCTTTTGGTAGAGATTTACCTCGGGGGTAGATCAATTGCTCGTGTCTATTTCATGATAAATTTAAGTTGCCTGAATACAAAGGATGGCTTTTATGGACAGGTATATATCTGATGCATGGATGTCGTACAAGTTTTTATTAGTGGCTAGACCTAAAGTTTGCTTTTAAGAGTTGAAATGGCAGGGTCTTATGTCTGTGGAACCACTTAAGTTCCATACATTTTTGACCCTATATATTGGATCTCGAGATTCCATCTAGCCAATGCTAATAATAATGGTGCACAGAGAAGCAAGTATACTTCTTTTAACTTATTTCATGTTGTAACTGAAAACAGTACCTAGTATAGTAACTATTAAAGCTAAGGGTGTGTTTGATTGCAAGGTGGAAAATATGTGGAAAAGAAATTAATTCCATGGAATTATTTTCCTAGGGAAAAAATTCCACGGAAAACTTAATTTAGGTGTTTGATTGTCATTATTTCCATGGAAAATAGTTATTTTCCATGGAAAATGATATTTTCCTATGGGTTGGACAAGTTTCATTTTCCACCATTTTAGAAGAAAATATGGAAAATGATAATTTTTTGGAAAATAATTCCATGGAAAATATAAGCTATCAAACACTACAATTGGTGGAAAATTTGTGATGGAAATATTTTCCATGGAAAAAAACCCAATCAAACACAGCCTAATTGTATAAAATCATTTGCAGGAAGCAAGTAGCAGCTATGAGTTCACAGAGATATGTACCGGGGGAAGATTGAGCAGGCATAGTCTGCACATTCAACAACTAGGCCCTGATACTTCTACAGAATTATCATCTTTTCATGTATCTCGAAGCAATCAGATTCAAGATTTGCATAGTAATATAGTCTTGGACCATCCGAGAGGGTTTTGTCGTCAGCTTCACAAATGTATTATATCTCATTCTTCAGGACAAGCTGTATTCGTTGGGAACGTAAAGGTCAACAGGTATTTTACTTGTTCCTACATAGATATGACATAATACCAAGTTGTTTTTATGAAATTATGAACTTTTTGTTGCATCTTTTTTTTTTTGCTGGATGGATTGGTTTGGCCTTGTATGGGTGAGCATAAATGTGCATGTCTTAGGCAGAGTTGACCTTACACAAAACCTGACACATTGCACTAAACCCTACTTCAGATGTTCATACTAAGAAGCGTGTGTATACATTTAGAATAAAGGCTTTGTTGTTGTATGTGTTCATGCATGGATGCACTTGAGAACTTGGCAAACATTTCACAAATATATATTGAACTTCGCATGTTCTTACTTCACACCTATCCATTGTAATATCGAATCATAAATTTATTATTTATCTGTGTACATTTTAAATTTGTTTTAAAATCTATGCTCTTAAAAGTTGGAAGTGATGGCCTCATGTGTACACAAAGTCTTACCACAGATAAAATGACTAAAACTTAGAATAGAAGTCTTGCAACTTTAGGTTCTTCCATAATCAGATGAAAACCCATGATTTGTGGACATATACATGGCACACTTCAATGTGGACATATAGGTTATGTAGCATGGGAATTCTCCAAAATCTAGAAACGTGGACATGGCTTTGTCTAGGCATCATTGCTAGCATCCATATTTGTTGCAAATTAGCCATATATTTAACTTTAACATTTATATAATTTAGTTATATTTAACGTCTTGGGTGGCCACTGATAATACCATTGCTTCTCCTGAGTTCTCTCTTGTGTCTCTTCTTATTTGACGATACCCTTAGTTTTTGAGATTTCTGTTTGACAACTCAATGGTCTTAGGATCTTGCTTCTTTATTTGCTAAAACACTTTTGAAAGGCAATATTTGTGTATTGGAAGAAAGTTGGATATTTGTTGACCCTATATACTTCATGAAGGATATATAAGAGCTTCATGATCTTAGATATCATATAGGTTCTTCTTTTTGTTTCTCTTTGTACCTCAGAAGGTAAGAAAAGATAATCGAGAGTCATTGCATATTGTGTAGGGCGACTCTTTCGGTCTGGGAGGCTTGGAAAAACTGAACAGTATCCCTTTCTAGCTCTTGCACCCTATCGGTCTTACTTCCTGGCACGGTCACCTCCCTTCGGTTGCCTCACTTCGATATATCTCATGTCACTTCTGTTATTCAGTATTCGCCTTCCTTAATGGCAGAGGGATTAAATCGCCTCTTAGTGCAACTCTTCCCCAAACCGTACAAGCTTCTTCCAAAGCATACACATTGTAGTTGCTACTTGCTAGATTTTGTAGTCTTTGTTGCATAATTGCATCCTACAAATTACTTTTGCTTCGATAGTTGGCGTTGCCTAGGAAGTTTGCAGTAGCGTATAGCGTTACAGAGGACCCAGCCCATTTCCTAGGAACTAGGAAGTTTGCAGCAGCATATGGCCTTATAGAGAGTGACACCCAGCTCATTCTGGTCAGAAAGTGGTTAAATAAGATGAGTATGAGTTTCATTTTTGGTCGGGAAATAATCTCTTATAGTAATATTTTTCGGGAATTTAGGATTCTATTTCAGTTAGTCTTTGGCATATACAATATCTTACTGGTGAGGTAGTTCCCTGCTCTATGTCATGTTTCCTCTTTTTTAACTTTTTTTTTTCTATCAGAGAGGAATTTTAGAGTTGTTCACACTCACCTGAATGAGTGAGTCTATATGGCTATTGCAGTTTGTATCTCCTCACACTCACCTGTATGAGTGAGTCCATACGACTATAGCAGTTTGTATCTCCATCGTCAACTGAGATTCTATTTATCTTCTGTTTTGATCAGTGACATGTCCATGAATTTAATTTTGACACATTGATCCTAGTTTGATACTTGTGACAAGAGAATTTGTCTTCCAGTTTCTTCAAGGCGAGTTCTATAAACATTCCTTTCAATTGGAAAGGGCTAGTAGAAGACGTCAATAAAAGTTGTCTATGGATTTACCACTTGTTACAGCTTCAGTATGAAGATGATGCTCTAACCGCATGTTCAGCATTCTATTTCTTGACATGCAGTACTTGTAAATAACACTTTATAATCTCCATTGAGCGAGAGCAAGCCCAAATATCCATGCCATACTTGGTATTGGTAGAGCTAAAGTTTTGATAATTCTAATTCTACAGATTGGCGCAACAAACTGATGCTGGACAACTAGCAAGAACTATACTGTTGGCTCCCAATGTTACAGTCACTGTGAAGCCCAGCCTACAGATTATTGCCGATGATGTGAAATGTTCACATGGAGTAGCAATCGGCGACCTGGAAAAGGACCAGCTCCTCTATTTCCGAACACGAGGTATCGATGAACAGACAGCAAGAAATGCACTTCTTTTCGCCTTCGGAGCAGAGATAGTTTCTCGCATCCCCTTTGAGAAGTTCAGGAAGAGCATAACCAGTGAGGTTCAGCGAGTGCTGGAGTCCAAACAGACACCTTCCCTATAGCCGACTTCTTTCAGTGTATTTGTTTCACATGGATTCTTTTTCAGTATAGAGTTAATGCTTCTGTACCTATTGCTTCTAATTTTTTAATGGAAGCTTGATTTTTCCTTGGAGACACTTCTTTTTGTCACTCCAAAAGAGTAGAAGAACAAAGTGATGATGTTTGCAACTCAAAGCAGAATTCAAATTTTGTTGTACCCCAAGGCTGTATACAAGTTTTTAGAATTTATTTCATGCATTTTAGTACCAACTTGATAATGTTAATTTGCGATTTTTGTGTCTCGGTTTTTTCCCCTTTGATGGATTAGGATCATGCGTAGAGACGGACTATGAGATGATGTAAGCTTGTTTAGAAGTTAGCAATCCATAATCTAAAGCAGAATTTACAGCCTATTCAATGTAAGAAGGTTCAGTTCACCATTTTTATATTCTTCTTTTTGACATGGTAGTTAGAGTTCGACTACAGGAACTCAAATAGCTAACCTACATGACATTATTTTTTCATTTAGACTTTTGACTTTTTCTGTTTATGCCCTTTGAAAAAATAGATATATGTAATCATGGCCGAGTTTTTAAAACTTAAGAACTCATGAGTTCCTCTAGGATTTTTGTGGTAGTTACTATGACGTAGTCGACCTTGTCCGAGTATTCCGATGGAACTTTGCTGGTCAACTTCCCATCCCATCCCATGGTCGTTTAACATTTTAAGGACCATATACAAATAACATTTTAAAAGAATCATGTGCAAATATTAAAAATGGATTTATTTTAACCACTCTAAAAAATAAAAAAAATTTGACATTCTAAAGATCTTGCTACTTTAGTTTCTAAATAAACATGGAGGTATAAATCTAGAAATAAAAAAATTTAACATCAGTAATACTTGTATATATATATGCTCCTATGTTTAAGGAAGATCAAAGGACAATGTAGCTGTCTCTGACTCTCTTAACTTTAATGAATAATTTTAGTTAGTAAACATATCCAATGATATATTTGGAAAACAAAATTTTACGTGAAACATAACCTTTTTTTTTTTTTTTTTTTTTATCATATAGTAGTAGATATATGAAGGTTAAATTTTTTGGTATGTTTCGAGTTTGGAGGTCATGTACCCTCGCATATCTTGCACATGATGGTCATTCATCTCCCCCGATACCTGTCCGCACCCTCTCGTGTCCGCGGACAAAACTTCAACGACACGGTCGCAATCTCAAGGTGTATATCAACGACACGGTCGCAATCTCGGGTCCAGACCTCTTCACGCCGACCTCAGAACTTCTGTCCGTAATATGAAAAGTAATCTGAAACAGGAAGATTAGTCCAAGCAATGAGTTGGTGCGATGGGAATTTTATAGGCTCAAAACTGCTCCAACTTTACAAATGGACATGCAAACTCTATTGCTCTAATTTCCATGTATGATTAAATCCAAGAGGATTTAAAATTGTTCCTTATTATTTCTAAAATTCAATTTTAACATGATAACTCATCCTAATTGTCATTTTTTTATTACAACCTACACACACTTAAGCGTCCTTACGGTTGAGGGATCGAACTCTACCGACTCCGTATGAAATTCGTATTGCTTTCCACATGAGCTACAAGACATACAAAATAAAATTTTAACATAATGACTCTTTGGGAATCACCACACACATAGGTGCGAGATTTGCACCGAGATCACGTTTCAGTATTTGGTTTCAATAATTGCGACTTGCGGTCTGATTATCAATTTTAGGGCAAAAAAAATCCAACCAACATCAATCTCTTAAAGATTTATTAATTCACAATGTATTTTGTTGTAACTTATAATTTTCTTGGGATAATTTGTACATATAAGGCACTTCCAAGTTCATTGTGTTAGGATATTTTTGTGTAATTTATAGTTATCCATATCTAATATTAATTTTTAATATATAACATTGATGGTAAATTATTCTTAAACCTAGAATTTCATGCTTTGAGAGTTGAGACCGTATCAATTGGCCAATTAGTCAAAAAAAAAAAATTATAACATTTTCTTTCTAAGAAATCCTAACTAACCGTTCTAACGTTGAATCGAAGATTGGGTGTATTTTGAACCGATCGGAGTTACTGAAACGCCCTATACCTTTAAAAATGACAATTGAATAATATATACTACATCGCATAAAAATAATAATATACACTAGAGAAACACTTCATAAAACTTTGAATAGCCTAAAATGATTCCACATAATTTTAAAATTTTATTGGACATTTTTAGAAATTTTTCTGGTAATTAAAAGTAGAGAGAATGTAAGAAAACTACATTTCTAGTAATTTCTAAGATTTACCATTTAAAATCCTGACAATATAATCCCATGAAACTGGGCAACTAGGGTTCTAATAGTCTATAGTATATTCTTGAATTTTAGATAGTTATAGTTTTTCAAGTTGATTTGATAAAAAAATTTCATAGGCCCTACAACTTGTTATTGAGTTAAATAAACCGTTTTTAAATTATTTCTAGAATTAAAAATCCAATTTAAAATCAATTTCCCTTATATAACAAGTGAGTCGGGTTGAACCCGGTAAGGCCCAACGTGCGATTAGATTATTAATTGATATGATAACAACCATTGTTTTTGACCTGACAACCAAATGCACACTTTAAATGAAGGATGCTTTATTTAATGTGCTGATAGGAGTATCCATATAAAATGTACATTTATCCAATTATTATCATATATCATTAGGACACATGTTAACATATAATAGTAAATACTAACTAATTGTTTAGCAAATTATCATAATTACCAAAAGATAGTAAGTAATATCATTTAGTTCATTTTATTAACAAAATTAATTAAGATCAGAATGAATTGTCTAAAATATTTATGAAATGTATTATTTACTCATTAAATATCTAATTAGATTGATTATTCATTAATTAAGCCTAAATTTTAATTTGATACCTTCAACTATTCCAAATTTTTAACTAGGTACCCTAAACTTTGATATGCATCAACATGATACCCTAAAAAATGATGAAACTAACCATGCCCCACCCCTCTTTCTCTCTCTCCCCCTCTCTCTTCGGCAACTGCAACAACGACAACAATGGCAGCAACAATGACGCAGGTGCTGGTGTACAATAGTGCATGGCGCCGACATCAACATCAACAACACGCAACGGAGAAAAAGAGGGGGGGGGGGGAGGGGTGTGGGGCGCGCGCGAAGGTAGGTGTCGGCGTTAGCCCAATGATTTACCTATGTTTTTATTATGGTTATTCGATTAAGTTTAACATTATGATATCACTAATATTTATGCTATCACTCTATTATTGATACTTAAACTTAGCATAGTCCTAGTGAGCATTAATTATCATACTTGCTACAATATATATTGTCTTGTTCGTCTAACATGTATTTACAGAAAAACAATAAGCAAGATCAACATGGACATATGCAATGAAGAAATCATGGTGGACCAAAGACGACTGTCACGCCCCAGTACCAAAATACGGAGAGTGATTAGGCCAGCTACTCCATATGAGGTATATAAACGTCATACGGCGATCGTGGCTGTCATGAGACTAGGGGTGCATGCTACAATCAAGTCTCCTATGGTCCCACAGAGCATCTATGTCTCAATCAATAAAATAAGAAGCAACAATTAATGAACATGTAAGATAAAGCAGTAAGGCGTTCCCGACGCTTCATCAAAATGATCATGGAGAACTAGCTTTATAAGTTAGCTAGCCCAGAGAGTCATAGGTACATAATCGTAGTCAGTTGCAGTCTGATTTAATTACCATTATGCAAGAAGGCAAAATATTCAGAACAACCGGCTAAACAGGTGTCGATGGCTAAACGCCGGAACTTAAGTAATGATACTAGAGTGGTGGAGAAGGAACCCACTCGAGTCCCCCGCCCGCCATGCTCCTAGTATGCACCATTGACGTCAAGGAGAAAGTCGGATCCTCTGGCTTTGCTACGTGATCTGGCCAAACAAAACCAGCGGGGTCAGCCTCGAATAGCAAGTACCACAAGAAAGCACAAAAGAAAGATAAAATCCAAGCACAATAATAAATAGTAATAATAATAATAAAAGCTTTCGGTCGTAACCTCGGTCCACAGCTTGTCGTAGCACGATAGTCCAACCCAACAACCAAATAAGGACATGGGTTGGACCACGCACCATGACAGTCCATGTCCCTCGGCTACTATCAAAAGGTACAAGGCATAGTCAAGTCATTTTTCAAGCGGCCATTCATTCATGCGGCTTTCTATATTAGGTGGGGTTATCCCTGCAATGCTGTTATAGAAATCCTCAGATCTTGTCGTTCCAGCAGGACTAGCCAATCCAGATTGTATATATATATATATATATATATATATATATATATATATATATATATATATATAAACACATAGCACCTTGATCATGCACCGGTCCCCCGTAAGGCTACCGCGCTAAAACATATAACACATAGCACATAGGAGTCGGATATAGTCATCCACCATAAGCGGATGGAACCATGTCCGTGGAGGCCAACCCGGTACGTCAGGACGGAACCTGGGGTGGTTAGTGTGGCACGATCTCGAGATTCTTCCCTTCCAATGCATCTACCAGATTAGTTGCCTAGTTAATCCCTAGATTAATCTCGAGATTCACATGTCGTAGTCACATGCTCATTCTCCTAAGTGCAGTACATAGTACGAGTACCCCAAGAAGGGATCCATACTGGCTCAAGGAGTCATAGATAAGGATCCCTCCTTAGTGTAATACAACACGCTACACAAACCACGTCATTACTATCGACCATTCATTATGTAAGTGCTGGAGACATTGGATGTACTGACGTATATCGTGTAGGAACACTTCATACATGAGATAGCACATCGGAGCTCACGTAGATTGTACCTCAGTACATGCATTGGACCAGCACACACATAAATAGTTAGGTTGGAAATGAAGGTCGAGCCACATGATGGAAGAGAAACTAGAGGGCACTGCGCACTTAGGGTATGAAGCACACGCAAGTCATGAAGTGGCACACACGACGCATTGGCAAAAGGCGCATCGCGTAAAGTGCAAGGTGCACGAGGTGCAAGGTACGCGAGGTGTGCGCGAGGTGCTCAAGGTGCGAGGTACGTAAGGTACAAGGTGCGCGGACCAAAAGGTACGAGAGGTGCGCACGAGGTGCACGAGGTGCGTGAGGTACAAGGTGCACGAGGTGCACACGAGGTGCCCAAGGTGCACATGGTGCGCGAGGTGTGCAAGGTGTGCGAGGTACGCAAGGTACAAGGTGCGCGGACCAAAAGGTGCGCGAGGTGCGCGCGAGGTGCGCGCGAGGTGCGCAAGTTGCAAGGTGCATGGACCAAAAGGTGCACGAGGTGCGCAAGGTACAAGGTGTGCGGACCAAAAAGTGCGCGAGGTGCGCAAGGTGCAAGGTGCGCGAGGTGCGCAAGGTATATGGTATACGGACCAAAAAGTGCACGAGGTGCGCGAGGTGTGCAAGGTATAAGATGCGCGAGATGCGCAAGGTGCAAGGTGCGCAGACCAAAAGGCACGCGAGGTGCGCCAGGTGTGCAAGGTGTAAGGTGCGCGGACCAAAAGGTGCACGAGGTGCGCAAGGTGCAAGGTATACGGACCAAAAGGTGCGCGAGGTGTCGTCCCTACCAGCAAGCTTTTGGCCATAGAGTTTTAGAAACTTTCAATATCTATAACTTGAGCTATAGGACTCAAAATTGGACAAAATAAAGGTCTAAACTGAATGATATTGAATTCTCTACAATATGGAACAAGTAGTTTTCGAAAAAGAGTAAGTTTGATAGATCAAAACCATAAAAACACATAAACCCTAGTTTTTGGAACATAGATCTACTCAAAATTAGCCATCAAAACCAAAAATACCAAGTACTAAACTTGTAGGGGATGATAAGAAGAACAATATAGAAAAATCATATCAAAAAAAAAATTAAGAAATAAAAAATGCAAGAATCTCTCCATTTGGTGCAAGGTGTACTTGCCTAATGGTAGTGGTGGTTGAGGAAAATGAATGAAGAGTTATGAGGAGAGAGAAAAGGAAGAAAATATATATATACTAGTGTTGGGTTGGCTTAAGGAAACCCTAATCTTAAGCATGCTCTTAACCATTTTAACTAATGACATAATTTGTGTCTACATGCAACAACTAATAGAAAAATAAATTAAAATGGTGCATATGCACATAATACCATATGCCATATACAAGAATAAAGAAGGCAAATACGTATATCGGGAACGGGGTGTGACAACAACGGTATCCCACAAGAATTTTCTCAACCGTCCGACGACATCTCGGAGCCACGCACTCGGGGGTTCCGCTACTCGGTCAGCGAACGGGAGTCGAGGGGGCAGTGCCCCACGTGGGAGTTTTGGGGCGAAGCCCCCGAAAGGTATTCAGTTTTCACAAACTGGGTATCTTCGGACAACTGCCGTTAAGGGAAAAAGTCATCATCTATCAAAAAAAGAAGCCAAGTCATGCCATCATCATTTCAAGACTCTGAAGAGGCCTGCACCTGCTTGACTATATCTGAAGTCTGTAATGAGTCTTAGGAATAATTGTAAACATAAGAAATGGATGGCAAAATCGAAAGCTATGGTAGAAAATAATCATGGATCACTTTTTGACAAACAGAAGGATAATCCTAAGGATTTTTGCAGTAATCTGAATTGTTACCATTTGGATTCTATGGTCGGATCCTGTCCCATCGATGATCCCAACGGCTATATTTATAGCTATTACACTGTGCAGGAGGATAATCTGAAGGATTTTCGAGAAAATCCTTAGGATTATCCTCCTGCTGACAGAAAGTTGTTATTTAGCTCTTTCCAATACTTTGGTCGAAAATCCTTAGGGTTATCCTCCTGCTGACAGAAAGTTGCTATTTAGCTATTTACAATGCTTTGGTTATAAATAGCATTGAACTCCTTCATTCAAGGTAGATATTTTGAGCCTAAAAATTTCTAAACCACCAAGGCCTATCTATAAACAACTCTACAAAGCTTTTATTTACTATCCACAAATTGTGCTAGAGTTATTGAGTTGTAAAAGAGAGATCTTCATCTTGTTGTAAGAAAAAAAAACTTTCTTGTAAAAAGGTTGAAGTTGGAGAGTCTTCGGATAAAAGCTCTTAGTTGAAGTTGGAGAGTCTTCGGATAAAAGCTCTCCGTTTGAAGTCGGAGAGGTCTTCGGATAAAAGCTCTCGTGTAAGAAGTTGGTGAGCCTTCGGATAAAAACTCACGTTGTACTATGTGCTATAATAGTGGATTAAAATCGGAGAGAGTTCCGGAACTAGAGTGTCCTTCGGGAGGATACAGGATACATCGGGTGTCGGTATTGTTGTTGCTTCTTTTCTTGCACTCTTAATCTTTATATTAGCAATCATTTAGTACTTGATTAGTCAGCTTGACCCTATTCACCCCCCTCTAGGGTGCTATCAATTGGTATCAGAGCAAGGACTCTATTGTTTGGCTTAACATCCTTAGAGTAGATCATTGTTATTTTTCTATAGCATTGTATTCCTCCTCCTCCGATAAAGAGGACTTTATTTCTAGTAGCATAGACAATCATGTTTCTTCTAACTGCAATAAATGCTCTAAGTAGAAAGCCATGGCTAAACATTCCTTAGAGATTCTTAATGACCTTCATTCTACAAATGAAGAGCTTTCGGAAAAGGTTATTTATTTAGAAGAATCTAATGAGTTGTTGAGAAATGAAAACAATAATTTATTATCTAGACTTGATTCTCAAAACTCATCATGTGTTTATTTAAAGAGTTTGAATGAGGCTTTAATTTTGAAAATCAAATCTCTTTCCTCATCTATAGAAGATCTCAAGACTCAATCAAATGAGTTAACACTTTTACATGATTCTTCTATTGATACTTTAAAGAAATAAAATAATGTTTTTATTTCTAGAATTGTTTTATTTGAAAAAGAGAATAATAGTTTAAATGCTAAATTTGATTCTCTTACATGCATGTATGATGATTTGTTGTTAGAACATGATATTCTTAAAATAAATCTTCTCATGCTCACTCTAGAAATATTTATCATTCCACTATATCACATGTTCATAATCATGCTCATTCTGATACATGTGCACACACTAGCATTAGATGCTTCTTTTGCTCTCGTATTGGTCGTATGAACTTTGTTTGTCCTATTCGTAGGAGCTTTACTACCAATGCTAGAGTAAATGCTATATGGGTTTCCAAAGCTAATAAATATGGATCCAAGATTATAGCTACCTAAATTCGGGAGAGGAATACTTTTGTTATTTCATAATTATATTATATGTGAATATTTATTTATGAATATTGTTCGTATTTATTTATTTATTTATTTTTATTGTGTTAGACGATACGGTTAGTGGCTAGCCTAATAGTCAGACTTGTGTTAGTGTACCGGTTAGCCTAGACACTTGACTAGAGCCCAACAATTAGCATGACATGACTTATAGATTAACTTAATAGACTAGACCATTTAGACCATTAATCATGACCAATTAATTAGAATAGAGATTAGATTATTTACCGAAATAGATTCAAACCCTTCCATATGGTAATTAGCCTTCATAACAACATTGGAGGGCATGTAGGACATTCTAGATTAGCTAAACCTAGTCCTATATGGCAGCCACATAAGGAGAGAGAGAGAGAGAGAGAGAGAGAGAGCCTCCATTCTTTATTTCATTCCATACTCATTTTTCTTATTTTGGTGTTCTCTTCCAAGTAGAGCCATTCCTCCATAATTTTCTCTCAATTCTTACCCATTTCTCCACCTATTCCACTCATTATCTACACAAGGAAGAGTCTAGAAGGAGCTTGGAGCCTAGGAGCAAGGAGAGGAGTCCACTTGCTAGGAGCTATGTGTCCAGATCGTGTCCATTTGGCTATTCAATGGAAATCCATATCCCAATAGGTATAACCCTCTCTTTTCTTATTTTCTAGACTCTATTTGTGATAATAAACCCCTAAGAATTTACCCATGGACTAGGGCTACCCATAGAAAAAGTTTTAAGACACTAATGAGTCTCTATTTGAAAGTTAGGGCAAGTTTTGTGTCATTTTTGAAAGAATTCCGAGAATGGCACACCAAGTGTTTGACACTAGGTTTGATAGGCCTAACTAGTGTAGATTGGATAATGTGTGTCTATTTCGTGTCCACAAATGGATATACGGTAGGACACGAGATTAATTTGGGAGATTTTGGACTCCTACACATGTGGTGCACACCAAGTGTATGTTGATATGCTTTAGCTTGATTTAAGCCTATTATAGAGTGTATATTGATATGTGTGATTGTGTTGGTGTGTTATATATGTAGATATTGTGTATATATATGTGTATGTGTGTTAGTGTGTCATATAGATACACTGTAAACATATATGTGTGTGTGTGTTATATGGGAAAGGGTACTGCTGTTATCTAGCAGTGGGTTGATGAAGCCACTATTGTGTGTGTGACATGTACATATATATATATATATATATATATATATATATATATATATATATATATATATATATATAATGTAGGTGTGGGGATATCCTTGTGCATGTGAAAATATATGTCTGTGATTTGGGATAAGGTGCAGTAGAAGACTGATACAGAGATTGGGGGGGGGGGGGGGGGGGGGGGTACCTATATACATTTGTATAGGTGTGTGCATCTTACAAAGTGCATAGGTAGGAGATGCTTGCGTATCCTAAATTGCATGTGTGTGTGTGTGTGTCTATATATATATATATATATATATATATATATATATATATATATATATATATATATATATATATATATATATATATATATATAAATTGCATGTGTGTGTGTGTGTGTGTGTCTATATATATATATATATATATATATATATATATATATATATATATATATATATATATATATATATACACACACACTAGTAGTGTCGTGTGTGTGAATGTCCACTGTCACACATTAGAGTGTGTGTGTGTGCATCATTAGAGGGCAGGTAGTGAAAGATGGACTGTTGGCCTTGAAGCCAACATCAGTATCAGTAGCTGCAGGGCACCCAAGTGCACATGTGCTAATTGTTACAGGTAATAGGTTTGGGGGCAATGGCCCTGAGCAGGTAATTAGAAGAGGGAAGGGCCAAGTGCTGCACTGCCAAGCTTGGCAACAAGGCATGAGAACAGGATTTAGGGACTAAAGGAAGGACTGCACAGTAGGAAGGGGAGTTGCACTGTAGGGAAAGAAAATAGGGAATAGGAAGAAGGGTGTGTGTCTATATGGACTGAATGTATAGATGTATGTGTGCCCATATATCTATAGATACATGCACAGGTAAGTATATCCTGTATAGTAAATATGGGATGTGCTTTACTAATAATAGAAGCGGGAAGGCCACTGTTAAATGTGTTGGGGAAACTAATACCTGTGCACTAAGGGGAAAATTGTATCTAGGATGGCAGCAGTATGTAGGAAGTTCATGGAATTAGCTGATAGGCTCTAAGGTGGGGGAATTCGAATGTGTGTTGGATATGCAGGATTAGAAGAGGGACTGTTTGGCCTTACAAATGCAGGGAATGCATGGAGTCTCTCCATATGGGCAGGACAGTAGGGGCTTTGACAGTAGTGAGGTCAGTGTGTTTGAGTATTAGTATGAGTAATTGGTGTTAGGGGGAAAAATGTACACAAAGTCTTGGGGTCGGGCATCAGGTAATGGAGAGTAGGGATGTCCTGTGATTGATGGACATATAGGATTGGGGGACAGTCACAGATGTGAGCAATCGAGTGAAGGCATAGCCTTGCACTCTATTTTACAGCAGTTAAAGGTTAGGGGCACAAGCATGTAGGTCTGTACACAAAGTACACAGGTGAATGTTTGAGGGAAATCAAGTAGGTACATTAGAAAAATGAACAGGTAAAGAGAAGAGGATAGGTTAGAAAGGAATACAAGGAATAGAGGAAATTTGGGGTCTTATGAACTGTAGCAGGAAGATAGACGGGAAAGGGGGTTTGTTTGGCCTGGAAGTTAGCCACACTTCAGGCATTAAATGAGAAGAGGTTCGACAGTTAAGGGTTGGGGTTTTTAGATAGGATAAAACTCTATACAGATATCTAAGATGGGGTTTGGGGTTAGAAGAGGGATTGTCTAGGACAGGAATTGGAAAACCTACCAACAGCAGGTCAAGGGGGTTCCCTAGGTGAACCAGTAGGGAGTTTTCCTTAGTGTATGTAGTGGGGCAAGAGGGGGTGTGTTTGTGTGTCACACCTTTGTGTATCACACTTGGGGGTTCATGAAAACTGAGTGTGTGTGTGTGTAGTGAGAATATGAGTGTGGATGTGTGTCTTGAGTGTGGGGCCATCATTAGCATAAATATTAGAGTATATATACATAGGGTTAACATAGGTAATAGATTAAGGTGAAGGCTAGATAGCTTTTAATATGACGTAAACCTAGGTAGTAAATATCTAGATTAGATATTTAAGTTATGCATTGATAATAGGTAATAGGCTACTCTATTATCCTAGGATAACTAGTATAGCCTAGATACTTAGTGTATGGACTCAAAACCTTAGAAATAGACTCATACAATCTAGGAATGACTAGTTAGACCTAGAGTTGACCTGGTTTGACAAATTGACCTAGAAATGACTTCATGACCTAGAAATGACTTCATGACCTAGAATTAGACTAGTTTGACTTGCATTCACTTCTAAAACTTGGTATTAATATAATATTCCATATTTAGGTTTTCGAGGCATCGTATCGGACGTTATTGA
Organism: Iris pallida; assembly: GCA_029216955.1. Classification (NCBI taxonomy): domain Eukaryota; kingdom Viridiplantae; phylum Streptophyta; class Magnoliopsida; order Asparagales; family Iridaceae; genus Iris; species Iris pallida. The sequence goes on along the minus strand of JANAVB010027799.1, from coordinate 8,022,239 downwards.
TACTTTACAATGAATTTCATGCGAGTACATTCTCTGATAATTTCTCGTTTATGATATTTTCTATATTTCTTGTATTTATTGTAGATATCCATATTTCTCGACACGTTGGTTACACGGATTAGTATTTCTGGATTCTGTCATGAGATGTTATTCCCGTGTATTGGTATACCCTGTGCAAGCCCCGTTATTATTCTTATGCATTATATAGACACCGATTCCTGAGAGGATTAGCTACCTTCTCAGAGTATCCCGTGTCATAACGTACCATGGTTAGATCTACTGTACCAGTCGGGGGCAGGGAGTAGTAGTGTAGACATGTGACCATATCCTTCCCGTGCATGATATTGTTTTCCTATGAGTGTTAGTCATATACCGCACATATGACTAGCCAGGCCATATTTCCCGTACAAGTTTCCAAGCCGGTCGCTTGTCGAAACTAGTACTCACTCACATTGATAGTATAGATTTTTTGACTCTTGTACATTATATAACCTATTTAACCTGCTCTTGTTCTTATAGTTTTACCCATGCCATGTTACATTTATGTACACTTTACTCATTCTTGTGTTATCTCTCTATTTACTGCTACATAGTCTATATCATTTACTGGAACTGTTGTTAGAAATGTACTTCGCTCCAATCTTGACTGGATATATTTTTCAAACGATGTCGAGGATGAGTGCACTACCTACTATGGCCCGCAGGACGTAGTGGGTGTAGATCAGGAGACCTTGGCACTGGAGGCCCTAGTTCCAATCGAGGAGACTGTAATGGCGACCTAGTAGACTAGGCTTGTACTGGATATGTCTCCAGCACTATCTAATTTACCTATTTATTATTTCAGACTTGTATTGATATATTTGACTCTAAACCCTGGATATGTATTATGATACTTAGACTTCTGGATCTCTCTTTATGTCAGTATCTTTTGTCGTGTCATTTCATCTTCCTTATAGATTTATGATTAAGTATGCTATATCGTTATTGTCCTCCAATTGGAGATGAGATATATTGACATGTTATCTTATTCACAGCTAGTATAGCAGACTTAGACAACATTCTACTGCCGACACTGCGGTATAGGCTGGGCGCTGTCACGCACTTGTGCCCCTATACTGGGTGCGGGTCATGACAAAGTTTATTTGGATACCAAAGTCTTCGTCTAATATTGTAGGTGGAGGTTTTTGTGTCGGAACATAGTACCGAGGAGCGTGTTGGTGGTTACAAAGCTCAAAGGTCATCTTCCAAGCAATTGTACCAACACACATGTGGCCACTAGAGCTACTTTGGTAATATGCTAAACGATTTCTCTTAATTGGTTTATGTTTATAGAATCTCTTTTGATGTCTTGCTACTAGCTCAAATTGATATCTTTTAATTTCTTATTATCAAAATCAATGTGAGATATGATACTAGCATGCTTAGCTTATTTTTTTTTACAATTTCTCTTATCTAGCATGACTAGTTGTTTAGCTTAAATAATTAGTTCACACTATGTAGTCTATCACTCATTTTCTATTAGAGTGACACATTTATTTATGCATACTTTATTCTTAGTATTATGCATGCATATCACTCTAGTCCATAGGAGCTTGGATTTTGATTTGAGTTACTATGATTTAAACTTTTTATCTTTAAAGTTTATGAGATAGTTACTTTATGCTGATTTGTCTTTAATTTGTCATGTTTAATTTAATCGATATTTGTGAATATATGTGTTTAGCACAAACTTATTGTCACTTGAAGAATACTTATACTTCTTTTTAAACTTGTGCTTGCATAATATATTCACTATTGATTCCTACGTTTTACCTTGATTAACTTCTTGTGAATCAATTATATCTTTGCCTAATAAAGCATATTTATACATTTTTTTTTAATTTTTTATAGCTTTTCAAATATTCATTAAGGATACATGACTATATACTTTGAATTTCTATCTATACGTTGCTCATGTATTTCTTATGTTGATATATATTTTTGTATAAATATTTTTATGTAGGCATATTAGTTAATCTCAAGTTTTATATTGATTTGAAGGGTATTTATTTATACTCGTTACGTCAAACTTATGCTTATCTTATACTTTAGCTATTGATTCTTTTGACCATAATTGGTATATTTCTTTTTGAATCAATTAGCCTCTTCCTTAAAGCCTTCTTTGATGATATATTCTTGGCTTTTTGGTTGACTTTATGGATACATGATTTTCATTTGATTTGTAATATTTGAATTATTTCATGTATGTCTTTTTGTGACATATAGTTTATATATATTGATGTCTCCTAACTTTTGAGACTTATTTGTTTTATTTCTTTAAGTTTGGATGTTGAGAGAAAATATTCATTTAAGTGTTGCTCAAGACTATGTATGGATACTCTTTTAAAAATCATATCATTTTATGCTTATCTTGCATTTCAAATTTGTAGTGCCCCGTCCCACTCAGTCAATCGGAGGAATCAAAACGCCAACGGCGTTCAGACTTAGCCATGCAACGGCTTGCTCGAAGACCCGCACGGTCGAGGCGACTCCTCGCTCAGGTGGGTGACTTCGGTTAATTTGCCTTAGCATGGCCTTCACATTAATAAAACAAATATTTTCAAATGCACAAGTAGTTTTGATAATAAAAGAGATGAATCCACATAGTTAAGGGAATAATTCCAACTTGGGTCGGATTAAGTTAAGAATATGTAAAGGTCCCATGGTCGGCTTAGAAGTGTTACACGTTGTGCTTTCAAAATGATACTCGGTCCTTCGTCCCATGGCTTGAAAGAAGGAAGTTGGTTTATGTTGCCACAAAGTTATGGACTTAGCCTAAGTCGTAGGCGTTGCACGTATAAATGCTCGATAAAGCATGCACGGTCCCATCGTCCAAGGCTTGGCATAGCCTTTTGCCATCCTACGGATTAAGTTGTTGCACGATTAAGTTTTATGCTGGACTCTCGAACTCATAGTAAGCACTGTCCCGCGCTTTCTGCGATTGTTAAGTCACATAGTCCCACGATTTCAAGGCTTGTCATATAAAGTATGACTTGGACGATAGCATCGCGTAGAACATAAGTCGGTTTAAGGTATGAGCCATTGTCGGCACTATGAAAAGTTAGCCACGGTCTATGGCACTTAAGGAACACATTTTGTTCAAGTTAAGTTGGAAGGCTATGCATTAGTCGTTTCCTAAGTTCCAAAGAAAGGAAAGTTCATGCGACCGTTTGTCGCCGAGGCAGTCCCACGTTTTGGGAGTCTCCAAGGATACACATTTTGCATCATATGATTTTGATGCACGTTTTGCATCGTATAGTTTTAATGCACGTTTTGCATGATTTGGTTCCGAGCACGTTTTGTTAAGTATGGTTCTAGTCGTACCTCAAAGTAGGCCATGCATTTACGTGAGTCTAGGTGTTCTCGTAGGTGCGTGGTCATGGACAACTTGTCAACAAGGATTTCTTCCTCGACTGGTATTACGCCGGGGCGCCGGGGCCAATTGACCTAGGAGGAAGACGTTATAGCAGCGCTGGATTGTATCACATGGGTAGTTGGGGGCTTTCCATGGGCTAGCTACCTTACATTGAAAGACCCGTCGCCTATCCGAGCTATGTCTACGATGGCTTGGATTGCCAGTGACTTTCATATAGATAAGTTGGTGTACTGAGCGGCAATCCACATGCACGGTGTCGGTCGATTCAAAGAAAGTGTAAGCACGACACATTTGAGTTAAAAAGGTGTGCATGGTTGCAACACCATTATGAGCCTGAGATTTGGTTAAGCAAAGACACGTGGTTCGACACGAGATGTGGTATCGAACAATAAGTCGTCGGCATATAGTTGCATAAGTTGGAATTGAGTACTTTCGAGTTAAGTCAAGAAGAGCCGTAGGGCAAGTTTGGTTAAGTCATATTGAATTGCGAGGCACGACCTCGATATGTTATGGCACGACCATGTTATTACGACACAAGTATAGACAAGTTACTAAGTGGCGAGACACTGCCTCAATTATGTTATAAGAAGGGATTTATGGCACGACCAAGTTGTTACGTACCAATTATGGGCCGAAAGGCAAGCACGAGTCGATAAGATGACGTTGTTGGCACGAGAAGGTCTAGAGACATAGTACGAGTAAGTTGTTGGTGCAAGGCACGATGATGGTCTAAAGACACAAAATAGGCTAAGGGTATGTCCTAAAAACTGATCCTAAGGAAAAGAATAGAAAGACAATCATAAAGGATATGTTGCACAAAGTAAATGAACGTATTGGTTTGTATGGATGGGCGAGGAGCTCACACTACCAGTACAGTTGAGTACTGACACCCACACAGTGCTTATGTGCAGGCACAGGTAGAAGCTCGTTGCCGCGGAGCTCACTTGGATGCGTCGAGACATGGAGTTCTTTGGCGTTTCGAGGCACGCAGCCGCATGGAGTCTGGACTTATACGAGACATAATGTATGAACATCGCCTATCTGAAGCATCCGCTGGCTCATCAACTGTATTGAGAGATGAGAGAGAGCTGAATGACTTGTGTTTGTTTCAACTTTCTGCTGGTGTTACTCAATGTTTCTGCTTGGGACTTCTGTGCGACGATCCCGTCGCTTAGCCTGTAATCAGGCGTTATGGAACCCACCTTGCGTGAGCACAATCTAGGCTCACGTGGCATCATGCCTTAGCGAAGACGATCGGTCCTACGGGACCGGGACATAACATAATGGTATCAGAGCATGGCTTTACGTCCTTGGACTTTCGATTGAATTCTTTAACTCTGATGTTGTTTCTGCAAACCCTGATGTTGTTTCCATGATTGATATCATTAGTGCGCTCTGTATCAATGTTCCGTGGGATGTCCATACAATAAGTCTATGTAATTTATAAATCGTATGAGAATAGTTTTTTCACAAAATAAAAGATGGTTCACGTAAAGCACGGTTGGCTAAGTCGGGCTGGGCATATACACCAAGATTTCGTTGACCTTAGCTAAGTTGTATGCGGGATTCAAAATGTGGCAGACAAGAATGAGTTAGACTCAATTCATAAACAGTATTGGTTAGTTGCGATAGAGGTGCTATCGTAAGGCGATATCATCAATGCGATGTAGATGGAACGTGCTTGAAATTGAGGAATGGTTCGAACATAGATTCGAAGAAATCGATTGTGAATCAAATGATAATTTAGAGGATATGTCGAATGACTTCATCCTTGAGTGGGGTATGGGATAGCCTCGGGGATGTCGATCGATTGAGGATAGGGGGTGCCAATGAGTCTATCAGCAAGCGTCGCATTGTATGCAAAGCCTTAGATTGAGTATCATCGAGTAAGTTGTAGTCCTGGAGTTCGATAAGTTGGTTTGAACAAACTAGAAATAACGTGCACAAGAATTGGATTGTGCAAGTATGAATTGTGAATATGATTGAGTAGGTAGATTGAATCGAAGAAAAGTCAAGGTGTACGAACATATGACTCGATCGAGGAAATCGATATGAATCGTATACGAAAAGTTAGCACGATTGGATGATAGCGTACATGGAAATGATTCGAATATTTGAGATTAACTCTAAGGATTGAAATAGATATTTCTCGATGAATTGAGTTAGCATAGGTCGAGACATTTTGAGAAAATATATTACTCGATGACTTAAGATAGACGGATAAACATATGTGATTATGGGTTTGAACGAATTGATCATGTAAATAGTTCAGGGATTATTGAACGAGTTTTGATCTTGAATATCGAGGAGATTATGGAATGTCCAATTCGGATCATATCATTAGTTGCACGAATCGGAATTCATTACAAAGAAAGATCGTCAGGTTATGCATATCATTGATGGTATTGAGGCGTATCAAAGATCGATGTGCGATAACTCGGGGGTACTCTAAGTTAAAGAATGACGATCGTGTAAAGTGTTATTATTTTGGATGGATGTTATACTTGAGATTTTGATTGGAATGAATGCTTGGATGAAAATAATCGTGTCTTGATTGCTTCGATGATAGCCACAATATCAACGTTCTTGTCTTGCGCGGGTGCAACACCAGCCTCGCACATACGTCACATCAGATTTGGGGTGATCATTTTGCGTGAGCGCTGACATGGTAATTCATGTTACGGGAATGATCAAACTCGAAAAATCAGGACGTGACAATTTGTATGCTTCGACTTATAGTTTGACACGAAGGTGAATTCGAGGATTGGTCGAACTTGTGATTGATGATTGAGTAAACTTGAGGATTGAGTAGATCCAATCTGTGTATCGAGAATGAATCAGTCTAGACTCAAAGCAAAAGTTATGCCCCGATGAGAACGAGTATCCTACGAGAATGCATGGTAATTTCATGTCCAAGCATGGATAGTCGGACTTGCGTAAGATTGGGGCGTGGCATATTGTTAAGCTAGACGACCTTGTGATCGATTATATAAATTATAATGAATTACTTAGAAAATATGGAATAAAAATTATGGTTTAGTAACAATTCATGTTGTAGCATACTTGACTGGAATAAGATGGATAGGTGAATTGTATTGAACATGTTAAAAGAGATGGATTGTGCGAATTGGTAGTTTGGACGTGCGATATTGATATACCGAAGATTGGGTTGAATATGACTTATGGTAGGATGGCTTTGTTGAATGACTCGGACCCCCTGGACTAAGTATTATAAGTACGAATAGGAGAATATATGCTCGAAGTTAAAAATCGAAGTGATGCGAGCTTGGGTAGAAAACCTGTATTATCAACTTTGGTTTGACCTTAGGATTTGGGTCAGTGTTGATATTATTGTTTGGGAACTGTGATTCCAATACTGACGATTGACCTTAGCCTAGAGAAATGGCCTAGCGGTTAGACGAGACGCCCCTGCTTTAAGAGATAGCATATAACTGATTTCAGGATTGATAGAATGAATCAAATATGTGAGATTGGATTCACTATCACGAGGCTTGGCTAAAATACATATATTTCGGGGACGCCGTAAATATGTACATGATCTAGCTAAGTGATATGTTGAATTCAAGTGAGACTAAAGGAACGAAAGAGTATCGAGGATTTTGAAATCGTGTGTTACAAATAAGGTATTGATGGTAGTGCGATCGTTGGATTAAAATGAACTTGAATGTCAATTGATTGAATGGGTTGTCCTAGAACTAAGTCGCCCGTGTGCGCGATAAATGTAAGTTACCCAAGTCGAGATATAGTCGTTTGAAGCGAAGGAAAATCAAAGCACGAGCGTGGCTCGGATTGAAGAAACACATAGGAAGAATATGTGCAAGAATCGTTGGATGATGAATCAAGTTATAAGTCGATAAGTGTACTCAGTTAGTTTCGAGGACGAAACTTTTTCTGAGTGCTGTATAATGTAGTGTCCCGTCCTGCTCAGTCAATCGAAGGAATCAAAATGCCAACGACGTTCAGACTTAGCCATGCAATGGCTTACTCGAAGAACCGCACAGTCGAGGCGAATCCTCGCTCAGGTGGGTGGTTTCGATAAACTTGTCTCAGCTTGGCCTTTGCACTAATAAAACGAATGTTTTCAAATGCACAAGTAGATTTGATAATAAAATAGATGAATCCACATAGTTAAGGGAATAATTCCAACTTGGGTCGAATTAAGTTAAGAATATGGAAAGGTTCGACGGTTGGCTTAGAAGTGTTGTACGTTGTGCCTTCAAAATGACACTGGGTCCTTCGTCCCGTGGTTAGGAGAAGGAAGTTGGTTTAAGTTGCCATAAAGTTATGGACTTAGCCTAAGACGTAGGTGTCGCACGTATAAATGCTCGATAAAGAATGCACGGTCCTATCGTCCAAGGCTTGGAATATCCTTTGGCCATCCTACAGATTAAGTTGTTGCAAGATTAAGTTTTATGCTGGACTCTCGAACTCATAGTAAGCACTGTCTTACGCTTTCTACGATTGTTAAGTCACAAAGTCCCATGATCTCAAGGCTTGTTATATAGAGTATGACTTGGACGATAGCATCGCGTAGAACACAAGTCGGTTTAGGGCACGAGCCATTGTTGGTACTATAAAAAGTTAGCCACGGTCTATGGCACTTAAGGAACACGTTTTGTTCAAGTTAAGTTGGAAGGCTATGCATTAATCGTTTCCTAAGTTCCAAAGAAAGAAAAGTTCATGTGACCGTTTGTCGCCGAGGCGGCCCCACGTTTTTGGAGTCTCCAAGGATGCACGTTTTGTATCGTATGGTTTTGATGCACATTTTGTATCGTATGGTTTCAATGCACATTTTGCATAATATGGTTCTGAGCATGTTTTGCTAAGTATGGTTCTAGTCGTACCTCAAAGTAGACCATGCATTTATGTGAGTCTAGGTGTTCTCGTAGGTGCGTGATCATGGACAACTTGTCGACAAGGATTTCGTCCTCGACTGGTATTACGCCGGGGCGCCGGGGTCAGTCGACCTAGGGGGAAGACGTTATAGCTGTTAGGGTTATATACTAAAAGCATCACTTTTGTAGTAACCTTATTTTCTTAAATTTTGAATGAGAATCATATGGACAAATGTTTGCATATTGTATTTGTTGCAAGTGTTAATACAAATGTCTGATATTCTATATTGTAGATAATATGGTGTGTGGTGTCACACAGAAGATCATATTATCAGTTCCCTATGGAGTATATAAATAGTTCACAACCTAGATGGACTTGGACAATCTATTGGAAAGATTGTAGTGTAATCTGGTATTAGTCTATCTTGACTATAGGTTTATACTAGTACACTTTGTGTGTATTGTACAGGACCACTTGAGGTTGTTCTCTTTGTACTGACTACATAAGAGAACAAACACCTCTGTTATTATGGATGCTTGTGCTCTTAATCCGGATATAATAACGGACATGTATATGCAGTATGCATTACTTTGACTCATAAAAGAGTGAGATTCATTATGGATCAACAACCTCTATGAATTGGATAAGAATATTGTATGTATGATGGGCTGTTGATTATAAATGGAATCCATGTCCCGATACATCAGGTTGATGATGTCCCCTTAAGGAGCTCATAAGGATTGTCATGTAAACCCTGCAGGTGGATTATATCCGACATGACAAATAAAGTTGAGCGGTACTACTTAAGGATAAAAGATGTCGAATCAATATAGTTGTCAGTAACTTAATTTGATCGATGGACATATGATATCTTAACATATGGAGCCAAATGAGCATACAATAAAAGGAGCCCACAAACATAATTTGGGATTAGGAAGGTAGTGTAACAATAGCTCATTAGTGGACCGAGCTATTGTTAATGGGCCTGGATTGTGTGTTCGGGCTGAACACGGATATCCAGATCCGTTAGGAGGCCTAACCCTAATTTCTCCTCATGGTCCCTGCCGTAGCCTATATATATTCTCTATTCTCTGGCCGCCAAATTACTGATCAGAAATCTGAAACTTTCTCTAAATTCGTGATTCACGTAAGGGGAGAAAGAGAGGGCTGCCAAGGAGAAAAAAAGGTTAGGAGATCGTCGCCCACACGACGTCCAACTCGAGGAAGGAATACGTGCAGAAGATCTTAGGGTCGTCCGCTCGAGATTGCCAGGAATTATTTGTCTCCTTTCCGCCGCAGGTATAATTCGTGAACCCTAGTTTCCGCCTATGAAGGGTTAGAACACGTATTAAATCTGTTTAACTTTCTATCGATAAATACGCACACCAAAGGAAGGGTCCTGGGAATCCCCAGTTCCATCAATAGCAGCGCTGGATTGTACCGCGTGGATAGTCGGGGGCTTTTCATGGGACTAGCTATATTGCATTGAAAGACCCGCCGCCTACCCGAGCTATGTCCACGATGGCTTGGATTGCAAGTAACTTTCATATAGATAAGTTGGTGTGCTGAGCGGCAATCCGCATGCACGATGTCGGTCGATTCAAAAAAAGTGTAAGCACGACATATTTGAGTTTAGAAGGTGTGCATGGTCGCAACACCATTATGGGCCTAAGATTTGTTTAAGCAAAGACACGTGCTTCGGCACGAGATGTGGCGTCGAGTGATAAGTCGTCGGCATAGAGTTGCATAAGTTGGAATTGAGTACTTTCGAGTTAAGTAAAGAAAGGTTGCAGAGCAAGTTCGGTTAAGTTATGTTGAATTGCGAGGCACGGCCTCGATATGTTATGGCACGACCACGTTGTTACGACACAAGTATAGGCAAGTTACTAAGTAGCGAGGCACTGCCTCGATTATGTTATAAGAAGAGATTTATGGTACGACCAAGTTGTTATGTACCAATTATGGGCCGGAAGGCAAGCACAAGTCATAAGATGACGTTGTTGGCACGAGAAGGTCTAGAGGCATAGTACGAGTAAGTTGTTGGTACAAGGCACGGTGATGGTCTAGAGACACAAAATAGGCCAGGGGTATGTCCTAAAAACTGATCCAAAGGAAAAGAATAGAAAGACAATAATAAAGGATATGTTGCACAAAGTAAATGAACGTGTTGGTTTGTATGGGTGGATGAGGTGCTCACACCACCAGTATAGTTGAGTACTGACACCCATACAGTGTTTATGTGCAGGCACAAGTAGAAGCTCGTTGGCACGGAGCTCGCTTGGATACATCGAGGCATGGAGTTCCTTGGCGTTTCGAGGCGCGCAGCCGCATGGAGTCTGGACTTATATGGGACATAATGTATGGACATCGCTTATCTGAAGCATCCGCTGGCTCATCAACTGTATTGAGAGATGTGAGAGAGCTGAATGACTTGTGTTTATTTTAACTTTCCGCTGGTGTTACTCAATATTTCTGCTTGGAACTTCTGTACGACGACCCCATCGCTTAGCCTGTAATCGGCCGTTATGAAACCCGTCTTGCGTGAACGTAATCTAGGCTCACGCGACATCACACCTTAACGAGGACGATCGGTCCTACGGGACCGGGGCGTGACAAAATTTACCTTATTTATTTGTGCACTTTTTTATTCTATATTATTTATATTTTTCTATAGTGCACTATGAAAGCTTTTTGAAAAATGTATTTCTTACTATCTTTTAGCATTTAGCTTTCATGATCTCATTATGATCCTTCATTGCTCATTCCTTAGGTTTATACATCTTTTGAATTATTGATGCCCAATGAATTTTTAGTAGCACATAGGGATTCATGTAATTCATACATCATATTTCTTATGTCTTTAGCTACTATGGTTTGAACTTTTGTGTTGAGATTCCTCATTTCTAGAGGATACACTTATTTCATAATAGCTATAATAATTTGTATTCTCTAGATCGATCTATTATTTTATTATCTTAGGTTAATCACAATATTTGGCAAAGAGATTTATTTTATTGTGTTGTCATGAATATTTTTTTAGCCATGTGTTGATAAGAGCCTAGTTCATTTATTTTTGTTATCTTCTTGCTCTTATCCTTGTTTAGTAAAAAGTCTTTAAATCATTTTGTTCTTTCAAAATGTATTGCCCTTATTGTGCACTCTATGCTTCAATAAGTATCTTTAGTGTTAGTGACTTAAGATTTAATGAGCACATTAATCTTGTTAATGACTTACCTCATTAATCTTAATTTGTTATGTAGCTTGCTATTTATAACATATTGTTAAGCTATATAATTCTGGTTTACTTTCACTCATCTAGCTATTATTTTTCTTATATTTCAATCTATATATGATATGCTAGTTTAAAAAAACAAGATTTGTGAATTGCCTTGGTATGATTTGTATTCTATTTTAGATACATATGTTTTTTTTTCCTAAAACTAGTTAAAAAAATTATTTAATTTGATCTTGTTTTTCAAAGAGGTTTGTGATTCCTTACTTTAAATATCTTTCCATACAAGTCACTAGTAAGTATCTCTTAAATTTCTCTCATTTTGAGTCATGATTTCATCATATTATCATATTGCATATCTTTTGATTTGAATTTGTAATCATTTAAATGAGATTGACTCTTTCCCATATTCTCCATTTATTTGTGAGATTTTATTATAAATATGGATTTGGGATTTTCTCTGATGAAATTCATTGGATCATATTTATTCAATTATTTTCTTTATGAATGATCCTAATGATTGAGTTGTCCTAAACTATCTAATTTTGTAATTGCTAAGTTAATTTATTACTCTACATTGACTACTCATGGATTATCACATATGGCCTTTGCTATTTGAACTCTATTGGTTTTTCATATTAGAAGTAGCAAGGTTTGGATATTATCCGTTTGATGGGTACATATGTGATAAAATATTAGTCTATACAGAGTATTAAATTGGGTGATTCTTTCTTAATTAGATAATCATGGATATGATATTTGAGTTTTATTTTTACTTTATTTTTGAGCTATATTTGTCTTTCATCATGATTGTTCTAATTGAATATTCATTCCTAATGTTGACCTTTTTTTTCTCAAAAGATAACATACATTGATCTATCATATTTAAATATGAGATCTTTCTATATAGGTTAATGTATGCCATCTTTTGATTATATATACTTAATTGGATATTCTTTTGATTGTTTCATCTTTAGTGTCTATTAATCAGATATCTTTTCTTGACTAAAGATGATATTATTCGTCTTATGACGATTTATAGCCTTATATGCATTGAGCAAGGGGGAGAAAATTCATAGTTGATTTATCCCTAGACCTTTTTAGTTATCTATTTTATGCTATAAGTACTTTGGAACTAGATATGCATATTTTAAGGGAGGGCAAATAAATTATTTCAATTAATCTATACTCTTGTATATGTCGTATACCTAGTTCATCATGAACCCATATTTTCTTCGGTTTCATATCTTATTGATTGAGGTCATGATATTTTTTTGTGAAGGGTTTATGAGAGTTTATGCAATTGTCTCCTTTATATGGTTTTAAATAGTTCATCTTGTAAATATCAACTTTTTTATCTTATGTAAACCCCCTAAAAATCTAGAAATATTTTTATGAGATTGTTTATGATTTTTACTGATATTATTCATATTTATTTAGTTTTGTAAATAGTTTATTAATTAGTAGATTATTATTATTATTATTATTATTATTATTATTATTATTTAATTTCTTAAACCTAAATATCTTTTTGTTAACCAACCTAACATACCCCCTTTCAATACACCCCCCCCCCCCCCCCCCCCCCCGACACAACTAATCACGACTGTTATATATTTATGTGACAGAGTTAGAAAGAAGAAAGAAAGAAGGTTTAGAGAGAAGAGATTTATAGAGAGAGAGAGTAGAGAACCATCGACCCCGATCCCAACTCAACAACACCCTAACGTCGACCACTACCCACAGCCAACCATAAAACCCAGAACAGTTCCGACGACCGCACGACGTCGGAGCACCACCTGCTCGCCGCCCCAGACCGCCGGCGATCGCTTGAAACGGTCGAAAACAGAGAGAAATCTATTCAGTTGCAAACAACGAGGTACCCATATTCTCCGTTCTTTTTCTTCTTGTGTAGTTGTCCGTTTCGCGAACCGTAAAAAGTTACGGAGAGCCTACATAACCCTCTAGGACGCCCTTCAAGTAGAACGAATTTAGATGTCTTGAATTGATCGCAAAATCGATCCAAAGTTGACAAAAAACCAGATTTTGAAACTGTCGGAAAACAGTCCAACTATCCAACTTTGAAAACTGTTTTCTTCCAATTCATGCACAATTTTTAAATTCTGTTTGAAGTTGCGTGTAGACAACATATAGGGCATCATTAATCAGGTTTTATATTTAATAGTAGTTGAATATATTCTGTTTAAAGTTATTTCGAAAACACAGAAAAATTATGTTTCAAAAACTAAAATTTTGAAAAAAAAAAACTTTTTGGTACGACGTGCGCCCAGACAAACCGGATGAAATGGTTGCAACCCATGAGCATCGAAAGACGCGTATGAATGTTATCAATGTGTGGGATTCGACGAAACTCAATTTTATTGTGTGTGCGCGACGAAATCGAGGCGTATCGGTCGAGATACCCCGTATCCGTCTCTTTGCAAACTAGCCCATAACCTCATGCACGTTCATCATCTCGAGACAAAATTTCTGCTACTGGATCCATGCCATTTTTTGGTCATGTAAGCCAAGTTTGGTCCGATTCTGAGAAGGTCGACCGGAATGCTATTTTGGCGGGCCTGCAACTCGATCCAACGGGCAAATTCGTGCACGACCCACCGGAATCCAACTTTGGACATATGGTTGGATTCGTATCGTCAAACTGGACTCGTAGACATATATTTTGATGACTTTAGGGACCGTAGGTATTGGCACGCTTTTTGGTGCAAAGCGGATCCAATGACGGACATCGTTTTGACCAAAAATTATAATTTTGCTCCCGTGTCCAGAATTAGACTTTTGGGTAGGTATTTTTAGATATTTATTTTATGACGGAAATATTCGTGATGTTTATTTCAGCATCCGAAGATGTTTGCGGGAGTTGACGTTCACAACTTTTATTTTCTGACGATATGAATCAGTGGATGTTGTCGATTCTTTACACCACTCCAAGGCAAGATACCTTGCCATTACTAATGTTCTTTATGTTTATTTATTTCATTATTTATTTCCTATCTAGTTCCATCATACTGTGCATCCAAGTCATACTTGGGTGCGAGCGATTGTTTTAGTCGTTTTTACTATTTTTGTTATTTTTTGTATTGACTTAGAATAGTTGACCACCACATTGTTGTGAGATATTGGCATATCTCCTACGGCCATGACACATGTTTACCACGAGTTGTGAGTCTCATGTAGGACACGGACTTACATATTTGGTTGGCCTCCAATACGTATGGAACGTGAGACGGATAGGGTATAACTGCTGTTAGTATATGCATGTTTAGTGGACTTAGCAGTTATTAAAGGATAAATATGTCATGGACATGACATGGATAGACATGTGCGTGGAAAGGACAGTTCTTTAGCGTACGGGCCATGTTGTACTTTTCCTTTGTAACCCGAAAGCTCCGTTGGAGACACGGGTGAGATGACCCTCTCAGGTTTGCTACTGTCGTTCTACGGAATGTTATTCGCTGAGGCCCTGATTTCTAAGAAAAAAATTATGCCAGATCCTATTTCTATCTAGAGTGCCCATGCGTCAAAGGTTTGTTCTTAACTGCATAGTCACAATAGAATGGTTAGACACCCTTTTGCATGCAGCTTTATTTTATTTCACAGTTTATATGGCATGTTATTTTTTTATCTTGTTGCATCCCTCTGAGGACCTGGTTATACCTCCAGGTATAGATGAGCAGGATTATCCATAGGAGTATGGATCAGCTTTAGACATGGCCTTTGTTGAGGGAGAGATGTACCCTATTGATCATTCATGATTAGTCCTTAGAGTTGGAGACATTCTATTTATATTTTTCTTATCTTTTGAGGATAGTTTTTCCTACTAGCACAGACTTACATTATAGATATTTGGTAGTGGATTTGTCTCCACCCGGCTATCTTCACATTTGACTATTTATCTTCATTATTGGATTTTATTTATCATATTTGTTGTGGATGAGATAGACTTGCCTGAGACTATTACTGTTATATTCACATTACGGCTTATGTATTTATTCAAGATTTCCATGTATTGGATTATATTTCCGTATATATACAGCTGGCATGAAATGTTCATAGTCCTAACATAAATGGGACTGGGGCGTTACATCTTATCTTGATGACTATTGAGCTTTCACAATTTTAGCTTTTCTTGTATGCTTAATTGATTTGGCTTTCCTTGTTGAGGACTTACCCTCAATTCATGATCTTTATCAATATTGGTAGTACTTTGAGGAGGAGCATTCAAGTCGACTAAATTTTTTTCTCAAGT
This sequence comes from Iris pallida, assembly GCA_029216955.1. Lineage (NCBI taxonomy): Eukaryota > Viridiplantae > Streptophyta > Magnoliopsida > Asparagales > Iridaceae > Iris > Iris pallida. The sequence goes on along the minus strand of JANAVB010027799.1, from coordinate 8,006,465 downwards.
ATTTTTCTCTTTTACCATCATATGATCTAAAGAGTATTCATATAGCATGATAAAGTAATTGAGTTCAAATGCATGAACTTGGGTAAGCAAATAGATTTTGCAAATAATGAGATTATTCTATATTAATTGCTCTATTCATTGATCTTTCTTTTATTTAGTTCCACTATTTGTTTGTGGACTATTGTGACTGTCAATGGTTTCTTCGATCTATGTTTCAAGTTTGTGTACATTTCGATTGGTTTCAAGTTTATATATTGTAATATCTCAGTTGGTATCTATCTTCATTGATATCTATTATTTGCAAATTATTTAATCCTCATGACTTTTGAATGTGTCACTCCCCGTTCCCAGAATACGTATTTTTAATACATGTACTGCTTTAATATATTTATTTAAATATTTATCATGTATTGTTTTATATTTAAATCTCTTTAAATTTATGTTAATTAATTTCCTGCAATTAATTTTCTGTATTTTACTTTCTGCTTTTATTCTCTGCTTTAGCTTACTTTAGGTTTGGCCTAGGTTGGTTTATTTTCGGGTTATGGTGGTTCATCATGAACCGAACCCACCATCACCATTTAAAGCCCCAATCCTTTCTCTCTCTCTTCATTACTTCTCCTTCTCATTTACTCTTCTTCTTCTTCTTAACTCCCTCTACCTACCAACTCGTAGGCAAGTGCAACTTGCTTTCACAAGAGAGCCCATTTTTATTGTTCCATTGGCTTCTCCTCATGTTTCTAAGACACATTAGAACTTGTCATTTTCCATTTTGAGGCTTTAATTTTTGTAGATCTAGAAATTAGTTATTTTTGGATTTTGGTGGTTTTGATCTATCAAACTTCTTTGTTTTCAAGTTTTGATGATTTCATGTTGTAGAAAATTTTATTCTACCCAATTTTGACCTTTGAAAAGTTAGATTTGGACTTATTTTGACCAAGTTATGGACTTTTGAAGCTTTGGGTTCAACCATGGAGTTCTTGCTGATTTGGAGAAGACAGTGAGCAGTGTGCGCGAGCTTTTTAGCTTGCTCCACTGAGCTGCGCGCGCTCTTTAGCGCAGCACAGTCTGACTCATATGCTGTCTTTTGGAGGCGTATGTCTTGCATACGCTGCCTTGATGAGGAGTCGTATGGAGTACATACGCTGCCTTGATGAGGATTCGTATAGAGTACATACGCTGCCTTGAAGAGGAGTCGTATGGAGTCCATACGCTGCCTCTTGGAGACGTATGTCTTGCCTACGATGACTTGAGCGTAGCCTGACTTGAGCGTAGCCTGACTTGAGCGTAGTCATGATATGTTAATATTTATGTTAAATATAGATTGTTACGTGGGATGTACCATGTGTCGTGAATTGAGTTATAGATACCCCGATTGACTGGAATTAAACCCTGAGAGTTGTAGACTCGACCCCACTGAATACTAGTTGACTTTTATGCCTTGTCACCATTGATAATGATTGTGACCTTGACTAATAATTGATCATGCGTTCCTAGTTGGAACTAAGAGACTGGCTAGTCGTCTTTTTGAATTGAATGAATGAGACACATTCATATTAATTATGAACTATTGAAATCGACTGGCTAGTCCCGAATATTGGCATACAGGCACATGCAGGCTTCAATTCATTTATTATTTATTTATCTTACCAAAGAAGCATGTGTACTTTATGGTCAAGGCATGATTACTCCGTAGTTAGTTTTGATTGTTGTATTACGCTATGTAAGACCTACAACCTGACCGCACTGGTATCATTGTAGAGTTGTGCATATCGTACCCCGTACGAAAGTACTCATTCTGAATGACCATGATCCACGACATGGTACTTCACACAACGTAGAGACTATTAAGTTAAATAAAATAATGATTGCATGGAGAGAATGGATTCCCGAGTTCTTACATGGCAGCCCTCTTGGGACTAGTAGTGCCCGACAGGTCGGTTGGTCCCCACAGATACTGCAAATCTGCCACACGGGCAAGGAGCGGTATCTGGTTATATTATCTATTGAATATTGTATATTAATAACGGACGTCCCGCTGGGACTCGTCTAATTCATGATTGGCGCAATTGATTGACTGGATAAACTAGCCTTGCTTGCGCATAGTAAGAACTGAGAAATCCTTTATTGCATAATTCCAGGATAACTTGGGACTCACAATAGCAAGCCGTAGTAGTTGCCTGGCCGTTTAAATTGATTTGTTTGTGTACTGTACCTACTCTGTTACTTAACTGAGATGATCAGAATATCAGGACATGACGGGCCAACTTCTGTCCTTGTTTGGTTGGGAGGTTGGTTCGAAGTGTCGTGATGTTGTGTGAGTCCTAGTAGATAGCAGAGATCTATTATCATATTCTCTTATTACTGGCTTCATTCCTCATATCGTGCTCCCTTGCGGTACTTGCTATTAGAGGTCTAACCTCTCTGGTTTTGCATGGCCAGATTTAGAGCCGGTCCCTGAGGATCCAGCTTACTTCTACCTCCAAGATGGTCAACACTAGAGGGATGATCGCAGGAGGACTCGAGTGGGTTTCTTACTTCCCCGCCCGTTTTGTTATCTACTTTATACTTTGCCGTTTGGCACCGACATGTTAGTCGGATTGTCTTGTACCTACTTTTGCATAATTGTAACTAAGTCAGGCTGCAGCTGCTAACAATTGTGTATACTTACTATATCATCTGGCTATATTTTGTAAAGCCAGATATTAAGAACATTTTGACTGAGCGTTTGGGACGCCTTACTGCTTTATCTCACATGTTCTCTATTTCTGTTTCTTGTTTGAATGATTGAAACAATAGAAGTAAAGTGACCATAGGAAGACTTTCATGTAGTATGCACCCTCTCGTCTTGTAGACAGCATTGATCGTATTATACGGTATTTATCTACCCGTAATACGTAGCTGGCTGAGTCATTCTCCCGCTCTCCAGTATTCTGGTTCTGGGGCGTGACAAGGTTTTAGTGGTGGCCCATGCAGGTCTGATTTCAGACTTGTGGGGTATTTTGATTTATAGGATGCCTCAATCACACATGTTCCCCTTTTATCTCATGATTCGTTGGTTCTTAACTCCATCTTGACATTCCAGTATCCTTTGACTTCATTGATCCTTCTTGTCCGGTCGTTTGATTTTTCTCTTGTCCCTTTTCTTAGGGGCACCTCGTTCGCACCTGTCAGAGCTGGACATCAACAACATGGACAGCAACATGGACAACCTGACCATGTTGGTCAGCAACAAGGGCCGGTACTAACTCAAGAGACTACCCAGGAAGAAGTGATAGTAGAAGCAGCAGCTGGATCGCAGTATCCGGATGTTCCCCCACCACCAACAGTTCCACCTACCCCTGCGGAAATGGACACACCGGCTCTTCTGGAAATCATGAGAGGGATAATAGCTACTCAATAACATCAGATGTTAGCCCAAAAGCGCATGCACGCTCAGTTGCAAGAGCAGAACGTACTACTCAACCAAGGGTTGCAGACAGCTTTGAAAAGAGGGCCAAGACCGGATTCTGGAGCATCAACCAGATTTTACAAGTTCAACCCCCATCGTTTTGAAGGAACGGAGGATGCTATCTCAGCAGATGCATGGCTTAAGGATATTGAGGCTATTTTGACGGCGGCTAAGGTACCGGCAGAAGAACGTGTAGATCAGGTGAAGTTGTTACTTCAGGATCTCGCACGTGATTGGTGGAAATCAGAGGAGATAGGCATCAGACGTCCTGTGGCTTGGAACGATTTTACAGCAAGATTCAAGACAAAGTACTATGGAGTTGTGGCGCAGTTTGAGCTACAACAGAAGTTTATCAACCTCAAGCAGGCCGGCAAGACGGTAGATGCTTATGCAGCGGAGTTCTGCAGATTGAGTAGGTTTGCCCCAGAGATGGTAGCGACGGAGCGCCAGAGGGCTATGAGGTTTCAGCAAGGGTTTCAACTTGAGCTCTTGCAATTGATAGAGAGGCACAATTACCAGACTTTTGATGAGATATTAACGGCAACCCGAAGGCATGAGATCACCATTCAGAGGATCACAGTAAGGACTGGAGGTCAGAAGAGATCTCACAGTCAGATTGAAGGAGGAGGGGGAGCAGCGCCCCGAACAACAGCACCATCCCTTGGCATTCGCATTCACGATGTGGCAATACGAGGGCCAGCACCACCACCCAAGCAGTAGCAGCAACAGAAGAAGAACCAGCAACCCTCAGCGGGCTGTACTTATTATGGGAAGATGGAGCACACTAGAGATGTGTGTCGGGCATTAAACGGACTGTTTTTGATATGTAGAAATCCAGATCATCGGGTTACCACATGTCCCATGAATTCGAGGTCAGGAGGACCAGGGCAACAGTTTCCTGCTCTGCCAGCACCAGGGGTAGGGCAGTATCGAGGACCAGCGGTAGCAGTGAGACCATTGGCCTAGCGTCCGTTAATGTCACAGGCTCAGATGTTTCGACAGCAGGGACCGCCGATGCAGCAACACCAGCATAGACCACCCCAGCATCATCAAGGCAGGGGCCAGCAGCAGCACCAGACTAGGCCACCGCATGGAAACCAGCAAGGAGGTCGAGGGCAGACATTCACACTGTCCTTGGAGGAGACATTAACATCGGAAGATGTTGTGGCATGTAACATTCTCGTCGGCTCATATCCCGCAGTAGCATTATTTGATTCAGGAGCATCACACTCATTTATATCTGCACAATTTGCGACACGGCTAGGAATAGAGTTCGAGGCATTGCCAGGAAGGTTGAATATACTCACTGGCAATGGGCTCGTAGGAGTTAGTAGAGTTATTCTAGCGTGTAATGTTGTAGTTTACGGGCATTCCTTACCCGTCCAGTTGATAGAATTTCCTGTTGGAAATTTTGACGTTATCTTAGGCATGGACTGGCTGAAAGACAGTCATGCGACAATAGATTGTCGTAGTGGGAGTGTATCTTTTGATATTTTAGGCATGAAGAAATTTACCTTAGTCAGATCAGAGGCAACTCAGCAAGAGCAGGGAGTAATAACGGCAATGGAAGAAGTTCAAGTTCCGAAGGTAGTTGAAGAATTTCTAGACGTGTTTCCCGAAGAACTTCCAGGTCTACCACCGTTTAGAGATATTGAGTTCAGCATAGAATTGGCACCTGGAACTAAACCAATATCAGATCGGGTTTACAGAATGGCGGATTCGGAGCAGGCTAAGGTGTATCAGCACATAGAGGAATTGAAGGAGAAGAAGTTTATCCAAGCTTGCATATCACCATGGGCAGCACCAGTGGTACTTGTGGGGAAGAAGGATGGATCATCCAGATTATGCATCGATTACAGGAAGCTTAACGCGGCGACAGTAAAGAACAAGTACCCACTACCCAGGATCGACGACTTGTTTGACCAGTTGAGCACAGCTAGAGTTTTCTCCAAGATAGATCTTCGTTCAGGGTACCATCAAGTGAGGGTTCGAAAGGAAGACATTCCCAAGACAGCATTCAGGTCGAAGTATGGACATTATGAATTCTTAGTAATGCCGTTTGGTTTGACCAATGCTCCAGCTATATTCATGGATTTGATGAACCGCATCTTTATGCCATATTTAGATCAGTTTGTCGTGGTGTTTCTCGACGACATTCTCGTATACTCTGCTAGTGAAGAGGAGCACGAAGACCACCTCAGGAAAGTGTTGCAGGTACTGAGAGAGAACCAGTTGTATGCCAAGCTCAGCAAGTGTGAGTTCTGGATGGACCACATTTTATTTCTGGGTCACATCATATCAGGAGCTGGAGTAGCAGTGGATCCCAAGAAGGTAGAAGCAGTAGAGAGTTGGCCAGTACCCAAGACCGTAGCTGACGTACGAAGTTTCTTGGGATTGGCAGGATATTACAGAAGGTTTGTATCAGGTTTTGTAAGACTTTCAGCACCCATGACCCGCTTGACACGAAAGGATGTACCATTCGTCTGGTCGGCAGAATGCCAGACATCATTTGAGAATCTGAAGCAGAAGTTGATATCAGGACCTATCCTTACATTGCCAATTGGGTCCGGAGGTTTTACTGTATATTGTGATACGTCAGGTAAAGGACTTGGATGTGTCCTTCAACATAGGAAGGTGATAGCGTATGCATCTAGGCAACTTTGAGACCACGAGAAAAATTATCCAACTCATGATTTGGAGTTGGCGGCAGTAGTATTTGCTTTGAAGCTATGGAGGCATTACTTATATGGTGACCGAGTGGACATGTACACAGACCACAAAAGTCTGAAGTACATCTTTACTCAGAAGGAGCTGAACATGAGGTAGAGAAGATGGTTAGAGCTGATCAAGGATTATGACGTGGAGCTTCAGTATCATCCAGGCAAGGCTAATGTGGTAGCAGACGCTCTCAGCAGAAGAGGCGGCGCATTTATGTTGACAACGCAGAAGCACATCTTAGAAGACCTTCAGGAGATGGGCATCGAAGTTATACTTCCTAATGATATAGGAATTCTGGCGAGTCTACAAGTTCAATCCGACTTGGTAGGCAGGATCAAGGCAGCCCAGGCACAGGACCCAAGGATTCAGAAGCTTAGGGCAGAATGTGAGTCAGGGCTCAGAAAAGAGATGTAAATCTATGAAGATGGTACGCTTAGGTTTGGATCACGTCTATGTGTACCTAGTGGAGATATCAGACAGAAAGTTATGACAGAAGCTCACAGTTCTCAGTATTCTATACATCCTGGAAGGACCAAGATGTACCAAGATATCAAGCAGCACTTCTGGTAGAACGGGATGAAGAGGGAGATAGCTAGGTTTGTTTCCCGTTGCTTGATATGTCAACAAGTAAAGGCAGAACAGCAGAGGCCAGCTGGATTATTACAACCGCTTTCTATTCCGGAATGGAAGTGGAAACACATCACAATGGACTTTGTGACCGGTTTACCGAGATCACCAAGTGGTAAAGATATTATTTGGGTGATAGTAGATCGGCTTACAAAGGTAGCATACTTTCTTCCTTTCAGAGTAGGACAATCTACAGAAAAGTTGGCAGAGTTGTACATGCAGCAGATAGTCAGGCAGCATGAAGTCCCTGTCAGTATTGTGTCAGACAGAGATACCCGTTTCACGTCACATTTCTGGAAGAGCTTACATCGTAGTTTGGGCACCAAGTTAAAATTTAGTACGGCTTACCATCCACAGACGGACGGCCAATCAGAAAGGACAATTCAGACTTTGGAAGATATGTTGCGAGCTTGCACCCTAGATTTTGGAGGATCTTGGGAAAGCCACATGCACTTAGTTGAGTTTTCATATAACAACAGTTATCAAGCCAGTATCCAGATGGCGCCATTTGAGGCACTATATGGTAAGAAGTGTAGGTCGCCACTAGCATGTGATGATATCGGGGACAGAAAGATGTTAGGCCCGGAAATAATTGTTCAGACAGTTGAATTGGTTAAAGAAATTAGAGAGCGACTTCGAGTTGCGCAGGATCGACATCGTCATTGGGCGGACCATCATCGTAGGCCGCTAGAGTTTTCTATTGGAGACCAAATATTCTTACGGATCTCACCTACCCGTGGGGTCATTAGATTTGGCGTTCGCGGGAAGTTGAGTCCGCGGTACGTGGGCCCATTTATTATCCTTGATAGGGTGGGCGATGTTGCTTATCGTTTATCCCTTCCGCCTTCGTTACGAGAGGTACATGACATGTTTCATGTATCTCAGCTGCGAATGTATGTATCGGACCCAAGCCATATCCTTGATCATTCTGAGCTGGTTGTTGGTACCAACCTGTCTTATGAGGAACAGCCTGTGTCTATTTTGGACCAAAGAAAAAAGATACTCAAGAACCGAACAATTAGTCTTGTCCGGGTTGCTTGGGGTCATCACTCATTAGGAGAGTCAACGTGGGAATGTGAGGATGATATCCGATCACGGTATCCACATCTGTTTGACTCACAAGGTATATTTCTTCCCGTGTACCTTGATTGTCTTAACTCCGCATGCTAGTCGCCCTATGAGTAGAAATTACTTGATATCGTAGATTGTTAAATATAGATATATTACTTGCTATGGACATTGTAAAATGATTGCTTGCTCAAATTGCTTGTACTAGTTTGGCCTTGATATTCCTATCCTGCTTGGATTTAAAATTTCGAGGACAAAATTTTTCTAAGGAGGGTAGAGATGTCACTCCCCGTTCCCAGAATACGTATTTTTAATACATGTACTGCTTTAATATATTTATTTAAATATTTATCATGTATTATTTTGTATTTAAATCTCTTTAAATTCATGTTAATTAATTTCTTGCAATTAATTTTCTGTATTTTACTTTCTGCTTTTATTCTCTGCTTTAGCTTACTTTAGGTTTGGCCTAGGTTGGTTTATTTTCGGGTTATGGTGGTTCATCATGAACCGAACCCACCATCACCATTTAAAGCCCCAATCCTTTCTCTCTCTCTTCATTACTTCTCCTTCTCATTTACTCTTCTTCTTCTTCATAACTCCCTCTACCTACCAACTCGTAGGCAATGCAACTTGCTTCCACAAGAGAGCCCATTTTTATTGTTCCATTGGCTTCTCCTCATGCTTCTAAGACACATTAGAACTTGTCATTTTCCATTTTGAGGCTTTAATTTTTGTAGATCTAAAAATTAGTTATTTTCGGATTTTGGTGGTTTTGATCTATCAAACTTCTTTGTTTTCAAGTTTTGATGGTTCCATGTTGTAGATAATTTTATTCTACCCAATTTTGACCTTTGAAAAGTTGGATTTGGACTTATTTTGACCAAGTTATGGACTTTTGAAGCTTTGGGTTCAACCATGGAGTTCTTGCTGATTTGGAGAAGACAGTGAGCAGTGTGCGCGAGCTTTTTAGCTTGCGCCACTGAGCTGCGTGCGCTCTTTAGCGCAGCGCAGTCTGACTCATATGCTGCCTTTTGGAGGCGTATGTCTTGCATACGCTGCCTTGATGAGGAGTCGTATGGAGTACATACGCTGCCTTGATGAGGAGTCGTATGGAGTACATACGCTGCCTTGAAGAGGAGTCGTATGGAGTCCATACGCTGCCTCTTGGAGACGTATGTCTTGCCTACGCTGACTTGAGCGTAGCCTGACTTGAGCGTAGCCTGACTTGAGCGTAGTCATGATATGTTAATATTTCTGTTAAATATAGATTGTTACGTAGGATGTACCATGTGTCGTGAATTGAGTTATAGATACCCCGATTGACTGGAATTAAACCCTGAGAGTTGTAGACTCGACCCCACTGAATACTAGTTGACTTTCATGCCTTGTCACCATTGATAATGATTGTGACCTTGACTAATAATTGATCATGCGTTCCTAGTTGGAACTAAGAGACTGGCTAGTCGTCTTTTTGAATTGAATGAATGAGACACATTCATATTAATTATGAACTATTGAAATCGACTGGCTAGTCCCGAATATTGGCATACAGGTACATACAGTCTTCAATTCATTTATTATTTATTTATCTTACCAAAGAAGCATGTGTACTTTATGGTCAAGGCATGATTACTCCGTGGTTAGTTTTGATTGTTGCATTACGCTATGTAAGACCTACAACCTGACCGCACTGGTATCATTGTAGAGTTGTGCATATCGTACCCCGTACGAAAGTACTCATTCTGAATGACCATGATCCACGGCATGGTACTTCACTCAACGTAGAGACTATTAAGTTAAATAAAATAATGATTGCATGGAGAGAATGGATTCCCGAGTTCTTACATGGCAGCCCTCTTGGGACTAGTAGTGCCCGACAGGCCGGTTGGTCCCCAGAGATACTACAAATCTGTCACACGGGCAGGGAGCGGTATCTGGTTATATTATCTATTGAATATTGTATATTAATGACGGGCGTCCCGCTGGGACTCGTCTAATTCATGATTGGCGCAATTGATTGACTGGATAAACTAGCCTTGCTTGCGCATAGTAAGAACTGAGAAATCCTTTATTGCATAATTCCAGGATAACTTGGGACTCATAATAGCAAGCCGTAGTAGTTGCCTGGCCGTTTAAATTGATTTGTTTGTGTACTGTACCTACTCTGTTACTTAACTGAGATGATCAGAATGTCAGGACATGACGGGCCAACTTCTGTCCTTGTTTGGTTGGGAGGTTGGTTCGAAGTGTCGTGATGTTGTGTGAGTCCTAGTAGATAGCAGAGATCTATTATCATATTCTCTTATTACTGGCTTCGTTCCTCATATCGTGCTCCCTTGCGGTACTTGCTATTAGAGGTCTAACCTCTCTGGTTTTGCATGGCCAGATTTAGAGCCGGTCCCTGAGGATCCAGCTTACTTCTACCTCCAAGATGGTCAACACTAGAGGGATGATCGCAGGAGGACTCGAGTGGGTTTCTTACTTCCCCGCCCGTTTTGTTATCTACTTTATACTTTGTCGTTTGGCACCGACATGTTAGTCGGATTGTCTTGTACCTACTTTTGCATAATTGTAACTAAGTCAGGCTGCAGCTGCTAACAATTGTGTATACTTACTACATCATCTGGCTGTATTTTGTAAAGCCAGATATCAAGAACATTTTGACTGAGCGTTTGGGACGCCTTACTGCTTTATCTCACATGTTCTCTATTTCTGTTTCTTGTTTGAATGATTGAGACAATAGAAGTAAAGTGACCATAGGTAGACTTTCATGTAGTATGCACCCCCTCGTCTTGTAGACAGCATTGATCGTATTATACGGTATTCATCTACCCGTAATACGTAGCTGGCTGAGTCATTCCCCCGCTCTCCAGTATTCTGGTTCTGGGGCGTGACAGATTAAAATCCTTTTTTTTCATAGTTCTCTTCCAAAACTAGAGTAATATTTCATATCATATTGTGTTTTTGGATTTCTTTCTTGGATTCCAAGTTGGTAAACTCTCTATTGATTATTTTTGAATTCATTTAGTTTTATCAACTATATTGTGTTTTGACAAGCCATCTTCTTATTTGGTATTCTACATTGAGTATGTAGTTTTTTAAACTTGTATTTACACACTTTTCCATTTTTTTTATTAGTATATCTTGATCATGATTGTCTATGTCTTCCCCATGCTTTGATTGATATGCTTGAGATTGATTTCATCTTATCTCTTAGTGCGGGAGAGCCTTATTTTTTGTCATATCAAAGTAGTAGAAGTAAGTTTAAGTATGTATTAATGTAACATGCTATTAGTGATATTTATTTTTTCTTCTGCTTTTACATTAGTGATACATACTTCTATAATATCTACTTAATCTTAACCGAGTTGCTATAATCAAAAAGGGGGAGATTGTTAACCCAATGATCTAACTATGTTTTTTATTATAATTATTCGATTAAGTTTAACATTATGATTATCACTAATATTTATGCTATTGTAAACCCCCTAAATTTTTGCTATAATTTTAAATTTTTATTTATTTGTTTGGCATTGGTTTGATTTTCGTATTGTACGTCGAGTGTGAATATGTGTGAGGTACATAATTCTAGAAAAATGTTTTGATTATAGATTTTTATAGTTTCAAAATAATATATAATAATTAAATTTCTTTCCTTAAAGTTGTGAAAAGGGTCGCGTCGAGATTTCTAAAACATGATTTTATTTTATTATTATAAAAAGGCGAGTTTATTTTATTGGTGATTTAGAAAACTATGTTTCATATAAAAATATTTTCTTCTCATACAAATACGTAAGATGTAATTCATATATAAACTGATTTTTGAAATTATTTTATTAAATATTTTAACTTACTAAAAATTTATTTCAAATAGTTTAGTATTTATTATCATTTTCAAAATTTAATTATTAATATTACACTACTAAAATAAGGCAAATTAGCGACGTCAGGATACGTCGCTAATTGAGAAAAATTCGTCGCTAATCGTAATTAGCGACGACTTTAGCGACGAAATATGAAGGTCGCGAAAAAGCTAGTCGCTGACGACAAATTCGTCGCCCTCCGTTGCTGTTTGCGACGTCAACACAATGTCGCTGGATCGTCGCAAAATTAGAGAGCGACTTCGAGTTGCGCAGGATCGACATCGTCATTGGGCGGACCATCATCGTAGGCCGCTAGAGTTTTCTATTGGAGACCAAGTATTCTTACGGATCTCACCTACCCGTGGGGTCATTAGATTTGGCGTTCGCGGGAAGTTGAGTCCGCGGTACGTGGGCCCATTTATTATCCTTGATAGGGTGGGCGATGTTGCTTATCGTTTATCCCTTCCGCCTTCGTTACGAGAGGTACATGACATGTTTCATGTATCTCAGCTGCGAATGTATGTATCGGACCCAAGCCATATCCTTGATCATTCTGAGCTGGTTGTTGGTACCAACCTGTCTTATGAGGAACAGCCTGTGTCTATTTTGGACCAAAGAAAAAAGATACTCAAGAACCGAACAATTAGTCTTGTCCGGGTTGCTTGGGGTCATCACTCATTAGGAGAGTCAACGTGGGAATGTGAGGATGATATCCGATCACGGTATCCACATCTGTTTGACTCACAAGGTATATTTCTTCCCGTGTACCTTGATTGTCTTAACTCCGCATGCTAGTCGCCCTATGAGTAGAAATTACTTGATATCGTAGATTGTTAAATATAGATATATTACTTGCTATGGACATTGTAAAATGATTGCTTGCTCAAATTGCTTGTACTAGTTTGGCCTTGATATTCCTATCCTGCTTGGATTTAAAATTTTGAGGACAAAATTTTTCTAAGGAGGGTAGAGATGTCACTCCCCGTTCCCAGAATACGTATTTTTAATACATGTACTGCTTTAATATATTTATTTAAATATTTATCATGTATTATTTTGTATTTAAATCTCTTTAAATTCATGTTAATTAATTTCTTGCAATTAATTTTCTGTATTTTACTTTCTGCTTTTATTCTCTGCTTTAGCTTACTTTAGGTTTGGCCTAGGTTGGTTTATTTTCGGGTTATGGTGGTTCATCATGAACCGAACCCACCATCACCATTTAAAGCCCCAATCCTTTCTCTCTCTCTTCATTACTTCTCCTTCTCATTTACTCTTCTTCTTCTTCATAACTCCCTCTACCTACCAACTCGTAGGCAATGCAACTTGCTTCCACAAGAGAGCCCATTTTTATTGTTCCATTGGCTTCTCCTCATGCTTCTAAGACACATTAGAACTTGTCATTTTCCATTTTGAGGCTTTAATTTTTGTAGATCTAGAAATTAGTTATTTTTGGATTTTGGTGGTTTTAATCTATCAAACTTCTTTGTTTTCAAGTTTTGATGGTTCCATGTTGTAGATAATTTTATTCTACCCAATTTTGACCTTTGAAAAGTTGGATTTGGACTTATTTTGACCAAGTTATGGACTTTTGAAGCTTTGGGTTCAACCATGGAGTTCTTGCTGATTTGGAGAAGACAGTGAGCAGTGTGCGCGAGCTTTTTAGCTTGCGCCACTGAGCTGCGTGCGCTCTTTAGCGCAGCACAGTCTGACTCATATGCTGCCTTTTGGAGGCGTATGTCTTGCATACGCTGCCTTGATGAGGAGTCGTATGGAGTACATACGCTGCCTTGATGAGGAGTCGTATGGAGTACATACGCTGCCTTGAAGAGGAGTCGTATGGAGTCCATACGCTGCCTCTTGGAGACGTATGTCTTGCCTACGCTGACTTGAGCGTAGCCTGACTTGAGCGTAGCCTGACTTGAGCGTAGTCATGATATGTTAATATTTCTGTTAAATATAGATTGTTACGTAGGATGTACCATGTGTCGTGAATTGAGTTATAGATACCCCGATTGACTGGAATTAAATCCTGAGAGTTGTAGACTCGACCCCACTGAATACTAGTTGACTTTCATGCCTTGTCACCATTGATAATGATTGTGACCTTGACTAATAATTGATCATGCGTTCCTAGTTGGAACTAAGAGACTGGCTAGTCGTCTTTTTGAATTGAATGAATGAGACACATTCATATTAATTATGAACTATTGAAATCGACTGGCTAGTCCCGAATATTGGCATACAGGTACATACAGTCTTCAATTCATTTATTATTTATTTATCTTACCAAAGAAGCATGTGTACTTTATGGTCAAGGCATGATTACTCCGTGGTTAGTTTTGATTGTTGCATTACGCTATGTAAGACCTACAACCTGACCGCACTGGTATCATTGTAGAGTTGTGCATATCGTACCCCGTACGAAAGTACTCATTCTGAATGACCATGATCCACGGCATGGTACTTCACTCAACGTAGAGACTATTAAGTTAAATAAAATAATGATTGCATGGAGAGAATGGATTCCCGAGTTCTTACATGGCAGCCCTCTTGGGACTAGTAGTGCCCGACAGGCCGGTTGGTCCCCAGAGATACTGCAAATCTGTCACACGGGCAGGGAGCGGTATCTGGTTATATTATCTATTGAATATTGTATATTAATGACGGGCGTCCCGCTGGGACTCGTCTAATTCATGATTGGCGCAATTGATTGACTGGATAAACTAGCCTTGCTTGCGCATAGTAAGAACTGAGAAATCCTTTATTGCATAATTCCAGGATAACTTGGGACTCACAATAGCAAGCCGTAGTAGTTGCCTGGCCGTTTAAATTGATTTGTTTGTGTACTGTACCTACTCTGTTACTTAACTGAGATGATCAGAATGTCAGGACATGACGGGCCAACTTCTGTCCTTGTTTGGTTGGGAGGTTGGTTCGAAGTGTCGTGATGTTGTGTGAGTCATAGTAGATAGCAGAGATCTATTATCATATTCTCTTATTACTGGCTTCATTCCTCATATCGTGCTCCCTTGCGGTACTTGCTATTAGAGGTCTAACCTCTCTGGTTTTGCATGGCCAGATTTAGAGCCGGTCCCTGAGGATCCAGCTTACTTCTACCTCCAAGATGGTCAACACTAGAGGGATGATCGCAGGAGGACTCGAGTGGGTTTCTTACTTCCCCGCCCGTTTTGTTATCTACTTTATACTTTGTCGTTTGGCACCGACATGTTAGTCGGATTGTCTTGTACCTACTTTTGCATAATTGTAACTAAGTCAGGCTGCAGCTGCTAACAATTGTGTATACTTACTACATCATCTGGCTGTATTTTGTAAAGCCAGATATCAAGAACATTTTGACTGAGCGTTTGGGACGCCTTACTGCTTTATCTCACATGTTCTCTATTTCTGTTTCTTGTTTGAATGATTGAGACAATAGAAGTAAAGTGACCATAGGTAGACTTTCATGTAGTATGCACCCCCTCGTCTTGTAGACAGCATTGATCGTATTATACGGTATTCATCTACCCGTAATACGTAGCTGGCTGAGTCATTCCCCCGCTCTCCAGTATTCTGGTTCTGGGGCGTGACAGATTGAAATCCTTTTTTTTCATAGTTCTCTTCCAAAACTAGAGTAATATTTCATATCATATTGTGTTTTTGGATTTCTTCCTTGGATTCCAAGTTGGTAAACTATCTATTGATTATTTTTGAATTCATTTAGTTTTATCAACTATATTGTGTTTTGACAAGCCATCTTCTTATTTGGTATTCTACATTGAGTATGTAGTTTTTTAAACTTGTATTTACACACTTTTCCATTTTTTTTATTAGTATATCTTGATCATGATTGTCTATGTCTTCCCCATGCTTTGATTGATATGCTTGAGATTGATTTCATCTTATCTCTTAGTGCGGGAGAGCCTTATTTTTTGTCATATCAAAGTAGTAGAAGTAAGTTTAAGTATGTATTAATGTAACATGCTATTAGTGATATTTATTTTTTCTTCTGCTTTTACATTAGTGATACATACTTCTATAATATCTACTTAATCTTAACCGAGTTGCTATAATCAAAAAGGGGGAGATTGTTAACCCAATGATCTAACTATGTTTTTTATTATAATTATTCGATTAAGTTTAACATTATGATTATCACTAATATTTATGCTATTGTAAACCCCCTAAATTTTTGCTATAATTTTAAATTTTTATTTATTTGTTTGGCATTGGTTTGATTTTCGTATTGTACGTCGAGTGTGAATATGTGTGAGGTACATAATTCTAGAAAAATGTTTTGATTATAGATTTTTATAGTTTCAAAATAATATATAATAATTAAATTTCTTTCCTTAAAGTTGTGAAAAGGGTCGCGTCGAGATTTCTAAAACATGATTTTATTTTATTATTATAAAAAGGCGAGTTTATTTTATTGGTGATTTAGAAAACTATGTTTCATATAAAAATATCTTCTTCTCATACAAATACGTAAGATGTAATTCATATATAAACTGATTTTTGAAATTATTTTATTAAATATTTTAACTTACTAAAAATTTATTTCAAATAGTTTAGTATTTATTATCATTTTCAAAATTTAATTATTAATATTACACTACTAAAATAAGGCAAATTAGCGACGTCAGGATACGTCGCTAATTGAGAAAAATTCGTCGCTAATCGTAATTAGCGACGACTTTAGCGACGAAATATGAAGGTCGCGAAAAAGCTAGTCGCTGACGACAAATTCGTCGCCCTCCGTTGCTGTTTGCGACGTCAACACAATGTCGCTGGATCGTCGCAAAATTAGCGACGGAGGGCGACAAAATTGTACGTCGCCAAATTAGCGACGTAGTGCGACTACTTAGCGACATTATTTCTCTTTATGTCATGACATGGCATGCCTGCCACGTTAGCAGTGTAGCAACGTACAACGACCAAATTAGCGACGTCAACTCTCTGTCACGTCAACTACTGAGCGACGGACTGCGACGGATAGCGACGTAACGACGCTAATTAGCGACGTCAGGATACGTCGCTATACGTCGCAGACCGTCGCTATACGTCGCAGATATTATAAAAAATTAAAAAAAGATATAATGTGTATTTTTGTTATGTTGTGTGTCTGTGTTTACAGTGTATGTGAAGTACAGTGTTTGAACCATCGACAGTTTCGCTTACTGTTCTATGTTTTATCTTGGATAGATAGAGCAACAGTTCAGGGTGCACTTCTCAGAGCTTCCTCTTCACGTCCTTCACCTTCTCGGGATCCTTTACGACGTCCCAAGAAAGTGAATGATGTGAAAATGAAGCTCTCAGAAGTACATCCTGAACTGTTGCTCTTTCTGTCCAAGATAAAATATACAACAGTAATCAAAACTATCGATGGTTCCGAACACTGCATTTCACATACACTGTAAACACAGACACACATCATCACAAAAATATACATTATATTTTTTTAAAATTTGGGCAGAACCTCCTTTGTATATCAGATCATCGCTTATAACCCAGCGTAGGTATATTTGTCATCCCCGTCGCAGATATCATCATAATTAACAGTCTCTCATCATAACAGTCTACAACTAATAGATGAATAACAGTCTCCCATCATAACAGTCTACAACTAAATATCATACATGTACTCAATGAAAATACCAACAAAGTAAATATCACAAACATACATGTCCAACAAACATACATGTCCAACAGAGTCAAATAAGAATGAAAATCAGTGTACCAATGATCAATGGGCCCATAGGGCCAATACATACAAAGATGATTAAAAAATCTACTGGATCACTGAGGACCCCTGCTGCGCATCTGAGATAGCATGTACTCATACTGCTCCTATGTGAGCTGTACCATAGGGGCAGTAGGAGGCAGTGCAACGTCTGGAGTCGGCACCGTCGATGGACCGGGAGGACGTATCTGCTCCAGCTCTCACAGTCGCTCAGCATGCGCAGCAAGGGTACTCACCATCCTCTGAGAACTCTCCTCAATCGAAGTATGTATCTGAGTGAGTGAGGCAGACATGGTCCTCTGCGATCCCTCCAGCTCGACCTATCTATGCTCTGTGCGCTCCGTAGACTGCGTGTGCAAGCTGGCAGCGACGGAGGGACCGTGCGTGCACAATCGTAATGAAGATGCGGTTTTGTCTGATACTTGAGTTTTGCAATGTAATGTGAACTATTCGGGTTTTCATTTGATTTTTAGTTTTCAAATTCCTAAACTATTTTCACTGATACTCGAGTATGTAATCTGGTTTGGTCAAGCCTTAGTTAAAGGTCAGAAATAGTCAACTAGTCCTTTCTAAGTCATAAAACCCAATCCTAGGACCTATAGGTGAATCCCTGGATGACATTGATACTCTAGCTAGTGTCTATATATATATATATATATATATATATATATATATATATATATATATTCACACGTACTCTTCAATAACTCACTCAAAGACAAGCATACACTCACATGTATATATCAAATCCTCAATCTAAGCTATGCATAAATCCACCTATCTATATAACACCTATAGATATCCTATGCAAAGTATCCCTCAAGGTAAAATATCAACTCAACTAATACTCTCCTCCTCCTCCACCTCCTTACACTCACAAATCCTAACCACAACCTCACTTCAACTCTCTACTAATACCAAACCATATTCCTATGCTACTGCTGCTGATAACACATTCCTAAGCCTACTGTATTTGACTGTCCATGCCAAATCAAGGCAACGCCAAGGCAGGGCAAATGCTATGCCACTGCCGCTGCAAATATCTACTCATTGCAAACAGTCACTGAGCTAAAGCCACACTGCAACCCACTACACTAGTCTACTAAACCTAGATCAATTGAAAACCAAATATCCCAAAATCAACATAACCCTATACTCTAACTCCCACAGCTCATATACTTATATACATAGGTATATCAACTCAAATACATACATATAATCCTATAATCCTTGCCCTCTCTAGTACAGTACATCAAAGTATCAATTCAAAATATCAAACTCAAAATTAAACCCAAACCTATAACTCGAATACAACACATACTACTATATTAAATCTCTAATACATATGTATATCTATGAATATAACAAAACATTCAAAATCCTAAAATATAATGCAAAAAACCGTGTGAGTGACAGAGGGGGTATGTGTGTGTGTGTCCGCACACCACACGTGTCTAGGGGTATGTGTGTGTGTGACACACGTGTCTACTCGTGTCCAAACGAGGTCAAAATCGTGTCTAGATAGCTAGGGCTAGGGTTAGGGTTTACCTGAGGGCGGCTCGGTCGAAATTGGGAGGCGGCAAGGAGGGGGGCTTCGTCGGAAGAGGGAGGCGGCGAGGAGGGGGGCTTCGTCGGAGAAGAGCTTCGTCGGAGGAGAAAAATTTTAGAAAAATTTTGGGAGAGAAAGAAGGGGAAAATAAAAGTTTCGAAAGGGATATATTAAAACATTAGCGACGTCTGAATTAGATGTCGCTGAACGTCGCTAAGGAGCGACATAACTCAAGTCACGTCGCTGAACGTCGCTATTCAGCGACGTAATTTAACTCTTGTCGCTGAACGTCGCTATTCAGCGACGATTTGCGATGTCTATCAAAATGAGTCGCTTTATTCAATATTTAGCGACGTTATTTTATTCCGTCGCTAAATTACATCGCTAATAGAGCATATTTTAGTAGTGTTATTTTTAGAAAAGATAATTTGAAATTTTTATGATAACTTAAACTGGGATTAAATTTTTATTTTTTAAATTTATGTGAACTATCTATATTTGAGTTGATTTAGATATATTTGGATTTGAATTAGATTTAGATTTGATCTTGATTTAATTGATTGATTTAAACTAAAATGGTGATATATCTAAGGGGATTTAAATTTTTATCCTACTCCTTATCCAACAAGGAGCTTCACCTCTATATATAGGGAACCGCCTCATGATTTCTTCCACAATAATTTCGACAAATTTCCACCACAACATGATACATCGTGTCGGTGTCCAACTCCAATAGATTATCTTTGTATATATACATCATCCCCTTCGTGTCGACAATCCCGACACAATCTCCGATCCCTAACCTAAGCCTAACCATGGGCCAGCCAACCATATCCAGCACCCATCCACCGTTCCGCCTCCTGTTTGCCGCAACACCCTCTTCTCCCACACCAGCCCCCTCTTCCGACCAAAACGGCATAGCCCCGAACCTCGTTCTCCCTGACCGACCCTCCGACCTAACACCATTGCCGCCGCCAACGACCCAGCCCAACTCTCTCAACCACCCCGGCCAACGGCCGCAGACCCGATCCCCCCAACACTAGAAACACCCATCACCACCGAGCCACTCTCATCGCCCGCCACGCACTGGCCAACCAGAGTGCACCTACCACCATCATCACCTGACAGCAACACGACCCCCTGTTCCCGGCTAAATCCCCACATCACCGGCCACTGTCGTTCCCCTAAATCGACCCAGCCACCATGGACGGTCACACCCTGACCACCGTGCCAAGCACTCCTACCACCACTGCCATCGCCAAACCATCTTCCCCAATGCCACCACCGTGGTGCGGCCACCCGCCACAGTCCGCACAGCCAACCACCGTGGCTACCGCCACGGCAGCCCATAACCAACACCATCAAATACATAAGCAAAGAAAACCACACACATACACCACCTTCACCATCACTCACCTGCCACGGCGTCTTGTCGCCGCCGACCCGCATACCGACCCCACCACGAGCCCCGGCCCCTTAACCCAGGGCCACCTGTCCGCAGCTGTCCGCGAGAAGACATCCGCAACCGCCGGCGGTTGCCAACGCCGGGGCCGTCGCCGTGCTCTCCTCCGGACAACGCACGAGCCTCCGGAGGATAACTGCTCGTCGTCACGCTGCGCTGGAACCTCCCGATCTGGTCAAGCATCCACTCCACCTCTCTCCAGCCGGCGCCTCCCAGCAGGCGTTGCTCGTGGCCTGGGCTAGCACCACCGGATCGATGACTCCCCCAACCAACCGGACCCCCATCCCTTCGCACTGGTAACCCTTTCCCGCTTCTCTTCCTCTCCTCACAATTCTCACCCTTGCTAGCCTGTGTGTTTTTTTTATCAATAGCTCCCTCTCTCTTTCTTTGGTTAATCCATCTGCATTTCTTTGGCTACTTAATCAATTTGGCTTCGTATAGTCACCTCAACAGCGGCTTACTGGGAGGGGTAGGTAGTTTAATGGGTTTTGTGTTATTTTACATTTATATTCTTTTATTTTATTATATTAGTATGTAATCATTTTTTGCTGCTGCCAGCAGTGCTACAGTACTAAATTAGATTTTACCATTACTTATTTCAGCAGTATTATTTATAATATATATATATATATATATATTCTAAAAATTATTTCGTAACAAAAATATTAAATTTGCTCTTGGCCCTAGATTTTCAAAAGTTCAATTAACCTTAGAAAATTTTTCTAGATATATATCCTTCAAAAAAAATATTTTAATAAGGAAAACATATCTTACCTACCTAAAATGTATTTTGACAAACTAAGTTTCGCCTAGAACGACATTTGCATTTTAAAGTATTTTTCCTAAAATTATTTTAATTAATAAAAAAGGGTAACTTCCAAACAAAAACTTATTTTTCGAGTATGTATTTTATCTACAATTATTTTGGGGATAACAAGATATATTTTTCCAAGCATTATTATATATATTTTTATCGTTTATCCAACGACCTTCGATTATCCTTTTGTCCGTGACTATCCGTGACTAATCTTCTTTTTCCTATTCCTCCGCCAATTTTGTATCTCCTTCTGTCGACCCTAGCTAACTTGACTATTTTGGACCCGATGGAACAGCTCGTGCCATCACCAGAGGCCATCTTGCGTAGTTGTAACACCGAAGTCAACTTTATGCCAACATGATCATCACACCACACCAGGCGTCCTACCAGGCAAGATACCTTGCCATTAGCTATTTATTTTACTTTAGCTCATATTCATGCATTTATTCATTATTTATTTTTGGCTTAATTGCTTATTGCTACCCTCAACTATTCCACTTTTCAAGTTAATATCCTAAACTTTTTTTCGTAACAGATTGATACCTCAACTATAATTAGACTACTTAGTACCCTAACGACGTTAACAACAAAGATAAAAAGACGAAAAAGCCCTTGCTCTCTTAAAGATCTTGTACGAATAGAAAGAAAAGTTAGGACCGGTTTAATTAGAAATTTCGAAAGAAAGAAAGTCTCTCTCTCTCTCATTTGATCTTCACCCGATCCCAAAGAAGGTGAAATCTCTACACATTTCTCATGCCATCTCCATCTCTAAGCATTTGATCTTAGGGTTTTAATTTTTTAATTTTGTGATTTAGGATTTCTGACATTTTTCTAAATTAGGTTTTTTCGAGCTATGTACGTTTGTAATCCACAATTTTCGTGTTAGACTGCATATAGGAATTGAGAGTAGATGAGAGAATATGTAGAAAGAAAATAGACTACAAAAAAATTAGTAGAAAAAACTGAAAGAGAATGGACTAGGGCATATAGAAATTGAGAGTAGATTAGACATTATGTACAAAGAAAATAGACTACAAAAATTAGGAGAAAATTTTGAAAGAGAATGGACTAGAGCTAAGGCTAGGGCATCACCGGACAGCAGATGGGGAAAAAAATTTGTAACTTTGACTAAATTTCTCTTTCTTGAAAGAGAATTAGCTTTTAAAATAATAATCAGGGCTATTCTCGTCCAAAAAAATTAACTTTTACGAGCACAGACGGAAAAACTAACCCCTGGACGACGGAGGGTACCAACTTGAACATATTGAATAGTTAAGGTATCAATCTGTTACGAAAAAAAGTTTAGGGTATCAACTTGAAAAAGTGTGATAGTTGAGGGTAGCAATAAGCAATTAAGCCTATATTTTTCTGCAAAATAAACTGTGCTACACTGTCATGATTAGATAGATTTTACTTTGTAGTTATATTTCCCATACTTATTATTTTTATGCAAATCAACCTTAGATTTAAGGGACCACCCTTGTTGTGTTGCATTCATAGGCCTTGACACGTTATGCCACGAAGTCGCGAGTCGCATATAGAACTCGGACATGCGTGATTGGCTGGCCACCAGTACGTATAAGCTGTGCGATAGGATTAACCGCTAATAGTGTTTGCATGATTAGTTTGACTTAGCGGTTAATAGAGGTTCTGTGTTGTGGATACAACATAGTAGGTATTGGACGGGGAGGACAATACCTTAGCGTATGGGCTACTATACACTTTACTTTTTGTAACCCGTGAGCTCCGTCGGAGACGCGGGTGAGATTACCCATGGATACTGACGGCCACTGACATTCTGCGAAACGTTATGCTCTCCTGGGCCTCTGGTGCCCAAGGGGGGACCATGCCGATCCCATTTTAGCCAGGGCCCATGCATTGGAGGATGTTCTTAAAACTGCATACACTTAGACTGGTTAGGCTAACTTATCCGTTAGGTATGAGTACTCTTGGTTTAGGTACTTGTATCTGACTGTGGCTTGGAACAGTAACTTGTCGCGGACTAGTTTGCCACATCTTGTCCTTGTTTGGTTGTAGGTGTGGCTTACTATTTCGATGAGAAGGTGTTAAACCTTGTTGTGGTCCGGATACCATATTAGATTCGTGACTTGGAAAAATACTTCATCGTGGGTTAGTGTACCATCTCATGTCCTTGTTTGGTTGGGGGGATGGTACGATAATTCAATGGTGGAGTACTAGACCATGATATGATCCAATTTGACTTATTTATTGAGCAGTTTATATTCAGTATTATGGCATGATATTATGTGTCTTGTTACGTCCCTCTGAGGACCTGGTGATCTCTCTAGGTGTGTGTTCTTGTCTTCCGCAGGTATTCTAGCCAAGATCGTGATCTTCTCCATCCCTTCGAAGATGACGTGTCTTGGATCTTTCTTTCTACCTTCGATAAAATATTTCATATGTCATGTACTTATTTTCTTTAAATTGGTTGATAGTGGATGTGTTTCCACCCAACATATTGTACAAAGACAATTCATGGTTATTATATGCTATATTTTATTCTTTCATGTGGATGAGATTAGTTAGTTGTGGTTTTACTGCATTTACAACTTACGTATATTTATTATACGACTGACATGTCTATGTTCCTAGTCCAACGTATTTTAAGACTGGGGCATTACAGCTATTACTATAGTATTGATACTTAGCATAGTCCTAATGAGCATTAATTTGTCATACTTGCTACAATATATATTGATTTGTTCGTCTAACATGTATTTGCAGAAAAGCAATAAGCAAGATCAACTTGGACATGCAATAAAGAAATCAAGGTGGGCCAAAGACGACGGTATCCCACAATAATTCTCTGAACCACCCGACGACATCTCCGGAGCCACGCGCTCGGGGGTTCCGCTGTCCGATTAGCGGACGGAGGTCGAGGGGGCAGTGCCCCACATAGGGGTTTGGGGACGAAGCCCCTGAAAGGTATTCAGTTTTCACAAACTGGATATCTTCGGAAAACTGTCGTAAAGAAAAAAAGCCATTATCTATCAAAGAAAGAAGCCAAGTCATGCCATAATTATTTCAAGACTCTAAAGAAGCCTGCACCTGCTTGACTATATCTGAAGTTTGTAATGAGTCTTAGGAATAATTGTAAACACAAGAAATGGATGACAAAATCAAAATTAATGGTAGAAAATAACCCTGTATTACTTTTTGATAAACAAGAGAACAATCCTAAGAATTTCTGCAGTAATTCGAAGGATAATCCGAATTGTTATCGTTTGGATTCCAACGGTCGAATCATGTCCCATTGATGATCCCAAATAGTCGTTGCACGGTGTAGGAGGATAATCCAAAGGATTTTCGAGGAAATCCTTGGGATTATCCTTCTGCAGACAGAAAGTTACTATTTAGCACTTTTCAATACTTTGTTATAAATAGCCTTGAACTCCTTCATTCAAGATAGATGCTTTGAGCCTAAAAATTTCTAAACCACCAAAGCCTATCCACAAACAACTCTATAAAGCTTTCATTTGCTATCCACAAATTGTGTTAGAGTTATTGAGTTGTAAAAGAGAGATCTTCATCTTGTTGTAAGAAGATCAAAAACCTTCTTGTGAAAATGTTGAAGTTGGTGAGTCTTCGGATAAAAGCTCTCGGTTGAAGTTGGAGAGTCTTCGGATAAAAGCTCTCGGTTTGAAGTCGGAGAGGCCTTCGGATAAAAGCTCTCGTGTAAAAAGTGGGTGAGCCTTCGGATAAAAACTCACGTTGTACTATTTGCGATAATAGTGGATTAAAGCCGGAGAGAGTTCCAGGACTAGAGTGTCCCTCGGGTGGATACTAGGATACATCGGGTGTCGATATTGTTTTTGCTTCTTCTTGTAGTGCCCTGTCTCGCTAAGTCAATCGGAGGAATCGAAACGCCAACGGCATTCGGACTTAGCCTTGCAATGGCTGCTCGAAGACTCGCTCGATCGAGGCGACTCCTTGCTCAGGTGGGGTAGTTTCGGTGAACTTGCCTCATCTTAGCCTTCATATAATAAATCAAATATTTTCAACTTGCACAAGTTAGGCTTGATAATAAAAGAGACGCATCCACATAGCTAAGGGAATAATTTCGAAGGGTCGGAATGTGTTAGAACATAGAAAAAAGGTCCCACGGTCTGCTTAGAAGTCTGCTCAGCGTGCTTTCAAAATGACACTCGGTCCTTCGTCCCGTGGCTTGGGAGAAGGAAGTTGGCCTAAGTTGCTAAGTTGCCACAATGCTAGAATTAGCCTAAGTTATAGGCGTGGCCCGCGTGAATGCTTGATAAAGCATGCACGGCTCCGTCGTCCAAGGCATGGCATAGCCTTCGCCTGTCCCGTGGTTTAAGTCATCTTGCACGGCTTGTAGCTTAAGTCTAGGCACCCAAAAGGTTTGGTTGATCAAGTCGAGCGCGTGCACAGTACTTCTCTCGATGCAAAGCTTGGCGTAGCCTTTGTTCATCAAGTCATTGCTCGAATAAGTTAGACAAAAGTTTTGCTGGGCTATCGAAGTCATAGCAAGCACTGTCCCCTGTTGCCTGCGGTTGTCAAGTCACATAATCCCACGAGAACAAGGCTCGTCATATAAAGTATATGACTTGAATGATAGCTCGCCTAGAGAATAAGATCTTTCTAAGGCACGAGCCACGGTAGGTTTAGTGAAAAGCATACCACGGGCAAAGGAAGTTCACGAGATTGGTCCCGCTACTTGGTAGTCTCGATAAGTCTCGATAAGGAAGTTCACGAGATCAGTACCGCTACTTGGGAGTCTCGATAAGTCGCGATAAGGATGCACACGAGATCGGTCCCGCTACTTGGAAGTCTCGATAAGTCTCGATAAGGAAGTTTACGAGATCGATCCTGCTACTTGGGAGCCTCGATAAGTCTCGATAAGAAAGCACATGAGATCGGTCCCGCTACTTAGGAGTATCGATAAGCCTCGATAAGGAAGTTCACGAGATCGATCCCGCTACTTGGGAGTCTCGATAGAAATTTGGAAAGCATGGTCATGAATAAGGAAGGACTTGATAGATCGAGTTGAGTCTTGCATGATCATTGGACAACTTGCGCGCAAGGACAAATTCCTCGAGCGATCCCAGGGCGCCGGATTCGTGTCGGCCTAGGAGGAATTATAGATATTTTACGGCCTTCATCGACGGTACGACTCGATTGAAGTGAACCGTTATAATATAGGCTGCGGGTCATTCGGTGGAAGTTCGTATCTCGCCACGCGAAGGGTCACCGTTGCAAAGATCCAGGATAGCTTGACATTGCTAGTGACCACTTATATAGATGTATCGGCATAAGAGCGGCTATCCGCGTGTATGACTTTGGATTGTGTCGAGTACTAGCAGGTTATGAGTTAGTTTAACAAGTTACGCCTATAGCAAGCGCTAACCTTGAATCGACATGGGTTAGGGTGTGCACGGTTGCATCACCAATCTAGAGCCTAAGAGTTGTCTATAGCAAAGATGCGTGCTTCGGCATAAATGTGGCCTCGTCTCGAGTTAAGTCAGGAAGGGCCGTAAGGCAAGTTGATTAAATCTGGTTGATACTTGGGAGGCACGACCTCGATCTTAAGGCACGACCAAGTGTATTGGCACGACCAGCACGAGTCGCCCCTTGACGTCATTGACACAAAAATGGCTAGAGGCACATAAAGAGAAGTGAAAGTCTTGGCACGGTCGAGTTGCATGAGTTTTTACTCGGCGAGGCACTGCCTCGAATATATTGAAGTCACGAATAGAGTATAGCACGACCCTGTCGTTGCGCAGCCAAGTGTAGGTCAAGGCGACTTTGTCCTAAAATTGATCCTAAGGCAAGACTAGCAAGACAATCAAAAAGGGATTAAGCTGCACAAAGTAAATGAATGTGTCAGTTTTGTATGGGTGGGCGAGGAGCTCACTCCACTAGTACAGTTGTGTACTGACACCCACACAGTTTTTATGTGCAGGCACAGGTAGAAGCTCGTGGCGCAGAGCTCGTTTAGATGCGTCGAGGCACGGAGTTCCTTGGCAATTCAAAGCGTGCGGCCGCGTGAAGTCAAGACTTATACGGGACATAATGTATGGACGTTGCCTTCCGAAGAATCCGCTAGCTCAAGCATTGTATCGAGAAGTGAGAGAGAGCAGAGTGACTTGTAAAATGAGAGAAAAGTTAGCTTGAGAGACTTGTAATCATGGCCTTGCTCCCCATTGTAATCTTATTGTTCAATCAATAAAGAGCACTTTTGAATAACTTGTGTTTTGCTTCTAAATTTTTGCTACATATTCAATATTTCTGCTTGGAACTTCTGTGCGACGACCCCATTGCAGTCGCTGTAATCGGCCGTTATGAAACTGTCTTGCATGAGCACAATCTAGGCTCGTACGGCATCACGCCTTAGCGAGGATGATCGCTCCTACGGAAGCGGGGCATGACATAATGGTATCAGAGTACGGCTTTATGTCCTTGGACTTCATGTCGATCTCTCAGTTTTGAAAGCTTGTCGTTGATAAAGAAGTGTGCGCTCTCTCTCAAATGTCCCGCGGCATGTCCATACAATAAGTTTAAATATTTTTAAAAGCTCGTACAAGTGTTCAATCGAACGCATCGGTAGGCGATGACCTTTGTGCCGAACGATGTCAAACTTGATTTGATAGAAAACACATGCTAAAGTTAGCAAGTCGTGTGCGTGCCTAAATAGTCCTATGTCGACATTAGCAAGTGAGCGTGCAAAATTAGAGTATAATCTATACGGGATAGCTATGTACACAGCCTTTTGGCTAAGTAGTGTCGCGTGTCTCCCACCTAGACTTTTTGGTGCAAACAAATAGCGAGCGATGTTAAGTACCGCTCGGTCGGGAATGGACATATACTTAGAGTGTATATCGATAGAAACACTATCAGACTAACGCTTACATATACACGGAAGATTGGTTTAGATTTTGAGAAATTGTGCGAACGATTTAATGCGTCGAGATGACGTGAGCGATTACGCTAGAGATTCGTCGAACGAATCTGAAAGATATTTTAGCAAATAATGCGAACGTGATTGTGGACAAAATTGGATGGCTCGAATCCTGAGTGGTGTATGGTCCGACTTGGAAATTATTCGAGCAAAATTGAGGATCAGGGGTAACAACGCGTATGTCGACGAGGCGATGCAATCGCGCAAAGCCTTAGAACGCGTCACGCTTAGTTGGTCGTGACTTCGTTTGTCCCGAACGAGATATTGTTCAGACAACTTGTGAATGGTCAACGCGAGTTAGGAAACGATATTGAATCAAGATTCAGAACGATAAATAAAAATGAATGTCTTGATCGAAAAAACCTAGAGGATCGCACTTACGATTTCGGATTTGGTCGAATAGAATCGTGGTATATCCAATTCGGACAATAGCATCAGTTGCATGACTCAGAGTTTATTGCAAAGGAAGATCGTCAGGTTACGTACATCATCGATGATATTGAGGCGTATCAAAGATCGATGTACGATAACTCGGGGGTACTCTAATTCGAGGAATGATGATCGTGTAAAATGTCATTGTTCCGATGGATGCTATACTCGGGATGTTGAAATGTGTCGAGGAAAAGATAGACTTGGCTCGAGGATTTTCTAGTTGAACGAATGACAGTCAGACTATCGAACTGAGATCTTGGCTTGGATGAAAATAAAATATTTGGATCGCTTCGACAATAACCACAACGTTGATGTTCTTGTCTTATGCGAGCGCAACTCCAGCCTCGCACATGCGTCATGTCAGGTTAGGGCGATCATTCTGCGTGAGCGCTGGTATTGTGATTCATACAGCGGGGGTGATCGAGCTTGCATGGCGTGGCAATTTGATTGCTTCGACTTATGGTTTGATGCGAAGGTGGACTCGAGAATGACTCAGTGTGCCTGATGATTGAACTTGAAGATTGAGTTGGTCCAATCCACGTATTGAGAATGAATTAATCTAGACTCAAGCAATAGTTACGCTCCAATAAGGACGATTATCCTGCGAGAACATGGCATGGTGATTCATGTCCAACGTAGATAATCGAACTTGCATGAGATTAGGGTGTAACAAATTATTTTGCTAGACGACCTTATGATCGAATACATGAATTGGCTAGAATTGGTGAATTGAACGGATTCGAATCTGTGCAACGTATGCCTTGATGCGAATTAGGTGATCATGCTCGATGTGTAGAAATCTGAGTGACACGAGCTTAGGTAGAAAACCCCGTATTATCGAGTTTGGTTTGACCCTAGGATTGGGGTCAGTGTTGGCATTATTGTTGGAAAACTATGATTCCAATTCTGACATTGACTTTAGCCTTGAGAAATGGCCTAGCAGGTTAGACGAGACGTCCATGTTGCAAGAGTTAGCATCGGAAGATTGATCTTGAGGATTGGTATGTATGGATAGAATGATTCTAGAGTATGAAATACCACTCACGAGGTTCGACTGGCATGCATATATTTCAGGGACGCCTGAATATGTGCACGATGCGACTCGAGTGAAAATGATAAATTCTTTATCATGCGGCTAGGCTAAAATGCATATATTTTGGAGACTCCTGAAATATGTGCACGATCTAATCAAGTGATGCATTGAATTCAAATAAGACTTGAGAAATGGAAAAGTATCGAGGAATGTGAAATTGTGTTGTAAAGAAACTGATAGTAGTGCGAGCATGGCTCGGATTGAGAAAACACATAGGTGAAGTTTATACGATAGACCTTGGATTAAATTGGTCTAAAAGTAAGTACTCAGTTAGTTTTGAGGACAAAACTTTTTCTGAGTGGTGTATGATGTAGTTCCCCATCCCTCTGAGTCAATCGGAGGAATCGAAATGCCGACGCCGTTCGGACTTAGCCTTACAACGGCTGCTCGAAGACTCGCTCGGTCGATGCGACTCCTTGCTCAGGTGGGGTAGTTTCGGTGAACTTGCCTCATCTTAGCCTTCACATAATAAATCGCATATTTTCAACTTGTACAAGTTAGGCTTGATAATAAAAGATACGCATCCACATAGCTAAGGGAATAATTCCGACGAATCGGAATGTGTTAGAACATGGAAAAAAGGTCCCACGGTCTGCTTAGAAGTCTGCTCAGCATGTTTTCAAAATGACACTCGATCCTTCGTCCCGTGGCTTGGGAGAAGAAAGTTGGCCTAAGTCGCCCGCGTGTGTCACGCCCCAAGAACAGAATACTGGCAAGTGGGGATAGACATGGCCAACTACACAATACCAAAGTACACCAGTACTCTAAAATCACGTATAAGCTGTCAAGACATGGGGGTTACTTCTACAAGCCAACAGTCGATCCTAGGTTAAGACAATCCTAGGTATCTCAATCACATACAATTATACAAGGTACAAGAAGTATGATCATCAGACATACAATAGTAAAGAGTCCCAAACCATATGTACATGGATGATCATGAAGCTAGTAATACAAAATGGAGAAACTAGCAAGAATATTAGTCATACATGATAGCTCTAGCTGTAGTCTAGAATATGCACATCATGTTAATGTCCGTAGGCTAAATGTCAAGGAACAAAACACGAGCTAAACACGTGCTCGGAGGCTAAACGCCATAAAAGAATAATATACATAACCAGTAGGAGAATAAAATGAGAAACCCACTTGGGTACTCTGGTGCTCTGGATGGTCACCGTCGAGTAGATGGTACGAAAGATCCTCTGGGCTTCTCTGTCAGATTTGGCCAAATAGAACCAGTGGGGTCAGATCCCCAATAGCAAGTACCACAAAGAAAGCCAAACTATGAACTAAAACCAGCAATCACTAACATCAACAATTAGAGAAATAAATAAGTAAGGGCAGATCGAGACTCATGTACTACCAATGCACTTATCCCGAACATAGGAAGACAATAAGTAAGCATCTTAGAGCATGAAGTAATTATCATGTGACATAACGTAAACTGTGGACTTGTGAATTAAACAGAGAACTTGTGACATAGCTAAACCATGTAAGAGAAATGGTACATGCAAACATGTACGGTAAGTGGAACATATGAGCATGTTAGATAACTGAGACTTGTGAGCATGTAAGAATTATAGAAAGACAATGATAAGTGGACTTAGGAACTAATTTGGAAGTCAAATTACAACCCTTAAACCAAACAAGGACCTGGGTTGTAATCCTTCTCCTGAATAAAACTTAGTCTCTAATCATTGTGCAGCATAAGGATCATGTAGAACATGTGAGTACTAAATAGGACGACAAGTGATAGGATAACTTAGGAACCATTCCGGAAGCCAAGTTACAATTCGTAAACCAAACAAGGACCGGGGTTGTAACCCTTCTCCTAAATAGAACTTTATCTCCGACCATTTATCGATGAAAGTAAGCATAAACCATAGTGTATTAAAATAAACATGTGGACACTGTGGACTGACTCCATCCATCAATCACGGTCAAGCAATGAGTACGGCTTGATACATTAGCTAACTAGGGTTATCATAAGCCTTGTTACTAGCAAGATCGATGCAATGAGGTATCCCTACGGCTACAAGCCTTGCAGACTATCCAGACGTAAGTTACAAGGATTTATAGTGGATACATCGCCCAGTAGACAAATGTATCCCATGTACATATAATAGTGGGTACATCGTCCAGGAGATAAATGTACCCTAAGAGAGTTATTAGGTGACTTGGGGGTGCAACACATGACAGTGTGCATATTACTTGTTTCATGAAGTGCCCCACATGACAATAGGCTAAAAATGTGCCCTACTCATCGGCAGGCTACAAGTCCATCAGAGAAGGCGTCCAGATAACGGGATTGCTTGTAGCCGGAATACCTACCTATATGAACTACTTGATCAATCTAGTCATTAATCCTAGCCAGATTCAGTATGAATCCCTGATCGTAGAAAATCAGAAATTCATGTCCTAGACATGATGCAATACAGAACATGTAGCTTGTACAAACACACTCAAGAGAAACACCCACGGTGTCCAAATTATTCATTACTTGTAAGCCAATAAAGCCGTCGTAACAGCATTCATGGTTCATGTCATGTCATATTATGTTACTTTTCTGGAGTATACCACGACGGGTCACTATCATGTTAAGAGTACTTGTTAGGGTGTGCCACGATGGGCCACAATCATGTTAAGCAAAGAAGTGACATATAACTTGAGTACACCGCAACGGGTCACTGTCGTGTTAAGCAAAGAAGAAAGACATATATTATGAATGCCCTACCACAGGTCACTATCATGTTAAGCAATCATAGATGTAAGAAAGCTTGTAGATAGATCTTGATAAAAGGTGCATCATAACATATGAGAAGGATAAATGAGGTAACTACTTGGCCTAAAACAACAATTGAATCTGTGCTAGTGTTAAGGGTATGAGAGGGGTGTTGGCCCAATGATTGTATCATATTTTTGAATATGGTTAATATGTTAAGTTTAGTATTTCATTATCACTAATCTTCATACTATCACTATAGCATTTCTACTTATACTTATATCTTTGGTGATATGTGCCCATTGGTTTACATCTTAGTGATATGAGCTTATCTATCTTAAATTTAATTGGGTTGCCAAAATCAAAACTATGTTTTTGATTGTGGTCATTCAATTAAGTTTAATCATTATGATATCACTAACATTTATGCCATCACCTTAGCACTTATACTTAAACTTTACATAGTCCTAATGTGCTTTAATTTATCATACTTGCTACTATGTATATTGCTTTGTTCGTCTAATATGTACATACAAAAAAGCAATAAGCAAGATCAATGTGGACATATGCAATGAAGAAATCATGGTGGGCCAAAGACGACGGATCCCACAAGATTTCTCTGAACCACCCGACGACATCTCTAGAGCCACGCACCGGGGGTTCCGCTGCCCGGTCAACGGACGGGGGTCGAGGGGGCAGCACCCCTCGTCGGGGGTTCGGGGGCGAAGCCCCCGAAAGGTATTCAGTTTTTACTAACTGGATATCTTTGGACAGCTGCCGCCAAGGGAAAAAGCCAGCACCTATCAAAGGAAGAAGCCAAGCCGTGCCATCATCATTTCAAGACTCTGAAGAAGCCTGCACCTGCCTAAGTATATCTGGAGTCTGTAATGAGTCTTAGGAATAATTGTAAACACAAGAAATGGATGGCAAAATCGAAAGCTAGGGTAGAAATAAGCCTAGGATCGTTTTCTGCTGAAAAACGGCATACCGACGGTATACCGGTGTATACCGACGGTATACCGGTTTTTGTTCACAGAAAGTTTCTGTCTACAAAATCGGCATACCGACGGCATACCGGTCCATACCACGGTATACCGATTCAGTAATGTTCAAATTCCAACGGTCGAATTCTGAGCAATAAATGATCCCAACGGCTACATTTCTAGCCGTTGCATTCCAGACCGGTATACCGCCGGTATGCCGGATCATACCGACGGTATGCCGGTTCGTGACTGAAAAGTTGCCTTTGGCTTCTTTTTTAAGCTTTGGTTATAAATAGCCTTGAACCCCTTTATTCAAGGTTGATGCTTTGAGCCTAAAAATTTTCAAACCACCAAAGCTTATCCACATACAACTCTACAAAGCCTTCATTTGCCATCTACAAATTGTGTTAGAGTTATTGAGTTGAAAAGTAAGATCTTCATCCTATTGTATAAGGAGATCAAAACCTATTGTGAAAGGTTGAAGTTGGAGAGTCTTCGTATCCAAACTCTCGGTTGAAGTTGGGGAGTCTTCGTATCCAAACTCTCGGTTGAAGTCGGAGAGCCCTTCGGATTAAAGCTCTTGTGTAAGAAGTTGGCGAGTTCTTCAGATCCAAACTCGTGTGTAACTATTTGCTCAAATAGTGGATTAAAGCCGGAGAGAGTTCCGGGACTGGACTGCCTCTTAGGAGGATACCAGGATACATCGGGTGTCGGTATTGTGTTTGCTTCTTCTCTTGCACTTATATTTTTAAATTGCCAATTAGCTTGTGCTAAGTGCTTGATTAGTTAGCTTGACCCTATTCACCCCCCCTCTAGGGTTCCTACAATTGGTATCAGAGCAAGGACTCTATTGTTAGGCTTAACATCCTTAGAGTAGATCCTTGTTAATTTTTCTATGGCATCGTATTCTTCCTACTCCTCCTCCGATAAAGAGGGTTTTACTTCTAGTAGCATAGACAATCATGTTTCTTCTAAATACAAGAAATACTCTAAGTGGAAAGCCATGGCTAAACAATCCTTAGAGATTCTTGACAACCTTCATTCTACAAATGAAGAATTTTCTGAAAAGGTTGTTCATTTAAAAGAAGCTAATGAGTTATTGAGAAATAAAAACAATGATTTATTATCTAGACTTGTTTCTCAAAACTCATCATGTGTTTCTTTAAAGAGTTTGAATGAGGCTTTAATTTTAAAAATCAAATCTCTTTCCTCATCAATAGAAGATCTCAAGAGGCAAACTCATGAGCTAAATCATTTGCATGATTCTTCTATTGACACTTTAAAGAAACAAAATGATGATTTTATCTCTAGAATTGCTTTATTTGAAAAAGAGAATTATGTTTTAAATGCTAAATTTGATTCTCTTACTTGTATGTATGATGATTTGATATTAGAACATGATATTCTTAAGACCAAATCCATGTATGCTCATTCTAGAGACATTCATCATTCTAGTATGTCACATGTTCATAACCATGCTCATTCTGATACATGTGCACACACTAGCATTAGATGCTTCTATTGCTCTCGCATTGGACACATGAGCTTTACATGCCCTATTCGTAGGACCTTCACTACCAATGCTAGAGTAAGTGCTATATGGGTCTCTAAAGCTAATAAATGTGGATCCAAGTTTATTTGGATACCAAAGTCTTCATCTAATGTTGTAGGTGGAGCTTCTTATATCGGGACATAGCACCGAGGAGCGTGTTGGTGGTTGCAAAGCTCAAAGGACATCTTCCAAGCAATTGCACCAACACAAGCGTGGCCACTAGAGCCACTTTGGTAACATGCTAAGCGATTCTCTTTAAATTGTTTATATTAGTAGAATCTAGCATGTTTCTCTTGATGTTTTGCTACTAGCTCACATTGATATCCTTAGTTGCTTATTGTATAAATCAATGTGAGATATAATACTAGCATGCGTAGTTAATTCTCTTATTATTTCTTTTATCTAGCATGACTAGTTACTTAGCTTAAATGTTTAGTTCACACTTGTAGTTTATCACTCATTTTCTATTAAGTGTGACACATTTATTTTATGCATGCTTGTTATTCTTAATCTTTATTTATAAAGCATGTATATCACTCTAGTCCATAGGAGCTTGGTTTTGATTTGAGTTAATATGTTTTTAACTCTCCGTCTTTAAAGTTTTTGAAATAATTATTTCTTGCCGGTTTGTATTTAATGTGCCTTATTTACTTTAAATCGGTATTTGCGAATATTTGTGTTTAGCACAAGCTTCTTATTCTTGACAAGTATATACTTATACTTCTTTTTAATCTTGTGCTTACATAATATATTCATTATTGATTCTCATACTTTATCTTGATTATCTTCTTGAGAATCAATTATGTCTTTGCCTAATAAAGTTTATTTATACATGCTTTTGAATTTGTGATGGTTTCTCAAATATTCATTAAGGATACATGACTATATTCATTAAAATTTTTAGTTACTTCTAGTTCATGTATCTCTTATATTGATATCTATTTTTGTATAAATACCTTTATGTAGGCATATGAGTTAAGCTAAAGTTTTATATTAACTTGAAGAGTATTTATTCATACTTGTTACTTCTAGACTCGTGCTTAACTCATACTCTAGCTATTGATTCTTTTGATCAAATTTGTGTATCTCTTTTTGAATCAATATGCTTCTTCCTTAAAGCTTTCTTTTAATGATGTCTTTTTAGCTTTTTGGTTGACTTTAGGGATACATGCTCTTAATTGATTTTTGATCTTTTCATGTATGCCTATTCGTGATATATATATAGTTTCATATATATAAATGATTCCTAGCTTTTGATATTTATTTGTTTTATATCTTTAAGTTGGGATGGTGAGAGAAAATATTGTTTATGTATTGCACTTGACTATTTATGGAAGTTTCTTTTAAGAATCACAAGGTTTTGTGTTTTGTCTTGTTTTTATAATTAACCTCCATTTTTTGTGCACATTTTCATATCTATATCATCTATATATTTCTATTGTGCACTATGAAAGTTTTTGAAAATGATTTTTACTATCCTTAGCATTTAGCTTTCTTGATCTTAATGATCTTTCTTTGATCATTCCTTGGGTTATGCTTCCTTTTAAATTATTGTTGCCCAATGATATTTTTGTAGCACATGAGAATACTTGTAATTGTTACATCATATTTCTCATGAATTTAGCTACTATGGTTTGAGCTTTTGTGTTGAGATTTTTTCACTTCTAGAGAATACACTTATTTTAATATGGCTATAGTATTTTGCATTCTCTAGATTGATCTATCATTTCATTATCTTGGGTTAATCTCAATACCATGGCAAAGAGATTTATTTTATTATGTTTTCATGAGTATCTCTTTTGGCCTATACTTGATAAGAGTCTAATTCATTTATTTATCATCTTATGCTCTTATCCTTGCTTAGTAAAGAGTCTATAAATCATTTTGATCATTCAAAATGTATTCCCTTAATTGTGAACTCTATGCTTAAGCAAGTATTTTTAGTGTTAGTGACTTAAGAATTAATGAGCACATTTATCTTGTTAATGGCTTCTCTCATTAATCTTATTTGGATTATATAGTTTGCTTATTTGTGATATATTATTAAGCTATATAATTTTGGCTCACTTTCACACATCTAGCTATATTCCTATACTTCAATCTATATATGATATGCTAGTTTACAAAAACAAGATTTGTGATATGCTTAATCTCTAAAACTAGTTTTACAAATTCTTTATTAAATCTTGCTTTCTCTTAGAGGTTTGTGATTCCTTGTTTTAACTCTCTTCCATAACTAGTCATTAGCAAGTCTCTCTTAAATTTCTCTCACTTTTTGAGTTATGTTTTCATCGTATTATCATTTACATCTCTTCTTTATTATGTTTGTAATTATTTAAATGAGATTGACTCTTTCCCATGTTAATGTGTGAGATTTTTTTTGGACTTGTGATTTTCTCTTGATGAGATTCATTAGATCATATTTATTCATTTGTTTCCTTTATGAATGATCCTAATGATTGAGTAGTCCTAAACTATCTAATTTTGCAAATGTCAAGTTAATTTATTACTCTACTTTGACTACTCATGGTTTATCACATATGACCTTTGCTATTTGAACTTTATTAGTCTTTCATTTAGAAGTAGCAAAGTTTGGATATTATCCGGTTGATGGGTACATATGCGATAAAACATACTAATCCATGCAAAGCAATAAATTGGTTGATTATTTCTTAATTATATAATCATGGACATGATGTTTGAGTTTCATTTTTATTTTATTTTTGAGCTATATTATGTCTATCATCATGATTGTTCTTAATTGACTTTACTCTTTTTCATGATGACATTTTTCTCAAAGGATTACATACATTGATCTATCATATTTAAATATAAGATTCTTCTATATAGACTAATGTATGCCATCTTTTGATTATATGTGCTTTATTGGAATATTCTTTTGATTTTTCATCTTTAGTGGCTATTTATTGGTTATCTCTTCTTGACTAAAGATGATATTTTTCGTCTTTTGACGATATTGTAGCCTTATATGCATCGAGCAAGGGGGAGAAATCCATAGTTGATTTATCCCTAGATCTTGTAGTTATCTATTTTATGCTATAAGTGCTTTGGAACTAGATACACATATTTTGAGGGAGAGCAAATTAATTGATTCAATTCATTTATACCCTTAAATATGTCGTATACCTAGTTCATCATGGACCCATACCTTCTTCTTTATTTTCTTAAGTGAATGAGGTCATGATACTTTTATTTGTGAAGGGTTTATGAGAGTACATGCTATTGTCTTTATCATTTATCTCTCTTTTATATGGATTAAATAAGTCATCTTCTTAAATATTAACTTTCATATATTATCTTGATGACTATTGTGCTTTCGTTAGTTTGGCTTTCCTTATATGCTTAATTGATTTGGCTTTTCTTTTTGAGGACTTACCTAAAATACATGTTTATCTATATTGGTAATACTTTGAGGGGGAGCATTCAAGTCGACTGAATTTCTCCTTCTTAAGTATTTTTCTCCTTTACCTTCATGTTTATCTAAAAGGGTATTCATATAGCATGATAAGGTATTTGAGTTCAAATGCATGAACTTGGGTAAGCATATAGATTTTGCAAAGAGTGAGATTAGTCTATATCAATTGTTCTTTTTTTTATTGATCATTCCTTTATTTTGTTCCACTATTCATCTGTGGCAATTTTGACTTTCAAATGGCTTTTTGATCAATGTTTCATGCTTATAATCAATTGGTATTAAGTTTATATCTTTCAACTATCTCACTTGGTATTTTTTGTTATATCAATTACTTTGCAATTATCTAATCCTCATGGGCTTTTGATTGAAATCCTTGATTGAAATCCTTATTTCAATTGGTATATCGCTTCCTTCCAAAACTAGAGTTTTAATTGATATAATATTATGTTTTGGAGTTTCTTTCTTGGATTTCAAGTTGGTAAAACTATTCTTTGACTGATTATCAATTTTATTTGTTTTACCAACTATATTGTGTTTTGACAAGTTATTTTCCTTTTGGCACTCTACATTTGATATGTAGCTTTATACACTTGTCATTACACCCTTCTCCCATTGTTTTTCATTAGTCTATTTTGACCATGATTGTCTATGACTTCCCCATGCTCTGATTTCTATGCTTAAGATTGATTTCTTTTTATCTCTTAGTACGGGGGAGCCCATTTTTGATCATGTCAAAGGGGGAGAAGTAAGTTTGAGTTGGTGTTTATAAGTAATCTAAGTAGTATGCGTTTAGTGATATTGCTTATATCTTTTGTATATTAGTGATACATACATCTATTGTGTTCATACTAAACTTAACCGATTTGCCATAATCAAAAAGGGGGAGATTATTGGCCCAATGATTGTATCATATTTTTGAATATGGTTAATATGTTAAGTTTAGTATTTCATTATCACTAATCTTCATACTATCACTATAGCATTTCTACTTATACTTATATCTTTGGTGATATGTGCCCATTGGTTTACATCTTAGTGATATGAGCTTATCTATCTTAAATTTAATTGGGTTGCCAAAATCAAAACTATGTTTTTGATTGTGGTCATTCAATTAAGTTTAATCATTATGATATCACTAACATTTATGCCATCACCTTAGCACTTATACTTAAACTTTGCATAGTCCTAATGTACTTTAATTTATCATACTTGCTACTATGTATATTGCTTTGTTCGTCTAACATGTACATGCAGAAAAGCAATGAGCAAGATCAATGTGGACATATGCAATGAAGAAATCATGGTGGGCCAAAGACGACGGATCCTACAAGATTTCTCTGAACCACCCGACGACATCTCTGGAGCCACGCACCGGGGGTTCCGCTGCCCGGTCAGCGGACGGGGGTCGAGGGGATAGCGCCCCTCGTCGGGGGTTCGGGGGCGAAGCCCCCGAAAGGTATTCAGTTTTTACTAACTGGATATCTTTGGACAGCTGCCGCCAAGGGAAAAAGCCAGCACCTATCAAAGGAAGAAGCCAAGCCGTGCCATCATCATTTCAAGACTCTGAAGAAGCCTGCACCTGCCTAAGTATATCTGGAGTCTGTAATGAGTCTTAGGAATAATTGTAAACACAAGAAATGGATGGCAAAATCGAAAGCTAAGGTAGAAATAAGCCTAGGATCGTTTTCTGCTGAAAAATGGCATACCGACGGTATACCGGTGTATACCGACGGTATACCGGTTTTTGTTCACAGAAAGTTTCTGTCTACAAAATCGGCATACCGACGGCATACCGGTCCATACCGACGGTATATCGATTCAGTAATGTTCAAATTCCAACGGTCGAATTCTGAGCAATAAATGATCCCAACGGCTACATTTCTAGCCGTTGCATTCCAGACCGGTATACCGCCGGTATGCCGGATCATACCGACGGTATGCCGGTTCGTGACTGAAAAGTTGCCTTTGGCTTCTTTTTCAAGCTTTGGTTATAAATAGCCTTGAACCCCTTTATTCAAGGTTGATGCTTTGAGCCTAAAAATTTCCAAACCACCAAAGCTTATCCACATACAACTCTACAAAGCCTTCATTTGCCATCTACAAATTGTGTTAGAGTTATTGAGTTGAAAAGTAAGATCTTCATCCTATTGTATAAGGAGATCAAAACCTATTGTGAAAGGTTGAAGTTGGAGAGTCTTCGTATCCAAACTCTCGGTTGAAGTTGGGGAGTCTTCGTATCCAAACTCTCAGTTGAAGTCGGAGAGCCCTTCGGATTAAAGCTCTTGTGTAAGAAGTTGGCGAGTTCTTCGGATCCAAACTCGTGTGTAACTATTTGCTCAAATAGTGGATTAAAGCCGGAGAGAGTTCCGGGACTGGACTGCCTCTTAGGAGGATACCAGGATACATCGGGTGTCGGTATTGTGTTTGCTTCTTCTCTTGCACTTATATTTTTAAATTGCCAATTAGCTTGTGCTAAGTGCTTGATTAGTTAGCTTGACCCTATTCACCCCCCCCCTCTAGGGTTCCTACAAGGGGTACAATCATTCTCTAACTGTACAATATTATCAAATCATGTTAAGAAATTTATTTATTAAAGAAATATCAAGCTATTTAGTAGGGTCGTCGTAATTTAGGCCAAGATAGAAAACATGCAATGCAATCATAAGCTCCATATCAAGAATGAAATAAACTTGCATAAAATAGTTGGTAACATATTCTTGAAGCCAAGGAAAAGATCTAAAACTTTTATGTTGGGAGTTGGAAGAAATTCTGGCCACAAATCAGCCAAATAGGACATAAAAACAGCTAAAAACAGCCAAAATAGGCACTATGCAAGCCATGCAACACTATTCATCCATGCGGTACTATGCAAGCCTGCGGCACTATGTAAGCCATGCGGCACTATGCATCCATGCTACACTATGTAAGCCTGCGACACTATTCATCATGCGGCACTATTCATCCATGCGGCACTATGCATCCATGCGGCACTATGCAAGCCATGAGGCACTATTCATTCCTGCAGAACTATTCATTCCATATGGCACTATTCATTTCTACGGCACTATTCATCCATGCGGCACTATGCAAGCCTGCGACACTATGCAAGCCATACGGCACTATGCAAGTCATGCGGCACTATGCAAGCCATGCAGCACTATTCATGCCTGCGGCACTATTCATCATCCCCACCAGAATCAGGACATATGACATAGAGTATGTCCAAATCTTATTTGACCATAACTTCCTCAAAACAAGTCGAAATCTAACTTTTCAAAGGTCTATTTTAGGTAAAATTGAATTCTCTACAACATAGAACAATCAAACCTTGAAAATATTAAAGTTTAGTAGATCAAAACCCAAGAAACCGAAAAGATTATAAACTTATATCTACAAAAATTTATCCACCAAAATAAAAAATGCCAAGTTCTAAAGATACTTAGAATCATGTAAGGAATAGTTTAGAACGAACAAAATAACATTTGTCCAACATTTGGCAAGATGTACTTGTCTTAGGTTGGAGGAAGATGAAGAGGATGAAGATGAAGAGAAATAAAATAATGGAAGAGAGAGAGAGAGAGAGAGAGAGAGAGGAGTTGGGGTTTTATATAAAACCTTTCTCATCTCAAACTAATCCAAACCAAGTTGAACCAACCCAAATTAAACCAAGTCAAATCAAACCAAGATTAGCTAGTTAAGACAAGTCACAATATGGGTCAGAATTCTGTGCACGTATACTGAAAATACGTAAAACGAAAAATGGGGGGGAAAGCATGAATGCTTGATAAAGCATGCACGGCCCCATCGTCCAAGGCATGGCATAGCTTTCGCCTGTCCCATGGTTTAAGTCGTATTACACGACTTGTGGCTTAAGTCTAGGCACCCAAAGGGTTTGGTTGATCAAGTCGAGGGCGTGAACGGCACGTTCTCTCGATGCAAAGCTTGGCGTAGCCTTTGCTCGTCAAGTCGTTACCCGAATAAGTTAGACAAGAGTTGTATTGGGCTATCGAAGCCATAGCAAGCACTATCCTCTGTTGCCTGCGGTTGTCAAGTCACATAGTCCTACGAGAACAAGGCTCGTCATATAAAGTATATGACTTGAGCGATAGCATCACCTAGAGAACAAGGTCTGTCTAAGGCACGAGCCACGGTGGGTTTAGTGAAAAGTATGCCACGGACAAAGGAAGTTCACGAGATCGGTCTCGCTACTTGGGAGTCTCGATAAGTCTCGATAAGGAAGTTCATGAGATCGGTTCCGCTACTTAGGAGTCTCGATAAGTCTCGATAATGAAGCACACGAGATCGGTCCCGCTACTTGGGAGTCTCGATAAGTCTCGATAAGGAAGTTCACGAGATCGGTCCCGCTACTTGGGAGTCTCAATAAGTCTCGATAAGGAAGCACATGAGATCGCTTCCGCTACTTGGGAGTCTCGATAAGGAAGTTCATGAGATCGGTCCCGCAACTTGGGAGTATCGATAGAAAGTTGGAAAGCATGGTCATGAATAAGGAAGGACTTGATAGATCGAGTTGAGTCTTGCATGGTCATTGGACAACTTGCGCACAAGGGTAAATTCCTCGAACGATCCTGGGGCGCCGAGTTCGTGTCGGCCTAGGAGGAATTACAGATATTGTACAGCCTTCATCGACGGTATGACTAGATTGAAGTGAACCATTACAATATAGGCTGCGGGTCATTCGGTGGGAACTCGTACCTCGTCGCGCGAATGGTCACCGTATGCAAAGATCCAGGATAGCTTGACATTGCTAGTGACCACTCATATATATGTGTCGACATAAGAGCGGCTATCCGCGTGTATGCCTTTGGATTGCATCGAGTACTAGCAGGTTACGAGTTGGGTTAACAAGTTACACTTATAGCAAGCGCTAACCTTGAATCGACACAGGTTAGGGTGTGCACGGTTAGCCTAAGAGTTGGCTATAGCAAAGATGCGTGTTTCGGCATGAATGTGGCCTCGTCTCGAGTTAAGTCAGGAAGGGCCGTAAGGCAAGTTGATTAAGTCTGGTTGATACTTGGGAGGCACGGCCTCGTTCTTAAGGCACGAGCAAGTGTATTGGCACGACCATCACAAGTCGCCCATTGACGTCATTGGCACGAGAATGGCTAGAGGCACATAAAGAGAAGTGAAAGTCTTGGCACGGTCGAGTTGCATAAGTTTCTACTCGACGAGACACTGTCTCGAATATATTGAAGTCACGAATAGAGTATAGCACGACCCTGTCGTTGCGCTGCCAAGTGTAGACCAAGACGTCTTTGTCCTAAAATTGATCCTAAGACAAGACTAGCAAGACAATCAAAAAGGGATTAAGCTGCACAAAGTAAATAAACGTGTTGATTTTGTATGGGTGGGCGAGGAGCTCACTCCACCAGTACAGTTGAGTACTGACACCCACACAGTTTTCATGTGCAGGCACAGGTAGAAGCTCATGGCGCGGAGCTCGCTTGGATGCGTCGAGGCACGGAGTTCATTGGCGATTCAAGCGTGCGGCCGCGTGAAGTCAAGACTTATACGGGAGATAATGTTTGGACATT
This sequence comes from Iris pallida, assembly GCA_029216955.1. Lineage (NCBI taxonomy): Eukaryota > Viridiplantae > Streptophyta > Magnoliopsida > Asparagales > Iridaceae > Iris > Iris pallida. Next base: position 7,962,457 of record JANAVB010027799.1, on the reverse strand, counting down.
GCCTTTCGAAGCATCTGCTAGCTCAAGTATTGTATCGAAAAGTTAGAGAGAGCAGAGTGACTTATAAAATGAGAGAAAAGTGAGCTTGAAAGACTTATAATCATGGCCTTGTGCCCCATTGTAATCTTATTGTTCAATACCAATAAAGAGCACTTTTGAATAACTTGTGTTTTGCTTCTAAATTTTCGTTGTATATTCAATGTTTCTGCTTGGAACTTTTGTGCGACGATCCCGTCGCAGCCGCTGTAATCGACCGTTATGAAACTGCTGTCACGCCCCAGAACCAGAATACTGGAGAGCGGGGGAGTGACTCAGCCAGCTACGTATTACGGGTAGAAGAATACCGTATAATACGATCAATGCTGTCTAACCAGACGAGGGGGTACATACTACATAAAAGTCTTACTATGGTCATTACACATCTATTGTCTCAATCATTCAAACAAGAAGCAATAACAGAGAACATTTAAGAATAAGCAATAAGGCGTCCCAAACGCTTAGTCAAGATGTTCTTGAGATCTGGCTTTACAAAACATAGCCAGATGATATAGCAACATATACACAATTGTTATCAGCTGCAGTCTGACTTAATTACAATTATGTAAAAGTAAGTACAAGACAATCCGACTAACATGTCGGTGCCAAGCGGCAAAATATAAAGTAATTAACAAAACGAGCGGGGAAGTAAGGAACCCACTCGAGTCCTCCTGCGATCATTCCTCTAGTATTGACCATCTTGGAGGTAGAGGTAAGCTGAGTCCTCGGGAACCGGCTCTAAATCTGGCCATGCAAAATCAGAGAGGTTAGACCTCTAATAGCAAGTACCGCAAGGAAGCACGATATGAGACATTAAACCAGTAAATAAGAGAATATAATAATAGATCTCTGCTTGCTACTGGGATTCACATAACATCACGACACTTCGAACCAACCTCCCAACCAAACAAGGACAGAAGTTGGCCCGTCATGTCCTGATGCTCTGATCATCTCAGTTAGGTAACAGAGTAGGTACAGTACACAAACAAATCAACTTAAACGGCCATCCAACTCCTACGGTTTACTACTGTGAGCTCCAAGTTATCCTGGAGTTATGCAATAAAGATTTCTCAGTTCTTACTATGGACAAGCAAGGCTAGTCGATCCAATCAATCAATTGCGCCAATCATGAATTAGACGAGTCCCAGCGGGACGCCCGTCATCAATATACAATATACAATAAATAGTATTACCAGATACCGCTCCATGCCCGTGTGGCAGGTTTGCAGTATCTGTGGGGACTAACCGGCCTGTCGGGTACTACTAGTCCCAAGAGGGCTGCCATGTAAGAACTCGGGAATCCATTCTCTCCATGCAATCATTATTTTTATTTAACTTAATAGTCTCTATGTTGAGTGAAATCCCATGCCGTAGATCATGGTCATTCGGAATGAGTACTTTAGTACGGGGTACGATATGCACAACTCTACAACGATGCCCATGCGGTTAGGTTGTAGGTCTTACATAGCGTAATGCAACAATCCAAACTAACCACGGAACAATCATGCCTTGACCATAAAATACACATGCTTCTTTTATAGTAAAATAAATAAATAAATAAATTGAAGCCTGCATGTGTGCCTGTATGTCAATATTCGGGATCGGCCAATCGATTATAGTAGTTCATACTTAATATGAACGTGTCTCATTCATTCATTTCAATAAGACGACTAGCCAGTCTCTTAGTTCCATCTAGGAACGCATGATCAATAATTAATCAAGATAACAATCAATGTTAATTAATGCCAAATTCGGAAAATAAACATTGGGAAATAAATAATGTTTGGAAAATAAAGAATCTCATGCGCTGTGGGAAATGATTGGGGAATAAATAAATCTCATGCACTGTGGAAAATGATTGGGGAATAAATAAATCTCATGCACTGTGGAAAATGATTGGGGAATAAATAAATCTCATGCACTGTGGGGAATGTTTGGGAAATAAAGAATCTCATGCGCTGTGGAAAAGGTTGGGAAATAAATAATATCATGCGCCTGAGGGAAATGATTGAAAAATAATTAAACTCATGCGCTGTGGGAATGCGGCTGTGAGAAATAAATATCATGCGCTGTGGAATAAGATTGGAAAATAAATAATCCATGTGCCTGAGGAATGAGATTGGGAAATAAATAATCTCATGTGCCTGAGGAATGAGATTGGGAAACAAATATCATGCGCTGTGGAATAAGATTGGGAAATAAATAATCCATGCGCCTGAGGAAAATGATTGGTAAATAATTAAACTCATGCGCCGGAGGAATGAGATTGTGGAAAATAAATATCATGCGCTGTGGAATAAGATTGAGAAAGAAATAATCCATGCGCCTGAGGAATGAGATTGGGAAATAAATATCATGCGCTGTGAAATAAGATTGGGAAATAAATAATCCATGCGCCTGAGGAATGAGATTGGGAAACAAATAATCTCATGCGCCTGAGGAATGCGGCTGTGGGAAATAAATATCATGCGCTGTGAAATAAGATTGGGAAATAAATAATCCATGCGCCTGAGGAATGAGATTGGAAAATAAATAATCTCATGCGCTGTGGGAAATAAATATCATGCGCTGTGGGAAAGGTTGGGAAATAAATAACCATGCGCTATGGAATAAGATTTGGAAATAAATAATCCATGCGCCTGAGGAATGAAGATTTGATGCGCTGTGGAAATAAAGATTTTCATGCGCCGAGGAATGAAGATTTGATGTGCTGTGGGAATAAAGATTTCCATGCGCTGAGGAATGAAGATTTGATGCGCTGTGGGAATAAAGATTTCCATGCGCCGAGGAATGAAGATTTGATGCGCTGTGGGAATAAAGATTTCCATGCGCGAATGAAGATTTGATGCGCTGGGACTGTCCTTCTTCTCCGAATTTTCTGAGAACAGAACCATGGGAACCATGGAAGCCATTGCTTCCAAGCTTCATAAATCCTTCATCCCAAGTCCAAATATGGACTTCTATAGGTCAAAATTGGGTAGAACAAAATTCTCTACAACATGGAACCATCAAAACTTGAAGATAACAAAGTTTACTAGATCAAAACCTAAAAAATCCAAAAATGTAACAAACTTAGATCTACAACAAATAAGCCATGGAAATTGAAAATGCTAAGTACTAAAGAGACTTAAAATCAAATAGGGAAGATGATGGAACAATAAAAATAGGGATCCATCAAGAAGCAAGTTGGCACTTGCCTATCTCTTAGGTTGGTGGGAGAGTTATGAGGAAGAAGAAGAGTAATGAGAAGAAGAAGTAATGAAGAGAGAGAAAGGGTTTGGGGCTTTTAAATGGAAGGGGTGGTGGTAGGTGGGGGTTTATTTCGGTTCATGATGAACCAACATAATTAAACCAATCTGAGCCGAACCCATAGCAAAGCTAAAGCAGAGTATAAAAGCAGAAAGTAAAGTACAGAAATAAAATTGCAGGAAATTAATTAACATGAAATTAAAGGAATTTAAATAAAGAGCAATACATGATAAATATAAAATATTTACATTTAAACAGTACATGCATTCTAAAAATACGTATTCTGGGAATGGGAAGTGACAACTGCCTTGCACGAGCGCAATCTAGGCTCATGCGGCATCATGCCTTAGCGAGGACGATTGCTCCTACGGAAGCGGGATGTGACACTTCTTCTCTTGCATCTTAATCTTAAAATTGCATATTAGCAATCGTTTAGTGCTTGATTAGTCAGCTTGACCCTATTCACCCCCCTCTATGGTGCTATTAATCGGGGGGCACTGCTGGAGTGGTGTAGCCTGGTGGGGGGGGGGGGGGGGGGGGGGGGGGGGATTGAGGAAGGAGGTAGTTTCTTTAGTTTTGAGGGTATCAAGTTGACGATACCAAAGTTTAGTATACCATGTTGAAAAACTTAATTACTTAAGGGTTTAAAGTTGAAATTAAGCCATTAATTATAGTATATACTTAACTATTTATCTATATTAGATAATTATCCTTGATAATAATAAAAATATAAATTGTCCAGCGCTTGTAGCTCATGTGGAAAGCATGGAGATAACCAGGCGGGGCGACAGGGTTTGAACCTCCCATTATAAGGACGTGTAGGTGTGTGGGTTGTAATAAAAAAACATAAGAAAAAAGAATACAAATTGAGTAACAACAAAAATAATTTCATCAACCAAGTATGAATCTTAATAAATAAAATAATTAATAATAATGATGATATTAATTGTGTTTAATTAATGAACACACCCTTGGGAGTTTGGGATCCACCAAACGTTGATGCACAAAAAAGAGAGAGGCATCACTCCCTAGTCCTTTCCTCCTCCTTTCCGGCACAGCCAAGCAACAGCAGCTCCCAACCAAATCTCCACATTCGGTCAGTGTGTGGACAAACACAAACAAAGAAGAAGGTGACGAAGAAGACCCAAACGTGTCAGCGCGCCAAAACCTCAACAAAGTCTTCTTCCTCCTCCTCCTCTCCGTGACGAAACAAAGAAAAGTCCACACTCTCTTCTTCTTCTTCTTCTTCTTCTTCTTCTTAATGCGGTGTCCTCCCTCCTCCTCCTCCTCTCCTGGATCTCGCCCCCTCCAAACCCTAGATCCAATCGAGAAACCCTAATTCCCCGGAGATCCCAACCGAGACCTCGCTAGATCTGAAGGAGGGGAGAGCGGGATACAATGGACGCGGTGTCGATCCGGGTCCCGTACCGGAACATCAACGACGAGGCGGATCTGGAGATGGTCCGCCTCGACGGGGAGATCGCCCGCGCCGACGACGAGTCCAGGCTCCGGATCTCGTCCTCTTCTTCTTCTCCTCCTTCGTCGCCGGCCGGTTCGAGGTCCGGTCAGGGGACCGGCATGAAGACGCTGGTCCTCGGCTCCATGGTCGGCGCCGGGGTCCAGTTCGGCTGGGCCCTCCAGCTCTCCCTCTTGACCCCCTACATCCAGGTCAGATCTCTCTCTCTCCCTCTCGAACTCTCGATCCCAAGATTCGAGCGCTTTAGGGAAACTACCGATCCGACACGCCAAACTCAATGCCGTGTCGTGTCCGTACCCGCACAGTACGGATCGGAAGATACAATGCTGTTTAATTACGTATGGGTTGCTAAGGAACTGCTTGGTAACAACAGGAAGTGCAGTTCTTGGATTTGCACTTCTCGGCAAAGTTGTTAGGTTGGAGGTGGAAGTGGCACACTGCGGTAGTTGGGTAGTGATGAGGTGTTTTTTTTTTTGTTACGGTGTCGTGGTGGCAACTTGCTAATAGAAATAGTTCATGGTAAGCAATTTGCTAAAACCTGGAAGTTGAAGATGTTCCAAGTGCAAATTAACCAAAGGTTAAAAAAGACGGAGTGCAGAAAGGGAGAGAGCTTCGGTTAATAGTAATAAGGAGCATTTGCTGTATTTGGAAGAGCACTTCACAGAAGGAAGATGTGCACTTCATGGATCTGGGAAGGACTCTTTGTTGCACTGTTGGGGCCGAACCAAATGCATGAATTTTAGTATAGGAGAAGAAGAGACCGCCTGTTTGGTTCACAGAAGTAATGAGTTGAAGTGGCTAGGATGTGAATTTGTTTTGCATCTGCAGGAGTTCAGGTGTTTGGTTAGTCTCCCTCCGGAAGTGTGTTTTTTATTTTGATTTGACATTCCCATTTCCCAGTCCCCGTTATTTCTGATTTTTTGACTTCCAATTTTTTTAAAGAAGTCATCTCCGGAACTCCAAAGAGCTCAGTAGTGTCTGTGTTGTGTGGTCACCCAAAAAAAAAGGAAGGGAGGAGAAACGGGTCGTGGGAAGAGGAGGTCGCGGTGGAGCCGTCGAGATACCAGCAGCCAGCCAGCTTGCTGTCTTTCTCCCCAGCTCCCCGTGCTGCTTGAGCTAGCGTCGTCGTCGAGCTTCGGGCTCAGGGCCGCCGTTTTCTTTGAGCTTGGAGCTCCACCGGCGTGGAGCTTCGCTAGCTTCGGGCGTTGAACTTCGAGCTCCGGGCAGAGGCGAGCTTTGGCAAGCGCGAGCCTGCGGCGAGCTTCGAGCTCCGCTGGCGCCGATCTGAAGGCGAAGGCGGTGTGGGCTTCAACAAGGGCGGAGCACGGAGCCACAGTGAGCTCCGACCGCTGGTGGGTCTCTGGTGGAGGGGTGTAGTTGCAGAGGCAAAGGAGCATGGGGAATTGGGGGAGAATTATTTTTAATCCATACAAAAAATGAATAATATTAATTGGAGGTAACCTCACCCATATTCAAAACTGGAAAACAATATCATTTCTCAACTACCACTTTGTTACAAACCAAACGAAAGAACTACAAAAAGTTACACTTTCCAACTCACTTCAACAACCATCCAAACGAAGGAACTCATAAAATATGCATACACATGACAGCATACGCAATGCGTATGCAAACTCTCCACTTCTAGATCTTTTACTTCGCTCCACTTTGCCGAACCAAACAACTCCTCAACCCTCAGTACAATGAACTAAACAAGCCGCAAGCTAGTTCACGTCTTATTGATTTGGACTCCGAATTGAGCGCTTTAAGCAATGCTAGGTCCAATACATGTTAAGAAGTAATACATGGACATGAGTTTATGTAGCTTTTTATTTAGATGAAAACCAAGAGTATATATGTACGAGAGAATTATTAATAAAAAGTGGGAAAAGAGAATGAGTTGGTGTTGATATTTTCTCCTGCCAGCTGGTTTATGTGAAATACTAAAATCTAACTGAAATAGATAGTTTTTTTTGTTCTCTCAAATAAGAAAGATAATGAGAATCTAAAGGCCCTCAAGGATGTTGATAGGGCATATCTACTACGTACCTTTTTGAACTAGAATAGTGAGGATTTTAAGTTTGGAAGAACTTTAATGTCCTATCCACCTATCTTAGTTAATGATTACAAAATTAAGGACATTGGAAATGAACTTTTCTTTGAAATTATCCGTCATGAACCAAAACTAATGCGAGTACATAGACACAAACTAAGGGGGTGTTCTATTTTTTCACTTAAGTGAATTTGACTAATCTGTGTGGGGCCTCACTTACATGTGAATTTGGTCCGAATAAGTGCGTTCGTTTTTTGTAAGTGGCTCCAAATTCATAAGTGAAAATTTTCACTTATTGTATTGCTTAAGTACTTATTGCATCCAAAAAGTCTATTATGTCCCTGTACAAACTTAAAATTTTCTTCACTTGTCCAAATTCTGATAGAAACTGGTTTTTCTATATTTAAACCTAATCACTCCTTCCTCTCCCCTTTCCGTTCCTAACAAATTGGTATTAGTATAATGCTTTAAAACTATAATTTTGTGTACGACGAACTTTGAATTATGGAACACATTGTATGTGTATTTGTGTTGAACTAAACATTTTAGTATTTGTAGTACAATGTTTTGGTCTGCATATTTTTGGATTGTCATATATTCTCCATGTTTTATATGAGAGTGCATAATGGTAAAATAACACTTATAAGTGCCAAATAAAAGAACAACAAAATCACTTATAAGTGAAAAAAAATCACTTACAAGTGAAAATATGGAACATGTTTAATAAGTGCACTTATAAGTGAAATGGAGTAAGTGGCACTTATAAGTGACTATCACTTATAAGTGAAAAAAAAGAACACCCCCTACTTAATCGGATGCGAAGATTGTATTTACTTTCTTTCTTTCTTTTTGTCAATTGTCAATTGTTTAAGGTTCCAATTTTAATATCATTTCGTGCACTAAACCATTGATAATAGAGCCATCCATTTTAAAGAACAAATACAAACAGGTTGTGCTTATGTCTCTTTTAAGGTTTCTTTTATTTTTATTTGTATATTTATATCTTTTGTGGTTTCTTTGCTGATTTTAAGGGATGTCTGTATCATCTTTTTATTTTGTTATAAGATACAAGATACATGTTTATTCATTTAACAATGTTTTTCTTTGTGATGCAGACATTAGGTATAGAGCATGCCTTTTCCTCGTTCATTTGGCTTTGTGGTCCTATTACTGGATTAATAGTAAGAACTTTGACCCTTTTTACTTCTTAATTGTTGTTTTTTCCCCTTTTCCAAAATAGTGTTAGTTCTCAACATCATGCTTCTGAAGAAGTGTTTATTCATTGGAAAGCCTCACGAATATTTTCTCCCTATCAAGTTTGTGATTCAAGTGATTATCTCTTGTTTAGGTCAATTTGAATTTTTTTCTGACCAGCATCTCAACTTTCATCACCTGTACAATTATATGCATAAACTGGTTACTGCTTATAAAAAACTGCATCTCACCACACTGGAAGTTACAGTTACCTAGGGAGTTAACCTTTCCCTTAAAACTGGACCATCTAAACAAAAGTTATATGTAGAGAGAAGTAAATATTACTCTAGCTGCCTCTCCCATGTGGGATTCATTTGTTTGTGAAAAATTTGATGATCGCTTCTCTAGGTTATGCAATATTTCGTAATAACCACATGCTAACCTCATAACTTGAAGGGCCTATTTTGTCAACAGCCACATACTAACATCCCTCCATGTAACCCTGGCTCTTATAACAGCAGTGTGGATGGGAGCTCTTTGATGTGTCAGAATAAGATTAGAGATTCGTGGTATCTAGAGTGACTCCATTTTAAATTAAGGATATAAATTCTGTAACATGTTTTTTTTTGCCAATGTGTTTGTGGTGCTGTAGTCAGGTATTATGCAATCGGACTTAAATATGATGCTATTTTTGCCTGCCGTCTACATTATCACCTTAAGAGTATCTGTGCAGTCTTGCGATCTAGATTATGTTGCCAATGTCTTTGTTCCTTCTTTCTTGGGTTGCTTGAAGACCCTAGATATACTGCTGCACGACTGTTCTTAAAAACATTTCGTGGAAGTTTAGTGCAATTTCCTTTCATTTTGATCTACACTCAATTAGTAAGAGACATCGTCATTCTGCAATATGGTCATGTGTATTGTGTATTCCTTTTACTTTCCTCAATAATGACAAGTTCTGATTTTAATCTTTTGTGTTTCTCTATTATATGCTCATTGAAAGTGACTGTTGTTTCAAAGGCACGGTTTGAAGAGATGTAACTTGTTAAACTCATCTCTAATTTAGAGAAGTCACCGTGGAACTAACATATACTTTTCAACTATTTTTTTGTAGGTGCAACCATGTGTTGGTATATGGAGCGATAAATGTCACTTAAAATTAGGAAGGAGGCGACCATTTATTTTGGCTGGATGCATCATGATATCTCTCGCTGTGAGTATTCTAATTCTTTATCATGGTATTCCTGTGCATTTTTTGCATACTTTTCTTTGTTTCCGATGATTCGTGTCATTATCTAGGTCACCTTGATTGGGTTTGCTGCTGACGTTGGATACGCATTAGGAGATACCAAGGAAGACTGCCTGTAATTTTTCACTCCTCTCCTTTTCACAATGAACATAAACTGAAGGCTACTGATATTTTTTACGTAATATAGTACTTATAAGGGTCCCAGATGGCGAGCTGCTGCTGTGTTTATCCTCGGCTTTTGGATGCTGGACCTTGCTAATAATACAGTGCAAGTAAGCTTCTTCCAACTTTGCAGCACTCTTTATTGCCGGCTTATATTTGTTACCATCTTACCTACACTCAATAACTTGACTGAGCTTAAGTGGCCTGTTGATTCATCAGAAAGTTTGACCATAGATTTTTACATTTTTGTTTATTATAGGGTCCTGCTCGGGCTCTTCTGGCTGATCTCTCAGGTGAGTCTATGTCCATATCCAACTTATTGCTGCTGGATAGGCCATGCTTCATCCAGATAATCATTTAGGAAAAGGCTATTTGTAATCATACAAAAACTGTATGAATTTGACAATATGTTTTCTGTAGGCCCTGACCAATGTAATAATGCAAATGCAATATTTTGCTCATGGATGGCTCTTGGAAATATTCTTGGATTTTCATCTGGTGCCAGTGGACAGTGGCAGAGGTACTTTGAAATGGGTTTTACTCCTTTGGTGTATTAATTTTGTTTCTAATATGAAGCACAGAGAGGATATCTTGTACTAGAAAACATATAGTCATATTTGTATTAGCCTGTATTTAGAGATCAACTCAAGAGTTTACCTTTCCATATGAGTCTATTAGCCTATATTTCTTTTTGAGTTTTCAGAGTCTTTCCATATTTGTCCTCTTGAGTTGTTATAAATAAAAATGAACTCTTCTATATAGATTATGCTGCTTATTCCCTAATCTTATTCTCCCCACCTTATTAGGGTTAGCCACCATCTCTCCCCCGCCCCCAACAATAGTTTCTTCTTACCATGGCCATAAAATGGAGCATAAATTACAGTTGTTTAAGCTGATTAAAGGAAAAAAAATTGAGGATAACAAAGTCATGTTACATTTTTCCTGCTTATACAACAGATATTTCTACACCCATTAACTTTGAACTGTTGTATTACTTTTTTATGAAAGCTTTTCTCTCCAATGCAAACAGAGATTAGACAGATATTCTTTTGGGGAACCTGCTTACGTATATCTTCTGTGCATATGTTCTACTCCTCAATTCAGTGTTGTATATTTTGAAATTGATAGGATTTTGAATCAAATTTGTTTCACAGGTGGTTTCCCTTTTTGAAGACAAAAGCTTGCTGTGGTGCTTGTGCAAATCTCAAAGCAGCCTTCTTAGTTGCTGTGGTGAGATTTCTATTTTTGATGGATTTTAATATAATATGCGACCTTTTACATCTCCAATTCTATTTATGGCTTAGACCAATGTTTTTATTTTGTACACTTGTGCTTATTGGTGGGCCAAAGATATCAGAGCAGTCAATAGTTTCACAGGAAATTTTGCTTTAATAGTTTCTTTGAGCTTAATTTCTTTGCTGTCATCTTATTCTTTAGCTTCGAAATATTTAGTGGGTAAAAGATGGAAGTGAATTGTGTTTCTGGTACTGCATGTAATTGTAGTTATAAGCCCCTTACTCTGGGGAATAGATGAACTATAAACTTGAACCGTTTGTCAAGTCCTTGCATATCTGATAGTCCTCCTGAATTTTAAGGGAGGGACACTTGACCTCCCTCATTTCAAAAATAGGACATGGGGATGCCTTCAACTTTATAGTCCCCCCAGGAGACGAGGAAAGGGCAATAGTATACCTATAACCTTTCCAGCAAATGTAAGAAGCCTAAAAAACTTATTGTAAAAGATTTGAGAAGTAAATAAACCTGTAAATGAACAGTAAAAGGTGTTCAGGCCTAAATTGATTCAATAAATTGAATTCCACTAAAATTAGTATCTAACATGTCACGTTCTGGTTCCGCCGAACCGATCGTCCTCGCTAGGGCGTGATGCCGCGCGAGCCTAGGTTGCACTCGCGTAAGGCGATTTCCATAACGGCCGATTACAGCAGCTTATCGACGTGGTCGTTGCACAAAAGTCCAAATGTAGAAAAGTTGAATGTACACAAGTTATACAAAAGAATGCTCTTTATTGATATTGAAATGAAAGGTTACAACGGCTCGAAGCCAAAGTTACAATCACTCAATTCACGTTTTCTCTGGATACAAATCACTCTGCTATCTTTCTCTCATTTACAATACAATCTCCCATGCCCGAAGGCTTACAACTTGCGTATGCTTCAGAAGACAATGTTCATATATTATGTCCCGTATAGGTGAAGACTTCAATACGGTCGCACGTCTCGAAACGCCAAGGAACTCCATGGCTCAGCGCATCCAAGCGAGCTCCGTCCCGAACGAGCAAGGGCCTGAACCTGCACATGAAAACTGGTGGGGTGACAGTACACAACCGCACTGGTGGGTGGGGGGGGGGCATCTTGCCCACCCATACAATTCCAACACGTTATTTTAGTGAGTGCAACTTGTTCTTTAATGGTCTTTCTAACATTGTCTTAGGATCAATTCTAATACACAGACTCCTGGCCTACTCGTTTGCAAGAGACATGATCGTGCTCCAAATCCTTGTGACCGTGCTAGAAAACCCAATTGTGCAACAATGTCGAGGCCGTGCCTCGCAACATAGTGTAATTTACTCAACACTTGCCTTATGACTCCCCCATCCCATTTTATCTCAAATGAATCAATCATAGACTTGTGAACTTAGTGTCAGTGACCCAAACATCCGACGCCACGTCTCGTGCCGAAGCACGTGTCTCTGATATAGCCAAATCTTAGGCTTCATAAAAGTTGTGTTGCAACCCATGTATACATTTCTTGACTCATTCATACCGTACTTACACTTCTTGTGACTCAACCGACACCGTGCATGCGGATATATGCTCAACGCACCTATATGAAAGGTCAATAGCAAATTAAGCCATCTTGGACATTCATGGGTTAGACGACGATCATTTCAGTAGCAAGATAGCTAGTCCCACTGAAAGTCCCGAATCACCAAGCATTCCGGAGCACCCTTCAGTCTAACTACCTGAAGGCCCCACAATATCCCGTGCCAGTACGTCGGATAAGGCGAACTTGTTCCCCCTAGGTACAAATCGATCCCGGTGTCCTGGCAATCGTTCGAGGAACCAAACCTTGTGCACAAGTTGTCCATGACCATGCAAGACTACTCAATCTGACGTACTTATAACTATAAGACAATGCCTCGTCTCATCCTTTCATCGCTATGCAGCTCCCAAAACTAGAGACTGCCTCGGCGACTATCGGTTCCGAGAACTTTTCATGTTACCATATGATAATCTTCTGTCTCAAACCCAGGAACGGCTATTTGATAGCCCTCTTACTTAACTTGACCCATCCGTGTTTTGTGCATTGTCCCCAACCAAGTCATACTCTATATGACAAGCTTGATACCATAGAAAACGTGGAAATGAAACCGTGGGAATGTTCTTTGAAGCCGTGGGGACATATGGACTATAACATCAAGTCGATAGTCTAAGTGGCAACATAAAACTCCTTACTTGACCCAGGTCGTGCGATCAAAAGATCGAGTGCCAACTTTGAAAACCCAACGTGAAGTGAAATCTAGGCATCAAGTTTAATACTTCTATGTTCTACACAATCTGACTCAGAATGAGATTATTTCCTTTATCTATGTGGGTTCGTCTATTTTATCAGCATACCTACTCAGTGCAATTGAAAACATTCATTTATTAAGTGTGAAGGCAAAGCTGAGACAAGTTTGTCGAAGCCATCCACCTTAGCGAGGAGTTGCCTCGACCGAGTGGGACTTTGAGCAAGCCATTGCGTTGCGAAATCCAAACGTCGTAACGTTTCGATTCATCCTGTTGAACTGAGCTGGACGGGGAACAACATAACATGTCCGGTTGGGTCAATCTGACTAATTATATACCAAACCCAGGTTCATCAGAGTCTCTCTGCTTCTCAACTCTTATCCTCTCTTTCTTCCCTTCCAACCACTTTTTTTTTTACTGTGCACCTAATGTTTTGGATGCCGCAGAGTCCCCTTCTCGCTCTCTTCTATAGATACTATCTTGGTCCCTCACTGTAGGTAGATTTGGCAGCATAGGGCACAGAAGAATGCCACCCGATCTAACAATCTGGCATGCTCATCAACTTGCCGGCAGGGGTACAATAAATATAGATAGAAATGGAGATAAATTCTCTAAAAAATATTCTTTTGCGAGCTAATTATACACATCGAGTATTTCTGAGATGACCATTTAGTCAAAATGTAAGCTTGTGAGTATATCTAAGCTAATCATGCAATGGCCGGAGGGCTGGAAGATCTCTCTCGCCACTATGCACGTGAAGAATACAGTCCCGGTCCACTAGTCAAAACACAGTATGGTGCCTAGAGGTAGTATTAGCGTCTTATTGGTGCCAGCCATTTTCATGCACATAGGCTCAGTATTATTTATGCATCACAAACCAGGACATTCCTACTCTTTTCAATTCTAGTACTAGCTCATCATTTCTATCACTACCATCATCGTCAATTTTTTTCACCATTAGCAGAGTGGGATATGGAGCATAGCTTTAAATTGAGAACAATCTGCCAAATTGCACAATTTTATAACTGTCTATCGGCCTGCAACCATCTCAAGATGGTGTTTATTTTTGGCCAAGGGAACTATAGACAATAGAACGGCTTCATATACACCTAGAAGGCTAGTATATAAGTCATCACTTTTCTTCTCTTTGTTAATTTAAATGCTTTTAGGATAACTATTATTTGACACCACAGTTGAGTGTATACATTATCTATTTGTTGCAATTTAATTTCTGTGTTTGATAGTGTTTCCAAAAACTTGTTTCACTTATTCAGGTGTTCCTCATGTTCTGCTTGCTTGTAACACTATATTATGCTAAAGAGGTCCCACTAGAATCAAAACCTGCACAACAGTCATCTGATTCTTCACCCTTACTGAAAGAAACTCGGCAAGGTGGTCATAGGCTATCACAGGCAACCTCAGGGAAAGATAACAGTCACGAGTCTGATATTAGTATGGTGGCTGGCAAACCTAACACTAATGGAAACCTTGACCATGGCAATGCTAAACATAACGCAGTTGATGCACTTAGTGATGGACCATCAGCTGTTCTGGTTAAACTCCTAACTAGTTTGAGGCATTTGCCACCTGGAATGCACTCGGTGCTTCTTGTAATGGCGCTTACTTGGGTATGTGATTTCAGAGCTTATAATTAGTCTGTTTTTCCTTGAATTTATATGTTGCGTAAATGGTTTCCTTTTTCATTCTTGTACATTCTTTGTAATCAATCACAACTATGTTGAGCGCAGACGTCATGGTTTCCCTTTTTCCTTTTTGATACTGATTGGATGGGGCGTGAAGTCTACCATGGGGATCCAAATGGGAGTGAAGCTGAAAATAGTGCTTATCAAAATGGTGTCAGAGAAGGTGCATTTGGTTTACTATTGAATTCAGTAAGAACTCATGCAAACAGTTCACTTCTTTTAGCTCTTTCTAGATTTATTTTATCATAATATTTAACATAAGCTGACATTTATAGGAAACTGAATAATGTTTTGCTTCTCTCAGATTGTTCTTGGAGTGAGTTCTTTCCTTATTGATCCCATGTGTCGGAGGTTGGGTGCGAAACTAGTTTGGGCTATGGGAAATTTTGTTGTGTTCGTGTGTATGGCAGCTACAACAATCATTAGTTTGTTGTCCGTCAGTGATTATTCAAATGGTATTCAGCATGTACTTGGAGCAAATAAGGCAATTAAGATCGCATCTCTGGTTATATTTTCACTTCTCGGGTTTCCTCTGGCAGTAAGTAACACTTTACGTTACAGTTATTTTCTGTTCTTTTATTGCTTGCTACTGAACACATTTTTAACATTATGCTTGTTTCAGATTACATATAGTGTGCCATTTTCTGTAACTGCGGAGTTGACTGCTGGTACAGGAGGTGGACAAGGTTTGTGTGATATTGACCTTTCTCATATATCTTTCAGTTCTTAATCTGAATAGGATCTCTCTTATTGCAGGATTGGCTACTGGGGTTTTAAATTTGGCAATTGTGGTTCCTCAGGTATGCTTATTTTACGTACTTTCATTTTTGTTCCTCAAATAGAAAACATAATCCAGCCTTGCATTATAAATCAAAAGATCGGTTTGGAATGGTGTTTCCTATTAGTCTCAGCTTGCACATTATACAGTATACAGATTTGGTATCTATGTCGAAGTCCCCAAAGAGTATATTGAACTTGTTCATGTAAAAGTCACCCATCATGATTTTCTTCCCCAGTTACATATTTGAGGCATACCTTTGTAACATGATTTCTTATCTGGTATTTATGCAAGATGGGATTTTGAGAACAAAGCCTCAAAATCTGGGTTAAGAAATGACCAGGTCCATAAGACAGATTGCATTTTGACACCAATACCTAAAGAGAAAGGGTTCATTGCCCAGTAATTTCAATAGCAGGCATCAAATACTATTTGCGGATAGTATACAATTCTATTCTCTCTTCTTTAATTTCACGAAGTTCCAAATGAACATTGCCTTAAAAACTGCTGTTTTCCTTTCTTGCGAGGCATTTAGGAGTTTAAACATGTATGTTAGTGTAAGCAAAGCAATACATGGTAGTTATTTCTTAGTTGCTGCGAGTTTTATCGTCGTCATGTCTGCATAGGTATTGCTAATGTATTCAAATTTTTATGTAGATGATAGTATCTCTTGGTGCGGGTCCTTGGGATGCTCTGTTTGGAGGAGGGAACATCCCTGCCTTTGCCCTAGCTTCCATCTTTTCCTTCGCGGCAGGGGTGGTTGCACTTGTTAAGTTGCCTACTCTTTCCAATTCCTATACATCAAGTGGCTTCCATGGATTTGGTTGATTTGCTTATTGACATTGCTTCCTGATCTTATCAGGACATTTGTCCTTAGCCACCACATTCATTCTTATTCATTTATATTAATTCTTTTCACCTTTTATTGCATTTAGTCAGTGTATAGTTAAATACAGGTATATCCCTCTTGTAAAGGAATTGACCAAGAGAAAACCGAGCACAGTAATAGTAGCAATATGTAGTAAAAAACTACAAATTACATTCACAATGCATTACTTACATATTTCTTTGATCATGTACCTTGCATGTAATTTTTCCTAATACTTGGAACTAAATTTCTTGTATACAGTGGGCTAGGATTTTTTTTTTTTTTTAATGATTGTTGTGAAGTGGGCTCAACTTAATTGACTTAATTTGGAAATGAAGATTACAATATATAGGGTATGATGACTCATCATTTCTAGTATTTTTTTCAATCTAGGACTAAAAGTAAACCTAATACAACCTAATGCAAAGAGCCATTCAAATAGATTAACTATCTTCTACTTTCTCTCGCAAGCTAGAGCCTAGATGTCGGGAGCAAAGAAAGAAAATGAAGATAGAGTGGACGAGGTAAGGCCTTAGTATGTGTATTAGCGATTTGTGTAGTGACAAAAACATGTTGTTGAACCTTAGCAAGCTTGGCCTTCTTCTGAATGAAGTGGACAATTTATCTCAATGTGTGTGGTGCACACAAAAAAAATTTGGTTTTCAATAATGTGAATGTTTGCCTGGTTATTACAGCAGCCGGAGGAGCAAGAACAAAACGACTTTTCAACCATATAGAAGCGATACTCAGCTTAAGTAGAAGGAACGAACAACAACGATTTCTTTCTTGTTCCGCCAAGTAACAAATTTTTCTCCAAAATACGTTCATAAATTACTCGTCGAGCGACTGTCATCCACCAAACATGCATAATCAATGTTTTTGTAAGCGGTCAGTGAGAGAGACGGTCAGTGAGAGAGACGAAGAAGGATGGTAAACAAGAATCTGTCCAGGAGACTTCTTCAGGTAGTGAAGTATGTACTCAATAGCCCAAAATGAGATGTTCGGGGGAGATTGTATATACTTGTAGTAGTGTTCACATAAATGATATATTTGGACGGGTGACAATTAAATATATCAATTTGCTTACAAGACGACAATAATAATTTGGATTGGGCAGTGATGAGTCTGATGCAGAGCCAAGAGAACAAAACTTCAAATTTACATCAATATGGGTATCTACTGGCTTACACCCAAAATAACTAGAATCGTGCAAAGATATATACATACTTTCCATGAGAGAATAAAGAAATCACCATGGGGCAGCCTCGATTCCCTAATAAAGGAGACAAAGATCTTTAGTTTGGAAATAAGAAGACATTTGTGCTTTAATCATGCAAATTCTTGAAGTACCATTGTCAGTAGTAATAATATCATCAACATATACAAAAAGAATTATTGGCCCCTACTGCCATCGGTGGGTAAAAATAGAATTAGCAATATTTCGAGTAAAACCAATCTTTTAGACCACCTGGCTACACTTGTCAAACCAAGCACGAGGAGGATGCTTAAAACCATATATAGTCTTACATAGATGACAAAGAATAGATTCTCACAATCTCATAAGTAGGAGGCTACTACATATAAACTGACTCAACTAAACCGTCATTTAGAAATATATTATTGATGTCTAGTTGATATGAAGGCCATATATGGTCCATCTGTCACGCCCCAGAACCAGAATACTGGAGAGCGGGGGCAGACATAGCCAGCTACGTATATGAAATGGAATCCATCTCGCTATACGGTCACGGCTGTCTAGATACATGAGGGTTTATCTACAAGCCAACAGTCTCTTAAGGTCATGAACAAGCCTAGTGTCTCAATCACAAGCAAGTAAGTAAAAGTCACAAGATGTATGATCATTAAATATACAATAGTAAGGCGTCCCAAACATTACATATTCAGTTGATCATGAAGCTAGTCGTTACAAAATGTCAGGACTAGCAAGAGTTTAGTCATACATGATCAACCCTAGGATCTGTTAATCATGTTACAGCCCGTAGGCAGACAGTAAGTAAGTACAACCGAGCTAAACAGGTGCTCGTCGGCTAAACGCCTCAAAAGAATATTTTTACAAGGGAGTGGGAGAGCAAAATAAAATCCACTCGTTGCCGGGATTCCTTCTAGTGTTCACCATCTGGCAGGAAGGTCGGTAGATCCTCTGGAGCTGCTCCGAAATCTGGCCACACAAAACCAGCTGGGTCAGACCTCAGAAAGAGCAAGTGCCACAAAGGAGGCTTCACTTAAGAACTAAAACCAGCAAACAGCACAAGATATAAATAAAAATAAGAACTGAAAATAAAGAAAATACACCAGGATGATATACGACGAGATAACCATGGAACTATTCAGATAACCAGGTTACAACCCGTAAACCAAACAAGGACCGGGGTTGTAACCCTTCGTCTGAACAGAACTTGGAATTCTCACCATTTATCGGTAAAATAAATGCAAGCATTCTGGTCATGCAGCAATCTGGAACAGGATCAGGGCAAGACTAGACTGGTTCGACTCCATCCAATCATTTCACGGCCAAACAAGAATTACGGCTTGATACTTTAACTAACTAGGGTTGTCACAAGCCTAATTACTAACAAGATGCAGTAAGATTATTCCACAGCCACAAGCCCTGCAGACCATCCAGGTTACCCGGGTTAAAAGATTAGAGTTGAATTCAGGTGAGTACATCGTCCGAAAACGAATGTACCCTTAGGTAGCTTGAAGGGTGCAACACATGACAGTGTGCTGGAAATGTGCCCTACTCGACGGCAGGCTACAGATCCCAAGGCGTGCCCAGGTAACGGGATTGCCTGTAGCTGGGAAATCTCGTCATGACTAATGTAATAATCTAGTTATTAGCCTTAGTCCATTTCAATAGGTACTTCTGACCGTGGTACTCAGGAGTCCCTGTCCTAGACATGATGCAAGACAGGACTGGTTTATTTATACAAGCACAATCGCCCACGGTGTCCAGGTTATTATACAGGTCATGTCATGTCAAGTAGTCGTCGCAACAGCTTATCAAGATATAATATGTCAGGTTATCAGGTCAAGTGTACTAGTCAGGAGTGCGCCACGACGGCCACTATCAGGTCATGTCAGGTTACTCATGTCAGGAGTGCACCACTACGGGTCACTATCGTGTCAGGCTCAGTTATCAATTCCAAACATAAGAAGTAAATTCGTGATTATCAAGTTCAGGACAAAAGGCGTAAGGATATAAAATGGACGTTAAATATCTAATAAAATATCAATATACAGGGCTATAGAAGAGCCAAGCTTAAGGAAAGTAAAACCAAACTGACACGCTGACATAAGACCAAGTCAGCCAAGGCCATACGCTCAGTGCAAGTCATACGCTCAGGTCAGGCATATGCAAGTCATACGCTTCCAAAAGGCACCGTATGTACTCCATACGACTCCTCGTCAAGCAAGCGAGCGTATGCGAGTCATACGCTCCCAAAAGGCAGCGTATGGGGTCCATACGACTCCTTGTCAAGCAAGCGAGCGTATGCGAGTCATACGCTCCCAAAAGGCAGCATATGGGGTCCATACGACTTCTTGTCAAGCAAGCGAGCGTATGCGAGTCATACGCTCCCAAAAGGCAGCGTATGGGGTCCATACGACTCCTTGTCAAGCAAGCGAGCGTATGCGAGTCATATGCTCCCAAAAGGCAGCGTATGGGGGGGGTCGACTGCGCTGCACTAAAGAGCGCGCGCAGCTCAATGGCACAAGCTAAAAAGCTCGCGTACACTGCTCACTGTCTTCTCCAAATCAGCAAGAACTCCATGGGTTGAACCCAAAGCTTCAAAAGTCCATAACTTGGTCAAAATAAGTCCAAATCCGACTTTGCAAAGTTCTATCTTGGGTGAAATTCAATTCTCTCCAACATAAGAACATCAAAACCCATAAAAATACAACTTAAATAGATCAAAACCATGCAAAACCGAAAATAGAAGAAACTTAGATCTAGGACAATGGAGACTCCAAATCACAAAATGTCAAGTTCTAATGTTGATCACCATGGCCTAATCTAGCTAATGGACAAATAAAGAGTGGTTCTCAAGTGGTGGCAAGGTGCACTTGCCTAAGGGGTGTTGGTGTTGTGTGGAGGAAGGAAGAAGAAGAAGATGAAGAAATAAATGAGAGAATTATGAGGAGAGAGAAAGGTAGGTGGAGATAATAAAGAGGGTGGTTGTGGTGGAAATGAGGGAGGAGCATAGGCTAAAGTGTTCCAATGTAAAATAAACCAAACCAAACCAATCCTTCTCCACAAAATAAACCAAGCCGGGTCGAGAACCAATGTACGAGAAATCCAAAATCCGCTAGTCAAGAAAATAAGATACATGCCAAAATCCAACTTCGAGTATAATTACGAAATACGGGAAACGGGGGTGACAACTCTACCCACCTTAAAAGATTTTCGTCCTCGGAATTAAATCAAGAGGCTAGAGGAGCAATGGCAAGCTATACTAATCACATGCAAGCTATAACTAGGCAGACAATCATTCATTCAAGCAAGGAATCGAAGGCATAAGGCATAAGAAAGACATTATACCTCACGAGTCAAACAAGTCGGGATATCGCGATCGGATATCATCCTCACGCTCCCACGTTGACTCACCCAAAGAGTGATGACCCCAAACAACTCGGACTAACTTGATAGTCTTGTTCTTGAGGATCTTCTCTCTCCGGTCCAATATAGACACGGGCCTCTCCTCATACGAAAGGTTGGTACCAACAACCAATTCCGAATGATCCAGGATGTGGCTCGGGTCCGGGATATACCGTCGTAATTGGGATACATGGAACACGTCATGCACCTCGCTTAGCGACGGTGGAAGAGCGAGACGATAGGATACATCTCCTACTCGCTCCAGAATGTCAAACGGTCCTATATACCTAGGACTAAGCTTGCTCCGTACGCCGAAACGAATGACGCCACGGTTAGGCGAAATCCTCAGGAATACATGATCGCTGACCGAAAACTCGAGAGGGCGCCGATGAGAATCGGCCCAATGGCGCTGGCGATCTTGGGCAACTCGAAGATGATCTCTGACTCGCCTGACCACTTCAACTGTCTGGGCAATCATTTCTGGACCGAGCATCTGTCTCTCTCCAACATCATTCCAGGCTAGCGGGGATCTGCACTTCCTACCATACAGTGCCTCGAACGGTGCCATCTGGATACTGGCCTGAAAACTGTTGTTGTACGAGAATTCCACCAGGTGCAAGTGATCTTCCCATGAACCACCGAAGTCAAGTGTGCAAGACCGCAACATGTCTTCAAGAGTCTGGATCGTGCGCTCCGACTGACCATCTGTCTGCGGGTGATATGCTGAACTGAACTGGAGATGAGTTCCCAAACTCTCTTGCAAGCTACGCCAAAAGTGCGACGTAAATCTTGTATCTCGGTCCGAGGTGATACTGACTGGCACACCGTACAATCTGACAATCTGCCTGAGGTACATCTCTGCTAACTGAGCCGTCGACTGACCAACTCTGAATGGAAGAAAGTGAGCCACTTTCGTGAGCCTGTCAACTATAACCCAGATAGCATCTCTACCAGCTGGGGATCTAGGTAGTCCAGTCACAAAATTTATGGTCACATGCTCCCACTTCCATTCTGGAATCGGTAAGGGCTGAAGAAGTCCAGCCGGTCTCTGATGTTCGACTTTAACTTGTTGGCAAACCAAACACCGAGAGACAAACCGAGCTATCTCCCGCTTCATGCCATTCCACCAAAAATGCTGCCGGATATCACGGTACATCTTCGTACTGCCAGGATGGATGGAATACTGAGAACTGTGCGCTTCTGACATGATTTCCTGTCTGATATCTCCACTGGGTATACAAAGGCGATTACCATATCGAAGTGTACCATCCTTATGAATACATAACTCTGGTCTCCGTCCTGCCTCACACTCTGCTCTGAGTCGCTGAAGCTTGGAATCTGCCGACTGTGCCATCCGGATCCTCTCGACTATAGTGGACTGAACTTGCATACTGGCCATCAAGGCCACACTGGAAGGGAGAACAACTTCAATACCCATCTTCTGAAGATCTGCTAACAGCTCTGGTTGTGCTGTTAGAAAATAAACTCTCGCTCTTCTGCTCAATGCATCCGCAACAACATTGGCCTTCCCAGGATGATACTACAGGTTGACATCATAATCCACAAGAAGCTCCAGCCACCTTCTCTGACGCATGTTAAGATCCTTCTGGGTGGAAACATACTTCAGGCTCTTGTGGTCGGTGAAAATCTCCACCCTGTCTCCATACAAGTAGTGCCTCCATAACTTAAGTACAAACACCACTGCTGCCAGCTCCAAGTCATGGGTTGGGTAATTCCTCTCATGATCACGAAGTTGTCGTGACGCATAAGCTATTACCTTCCCATGCTGCATCAGAACACATCCTAAACCTCTGCCTGAAGCATCACAGTACACTGAGAATCCTCCGGTCCCATCTGGAAGCGTGAGAATAGGAGCTATTATCAGGCCTCGCTTCAACTGCTCAAAAGAATTCTGACACTCTGTTGTTCAAGCAAACTGCGCATCCTTGCGGGTCAACTGCGTCAATGGCGCTGAAATTCGAGCAAAATCTGAAACAAACCGCCGGTAGTAGTCGAACAATCCAAGAAAACTACGAACCTCTGCAACTGTGCTGGGCACTGGCCATGACTCAATGGCCACAATCTTCTGGGGATCCACTTCTACTCCTCCTCGAGTGATGATATGACCCAAGTACGAAATACGATCGAGTCAGAACTCGCATTTACTGAACTTGGCATATAACTGGTGCTCCCTGAGAGTCTGAAGAACTACACGAAGATGCTTCTCATGCTCCGCCTCACTCTTGCTGTAGACCAGGATGTCATCCAAGAACACAATCACAAACTGATCCAAGTAAGGCATGAAGATGCGATTCATGAGGTCCATGAATACTGCCGGCGCATTGGTTGCTCCAAAAGGCATAATAAGGAATTCCCAATGCCCATATCTCGATCTAAAAGCTGTCTTCGGGATGTCCTGCTCTCTGACTCTGATCTGATGATAACCTGAGCGCAAATCAATCTTCGAGAATACTGAAGCCCCCTTGAGTTGATCAAACAAGTCATATATCCTCGGAAGAGGGTAGTTGTTCTTGATTGTCACTGAGTTCAAGGTACGATAATCAACATATAACCTGAACGTACCATCCTTCTTTTTCACAAGAAGCATCGGGGCTCCCCAAGGCGATCCACTAGCACGAATGAATCCCTTGGTTCTGCGTTCTTCAATCATCTTGTACAAGATCTCCAACTCTGATGGCGCCATCCTGTAGACTCTCTCTGACACCGGGGCTGTCCTAGGAATCAAGTCTATAGTGAACTCGATCTCCCGCTCCGGAGGCATACCTGGAAGCTCTTCTGGAAAAACATCTGGGAACTCATCCACTATCCTGGGCAACTGAACTGCTGCTACTGCCATCCGCAATATCGGA
The DNA here is from genome assembly GCA_029216955.1 of Iris pallida. Taxonomy (NCBI): domain Eukaryota; kingdom Viridiplantae; phylum Streptophyta; class Magnoliopsida; order Asparagales; family Iridaceae; genus Iris; species Iris pallida. Next base: position 7,938,673 of record JANAVB010027799.1, on the reverse strand, counting down.
GGAGAAGGCTCAACCTCACCTCGAGAGAAAGAAAACTCCGGCTCTCCTGGAATGCTAAAAACAACCCTGCCAATGTGGCAGTCTATCCTAGCATACTGGTTCCTCAACCAATCCATCCCTAGGACCACATCATAATCGGCCATCGGGAACTCTATCAATCTAGCGGAGAATTCTCTACCGCTAACTACGATCCGATACGAGAAAAACACTCTATCTACTCCCACAAGTCCGTTACTAGTAAGTATATTAAGCCTTACCGATAATGACTCGGGCTCCAATCCTATTCGTGTCGCGAATCGAGCAGACATAAATGAATGCGATGCACCAGAATCAAATAAAGCTGAAGCTGGAAAGGAGTTGATGAGAATAGTACCTGCCATTACCTCTCCTGGTGCCAATCCTTCCTCCATGGTCATCACCATAGCCTGACCGTGCCCTCGGGGTGCTGGTCCCCTCTGCTGAAATCCTCGCTGTCTGTTCTGACTCTGGGCTTGGACTTGTGCATACTGCTGGGGGTTCTGCTGCTGGAACACTTGGGTCTGAGGCGGCAAGGGCCTCGGCAATGGATACTGCTGCTGCTGGACCAGAGCTGGTCCTCTCACCGAAGAGCTAGAAAGGTTGGATGATGATGAACCACCCCTATTCGGGCAGGATCCAACCCTATGGTCTGGTGCTCCACAAGCCAGACACAATCCCTGTGCCCTGCGACATTCTGTCACCACATGGCCTGGCTTCCCACAATGAGAACAACCCACTGCGGAAGATTGCTTCTGCTTCTGCTGCTGAGGGTGCGTCGGAGTTGAATGCTGAACCGACGTTACTGAGGCCGCTCGCCTCGGAGCTCCAATAGTCAAAGCCCTGACTGCCGGGGCTGGTGCTGAAGACTGATTCATCTGGCCGTGAGATCTCTTCCGACCTCCGGTCCTATCCACAATCCTCTGGGAGGTATACTCATGCCTCCGGGCTGCTCTCAAGACTGCATCAAAAGTCTGATTCTCAAATTGCTCTACTGCCAACAAGATCTCCAGGTGAAGTCCCTGCTGGAACCGCTGGGCTCTATCATACTCGGTTGCTACCAAAGTGGGAGCAAACCGACTGAGTCTAGAAAACTCGGCCGCATATCCGTCGACCGTCCTGCCTCCTTGCTTCAGATTGGTGAACCTCGTCTGCAGATCATACCGAGCCACGGCATCGAAATACTTGGTCTGGAATCTCTCTCTGAACACTGCCCAAGCAATGGGTGCTGCTAATCCAACGGCCTGCGCTGTCCACCAGCTGCGGGCAAGATCTAACAACTACAGGCGCACAACGGCCACCTTCTCGTTCTCTGGGGTCCTGGCTGCTTCTAGAATCACCTCTGTGTCCTGAAGCCATGCATCTGCTGCGATAGCATCTTCACTACCGTCGAAGAATGGAGGGTTCAAGCGCTTGAAGCTATTGGCCACGCTGTTACCCTGATGACCACCCCGGGTCAAAGCATCCGTCACTGCCTGGTGCAAGGCATCTCCATGCCGGTCTTGTAAAGCTATCAAGGTCCTGACGAGTCCTACCAAAGTGCCGTCATCATGTTCTACAGGTTGAACTGGCTGGACTGGTGGCTCTCCGCCAGAAGGCACGACTCTAGAGGCTACTCCGGAATGCTGGGCTTGATCTCCAGGTTGCTGCTGGTCCGCGGGAGGTGCTCCGCCTTGCTGGTCGGTAGGACCACGAACAATACCGCTGAAGAAGACGACATAGGGAACAATAAGGAAGGACCAGGGCAGATCAATGATACAAGCATATGATCAGGACAAGAATCCAGGGATTCAGAAGATACGAGCAGAGATCAAGGACGAATACTGATTGAGACATCTATTCGGTAAACCCTCACATATCTTTATTTACAAGACCTGCATGGGCCACCACTTAAACCATGTCACGCCCAAGAACCAGAATACTGGAGAGCGGGGGCAGACATAGCCAGCTACGTATATGAAATAGAATCCATCTCGCTATACGGTCATGGCTGTCTAGATACATGAGGGTTTATCTACAAGCCAACAGTCTCTTAAGGTCATGAACAAGCCTAGTGTCTCAATCACAAGCAAGTAAGTAAAAGTCACAAGATGTATGATCATTAAATATACAATAGTAAGGCGTCCCAAACATTACATATTCAGTTGATCATGAAGCTAGTCGTTACAAAATGTCAGGACTAGCAAGAGTTTAGTCATACATGATCAACCCTAGGATCTGTTAATCATGTTACAGCCCGTAGGCAGACAGTTAGTAAGTACAACCGAGCTAAACAGGTGCTCGTCGGCTAAACGCCTCAAAAGAATATTTTTACAAGGGAGTGGGAGAGCAAAATAAAACCCACTCGTTGCCGGGATTCCCTCTAGTGTTCACCATATGGCTGAAAGGTCGGTAGATCCTCTGGAGCTGCTCCGAAATTTGGCCACACAAAACTAGCTGGGTCAGACCCCAGAAAGAGCAAGTGCCACAAAGGAGGCTTCACTTAAGAACTAAAACCAGCAAACAGCACAAGATATAAATAAAAGTAAGAACTGAAAATAAAGAAAATACACCAGGATGATATACGACGAGATAACCATGGAACTATTCAGATAACCAGGTTACAACCCGTAAACCAAACAAGGACCGGGGTTGTAACCCTTCGTCTGAACAGAACTTGGAATTCTCACCATTTATCGGTAAAATAAATGCAAGCATTCTGGTCATACAGCAATCTGGAACAGGATCAGGGCAAGACTAGACTGGTTCGACTCCATCCAATCATTTCACGGCCAAGCAAGAATTACGGCTTGATACTTTAACTAACTAGGGTTGTCACAAGCCTAATTACTAACAAGATGCAGTGAGATTATTCCACAGCCACAAGCCCTGCAGACCATCCAGGTTACCCGGGTTAAAAGATTAGAGTTGAATTCTGGTGGGTACATCGTCCGGAAACGAATGTACCCTTAGGTAGCTTGAAGGGTGCAACACATGACAGTGTGCTGGAAATGTGCCATACTCGACGGCAGGCTACAGATCCCAAGGCGTGCCCAGGTAACGGGATTGCCTGTAGCTGGGAAATCTCGTCATGACTAATGTATTAATCTAGTTATTAGCCTTAGTCCATTTCAATAGGTACTCCTGACCGTGGTACTCAGGAGTCCATGTCCTAGACATGATGCAAGACATAACTGGTTTATTTATACAAGCACAATCGTCCACGGTGTCCAGGTTATTATACAGGTCATGTCATGTCAAGTAGCCGTCGCAACAGCTTATCAAGATATAACATGTCAGGTTATCGGGTCAAGTGTACTAGTCAGGAGTGCGCCACGATGGCCACTATCAGGTCATGTCAGGTTACTCATGTCAGGAGTGCACCACTACGGGTCACTATCGTGTCAGGCTCAGTTATCAATTCCAAACATAACAAGTAAATTCATGATTATCAAGTTCAGGACAAAAGGCGTAAGGATATAAAATGGACGTTAAATATCTAATAAAATATCAATATACAGGGCTATAGAAGAGCCAAGCTTAAGGAAAGTAAAACCAAACTGACACGCTGACATAAAACCAAGTCAGCCAAGGCCATACGCTCAGTGCAAGTCATACGCTCAGGTTAGGCGTATGCAAGTCATACGCTTCCAAAAGGCAGCGTATGTACTCCATACGACTCATCGTCAAGCAAGCGAGCGTATGCGAGTCATACGCTCCCAAAAGGCAGCGTATGGGGTCCATACGACTCCTTGTCAAGCAAGCGAGCGTATGCGAGTCATACGCTCCTAAAAGGCAGCATATGGGGTCCATACGACTCCTTGTCAAACAAGCGAGCGAATGCGAGTCATACGCTCCCAAAAGGCAGCGTATGGAGGGGGGTCGACTGCGCTGCGCTAAAGAGTGCGCGCAGCTCAATGGCACAAGATAAAAAGCTCGCGTACACTGCTCACTGTCTTCTCCAAATCAGCAAGAACTCCATGGGTTGAACCCAAAGCTTCAAAAGTCCATAACTTGGTCAAAATAAGTCCAAATCCGACTTTGCAAAGTTCTATCTTGGGTGAAATTCAATTCTCTCCAACATAAGAACATTAAAACCCATAAAAATACAACTTAAATAGATCAAAACCATACAAAACCGAAAATAGAAGAAACTTAGATCTAGAACAATGGAGACTCCAAATCACAAAATGTCAAGTTCTAATATTGATCACCATGGCCTAATCTAGCTAATGAACAAATAAAGAGTGGTTCTCAAGTGGTGGTAAGGTGCACTTGCCTAAGGGGTGTTGGTGTTGTGTGGAGGAAGGAAGAAGAAGAAGATGAAGAAATAAATGAGAGAATTATGAGGAGAGAGAAAGGTAGGTGGAGATAATAAAGAGGGTGGTTGTGGTGGAAATGAGGGAGGAGCATAGGCTAAGGTGTTCCAATGTAAAATAAACCAAACCAAACCAATCCTTCTCCACAAAATAGACCAAGCCGGGTCGAGAACCAATGTACGAGAAATCCAAAATCCGCTAGTCAAGAAAATAAGATACATGCCAAAATCCAACTTCGAGTATAATTACGAAATACGGAAAACGGGGGTGACACCATCACAAGAGAGATCTGTCACGACCCGCACCCGGAAGTTCGGGTACGAATACGTGAAAACACGTCCAGCCTATGCCGCAGAGTTGGCGATAGTAAGCTGCCAAATCCTCAAGTATATCCAAATCCAGCAATAAAATGTAGATCATGATAAACAGAATCTAACTCAATCATAAGTAATAGCAGTTAGATATGAAATGGAAAGATAAGTCTACAGAGTACAAATCTGAGTACAGTAACCCTCAGAAATAGTATAACTCAACAAATCTTCTGATAACAGAAATCTAAATGAAAGAACGTAAAGACTGAACTAGACTAAACATCATCCAGTAGTACGTCTGCTATGTCATCTCCTGTATTCTCAGCTAAGCCATGATCTGTTTCAGGTGTGCCATAGTAAGTGGAATACCAGTCCACAAAGTCATCGCCTAAAAATGTGGTTATCCAGTCATGATTGGAGCAAGTGCAACACATGATCTATTGTTCATAACATGATAGGAACTATATAACATGAAGTAGAATATGAGACATGGAAGTAAATATTGTAAACATGAACTGACAAGTATATGAACATGAAAGATAATCATAGCAGAAAATCAACTTATGTGACAAGATCAGTATGAAATGCATAAGTCATAACTACAATAAGTGTGTTTGAAATACCACGTTCTATATGTGATAGGGTTGAGGGATCTACTTGGTCCGGCTAAATCATACATGTCGTGTATGATTAGCTATCGACAGGGAACAAAGAACATGAATATGAACTTTAATCACATATATACTAAGATATTTCACGTCAAACTAGAATCATGAATTCATCTCAACAAGAAACATGTATAGGATAAACTCAGGAACAGTAACATGATAATAAGGTAATAGAATCCATAACACTAATCTCGTGAAATAGTCGTGTCAATAATCAGGAAATGTATATCTAAATCATGAATAGAGTAACTATCAGGAAATGAAAGCGATCAGTGTAAGTACTTGTCTTCGGTAGTTGAAGTCGACATGCGCGACATGAACGTGTCGATACGGAAAGTATCACAGTCTAAAGTCCAGTAATTGTTACGCTCCGACCCGGAAAATTGCTCGTCCTTTCATCGATTTGTTCGAATCATCGTCCTCGCTGGGGCGTGATGCCGTACGAATCTGGAGTTGCACTCGTACAAGGCAAGATGACAAGTTCTCAAATGGTTATCTTTGATTTGATATTAGCAACGGAAGTAAACAAAGTATACAAAACAATTCTCTTTATTTGATAAATGAACTGAGATTACAAAGGCTTTCAATAGTCCAACTGAATTTGCCAGATTGGCTATAAAACTCAAGTTCTCTCTTGCCCACAAAGGATTTCACCATACCATACATCATGCCTTCTATATCTCGGCCGTATCAATCCTATTGCAAGTCCGAGCGTCAATGCGATCGCACGCTTCAAACGCTACGGCATTCCATGCCTCCGCGCGATCAAGCGAAGCTCTGCCGCGAGCAGACCATTCCCTGAACCTGCTAGCAAACAAGTGGGGGATTAGTACTTTCGTCCTCGCTATACTGATCAAGACCCACTTAACTAAATCGACATTTAGTAATGTATTGATTCATGCAACATACAATTTAGTTATCTTTCTATGTTCTCCTTAGGATCGGTTTCAGGGCATATTCGAAAGAAGCAAGACATGATATCATAGCAAGCATGTTATTTCGATTCGCATAAGCAAGTAGACAATCAATAGCACTCTCGTGTTGTTTCGTGACTTCTTACCAAACATTGATGCACTCGCCCTTGCACCGACGCAAGATGAATACGCCTCATTCCTTCTTTGTCATGTTATAAGTGCTTTGTGCAGGAGCTCTGTGTTCCTGTACTTTTGGTCCACTGTTCCTTAACTATATGAAGGTCATTGGTGTATCCGTGCCGAAATGGACTAACTTGTTTCTCTTTTCTTTTCTTTTCTTTTATCAAACTGGATAACCCGGCCTCCTCCTCATACAGGTTTGCTGGCCCAGTATCTGAAGGACGTCGAACTTACCATCAATTGTGGCTTATTACATCAGTAGCAGATCGTAAGTCATACCCAAAAGATGTGCACCAACAATGATTATTCATCCCTCTTAGGTCGAACGGTCCCGGTGCCCCGGCAAATATAACTCGTTCGAGGGAAATTACTACACCCTGTGCACGTGCAATATCTCAAGTCCATTCGACCATGCAACGTGCGTCTTATTCAAACAACCAAACATATCTTGAGTCTGCGACTCAAACTTTGTATCATCTCGTATTTCTCACCTTAACTTTCTATGTTCTCACATTCTATACTTCGTTTCAAGGTTCAATGGCATCATGCCCCAACTAAATGTTCGTCAAACGAACGACCCAAAGGTTCCGAACATTTTCGAGGCATTATGTCACATCCGATAGTTCCGTTACATTCATGCCACAACTGTTCTCTTTGCAATGAAATCATCTTTTATGATTCTCGTGCACGTACGCACGCCTTGACACGATTGTTCTCTATTCTTCGAGTCGTGCATGCGATGCACGCCTCGATACCGTAATTCCATCTTCTATGTCTTAGTGTCCAGTGTATGTTCCTTTTCTCGGACTCGTGCAAGTGAGGCACGTCTCGATAGGGTATTCAATGTTCTATAGCTCGTGCACTGAGGCACTCGCGCCGATATAGTCTTTCAATGTTCTAGCATACTAGCTCATGTGCGGTGGCACGAAATGACTCATGCGTTGAGGCACTTGTCGATACAGTTATCCCATGTTCTTATGGCTTGCGCACCGAGGCACTCGCCTTTGCGATATTCAATGTTCAATAGCAACTCGTACATTTGATGTACGTTTCATTTTAATTGTTCTATCTAGTGTTTGACACGTACTATGTTCATCTCTCGATCGAGCCACACCCGTGGTCTCGATAGGTTAACTTAGCATACAACGATATATTTTACTTAGGCATGAAGGTGTAGGAAAGAGAAGTCAAAGTCCCCCCACCTTAAGCCGATACGCCTTATCGTTTTACCGAGCCGATGCAGTTCGATTTCATATCTTTGTTGCACGACCAACTCTTCTGACTTAGCCATTCGAGCACTTCGTGCTTCATTGAATTATGACCGATTTGGCTTGCCGAGCCTATGCCTCAGTCCGTTGCGAGGCGATGATTTGGTTTTGCGGACCCCGTTGTAAATAAGGCAAAATATCGACCTCTTATATTTTAGCGTAAACGTATCTTATATTTTACCGTAAACGTATAGCCTGCACACGAAACCAACTAAAATCAATACTTGTCCGAATCGGACTACTGCCTTGCGTCGATTCGATTTCTTATAATCTTCGAACCGACTCAATGCTTTCTCTCGGGCCAACTTAACACTTGTATGGATCTTACTCGATGCGTTCCTCGGGTCAACGTAATTATTTGCATCGATCCGACTCGATGCATTTCTTGGGTCAACGTACTCTCGTATCGATTTGCATTGATACTTAATCGGGTCAACGCAACTCTTCGAGTCAACGACTCAGCATAATGCACCGTACGGAGCGGGGCATTACATAATATACCACTCAAAACAAGGTTCGTCCTCGAACCAAAACAAACACTCAATTCAAGTGTTTTCTAGATCGTTTCACGATCTCGCCCAACTATCGTTGTTCCGTTTCAAACACTCGTGAAAGCTTTCATTAACTTTCAGTTTTCCTGCAGCTCAATTTGAATTTAGTATACAACTTGATTTGGATCGTACACATATTCAAGGCATCCCAAAAATATATGTATTTCAGCCAAGCCTAGTGGTAGAAAATTGGAACGAACCTAACAGGTAAATTTTCAATCCTATGTTTGCCATCTCGTACTCTCAATCGAACTTATCTTTAGCAACTGTTCTCAAAATTTTATCGCGTACGTATATTCGATACATACATGATTCATTCAACAAAGTCGTCGCGTGCGACGCGATTCAAAAATCGTATTTCTCATGTTCATAAGTTTTGTATGGACCATCAATTCTATGCGTCGCGTCGAGCCGTCACGCATCTGATCGCAACGATCCTCCGCAACACCTTGCGTTCGAAGTCGCTGCCCAACTATTTTCGAGGTATGGCTATGCAACTTTTTTCGATACGATTTCCTTTTTTGACTTACAATGCATCAACACTCAGGGCTACGCCCACTAGGTGACTTACTTAGACACCGTGCTTAGATTCTTTCGGCGCAATTTTAAATTGACATTGCACAAAGGCCACAATCTATCCGACATAAAAGTTCGATTTGAGTCGACGATGCTCAAAGGCAACAATCGCTTTGACATGAACGTCTTTATGACGCGTCTTACGTTCGATTCCTATCGAATAGGAATTCAATAGCCTAATTCCCAACTTCTCCGTCTCGCAACATCGAATATAAGTTCGATTCACGCAACTCAATTGCAAGGTGAATCCAAATCTAACGACATAACTCGTAAGTCATTCTCTTACCGTCCGCTCTCGTGCATAGCACGATTCTCAAAATCGCCTAGACTTATAATCAACATGCACCACATTATATTTGTTACTGATGCAATTTTATATGCGACATCGCATGAGTCATCTTACGGGTCTGCAACATTCAATTTGATTTGGCGGTCAAGTCTTCTAGGGTCAGCTGCCCCGAAGCTACGCTCGATAATTATGGATCATTAATGAAGGACGGTTACTACGAACCATGCTATATTATTTCGGAGCCAAATCACGTTCCGACGATTTTTATGCGACTACCCAAATCTGGACAAAACCATTTCTATCGGCGCAACTGATGCGCAACTACCCTCCGAGTAAAGTCATGCACTACTATCGATAATTCCGTATTTCATGAAATATTTACTCGTATTGAGTTCGAGTCTTTCTACGCACGGTCGACACCCGAGATGATATACGCATCGAAATAATCGTCGATAACTTTATAGTCTCGCCATGATCAATCACAAAGTTTATGATCAACCAGTTCGACACTTCCGTATTGCTATTTTCGAAAATTCTAATATCGTAAGCCTGGTCAGTTTTGTATTCTCACATCGTGCTTACGTTTCCTTGCGTATCGATTTCGATAGGTCATATCAATTTCGATAACACGAGGGTCAACTTTGAATCTGCATCAACTTCGACTTTAGTTCGTATTGCATACCTCCAAGTTCACTACAAACTTTTTCATACGCATCAACTCGTTTTCCGATTCACCGCATCTCGCTATACTTTGATCGCATAACCTAGTTACCGATTATCCAATATCGAACCCTCGAGTTATGCCAGTCCCGCTTTTTGTTATACGTATTTCCAATGTACGTATACGGATTTTGACCCGTATTTTATTTTACTGTATTTTCGTATTTCTTTATGGCTTGCCTTGATATATCTTGACTAGGGTTGACCTTGGGCTGGTTTGGTCCAACTTGACTTTCTTTGAATGGCTTGGTTTGGTTTATTTTGATGGTTGGTTCAACATGTTGAACCATCCCCTCTCTTCATAAAACCCAACCACCCCTTTCTCTCTTCATTACTTCCATTCATTTCTTCACCTTCTTCTCCATTACTCTCCCACCAACCTAGAGAGCTTAGGCAAGTGTAATCTTGCTTCATGATGGATCTTAGATTTTATTGTTCCATTATCTTTTCCTCTTGATTCTAAGCCTCTTTAGAACTTGGAGTTCTTGGGTTAGATGAAGGGATCCTTGTAGATCTAAGTTTGTGTTATTTTCGGTTTTCTTGGGTTTTGATTTATCAAACTTTATTATTTTCATGTTTGGATTGTTCTATGTTGTAGAGAATTCGATTTTACCCAAAATGTACCTTTGAAAAGTTAGATTTCGACTTGTTTTGAGGAAGTTCTGACCAAAATAAGATTTGGACATCTTCTATGTTCATCTATCCTAGTTTTGACAGAGACGATGAATAGTGCCTGGCCGCATAGTGCTAGTCCGCATAGCTGTATAGTACCAGTCCGCATAGCTACATAGTGTCACGTCCCACTCCCGTAGGAGCGATCGTCCTCGCTAAGGCGTGATGCCGCACGAGCCTAGATTGCGCTCGTGCAAGGCGAGTTCCATAACGGCCGATTTCAGCGGCTGCGACGGGATCGTCGCAGAGAAGTCCCAAGCAGAGACATTGAATGATAGCAGCGGAAAGTAGAACCAAACATAAGTTATTCAAAAGAAGCTCTTTATTGATATTGAAACAAAGGTTACAATGGGACGCAAGGCCAAGAATACAAGTCACTCAAGCTCACTCAAGCTCACATTACAAGTCATTCAGCTCTCTCTCTCTCATCTCTCAATACATGTTTTGAGCCAGCGGATGCTTTGGAAGGCGACGTCCATACATTATGTCCTGTATAAGTCTTGAATACATACGGCCGCACGCTTCGAATCGCCAAGAAACTCCGTGCCTCGACGCATCCAAGCGAGCTCCGCACCACGAGCTTCTACCTGTGCCTGCACATAAAAACTATGTGGGTGTCAGTACTCAACTGTACTGGTGGAATGAGCTCCTCGCCCACCCATACAAAACCAACACGTTTGATTTGCTTTGTGCAACATAGTCCCTTCTTATCAATTGTCTTTCTACTCTTGCCTTAGGATCAATTTTAGGACCGACGCCTTGGCCTATTTTGTGTCTCAAGACCATTTCGTGCTTGCAACGTAACATTAACTCAACAACGTTAACCTATCAAGTCGTGCTTGCCTTACGGCTTAAAATCAGAGGCGCAACTACACGATAGACTTCAGTTCCATGTGACCGTGCTACATACCCATATTGAGGCCGTGCCTCGCAACTCAGTATGACTTAACCATATCGCCACCTCGCGGCCCTTGCCGCCTCGCGGCCCTTTGCTACTTAATCATCAACTGACCCATCAGGACATTGTGAACTAAGTGTCACTCGACCAACTTTTCCTTGCGGCGTTTTCTGACTTAAACTCAAGACAACTCACATCCAAACTATGCAACTTATATGCCAACAACATAAAACTCGACGCCACATCTCATGCCGAAGCACGTCGCCTACGTTGCAGCCAAATCTTAGGCCCAACATTTTGTGTTTCAACTGTACACACACATTCAACTCAACTTCCGTGATATACTACACTCAATACTCGACTCAATCCAAAGGCATACACGCGGATCACCGCCCATGCCGACTCATCTATATGAACTAGTCACTAGCGCCCAGCGCTATAATGGACTCCTTTTGAGATTTTGATTAGACGGACGCTCCTTGCCAGCACGACTAGCTAACTTCGCTGCAAGTTCCCGCTAACCCGTGCGGTCATCCAGCACAGCTACGAATGTCTCTATCGCAACGGTTCCCATGGGCCGCCGTTCGAGAAACAGTTTATTTTACCTTGTACAAGTTGTCCAATGACCATGTAAGACTCGACTCGAACTGACGTCTCACACAGTCAATCTACTTCTAGTGTTACCATCTCTTTTAGGACTAAGTTCAACACTTCTCACATCTGAGACCTTGCCTCGACGACCCAGTCGTGAGCATTCTACTTTCTTGCCTCAACGACCCAGTCATGAGCATTCTTCTTTCTTGCCTCAACGACCCAGTCGTGAGCATTCTTCTTTCTTGTCCTATCATTCCACTTAACTCAAGAACAACTATTGAGACACTTTCCAAACTCAATGAATCAACCGTGGCCCGTGCCTTAAAACACTAAGTTCGTGCCATCGTGTCTTAAACCAACTTGAAACTCTATATGACACCACCGCCTAAGTCATACCCTATATGACAGGCCTTACGATCGTGGGACTATGTGGTTATACCCAGCCGTAGAACTCATAGGACCGTGCTTGCTACTACTCCTAATAGCTTAACATAACTTGCCTAACTTACTTTGCAACAACTTGACGAGCAAAGGCTGCGTCAAGCCTCGCGTCGTGGGAACGTGCCGTGCACGCGTTCGACTTTGAACAACCAAATTTTGGGGTGCCTAGACTTATGTCACAAGTCGTGCAATACAACTTAACCCGTCGGCGAGCAGAGGCTATGCCACGCCTTGGGCGAAGAGACCGTGCATGCTTTATGAAGCATTTATGCGGGCGAAGCCTATGACTTAGGCTACGTTCATAACTTCGCCTACTCAACCAACTTTTCTTCTCCCAAGCCACGGGACGAAGGATCGAGTGCATTTTCAAAGCACGCCGTACACCAACTCTAAGCCGACCATTGGACCTTTCCATATTCTAACTCATTTCGACCCATCGGGATTATTCCCTTATCTATGTTGATTCGTCTCTTTTATTATCAAGCCTACTTGTGCAAGTTAAAAATATGGAATTTATTATGTGAAGGCTAAGATGAGGCAAGTTCACCGAAACTACCCCACCTGAGCGAGCGGTCGCCTCGACCGAGCGATGTCTTCGAACAGCCGTTGCAAGGATAAGTCCGAAAGCCTTTAGCGTTCCGATTCCTCCGATTGACTGAGAGGGACGGGGCACTACACATAGTGCTTGGCTACATAGTGCCAGTCCGCATGGATGCATAGTGCCTGGCGTATAGTGCCTGGCCGCATAGTGCCAGTCCGTATAGCTCCATAGTGCTTGGCCGTATAGTGCTAGTCCGCATAGCTGTATAGTGCCTGGCCGCATAGTGCCTTGCCGCATAGTGCCTGGCCGCATAGATACATAGTGTCTGGCCGTATAGTGCCTATTTTGGCTATTTTTGGCTGCTTTATGTTCTATTTGGCTGAATTGTGGTCAAAATTTCTCCCAACTCCCAACATGAAAGTTGTAGATCTTTTCCTTGGCTTCAAGAATATGTTACTAGCTATTTTATGCAAGTTTCTCTCATTCATGATAATGTAAGGATAGAACACGATAGTGGCCTGTTAAGGCGCACTCTTAATAAGTAACAAGTAACTTGACATGATAACTCTTGATAGTGACCCGTCGTGGTGCACTCTTGACAAGTAATTTGACATGATAATTCTTGATGGTGGTCCATCGTGGCGCACTCTTGACAAGTAATCTTGATAAGTAACCTAACATGATAATTTTGATATGCTGTTGTGACGGCTATCTTGACTTGCTAAGTAACTCTTGTCTTGATACCGTGGGTGTTTGTGCTTGTATAAGCTACATGTCTCGTCTTGCTTCATGTATAGGATATAGATTCCTAGTTACCACGGTCAGGGATTCATACTGAATCTGACTAGGATAATGATTAGATTGATCAAGTAGTTCATGAAGAGATTTTCCAGCTACAGGCAGTCCCGTTATCTGGGCGCTTTAATTGGACTTGTAGCCTGCCGTCGAGTAGGGCACATTTCCAGCACACTGTCATGTGTTGCACCTCCAAGTCACCTAATCCAACTCCCTCAACTTGCAACTGGATAACCTGGATTAAGTCTACATGGCTTGTGGCTGTTGGAACATCTCAATGCATCTTGTTAGTAACTAGGCTTCTGATAACCCTAGTTAGTTAAAGTATCAAGCCGTACTCATTGCTTGGCCGTGATTGATGGATGGAGTCTAGTCTAGTCTTGCCTAGACAAGGCCAGTACATGGTTTCTTCAGCCCGTTACTGTTATGCTTTACTTATTCGATAATTGGTTAGAGACTAAGTTCTGTTCAGGTGAAGGGTTACAATCCCGGTCCTTGTTTGGTTTACGGGTTGTAACTTGGTTACTGGAACAGTCCTTTAGTTATCTTATCGTTTATCACCATGTTTTCTCTAACTCATATTTTTCGTTATCCTTTATGTATCATTTGCTAATATGCTGGTTTTAGTTCTTAAGTGAAGCCTCCCTTGTGGTACTTGCTCTTTCTGGGACCGATCCAACTGGTTTTGTATGGCCAGATTTCGAAGCAGCTCCCGAGGATCTCCCCACCTTCCAGCCAGATGGTGAACACTAGAAGAAATCCTGGCAACAAGTGGATTTATTTTGCTCTCCCACTCTAATTGTAAAATTATTCTTTTGAGGCGTTTAGCCGCTGAGTAAGTGTTAGCTCGTGTTGAATACTTTACTTACTGTCTGTCTACGGGCTGTAATATGATTAACAAATCCCAGGGTTGATCATGTATGACTGAAGCTCTTGCTAGTCCTCGCATTTTGTACGACTAGCTTCATGATCATATGTATATGAAATGTATAGGACGCCTTACTATTGAATATCTGATGGTCTAACATCTTGTAACTATTATTACTTGTTTGAGATTGAGACACTAGGCTTGTTCTTCACCATAAGAGACTGATGGCTTGTAGATAAACCCTCATACATCTAGACAGCCGTGATCGTATATCGAGGTGGATTACACTTCTATATATGTAGCTGGCTGTGTCTGCCCTCCGCTCTCCAGTATTCTGGTTCTGGGGCGTGACAAGTTATACGATCACGCCCTCTAAGTTTTGCGTGTTTCAGTCGTACTCAAATGAGTTTCACAATAACGTAACCAACTATCTCTTAGGCATTATTTACCCGCATCAACCAACTCTTCACTGAAGTCGCACATCGTACGATCCGATTATAATTTGCATCGTCCAACATTTCTATCGAGATCACAAGTCGTGCGATTCGATTACGTTTTGCCTCGCCCAACATTTCTATTGAGATCGCAAGTCATGCGGTTTGATTACGATTCGTCTCTTCCAACATTTCTATTGAGATTGTAAGTCGTGCGACTCATTTATAAGTTCAAGTTTCCTATCCCGTCGATCCGATGATTGTATCAAAGAATAATCGTTTTGTTAGTCTCGGTCGTTTGACCGACTTATAAATTTTCGTCCGACGTATCATTCATTGATACGAGTCCCCGTCTTATCGTTCGAACCAATGATCGAAGAACACTTACATCAACATATCGTCATACAAATTTTTAATTGAGTCTCGGTACTCTCCCGTTCGTTGTGGACAAATCTTTCGCAAATTACACAATGTGTCGATGGAATCCGTTGCACAAGTGGTATAGCATATGCCATTCAAAATCGAGTCATTCATTGCATACATGGTATGGCATACACCACTCGGAAATCAAGTCATTTCCTTCGCATCATACTCGGTATGAACCAACTGTTTATTCCAACTTACAATTTCCGCAGTGATCATGCCGATCACAACTGTAACTTTTTGATAAATAAAAATTCGACACAACTCGGCCAATGTATTCATTTGCCAACACAAGCTCGGTGCGCAACCGAACGATTCGTTCTTATCGACTTACAATTTAGTTCCGTCCGTTGTACTTTGTGCAGCGATTTATTTTCTGACATTCGTTGCACCTCGTGCAACAATTTATTTTCGACTTCCATTGCACTTTGTGCAACAATTTAATTTCGACATCCGTTGTACCTTGTGCAACAATTTATTTCCAACATTCAAAGGCAATGCTCGAATTCGTTCAACGCATTCGATATCAACTTTCACGTTCATTGCAATGTATCATTCACAACTCGTTGTATTTGATACCGCAACATTTCACGACTTTCATTATATCGATGCAACTAATATTTCTCATATCGACTATTGTATTGAAACAACAAACATTTCGATTCATATTTTTTAACTTGTTGCACCTGCAGCAACAAACATCGTAATTCCCATCTCGTAACTTGTTGCACTTGCAGCAACAAATACTTCACGGCTTGTTGCACTCAATGCAATAAACCTTTCACGACTTTCTCAGCAAACGTCATGTAATTTCCAAAACACATGCGACAAAATTTACATGACTTGTATTAGACTTATTGTATGGAACATCCAGTGCGGCACCGAGTAGAGTCAAGATTGATTTGATTAGTGGTGGACAACTCTTCGGAATTGAAATGAAGCAAGTGTCCTGAAAAAATTGAGCCTAGAGCTCTGATACCAATTTGTCGTGCCCCGACCCAGAAAATCGCTCGTCCTTGTATCGATTTATCCGAATCATCGTCCTCGCTGGGGCGTGATGCCGTACGAATCTGGAGTTGCACTCGTACAAGGCAAGATGACAAGTTCTCAAATGGTTATCTTTGATTTGATATTAGCAACGGAAGAAAACAGAGTATACGAAACAATTCTCGTTATTTGATAAATGAACTAAGATTACAAAGGCTTTCAATAAGCCCAACTGAATTTGTCAGATTGGCTACAACGCTCAAGTTCTCTCTTGCCCACAAAGGATTTCATCGTTCCATACATTATGCCGGCCGCATCATTCCTGTTGCAAGTCCGAGCGTCAATGCGATCGTACGCTTCAAATGCTACAGCATTCCATGCCTCCGCGCGAACAAGCGAAACTCCGTCGCGAGCAGACCATTCCCTGAACCTGCTAGAAAACTAGTAGAAGATTAGTACTTTCCTCCTCGCTGTACTGATCAAGACCCACTTAACTAAACCGACATTTAGTAATGTATTGATTCATGCAACATACAATTTAGTTATCTTTCTATGTTCTCCTTAGGATCGGTTTCATGGCATATTTGAAAGTAGTAAAGCATGATATCATGGCAAGTATGTTATTTCGATTCGCATAAGCAAGCAGGCAACTAATAACACTCTCGTGTTGTTTCGTGACTTCTTACCAAACATTGACGCACTCGCCCTTGCACCGACGCAAGGTGAATATGCCTCGTTCCTTCCAAGTCATGTTATAAGTGCTCTGTACAGGAGCTTTGTGTTCCTACACTTTCGGCCCACTGTTCCTTAACTATATGAAGGCCATTGGCGTATACGCGCCGGAATGGACTAACTTGTTTCTCTTTTCTTTTTTTTCTCAAACTGGATAACCCGGAGTCCTCCCCGTACGGGTTTGCTGGTCCAGTATCCGAAGGACGTCGAACTTACCATTAATTGTGGCTTATCACATCAGTAGCAGATCGCAAGTCATACCCAAAAGATGTGCACCAATAATGATTATTCATCCCTCCTAGGCCGAACGGTCCCGTGCCCCGGCAAATATAACTCGTTAGAAGGAAATTACCACACCCTGTGCACGGGTAATATCTCAAGTCCATTCGACCATGCAACGCTCGTCTTATTCAAACAAGCAAACATATCTTGAGTCCGCAACTCAAACTTCGTATCATCTCGTATTTTTCATCTTAACTTTCTATGTTCTCACATTATATACTTCGTTTCAAGGTTCAATGGCATCATGCCCCAACTAAATGTTCGTCAAACGAACGACCCGAAGGTCTCGAACATTTTCGAAGCATTATGTCACATCCGACAGTTCCGTCACATTTATGCTACAACTGTTATCTTCGCAACGAAGCCATTTTTTATGATTCTCGTGCACGTACACATGCCTTGACACGATTGTTCTCTATTTGTCGAGTCGTGCATGCAATACACGCCTCAATACTGTAATTCCATGTTCTATGTCTTAGTGTCCAATGTATGTTCCTTCCCTCATGCTCGTGCAACTGAGGCACGCCTCGATAGGATATTCAATGTTCTATAGCTCGTGCACTGAGGCACTCGCGCCGATATAGTCTTTCAATGTTCTAGCATACTAACTCGTGCGCAAGGGCACGGAATGACTCATGCGTTGAGGTACTTATCGATACAGTTATCACATGTTCTTATAGCTTGTGTATCAAGGCTCGCCTTTGCGATATTCAATGTTCAATAGCGACTCGTACATTTTGATGTACGTTTTATTTCAATTGTTCTATTTAGTGTTTGACACACACTATGTTCATCTCTCGATCGAGCCACGCCCGTGGTCTCGATAGGTTAACTTAGCATACAACGATATATTTTACTTAGGCATGGAGTAGGAAAGAGAAGTCCAAGTCCCCCCACCTTATGCCGATACGCTTTATCGTTTTGCCGAGCCGATGTGGCTCGATTTCATATCTTTGTTGCACGGCCAACTCTTCTGACTTAGCCATTCGAGCACTTCGTGCTTCATTGAATTATACGACCGATCTGGCTTACTGAGCCTATGCCTCAGTTCGTTGCAAGACGGTGATTTGGTTTTGCGGACCCCGTTATAAATAAGGCAAAATGCTGACCTCTTATATTTCAGCGTAAACATATAGCCTGCACACGAAACCAACTAAAATTAATACTTGTCCGAATCGGACTAATGCCTTGCGTCGATTCGATTTCTTAGAATCTTCGAACAGACTCAATGCTTTCTCGGGCCAACTTAATACTTGCATCGATCTTACTCGATGCGTTTCCCAGGTCAACGTAACTCTTTGCATCGATCCGATTCGATGCATTTCTTGGGTCAACGTACTCTCGTATCGATTCGCATTGATACTTAATCGGGTCAACGCAACCCTTCGAGTCAACGCCTCAGCGTAAATGCACTGTGCGGAGCGGGGCATTACAGTAATAGTCCCAAGATCATATCATTCCAAGTCATAGTCATCGAAGATCATAACGTTCAATAATGTCCAAGATCGTATCCGTCATCCAAATATCCCAATAGTAATGATAGTCCCGTAGATAGATTGGAAGATTGAGTAGAGTCACGAAATAGGAACGCACGATTAGTTTGGGATTAACACGATAATAGAAGCGAAAGTCTCAACCTAACATATATAATTAATTAAGGAAGATATTTACAATATTTGGAAGCTAGGTTTTCTTAGTCCAAAATATTTAGAATTAATATTTTAAAAATACATTAAAACATTATTTGGTAAATTCTACTTAAAGTAAAAATATTTGTAATAATATTCAATAAAATTTTACCAAAATATTATTACTACTATTATGATAGTGGAAAATATATATATATACCATTATTTATATATACTAATAATGTTTTCATCTAATATTATATATACAATACATATATACCTATTTATGGAAAATATTGGAAACTAAGTTTAATAATATTTGAAAATGTATATTTAGGCTAAAACATAAATTTGGTAAACAACATTTATAGCTTAAAATATATTTTAATTAAATAAGACACTATATTAATATTATATACAAACTTTTTAAGTTCCCTAATTAAAATCAAAGCTAAATAGTAAGTCTATTTGGTAAATTTTATAGAAACATCAATCAAAATATGATAAAATAACAGTATAAAATACATGTATTTGTATTTAATATAGTATACTTACATATATTATATGGGCCTAAACCAAAATTAACTACTACAAACAAATAAACAGTTGTTACTGGGCTAGCCCACTAGCCTACTGGCGTAGCCCAGCTGCATGCACCTAATAACTTAATTCATTGACCTAAAAGCCTAAAGCCCACTGGAACGGGCTTGAAGCCCAACCCAGTGTTGATATTAGGGTTTTAAACCCTGATTCTTCTCTCTCAAGAGAGAGAAAACCAAGTAGCCGCACAAAATCTACAGAGAGAATGGAACGAAGCGGAGGAAGGAGTGCTGGAGAGAAGAAGACTGGGGAGAGGGAACGGGAGAGCGAGAGAGGGACACGAGAGAAGAGGACATGAGAGAGACAGACAGAGAGACGGAGAGAGGAGGAGATGCTCACCGAGCTGCTGCGGCTGCTGACGGGAAATCGTCGTCGAGGAGGAGCGGACGTGGTCGTCGACTCGGGACATCGGTGGATCTGTACGGATCTGCTGGAATCATGGCGGCGCACACGAGGATCGAGGTAGGGCGTAGCTCGAGGTAGACGATGGTGGTCGTCGAGATCTGGGCCGTGCGACGGAGGTGAGTAGATCTGGTCCGTAGAGTTTGGGTGTTAGTGGTGGTGGTAATAGTGATGGCTTAGCTTGGTGAGGAGAGGGTGGCCGGTCGGGGAGATAACGACGGCAGGGGTGGTTGTGTGGTGGTGTGGGTCGAAAAAGACGGGTGGCGGTGGTGTCTAGTGGTGGAGTTGGGAGTCAGTGGTGTACGGACGGAGTTGGCCGGATCTAGGTCGCTGTGGTGGTGGTGAATCGGGGATGAAGTCGATAGTGGTCGGGGTGGTTGCAGAGGAGGCGGCGGCATGGTGGGGTTCACCGGAGTTTAGGGTGGTCGGAGGAGACAAGGGTTGGGGTGTTGACGATGTGATGGTTTGTCAATAGTCACGGTGGATGAAGGCGCTGGCCAAGGATGATCGGAGGTGGTCGACGAGTGGTTAGGCGGTGGTGACTGTGTAGAGTCAGTGGGGTTGTGGTGACACTGGCGGTGGTCAGTGGCGGAGAGTGGAGACGAGGAGAAGAACATGAGGAAGAGAAGAAGAGGCGGCGAGGCAGTAGTGCTCACAGGAGTTCGGCTGACGGAGCACGGCGGCGACGCGGAGGAACGGCGGTGGAGGAGTGGCTGGCTGGAGAAAAAAAAGTGTAGGAATTATTGTAATAAAATATTGGAGAGTCCCCAATATTTTAAAAGGGGGAAAATGGAGTGCTCCAAGAGCCATGATGGCACAAGGTGTAAATTGTAATAGATCTAGGGGCATATAGTGAGGACCACTAACTAACCATAACTAACTAATTACTAACTAATCAATTAATTAACAACTAAACCAATAATTAAAACTAACAATTGAGTATTCCCTAGCCCAAGGTCATAGGCCCACAATCCAAGCCCAAAGCTTGGTAGGCTCATAAATAAATAAATAATAATAAAATAATTATGAAAATAAGATTAACTAATTACTAATTATTAAATAATAATAATTAGAATTAGAAATAAATTCTCAAATAAGTTTGAAAAAGTAATTTTTTAAATTCCAAAAATTTTGATATTAATTTCCAAAAATTGAATTTCGAATTTAGGTAGTTACAAGTCTACACACCTTAAAAAAAATTCTCCTCGAAGTTTAAATTAACATGATCAGTAGAATTCAAAATCTAAATACGATTAAAGATAGTATTAAAATCTAAGTATAAATATTAATATAAGCAAAATCACTTGGCCACAATAAAATACAGGAATGATGCAATTTGGCACGACTAATATTAATCAAAATAAAGGAATTTAGGAATGGTATGGCTTAGTATGATTAAATTCTAATCATGATTAAGGCATGACCACGAATATAACCAAATCGTTTAGTCACGATCAATAAAATGGTTTGATTTAGCACGACTAGGATATTCAAATATAGTTATCAACAAAATCATTCACGCACGATCAAACCAATATGGCATGAGGAAGATCGTTATCAAAGTATGGTCAAAACCATTTAGACATGATTAAATATAGCATGATTTAGGCACGATCTAGAATGGATTCGAAATCATAATCATATAAGCACGATGAAGAAATAAATTCAATCTCTTAGGCACGATATAGAATTAAAATGGTATGGATCAAAATTATTAGTTTATGATCAAATTGGAATCTAAGCACAAAATGGTTAAATCACGATCAACTCAAGATCGAAGTCATATGGGTGCGATTAAAGATTCAGAATTTAAGCACGATTGAAGGATAAAATCAATGTATGAAATCAAAGTCACATAATCATGCGAAGTCATATAGGCACGACTAATAATTGGCATGTTTAAGAATAGATTCATGTCACAGATAGAATCTAGTCAGATATGACCTAAATATGATTAAATATATAATCAGGATATAGGTAGAATTATCATATTGTCGTGAATGAAGAATAGAACTTGGGCATGATTAAGAGTGAAATAGTTGCGATCAAATGGAATAAAAACTTAGGTACGATCAGTAGAATCTAAATCACAAGGTCATGACTAAAATTAAAATTTTGTGCACGATTTGAAATAAATTAAGTCAAAAATAAATTAAAATTTAGATGTAATTAAGAATATAATCGAAATCACGATTAAAAGATTTCATGTACGATTAAGAATATAATCAAAAGCGTACAGTCGCGATCAAAATGGAATTAATAACGAATTCAAGGGTGATTTACAAGAATAGAAAAATGAGATCTCTATTATAGGAAAAAAGTATTACAGGCTATGAGATACAGAAAGGGAATACAAGATAATCACCTCACCTTACTACTACAAGGTTTATCTGGTCGTCATTCCTCAATTATGCTTCTATTTAGCAATCTAGATAAACCACTAACAGAATCATCAATTCATTAATCCTGAATATAATATACGCCCTCAATCATAATACTCAAATCTTTTTATTTTTCCTTCGCCGTAATCCATTATCAAACTTAGTCATCCTTAAAAGTTTAAATTCCTCAAATTTAGATTCAACTCAACGTCTTAACCTTAATTCAATATAAAAAATATCTCAAGAATTTGTAACATCCGGTATCAAATTTTTTTCGAAATCAATTCACTCCTGGATATCCTTACCGACCTTACAAATACAACTCTCATATTGTTTATAATTTCTCTCCATTTAAATTCATTATCTACTATTCTTCTCCTTTTGAATTCTTCCTCTTCTATCTTTATATGATAATAATCCATACTATAAATAATTTCTTAAATATAACCATTTCTAAAATTTCAATGATGCTACTATCCTCTTGACTTTGCTTCCATTTCTAGTTACACATTTTCTCCTTCAGTTTCAACTCATAGTCTAAAATATCATAACCAGTCTAAAATGTATCACTACCACATTATAACTGATTTTTTCAAATCTTCAGTGTCCCGTGTTTCATTCTTCCTTGGTTCCTCAAAATTTGTGGAATAGCTTGATTTGGCACGATTTTGAATATCATCAAAATATGGTCAAAATTATTTAGGAATGATCAATTATGGCACGATTTCAAATCATTAGATACGATTGGGGATGGATTTGAAATCATAATTCAAAACCGTAGGAACGAAAAGAATAAAATCCAAATTTTTAGCTCGAGCTAGTCACAACTAAAAGGATCATATCGTTTAGATCAAAATCATGTTCATGTTGGAATATAATCAAAATTTATGCATAGGATAATCTAGGCATAATCATAGTATATTGGCCAAAATTAAAATTTAGAAATCAATTTAGGCATGAATAAGAATCAAACTTTAGGTAAAATGAAGAACCTTGAAATAATCCAAATCACTAGGGCATGATCAAAGATGGAAATGTTGTGATTTGGCATGATTAGGAATAATTAAATTCATAGTCATTTACGCACAATTAAGTCATGTTAGCACGATAAGGACAAAATCGAAAATTGGTCAAACTGCATAGGCACGATGAATCATTTACGCACGATTTAAGAATAGATTGAGAATATAATCTAAATCGTACATGGTTTATTAGGAATGATATAGTCGTGATAGAGTCAAAATCATTAACTATGATCAAGTCGAAATGATCAAAATTTAAGTGTAGGATGATAGGTACAACCAAAGTCAAAATTAAGTCATATTGAAGATCAAAGCTTATGCACGATTTAGAATAAAATCAAATATAGTCACGATCAATGGATCAAAATCACCTAGTCATGCAAGGTTCTCTAGTCATGATCAAAATTAGAATTTTGGTACGTTCAATAATAGGGTAATAATTAAGATAGATTCTAATCATGATTAAGATATGATCAAACTTTAGTCATGAGCAATAATATAAATGAAATCTAGGCATGATGGCATGATCAAGAATCAAAATTTAGCACGATCGAGATTATAATCAAAATCATGTAATCACGATCAAATATGATTGAAATTTAGTAATATTGAAAAATCAAAGGGTGATTTCAAAGGTAGGAAAAATTGAATTACTCTTACGAGGATAGGAGAATCAAAAGATAGGATTTTCCAGACGAAAGACGAGGTAATCATCATACTCTACTCTTCCTACAATCAACACTGATACTCAATGACACAAATCTATCTGTAAGTTACCAACTATTACACTATCCAAGGAATCTCAAGAATTGATAGAATGAAGCTCTATAAGGATCTTGACTAGAGGAACTAAGGATATCCCTACTCTTGATCTAGGGAAGGTAGAATGAATTCTATAATAACATGAGTGAAATGATAGAGAGGATATGTTAAGCACCAATTTAAGATATAATCTGATAGTCATATATGTCTATCCATAATTATGTTACCCAGAATCTTCGCCACGACAGTAAGCATAGCTGCAATAAACGATAGAGTCCATAACTAAGGTATATACTTCTATAATTATGTTATCTAGAATTCTCGCTACGCCAACCGATATGGCTGCAAAAAACTCTAAATTCCATAACTAAGGTAAGTATATCTAAAATCAGGCTCTATGTCCTTGTCACGCTAGCTAGTATGGCTGCGATAAACTCTAGACTCCATAACTAAAGCAGACATTTACCTTTCACAATGTCCTCATCAATTATGTCATCAGAATATACCTTAATTTAGTCCATAAAATCCATCCAGATACAAAATCAAAGTCAACATCGAATATCAAGAATCAAATTCAACAAAAAATCAAAGAAAGTAGACAGAAACAAGTGGAAACGGATTTCAAAATAGGCTTTATAGTGAGATTCTCAGGGGTCGTCCTAAAAAACTCTCATGAAATGCTAATTTGTGATTGAGTACTCTTCATTCTTTAATCAATCGATCATATCCTATTGTAGGCTCGCAGCAGTACGACTAAACCTACGTACTACCACGACATCGCACTAATTACGAAGATGAGACCTGCATGACCACCATAAAAACGTGTCATGAACCGTACCCAAAAGTTCGGGCACGAATACATGAAAACATGTCTTGCCCATGCTACATAATCGGTGGTAGTAAGCTGTCAAATCCTCAAGCATATCCAAATCCAGTAATATAATATAGATCATGATAAATAGAATATAACTCAATCACAAGTACTAACAGTTAGATATAAAATAGAAAGATAAGTCCACATAGTACAAATCTGATAGTCAAGTACAGTAACCCTCAGGTAATAGTACAACTCAACAAATGTTTTGATAACAAAAATCTAAATGAAAAAAAGTAAAGACTAAACTAGACTAAACATTCTCCAGTGGCACGTCTGCTATGTCATCTCATGTATCCCCAGCTAAGCCATGATCTGCCTCAGGTGTGCCATAGTAACTGGAATACCACTCCATAAAGTCATCGCCAAAAAATATGGTTATCCAGTCAGAATTGGAGCAAGTATAACACATGATCCACTATTCATAACATGATAGAAACTATATAACATGAAGTAGAATATAAGACATGGAAGTAAATACTGTAAACATGAACTGACAAGTATATGAACAGGAAAGATAATCATAGCAGAAAATTAACATATGTTACAAGATTAATATGAAATGCATAAGTCATAACTACACTAAGTGTGTTTGAAATACCACGTTCTATATGTGATTGGGCTGAGGGATCTACTTGGTCCGGCTAAATCATACGTGTCGTGTATGATTAACTATCGACAGGGAACAAGGAACAGGAATATGTGCTTTGATCACATATATACTAAGGTATTTTGCGTCAAACTAGTACTCATGGATTCATCTCAACAGAAAACATGTACATGATAAACTCAGGAACAGGAACATGATAATAAGGTAATAGAATCCATAACACTAATCTCGTGAAATAGTTGTGTCAATATCAGAAAATGCATATCTAAATCATGAATAGAGTAACTATCAGAAAATAAAAGTGATTAGTGTAAATACATGCCATGGGTAGTTGAAGTCGAGGTGCGCGACATGAACGTGTCGACACAAAAAGTATCACAGTCTAAAGTCCAGTAATAGTCCCAAGATCATATCATCCCAAGTCATAGTCATCGAAGATCATAACGTCCAATAATATCCAAGATCGCATCCGTCATCCAAATATCCCAATAGCAATGATAGTCCCGTAGATAGATTGGAAGATTGAGTAGAGTCACGAAATAGGAACACACGATTAGTTTGGGATTAACACGATAATAAAAGAGAAAGTCTCAACCTAATATCTATAATTAATTAAGGAAAATATTTACAATATTTGGAAGCTAGGTTTTCTCAGTCCAAAACATTTAGAATTAATATTTTGAAAATACATTAAAACATTATTTGGTAAATTCTACTTTAAGTAAAAATATTGTAGTAATATTAAATAACATTTTTTACCAAAATATTATTACTACTATTATAAGAGTGCAAAATATATATACCATTATTTATATATACTAATAATGTTTTCTTCTAATATTATACATACAATACATATATACCTATTTATGGAAAATATTGGAAACTAAGTTTAATAAATTTGAAAATATATATTTAGGCTAAAACATAAATTTGGTAAACAACATTTATAGCTTAAAATATATTTTAATTAAACAAGACACTATATTAATATTATATACAAACTTTTTAAGTTCCCTAATTAAAATCAAAGCTAAATAGGTTTCAAGTCTATTTGGTAAATTTTATAGAAATATCAATCAAAAACGATAAAATAATAGTATAAAAATAAATGTATTTGTCTTTAATATAGTATACTTACATATATTATATGGGCCTGACCCAAAATTAACTACTATAAACAAATAAACAGTTGTTACTGGGCTGGCCCATTGACCTAGCCCAGCTGCACCTAATAACTTAATTCCTTGACCTAAAAGCCTAAAGCCCACTAGAACGGGCCTGAAGCCCAACCGAGTATTGATATTAGGGTTTTATATCCTGGTTCTTCTCTCCCAGAAGAGAAAACCAAGTAGTCGCACAAAATCTACAGAGAGAGAATGGAAAGAAGCGAAGGAAAAAGGAGTGCTGGAGAGAAGAAGACTGAGAGAGAAGGAATGGGAGAGCGAGAGAGGGACACGAGAGAAGAGGACATGAGAGAGACAGAGAGAGGCAGAGAGACAAGAAGATTCTCACTGAGCTGCTGCGGCTGCTGACGGGAAACCGTCGTCGAGGAGAAGCGGACGTGGTCGTCGACTCGGGACAACGGTGGATCTGTGCGGTTCTGTATGGATCTACTGGGATCATGGCGGCACACACGAGGATCGAGGTAGGACGTGGCTCGAGGCAGACGATGGTGGTCGCCGAGATCTGGGCCGTGTGGCGGAGGTGAGTAGTTTGGGTGTTAGTGGTGGTGGTAATGGTGATGGCTTAGCTTGGTGAGGAGAGGGTGGCCGGTCGGGGAGATAGCGACGTCCGGGGTGGTTGTGTGGCGGAAAAGATGGGTGGTGGTGGTGTCTAGTGGTGGAGTTGGGAGTCGGTGGTGTACGGCCGGAGTTGGCCGGATCTAGGTCATTGTGGTGGTGATGAATCGGGGATGAAGTCGGTAGTGGTCGAGGTGGTTGCAGAGGAGGCGGCAGCATGGTGGGGTTCACCGGAGTTTAGGGTGGTCGGAGGAGACAAGGGTTGTGGTGTTGACGATGTGATGGTCTATCGATAGTTGCGGTAGATGGAGGCGCTGGCCAAGGATGATCGGAGGTGGTCGACGAGTGGTGAGGAGATGGTGATTGTGTGCAGACGGTGGGGTTATGGTGACACTGGCGGTGGTTAGTGGCAGAGAGTGGAGTCAGCAAGTCGATGGTCGGAAGGTAGGTGGAGAAGAACAAGAGGATGATAAGAAGAGGCGGTGAGGAAGTGGTGCTCGCCGGAGTTCGACCGACGGAGCACGGCGGCGACGCGGCGGAGCTGCGGTGGAGGAGTGGCTGGCTGGAGAAAAAAGAGTGTAGGAATTGTTGTAATAAAATATTAGAGAGTCCCCAATATTTTAATAGGAGAAAAATAGAGTGCTCTACAAGCCATGATGGCACAATGTGTAAAATGTAATAGATCTGGGGGCATATAGTGAGGACCACTAACTAACCATAACTAACTACTAACTAATTACTAACTAATCAATTAATTAACAACTAAACCAATAATTAAAACTAACAATTGGGTATTCCCTCCCAAAGTCATAGGCCCAAAATCCAAGCCCAAGGCTTGGTAGGCTCATAAATACTTAATTAATAATAAAATAATTCTGAAAACAAGATTAACTAATTATTAAATAATAATAATTAGATATAGAAATAAATTCTCAAATAAGTTTGAAAAAATTAATTTTATAAATTCCAAAAATCATGTTGATTTTCAAAAATAGAATTTCGAATTTAGGTAGTTACAAGATCAACACACAAACTTCTTCCAATTTGACAACTGGAAAAAGTATCTCCATAATCAATATTGCTGAGTAAAATCTTGAGGAACAAGTTGCACTTTCAAGAGCTCAATAGAACCATCAGGATTATATTTAAAAATGAACACACATCGACAACTACACGGGAATGACTAGATGGTAGAGGAACCAATTCCCAAGTACTGGTTGGACAAACGAGCCTTCATCTCTTCATCCATGGTGGTCTTCACCTCGGATGTTGAAGTGCCTCTTGTACAAAAAAAAAGTTTAGAAATAGAGGAAATGAAACAAACAAATTTGCGCAATGGGGGAGCTAGGCGATGCTAAGAAACAAAATAACCAATAAATGCATACTACAAGTACATTGCTCTTACAAAGAGCAACACAAAAATCATCCATATGAGGTACAACATCAGTAGGCCAGTTGGTCCTGAAGTAGAAGTGTCCTTGTGAAACTTATGTTTATGGCCACATGTAGGTAGTCGTGGTGTAGTAGAGGAAGTGGTTGGTACTGGAGATGGAGTATGGACAGATGGCCCATCGACATGAACGAATGGACATGAAGGTTCTGGTGGTGATGGATTAATGGACAATGGGGCGGTGAAAGACTGATTCTCATAGAAGGTAACATCAGTCGAAGTAACAAGCTTTCGGTCGGGAGGGGAATAACAAGAGTAACCCTTCTGAGTAGGACTATCCCACAAAAATTATATAAACATGACAGCCCGGGGAGCTAATTTATTAACAGTTGTTCCAAGATGGAGAACAAAACATATATAACCGAATAGTCATGAACCAGGGAGAAGGGTTCTTAGTAGGAAACATGATAGAGATAGGAGATTTGTATTTTAGAATCGTGATGAGCATACAATTAATGCTATAATAAGCAGTAGTAACAAAAAAGTTCCAATAAACCTTAGGAACATTTATTTGTACAAGTAATGAGCATTGAGTGCAACCACAAGAAGGTAACAATTTTTACGTCCTGCCACACCATTTGTTGCGAAATGTTTGGGCAAGAGGTTAAATGAATGATTCTCTGAGAAGCACATATATCTTGAAAATCATTGATAATGTATTCACGAGTATTATTAGTTCAAATACTTTTAATCATAGTAAAAAAAAACTATGTATGAGAATAATCATGAAGAAGATATAATCACATATGAGATAATCATAAAAAAATGTGGCAAAATAACAGAATCCAAATAGACTTGTCGTCTTATAAGATCCCAAATATCATAGTGTACTAGAGACAACAGAACTTCACTTCTAGAAAGGTAGGCGAGAATATGGAGAGTGGTGTTGTTTGCAAAAAAAAAAAAAAAAAAAAAAATGCATGTCTCATAAGAGATTTTTGAGAAGGAAAAATTAGGAGTACTTTTTGAATAATAAAGAAAGGGGCACGTCCAAGTCGTTGATGCCAAACATATGCTAGAATAGGTTGTAGAATATCCAAAAAAATATAATCCATTGACCGTTCGGCCACTGCCAAGTATTGCCTGAAATTATTGAATCGTTAAGAAGAGAAGGTGATGGAGCGGTTATGATAACATAAACAAGATTGAAGTGTAAATCATAAACATTAAGCACAAAACAAAAATGAACAGTAAGCGTAAGAGGCACTCTTTATAATCCCCCATTGCCCACAATATTAGACATGGGGAACTTAGCATCAATAAAGCGTACAGCCCAAAATATGATGTATTTAATCATTTTAATTAAAATCTAAATAAATAATAAATTAGTATTGTTTGGTTGGGGTATTTCAGTCTTTAATCTGTACACATGTTACCTATAAGGCTATAACTACAAAAGAATTGGTAGTTTAGGATATATTAAAAATGAAAAAAAAAAAAAAAATCTCTTAGAATATTAATTTGCCAAAATAAATAATATGAGATATTAGAATGTTCAAATCGGATAGTTGAGGGTAATGAAGTAAATTTTAGTCTAAAACATCCGGAGTGGGTTATTTGTATCTCTGCCAATGTAAAGTCGAGGATTTTAAGGACTTTTCAAGTACTAGAGGTAAGCCTAAATAAACATACTTTAGATTTTGAAAACAGATAAATTATTTTTGTTTTTCTATTCGGAGGATGTGACCCTTAACAAAAGGGTATGAAATCAAATGATATATACAGTCTAAACCCAAAAAAGTTTTTTTATAAAAAGGCGTAGTCGTTGTCTATTGGTTGTAACCGCCTAAATCTTTAGGTCAAAATTTATTCCGCCCTAGCAGCCCAAGTCTTTTTCTGTGGGTTGTAACCAGGGTCGGCCAGGGATAAGCCAGACAAGAGTTCGAGCTAGGGCAACCCCCCTCTGCTAGGGCATCACTCCAGACTTAGCATGACCCTATAAGAGGTTGAGGTCGCGGATGATATCCTAGGACCAGTCCATAATAAAGGTCAAAAGGCAACCAAAATTACCTCCGAATAGAGCAACCCAATCCCAGGGCCGGTCCTGGTTGTAACAATGCCACAGGGAGGAAGAGTGCGGTTGATAAAACTCTTACCAATTAACATTCTATAACTCCATTTTGATTAGCTTTCTCAACAACTATAGTATTAAAGGATGCAATAATGCTAAGTATACTACAAACCCTTTACAACTTTCCTACAACTCACTTCCCTCCCCCCCCCCCCAAAAAAAATGGTCCCACCTGGCCTCACCTCTCCCCTCTCTCCTCCAATGGAGGCCGACGACGTGGCCGGTTGTAACCCCTTGGTTGTAGGGGGGTTGTAGGCATAACATTTCCCTAAAGGGTGTCACAGGAGGTTTATTTGGCCCACCATGTAGGGCTGAGCGTTCGGTTTATTCGGTTTTAACCGAACTGAAATTGTCAAAACTGAATAAATCGAAATTGTAACAATTCAAACCCGAAACCAAACCAAAATTAGCCATAACAAAAATCGAACCGGTATAATTGATTTAATTTATTTGCTTTGTTCGGTTGGACTATTTATATTGTTTAATGGATCGGTTCCAAAGTTGGAATTGAAATTGAATTATATTAAAAAATACAATTTTTATATACATGTTTTGTTGTATTTCAAAGTTGGATTGAAAGCTGCACTAGTCGTTATCAAAGTTGGACATCAAAACACATACAAACGATTGTTGTTTTCAAAATATACACAAGAATATACAAATTTTTAATCATATAATTTGTGTAGAATTGAGAATATTTACATAATTGTATAAGTCTTATTTGTTTTTTGGTTTTGGATCGAAACCGAAATCCAAAGACGAAACTGAATAGAAAATTTTAGTATTTTCAAACCGGAACTGAACGAATTTTTTCAAACTGAACCGAGTCTTTATTTCGATCCAAAACCGAATAATGCTCACCTCTACCACCAAGCCTCCCGAGACACATGGCAAGGTTCTCAAAGAAAAATAATTGTGCCAAAAAATACAATGCTTTTAACATAGATAGTAATACCTTCTGGGAACCGGTGCAAGAAAATTATAGAATTTCAGCATTGTACTTGCAAATTAAGAGTTGTAGAGAACAATGCTTCTAACATGCATGTGGGGATCTTAGAGCACACTGATTGGTAGAAATATAAAATTAGACACCAACTTCGACAAGAAAACCTTGGATGCGATCATAATCGAGCCATACGATATACTTCCTTTTCTTCAGAACATATCAAAAAAAAAAAAAAAAAATTAAAGAGATCAACCCCAAATCAAAACAGCAGACAAAGATTATTTGATAGATTATACATTATGTAAGTTTTTTTCTTTTTGACGGTGTCCGACATAACGTTCAAAAATTTTTGTGCACTGTATTATTGTATGCCACTTGGATCCATTGTCCTCCAATTCCTGCCATAAATGGAAGTGAGGGTGCCACAAACATGACCATAACCTGTCAAATACCTTGACTTAATCAGAAATATAAGGACCAGAAACAGTGAGAGAACCTCAATTGTCGCAAATTGTTGTCTACAGAGTTTACTATGTTAGAAAATTTATTGTGTCCTGTCGATTCATGAGATGAAGAACATAAATTAAATTGCGGAAGCATACCTGAATCCATTGCTAGACTTGATGGATCCTGAAGCGAACGTCTCTTTATTGGGTTCGATCTTCCAACTTGCTACGACCCTTAATGACAAAGAAGAATCCGAATCCTTTGTCCCTCTCTTTCTGTTGATGGGGATGCAGAAAAGAAAAAGAGAAAACATCTATTTTGGTGGCCGTATAAGTTGGGGACCATAACCCTAATGAACACATATATTTATATGTTTTGACATTTCTAATTTAGCCCCTCATCAAATTAGAATTATCTCCTGTATCTACACATTAATTCCATAACAATTATACCCTTAAGCCAATTTTCAAATAGACCACTTTAATTTGACTTAATTATTTAGATAGCCTAAACACAATTAATTTTACATGTGTGGCCCCTTAATTATTGAATAATTTCAACAATCTCCCACTGGGCCACATATGTAACCTTATAATTGTGTTAACCTTAGTGAGCTCATAAATTGCTATCTTAATCCTTAGGGTATATCCGGACAATCTCGTCCATTAACCATATCAACATAGGATCAAAGCGGCCTTCGTCACATATAACGTAACTAAACCATCAATGGTCACATATACCAATATAGCTAAACGACATAGATCAATCATGGATGCGTAGCATAGAAATTACACGCAATGTGATCAATACATGTCTATTTCCAACTGGTCCTCCTTAACTTTAATGAGATCAATATTTTAACATAATGAAAACAGAATGAACTGAATTTTCATATATCTGATCAGATAAATATCCAAAATACTTTAATACATAAATGTGTCCAAAACCAAATAGCACCCAAATACATAAAATACAAACTCCCACTATATTGCCATATACTTGATTGAGATAACACCCATATGAGCAGTATGCTCATGAAAGACCCTGGGTGATAATACTTTTGTGAGCGGATCCGCTAAAATGGAGTTTGTCATAATGTGCTATATGGACACTTTAACCATTCTGAATTCTTTCCTTCACAACTAGAAACTTTATGTCAATATCCTTGACTTATACAAGTTTCTGTTGTTATTGGAATACATTACTGTTGATTTATTGTCACACCATAATTTAAGTGGTCTTTCAACATCGTACTGTAGGCGCAGCCTTGTGACAAAATTTTGCAACCATATTCCCTGAATAGATGTTCCACAGCATGTTATAAACCTTGCTGCCATGGTGGAAGAAATTATGAGTGCTTGTTTGACACCCATCCAAAATATATCTTCATTAGTCAGCATAACCTGATGTGGATCTCCTACTGTGTTGGCATCCAACAAAATCGGAGTCGGAATACCTTATGATCTCCAGAATTATCCGATCTCCTACAAAGAGCATATAATTTCTCGTTCTCTATTAATTACTTAAGTAGTTTGGCTGCTATCCAATGATCCATCCATATTTGCTTAAATATCTGCCTAATATCCTAATATGTACGCAATATCCTGACGCGTACATACTTGAGCATACATTAGACTCCCTACAACTGATCATGGAGGAAAATCTATTGTATTTTCTTAATTTTAAGGCTAACCTTAGGGCACTTGTTTAAGACCGAATTTGTCTCCTTCAACGAGAGGTGTCACCTAGTTTGCATTAAATACTTCAATCAATATACAAAACCAGAAAATTATTTCTACTCCCACTGAACTTGTGATACACACAATCTTCAACAGTGTTCATCTCAAAACCAAACGAGATAGTTACTTGTTAAAACTCAAAGTGTCTTTGACGAGAAGCCTGCTTGAGTCCATAAATAGATTCTGTCAGTTTGCGAACCATATTCTTTGGGTCTTCTGACACAAAGTTTTCTGGTTGCACCATATAAATTATTTCGTCAATGTTACCATTGAGAAATACCGTTTTGACATCCATTTGATGTAACTCAATATTAAAATGTACAACAAGTACTACGATTGGTTTAAAAGAGTCTTTCAAAGAAACCGAAGAAAAAGTCTCTTTAAAAAACAATCCCTTCCTCTTCTCTTGAGGTTGTTGAGTTTGTTCCTCAGAAACAATTACCTTATCTTGAATGGGGGGTGCCTTTATGTTGTCTTGTTGAGGTAGCTCAACATCGACTTATAGAGGTAATTCGACATCGTCTTATTGAGGCTCCGAATTCACTTCTTGATCAATGACAGGTGCAGAATCTTGCACATCGTCAAAAGTGATAGTAGGAATCGCAATCGATTCCTCCTCAAAGACAATGTCATTGACTTTATTTCTCCCCCAAACTCAACATCCTCAAAAATATTACACTTCTCGTCTAAAAAAAATTCTTTATTTTTGTGTTTAGTACCACGTGGTTCCATATGCAAGGTTTCTTTATAGGACGCAATAGTTTTAAGTGATAATAGCATGTCACGAACATTTAAATAAAAATACCAACATTATTTTGAATTTAAAGATAGATCAAACTTTATTGTTCCGAAATGAACAATGATAAATAAGATTGTCAAACAAGAAAACTGAAACTAAATTTCGTCTAAAAGACGGTACAATAACAGCTTTAGATAAAATTGTCTATCAAATCCAATAATAACTAATATTCAAAATTTGTCCTATTGCATCCACTTCTACTGACTTGCCGTCTCCCACATAGTTGTGTCTTTCACCATCAATTGGCTTTCGGTAGATCTGGCAACCCTGCATAGAAATACTGATGTGAGTAGTTGCACCAAAATCTAATCACCATGTGTTTCTTGATACTGAAGCTAAATTAACATCATACCAAATTAAGAAATGTACCTTTCTTTACACGCCATGCATGGTACTTTGTACATTCCTTCTTTACGTGTCCCGGCTTGCCACAAAAGAAACAACCATTAGCCTCAGTTTGTTGTTTCTTTTGCACTGGACCCTTAGTAGCTTCAGTATTCTTTCGCTTAGTGCCCTTATACTTGTCTTTAGGGGTGGTAGCCAAATTAGCACTTTCAATTTTATCTTGTTTCAATCTCTCTTCTTCTTGTACACAGTACGAAATGAGCTCATTTAGAGTCCATTTTTCCTTTTGACAGTTGTAACTGACCTTGAACTGATTGTACTGTGTAGGAAGTGAGAGCAATACCAAATAAACGAGCAAGTCATCCGACAAGTCAAGCTTAAGTGCCTTATGTTTTGAAGCAATATCATGAGACATCTCCATGATGTACTCCCTTATGTTACCTTTGCCTTTATACTTCATGGTAATCAAGCGCAGCAAAAGTGTGCTATTTTCGCCTTATCATTCTTTGCAAATCGTTTCTCGATTTCAGCAAGGAATTGTTTGGCATTGGTAACCTCATCAGATACTGCACCTCTGAATGTCTCTGGAATACTGCGCTTTATGATCATTAGACTCATGCGGTTTGAGCGTTCCCACTTCTCGAAGTTCGCTCTGTCACCAGATGAACTGTCATCCTTAGGAGTAGTGGGACGCTCAATCCTAAGTGCAAGGTCTAGATCTATGCAGCCGAGAACAATATAAATGTTCTTTTTTCAGTCGTTGAAGTTTGTCCCGTTAAGCATTAGAATTGAGTTCAGATTAGCAGATATTGAAGCAACACTAGCTGAAAAGAGAACAAAAAATAAATAAACAAATATGCTCTAATTAATAACCAAAGGGTAAAATGTAGTCAAACAAATTCAAGTAATGGTGAACCCCATCTCAAGATACCTAGTACATCATTAATATCAAGTCTTTGGGCAGTGATATTAACTGCAAGTGGTACTCTTGGTGTAGTGATCAAACATTGACAATAAGTCATGTCGAATAATAAGCCTATCTTTGGATCGGGTTATTATTCACATGTAAATCGTATAATTGTCACACATTTATCACCACAAGTATGTGTGCAATTCGGCCAAGTATTAACCTTCCTTTGGGCCGGCTAATACCCGCATGAATTTACACACACAAACATCTAACATCCCTCATAGACTATCTACGCAAGAGATGTCACTTTGGCGACATCTCGTTTCAATGGATCTATTTAGAATATTAGACGACTATTGCTAGTCACAAAAGGCACCCAAAAAAAATTTGAATGTTGACTAAATTTTATAAAACCGAATCATGGTCAAAACTTTATGTACATGCATAATTAAAATATTACAACTCAAATAAGATAATCATAAGCATGTGAATCTCTTTACATGATTCAAACAAATATTCTTAATTTGACTAAACTGAGCATTGTCAACATAATAAAATTCACGTAATATTTTACTGAAGATATGGACCAATAGATTGCTTCAAATAACCCATAAAGATTATATTAAAATAATCTGCTGAAGATATGTACGTCAATAGATTACATCAAATATATGACTTAGAACATAAATTTATTGAAAACTAAATTTATGCCAAACATAAAATTGTTTATATTTGATTCCAATTTGTCCTCCAATGATTAACTTAGATTGAAAAATACTATAAATTGAGTAACACCAAATATCTATCAGCATGAGTAATTGGAATCTAACCGGCCTTCCATATTATCACATGTCCAGCAATAAGCATATTCATGCATATTTAATATAATGGAGAATTTCTACGGTCATTATCACATGTGTCCATATCTAATATTTGAGCATGAATAGAGAGGTCATTACTGTACATAAATTAAAATTCTATCAAGAGAAACCAATGCTAAAAATACCAAAATACGAATTCATTTAATAAAGGAGAAACCTTTACTGTGAATATTTAAGCATAATATCACATGTGAATATAAAATATAAAATATTTTATCACATTCCATACTGTGAATATGAAATATTACTGTACATAATATCACATGCAATCCATATTCTAATACTTAAGCATGAATGTGAAGGAGAAACCAATGCTAAAATACGAATTCATTTAATAAAGAAGATTTATTATGGTCGTGCTTACCAAATTGGCAGCAAATTGTTGTTGCTGATTATGAACGAAAGCATACAAACCAATGTTAAATGAATTCGTATTGTTCAAAGATGAAAAAAAAATCATGAACGAAAGCGTTCGGGAAAGAAAAATTCATGGACATCTGGAAGCAATTGAGACCGGATTCTTCATATATA
The DNA here is from genome assembly GCA_029216955.1 of Iris pallida. Taxonomy (NCBI): domain Eukaryota; kingdom Viridiplantae; phylum Streptophyta; class Magnoliopsida; order Asparagales; family Iridaceae; genus Iris; species Iris pallida. Next base: position 7,901,076 of record JANAVB010027799.1, on the reverse strand, counting down.
TATATATATATATATATATATATATATATATATATATATATATAAATGCTCGGTGAATAATAAAAGCTTCCATAGAGCAATCAGAATCCTAAATAAAATTAGATCTAACGATCTAGGGTTTCTGAACACCAACAAAAAAATTGAATCTGAAAATTTCAAACTCATGAATCAAACAAGGGTGGCTCTGATACCACTTGTTAGAAATTTTATTGTGTCCTGTCGATTCATGAGATGAAGAACATAAATTAAATTGCGGAAGCATACCTGAATCCATTGCTAGACTTGATGGATCTTGAAGCGAACGTCTCTTTATTGGGTTCGATCTTCCAACTTGCTACGACCCTTAATGATAAAGAAGAATCCGAATCCTTTGTCTCTCTCTTTCTGTTGATGGGGATGCAGAAGAGAAAAAGGAAAAACCTCTATTTTGGTGGCCGTATAAGTTGGGGACCATAACCCTAATGAACACATATATTTATATGTTTTGACATTTCTAATTTGGCCCATCATCAAATTAGAATTATCTCCGGTATCTACACATTAATTCCATAACAATTATACCCTTAAACCAATTTTCAAATAGACCACTTTAATTTGGCTTAATTATTTAGATAGCCTAAACACAATTAATTTTACATGTGTGGCCCCTTAATTATTGAATAATTCCAACATACTAAGGTTTAATAATGTGGCCATTACACATCCAATTCCAGAAACACAGCAATTTATTTACAAGATGCATGGAATACAAGGTCAGAATCCGTGACATAATATAAGAAATCTTAGCCACGGCAAACCTTCTAAAACTTGATATCTTTCATTCCTTGTTTTGCCTGCCTTCCAAGTTTTCATAATATCGATATCAGAATCGGTACCAGACGCTTCCTGTAAATATCGGATCGACGATAGTATAAGTGGTTTTGGGGGAGTATCGGACTTTTTAAAAATCAAATAATAATAATAATAATTTGTTAAAATTTTAGTTTTTTTTTATACATTTAGACATAATTTTAAGTATTTTCTATGTTGTTCTTAGTAGATTTGAAATTGAATGAAGTAATAGCCACCATTGATGATTGTTTTAATTGCAATAAATAAGTTTTCTTTATTTACATATTTTTGCAATCTTACTATGCTTTTATACCCATGGGCGGATCCAGAAATTATAACTATGGTGAGCTACCATATATTTGGGTTGGCTAGAACTAGACTAACCCATATAAAAACATTATAAAAAAAATTATATAGAAAAAAAATGTAAAATATTTTATTTGGGGTGGGCTGATACTTGCATCTGCCCCTGTTTATACCTTTACTGATCGGTCTTTTTTTGTTCAAATTTCTCTTTCAAATTGATAGGAAAAGGGACTCTAAACATCGGTGTCGGTATTTTGACAGGTCGTGTCGTATTGGAATCGACTATATTGTATCATCATCAACTATATCGTATTGGTATTGGCCGATACTGCAAACTATGCTTTATTTTCCTGCATTTTGCACTTTCTCTTCTTCTCAGCCTGTAGCAGTTCAAAAACTAGTTTAGCATAAAATAGATAATAATAACCAATTAAACAAGGTACCTGTCTACAACCATGTCACTGAAGTGTACATAGCTTCTCTTCCTCTCGTGCTTCCTCGTACCTACACATTATAAATCACAAACCAATAAGAAAGGCTTTAATCACAACCACATGCTCTCATTAAAATCAATCTAGGTTCTCCTGCCAAAACATCATCCATGACTTCCGACTCCTATGGTTATATGGTGACATCCACTGTCTGATATCTAACTGTTGGAATTTTTTTCACTTTTCTCCCTTAAAAATCTGCAAGAAAATAAAATTTAAATTAAATATTACCGGCCTCCGGAGAAGTCGTGCACGTAGCACTGCCCTAAGAGTTAATCAGGGTCTATGTGCAAACTTCATCCGAATGCTCCTAGAGGTAAAATCTCCGCCCCACCGGTAGAGAGAGTGACCCTTGACTCAGCTCTACCCAGCAAGGACGAAGATGTGCCCGAAGAGGAAATCGAATAACTAATAGACTTCCGACACACTTTACATTTTTTTTCTTTTTTTTTTTTTTTTTTTTTTTTTTGCATCAATAATGCTACACATGACATGCTTTTTTGTTGTATGGTTCAGTGCTCAGAATGTCTGTGTCTATTCATGTAATTAATTTGGATAAAGTATGAAATTGTATTTCATGTAATTGGGTCAGCTAAACTATTTGGGTCCTTAGTAGACATGAGTGAAGAATTAAAGAAGAGGATAAGTCCTGCTACATATATCTTTTGTTTGACTTGATGATTTTGGTAAAACACTTATCTTATATGCAATACGTTCAACATCTATCTTGAATAATTAATAGATGAGTTCAATCCTCCCTTTTGGTAAAGAAGATAAGTTCTTCGGTGTCATTGTGGATAGGCATATGGTCAAAGTCTCCATGCTTGACGTGAAAGTTAAAATGTCGTTATTTGGAACCAATATCAATCCTTCTCCTTCTTAAGTAAGTACCAGTACTGTTCTATAACGTAGGTTCCAACACAATGATTCAACTGCTCGAACTCAGGATCGGCCCAGGGATAAGTCCAACAAGACTTCGAGCTTGGACAGTTAACCCTCCTCTGCTTAGGATAACCTCCTAGAACAAGTGTTACCTACAAGAGGCCGGGGTCGCAGGTGACCCCCCATGATATAATTAAAGAAGTGCCTCATATCTGACCGGGTCAAGGGGCAACGAAAATTAGCTCTGTGTAGGACAATCCAACCTCCTGGGCCGGCCTTGCTCGGACTGTATTTTTCTCCGGAGCAGTCGATAAGTATGCTTTGAGTTTTCTGATTCATATTGATCCATAATTCTCCCAACTAGTTTGATGAGGGAGGTTAATTGAGTTCACCAATTCAATGATTTATCAATACCAATTTGGGCTCAAGACTAATTTGGATTGTTTTATATGGGACTTCTTGGTTCCCAACTTTAAAAGACAAGCTAAAAGAATTTCATTTCCGATGGATATATATATATATATATTTTTTAAGGCAAGTGCTCAGATACAGACCTTCCCAATAAAACCTCAACCATAGTTGCCCGCACCTCTCCCCAAAGATCCCTCCATCATCTCATAATGAAACAGGTGATTGTTGGAACGAAACGCGAAAACCGTTCCCCCGAACCAAAGAGTTGCAATAGAACCGAGCAAAACGCACAAGCCAAAATAACAACAATCACAAAAGAACCAAAAGCAAATACACAACAATTTTTGACGTGAAAAAATCCTAGCGAAAATAATCGTGAACAACGATCGGAGTCCAACCTTGAGATATCTCCACTAATGGAATAAGAGAGCATACTCGGCTCCTTACCAGTAACAAACTCCTCACTAATCCAAACGGATCACCACACTACTTGGAAGATGAAAAAAAACAGGATTATGAAACACGAAGATAACGAGTAGAGTTACCCGGAGTGATCTCCTCTTCGAAATAGCCACAAATCTCATTTCTCTCTCCAAAAGTGTAAAGTTCCTTCTTGCATCCAATGCTTCTTAGGATTATGGTTAGAAAACTCCTAATATATATATACCCCGTCAATCCTACACAAATCTGGATCACTTGATTTGATCCAACGGTATATTTAAATATCCCAAAACCAGCTCAGGTCGTCTACAACCGAACTCGTCCAGAGTTTGGTGTTTGCGAGCTAGCAAGGTTCTGACTTCCACGGACCGAACTCGGTAGGGAGATCGAGTTCGGGCCGAACTCTACCATCTCTGGACAAAACAGCTGCTGCTCCATTTTTTGAGTTTCTCCGAACTTCGAATGGCACTCGTTGCACTCCCTGAACTTCTCCGACACACGGATACGCTCGTCGCACTCCAGGGTGTTCTTCACATAGGTTGGAAAATCTACCCACTCCAAAAGTGATCTCGTAGTTCTTCGCCTTAAAAGTTGTGTTATTAGGTGTTTCAATTTTTTTTCTATTGAGGAACCGGTGCTTGAGAGATAGTTGTCCATATACTGGTAAGGAATAAATAGATTCTTGAGAAGAAAGAAGCCGTAGTGGTCTCCTCTGGACCGCCTGGATCACAAGTGAATAGAAAGTTAGATCTACATCAGATCTCATATGAATCGTCTCATCTATCCTCATGAGGAGAAAAATATTTTGGTTCTTTGGCCCAACATATGTTATTGCTACATAGTTTTTGGATATCAAATGAACATTCCATGATGGTAATCCTAATGTTGTTGATTTACCCTCTTTTACAATCTTTTGCTATATCGCTAGCTAATTGTTCATACATTTCCAAATGTGATTTTATGTGTTATGTATGGCCATAGCTAAGGGCATATCGAGTAGTCCGAATTTTCGAGAATTGATTTTAACATATTTAAGATATTTGTGTTGGAATTATTCAATAATTAAGGGGCCACACATGTAAAACTAATTATGTTTAGGCTATCTAAATAATTAAGCCAAATTAAAGTGGTCTATTTGGAAATTAGCTTAAGGGTATAATTGTCATGTAATTAATGTGTAGATACCGGAGATAATTCTAATTTGATGAGGGGCCAAATTAGAAATATCAAAACATATAAATATATGTATTCATTAGGGTTATGGTTCCCAACTTATACGGCCACCAAAAGAGAGGTTTCTCTTTTTCTCTTCTGTATCCCCATCAACAGAAAGAGAGGAACAAATGATTCGGATTCTTCTTTGTCATTAAGGGTCGTAGCAAGTTGGAAGATCGAACCCAATAAAGAGACGTTCGCTTCAAGATCCATCAAGTCTAGCAATGGATTCAGGTACACTTCCGCAATTTAATTTATGTTCTTCATCTCATGAATCGACAGGGTACAACGATTAATTCTAACAAGTGGTATCAGAGCCTTCATGTTTGATTTATGAGGTTGAAGTTTCATAATCAATTTTTTGTTATTGTTCAGAAATCATAGATCATTCATTCTAATTTTAATTTAGGGTTCCAATGGTTCATAAAATAATATTTATGATACACGAATATTAGATCTACAGTTTCTCAATAACTGATTTCTTGATATACGAATAAAATTTTGTTCCGGCCAGATCATGCTGGACATGTATCCAATCGATACATCCATAATTAATGGACTAGGATGGCACTTATGTTTGTGTTGTTTGATCAAAATTGTTGGCAGTAATACACATGGTGGGTTATAATTTATGGTGGAATATAATTTATATATTTTCTTAGTGTTGGACTAGATGGCTAAATAAAGAGAACAACTATTTGGATCTTGTCTTCTACTTCTGAGTTGTTTCCGTACATAAACAATTATTCCAACATGTTTGCACATCATAATTTATTTATTTTATTTTTTGCATACATGGTTCTCCATTGCTTACAAGTTCATTGATTTGCTGTCAATCCTTCGTTGATTTGATCGCCATATTAAGAAAATCTTGATAGAATTCATAAATGATCTCTCAGTTCATGCTTAAATATTAGATATGGACGCATGTGATAATGACCGTAGAAATTCTTTATTATATTATATATGCATGAATATGCTTATTGCTGGACATGTGATAATATGGAATGTCGGTTAGATTCCAATTACTCATACTGATAGATATTTGGTTTTACTCAATTTATAGTGTTTTTCAATCTAAGTTGATCATTAGACAAATTGGAATCAAATATAGACAATTTTATGTTTGGCATAAATTTAGTTTCCAATAAATTTATGCTCTAAGTCATATATTTGATGTAATCTATTGACGTACATATCTTCAGCAGATTATTTTAATATAATCTTTATGGATTATTTGAAGCAATCTATTGGTCCATATCTTCAGTAAAATATTACGTGAATTTTATTATGTTGACAATGCTCAGTTTAGTCAAATTAAGAATATTTGTTTGAATCATGTAAAGAGATTCACATGCTTATGATTATCTTATTTGAGTTGTAATATTTTAATTATGCATGTACATAAAATTTTGGACATGATTCGGTTTTGTAAAATTTAGTCAATATTCAAAAAAAAATGGTGCCTTTTGTGATTAGCAATAGTCGTCTAATATTCTAAATAGACCCATTGAAACAAGACGTCGCCAAAGTGACCTCTCTTGCGTAGATAGTCTATGAGGGATGTTAGATGTTTGTGTGTGTAAATTCATACGAGCATTAGCCGGCCCAAAGGAAGGTTAATACTTGGCCGAATTGCACACATACTTGTGGTGATAAATGTGAGACAATTATACGGTTTACATGTGAATAATAATCTGATCCAAAGATAGGCTTATTATTTGACATGACTTATTGTCAATGTTTGATCATTACACCAAGAATACCACTTGCAGTTAATATCAATGTCCAAAGACTTGATATTAATGGTGTACTAGGTATCTTGAGATGGGGTTCACCATTATTTGAATTTGTTTGACTATATTTTACGCTTTGGTTATTTGTTAGAGCATGTTTATTTTTTTGTTGCTTTGTTCTCTTTATAGTTAATGTTGTTAAAATATTTGCCAATAAGATTTTAATTTTCATGTTTAATGGGATAAACTTTATGTAGTGCCCCGTCCCGCAAAGTCAATCGGAGGAATCGAAACGCCGACGGCGTTCGGACTTAGCCTTACAATGGCTTGCTCGGAGACATCGCTCAGGTGGGGTAGTTTCGGTGAACTCTCCTCATCTTTGCCTTCACATAATAAATCGTGTTTTCAACTTTCACAAGTTAGGCTTGATAAATAAAAGCTACGCATCCACATAGCTAAGGGAATAATCCCGACGGATTGAATCGAGTTAGAACATGGAAAACGTCCCACGGTCGGCTTAGAGTTGGTGCACGGCATACTTTGAAAATGACACTCGGTCCTTCGCCCCGTGGCTTGGGAGAAGGAAAGTTGGTTTTTGACACAAAACTATGAAATTAGCCTAAGTCATAGGCGTCGCCCGCATGAATGCTTGCTAAAGCATGCTCGGTCCTGTCCCGCAAGGCTTGGCATAGCCTTTGCTCGTCCCTTGGGTTATGTTGTAGGCTTGAGTGAGATAGGCAAAGTTATGCCGGTCGACCTAAGTTATTCTACGTGCTGTCCCGCTCATTCTGCGGTTGTCAAGATAAATAGTCCCACGACCCCAAGGCCCGTCATATGAAGTATGAATTGGGCGATAGCGTTGCGTAGAACACGAGTCGGTTTAGAGGCACGAGCCACGGTTGGTTCAGTGGAAAGTTAGCCACGGTCGGTCGATACTTAAGGAAACATGTAGTGTTCAAGTTAAGTTGGAAGGCTATGCAGTAGCCGTTCCCTGAGTTCAAAGAACGTTAAGTCTAAGCGATGGTTAGTCGCCGAGAGGAAATATGTCAGGACTGTGGTTCAGTCGACGAGGCAACCCTGGTTAGGGGCTCTGCAAAGGAAGTACGAAAAGTGGAAAGAGTAAAACAACCAAGTAAATGAATTGATCACATAACAACCCCAACGGTATCCTAAAATACACCATGTTAACCTATCATGGACTTGGACAACTTGTCGACAAGGGGAAAAGTTTCTTCGAGCGGCAACCCGGGGCCACGGGACCGACTCGGCCTAGGAAGAAACTGGTTGTAGCCGAGCTGGGTAATAGGCAACGCTGGAAAGGCGATCGGTAAGACGGGGACTTGCATCGGGGCTCGCTACTTGCGTTGCAAGGGTCCCGTATTACCAGGCTACGTCCAAGGCGGCTGGTTAGGCCAATTGACCTCCATAACAAACACTTGATATAAATGGTTTTCAACTAACATGGTAAGTTTTGTGTCGGCACGGGCGGCAATCCGTGTGTGTGCCTTTGGATTGAGTTGAGTTAAAAGTGTATGAAGTTAGTGAACACAATGTCTGGGCCTAAGATTTGGCTACAGCGAGAAGGCGGCGTGCTTCGGCACTAGATGTGGCATCGAGTGTTAAGTTGATGGCATAGAGTTGCATGAGTTAGGCTTGAGCTGTTGCGAGTTAATTCAAAAAGGGCTTGTGTGAAGTTACGTTGAGTTGTTGGGCTCGGCCTCGAAATATGAGGCACGGCCGCGTTGTCACAACACAAGTGTAGGCGAGACTAAGCGAGGCGGCACTGCCTCAGAGATATTGAAGCACGAATCGAGTTATGGCACGACCGAGTCGTTACGTCCCAGAGTTTGGCACGAAAGATAAGTATAAACAGGTGCGTCGACAATGCAAGCACGAGAAAGGTCTAGAGGCAAGGAAATGGAGTCCTTCGTGTAGATGCGTCTCTGATTATGGCCGTAAGGCGAACACGACTTGATAGGTTAAAGTTGTTGGCACAAGGAGTGGTCTAGTGACAAGTATGAGTTAACGTTGACATTGCAAGCACGAGATGGTTCCGATACACAAGTTGCGCTAAGGCACCGGTCCTAAAACTGATCCTAAGGCAAGAATAGAAAGACAATCGAAAAAGGGTTTATGTTGCACAAAGTAAATGAAACGTGTAGGTTTTGTATGGGTGGACGAGGAGCTCACTCCACCAGTACAGTGGTACTGACACCCACACAGTGTTTCATGTGCAGGCACAGGTAGAAGCTCGTGGCGCGGAGCTCGCTTGGATGCGTCGAGGCACGGAGTTCCTTGGCGAGTCGAAGCGTGCGGCCACGTGATCTGAAGACTTATACAGGACATAATGTATGGACATCGCCTTCCGAAGCTTCCGCTGGATTCAAGTATTGTATCGAGAGATGAGAGAGAGCAGAGTGACTTATAAATGAGAGAAAAGTGTGCACGAGAGACATTGTAATTTGGCCTTGCGCCCACAAATGTAATCTTGTATTCAATATCAATAAAGAGATTTTTTTTTGAATGACTTGTGTTCATGTGTTTGGTTCTAATTTCGCTGCTATAAATCAATGTCTCTGCACGGGACTTCTGTGCGACGACCCCGTCGCAGCCGCTGTAATCGGCCGTTATGGAACCCGCCTTGCACGAGCGCAATCTAGGCTCGTGCGGCATCACGCCTTAGCGAGGACGATCGCTCCTACGGGAGCGGGGCGTGACTCTTTAAGGGCAAAAAGAAATGAATACAGTAGCTGCTAAGGGTCCAAATCAAAAGAAACAACAATATAAAACTAAGGGTTGTTCTTTTGTGATAAGACAGGACACATAAGGAAGAAATATACAAAGTACCATGCATGGCGTATAAAGAAAAGTACATTTCTAAATTTGATCTGTTCTGAGGTTAATTTAGATTTAGTACCAAAAAACTCATTGTCACGCCCCAGAACCAGAATACTGGAGAGCGGGGGCAGACATAGCCAGCTACGTATATAGAAGTGCAACCACCTCGCTATACGGTCACGGCTGTCTAGGATACATGAGGGTCTAACTACAAGCCAGCAGTCTCTTAAGGTCATGAACAAGCCTAGTGTCTCAATCACAAGCAAGTAAGTAAGAGTTACAAGATGTATGATCATTAAATATACAATAGTAAGGCGTCCCAATCATTACATATTCAGCTGATCATAAAGCTAGTCATTACAAAATGTCAGGACTAGCAAGAGTTTAGTCTTACATGATCAACCCTAGGATCTGTCAATCATGTTACAGCCCGTAGGCAGACAGTAAGTAAGTGCAATCGAGCTAAACAGGTGCTCGTCGGCTAAACGCCTCAAAAGAATATTTTTCAATAAAGTGGGAGATCAAAAATAAACCCACTCATTGCCAGGGTTCCGTCTAGTGGTCACCATCTGGCTGGAAGTTCGGTAGATCCTCTGGAGCTGCTCCAAAATCTGGCCACACAAAACCAGCTGGGTCAGACCCCAGAAAGAGCAAGTGCCACAAAGGAGGCTTCACTTAGGAACTAAAACCAGCAATCAGCACAAGATATAAATAAAGTAAGAACTGAAAATAAAAAAATACATCAGGATGATATACGACGAGGTAACCATGGAACTATTCAGATAACCAGGTTACAACCCGTAAACCAAACAAGGACCGGGGTTGTAACCCTTCCTCTGAACAGAACTTGGAATTCTCACCATTTATCGGTAAAATAAATACAAGCATTCTGGTCATGCAGTAATCTGGAACAGGATCAGGACAAGACTTGACTGGTTAGACTCCATCCAATCATTTCACGGCCAAGCAAGAACTACGGCTTGATACTTTAACTAACTAGGGTTGTCACAAGCCTAATTACTAACAAGATACAGTGAGAATCTTCCACAGCCACAAGCCCTGCAGTCCATCCAGGTTACCCGGGTTAAAAGAATTAGAGTTGAATTCAGGTGGGTACATCGTCCAGGAAATGAATGTACCCTTAGGTAGCTTGAAGGGTGCAACACATGACAGTGTGCTGGAAATATGTCCTACTCGACGGCAGGCTACAGATCCCAAGGCGTGCCCAGGTAACGGGATTGCCTGTAGCTGGGAGATCTCTTTATGACTAATGTATTAATCTAGTTATTTAGCCTTAGTCCATTTCAATGGGTACTCCTGACCGTGGTACTCAGGAGTCCCCTTCTAGACATGATGCAAGACAGGATTGGATTATTTGTAAAAGCACAATCGCCCACGGTGTCCAGGTAATTATACAAGTCATGTCATGTCAGGTAGCCGTCGCAACAGCTATTCAAGATAATCATGTCAGGTTTATCATGTCAAGTGTACTAGTCAGGAGTGTGCCACAACGGGCCACTATCAGGTCATGTCAGGTTTACTTGTCAAGAGTGCATCGCTACGGGTCACTATCGTGTCATGCTTAGGTATCATTAAACATATTAAATAAATCCATGATTTTCAAGTTCATGACAAAAGGCGTAAGGATATAAAATGGACGTAAAATATCTAATAAAATATCAATATACAAAGCTATAGGAGAGCCATGCGGCTAAGGCACATGCGGCCAGGATGGATCTCATACGGCCGGGGAAAGATTCATGCGGGTCGAGGGAACTAAGGACCCATGCGGCCAAGACAAGGGGGTGCATGCGGCTGGAAGGGAGCAAGGGCGCATGCGGCCAAGGGGACGAGGGCGCATGCGGCTGAGGATGTACATGGCCCCATGCGGCTGAGATCAATCGAATCCATACAGCACAGGGTTCAAAACCCATGTGGCTAGAATCAATTGGATCCATGCGGCCCGATTTATTGAGTCCATGCGGCTCAATCCATCGAGTCCATGCGGCTCAAAGCAGTAGCGCATATGCGGCTGGGTGCGAAGGAACTCATGCGGCTGGAAAGCTAGCCGCATGAAGTCCATGTGACTCAAGATAACAGGGGCTCATGCGGCTGAGTCTGAACAAGGCTATGCGGCTCAATTACTTGCCGCATGAAGATTCATGCGGTCAAGTACTCAAGCAAGTCTTATACGGCTAGGAAGGACTTTCCATGCGGCTGAGCTTGAACGAGTCTCATGCGGCTGGAAAGGCCATGCGGCCAGAGACTTGCCACATGAGGATTCATGCGGCCAAGTACTGCTCTTCTTTTTCACTTGTCCGAGAAGAAGAGCCAAGCAACCATGGCTTCCAAACTACACAAAACCTTCATCCGGAGCCCAAATCGGAACTTCCTTAGGTCAAAATGGGGTAGAACGAGATTCTCTACAACATGGAACCATCAAAACACAGAAATAACAAGATTAAGTAGATCAAAACCCAAGAAATCCAAAAATAAAGTAAATATAGATCTACAAGAATCTAGCCATGGAAAGTGAAAATGCCAAGTTCTAAAGAGTGCTAAAATCGCATGAGGAAAAGAATGGACAAATAAAAGGTGGGTTCCTCCATGAAGCAAGATGCACTTGCCTAGACCTCTCTCTCCTCTCTCTGGTAGGTAAGAAGTAAATGAGAAAGAAGAAGATGATAAATGAAGAGAGGGAATGAAGAGGGCTAATAAATACAAATGGTGGTGGTAGGTAGGGGGTTCACTCCTTTGGTCCATGATGAACCAAAAGCAAATCCCAAACCGAACCAAGCCAACCCGAACCAGGAATAACCTAGCCAAGAAGGAAATCATGCAATACAAGAATAAAATACGTACACGTATTTCATGAATACGTAATACGAACCACAAGCATTACAACTCTACCCACCTTAAAAGAATTCCGCCCTCGGAATTTAATCAAGAGGCTAGAGGAGCAATGACAAGCTACATTAATCACATGCAAGCTATAACTAGGCAGACAATCACTCATTCAAGCAAGAAATCGAAGGCATGAGGCATAAGAAAGACATTATACCTCACGAGTCAAACAAGTCGGGATATTGCGATCGGATATCATCCTCACGCTCCCACGTTGACTCCCCTAAAGAGTGATGACCCCAAGCAACTCGGACTAACTTGATAGTCTTATTCTTGAGGATCTTCTCTCTCCAGTCCAATATAGACACGGGCCTCTCCTCATACGAAAGGTTGGTACCAACAACCAATTCCGAATGATCCAGGATGTGGCTCGGGTCTGGGATATACCGTCGTAATTGGGATACATGGAACACGTCATGCACCTCGCTTAGTGACGGCGGAAGAGCGAGACGATAGGACACATCTCCTACTCGCTCCAGAATGTCAAACGGCCCAATATACCTAGGACTAAGCTTTTCCCGTACGCCGAAACGAATGACGCCACGGTTAGGTGAAATCCTCAGGAATACATGATCGCCGACCGAAAACTCGAGAGGACGCCGATGAGAATCGGCCCAATGGCGCTGGCGATCTTGGGCAACTCGAAGATGATCTCGGACCCTCCTGACCACCTCAACTGTCTGGGCAATCATTTCTGGACCGAGCATCTGTCTCTCTCCAACATCATCCCAGGCTAACGGGGATCTGCACTTCCTACCATACAGTGCCTCGAATGGTGCCATCTGGATGCTGGCCTGGAAACTGTTGTTGTACGAGAATTCCACCAGGTGCAAGTGATCTTCCCATGAACCACCGAAGTCAAGTGTGTAAGACCGCAACATGTCTTCAAGAGTCTGGATCGTGCACTCTGACTGGCCATCTGTTTGCGGGTGATATGCTGAACTGAACTGGAGACGAGTTCCCAAACTCTCTTGTAAGCTACGCCAAAAGTACGACAAAAATCTCGAATCTCGGTCCGAGGTGATACTGACTGGCACACCGTGCAACCTGGCAATCTGCCTGAGGTACATCTCCGCTAGCTGAGTCGTCGACTGACCAACTCTGAATGGGAGAAAGTGAGCCACCTTCGTAAGTCTGTCAACTATAACCCAAATAGCATCTCGACCAGCTGGGGACCTAGGCAATCCGGTCACAAAATCCATGGTCACATGCTCCCATTTCTATTCTGGAATCGGCAAGGGCTGAAGAAGTCCAGCCGGTCTCTGATGTTCAGCTTTAACTTGTTGGCAAATCAAACACCGAAAGACAAACCGAGCTATCTTCCGCTTCATGCCATTCCACCAGAAGTGCTGACGGATATCACGGTACATCTTCGTACTGCCAGGATGGATGGAATACTGCGAACTGTGCGCTTCTGACATGATCTCCTGCCGGATATCTCCGCTGGGTACACAAAGACGATTACCATGTCGAAGTGTACCATCCTTATGAATACATAACTCTGGTCTTCATCCTGCCTCACACTCTGCTCTGAGCCGCTGAAGCTTGGAATCTGTTGACTGCGCCATCCGGATCCTCTCGACTATAGTAGACTGAACTTGCATGCTGGCCATCAATGCCACACTGGAAGGAAGAACAACTTCGATACCCATCTTCTGAAGATCTGCTAACAGTTCTGGCTGCGCTGTTAGAAAATAAACTTTCGCTCTCCTGCTCAATGCATCCGCAACAACATTGGCCTTCCCAGGATGATACTGCAAGTTGACATCATAATCCACAAGAAGCTCCAGCCACCTTCTCTGACGCATGTTAAGATCCTTCTGAGTGAAAACATACTTCAGGCTCTTGTGGTCGGTGAAAATCTCCACCCTGTCTCCATACAAGTAGTGCCTCCACAACTTAAGTGCAAACACCACTGCTGCCAGCTCCAAGTCATGGGTTGGGTAATTCCTCTCATGATCACGAAGTTGTCGTGACGCATAAGCTATTACCTTCCCATGCTGCATCAGAACACATCCTAAACCTCTGCCTGAAGCATCACAGTACACTGAGAATCCTCCGATCCCATCTGGAAGCGTGAGAATAGGAGCTGTTATCAGGCCTCGCTTCAACTGCTCAAAAGAACTCTGACACTCTGCCGTCCAAGCAAACTGCGCATCCTTGCGGGTCAACTGCGTCAATGGCGCTGAAATTCGAGCAAAATCCGAAACAAACTGCCGGTAGTAGCCGGCCAATCCAAGAAAACTACGAATCTCTGTAACTGTGCTGGGCACTGGCCATGACTCAATAGCCACAATCTTCTGGGGATCCACTTCTACTCCTCATCTGGTGATGATATGACCCAAGTACGAAATACGATCGAGCCAGAACTCGCATTTACTGAACTTGGCATACAACTGGTACGGGATTCCTACTATCACTTTTGACGATGTACGGGATTCTATACATGTCATGATCAAGAAGTGAATTCGGAGTCTCAATAAGACAATATCGAATTACCTCTATAAGTCATTGTTGAGATACCTTAACAACGACAACGTAGCGGCACCCCATTCAAGATAAGGTAATTATTCCTAAGGAACAAACTCAACAACCTCAAGAACCGGTAATATTAAGATGGTCCACCAGAGAAAAAAGAAATATAATTTCGGATAATATTGTCATATTTCTCTAGGAACGTGAGGAAGACTGTGGATACTGGAAGATGATCTAATCAACTTTCGTCAGGCCATGAAAAGTTCCAGTTCTCAAAGTGGATTGATACAATAAATACGGAGTATAAGTTCATGCAAGACAATAAAGTTTAAGAACTTGTCTCATTACCAAAAGGTATGAAATCCATTGGTTGCAAATGGATATTTAGAACCAAGAAGGATTCGAAGGGTCATGTGGAGAAGTATAAAGTATGTCTTGTAACTAGTGACTTTACTCAAAATTTTGGGATTGATTTTAAAGAGTTTTTCTCTTCGGTATCTTTGAAAAACTCATTTAAAACAATCATAGCACATGTTGCATATTTTGATCTTGAGTTACATCAAATGGATGTCAAAACGGCGTTTCTCAATGGTAACATTGACGAAACTATTTATATGGTGCAGTCAGATAACTTTGTGTCGAAAGATCCAAATAATATGGTTTACAAATTGACAAAATCCATTTATGGACTCAAGCAAGCTTCTCGCCAGTGGTACTATAAATTTTACCAAGTTGTTACCTTGTTTGGTTTTGATGTTAACGTTGTTGAAGATTGTGTGTATCACAAATTCAGTGGGAGTAAAATTATTTTTTTGGTTTTGTATGTTGATGACATACTGCTTGCCACAAATGATATAGGCATATTGCATGACACTAAGAAATTTCTATCAAATAACTTTGAGATGAAAGATCTTTGTGACGCCTCTTTTGTATTAGGAATTCAAATACACCGAGATCGTTCTCGAGGTATTCTTGGATTATCACAAAAGAGCTATATCGATAAAGTGCTTAAAAGATTTGGCATGCAGGAATGCAAACCAGGTGACACCCCAGTCGTTAAAGGAGACAAGTTCAGTCTCAATTATTGCCCTAAGAACAGCCTTGAAATTAAGAAAATATAATAGATTTTTCCTTCATGATCAGTTGTAGGGAGTCTAATGTATGCTCAAGTATGTACGCGTCAGGATATTGTGTACATATTAGGATGTTAGGCAGTTTTTTAAGCAAATATGGATGGATCATTGGGTAGCAGTCAAACTACTTAAGTAATTAATAGAGAACAAAGAATTATATGCTATTTGTAGGAGATCGGATAATTCTGGAGATCATAAGGTATTCCGACTCCGATTTTTGCTGGATGCCAACACAGCAGGAGATCCACATCAGGTTATGTTGATTGGTGGAGATATATTTTAGATTAGTGTCAAACATGCACTCATAATCTCTTCTACTATGGCAACAAGGTTTATAACATGTTGTTAGGCATCTATTCAGGGAATATGGTTGCGAAATTTTGTCACAAGGCTGCACCTACAGTACGGTGTTGAAAGACCAAATAAATTATGGTGTGACAATAAATCAGCAGCACTGTATTCCAATAACAACAGAAACTTGTATAAGTCAAGGATATTGACATAAAGTTTCTAGTTGTGAAGGAAAAAATTCAGAATGGTTAAAATGTCCATATAGCACATTAGGACAAACTCCATGTTGGCGGATCCGCTCACAAAAGTATTATTACCCAAGGTCTTTCATGAGCATACTACTCATATGGGTGTTAATTAAGAATATGGCAATATAGTAGGAGTTTGTATTTTATGTATTTGGGTGCTATTTGATTTTGGACACATTTATGTATTAAAGTATTTTGGATATTTATCTGATCAGATATATGGAAATTCAGTTCATTCTGTTTTCATTATGTTAAAGTATTGATCTCACTAAAGTTAAGGAGGACCAGTTGAAAATAGACATATATTGATCACATTGCATGTAATTTTCATGCTACGCATCCATGATTGATCTATGTCGTTTAGCTATATTGGTATATGTGACTATTGATGGTTTAGTTACGCTATATGTGACGAATGCCGCTTTGATCCTATGTTGATATGGTTAATGGACGAGATTGTCCGGATATACCCTAAGGATTAAGGTAACAATTTATGAGCTCATTAAGGTTAACACAATTATAAGATTACACATGTGGCCCAGTGGGAGATTGTTGGAATTATTCAATAATTAAGGGGCCACACATGTAAAATTAATTGTGTTTAGGCTATCTAAATAATTAAGCCAAATTAAAGTGGTCTATTTGAAAATTGGCTTAAGGGTATAATTGTCATGGAATTAATGTGTAGATACCGGAGATAATTCTAATTTGATGAGGGGCCAAATTAGAAATATCAAAACATATAAATATATGTATTCATTAGGGTTATGGTCCCCAACTTATACGGCCACCAAAAGAGAGATTTTCTCTTTTTCTCTTCTGTATCCCCATCAATAGAAAGAGAGGGACAAAGGATTCGGATTCTTCTTTGTCATTGACGGTCGTAGCAAGTTGGAAGATCGAACCCAATAAAGAGACGTTCGCTTCAAGATCCATCAAGTCTAGCAATGGATTCAGGTACGCTTCCGCAATTTAATTTATGTTCTTCATCTCATGAATCGACAGGGTACAACAAATAATTCTAACAATTTGTGTACTGACGCTTTTTGAGAAAATGAAAGAACCATAAAATAGAAACAATATAAAGGGGCAAATTTTCGATCGATATCGAGGGAGTGTACCAATGTAGAGAGAATTGTAGTCGCAAATAACAAAAATACTCGAACTGAATATCCAAGGAAGTAATAGAAGTCATTAACCCATTTCAATACCATATATACAAAAAAATCAAGCTTCATCTATGAGAAGATTATTTGTAGCAAATATGGTATCTCATGTCAAATGGGCCGAGCTGGCCCAGTCTTGCACGAGCCTGGCCCAAAAAATGGCCTATGTGTCGGTCTGGTCGGTTAATTGTAGTCCAGTCCGGCCCGATCCGGTATATTGGGTCGTGTCGGACCTCATATCTCGGCCCATAAAAGAGGCCCGGTTCGACCCGAAGCCCAGGTCCGATCCAACCCGATATAGCTACACACTATATTCCATGATGTGTTGAAAAAGTTGTGTATAGGAAGATGGGTATAGAATGCAAACACCTCTTCCTATAAGTTATGGTACAGGAAGATGTTTTGTGTTTGATGAACCAAACAATGGAAGAAATGAAGTATGAATGCATTATTATCATATAGTTCTCTTTTTTCTGTATCAACACTTATTAGTAGTAGCTCTTTGTTGGTTTTCATTTCTTTAGACTAAGCTTAATGTATTATTTGGCAACTTTTGTAGAAGTGTCTCTCATGCAGCCATGCTTATACGTTAGTTATTGATATTCATTGTATTTAATTCAGATTTTAAAGAGGAGTTGAGGTTCAAAATTCGAATTTTTTAATCTATATAGAATATATCAAGGCTTGTCCGACCTGATTCGAAACCCATCGTGTCGTGGGCCACATGCCGGACTGAATTCATGTTTCACCTTTTCGGTCCGGCCCGACCCAACCCGCTATAGTTCAAGGGCCTAAAAGGCCCGACCCATATATAACCCGGTCCACCAAAATTTGTGCTGGCCTGGCCCGGCCCGGCCCGGCCCGGCCGGCCTACTTGACAATTCAATATCTCACCAAATAAAACTTAGCTGAAAGATTATCTGAGACAACAAATGAGAAACTTTTCCATGGGATACAAAATTCAAATCCGCAGGAAAGTACAACCAAAATTAATCTTGCATATACAACTCCAGAAATGAAAAAATTGTGAAATTACATACTGTAAGTAGAATTTCATAATTTAAACGTCAAAATCAGATATAAGCACAAAAGAATGAAAAAAAAAAAAAATTGTGGTCATTTTTTTATTGAAATTCCTTTTTTTTTTCCATCAGCGAACACTGCATAACACAAAGCAAGGATGGTGCGTAAGAGAGAGAAAATAATATTTAGATTTTTAAAAATTTTAAATTAGTGGTATTGTAAACTGATCTTATTATGATCCATACATAAATTTATTTTTAGGTTAGATATGAAAATAATATATATAATTGAAATATTCTTGTATTTGGATTATATAATAGCATAGTTATTGTCACGCCCCGCTCCCAGAATACGGCGAGCCGAGTATGTAACAACATCCCCAGGCTACGCGACATATGAATACTCCAGTATCCATATTCGCGATTGTCGCCCGTAGATTATCAGAATGGAAAATACAAGGAATTACTACGTACATTTCATTGATATAAACTATAATTATTATACATCAATTGTTCCTCAGAGTACATTATATACAAGTTATTTACATCAAAGAGATAAATTACATCTAACTGTCCTCCAAGTGTTGTTGGCCATTTCTTGAGATTCTCCAGATAGTCTACGCCTCGTCCTTGTTACCATTAGGCAGATGTAGCATTTCTGCAGGAGCGTCGTCTTTCCTAGTGAACAAATACTATGTCGTTTAGAAACGACAAGCAAGTCCTCGGTCAAAGGAGGAAGTTATGAACATGGAATGATAAGATAAAAGAAATTCATAATAGGGGTAATTTTGAACAATTAAACTCATACCTTGAGATATTAGTCAAGAGGAAAATAGCTCTTAAAATAATGTCACAAATGTAGTGCCCCGTCCCGCAAAGTCAATCGGAGGAATCGAAACGCCGACGGCGTTCGGTCTTAGCCTTGCAACGGCTTGCTCGGAGACATCGCTCAGGTGGGGTAGTTTCGGTGAACTCTCCTCATCTTTGCCTTCACATAATAAATCGTGTTTTCAACTTGCACAAGTTAGGCTTGATAATAAAAGCTACGCATCCACATAGCTAAGGGAATAATCCCGATGGTTTGAATCGAGTTAGAACATGGAAAACGTCCCACGGTCGGCTTAGAGTTGGTGCACGGCGTGCTTTGAAAATGACACTCGATCCTTCGTCCCATGGTTTGGGAGAAGGAAAGTTGGTCTTCGGTACAAAAGCTGAGAGTTAGCCTAAGTCATAGGCGTCGCCCGCACAAATGCTTGCTAAAGCATGCTCGGTCCTGTCCCGCAAGGCTTGGCGTAGCCTTTGCTCGTCCCTTGGGTTAAGTCGTAGGCTTGAGTGAGTTAGGCAAAGTTATGCCGGTCGACCTAAGTTATTCTACGTGCTGTCCCGCTCATTCTGCGGTTGTCAAGTTAAATAGTCCCACGATTCCAAGGCCCGTCATATGAAGTATGACTTGGGCGATAGCGTTGCGTAGAACATGTGTTGGTCTAAGGCACGAGCCACGGTTGGTGCAGTGGAAACTTATCCACGGTCGGTCGATCCATAAAGAAACACGATATGTTCAAGTAAAGCGGGTAGGCTATGCGATAGCCGATCCCCGAGTCCAAAAAGAATGTTAAGTCTAAGCGATGGTTAGTCGCCGAGAAGAAATTATATCGGGACTGCGGTTCAGTCGCCGAGGCAACCCTGGTTTGGGCTCTGCAAAGGAAGTATGTAAAAAGGTAAAGCAAAGTAGCTAAATGATGATGATGAGACCATGCATTACGTTAAGTCTAGAAGTTAGCGTAGGCGCGTGGTCATGGACAACTTGTCGACAAGGGATGGTTTCTTCGAGCGGACACCCTGGGCCATGGGACCGTTTCGGCCTAGGAAGAAACAAGTTATAGCTGAGCTGGGTAATAGGCAATTGGTATGTCGGGGACTTGCATCGGGGATCGCCACCTGCGGTACAAGGGTCCCGAATGCCAGGCTATGTCCAAGATGGCTAGTTAATGCCAGTGACCTTTCATATAGATGTGTCGGCACAGGCGGCAATTCGCGTGCGTGCCTTTGGATTGAGTTGAGTTAAAAGTGTATGAAATTAGTGAACACAATGTCTGGGCCCAAGATTTGGCTGCAGCAAGAAGGCGGCGTGCTTCGGCACGGAATGTGGCGTCGAGTGATAAGTCGTTGGCATAGAGTTGCATGTGTTAGGCTTGAGTATGTTGCGAGTTAAGTCAAGAAAAGCCGTAGGGCAAGTTGAAGTGAAGATACGTTAAGCGTTTCGAGGCGGTCCCTCGGTTGGGAGTCTCGCGTTCCTATTCATGTTAAGGTGATATTGCAAGCACGAGAAAGGTCTAGAGGCAAGGGAATGGAGTCTTTCGTGTAGCTGCGTCTCCGATTATGGCCGTAAGGCAAACACGACTTGATAGGTTAATGTTGTTGGCACGAGAAGTGGTCTAGCGACAAAGTATGAGTTAACGTTGACATTGCAAGTACGGGATGGTCCTGATACGCAAGTTGCGCTAAGGCGCCGGTCCTAAACTGATCCTAAGGCAAGAATAGAAAGACAATCGAAAGAGGGTTTATGTTACACTTAGTAAATGAAACGTGTAGGTTTTGTATGGGTGGGCGAGAAGCTCACTCCACCAGTACAGTGGTACTGACACCCACACAGTGTTTCATGTGCAGGCACAGGTAGAAGCTCGTGGCGCGGAGCTCGCTTGGATGCGTCGAGGCACGGAGTTCCTTGGCGAGTCGAAGCGTGCGGTCGCGTGATCTGAAGACTTATACAGGACGTAATGTATGGACATCGCCTTCCGAAGCTTCCGCTGGAATCAAGTATTGTATCGAGAGATGAAAGAGAGCAGAGTGACTTGTAAAATGAGAGAAAAGTGAGACTTGAGAGACTTGTAATTGGCCTTGCGCCCACAATGTAATCCTTGAATTCAATATCAATAAAAGAGCTTTCTTTGAAATACTTGTGTTCATGTGTTCTTTAAATTCCGCTGCAATATATTCAATGTCTCTGCACGGGACTTCTGTGCGACGACCCCGTCGTAGCCGCTGTAATCGGCCGTTATGGAACCCGCCTTGCACGAGCGCAATCTAGGCTCGTGCGGCATCACGCCTTAGCGAGGACGATCGCTCCTACGGGAGCGGGGCGTGACATAGTGGTATCAGAGCACGGCTTTACGTCCTTGGACCGTCGATTGAATTCTTTAACTTTGATGTTTCCACAAAACTCTGTTGCTTCCGCAAGTTGTTATCATTGGTGCGCTCTCTCTCAAATGTTCCTCGGCATGTCCATACAATAAGTCTAAATATTTTCGAAAGCTCGTACAAGCGTTCAATCTAACGCATCGGTAGGCTGTTGCCAAATACGTCGATAGGGCCTTTGTGCCGAACGTTGCAAACTTGACGCGATAGAAAATATGTGCTGCTGTTAACAAGTCGCGTGCATGCCTAATTAGTCCAACGTTGACCCTAGCAATTGAGCGTGCAAACTCGGAATGTAGTCCGCACAGGATGGCTATGCACACGGCCTTTTGGCTAAGTTGTGTTTCGCGTCGCGCACCTTGACCCTTGGTGCAAACGAGTTGCGAGCGATATCAAGTATCGTTCGGTCGGGAACGGAGATGCACTTAGAGTGTCTATCGATAGGAACGCTATCGGACTAACGCTTAGGCGTACACGGAAGATTGATTTGGATTTTGAGGAAATAGTGCGAACGACTTAGTGCGTCGATACGACGCGAGCGACTACGTTAGCGATTCGTCGAACGAATCTGAAGGATATCTTAGCGCATGACGCGAACGTGATTGAGGACTAGATCTTATGGCTTGAATCCGAGTGGTGTATGTGATAGGTTCGGAGAAGAATAAGAATGAGTGTCGACGATTAGTCGAGTGGCTCGAGTCCGAGTGGTGTATGGTTTGTCTTGGAAATTGTTCGAGTGAATATTGAGGATTACGAGTATGTCGGCAAGGCGATGCGATCACACAAAGCGTTAGAATGCGTCACGCTTAGTTGGTCGTGACTTCGAATGTCCCGAACGAGCATTTCGTTCGGACAACTTGTGAATGAGCAATGCGAGTTAGAAAACGATTCGGAACGATGAATGAAAATGAATGGTCTTGATCGAGGAAACTTAGAGGATCGTACGTGCGATATCGGATTGATACAACTGAAATGCGACTTGAGTTTTGAATAATGATCTTGAAACGAGCTTGAGGAAAAGCGACTGAACTTGATCTTGAGTATTGAGAAAATTGAGGAATATCCAACTCGGACAACAGCATCAACGCACGACTCGAAATTGGTTGCAAAGGAAGATCGTCAGGTTACGCATATCGTCGATGGTATTGAGGCGTATCAAAGATCGATATGCGATAACTCGGGGGCACTCTGACTCGGCGAATGACGGTCGTGCAAATGTCATTGTTCCGTTGGACGCTATACTTGAAATATTAAAAATGTGTCGAGAAAAGGATAGACTTGGCTCGAGGACTTTCTAAGTTGAACGAATGACGATCGAACTATCGAACTTGGCTTGGATGAAAACTGGAATGTTTGGATTTGCTTCGTCGACAACCACAATGTTGATGTTCTTGTCTTATGCGAGCGCTACTCCAGCCTCGCACATGCGTCACACCGATTAGGGCGATCACTCTGCGTGAGCACTGGTATGGTGATTCATACAGCGGGAGTGGTCGAACTTGTACGGTGCGACAGATTGTGCTTTGACTTGTGGCTTGACACGAAGTTAGACTCGAGATTGAATTGGTGTGCTTGTCGATTGAACTTGAGGATTGAGTAGGTCCAATCCGCGTATCGAGAATGAATGAGTCTAAACTCAAACAAGAGTTACGCTCCGATGAGAACGATTATTCCGCGGGAGCGTTGCATGGTGATTCATGAACCACCACGGATTATCGGACTCGCGTGAGATTGGGGCGCAACGTGTTGTCGAGCGAGACGACCTCGTGATCGAATACATGAATTGGTTAGAATTGGTGAATTGAAGGGATTCGAATATATGCAACGCGTGCCGTAATGCGAATTAGGTGATCATGCTCGATGTTTAGAAATCTGAGTGACGCGAGCTTGGGTAGAAGACCCCGTATGATCGACTCTGGTTTTACCCTAGGATTGGGGTCAGTGTTGGCATTATTGTTGGGGAACTATGATTCCAATCCTGACATTGACTTAGCCTCGTAAAGATTAGCCTAGCGGTTAGGCGAGACGCCCTGTTTCAAGTGTTAGCTATCGGAAGGATTGATCTTGAGGATTGGCATGCATGGAAATCACGAATATGGGAAACCCTGCTCACGAGACTCGGCTAACATGCATATATTTCAGGGACGCCTGGGTATGTGCACGATGCGACTCGAGTGAGAATGACAAATTTTCTATCATGCGGCTTGGCTGAATGCAGGTATTCGGGGGACGCTTGGAATGCATGCACGATCCAGCCAAGTGATACGACGAGTTCAAGCAAGGCTTGAAAGATGGGAGTGTGTCGAGATCTTGAAGTCGTGTTAAAGGAGTGATTGATAATAGTGCGAGCGTGGCTCGGAATCGAAGGAACGCGTAGGCGAAATGTGTACGATTAAGTCTTGGCCATAGAAATGGTAGGATGACTTGCCCTCAGGAAAGTCTCGAGGACGAAACTTGTTCTGAGTGGTGTATGTTGTAGTGCCCCGTCCCGCAAAGTCAATCGGAGGAATCGAAACGCCGACGGCGTTCGGTCTTAGCCTTGCAACGGCTTGCTCGGAGACATCGCTCAGGTGGGGTAGTTTCGGTGAACTCTCCTCATCTTTGCCTTCACATAATAAATCGTGTTTTCAACTTGCACAAGTTAGGCTTGATAATAAAAGCTACGCATCCACATAGCTAAGGGAATAATCCCAATGGTTTGAATCGAGTTAGAACATGGAAAACGTCCCACGGTCGGCTTAGAGTTGGTGCACGGCGTGCTTTGAAAATGACACTCGATCCTTCGTCCCATGGTTTGGGAGAAGGAAAGTTGGTCTTCGGTACAAAAGCTGAGAGTTAGCCTAAGTCATAGGCGTCGCCCGCACAAATGCTTGCTAAAGCATGCTCGGTCCTGTCCCGCAAGGCTTGGCGTAGCCTTTGCTCGTCCCTTGGGTTAAGTCGTAGGCTTGAGTGAGTTAGGCAAAGTTATGCCGGTCGACCTAAGTTATTCTACGTGCTGTCCCGCTCATTCTGCGGTTGTCAAGTTAAATAGTCCCACGATTCCAAGGCCCGTCATATGAAGTATGACTTGGGCGATAGCGTTGCGTAGAACATGTGTTGGTCTAAGGCACGAGCCACGGTTGGTGCAGTGGAAACTTATCCACGGTCGGTCGATCCATAAAAAAACACGATATGTTCAAGTAAAGCGGGTAGGCTATGCGATAGCCGATCCCCGAGTCCAAAAAGAATGTTAAGTCTAAGCGATGGTTAGTCGCCGAGAAGAAATTATATCGGGACTGCGGTTCAGTCGCCGAGGCAACCCTGGTTTGGGCTCTGCAAAGGAAGTATGTAAAAAGGTAAAGCAAAGTAGCTAAATGATGATGATGAGACCATGCATTACGTTAAGTCTAGAAGTTAGCGTAGGCGCGTGGTCATGGACAACTTGTCGACAAGGGATGGTTTCTTCGAGCGGACACCCTGGGCCATGGGACCGTTTCGGCCTAGGAAGAAACAAGTTATAGCTGAGCTGGGTAATAGGCAATTGGTATGTCGGGGACTTGCATCGGGGATCGCCACCTGCGGTGCAAGGGTCCCGAATGCCAGGCTATGTCCAAGATGGCTAGTTAATGCCAGTGACCTTTCATATAGATGTGTCGGCACGGGCGGCAATCCGCGTGCGTGCCTTTGGATTGAGTTGAGTTAAAAGTGTATGAAATTAGTGAACACAATGTCTGGGCCCAAGATTTGGCTGCAGCAAGAAGGCGGCGTGCTTCGGCACGGAATGTGGCGTCGAGTGATAAGTCGTTGGCATAGAGTTGCATGTGTTAGGCTTGAGTATGTTGCGAGTTAAGTCAAGAAAAGCCGTAGGGCAAGTTGAAGTGAAGATACGTTAAGCGTTTCGAGGCGGTCCCTCGGTTGGGAGTCTCGCGTTCCTATTCATGTTAAGGTGATGTTGCAAGCACGAGAAAGGTCTAGAGGCAAGGGAATGGAGTCTTTCGTGTAGCTGCGTCTCCGATTATGGCCGTAAGGCAAACACGACTTGATAGGTTAACGTTGTTGGCACGAGAAGTGATCTAGCGACAAAGTATGTGTTAACGTTGACATTGCAAGTACGGGATGGTCCTGATACGCAAGTTGCGCTAAGGCGCCGGTCCTAAACTGATCCTAAGGCAAGAATAGAAAGACAATCGAAAGAGGGTTTATGTTACACAAAGTAAATGAAACGTGTAGGTTTTGTATGGGTGGGCGAGAAGCTCACTCCACCAGTACAGTGGTACTGACACCCACACAGTGTTTCATGTGCAGGCACAGGTAGAAGCTCGTGGCGCGGAGCTCGCTTGGATGCGTCGAGGCACGGAGTTCCTTGGCGAGTCGAAGCGTGCGGTCGCGTGATCTGAAGACTTATACAGGACGTAATGTATGGACATCGCCTTCCGAAGCTTCCGCTGGAATCAAGTATTGTATCGAGAGATGAAAGAGAGCAGAGTGACTTGTAAAATGAGAGAAAAGTGAGACTTGAGAGACTTGTAATTGGCCTTGCGCCCACAATGTAATCCTTGAATTCAATATCAATAAAAGAGCTTTCTTTGAAATACTTGTGTTCATGTGTTCTTTAAATTCCGCTGCAATATATTCAATGTCTCTGCACGGGACTTCTGTGCGACGACCCCGTCGTAGCCGCTGTAATCGGCCGTTATGGAACCCGCCTTGCACGAGCGCAATCTAGGCTCGTGCGGCATCACGCCTTAGCGAGGACGATCGCTCCTACGGGAGCGGGGCGTGACAACAAAGGACACAAGCAAGCTCTTTCTAGACCTAAATGCAATTTAGAGAAATTTTCTGGATCACACACCCACGCCTAGCATCTCTACAATAATCCCATTGGCCCGGGATCAGGCTCGCACAAAACGGGTGGTGCTTAGATTCTCCAGCCGTCTGTACTATCACATATTGATGTGATTAAACCAGGATAGCATCATGAGTTAGTTCCGAATCCTCTGGCTCGAATCATCAAATCATGAGCTATAAAAGGAAGTTCGTATGACTTGAACTTTTCCAAGAATATTGAACCCATTCATTAGTAGTCTGAGCTGAAACTCAGGGCATAGATGCCTAATGAATTTAATGCGAATGGGTAATCTGAGCTGAAACTCAGGGCATAGATGCCCCATTGCAAAACACGTGATAGATGCAAATGGGTAATCTGAGCTGAAACTCAGGGCATAGATGCCCCATTGCAAAACAAGAAGGTGAGCTAAGCCTCACCCCGGTGAAGATCGCGCGGCCGCACGAACACCGTAACAGGGACTGATCAGTATGAAAAGTGTAAAATCATATTGCAAAGAAGTCAGCCGGGTGTGATCCAGGTTTCTCTCCCATCCCAATGCAACCTATTCTAGACATTCGTATTCCTTAGGAACCATCCTTTAAACGGGAGTCTTAAAAGTCAAGTCAAATTCAAGTAATAGTTTCGTACTTGCCGAAACTAATATAGTCCAAGAAATATTTGGAGCCAAGGCAATTCCAAGGTGTCTTATTGGACAATGATTTCCAAGAATCCCTCCGATGTCATAGTACCCGGAGAATGATGGTTCCAATGATCTAGAACTTTAGTCAAAAATTCCTAAAAGTCCGAAAGCTCGGAAAAGACTATCTCCGAAATTTCTCAAAAATTTCGGCAGAGTCTCCTTTGTATTTACTGACCCGGAAATATTTCCAGAACAATAAACACAGAATAAAATATTGGGCACGCCGACCCCTTCGGTGGAGCAACCCTCAACACCGGAACCACGTAATATATAATAACTGGGTACGCCGACCCCTTCGGTGGAGCAACCCTCAACACCGGAACCACGCAATATATAATAACTGGGTACGCCGACCCCTTCGGTGGAACAACTCAACACCGGACCACGCAATATAATAGAGAGAGATGCAAGATAAAGCTTCCTTACCTTAGCGAGCAAGGAGGCGTGCAATTTATACTTGATTTTCATAAGCTTTATCTAAACACTAAATAAGTCAAAGACGATATGGATCATTAGAATTAAAACGGTGCTAAGAAACTCAATATTTACTATATGCTACATTTAGCTTATTAAGGATATAAGAAAAGCAATTTTAAAACTTGGAAAGTTAACACGTAGTTAACCTAGTAAACCGGTATTCAAAAATATCCATTCTAACCATGATTTTGTGATAAAGAGGGTCAATTAAGCACAAATTAATTTCTGGACAGATTTATAATAAATTCATAAACCTTGTTTTGAAGATACTTATATGTACTTTCATGAAAGACAACCACATAGTGGACCAAGTACTTTTGAAATTAGTATGCATGTATCTATATGTGAACTTGCTTGGAAAGCCACTCTAAAGATGTATCCTAACAAATTAATCTTGTTAAAGTGCAATGATTGCATATAATATGAATATGGACATAGTTGAAATACATGTTCAAATTATGATTTCCTCATTCCAAGTTAACATATGCAACTACAATCCATGCAAAAATGTGGAAACCATATACATGTGATTATTGCAAACCCCAAAATTGATGTAGAGTGTTCGTGAATAACCTTCTATTAAATATTAGACTCAAAGGTCCCTCACATTATTCAAAATGATAATAATTCCAGAATTTTAATTAATTAAAATGGCATGAAAATAACAAGAAAGGTTGTGGAGAGCTTGCCTATGTTATTCACAAAAATTTTCCGAATTCGAAGAGTACGTTCTTGTTATGTCCTAAACCTTGTGTCCAATATGTACATGGTTGTGTCCATACCAAATTTTTAGCCTAAATTGTATTACATTTTTCATGATGTTGGATTTATCACGAATTTCAAAGAATTTCAGAACATAAATCATAATATTACAAGAAAATTAAATGGTCAACATGAACAAATTCAAGAGGAGGAAGGAGAGGGCTTGCAGTTCTAATTGTAAGCAACATAACCTAATATATAGAGAGTCAAAATACCCAAGGATCTTATACATAAGCCTATAGTTAAAATTAAACAATTTTGTGACTTAAAAGTTCTTCATAATCATGCGTGTAAGTGTAAGGTGCACTTGTATGCTGACATTTATAGAATGTGCAACACATACTAATTAGAACAAGGAAATGAAAACCCATACGTGTTTGATCAATTCCCAAATTAACATGATACGTGAACATGTATTCGGCCTTAATCAAGGTTACCCAATAGATTTAAAGTCTATGACAAGCCTAAAGCTTGATACCTATGCCTCCTATATGTCCGGTGTCCAAAATATACTAGTTTTGACTAGGTAGCGGTAAAATGCCTCAAACATTGGTATAAAATAATTATGGACAGAATCGTACGTGTCGAGAAAACACATATAAAACACAAATACCTATATAACTTCATTTAAACTAGACCAAGTATTTCAAGTTTATGTATAGGTGATATCAACAACCTTAATTTACATATGAATTAGGAGTTTGATGAGCTAAAAATGTAAACATACAATTTGATAGAAAGATTATTAACATATACAAAATTCAGAATATAAATTCATTAGAAATTAATACTGACACCCATATATTTCTATATGAATCGACTCCTAGATTCATGTCCATATATTCTATGTTCCATGTCAATTACTTTTTAATTTTAATAACCAAAATCAGAATATAAATTCCTAGTGTCAAACAAGAAATCATTATTGAATTGAACCAAATATGAGAAGGAATGAGGACTTGCCTTGAGGAAATTGATTTGGGGGATTAGGGCTTTGGGACTTGGATGTCCTTCTTCTTCAAACATCTCCTTCTTCTTCTTCTTCTTCTCCATTTCCTTTTTGAAGAAAAAGGGGGTTAGGGTTTTGATTTTGATAATGGAAATGAAGATGATGATAGAGATGGTGGTGATGGAGTTGGAGATGAGAGGGGGGTGGTCGGCGACGTGGACGGCCGGGGGGTGACGCCGGCGACGGGCGCGGGTGGCCAGCGGGGTGGCCGGCCGGTCGGCTGCAGTGGAGTGGCGGTGGTGGCCTCCGGTGGTGGCGGGCGCGGCTCAGCCGGCTGGAGAGAGATGGAGAGGAGGAGAGATGGAGAGAGAGAGAGAGAGATGAAGATGGGAGGAGGAGACCGAGAGGGAGAGAGGGAGTGCCGAGAGGGAGAGGGGGAGTGGCTCGGTTGAGGGGTGCTCCCTCTCTCTCTCTATTATATTCTTCTTTTCCTTTTTCTTTTTCTTTTTTTTTTTCTTTTTTTTTCTTTTTTTTTTAACAAAATAAATAAAAGCAATATGGAGACACATGTCCCCTTTGAGTACATGCATGGAGACACCTAGCATGGCTAGGTGTCCATGCTATTTGAAATTACATAAATTGTAAAAGGTTTCAAATGCAAATATAAAATAATACTTCATGTAATTATTATAAATGATTTTGAAAAAAAAGAAAACTTGAATATTTTAAATAAAATATTTATAATTATATGTATAAAATTTTGGGTTATGACAGTTATGCAGTGTACTAGCATATAAAGTGCAAAAAATTCCTCATTAGATTTACATTGTTAGCAAAATAAGATTTTATAGATGTTTTAACCCTTTCGTAATAGATAACTTGATCAAAATAGTCTCTCCTGTCTATTATGAGTTGGAAATGAACCTTAAGCTGTTTTTCTCAAAAAAAAATTAAAAATACCCAAAATACCCCCGACACTTTTAAAAGAATGGTAGTTTATTATAGGATGAGTTTTTTGCACTTTACCCCAGGAATGTTTAGATTATTTTTAAAAATCATGATATACTCAAAGTACCTCTACCACTTTTATGAATGCAATTGATTTTTTAACATGTAGGTATTGTAAGGTTAGATTTAAATTTACAAAAATTAAAAAAATCAAAGCAGCATATACCCAAAATTTTAATATAATAATTTTATTGAGATATTAGACTTTGGGTCTTACCATATTTGTAGTTGGGTCTCCATAATAGACATAATTAGTGTTTGGGTCCTGGACTAAAGGTTGACTATTAAAACTCAACTAAATTTTTTTTGAAAAATGAAAAAAAAAAAAATCTAATGGTTGACATAATTGACTCTCTCTTTTTTTTTTTTTCCTTTTTTGGTTTTTTTCCCCTCTTTTTTTTTGTTTTTTCACTTTTTTGTTTCATTTCAGTATTTTTCTCTCTTTTCTTTTTTTTCCCTTTTTTACCCTTTTTTTAATTTATTTTTTTCCTCTTTTTTGAGAGGTTTCCAAGTTGCATTAAAAATTGGTGGCGTTCACATGCGTGCACTCGTATCAAACAAAAATCTAGATGTTATTAAAAAATTAGATATAAATTTATATATACAAATACAAATTGGTTGTATATCTATTTGTATATACAAATACACAATTAGATAGAAAATTGTATATATTTATTTTTATATATTTTTTGTATTAATAAGAAATTTATATATACAAATAAATATATTAATATATTAATATACAAATAAAAATATTAGTATACAAATAAATATAGATAATAATCATTTAATATAGATAATAACAAATAAATATATTAGTATCAATCCAAAACTAATGGCCTTAAACCTTAGGTTTTAGATGTTTATAATTGTCATTAATTTCATATCTAATTTTACGTTGGATAACGATTGGGATCAAATTGGTCGTAAAGTGAGCCAAAATAAAAACTGAAGATTGTCTTAAACTAAGATTTTTTTGCAGAAACTATTCATCTAAGGAAGACTTTTTTACAGTTTACCCGTATACTAGGGCCACTTCGGTTTACACTTATGTTACATTTGGAATTCTATTTGGTACCAATGCTTTATTCAGTAATCAATCCACGGGAACGTATTATTTCTTCCATTTATAAAATTGATAGGAGTTGGAAACAGTGGACCAGAAGACATGCAGTACTGTATGCACAAAATTCCGTATGTACCATCATTCATCTCAAAAGAAAAGAAAATATTTATTTTTTATTTCGAAGTTTAAATGGGAATATTTGGAGTGTTTAAACAAAAATAATGAAATGTAACTACATTCCAAACTAATTCTAAATTCCTCATCATATATATATATATATATATATATATATATATATATATCATTTAATTTCCTTTCGTTTAATTAATACAGGCTTAATACTTAAGAGAGGGATGAGCGAGTCCATATGCTTGAGAATAAGAAGACTGGCCTTCACAAGTTGTTTGGGAGAAAGGGACTAATGTTGCTGCAGTAACAATGGATCATACTAGACTATTCACCAGAATATTTTGTATTGAAATAATTATGATTAAAGTGAATAAAAGTGTAAGGATATATATACTTATTGCGTTTGCTTAACGTGTCCAAAAGATGACTAATTATACCACTGTTCACTATTTACCACATCCTAGCTTGATATAAGAATAAAACAAAACAAAAAAATCAAGTGGATTGATCAATAGTGGTTACCCATAAATTTAAAAGTGAAAAATATAACCGTGACTTTTATGATATGTGTGGAATATGTTGTATCGGACACGGAGAACACATCGGCTCGACACAGCTGGGATACAAGACAACAGAGACAACATCTATTTTGATTTGTCTTAGTACGTTTTGAAGTGTTCTCAATAGGTGCTGACTCTAGCAGGAAATAGTCTACATCAGTTTTAGAGTAGGAAAAAGCCATTTTGTCCGCATGGGAGTCATTGCATTTTTTGGCCCGCAACCGATGTGTCAACCCCTCCCCAGCATTAAGCTGATCCGTCCCTGCTCCCACGAACATGCATTGCAACACGTTTCTGCAATTGGTCAATTGGTTCTGACGATCTATTTTCGAGATGCAACGAATACTACCGATCCGCAGCACGACCACATCCTTGTCCAAGAAAGGAGATCGACGAAGATGGAGATTTTGGTTATGGTTGTCTTTTTTTTTTTTTCGGTAAATACTTCTTTTTCGAGAACATAAAAACAAAAAATTATTTTTAAAACTGATCTTCTGGATTTGTGTCTAGCATTTACGCATGTCACTATTTTTGTAATGATGTTGTGAGATACTCCTGGCAGTGGGAGACTAGTAACCACATCACAAAAGAATAAATAAATTAATAAAATAGATTTGTGGCAGTGGGACACGAGCAACCACATCTGATGAAAAGGAATAAATAAATAAATAAGAAGAAGAAGAAAGAAAATTATTGTTTTATCTTAGCTCGATCTGTAGCTTGCAAGCAATCTAATTGTGCGACTAATAGATATCTTAAAAACATGCATTAAATCGAACATGTTCGTGGGTTAGATGGGCTTGAGCAGGGGCGGAGGGTGGGCTGGACTACCTCGGGCTACATCCCGGGGTCAAAAAAATAAAAAAAAATTAATATGCCCATGCGGCCATGCCCAACATAACAGCCCATATAGTCAGCTGCTTTCTCATTCCTCAAGCAGCAACTAGCAACTCAGCAAGTAAACCCCTCTTTCCTCCCGAGCTAGCAAGCACAGCAGCCCTCCCTAACATTCATAAATCATCTCCTCTCCAGTCTCCACATAACCCCACTTGGCGACTCCGCGGCTCCGCCCCTGCGCCGTCCACTCTTCCCCGCCAGGCGCCAGCCCTCTGATTTCCGGTAGCCTCCCTATCTTTCCTTTATTTTGGATCAAAATTTTAGGGTTTCATTTAATTTCGATCTGTTTTTTATTTATTTTTTCTAGGTTTTCTTGTGAGGACAACGGCGATTTAATTAGTACTTAATTTTTCTCGTGTCCTCCACGCTGAGACGGGCACATGGGTATGCAGAGGCTAGAGGCATAGCGGTCGTCCTTCAAGCTCCCCAGGACCGGAAGGTGAAGGTCTTTCTTTTTCTTTTTCTTTTTCTGTTATAGTGTCTGAGTGTCTCCCTGTCTGGGTGGGTAGTGTATGTCAGTATGTGCTAATTTTATATATCAATGTGCTAAAGTTTTATGTGATAAATTGCTAATGTTTGATATATTACTCTAAATTCTCTAATAGGTTATACACTATAAAGTCTATAATGGAAACTCAAGGAAACAAGAAAGGAAAAAATATTTTTTTCGTTCTTTAAACCGAGGGACGCCAATCTTGATATCCCAGATAGTATCGACCAACATCCTTCCAAAGTTTAAAGAGTTGAAATTGATATTAGTTCTCTTGAACGTGGTCCGGGTATTCATATTCCGATATGGCAACATCCTGTCAACCAAATAGATGAAATCAGACGGGCTTATATAAAAATGGGGCCATATCAACCTAATTTGCATGTGTACCCGCGATCCGAATCAGGACAGCAATATCGTCGGTTTCAAAGCTCTTGGTTTAAGCAATTTTTATGGTTAGAATATTCTCCTTCGAAGGATGTCGCATTTTGCTTTGCATGTTTTCTTTTTGAAAACAAAAAGGCTCGTTATCCTGCACTTACTACTGAGGGATTTAGAAGCTGGAAAAGAGTAAATGATGGAAATAGTTGTTCATTGTTGATTGGGAGGTCCTACTTCACCACATAATAATGTTGTTCGTTCTATTGATACTTTGATGAATGTTACTCAGCATATCGATAAAGTGATGAATGCGCAAACTTCAGGAGAGGTTCAAAAGAACCGATTGCACCTTATGGCAACAATTGAGAGCATTCGATGGCTTAGTATGCAAGCATGTGCTCTTCGAGGTCATAATGAATCCTCATCTTCCAATAATCAGGTTAATTTTATAGAAATGATAAGACTTATGGGAAGAATGAATGTTGACATTGATGGTGTTGTCTTAGAAAAAGCTCCACAAAATGCAAAGTATACCTCCCCGATGATTCAAAAAGAGATTTCGCATATTCTTGCTAACATGGTGAGAAATAAAATTCGATATGAAGTTGGGGATGCAAAATTTTGTACTTTGGTTGATGAAGCCAAAGATATATCTAATAAAGAACAGATGGCTATTGTCTTGAGATTCGTTGATGTTACTGGTTTTTTGCGAGAGCGTTTCTTTGCTATTGTGCATGTTACAGATACTACTGCTTTAACACTTAAGAAGGAGATATCTGACATCTTGGGTAGACATGACTTACAGATTTGTGATATGCGCGGTCAAGGGTATGATGGTGCTAGCAATATGCATGGCACATGGAATGGTTTACAGGCTCTATTCTTAAGAGAATGTCCGCATGCATATTGTGTGCATTGTTTTTCCCATCGACTGCAACTAGCATTGGTTGCTGCTGCTGAAAAGGAGATTTCAATTTGGTTGTTCTTTTCAAAACTAACATGCATTGTCAATCTAGTGAGTGCTTCTCCTAAACGCCATACCGAGTTACACTCTGCTCAAGCAATTGAAATTGCTTATATGGTAGCTACCGGTGAATGTGAGACTGGTAGGGGGCTAATCAGATTGGTACTTTGCATCGAGCATGAACCACTCGTTGGAGTTCTCATTTTGATTCTATTTGTAGCTTAATAGATATGTACAGTGCTGTAATTACTGTGCTTGAAAGCATGGTGAATGAGGGGTCCTCTAACTCTAAACGTGGAGAAGCTGGTGGTTCTTTAATTGTGATGAAGTCTTTTGATTTCATATTCATCTTGTATATGATGCATAAAATCATGGCGATTACGGATATGCTTTCTCGAGCCTTGTAACATAAGTCTTTAGACATTTTAAATGCAATGAATCTAGTTTCATCAACCAAAGCATTACTTCAAACTTTGAGAGAGGAAGGTTTTGATAGTCTCTTGATGCATGTGGAATCAGTTTGTACAAAGTACAATATTGAGATACCTAATATGGATGATTGTTATAAAAGGGGCTACCGGTCGTTCATGTCAGCAAAAAGATTCTATTACAGTTGAGCATTACTATCGTTTTGATATATTTAAAGCTGTGATAGACTTTCAGGTGGAAGAGCTAAATAGTGTTGGCCCATTGGTCATGGTCAAACCTGATTTTAATAATTGATCAAACTCTGTCTCGATATAATTGCAAGTCAACTCAGATGTTTACCTACGACGTTTTGGACACTGCTCAACAATGGATATTTACTATGTTCATGACCGAAGCTGTTTCGAAGCTGTTTGCCATTCAGAATGTACTTCCTGTTATGCTATATAATTTTTTATTTTATTGAGTCTAGGAATACATTGTACACCGAGTCATGCTGGCAAATAGGCTATCTGAAAACGTTTTTCAAAACCATCCTATTCTTTTACAAATGACCTACGTTTTTGAAAAACATTCTTTTTACAAAAAGCTTCTGAAGGATTTTTTCAAAAAGCCAAAATTTATTTTCTCAAATGAACAGGCAGAACCCCAGCAGAACTCGGCCAGAGTTCGGCCAGAGTTCGGCCATTTGGAACGTTAGTGAACGTTGGGTTTTTGAACTTGGTCATCCTTCAGTTGCGGTTTGTTACAAAGAGTTCTGTCTGAATTCTGCCCAAATTCTGTCAGAGTTCTGTCTTTGGAAAAACTATAAATGGAGAAGTATTTCGATCATTTCAAATCACCAATTCACTTTCAATCTCTTCTCTACCTGAGCTTACATTCTTCCAAAGAGTTCTAAAAGCTTTCATTTTTAAATCCCAAGCCAGTTACAATCCTCTAGTCGATTTGCCAGTGCGGTACGGTCTAGAAGTTTCAGAGCGATTGTAATCAGAGGCTTGATAGAAGATTCAACTCTTCATAATTGAAGTTGGTCGAGTTCTTCGTATCAAAGCTCGCGTCTGTAGAAGTTGCAAGGACTTCGTATGAAAACTTGCAGGATTTTCCAATAGTGGATTCAACTGGAAGCTAGAGTTCTTCCGACTGGACTAGTCCTCACAAGAGGGAAACTAGTATAAATCTCGGTGTTTGCGTTTTCCTTCTGATCACTTTTAATTTCTGTCATTTACTTTTGTGATTATTATTATATCTGTGATCTAACTGCTAACAAGTTTTTAATTAGCAATATTTCGCTGCCTACTCTATTCACCCCCCCTTTAGAGTATTCTGCTTTACGATTTTGTTCCTACAATTGGTATCAGAGCAGGCTCTCCATCTAGAGGTATTATATTCTGATCCCAATTGTTCCTACAATTGGTATCAGAGCGGGTTATACAGGTAAAGCAAGGTAAAGTTGTAGTTATATTTAATTTTTATATAGATCACAGTATTATATATGGCAACTGTGAAATTCACAAGTGAAGGCCAAGCCACAAACAGACCTCCACTGTTTG
Source organism: Iris pallida (assembly GCA_029216955.1). Classification (NCBI taxonomy): domain Eukaryota; kingdom Viridiplantae; phylum Streptophyta; class Magnoliopsida; order Asparagales; family Iridaceae; genus Iris; species Iris pallida. The sequence goes on along the minus strand of JANAVB010027799.1, from coordinate 7,864,325 downwards.
ACGGCACAAACTACACCTATTGGAAAATACGTATGAGTTTCTTTCTGAAATCTCTTGATTTTGACTTATGGTCTGTAGTTATTGATGGCTATAAAAAGTCATCTCGTATTAATGTTGATGGTGTTTTAGTTAAAAAACTCTACGACAAATATATAAAAGAAGAAAAGAAAAAGGCCAGTCTTGACGCACGTGCTATTAACGCTTTATTTTGTGCTTTAGACAGAACTGAATTCAACAGGGTGTCTACTTGCACAACATCAAAAGAAGTGTGAAAACTTCTCGAAGTAACCCACGAAGGAACAACATAAATCAAGGAGTCAAAGATCAGCAGACTTACTCAGGAGTATGAGGCGTTCAAAATGAAGCCAAGTGAATCAGTCACTCAGATGTTTACAAGATTCTTGGATATTGTAAATCCTTTGTCCTCACTAGGCAAGGATTACAGTAACCATAAAAAGATTCACAAACTTCTACGAGCCCTTACAAAGAACTGGATTCCAAAGGCTACAGCAATCATTGAAGGGAACGACCTATCAACAATGTCTCTAAAAACACTCATGGATAAGCTACTCACTCACGAGTTAGAACTTCAAGACTTTGAAGATGCTACACCAAAGGAGAAGTCAGAGAAGACGATCGCTCTCAAGGCTCAACATAGAAGAACCATCGAAGATGATTCCGACGACAGCGACTCCGACTCTGAAGATCAAGTTCTTCTGGTAAGAAAATTCAAAAAGTTCATGAGATTTAACAGGAGAACAAAAGACAGCAACAACAACAACGAGGAAGATCCTATTTGCTACGGATGCAAGAAAAAAGGACACATGAAGAAAGACTGTCCAACAACATCATCATTAAAGAAAAACTGCAAATATGACAAAGACTACCTGAAGAAATCGACATCAAGAAAGTACGCTAACACAAGCATATGGCATAAAAGTGAAGCCAGCGACTCAGAAGATGAACAATCTGATGACGCTGCAAATGTGTGCTTGATGGCTTGCGATCAGGTAATCACTAATCCTCTATTTGACCCTTATGATGATTTCACCTTTGAGCAACTAGGAGAGGCTTTCAGTGAACTGTTAGATGATTACAAGAAACTGCATAGCAAATATGAAACCTCTAAAAAGGTACTCAAAGAGTACAAAGGTGAAATAGGAAGACTTATCGACCTACTAGATCATGTTAGAGATAGTGACTCTTCAAATGAGTCAGGTGAGCTTTCTTCTATCAAATTGTTGTTACACGAGACTGTTAAGCTATCCGAAGAAAAAGACCAAACTATTGTCCTGTTAAAGGAAGACCTATCTAAGGAGAGAAAGAGTCTCCAGTGTGCACAGGTCAGATTAGAATCACTCACATCTGACTATACTAAATTATATGACACTTCCAAAAAGTTGGAAATTAGTTTAGGAAAACGGCCTGAAGTTGCTGCTTCCTATTCTAACACGTGTCAATTACCGAATCATCGGAACACGCCCAACACTGTCAGACCAAACCATACCAAGACTATGCCCAAGAAGACTAATAGGCATACATTCTTCTATACTAGAAAATCAAAACCTACCAATCATGCACCTCACACTACTTTCAACACTCAACATGCTAAATGTCATTATTGTGGCCTCATTGGTCATATATCTTCTGCATGTAGAATCAGAAAGTTAGTAGATTTAAATGTTTATACATGGATACCGAAAACTAACCAGTCAGGATCCTACAAGAAATGGGTACCAAAAGTTTCATCTGTAAATTGTTTTGTAGGTGGGACGCCCTTCACATACTAGGAGCAAATGGATCCTCGACAGCGGTTGCTCACGGCACTTGACCGGTGACGCTTCATTATTTGCAACACTGTCGAAGAGGAATAAAGAAGGATATGTCTCTTTCGGTAATAATTTGAGAGGGTACATAATCGGTATCGGTAACATTGGTAAGGCTCCCTATCCAGTGATTAAAGATGTTTGTCTTGTTACTGAGTTAAAACATAATCTGTTCAGCATAAGCCATTTAGCTGATCATGGTTATGGCATTAACTTCGTAAAAGATAAATGTACTATTATTGATAGTTCAACTGGCAGTACTATATTTGAAGGTATTAGGGAAGACAATATATATGTATTCTATTTGTTGGAAGATGCTAACAATATAGTAGATGTTTGATGGCCAAAAGTATTGAGAGTCAACTATGGCATATGAGACTCGGTCATGTAAACATGGATACAATTTTAAGATTATCTACGAAGAAGTTGGTACGCGGCTTACCGGATATTTCTTTCAAGAAGGATATGGTATGTAGTGAATGTGAAAAGAACAAAGCTACCAAATCCGCATTCAAATCCAAGAACGCTGTAAGTACCACTAGACCTTTACAATTGTTGCATATGGACTTATTTGGACCCAGCAGAATTGCTAGTCTAGGTGGTAAGTTATATGCTTTTGTCATTATAGATGATTTTTCTAGATATACATGGGTTTATTTTCTTGCACGCAAGAACGATGCATTATCAGAATTCGTCACCTTTTGTAAGAAAGTACAGAATGAAAAATGGTTCATGATTACTCGCATTCGTAGTGATCATGGCAGCAAATTTGAGAATGCAGAATTCAAGCAATTTTGTGACACACACGGTTATTTGCATGAATTCTCTTACCCTAGGACTCCACAACAAAATAGAGTTGTGGAATGTAAGAACAGAACTCTATCTGAAATGGCTAGAGTTATGTTAAACCAGTTTAGTCTACCTAGATATTTATGGGCTAAAGCTGTAAATACAGCATGCTATATTCTCAATAGGGTTCTAATTCGACCTATATCGAAGAAGACTCCCTATGAATTATGGTTTGATAGAACACCAAATGTTTCTTATTTCAAAATCTTTGGTTGTAAATGCTTTATTCTTAATACTAAAGATAATTTGAGTAAATTTGATGAAAAGGTCGATGAAGGTATATTTTTAGGTTATGCAGCAAAGAGCAAAGGATATAGAGTCTTCAACAAAAGAACCATGATCATTGAAGAATCTATCAACGTCAAGTTTGATGAGCTAAATCAACACTTAGACGATGATGACAATGAAGACATAATCGTACCAAGTACAGCTACTGCAAAACCTTCACACAAAGATACAGAACCATCACATCAGGCATCAGATGAACCTCCAAGCAAAGAAGCCGGAACTAGCAATCTTGAGACTACACCAAAAGAGATGAGATTCTTGGCTAGTCATCCAAAGGACTTGGTAATTGGTAGGATTACCAAAGGTGTAAGTACTCGTTCCTCTAATAAAGATATAGCTTCTTGTGTTGCTTTTGTCTCGCAGTTTGAACCCAAAAATATTGATGAAGCATGTAGTGATAATTTTTTGTTAGATGCTATGCAAGAGAAATTCAACCAATTCGAACGGAATCAAGTTTGGGAACTTGTTCCCAAGCCTTTTGATCATCCAGTCATTGGCACCCGATGGATATTTCGAAATAAACTGAACGAGAATGGTTTAGTGACTCGTAATAAGGCTCGACTCGTAGCTCAAGGATACAATCAGGAAGAAGGTATCGACTACGATGAGACTTATGCTCCAGTTGCGAGATTAGAATCCATTCGCATGTTATGTGCATTTGCATGTTTTCATAATTTTAAGTTATTTCAAATGGATGTCAAAAGCGCATTTTTAAATAGTCTTATAAAAGAAGAGGTTTATGTAGCTCAACCACCCGGTTTTACTGATTTCAAATTTTCTGAATATGTTTTCAATTTGAAGAAAGCTTTATACGGTTTGAAACAAGCTCCTCGTGCTTGGTACGATCGTCTAAGCACTTTTCTACTTGATAATGGTTTTTCAAAGGGAAAGGTTGACACTACTTTGTTTATAAAATCTTTAAATAATAATATTCTTTTGATTTAAGTCTATGTAGATGATATTATCTTTGGATCTACTGATGAATCTTTTTGTCAAAAATTTTCTAAGTGTATGCAGAATGAGTTTGAGATGAGCATGATGGAAGAGCTGAAATTCTTTCTCGGACTGCAAATCAAACAAACCAACAATGGAACGTTCATAAATCAAGCAAAGTACACAAAGGATCTATTAAAAAGTTCGACATGGAAGCAGCAAAACCACTTAGCACTCCAATGGCGACTTCAACCAAGCTTGATATTGATGAACAAGGCAAACCCGTCGACATACGTAAGTATCGAGGTATGATCGGTAGCTTACTGTATTTAACTGCTAGTCGACCAGACATTATGTTTAGTATTTATTTATGTGCTCGTTTTCCAGCTAATCCTGAGGAATCATATTTGTGCGCAGTTAAGCGTATCTTTCGATACCTTAAACGCACTTCTTCTGTCGGCTTATGGTATTCCAAAACCACGTCGTTTGACCTAACCGATTATTCCGATGCTGATTTTGTCGGATGCAAAGTAGATAGAAAAAGTACTAGCGGCACATGTCATTTCCTAGGAAAAGCTCTAGTCTCTTGGTTTAGTAAAAAGCAAAATTCTATTGCATTATCAACAATCGAGGCTGAGTATATCGCCGCAGGACGTTGTTGTGCACAACTTTTGTGGATGAAACAAACCTTAGAAGACTATGGATTGCATTTTTCACACATACCCATTTTTCTGTGACAACACTAGTTCTATTAATTTGACTAAGAATCCAGTATGTCATTCTCGTACGAAATATATCGAGATTCGACATCACTTTCTTAGAGATCATCAATAAAATGGAGATATAGACCTTGTATACATAGACACACAGAATCAATTAGCTGACATACTCACAAAACCTCTAGCGGTAGATCGTTTCAATTATTTACGTCGAGAATTAGGCATTTTAGATGTCAATAATATTAATTAATTTTGTTTTATTAATTAATTTATTCGATACTCAAAAACTGTTTTCGAGACAAGCCCAAAAAGAGTCTGTCTGTCACCACGACTACGGTCGAAGCGAAGCGGTACTTAAGAGTTTCCCGGTGAACCTCCGTTAGCTAGGACAGTACTCCTACAGCTAATCTGAGACAAATGCTGAGTAAAGAATATTAATTTATAAAATAATATTAATTATATTATTTTGAGATTTAAAATTACTAAACTTTGAATTAAACATTTGAAACGAATTAATGAAAAAGAATGTGGCCTCATTTGAATTATATATATATATATATATATATATAGCCAGGCAACCCTTGGCGAATTCGGCCCGAGTTCGGTCCGAATTCGGCCAGAGTTCGGCTGGGTATATATATTTGTACCAGCACGAACCCGAGGCTTCCTTCTTCTTCATTCTTCCCCACATCCTCATAACAGCAGCCTCCGCGTCTCCAAACCCTAGCTTTTCTCTATCCTTGTTCTTCAAATCCGTGTGGAGTTTCTCGTCCAAACTTTGAATTCGTGCGGAGAACGTCATCCTCTACAACATATCCAATTATTGGAAGGTATAATCCCTTCTCTCCACCACTTTTCAATACTTAGGGTTTCTAGAAAATTTTGGGAAAGAATGTCTAAGTTCAATCCCTTCAAGAGGAAGAAGACCAATGCCAGTGAAGAGGCATCGTCTTCAGATCCGCATACGGATTGCCTCTTTTCTCCAGTCCAATCGGACGATGGTGCGTCGGACGAGTTTTACTTTAAAACTTTCGATCAAGCTTTATTGTAGTACGTCGATTTTATCATGCACTATTTGTACCGGATCGTCGATTAAATGGACTGTCTTTCCGGATCACCGTCCTTACTTTGAGGCATTAGGGTTACAATATTTTGTCACCTTACAATTCTCTATTGCTACTAATGCTATTAGATTATTCTATTATAATTTTATGTTAGACACTTTTACCGCGAGGACACGTGTCGGAGGAATTGATATCGAATTCACTGATGAAACGTTAACAAAAATCCTTGGTATCCCAAACGAAGGTGTCCCGCTCGATAACATCACTGATTTTGATTTCCCCGATGGCACGACACTCGTTAGTTTCAAGAATGAGCTTTGTGCGCCCGTACGCGCTCATCCTGGAAAGTTCAAGGCTAATAACTTGAACTTGTTTAACTACGAATTATATTGCATCATCTATTCCACCTTACTTCCGAAATCCACTTCTAAAGATGATGTCACTGCACTTGAGCTTTCTGCTCTTTATCATATTCTTAAGGGAATTTCTTTTTCTGCCCCTAAGACTATCATCCAGATGATGGATAGATGTCGCGGGAGAGACCGCAATCTATCTTATGCGATGCTTATTCCACGCATCTTTCAGAGATTTGATATTGACCTATCTACTTGTACTGTCGACCCCGAGCCCAAGTTTCTCAAACTCTCTCATCGCAGCATTGCCACTGTTCCTCCATCTACTGTACCTACTCCTACTGCACCTACTCTTCCTGCACCTACTCCCATAGCTCCCACAGCACCTGTTCCTCCTCATTCTTATCCTATAATATTTGAGGGTATACATCAGCACTTATCAGATCTGCAGTCTTTTTATGTTGAGACCTCTAGGGAACACGAGTTCCGTAATGTGACTCAGTTCCAGGCGATTGTCAACTCATTCGCCGATCTGAGGTTTACGCAGACGGGTCATTCTGCTAGCTCTCTACCTCGAGACCCTTCTATTTTTGGCTACCGTATTGACGACGAGGCGGTCCACTCTCTGTTCTAGCCAGGAAACGCCTATGATTGGTATCGTACTGCTCGTGCCCCTCCTCGAGACTATGTCGGTGAGTTTTATGCTGGTGCCACTTCTCACACTTCTGGCGCTGGTACTTCTAGAGCTGGTCCTTCTGGACATGCTGGAGCTGCAGCTGACGTTGATGATGAGGATGATGAGGATTTTTGAGATGTTAGATATTGAGACTGTTACTTTTGCCTTATGTTTACTTGAAAATGCTCCAACATTCCAAGATTTTATCAGTACTCTTATTTTTATTATCAGCACTTTTTTTATTATGTGACTATTCATAGACATAGTTTTGATTATGCCTCAGTTTTGACATCTTAGTCTATTTTTCAGCACTTTATTTGTTTCAGTATTATTCTCGCACTTTATTAAATACTGTCTGTGACAAATACATGCCCGTGTTGTTCTATAGTCTATCTGTTTCTCTTACTATATTTACTGTTTATACCATGCCTGTCATAATTATCTATTTTTATTGTGTTTTTTCACTGTTTGTTACTTATGCATTGATTGCGGGAGAGCTTTCTCTTTTGCAATTATTTTGCTAAGTGACAACGGGGGAGAAATAAGGATCTAACATTTTCGTGAATACAGGTTATGAACAATTTCTTTTGATTACTATTTTGAATTGATTCCAGCTTAGATGTTATATCGGCAAGGTTTGTCAATTATCAAAATAGGGAAGATTGTTGGCCCATTGGTCATGGTCAAACCTGATTTTAATAATTGATCAAACTCTGTCTCGATATAATTGCAAGTCAACTCAGATGTTTACCTACGACGTTTTGGATACTGCTCAACAATGGATATTTACTATGTTCAAGACCGAAGCTGTTTCGAAGCTGTTTGCCATTCAGAATGTACTTCCTGTTACGCTATGTAATTTTTTATTTTATTGAGTCTAGGAATACATTGTACACCGAGTCGTACTGGCAAATAGGCTATCCGAAAACATTTTTCAAAACCATCCTATTCTTTTACAAATGACCTACGTTTTTAAAAAAATATTCTTTTTACAAAAAACTTCTGAAGGATTTTTTTCAAAAAGCCAAAATTTATTTTCTCAAATGAACTGGCAGAACCCCAGCAGAACTCGGCCAGAGTTCGGCCATTTGGAACGTTAGTGAACGTTGGATTTTTGAACTTGGTCATCCTTCAGTTGCGATTTGTTACAAAGAGTTCTGTCCGAATTCTGTCCGAATTCTGTCAGAATTCTGTCTTTGGAAAAACTATAAATAGAGAAGTATTTCGATCATTTGAAATCACCAATTCACTTTCAATCTCTTCTCTTCCTGAGCTTACATTCTTTCAAAGAGTTCTAAAAGCTTTCATTTTCAAATCCCAAGCCAGTTACAATCCTCTAGTCGATTTGCCAGTGCGGTACGGTCTAGAAGTTTCAGAGCGATTGTAATCAGAGGCTTGATAGAAGATTCAACTCTTCACAATTGAAGTTGGTCGAGTTCTTCGTATCAAAGCTCGCGTCTGTAGAAGTTGTAAGGACTTCGTATGAAAACTTACGGAATTTTCCAATAGTGGATTCAACTGGAAGCTAGAGTTCTTCCGACTGGACTAGTCCTCACAAGAGGAAAACCAGTATAAATCTCGGTGTTTGCATTTGCCTTCTGATCACTTTTAATTTTTGTCATTTACTTTTGTGATTATTATTATATCTGGGATCTAACTACTAACAAGTTTTTAATTAGCAATATTCCACTGCCTACTCTATTCATCCCTCCTCTAGAGTATTCTATTTTACGATTTCGTTCCTACAAATAGTAGATTCAATGACAGTGCTGTGGAACTCCTTATGCTGAGCTTTGCTTTGGAACCTAGAGACAACTTTATGTTATTTCAAGTTGATCACATTTGCAGTCTTGCAGAGAAATTTTGTCCTAGTAATTTCAGTGAACATGAAATGCATTACTTGGGAAGTCAGTTGGAGCATTATAAGGTTGACATACTTCGTCATCAGAAGTTTCAAAATATATCAACCATTTTCGAGTTATGTCAAAGATTAGCTAAAGTCAGAACACTACTGTCACGACCCGTACCCTAAGTTCATCCCAACTCCTCGACCAGAAAGGATTTTCAACCTAATTGACTAACTGCGTAAGTAAGTGGAAAACTAGCCAGACTTCGAAGTAGTTGAACCAGTAACTTGAGAAGCAGAGGGGTTTCGCACATCAACCTCAACTGAATCTGGAGAGGGAGCAGAAGCAGACAAGAAAACATCGGTAAGAAAAAGCTGAAAGAACAGCGAACGTGGGTACGTCCAGCCTACGCCGCAGAATCGGCAGTAGAACGCTGTATAGGTCGTCTATAACATACAACATCTAGACACAATATAAAGGTACCTGTCATATCCGTACGGAGGTATATAATGTCACAACTCAATCACAAGACATCTAAGGAAGATAGCACGAAATATGAAAGATATGATAGAAGAAAATAACTGGAGATAGATGCAAGATCCCAACATAAGTTAGAGTTCAAAACATAACACAAGATCCTAAAATAATAAATATACTACAAATCTCAAGTACTAGCTGGATCGCAGTCCAGTCAAGCCTAACTAACTAGTCTAATCAGGGGGGGTAAATCCTCTACTGAGCTAGATGCTCCTCAGGCTCCTGAATGTCATCCTCATATGCCCCATAGAAGGTAGGGCAGTCACCATCATCATCTGTAATATTTGTCAACACATCCAGTCAGGATTGGAACGAGCACATCATCTCTAACAGTTCAAAATAATTGACAATCGCTATGAGTATGAAATAATAATAAAATTCTTGATGATCAAGTTGTAGAGGTAATGTATAATGAAAAGACAAGTGTACAAGATCATATGAGAAACAGACATATATGTAAAAATGAGTAAACCTGTAATACAAGATATTTTATAGACAACTCAGACAAACTGTGTTAAGACCAGTGATTTGAAATACCAAGTTTGACATGTGAACGGCTAGAGGGATATATCGCAAACCATACACCTACGTGTGTGGCCGCTATTATTCACGTAAGACCAATGGGATAGAAAGGGGCATGTTCACATGTCTCCTAGGTATTTTCCTGCCCGACTAGTACACATGGAATCCAGGTTCTTCGACACGTATTTTATTAGTCACGATGGATGCATTAGTCATGATTACATTATTCAAGCTAGGCATGAAACCACGTATCTCCAGTCAAGGAATCCATAAAATACCAATCCGTGAGTCCATCGTGTCAGAATCAAGATAGAACACTAATATAATATGCATCACAGGATATATCAACATAATGAAACTGTCAGAGAATGTACTCGTCTGCTGTCCTGAGCTATCAAGTAAGGTCGATGCTCAGAGTGATCTCACAGACCTAAAGATGATATATCATGAGTTAATTAAAGTTTAACAGTGTATGACATGATTTCTAGTATATGCTATACAAATCTAGGTCAAATTCAGTCAAACTAAGTCAATCTAGGTCAAACTGAGTCAAAGGTTGACTTACAGTTGACTTTTGGTCAACTGGTCAACTCTAGGTCAAACTAGACTAATATTGACCAACTGTTGGCTTTTGGTCAACTTGTCAACTCTGGTTGAGTTCTAGACCATTCTAGGCAAAACGTTGACTTATGGTTGACTTTTGGTGAAAAAGTCAACTTTGGGTCAACGGGGTCAAAACTAGTCTAAGCGCACTAATTCTAACCATTACCAACCAAGACAAACAATTTCTAACCATATCTTAAACTATAAAACTCTTACCTTAGCTTCTAGGTAATTACCTTACCTTAGTAATATATTATCTTATGTTAGTAGATAACTCACTAACCTAGGCTAATAGATCCTACTAATACTTTAGACTAGTATCTAACCGTCTATCTCAATATCCTACCAATACCTTACCCTTAGACTATAGGTAATCTCCATTACCTTGTCAATACCTTAGACATTACCTTAGCCTACTAATTTACCCTCTAAGTTACTGATTTGTATCTTAGGATACACACTCATCTACATCCTAAGACACTAACGTAGATACTAGATAGTAGTAAGATACCAACCTATATCTTACCCCAAGATACCATATACCTTAGCCCTATTGATATCCTAATACCAATACCTTAGTTAAAAACCCAATACCTAGGTATAAATACCTTAACTACCAAGATATCAATCTTAGATATCTAATATCTATCCTAAGCTACTAGCTAGCCAATAACTTAGATATATAACCTTAGTTACCTAGGTAAACCCAATACCTTATCTTGTAATAAGGTAAACCCATTACCTTAAAGTAAGGTAAACCATTACCTTGGTTGGAAACTAATATCTTAACCTCTAATACTAATACTTTAAATATCTAGCCTCTAACCATCCACCCTAAAATATTAGATAGACAATACCTTAGTATCTAATACCTTAGTATAAAGTAAACCACCTCTACCTTGTAGGTAAGTTTCCTTTACCTTATAGGTAAATACATTACCTAATAGGCAAATACCCAAAATATTCTAAGATACCACTATGGTATCTCAAGATATCACTCTATATCCTAACTTATATCTCTAATACAAGATACTAACCAACTCTAACATATAACTTCTAACCATCTATTCGAACTTAGAAACCTAACACAACTAACATCCACTAACTAATATCTAACCATAACATATATGTATATATATATCTATCTCTAACTCTAACCAACTAACATATGTCATCTCTAACTAACAATAACATAGGCTAACACAACTAACCATCTAACTTATACAAGATATCACTATCTAACTTCTAAGATACCTCTAAACTCTACATAGATTCTAACATAACCACTAACATACTAATATATCCATACATAAAACATCTAAATCCCTCTCCACTCCAACCCTAACATACACACAAACACATATACCAAATCCACTCCCTCTCTTCTAACACACCCACACACATCTATATACAAACACACTACCACTCAACCAAAACACAAATCACTCAACAAACCACACTAGCCTCAAGTAATAGGATGGTATGATCCTCCCAACTCTCTCACCTTCACAACACACACACACTACACTACCATCTATACAACATCAAACACACACTAGCACATATCCTCTATCAATCTTACTTCTCTCTACTAACCACACACATCATTATCTCATTCAAACACACACAATATACTAACATATATTATCTAACAATAATATATATATATGTATTATATCATATATATTCTTGATAACCTATGATACCTACATTCACATGATATCCATACTACATAGGCTCATAGGATACACAAAATGTCCATGTCGTATAGTTACTCTTCTACTTAAAATCAATACTGTACCAATTGGGCCTTCACTAAATTCTAGGATTAAAGTATGTTGTAGCTCTTCGTGTTAGCTTTCCGAAACTTCAAACAGATCGCATTTTCGTGTCCGGAAGCTCCCGGAATCGTAAAAACACCGAAACGCATTCGTCTTTCGTACAGCTGACACTCAAATAATTTTACAGAAAGTTCTAGAACGATTTTGGCTTACTAAAATACATATTTGAAAAGCTAACTCCGATACGGTTCTTTTAAAAAAACGAAAGATTAATCGGAGTTCTGAGCTAAAAGTTATGGCATTTCTAAGTTGCTCTGGCTACTAAAAACGTGGATAAAATTATGACAAATTTGGGTTGTTTTGGACAAAAGAAATACATGTAGGCCAAGATACTTGGATACCAACATAGCTATCCAAATAAACTCATTCTAACCATCCTAACTAAGATTAATCCACTCTCTAACCATCCTAAAATTGAAATTAAACAACAAAATAGCCTATTTGCATAAACACAAACACGTGGGGTGTCCTATATTGGAAACTCCACAAGTAGGACACCAAACCTATTCAAACTTCCTAAAGAGGACTCCAAAGAGCCTCAAATTAAAATCTAATGGTTGTACATACATGGGGGTGAATCCTATGGATTCGAATCTAACTAAAATGCAAGGGAAATTAAAATAGAGAGATGGTTATACCTATTGGAAGTAGGATCCCAATGATACACTCAAAGGACACGATTCCGACATGAAAGCTCCTCCAAAATGGATACCCTTTCTTGCTCTTTGCTCCCAATCCTTGCTAGCACCTCCTCCTTGGTTGAATGAGAAGAAGTGATGGAAGATTGGAAGAAGAATGGAGGGATTTGGAGATCAAAATCAAGAGGGAAGCTCTCATGTTTGGAGAAGAACAAATTTGGGGGAAAAAGAGGCAAGTATGAAATAAAAGAGAGAGACACCTCTCCCCTATAGTTGGCTGGTCATCCATGCCTTAATGGGCCAATGTGAAATGTCCAAGATGCCCCTACAAGTCTCATTTGGGTCAACTTAAGTCATGACAAGTTTTGTGGTCAAAAAGGTCAAGTTTAAGTCTCTAATTTAACCATTCTAAGCAAGTGGGATTAGTCTAAACTTACTAACTTAATTAGTGGAGTTTGTGGGACATGACTAACTAATCTTGGGGTCCCGTCTAGAGTCTAAGCTACCCGGGTCACTAACACAAGTCGGAACGAAACAAAACTCAAACCCGACTAAACAAATCCCGTAAAATCAATATTAAAATATAAAAATTTCCAAAATATTAAAATATGAAAAATAACCAAAATTATAATACATCACTTTAAATATTATTAAAATAATCTAAAATTCACCAATTAATCAAAATCCTAAATAATTCAAAAGTCACAAAATGACCAAAATATCCTTAGCCTAAAAAGTAGTAATTGTCACGACCCGTTACCCAAATTGTTGGGCCGGGCCGTGTCATGTCCAGCCTGTGCTTGAGATAAAATACAGTAAGCTGTTCTAGAACTAACAAGATGAGACTAAATGTGCTAACAGTTCTATAAGTGAATAAAAGTCATAAATGCTCCAAACACAAAAGTCGTCATATATAGTAAAATGTCCAAGTACAAGTCTGAAATGTAAAACTGGTACATGTCCAGTTACAAAATACGTAGTCTAATACATGACTACACTCAAAAGTCTAAAGCAAAAAGACAACTAGGCGAGGTTCCCCGCAGGAACATCCTCGTAAAGCAAAGCCGGGTCCTCGGCAGTATCTCCATAATATGTGTTGCAGAGTAACTCCTCCTCAGTAAGGACACCTACAACGTTATCCTGTCAGGACGGGAGCAAGTACTGAATCTAGCAAACTAAATATACGAAGCATGAACAGGAATGTAATAAACTGGAATCATGGCATATCATGGGTTAATTAGTTCTTTTTAGAAATAACAACATGTAGTTTAAAAGTTTAAAACCGTAGCATGTACGTGAATCGGTCAATAGGTGTATAGGATGTACAGCAGTACATATCAAGTTTTTCTGGTGTGCACATACGTGCACGAACGGCATCGGTGTATATCCATACACAAACGCAGGATCAGAACATACGGCAAGGTCACATATAGAATGTCACCGAGCGCGGTAAATACATACGGAGAAGGGGGTCATGTTCACGTACAATACTAACAGTTTTCCCTTAACCCGTTATTTAAACATGTGAGAGATATGAGATATTGTCTAAACATGGTAGAGACTAAAAGTAATACAACATGTAAAGTTCTAACTTGCTACCCCAAGGATCAGCATTTAACATGGTTGGTAAATCACAGTTTATTGTTATAGCAGTATGTAAAGTTTGTAGAAAGTACTTGCCTCTAGCAAAGCAAAGCAAAACAAGCTGCGATAAAAGTGCTATAGATGTCCGGTAACTCGTCACTGTAGAAATAAATATATAAACTTAGTTTTTACACTAAGCTAAAACACTAGGACACTAATTGGTGCAACACGACTTGTGACTGGACACCTAGCCAAAATGATGACTTTGGCATGGGAGATCAATGTGGGGTGACACACTACTTTAACTAACTTCCTAGGGTCTTTACACTAGTGAGGGGTGAGGTTCAATACGGCTAAAACTCAAAATAGCACAAAAAGTTACAAGTCGTAATTAATCAATAAATAAATCAAATAATCATTGTGTTTTAACAATTTTTGAGATAGACAAAAAGCTTAATTTTATATAAAATAAAGTACCAAAATGATCTTTGCTAATTATAGAAATTTATTATAATTTTTCTGGAATTTATTAACCAGTACAAGTATTTTATAAAAATCAGTTTTCCTAAGTATACAGAAAATGAGTTTTGGTTTCATATGCCAAACTAGTGGCAAAACTATAAATTAAATACTATAAAAATTATACTAAATTAGCTAAATTAACATAGTATCTAAATACTATTTTTCCAGAATTTTAGCAGTACTTTAAGTATTTTTAGAAATTCAAAAACAGCATTGCACACAATTGAAATTAAATAATTAATTATCTGCGTATTTTGTCCATGTATATAATTTGAACCAAAGTTCAAATACAGGACCCAAGGCCATGAATCAAGTCCAATATGACTTGTACAGGTCTTGAATGTGTAAAAACATATTTGGACCCAAAAATCCATGCTAGGCTTGGACACCAAATGGTTGCAGTAATTTAAATATACTAAAAATACAAATTGGTAAAAGTACAAAATAAATATTAATATTTTTAATAAGGTAAAATTATACAAAATGAATATATACATACATATGTTAAAAGTACATATATATATATATATAAGAAAATACATAATTATAAAGTATATATATATATATATATATATATATATATATATATATATATATATATATATATATATATATATATATACAAATATTGTATACATATATATAATAATAATATATATATACACATGAACATATATATATATATATTATAATAAAGTACTAAATATAAGATATATATATATAAATACAGTACATATATATATATATATAATACAGTATAATAATACATATATATATACAAATATATGTATATACATATATATAAATATATATATTTAAATAACAGAAAAATAAGAAAAAGAAAAAAGAAAAGAAAAAGAAATGGAAACAGCAGTAAGGGGGCTCGAACCCGAGCCAGAGAGCGCGCAGGGGGGGGGGGGGGTTTAGACTAGGTCGGGATGGCCAGGGGGTCAGCCCGCGTGTTGTGTTAGGATTAGGTTTAGATTAGTGTTATTTAGGTTTGAAATTAATTACACATAAAAAAAAATAATAATAATCCTGTGTCCTGACAGTTAGGGACACAGGAGTCCATGTGTCGGGTTTATTTATGACACGCATGACACGTGTTTGCCGTGTTCGTACTTACCCTTAGAGTTGTCGTGTGTAGGCGAGTCCTGTGCGTGAGAACGAGACACAACAGGACACGGAGGGGGGGGTAGATGACACGGACGTGTCCAAGTCGAGCGGTTTTCGAGGCGGCGACTGGGCGGAGGAGCCGTCGGAACGGTGGCGCTCCGGTGGCGCTGGGGTCGTCTCGTCGAGGCGAAGCGACTGGTGGTGGTTGTGGGCGGTGGATGTCGACGGTGGGGCTGGGCGAAGTAGATGGCCGGAGTTAGGGTTACGGCTAGGGTTTTTGGGGAGAAATGGGGCTGGGGGCGTCGATGGTGGTCGGAGGGAGTGGTGGTCGACTGAAGGGAGTGAGGGGGGTTTAAATAAGGGGGTTGAGTCGGTCGGGGGGGTGTGCGCTGGCCGGAAATGGCGGGGGCAGCCGGGTCGTCGGTCGTCGGTCGTCGGGCATGGTGTGGGTAGGGAATTTAGCATCTAGTCCCCTATAGTTTTAGGATTTACACAAAAGCCTTAACAGTTAAACAATGCAAATAAAATTTGCAAATCCCCTCCCGCAGCTATTATATACAAATAAAATTTGCATGAACTAATAGGAAATTACAAACTGATATCTAAACAATTTAATAAATTACAAAATGCATTAAAAACATTTTAGAAAATTACAAAATGACATTTTAGCATTTAAAACTCATTTAAAACTCATTTAAAAATTCTAGAAAAATTCCTAAAAATCATAGTAAATATTTTAAGGCTAAAAATGACATAAAAAGCTAATTAACACTAATCAAATAATTTTTTTGAAAAATAGGGGCTTACAAGTCTTCCCTCCTTGAAAAATTTTGTCCTCGAAATTCACAAGGATTGAAGACCCTACAGTATTCTAACATAGCAAGCAATGCAACAAAATGACTAAGGCTGCGATTGAAACTAACCTCTATGGTATCAAGCGAGAATGGGTGGTTCCCTCGCAGCGGTTGGATCGAACAAGTAAGGATATCTCTCCCTCATGTCCGACTCCCTCTCCCAAGTAGATTCACCTGGAGAGTGACGGCTCCAAGCTACTCGTACTAAGGGTATAACCTTGTTCCTCAGTCTCTTCTCTCTCCTGTCTAATATCTCCACTGGCTGCTCAGAAACTGTAAGGCTCGGTCCGACCTCCAACTCTGAATGATCTAGCACATGACTGGGGTCTGGAACATATCTCCTCAGCTGAGATACGTGAAAGACATCGTGAACTCCTGCTAGGTTGGATGGAAGTGCAACCCTGTAAGCTACCTCTCCGATCCTGCCAAGTACCTCGAATGGCCCGATGTATCTGGGGCTCAGCTTCCCTCCTCGTCCGAACCGGATCGTCCCTCTTGTAGGTGATATCTTCACTAGCACCATATCACCGTATGCGAACTCCATCGGTCTGCGACTAGCATCAGCCCAGTGTTTCTGCCTGTCCTGAGCTACTCTGAGCCTGTCTCTGATCATCCCGAGTTTCTCTGCTGCATCCGTGATCATCTCTGGCCCAAGCATAACTCTGTCTCCAACATCATCCCAAAAGAGCGGTGTGCGGCATCGTCGTCCATAAAGTGCCTCGAAAGGAGACATACCGATACTGGCTTGGTAGCTATTGTTGTATGAAAACTCTACCAAGTACAGATGGCTCTCCCATGATCCTCCGAAGTCCAGCACGCAGGTCCTCAGCATATCCTCCAGTGTCTGTATCGTCCTCTCGGACTGCCCATCTGTCTGCGGGTGGTACGCCATACTGAACTTGAGCCTACTGTCCAACTCCTCCTGCAAGCTCCTCCAGTAGTGGGATGTGAATCTGCTGTCTCTGTCCGACACGATGCTCACCGGCACTCCGTGTAGGCGAACTATCTACTGCATGTATAGCTCCGCCAGCTTCTCGGTAGAAAGCCCCACCTTAAAGGGTATGAAGTGCGCACACTTCGTCAGCCTGTCCATGATGACCCAAATGACATCCTTTCCTCCTTGGGAACGAGGAAGTCCTGAGACGAAGTCCATCGTAATATGTTCCCACTTCCACTCGGGAATGGGTAACGGCTGCAACAAACCAGCTGGCCTCTGGCGCTCTGCCTTGACCTGCTGGCAAACTAGGCATCTCGAGATGAAACGTGATACATCCCTCTTCATTCCGTGCCACCAAAGATGTTCCCGCAAGTCACGATATATCTTGTTAGCACCAGGGTGAATAGAATATCTCGATCGGTGTGCCTCCTGCAAGACTGCCTCTACCAGCTCTCCCTTCGGCATGCACAATCGGCTGACATGCCTCAAGGATCCATCCTCTGCTATAGTGAAGTCATCCAGCAATCCTGCTAATGCCTGGGCTCGAAGTCTGCGAAGGCTCTCGTCTGAAGACTGTGCCTCCCTGATCTGCTCCATCAAACCTGACTGAATGTCAAGCGTCATCATCTGTACCACTAATCCTGGCCGAACTAGCTCGATACCGAGCTTCTCTAGATCCTCCCGCAAATGCCGATCAATCATCAGGTACCATGCCATCGGATGCCTGCTCAGCGCATCCGCCACCATATTTGCCTTCCCGGGGTGATACTGTAAATCGATGTCGAAGTCTTTCATCAACTCCAACCATCGTCTTTGCCTCATGTTCAGCTCTTTCTGCGTGAACACATACTTCAAGCTTTTGTGGTCAGTAAAGATTTCCACACGCTCTCCGTATAAGTAATGTTTCCATAACTTGAGTGCAAAGATCACCGTAGCTAACTCTAGGTCATGGGTAGGATAATTATTCTCATGAGTCCGCAATTGCCTAGATACATAAGCAATCACTTTCCCATGCTGCTATAGGACACATCCTAGCCCTTTCCCAGAAGCATCGCTGTAAAGGGTGAAACCTCCAGAACCTGAAGGTAATGTCAGAACCGGAGCGGTCGTCAGCCTCCTTTTCAGCTCCTCAAATGTTGCCTGGCAGTCCTCTGACCAGATGTACTCTGCGTCCTTCCACGTCAGCTTCGTCATGTGTTCAGCTATCCTAGCAAAGTCCTGGACGAACTTTCTATAATAGCCTGCTAAACCCAGAAAGCTCCTGATCTCTGAAACTGATGTCGGAGCCTTCCATGTCTCAACTGCAGCAATCTTCCTGGGATCCACCTAGATTCCATCTCCAGTGACTACATGGCCGAGAAACTCCACTCGGTCTAAAAAGAACTCGCACTTCGGCAATTTGGCAAACAATCTCTCCTGCCTCAGAATCCCTAAAACAATTCGCAAGTGCTCTGCATGCTCCTCTGGCGTCTTCGAGTATATCAGGATGTCGTCGATAAACACTACGACGAACTTATCCAGATACTGGTGAAATGTCTTATTTATCAAATTCATAAAGACAGCTGACACATTTGTGAGACCAAATAGCATCACCAGAAACTCGTACTGCCCGTACTTCGTGTTGAACGCCGTCTTCTGGATGTCTGCTGCCCTAACCTTCACCTGGTGGTACCCGGATCTCAAGTCTATCCTGAAAAACACCTTCGCCCCGCTCAACTGGTCGAACAAATCATCTATATATCCTGGGCAGAGGATATTTATTCTTGATGGTGATGGCATTCAAGGCCCGGTAGTCAATACACAACCGGACTGTGCCATCCTTCTTAGGTACAAAGAGCACTGGCGCTCCCCATGGAGAAGCACTGGATCGAATGAAACCCTTTTTCAACAGGTCATCAATCTGCTCTTTCATCTCTACGGCCTCCTTGGGATTCACTCTATAGCAAGCCCGGGATACTGGTGATGAACCCGGCACTAAATCTATGGTGAACTCCACATCTCTGTCAGGCGGAAGCCCTGGAAGATCCTCTGGGAATACATCTATAAACTTCCTAATGATAGGGTGTGGCGGTGCTACGTCCCCAACTATCGCACAACAGTTCGGCTCTAGGCTGATCTCCGGTCCTGTCCTCCTGACACTGAATGGTGCTGTGCCTGGGGGACTGAACAAAATACTACCCTCATGACAATCTATAGATGCATGGGCATAGTTAAGCCAGTCCATCTCCGATATGATATCATAACCGGGGAGTGGCATCATAAAGAATCGTCCCCTGAACTCTCTCCCGGCTATAAAAATAGAACATCTATAGATAGCACTAATAGGCACTGGTCCTCCTCCCGTCATCACTCTACTAATCTCCGCAGTAGGTGTAGCTACTAGATGGTGTTTATGCATAAACTCTAATGATAGGAAGCTATAAGATGCACCAGAATCAAACAAACATAGAGCTAGAAAAGTATGCAAATAAACATGACCTGTGATGACGTCAGCTAAGTAATCTGGCTCCGAAACCTGCTCCGGCTCCGGCTCAAGGACTAGACTATAAACCTTCCCCTGAGGTCCCTTCTGCTGCTGCAGATGCTGCCCAAACCTCTGCTGCTGGGTCGGGAGTGGTCCTCTAGTCTTCGCTACTGGGCACTCTCGAAGCTGATGGGTGGGAGACCCACAAGCCAAACACTGACCCAACCTCTTCCTACAGACGAAAGAGTCGTGGCCTGGCCTCTTGCAGTATACACACAAAGCTCCCTTCTGCTGCTGCTGCTGCTGTCGGGGTCCCGGGGCTCTAACTGGCGGGGTCGGGTGATGTGATGTAGGGGGACGGTAAGTCTGCTGGGGCGGCGTCGGTGCTCTCTGCTGGAAAGCCTGACGCTTGGACGGTCCCTCATGATGTACAGAAGCCGGCCTCTTGCATGACAGAAGACGCTCCTCGATGCTCCGGGCCAACTCTAGGCTCTGGTAGTAGTCAGTCGTACCGTTCGCCACTATAAGAATGCCAATGTCTGGAACTAGACCATGGCAAAACCTACGGGTCATCTCCTCTGGATCTGCAACCAGACTAGGAGCGAAACGGCTCAGGCGACTAAACTCTGCCGCATACTCATCAACAGAACGATTTCCCTGCTGGATGTTCTGGAATCGTAGCCCCATGGCTACTCTAGCAGTGGTCGAAAAGAATTTCTTCTTGAACTGGGTCTTGAACTGATCCCAAGTGGCTCTCCCTCTCGCAAACAACGGCTCATTCCAGAACCAGACTCCTGCCAAGTCTATCAGCAGAAATCCCGCTGCCTCGACCTGGAGGTCACCCGGCATTCTAACTCCAAGAAGCTTCCTCTCTACCGAGTCTAGCCAGTCATCTGCTACTACTATACCCTCAGTCCCTGAGAACTCCTTGGGATTCAGACCCATGAAGTCCTTGATCGTCCCCGCTCTCAGCCGTGGCTCTACAGGTGGTGGGACCACGGGACGTTCCTCATAACGCTCCATGCTCTGGCGGAGTAGGGCAGTCTGCTCCTGATGGGTTGTTAGGAACCCCTGGATCATAGTGAGCAGCTGGTTCCCGTCGAGTGTGACGGAAGCCTGGGTAGGTATGATGATAGGGGGTGGTGAAAGTATCGGGTCCTGCTGGGGTCGTCTCGTCGAGACGAAGCGACTGGTGGTGGTTGTGGGCGGTGGATGTCGACGGTGGGGCTGGGCGAAGTAGATGGCCGGAGTTAGGGTTACGGCTAGGGATTTTGGGGAGAAATGGGGCTGGGGGCGTCGATGGTGGTCGGGGAGAGTGGTGGTCGACTGAGGGGAGTGAGGGGGGTTTAAATAAGGGGGTTGAGTCGATCGGGGGGGTGTGCGCTGGCCGAAAATGGCGGAGGCAGCCGGGTCGTCGGTCGTCGGTCGTCGGGCAGGGAGTGGGTAGGGAATTTAGCATCTAGGCCCCTATAGTTTTAGGATTTACACAAAAGCCTTAACAGTTAAACAATGCAAATAAAATTTGCAAATCCCCTCCCGCAGCTATTATATGCAAATAAAATTTGCATGAACTAATAAAAAATTGCAAATTGATATCTAAACAATTTAATAAATTACAAAATGTATTAAAAACATTTTAGAAAATTACAAAATAATATTTTAGCATTTAAAACTCATTTAAAACTCATTTAAAAATTCTAGAAAAATTCCTAAAAATCATAGTAAATATTTTAAGGCTAAAAATGACATAAAAAGCTAATTAACACTAATCAAATAATTTTTTTGAAAAATAGGGGCTTACAGTAATTAGCTAATCTAATCACATGGGTTAAGCCTCCATGGTCATGGTTAGTCTCTAGGCTAAGCAGCTCTAAGGTTACACTAGCCAAAGAACAAAATCACAAAACACTAATTTAATGATATTAAAATAATTAAAATTTACCAATAAATCAATAACATGATTTAAACCTATTATTAAATAATCAATTTACAAAAGTTCAAAATTACCCTCATTTTAGAAAAGTGATGGTTACAAATCTACCCTCCTTAGAAAATTTTGTCCTTGAAATTAAGATGGTTGTACTCCTTCTAGGTTAAACCCCCAACAATCAAGGTCAAGAAAACTATATCTAAAACATGCAAATTGTGGTCCTACTGGTCGTGATATCACGGTCTTGATCAGGGTCACTATAGTATCTATCACAGCATAAAACATCCTGACAGGTACTAATGGAATCACACAACAAGATGGAAAGAAGAACATGAAAGACAGACCTACTAACACGTCACCCGTAGCGTCGGTCTACTCGACTGTCAGCGCAAAAGTCTTGCCCCTCTGGGGTATATCCCTCTGATGGTGCGGGACACGGTGCTACGCTACAAGTGGCCTAGCTCCCTCTATCTAATCCATGATACTCACGTAATATCCACACTGATATTCTACTCCATTATACTAGGGCACCATCTATATGGTATCTATTCTGCAATCTGATAATCATACCCGTCTATCCAGAACCATGTTACCAGAATCCTCGTCACACCAGTAAGTATGGCTGCGATAATCCATAGAGTCCACAACTAATGTACATACCTCTAGAATCATGGTATTTAAAATTTTCGTATTGCCGCTAGCTTGGCTGCAAAAACTTTAAATTCCCACACCCGAGAAATACATTCAAAAATCAGACTCTATACCTTCACCTTGCCAACTAGTATGACTGTAGAAGACTCTAGATTCTATAACTGAGGCAACCTATCGCATAAGATTTATCTTGACAGAAAATCAAGTCAACAATGAACACCAAGAATCAAATTCAACAACGAACAAGGAAAGGTAGACAGAAACTGTCGGAATCGAATTTTGACATAGTTCATAATGAGATCCTCAAGGGTTATTCCAAGAATCTTCTCAAGTAGTCCTAACTGTGATTGAGTAACTCTCTATACTGCCTATCTTATATCCTAGTAGCAGGCTCGTAGCAGCACTCTAAGTCGAGGACCACTACGAAATTGTACTAGTTGTGACTCTGACCTGCATGGGCCACCACAAAAATGTGTCACGACCCGCACCCTAAGTAGGGGCACGAGAACGTGGGTACGTCCAGCCTACGCCGCAGAATCGGCAGTAAAATGCTGTATAGGTCGTCACTACAACAAAAATACCTTTTAGTGACGGCTAAAACCGTCATTAATTAAGAACCATGACATTTTTTTTCCAATCCAACCGTTATGAAAACGGGTGTTATAAATATTTTTGAAAGCGTTATAGATAATTCTTCCAAAAACGTCATTAATAGGTTGAATTTCTGCTACGTTTTATTTTCAAAGCGTTATGGATATTTATGTAAAACCGTTATGAATAGTTAATACGGTTTAGAAGTCAGGACATTTTGAAAGCGTTATGAATAGATGATCTGTATATGGTCATTGTATCACATTTATAACGCTCTATACTGCATGTTATACATTCCAAACGCTGCTCAATTCAATTCGAAACAACCACTTTGATCCATATTTACAACAAAACATTGAAATGTAATATAAAGTACCATTCTCCATTTCATTGTCTCAAAATAGGGTACATCAACATCTCACAGATATAGAGTACTTTAGCTAGCTACATTTCATTGTCTCAAAATAGAGTACTTTAGCTAGCTACATTTCATTTCATTATATACATCTTCCGTCCATTCCTTCTATTCCGTCCATGTCTTCAAATAATGACTCGAATATATCGAATGGATTGCTGAAATCCTGAAAGACGTGTTTTCCAGATATATTAGATTGCATTAAATATGAGGAATTGCCAATTCTCTTTATCTGTGGTAGGAACTTACCCCCATGCCCATACCATAGCCTTTCAAACCGGCTTCTCCATATCTGTCATACAGAGATCTCTTCTCGTCATCTGACAGTACCTGCAATGGGATTTTTCTTAGGGGAAACAACAGGACAAGAAATGTAGTTTAGCCAATAAACTGACACACAGCATCTTACCTCGTAGGCATTGCTAATATCTTTGAATTTCTGCTCTGTATCAAATACAAAGAAGGAATAAAATAAAAGATTAGAATATTCCTAGCAGGGAAAAACATATAAACTAATTCAATAAAATAGGATCAAGTATGGTACTTAACCAAGGGACTATTGGTTAGCTGCAGCTGCTTTCAATTACAATTCAACCAGCTGCAGCATGACAAGTTCTGTAGTCAATAAAGTACAAAATTAGAGCATATTAAATAGTTAGAACCAGGAGTTGAATTCTGGATGTAATGTCCTGATGTGTGAAAACCTAAAGTAACATATAAAAATATTATATGCTCCCCCTCATAATTATCATTGTGGCTTTGACTATCAAAGAACACTGCCTAACATCTTGCTTCAGGGAAGAACAAATTACAATTAGATTAGTCTCCACATTTATGAGGTGGTGAATCAGATTCATGTTCAGATTGAAAATCTTAAGAAATACTATAATAAAAGGAGGAAAAGAAAACTGAAACAAATGGCATAGATGGAACTACAGGTCAAAAGTCAAGAGTACAAAAAAGTTTAGAAATCTCAGAAAATCTAAGTCATAGCTAATATAAAACATCCAAATATCTGTATTTACCAAAATATTATGCAGGATCAGGCTAAAGGGCATTAGATATCAGAAGAAAAAACATTAGAAGCCCCTAATAAACCACATTTATATCCCATTATATGGAACATGTACACGACATAATTGGGAGAACTGTAGGTGTATCATGATCAGACTTTTTAGGAGGAAATGATGCAGCGGGGCTATAAGAATAACTATTATTTATTAGTGACTTAAAGAATCATAGTACAAGGAACTACCATGTTGCACCACCTTAATTGGCTCCTAGCACCGCCACGTATTTCAATCAAAAGATTAACAATCTCTACTTCCAAAGTCACTCCATTTGCAATCTGAAAGCACATACCAGATATCACATAAATTATCACATAACGCACAGAATCAAGTACTTCAGAAACTATAGTATTTTGCTGAACAGTTACTAGATAGTAAGACTCCAAAGATTTTCTCTGAATATAGCCTGAGTCTTCGTATCCGAATGTAGCCTGAGTCTTTCGAGCATTTATCTGCCATTCTTCCATGCATTTTGTTTTTGGTAACCTTCAGCTAGTTCTCATGATATAATAATTTAGGCTAATTTCCTTGGGTAATTAGCCCATGTCACACACCATTATTAAAAACAAAACTGTCATAATATTTAAACAAAGGAGTAGAGTATCACATACAAGCAAGAAGCATAGTTGGTCCAAATATTTTTAGTTTATATCAATGAGCAAAGGGATCTTAAACTAACAAATATGTGTATGCTGAAGACTATATTAATTATTAAGTACGCTTCAATTGATATACCACACCTAACAGGTAGAAAGAAGTCAAAGTACTGCATTTCTTAACAATCACAACATGGGCATGTATGTTTGAGTTAAAATTGGTTCAATTATAAAAAAATTGCTCTAATATCAAGGCATCGAGTTGAAGATAAGTAGACATACTTACCATTAGATAACGACCCTATATTAAGAAAGCAGGCTGCTCCATCTTTAATATATGTTGGTAGTTGGCGGAAGGGAGCCCCCATAACTTTGACAATACAGGAAGTAAAATACATATAAACAGTGCCTGTGCAAGATCACTAGATATTCACTTTCCAATTTGACCAGATATAGAATGCAGATAAAAATAACTTAACAAAAATTGCTGAGTTGATCATAAAATAAATGATGATAGCAGAACACTTGCTTGAAAAGCAGGTCCAAAAGAGTTCACCACAAAAAGATCAACTGATCCACCCTGCGATTCAAATCATTTGATTTGTTTGCATAATTAATTCATATAAAATTCAAAATGATAACATCAAAAAATAGGAAACAATGACACAAATCATAAAAATAGAAAATAGAGTTCAACAGATTAAAGATATTGAGTAGCAAGTTGTGAACCTTCAGTTGCTTGGCAGCATTCAAGAAAATAACTTCCTACAAATGCAACAATAGGAAGAACATCAGAAGGAAGGTTGCAAAAAACATATGAGAAAAATCCTTTGAAATTAACTTAGAAAATTATCAACCTTCAACACCGTGTCAGCAGCTTGAAAAAGAAATGAAGTCATCATGAGAACTGTCCAAAAAAGTCCTGCATTTTGCAACGAAAGACCAGCATCTGCTCCACTGAAAGAAAGTGAATTATGTTCTCAACTAGTATCTGTCATAAGGTATAGATTAATCAAACTGACAACAGTAAGTTTATTTAGGTTTTATAGAACCTATAATATAGATCAAAGATGATGATGATTGAAAACTAAAGCATATAATATGTTGTTTCAGGAGTTGTAATATGAACCTTCAGCTTATTGTAATAATTACAATAGCTTATCGACATAAGAAAATTTTATCCATAAAGGCATAAAGTAAAGTTGAACATTCCAAGGGGATGAATCGTATAAGGAGAGAGAATATTCCATAAACCAATATTTATGCACCATCCATCTAGTAATTGTCTCAAATGGTCCAAAAAAAATATTTTACCTGCTTTATCTATTTGGCACATAAGATACAAAAATTGCTAATTATTATTGCATAAAACACTATGAGCGTGAATTATAAACAGAATAGAATTGTTAAAGTTGTTAATTCAAAAATCTTTTTTAATTCAAGTTACTTCTGGAACACTGTTTCTTCTTTTTTTATTACCCTAAAGTCAACTTTGACTTCATTTTTCACATCCAAATTGAATTCTTGTGTAAATGTAACTTAATACTACAGTTAAATATTTAATTTCAAAGGAAATTTAACCTACACGAAGGGTCTTGATTGATACATAGATATCACTTCTTTAAATCACCCTTCGGAAGGGATATTCAAATTCTTGACTACACTAAAGAGAAACCATATTAAGTTATATGGCAAAAATTGGCCTACTAGAAAATTGATTGGTGATAAAAGCATCATAAATAAATTAATAAAGAATACCTCACTTGAATATTTATACATTATAATCAAGACAACTGGAAATAACTCTAATAGAACTGAAATATTGTGAGGAATTTCAGCGAAGTTATCACATAACGTCGTCTTCGTATCTGAATGTATCCTGAGTCTTTCGAGCATTCCAGCGAACAGAACCAGAACATACACCAAGAAGCAAAATCTTAAATTACTGGAGATTCAAACTTCAAAGAAATTTAAGAAATCAAAAAAATCAAGAACAACAGAGGATTTGGATTCAACTTACTTTTAAACGACTCAAATTCCAACTCGTCCTACAGAGGTTCCTACTTGATCCGTCGCTCTCCTGATCTAGTTTGTTCAAATTTCACCAAGAAAGAAGACATCACAAACTATCACCAAGAATTTCACAGATCGAACAAATTGAGGTCGGAACTCACCAATCTAAACTTCGAAATTCTCCGTGATTCCGCCGAACGTTCGTCGAGTCTCAAGAAAAACCACCGATGAAGGAAATCGAACAGAGAAACTCGATCAGATCTGAACCAAACAATCCGATCAATTGATCTCGAGAATCCAAATGAACTCAGAAGAAATAACGAATACTTCACCCTAGTTTACTATGCTCACCTGTCGTCGAACTTGAACACGTGGAGGAGCCGATGCATCGCCGGAGAAGAGGACTCGTGGTCGCCACTGCTCGCTGTCGCTGGAAGAATGAATGTTTTCTAAATAACGTCTTTGAAGTCGTCAGCAACCGTACGTCGTCGGAGAAAAAGGGCTCAAAGTGGTCGAGCGTCGGGATTAGTGAGGCGCCGCCGCGAACTCGTCGACGGTGAGTGGCGCTGCTGTTAACTCAGTCGCCATAGGAGGAATCATCGTCGTCGCCATCGCCATGAAGAATTAGTGTTAGGGTTAGGAAGGATTTGGGAGAAATAAAATTGGAGGAAGAGCTCGGCTCTGAGAGGAGACGAGACAGAAAAATTAGGGCTTCTTCGAAGGCCTTGGGGGGCTTCTTGGTTTAAAATTTTTCTTAAGTGCGGGAGAAGTGCGAGGGAGTGGAGGTTTTGACTTAAATTTTGGTGCTTTTTTTTATGACGCTCTTATGACTGAAAGACTATCAATAACGTTTATATTGGACACCGTCATAGAATGGAGTCTTGCTGAACTTTGATGACGCTTCTTTATCATCCGTCATAAAATTCACTGATCAAGCGTTATTAATAGGTCTTTTTGTTGTAGTGCGTATATAACATACAATATCTAGACACAATATAAAGGTACCTGTCATCTCCGCACGGAGGTATATAATGTCACAACTCAATCACAAGACATCTAAAGAAGATAGCACGAAATATGAAAGATATGATAGAAGAAAATAACTGGAGATAGATGCAAGATCCCAACATAAGTTAGAGTTCAAAACATAACACAAGATCCTAAAATAATAAATATACTGCAAGTCTCAAGTACTAACTGGATCGCAGTCCAGTCAAGCCTAACTAACTAGTCTAATCAGGGGGGTAAATCCTCTACTGAGCTAGATGCTCCTCAGGATCCTGAATGTCATCCTCATATGCCCCATAGAAGGTAGGACAGTCACCATCATCATCTATAATATTTGTCAACACATCCAGTCAGGATTGGAACGAGCACATCATCTCTAACAGTTCAAAATAATTGGCAATCGCTATAAATATGAAATAATAATGAAATTCTTGATGATCAAGTTGTAGATGTAATATATAACGAAAAGACGAGTGTACAAGATCATCTGAGAAACAGGCAGATATGTAAAAATGAGTAAACCTGTCATACAAGATATGTTGTAGACAACTCAGACAAACTGTGTTAAGACCAGTGATTTGAAATACCAAGTTTGACATATGAACGGCTAGAGGGATATATCCGGCAAACCATATACCTACGTGTGTGACCGCTATTATTCACGTAAGACCAATGGGATAGAAAGGGGTATGTTCACATGTCTCCTAGGTATTTCTCCGCCCGACTAGTACACATGGAATCCAGGTTCTTCGACAAGCATTTCATTAGTCACGATGGATGCATTAGTCATGATTATATTATTCAAGATAGACATGAAACCACATATCTCCAGTCAAGGAATCCATAAAATACCAATCCGTGAGTCCATCGTGTCAGAATCAAGATAGAACACTAATATAACATGTATCACAGGATATATCAACATAATAAAACTATCAGAGAATGTACTCGCTTGCTGTCCTGAGCTGTCAAGTACGGTCGATGCTCAGAGTGATCTCACAGACCTAAAGATGATATATCATGAGTTAATTAAAGTTTAATAGTGTATGACATAATTTTTAGTATATGCTATACAAATCTAGGTCAAATTCAGTCAAACTAAATCAATCTAGGTCAAACTGAGTCAAAGATTGACTTACAGTTGACTTTTGGTCAACTGGTCAACTCTGGTCAACTCTAGGTCAAACTAGGCTAATTTTATCCTCGCATATTTTTATTTATTTATTTATTTTTATCATTTAATTGTTACATACATTTGTTAAGTGTTATATTGGTTTTATTTTTATACTAATAGATGGACCAAATGGAAAATATAGGATCAAAGGGTAATATATGTAATGACATGGACCTTTTATGCAAAAGGTCATGACTAAAGTTTTCCTAACAGCTGAACTCCCTGATTTCAAATTCAATTTGGTTTTAGATAACTCTCAAACCCTTCCAGTTCAATCTTGATCTCAATCTCTCCAAGCCTATTTCAAATTGGATTTCCCCTATCCCTATAACCTGGTTTCCCAGCTATATATATAGATGGAGTTCGATCAAAAGGAAACACTAGAATTATTGCAACCAAATTCCAGTCGACCAAGTCAGGATACTGTAGGGAAAAGGAAGTTCGAGTTCTTCAACTTTATAGGAGTTTTGACATAGCAGTCATCTTCCAGGTAAATATATGCACTCATCTTTTCTGCCAAATCATGAACATAGTAGTCATCTTCAACCTTGTAGATGTTTGTTATAATTCCTAGTAGAACCAGATAGTATAGACATGTACATCAGCTTTTGGGTTGTACTTGGTGTCAGGTTTCACCAATGTACCAAGTTGTACCCAATATAGCAGATAGGAGTATCTGTTCATAGACTCCTGGGTGGTTGAACAGTCGAGTAGGACTAATTCAGGGGTACAGTTAATGTAAACCAGTCCAAGAACTATAGGTAAGGAGTCCTACTGCAGTATATTAGACAACCTATGATGTGGGGATACTCTGTTGAGACTTGGAAGAGATCTCACGCTGAACATAACACCAGAGATCATCTCTAGAATCTAGAAGTTCACATAGACAGGCTTGGTTGCCTTCTAGGCTTTGACAGGAAACCATAACCTGTTTTGCTCAGTATATAGAAAACCAATGGTAATGGTATGAGTCTACCAATCGATTTAGCCACTTTCGAGTATAGAGCCATGCCCCTAGAAACCTAGGAACAAAGCCTACCCATAACAAGGTGTACCAGAGCTTGTCCTACCTTAGGCTAACCTGTGTTAGAACAGGTACACTGCTTATCTCTATTACCTGAGTACCAGAAAACACTAATACAAATCATAGGTTCTGCCATTGGTTCCTGTGACTTGGATTATGTAGTAGTGATGATTGAATTAGTTCTAATAGTTTCCCTTCTCTTGTTCAGGCCTAAACATCAGCCCAGGATAGAGAACTGGTGTAAGGAGACACCCTAGGACCCCACAAGTAAGGCAGTGTGAGTATAGCCTAAGCAGGGGTGTCCATGTACAGTGGGTTACCAACATATGGGATGGTTCAAGTATGGGACCACAAGAATTTGGGTGGCTGTAAGTCTGGGTAGCAGAGCATAGGCAATAAGGTTAGTATATTTCCTTCATGTCTCGGTTTGTACCAGAATGATGAAGGGATGTGCTGTACGACTAACTAGGATAGGCCTTATAGGACATGATGGTATCCCTACCTAGTAGCTAAACATGTAATGGGGTATAGGGAAGAAAGCAGTGATGATGATCTCTAATGTATCCCTTTGAAATAATGAAAGGACTCCTTTGCAATGCCCATTGCATTCTGGGTAATGTTAAGTAGCAGGTTAACTTGTATTACTCTATGTATGGCATCATATTGAATATAGTTAAGAACCATGGTACCAGTTAGGGGTTGAATAGACTCTGTACCAACCTATGTGAATACCATTGTACTGCCTAGTAAATTCAAGTTCACAATTGAATTTTAAGTTCAACTGTGAATTCTCGAGTTCAGTATTGTTGAAGGATTTTACTCATGTTTCAGTCCATTCTTCCAACTATATAGCCTGTTGTCATCTCAGTCCTAATATACCTACTGGTTCGACCCTATAGTTAGCCCTGTCCCAAATCATACATTTTCAACCATCATGCATTGTTATACCATATGGTTCAGTCCCTATTCAGTGAACAGTTAGTTGGGTATCTTGACACTGGTACAAACCTAGGAAGAAACAGAGTTGTCATTTGGTCGTACCTGTCCTGAACAGGAGTATGGCTGCAGTGTTCCAGCAGCAGTCCATGGTGATCACCATGATAAGTGATCCTTGATCTTTGTTATTTTATACCAAATGGGATGGTTGATTTAGAAGGAGGTATATGCAAGCATGGATTAACCAAATCTCTGTTTTGGCATTATACACTTTAGGACAGTATTGAACCAAGGTTACTTGTATCAGTTATGACTAAGGTGACTGTAGCATGAAGCATTAGTTCACATTGATATGTTGGTTAAACATGGTCAGTAGGAAGGATATGCTAGGTAAACTGTGGAGCTTGATCTCAAGTTTCAGTCCAACTCATAGGAAGTAGAGAGTTTGTGGGTATCAAGTACTAAGTGAGACTCAAGTAGACTGGGAATCAATTTCATACACAGGTCAGATTCACATGGAGTACTAGTTCAGAGGTGGCTGGTTATCAAGTATTAGGATAAGATAGCAATTGATTCATGGGAGTAAAACAGGCATGTGTAATGGCTTAGGTTAACCTGTTCCAATGCATGTAGGTAGAAGGATGTGGATGCTGTGGTAAGAAACTAGAGATTAATAAACGAAGATAGATTGATATTGTTCTCAAACTCATTTGTTAACCCATTATATATGCTTCAAATTGGTTTATTAGATTTGACTCAGTGCTCTGTACTCGCAGCTCAGGACCTAAGGCAAGTATACCTTGCCTTCCTCTACAGTTTTATTTACATGTATTATATTTCATTTTCCAGTTTTGATTGTTTATAGACATGTGCTTTTCGTATTATATTCTTTTGAGTTGTTTTTATTGTATATAGCCGTGTTTATGTTTGGTCTCGTGGTTCACACTTGGAGTTTCTTGTCAGTATCTTGCTTAAGTCGTGTCATAGAACTAGTACGTGTAATTGAACTGCTAAATCCTTGATATTGTTTTCTTGGCACCAGAGAGTCCACACTCGGGACGAGGGTATTTTTCTTGATCTGTTTACATCCGTGAGTCCATACTCGGGATGAGGATGTCGATTATTTTCATCAGAGAGTCCACACTCGGGACGAGGATGTTATACTTGCACCAGAGAGTCCACACTCGGGACGAGGGTGCCTTGCCATGAACTAACCAGAGAGCCACACTCGAGATGAGGGTTAGTACTAACCAGAGAGTCCACACTCGGGATGAGGGTTAGTGTTTAGTTCAAACCCGTGAGTCCACACTCGGGATGAGGGTTTGGTTCTTCCATTGATCTCGTGTTCATTGTTCGCTTGACAGTTCATTTACGCGTAGTTGTTCTAGTGTTCGTGTGTTCGTGTTCGTGTTCGTAGTCATTCGTCGTGTTCCTGTTTTTCTTGTTCATTTTCGTACGCATGATAAAACTGTTAGATAGGCATGTATATTATGTATCTTGCTATGTCCTCTGAGGACCTGATGATCTCTTCAGGTTAGCCGAGTTTGAGTCAGAAGCAAGCGAGTGGGTTGAGTTAGCACCAGACCGCGGAGTTTACAGTTGGGATTGCCTTGGTTAGCAGGTTGTATTCAGTTAGTATATTTCTTGTATTTCTCTATTTTTCGTCTATTGGTAGTGGATTTGTGTCCACCAGACATGACATTGATTTTGGACACATTCGGTTTATATTCATTATTGCTTAGTTTCATGGATATTCATTTATCTTGATTGTGTCTTGATTATTCTGTGGATGAAATATAGATTTCCCCGTGATTATAGATTCAGTGACTTATGAGTATAGACAGCGTTCTACCGCCGATACTGCAGCGTAGGCTGGGCTTGGACACGTCTTGTATCCGAAAAGCAGGTGCGGGTCGTGACACTAACACAAGTCGGAACGAAACAAAACTCAAACCCGACCAAACAAATTCCGTAAAATCAATATTAAAATGTAAAAATTCCTAAAATATTAAAATATAAAAAATAACCAAAATCATAATACATCAATTTAAATATTATTAAAATAATCTAAAATTTACCAATTAATCAAAATTCTAAATAATTCAAAAGTCACAAAATGACCAAAATATCCTTAGCCTAAAAAGCAGTAATTAGCTAATCTAATCACAAGGATTAGGCCTCCATGGTCATGGTTAGTCTCTAGGCTAAGCAGCTTTAAGGTTACACTAGCCAAAGAACAAAATCACAAAACACTAATTTAATGATATTAAAATAATTAAAATTTACCAATAAATCAATAACATGATATAAATATATTATTAAATAATCAATTTATAAAAGTTCAAAATTACCCTCATTTTAGAAAAGTGGTGGTTACAACTACAATCTGATTGATAGGTTGATACGTCTCATTTTAACTCTCCATGTTTCCACTGCCACAACGAAACGGCCATTCTCAGCTATGAAGCATGTTAAATCTGCTCTTCGTAATAAAATGGAAGAGGAGTTCTTAGCAGATTCTTTGTTTGTCTACATCGAACGAGAACTTGCTGAAAGTATCGATTCTGATTCAGTCATTGATGAATTCTACTCTCTGAAACATCGTAGAGCGCAACTTCAATAGCTTTAATGGTATGTATTTTTCTTTGCTTTTGGTTCGATAAATTTGGTTTTGGAAATAGCTTGGATATTGATATGACGAATATTTATGTAGATTTTGTACTACTATGTTGCTTCCTTAATGGCCCTTGTGGATGTGCCTCCAAAAGAGATGAAAATCGTATCAGTATTCTGGTGTATTTTGGAGGCTTGGATATTTTCATCTCTTATGTTGTACTATGGACACGTATTCTGGTGTATTTTGGAGGCTTGGATATTTTCATCTTTATTTTTGCGTATTTTGGACATGTATTTTGGAACTCCTCTACAGAAATCATGTTTCATGAATCTATCATTGTACTATATGGATAGCGATGTAATACAAAAATCATGTTTCATGAATCTGCTACTTTTTTCCTCTACAGAAATCATGTTTAATTTGTATAGTGAAATTAATTCCATCATATCCCTTGTCAATCCGTAGAAGAGCAGCTGCAGATAAAAATACAGAGATGAAACTTGTTCTTTAAGACGAGCTCAGAGGTTTGCTTAAGAATTTTAATCATCTTCCTGTACTCTAAAAATGGTTTGGTTGTTCTAAATATTCCCACAATATTTTTGGTTACTGGGCACTGTGTTAATGTTTCATCTTTAAATTTTAACAGCTTGTTTTTCATTTATTTTGACATATAAGCCTTTTTCCTTTGAGTATATATATATATCAATATGTTGTTGTGGCATGTTTAGTTATGGTTGATACATGCACAATTATGTGTGCTGCTAGAAACTATATTAGTTATCAAGTTGATTTGATCTGTTTAAACACACTCATCTCAGGCACATGATACCATTTTTAGAGGCACACATTTCTCTCATCTTCTATTCAGGACATGTTAATCATGTTACTGACCATAATATCTTTCCTGATTGTGGGAAACACAAAACCATTGGTTAAATTCATCTAAAAGGGATGGATCAACTTAATGTGTTGCTTAAAAACTGTAGATACTTGGTTCTTTTTCCAATTATAAATTGATATTTTTAGCCTATGTTAGTTTACTATTAAAGTTCTTTTGTGTGCTTTCAATTTTTAAGAGAAGAATAAACTTGATACTTGGTTTCATGAGATTTTGTCAAGGGTTGTCCATGTTAATGTTTACAGGCTAATAGGTATTAAACATGATTCGTCTTATTGATCCCAATAGGCTTGTTGGAGCAATGTGTTACCAGACATCAAAGAGATCCCACAGAAGCTGTCCTTCAATTTGTAAGTATTTTGTTACAACTTTCTTATATTTACATTTCAATAGGTATTAAACATGTTAGTATTTTTTTTCATTTCATTTGCATTCCAATGTGTGTGTGTGTGTGTGTGTGTGTGTGTGTGTGTGTGTGTGTGTGTGTGTGTGTGTGTGTGTGTGAAAGTTCTGAACAAATTTGATACAAATGGTTTTCTGCTATAATCTTTGGATACAAAGTAGTAACTAGCAAATCACATGAGACCCACCATCCCAACTTGGCCTTTCCTTTGCTGGTTGCATACTTCAGTTTTGGTCTCGTTGATGGATTTCCCGGAAAAGAAAATTTATAAGGTTATTTTAAGTAGCCCCCCCCCCCCCCCCCCACCCCCCACCCCCCACCCCTTCCGTGATATATAGTCCTGGCTCCACCCTTGAGTTCATCACCATAAAATCCATTTATCCAGTAAAATAAATTTATATTTTAAAACAACGAAGACTACTCTCTCATATATTGTGGAACTAAAATATTTTATTATTGAATCACAACCAACCATAGGTGTATATATTAATTAATCTCATAGCTAGGTCTTAATTTTAACCGCAGTGCCACGTTGCCTGCGGATTTAGACCGCAGTCCCGGTCCATGAGCCACGTGTTACATGTCCATTGGGAGGGAGGGGAGGTGGTGCAGGAGGGCCGATGGGGGGTGAAGAGTGACACGCGGGCACACGGACGATTACTCCTACGGGCAAAAAAACAAATTTTTGTAATCTTAACTAAGCATGGTATATATGGTGCATGCATGTTATAGGGGGCCGGGCTGCACCTAGAGATCCAAATATTGTAACTAACTATTTTTTTTGAGGTGTTTTTTTTTTTGAAACAACTAAAGCATTTCATTCAACTGTTCACAACATTACAAGTAGACATGTCCAGCATTACAAAGTTGTAAATACATTGAGGGATGAAATCATGAACTAAAAGAGAGTTAGTAGAATTTAGAAATAGAGAGTTTGAAGCTAACTGGTGAGCACATTGATTGGCAAGTCTTGGAACAAAAGAGAATGAGATATCCTCTATCGATTCTAGGAATTTCCTAGCATTGTAGATGGTGTGACGAGCCAGCCATAAATTCGGAGCCACACGGGAAGATATGGCATCAATCAGAACTTTGCAATCACCCTCAATAACAATATGATTAAGATGCTTCATATCAACTAATAGTATAGAGAGATGAACACCCAGAGCTTCTGCTTCGATAGGTGACCCTCCATCTTGAGTTTTAGAAATCGCACCAATGAATTGTCCCTTCCCATCCCTCAAGATAGCTGCAGCTGCCATCTTTCCGTCAATGTATGCCCCATCAAAGTTGATTTTCATTTTGTTGTCACTTGGAGGATGCCAAATTGAGCCTTGATCATTCTTGATTGTCGATAAAGTACATTGAATCTGATTTAAGTTGTAGTATTCATATTTTTCCTGCAGGGCAATGACATCTTTGATAATCTTGTTGGTGTTGATAGGCTGGCTCGCAAAGATGAATTTGTTCCTTGCTTTCCAAATAGACCACATTAAGTAGCTGTAAGAAGCAATTATATCCCGATCACCCTCCTTGAGTACACTTGAGATGAATGAGGAAACAGAACACCGAGGATGGAAATGCCTCAGAAATGAAGGATTTCCTTGCCAAGAGCCACCTGTTATAGAACAATGAAAAATAAGATGGTCAGTTGATTCTTCACATACCTTGCAAAGCGGGCACAGATCATCAATTTGATTGATCCTTCGATGAAGATTAGATTTGGTGGGTAAAGAGTTCGTGAGAACTCTCCAGATGAAAATCAGCACTCTTGGACATATGTGATTGTGCGACCATAACTTCTTCCAATCAGAGAAAGAATCAGTAATTAAGGCTTGAGGATTTTTATTGATAGAATCATGAATGATGCGATATGCTGATTTTGTATTGAGACTGCCATCAGAAGTATGCTTCCAGTAAAACTGATCAGAAGAGCAATTAATTGATAATGGGATTCTCAGAATAGCTTCAGCTTCATGTGGAGGGAATAGTAATGATATTAAGTTCATTTTCCAACAGAAAGTAACTCTATTAATGAGATCACTCACAAGTACAACCCAATTTCTTGCAAAAGGATAACCTGAGACTTTATGATCAGGCAAAGTAGGAACCCAAGGATCCGTCCAAATGTTAATTTGAGACCCATCTCCAATAGACCAGAGAACATTGCCATGAAAGAAACTCCTGCTATTCAGGATGCTCGACCATACACAGGAATCAGAGGATTTTGGGTTCACCGTCCAGAATGATGAGGAATGTAGATATTTGCTCATTAGTAGTTTTGACCAAGTAGATGTGTTGTCCCTAATAAAACTCTATGACAGTTTGAGCAGAAAAGAAAGATTGACAATATATGGATCACGAATTCCCAGACCACCTTGAAACTTCGGCTTGGTGATGTTAGCCCAAGATGTATAATGCATCTTCCTCTTGTTATTGTTTGTCCCCCACCAAAACTCCCTTTGGTGTTTTGAAAGGATAGTTGCGACTCTCTTCGGGATGAGGTAGGATGATAGGTAATAAGTAGGAAGAGAGGAAAGGGTTGATTTGATGAGAACTGTTCGAGCAGCATGTGATAGACAATTGCGTTTCCATCCATTGAGTTTACAACTACTAGAATGAATAAGATCAGAGTATGTGTTTACTCGATTTTTGGATTGCAAAATTCTATGACCCAGATATTTCTCAGTAGATAACATAGCTTTAACACCCAAGAGATTTCGATAAAGTTGACACATATGAGGATCAATTTTCTTAGAGAAATATATGGACGACTTATCAAAATTTATTCTTTGACCAGACCATTGTTCAAAGAATTGGATAATGATTTTGATTTGAAGAATATTGTGGAGGGAACATTTACCAAATAGCAGTATATCATCGGCAAAAGCTAAATGTGAAAAGGACAAGGAAGTTCTATTGATTTGAATGCTTTCATAAAGAGAATTTCTTTCCATAATGATGATAAAAGTTGATAATATTTCCATACTCATAATAAATAAGTATGGAGAAAGTGGACACCCTTGACGAATCCCACAACTGGGTTTGAAACTCTGTGTAGGAACACCATTCACAATAACAACAAATGTGGTAGTTGTAATGCAATTCATAATAAGATCATGTGATTTGCCAGCAATACCAAACCCCCGAAGAGCTTGACTGATTATCCTCCAATCGAGCCTATCATAGGACTTTGATAGATCAAGTTTAAGAGCAAATGCACTATTGGAATGACTGAATTTAGATATTGAATGAAACAACTCATGAGCAATGATAATATTATCACTAATGTGTCTACCAGGAACAAAGGTGTTTTGAAGAGGATTGATGAGATGATGGAGAAATGGACGAATTCTATTCGTAATGATTTTAGAGATAATTTTGTAAAGAACATTACAAAGAGAAATTGGTCTAAAATCAGTTGGAGAGATAGGATTGACAATCTTGGGAATGAGTGTGATATAGGTATGATTCAACATATTAGGCATAATACCAGAAGAAAAGAATGTTTGGACAAGCTGGATTACCTCATTACATACCAGATCTCAATTTTTTTGAAAGAATATCGCAGAAAATCCATCAGGGCCTGGGGATTTGTAGGGGCCCATGCACATAATGATCGATTTAATCTCCTCTGCATCTGGGATGGCACATATACTTTCATTATTAGAATCAGAAATCATATTGAGCTCATGAATGATATGATCTGGAACAGGGAGAGTTGCAGACTTCGTGAATCGATCTTTGAAATGGGAAACAAATTCATAAGCAATCTCATTCTGAGTTGTAGCAACATCACCATTCGATTTTTTGATTTTATGAATCATGTTCATGTGGTGTCTAACAGTAGCAGATAGATGGAAGAAGCGTGTGTTTTTATCTCCTTCACGAAGCCAAGATATGTTTGAACGCTGCTTCTAATATAAATCTCTCTGCATTTGCAATTTGTTGAGCAATAGTTGAGTTTTACGCTCTTCCTCAAAAGAAGCATCAGTTAAAGGCTGACTTTGAAGAAACAATAGTTTATCTTCATTGTACTTTATATCCTTCTCAAAATTGCCAAAGCGAGCTTTACCCCAATATTGAGGCTTTGGAAGGAGACACCGTAATTTAGGGATGAGATCCTTCACATTAACATTCCCCCAAAGATCAGTGATAACTTGTTTAAAATCAAGTTCATGTATCCAGGCAGCCTCAAATCGAGGAGGACGACGTCTTCTGATGGATGTAGGTTCTAGCAGCAACAAAATTGGATTGTGATCACTGTTAATACTAGGTAAATGAAGCATAGTAGCTTTGGGATGAAGGGATCTCCACATTGTGTTAACCATAGCCCTGTCAAGTCTTTCTGCAACATTGTTCCTGGGTTCCCTACGGTTATTCCAAGTAAAAGCTGGACCCGAGTATCCTATATCCATAGCTGCAACATTAGTAAACCAGTTGATGAAATGCTTATGATGATGATAGTTGAAAGATTCCACCACATTTTTCTTCAGCACAAAGAATGGAATTACAGTCTCCAATACAAATCCAAGGCACTGTGAGTGATGATATGATAGATTCCAGTTGCATCCAAAAATTTCTTCTATTAGTGACAGAGGAGGACCATATAAGAAGAAAGTATTCCATATATTATTGGATTTAGAGTCATGATATTCACAATGGATATAGTTATCAGTAGCATAAATGACTCTCAGTTTAGTCTCAGAACTCTAACAAAGTAGTAACCCACCAGACAATCCTCTTGAAGGAATAGACCAATACTGGTCAAATCTAAGATTAGCAGCAATTAAATTAGCAGAAATTGATGAACATCTAGTTTCAGATAGGAAAATAATGCTTGGCTTAGATGCACGGAGGAATAATTTAATGGTACGAATTGTCGGATCATTCCTCAATCCCCGACAATTCCAAGATAGAATCATTGATCAGGAGGCTGTTGGAGGCCAGCCGCGACTATATCTTCAATCTGTTTGGAGAGTAATCTTTTACAGGGTCTAATAAGCTCATGTTCAGAATCATCCTCTGTAGAAACTGATCGTGCTCTTTTTGAGATACTTATTATGGTCTGCATATGGTCAATTGTAGAGTAGGAAGATGATGAAAGAGATGGTTTGCGGTGGGATAAGGAGGATAGAAGAGAGGAGAAAGTATGAGTTATGGAGGGGGATTGTAGGATTATGTTTTGTTTTGTATCCTTCTGACCCAGTTCAGAATGGACATTAGTAGGTGGATACTTGTGAATATGAGTATTTTGAGAAGGGGATGAACACTGTCCAATCTTAGTAGTAGATGGAAAAGATACACGAGTAGCAGGCATTTGGAGATGTTGTGACACAGGAGAATGTGATGGTGAAATATGTGGTTTTTGGGTAGAAGAAATATCAGGAATAAGGATGGGGAGACTAGAGGATGTAGTAACATGATTTAGAGTGGTGGATATATCAGAAGTAGGACTAGAAGAAGTATCAGAAATATTAGTAGCTTGCAAAGATGGATCTATAATAGGAGAGAGTTTAGTGGAATTATCAGTAACAGGAGTCACAGATAATGTAGAGCCATTAGAAACAAAATCAGGAGAATGTAGGGTGGTAGTTAGGATTTGAGGATTAGTAGGCTGAATAGTAGGTGTCGATTTCAGATGGTGCATGGAGGCAGTTGTTGGAGGTGGGGGTGGTGGGGATGAGGCATTGGTAGTAACTGTCGCCAGAATTGGGGATTCCGGCGATGAACGGGATGTTGTTCTTGAATCTGTATGTTTGGTGAATCTCAAAGCATGGGTAACACGAATAGATTGATCAAACCTTCTATCCAAAAGTTGAGAAAACTGAATTTTCTGATCTGCAGTCCAATTCTCATCGTGCATAGAAGAGAATTCCTTGTGTAAGGCAGTTTTTAACACCATGACCCAGTCTTCCACAAAATAGGCAAAATTTAGTAAGTCTCTCATACCTGAGATCCATATTGCAGAATGAATTGTTACCCATTGGAACACAAAGATTTCTGAACAGAGGATTCAAAATGTTAATTTTGATCTTCGCCCGAGCAAATAGACTCCAGTTAGCAGCTTCATCAATGACAATGGGCTTTACAGAACCAATTTTAGCCGCTAATGTTGAAATAAAATCGATGGTGAGGAGGTTAACAGGGAGGCCATGAAATTGGATCCAAAATTCTGCTTTATGAAATAGATAATCATATGGGAGTTTATTAGGTAAACACCTCTCAAGAATAATAAGATGATTACTGAATTTCCATGGACCATTATCCATAGTGTAATCGAGATCATCTGCACATTCAAACTTAGCAGAGAAGGAGCCTTTGTAATATTCAGAAACCTTGACATTGCCGTTCCGCTTCCACATCTTGGATACAGTAGCAATGATGATGTGGGATGGATACTGCTTTTTTGATAGAATTTTGAAGAAGATATACTGTTGCCATTCTGCTTGAGGATTGGAGAAAGAAGTGGTGGCTTTTTCCTGATATGTAGATGTTGTTGGAACTCTTGCTTTAGTTCCACTTTGTAAGTATTTCAAATACACCATAGACAAAAGGAAAGAGACTTTTGTTTAGTCCCACATCGCTTAAAACCCACACTTGTGAGTGGGTATATATATGTTTACACCTTCTACTTGGTTGTGATGAGTGGGTAGTAAGAGGGGTGCTCGCGCGCCCGGAGGGGCATTGGGCTAGAATGCACCCGGTTTGGAAGGAAGCTCCAGAAAACCTTAATGCACATGTGCGGGCACGTCGCACGCACAGGGGGGGTACAAATCCGGGCCGTTTAGCCTCGCGTGTAGGCGGGACACGACCCTACTTTTTGTATTTTCTCTTGGTAGTGAGCCCGTAATTTATGCGGTCCATTATTTAACCGCTACTACTCATTCAACACGTCTCATACACGTTCCTGATTCTCCTCCTGAGATTTGGTTCACGATCTAACAGTTTTAGAGTTTTGCAACTCTATTTATTCATTCGTTCTTCACAGAAAGAACACCCCGCTGAGATCCAAAACCACTAAATAGAGAGAGATCAGAAACGCTGCCGTTCGTCTTCTTCCCTGTTCGATTGTAGGTTGCAGATAGGTACTGCTATCTGTAACTCGTTGTTGTATCCTGAAGGAAAGTCGTCGTTCGAGCCTTACAGTTACGATAAGGGGCGAATCTTTTCTTGAGGACAGTGATTCACACGCCTCAACGATTCTGAGTTCTATTCCACGAAGCTTCTACTCCAATAATCTCAAAAAAAGATGGCTTCTTAGAACAATGATCTCGCTGCTGCTGCTGGATCCGTTCAATCTCGTTCAAGGCATCCTGACGTTTCGAAGATTGAAGTTTTCAATGGTACCCACTTCAAACGCTGGAGGGAGAGGGTCTATGTCAGCCTGGACGTGCTGAACTATGCGAAGTACCTGACTGAACCTGAACCTGAAAAGCCGGCGGCTATGGAGTTCGATTCGGCTAACATAGAAGATGCTGCTAACGCTTTCGATGATTT
This sequence comes from Iris pallida, assembly GCA_029216955.1. NCBI lineage: Eukaryota > Viridiplantae > Streptophyta > Magnoliopsida > Asparagales > Iridaceae > Iris > Iris pallida. The sequence goes on along the minus strand of JANAVB010027799.1, from coordinate 7,821,326 downwards.
CCAAAAGCTGTACGATGAGTGGCAGCAAGGAAACAAGGTATGCCGATACACTATTCTAAACACCTTGTCGAATGAGATCTTCGATATATACTATTCATATAAATCAGCTTACGAAATCTGGGAAAATATGAATAAGAAGTATATAATCGAAGATGCTGGTACTCAAAAGTACGCTATTGGGAATTATCTTAAATTCCAGTTTGTTGACTCTAGAGATATCTCTTCTCAAATTATTGAATTTCAAGTTCTTTTAAATGATTTGAAAACTGAGGATATTGAACTCCCTGATGCTTTCGTCTCTGGTTGTTTGGTTGAGAAACTACCTGAATCATGGAAAGACTACAAGGACAAGGTGAAGCACAAGAGGAGGCAGATGAGTCTGGAAGACGTGATTATTCATGTCCGGATTGAAGAGAAAAATAGGAAACTTGACGCAAGATTAGCTACGGAGTTTGACTCTAAGGCTAATATTGTGGAAGGTAATCCCAGTTCTAGTTCTAATCGGTTTAGGAGAAATCCTAAGAAAACCGATAAGAAATCTTCTATTCCGAAGACTAACAATTCCCGTCCTTTTAAGAAGAATAAAAGAAATTGTTATGTTTGTGGAAAATCCGGACATCATGCTTTTCAGTGCAGGCACAAGAAGGATGGAGACAACAAAGATGTCACTCCGAAAGCTAATATAGTGAAGGATGATGTCTTTGCTGCTGTTGTCTCTGTTGTGAACATGGTGGCTGAAAAAAAAAGACTGGGTTATTGATTCTAGAGCAACCCGTCACATCTGTGGTGACTTAAAGTCTTTCTCAGAGTACACCCAAGTGAAGGATGGAGAAGAACGAGTCTATATGGGTGACTCTAGGCCTGTACCCGTCCTGGAAAAAGGTACAGTTCTTCTCAACTTGACTTCTGGGAAAATCCTTTCACTGGGTAACGTACTGCATGTTCCTGACATTCGCTGCAATCTGATCTCTGTGTCACTTTTGGTTCAAGCTGGAATCAAAGTGAACATGGAATGCAACAAGGTAGTACTTTCTAAGAATGAGACATTCATAGGGAAAGGGTATTGTAACCAGGGTTTATTTCTTTTGAATGTACTCAAAACTGTTATTAATGAAAATTCTGCTTCTTCTGCTTACATGGTTGACTCTTTTGATTTGTGGCATGGTAGACTAGGACATGTTTCTGCACCTTATATTAAGGAAATGAGAAAAACTGGTTTATTGCCTAACATCACTAAACCAACGAATGATAAGTGTGAAGTATGTGCTGAAGTTAAAGCCATCAAAAAGGGTTATTTACCTGTTGTTTCTAGAGATAATACTGATTTGCTTTCCTTAGTTCACATCGATCTTGCTGAATTTAGAAGCTTAATGTCTAGAGGAGGGAAATATTATTATATACCTTTATAGATGATTACTCTAGATACACGAAAGTATATCTCCTCAGAAACAAGCATGAAGCAGGTGAGATGTTTCTGAAATATAAAGCTGAAGTTGAGAATCAACTAGATAGGAAAATTAAAAGGCTTAGGTCAGATAGGGGAGGTGAATATGAGTCTAATCCCTTTGCTGACCATTGTGAACAACTTGGCATAATTCATGAGACTACCCCTCCATATTCACCTGAATCGAATGGGGTAGCTGAAAGAAAGAATAGAACCTTGAAAGAGATGATGAATGCTATGCTGGTTAATTCAGGTGCACCCCTGAACTTGTGGGGGGAAGCCATCCTATCTGCTTGTTTTGTTCAGAACAGAATACCTTATAAAGCAACTGGCAAGACACCCTATGAGTTATGGAAAGGCTATACGCCTAACCTAAAATATCTCAGAATGTGGGGGTGCCTCGCCAAAGTTCTGTTAGTAGGACCTAAAAAGACAAAATTAGGTTCTAGAACTGTTGATTGTGCGTTCATTGGTTATGCTAATAACAGTGCTGCTTATAGATTTTTGGTGGTTAAGAGTGACTCTGACCAGGTTACTGTCAATACTACTCTGGAAACCAAAAATGCTGATTTCTTCGAAACTATTTTTCCTTGGAAGACTAGTCTCGAAAGAACTGTTAACCATACCGAACGTATCTCTGAGACTCCTGAAAATTCAGAATTTGAATTGAGAAGGAGTAAAAGAGCGAGGATATCCACCAAATTTGGTGATGATTTTCACATGTTTCTTGTGGATGATGATCCGATAACCTATGATAATGATATACATTCTAGAGACGCACCTTTCTGGATAGAAGCAATCAACAGTGAGTTAACCTCAATTATGTCTAATCATACTTGGAAAGTTGTTGATTTACCTCCTGGTGCTAGAGCTATAGGTTGCAAATGGATCTTCAAGAAGAAACTAAGAGCATATGGCTCTATTGAGAAATACAAGGCTAGGTTGGTTGCGAAGGGATTCTCCCAGAAGAAAGACATAGACTATTTTGACACTTTCGCCCCTGTGACACGAATCTCTTCTATTAGGATTTTAATTGCATTGGCAGCAGTTCATAAGTTAATTATCCATCAAATGGATGTGAAAACTGCTTTCTTAAATGGTGATTTAGAGGAGGAGATTTATATGTCACAGCCAGAAGGTACTATTGTACCGAGTAGTGAGAAGAAAGTATGCAAACTAGTTAAGTCTTTATATGGGTTGAAACAGGCACCTAAACAATGGCATGAGAAATTTGATTCTGTGATGGTGTCTAATGGATACCTGATCAATGATGCAGACAAATGCGTATACTATAAGTCTTTTAATAATTCTTATATTATGCTTTGTCTCTATGTGGATGACATGCTTATTTTGGGACCTAACCTTGATATTATAAATGAGACCAAAAGATTTTTAGCTTCAAATTTTGATATGAAAGACCTTGGTGAAGCTGATGTAATCTTAGGTATTAAAGTTGTAAAGATAAAAGATGGTCTTACATTGTGTCAAGAATACTATGTCGAGAAGTTTTTGAAAAGATTTAGATATTATGACTGTAAGAGGGTGTCGACGCCATATGATGCTAATATCCATCTTAAGAAAAATAAAGGACATAGTGTCTCTCAGAAAGAATATGCCCAAATTATTGGTAGCTTAATGTACTTGATGAACTGTACGAGACCTGACATAGCTTATGCTGTTGGCAGACTGAGCAGATATACTCAGAGTCCTAGTAAGGAACACTGGGTTGCCATTGAGAGATTAGCCAAGTACTTAAAAGGTACCATTAATCATGGAATATCTTTCAAAGGGTCCCCACCTGTGTTAGAGGGTTATTGTGATGCTAACTGGATCTCAGATTCAGATGAGATCAAATCCACTAGTGGTTATGTGTTTACCCTTGGTGGGGGTGCAGTGTCTTGGAAATCTACCAAGCAAACATGTATAGCTCGTTCAACCATGGAGTCCGAGCTAATCACCTTAGAGAAGGTATGTTCTGAGGCTGAGTGGCTTAGAAACCTCTTAGTGGATCTTCCCATTAGTGTAAATGCTCCTCCTCCTGTGCCTATGCATTGTGATTGTCAAGCTGCTATCGCAAAGGAAAAGAGCAAGATTTACAATGGGAAAAGTAGACATATACGTCTAAGACATACAGTGGTAAAATAGCTGTTAAAATTCGGAGTTATATCCTTGGATTATGTGAGGTCAGAGTTGAATTTGGCCGATCCTCTGACCAAACCACTTAATAGGAGGCAAGTGGAAGATACGTCGAGGGGAATGGGACTTATGCCTAAAACAGAAAACAAGAGTGATGGTAACCCCACCTATTTGATTGGTGATCCCATGACTTAGGTTCATAGGGGTAAGAACAAGTCACTGGTTGTTTTTGTGTACTATCGACTATTTTACTTGAGATGTTCCATTCCTATGACGAGATAGTACTGTATTTATGAATACAACTACTGCAGTGAGAAGGTTGAGCTTTGCTCTTAATAGAATCCATATCCCAAATCTTGAGGTGGTGTCTAAACTGCAGTACACACTTGATGGAAATCTACCTATACGAGTGAGGAACTGGGTCGGTTCCTATGAAAGCCTTTGGCAGGCTTTCTAGAGCACTCATGAAAAACCAGGAATCAGCGCAGGGCCAAAAAGCGCAAAACAGCAGAACAGTGAAGTACTAAGAATTACAATGTAGATGCGAGTCCTCTGTTCACATTTAAGGTTGTTGGTTCATAGAAACTTATTTCACCAACCTCCTGTGAACAAGTTTTGCTATCCTAATGGCTGGTTCATAGCTGAAAGGCACCAGTACTTAGGCATTGTGTTCGTGCTACGGCTAGCAGATGAGACAACCACATATTTCAAAATATGTGGGAGAGGTGTAGTCGGCATAGACATAGCATGTGTGGTGTATTTTGAAATAGTGGGAGATTGTTGGAACTCTTGCTTTAGTTCCACTTTGTAAGTATTTCAAATACACTATAGACAAAAGGAAAGAGACTTTTGTTTAGTCCCATATCGCTTAAAACCCACACTTGTGAGTGGGTATATATATGTTTACACCTTCTACTTGGTTGTGATGAGTGGGTAGTAAGAGGGGTGCTCGCGCGCCCGGGGGGCATTGGGCTAGAATGCACCCGGTTTGGAGGGAAGCTCCAGAAAACCTTAATGCGCATGTGCGGGCACGTCGCACGTGCAGGGGGGTGCAAATCCGGGCCGTTTAGCCTCGCGCGTAGGCGGGACACGATCCTACTTTTTGCATTTTCTCTTGGTAGTGAGCCCGCAATTTATGCGGTCCATTATTTAACCGCTACTACTCATTCAACACGTCTCATACACGTTCCTGATTCTCCTCCTGAGATTTGGTTCACGATCTAACAGTTTTAGAGTTTTGCAACTCTATTTATTCATTCGTTCTTCACAGAAAGAACACACCGCTGAGATCTAAAACCACCAAATAGAGAGAGATCAGAAACGCTGCCGTTCGTCTTCTTCCCTGTTCGATTGTAGGTTGCAGATAGGTACTGCTATCTGTAACTCGTTGTTGTATCCTGGAGGAAAGTCGCTGTTCGAGCCTTACAGTTACGATAAGGGGCGAATCTTTTCTTGAGGACAGTGATTCACACGCCTCAACGATTCCGAGTTCTGTTCCACGAAGCTTCTACTCCAACAGATGTGGTAGATGAGGAAAGTGATCCAAGTTTTTCTAAAACTTCAGAAAAAGTAGAAGATTCCATTGTAGGGGAGGATGAACAAGATATGGAAGAACAGAGAATTGAACTTTAGAAAAAAGAGAAGAGAATTATGGAATGAAGTAGTTCTTTGTAGAATACAAAGAACAGAGAGGAATATGATGGTATGGAGAAGGGTATGGTAAAATGCTGAGAACAGAGAAGAATATGATGGAATAGAGAATTGTATGTTAGAAATCAGAGAGCAGAGAAGAGTGTGGGAAAATGGTGTGATTGATAGGAAAATTAAGGAAAGATGTATGAAACGAAATCTCCAGTGCACCTAACGGACTACACCTGGACGGACCAGTGCAGTCAAACCGCCGCCAACCAACGTCAAATAACGGCCCACATGCACTCCCTCGTCACTTTACATGCACTTACGTACGTACTTCTAACTAACAATCTTTCCTTTTTCCCGCCATCATCATCCTCTCTGCCACATAAATTTACACTCTCGTAGTGATCCCCACCGAAAAAACTCTTCACAGTCATCCACATTCCCCTATAAATGCCACTTAGCCAATCTCAACTTCTATTCTTCTTCACACTGTGCTAACTAACCAAGAATGGCCAACAGTACTGTCACTTGGTGTGTTGTAATCACACTCGCACTTGCCGCGGCCGTCGCTTGCGGAGGCGCCGGTAGGGCCGTGCCGCCGTCTCCGCACCGCCATCCGCACCGCCGCGGCAAGTTCGTCAAGGCCCGGGAGGCTCAGTTCGTGCTCCGCGGCTCCCCTTTCCTCTTCAGCGGCTTCAACTCCTACTGGATGATGAACGTCGCCGTGGAGCCCTCCGAGAGGTACAAGGTCACCCAGGTGTTCTGGCAGGCCGCGATCGCGGGGCTCACCGTCTGCCGGACCTGGGCGTTCGCAGACGGAGGCGACCGGGCCCTGCAGGTGTCCCCCGGCGTCTACGACGAACGCGTATTCCAGGTTAACTAGCTAATTATAACGGAAATAATATTTTATCCGCGGTCTGTAACCGCGGACTTATGTAGCAACTAACTGGACCATGGGCTAATGAGAGGCTGCCACGTGGCATTGCGGTCACAAAAACTGCGGTGTAAAAATAGCAGTGTCCTAATTATAATTATTTTGTCACCCACTCTTGACTCTACGTAGAACTTGCTACTAGCTAGCTAGCTACTTGTTGATTTTTGCTGATCACTTGTGTCTGATACAAGTATGAACTATTATTAGGCACTTGATTTTGTGATATCAGAGGCACGGCGACACGGTGTCCGTCTGATCTTGAGCCTGGCTAACAACTTCAACGACTACGGCGGGAAAGCTCAGTATGTGCAGTGGGCACGTAATGCCAGCGTCCCGATCGACAACGACGACGAGTTCTTTACAAATGAAGTAGTCAGGATATTACAAGAATCATGTCAAGGTATCTATATTTATATACCAAGCTAGTTATAATTCCATATATATATATTTTATGGTCCATATATATATATGAGTAATGCTATAGTTACAACCAAATGCTTACAACCCACTTACAACCATTCACCCATTGCTGACATGTGGACCATGTCAGTAAATGAGTGAGTGATTGTAAGTGGATTGTAAGCATTTGGTAGTAGACTTAGCATTATATATTTTTTAATATATAATGCTATATATATATATATATATATATATATATACTCGCGCTCTCTCTATATATATATTAATCCTTTTTTTCTTCTTCTTCTTCTTCTTCTTCTTCTTCTTGATTTGATAGAGAGTTCTAACAAGAGTGAACACCATCACCAAAGTTGCCTACAAAGATGATGCCATGATCATGGCTTGGGAGCTGATGAACGAACCCCGTTGCCAAACCGACTATTCTGGAAAGACGGTTAACGTAAGTATATATATGTGTGCGTGTGTGTCATGTATATGTGCAAATATTGTTGAAACTACGTGTATATATATATTTTTTGTTGTCATGTCACAGAACTGGGTTCAAGAAATGGCAAATTACACCAAGTGTTTGGACAATAAGCACATGCTTGAGATTGGGATGGAAGGCTTTTACGGAGATTCAGCGCCGGAGAAGAAGCAATACAATCCTGGATACCAAGTTGGCACTGACTTCATCAGCAGCAACCTTATCGATGAGATCGACTTCGCCACCATTCATGCATACCCCCACACATGGTAAATATCAGAGCAATCCAAATTCAAATCTCATAGGTAATTTCTAAAGGCAGCCCACATTTTACTCCAGGACAGTCTAGTCAGCAGTCCTAACATAAAGTAAAGTTGACAGTTCTAAAGAATTTGAATATTAAGATAGACTGTCAACGAACTTGACAGTCCTCCTTAATGTTAGGACTGCCAACTTTGAATGGACTGTCCTGGAGTAAAATGTGGAGTGGAAAGTTAGCAGTAGTAATGGGCTGCCCTGGAGTAAAATGTGGAGTGTCTTTAAGAATTGTCATCTCATAGTCTAACATGTAAACATATTAGTGAACCCTCGGTCCTTACCACAACTTTATAGTTTTGGTACAATCGCGGGACAATGGACCGGCGATCTATGTAGCAGCGTCCTTATAGTTTTGGTGCAGTCGCGGGGTCGACTTCAACTAATCATAGTACTATACAAGATCCATCAAATTTGCTAACCTTGAACCCCTCTTAATTTATTCGATATCAACTTAGGCTTCCGGGCAAGTCAGAAGATGTGCAGGCTAATTTCGTGCAGCGATGGATGTGGAGCCACTGGGACGACGCGAGGAAGATACTGAAGAAGCCGCTGGTGTTCGCGGAGTTCGGGAAATCGAAGAATGAGCTGGGGTACGACCTGGACAAGCGCGACGCGTTCTTCAGCTCCGTCTACAGGAACATCTACGGGCTGGCAAGGAGCGGAGGGACGATCGGAGGGGGGCTGGTCTGGCAGGTCATGGCGGAGGGGATGGAGTCCTACTACGACGGCTACGAGATCGTACTGTTCGAGGACCCGGCGATGACCGCCATGATCACTAGGCAGTCCCACGCGATGTATGCGCTCGCGACTTCTATGAGCACACCCTCGACCCTAGATTAGATTGAGCGAGGCAATTAATGTATAGTTGCTCAATAATTTGTTTTCTTTAGTGAAGTCACAGTTTAGTTTTATTTTCTCTAGTTCTAGGCTTCTAGCTTGTACGTGTGTGCTTGTGTATTATCATCAATTAATAATTTCTATGCAGCTTTTAGATGAATGGAAGGTTGGAGATGGCTTAGTTCTACTATTTGAAAGATTTATGTTAATGATGTGTTTATGTTATGTTCGGAATCGGACACGTCCTCCTGCGCTCCGATATCGTGTCTGAAACGTTCCAGCAGAAACTTAGGTCAACCCATATGAGATAACCAAGTCCCGTCTAACGGACACCTAGCACAGATAAAAACAAGTATATGGCGGTGAGTACGTCACCTGGAAAAAAATTCCAATCTATATAACTCAGATAAAATTATAAGATTGACAAAAACAATGTTGAACCCATTGTCCTAATAGGTTCAACCCCCTCACCACACTCAAGGAAAAAAGATATTACAATTAAAATCGCGCTCACCAAACCGTAGCAATCTTCCTAACCGAAGTTGACGACTTCTCGATTAGATCTATTCTTTCTTCTGTCTTGGATAACGAAGTCCTAAGAGCAAAGCACGACTTTCTCTTAGATTTTCTGTGGACGAGCGTCCCGAATCTCCATCTTGTACTATATATTTGTGCCTCCACCCTCACATCATATAAATAGAATGATAAATCTAATTTTAGGTTTAAAAAATCCTAAAAGTAGCCCACCATCAGATCTGGCCGTCCACCAATAACCAATGGTGTAGATTATATTCCATCACCAATTATGGACGTCCAAATATGATCAAATTAAATATTTGATACAAATTTGTAAATCTAATCAAATCAGATATTTAATGTAGATTTCCAAATCATATCAAATCAAATTTGTTACCATATTTGGGTTCCAAAATTTGTTCTTACTAAATCCAAACTAGACTCCAACAATCTTTTCCTGTAGTCTGATGAGAGGCTGTTATCCTCCATGACTTTTCAACTGGACTCCATGTCTGTCATCTCGTGACAGAGATCCTGCTCTTCCATGCTACTGATCTTCGATCCTCCGAGTTGCTTTGCATCTTCCTTTGTCTCTAGCTCCTCGATCGTCACGTAGACGCTAGCTGCCAAGAGTGACACCTCTTACACCACTGGGATCCTGCCGACATCAATGACACGATCACGACCGAAGTTTCGGACGATCAGCCTCACCGTGAGCCTTGACTGCATGTCCTCGACTTCTGTTTTCCACCGAAATGTGTTACCGTTCTGATGAACTTATTCACCCTTGGTTGGCCCAACCAAGCGGATGATGTGATACTTCTTCCGAGATTCGAACTCCTGAACCTACCAACATTCGTGTCCGACACTGAAACTCTCCCGTACATATGTGGTCTCGAGCAGAACATCACACACTGTGTACGCTGTCGACGACCCACATGTTCCATAGAACTGTGTGAATGAAGATGCTCCCATCTCAGGTTGAGTTTGTCGTAAACCTTGATCTCCATGCGTGACTGTCACGACCCGCACCCGGATATACGGGTACGAATACGTGGGCCACGCCCAGCCTACGCCGCGGTATCGGCGGTAGAACGCTGTCAAGTATACTATACTAACTACAACATCTAAGAATCCATAACTAGAAATGTACTCATGTCACATCACGAAAACTAAGGAAGATAAGACAAGAAATAATAACAATATCACTAGAACAACTAGAATCTACTATGATCATAAGACAGGAAAATAAAGAAGGAACAACAGGACTAACTAAGGATAACTACCAGGCAACTCATAGAGAAGAATAGTGGGAACCACCTCAGTTAGCATCAACATCTATAATATTTTCATAACGTATCCAGTCAGGAGCGGAACGAGTACATTTATCTCATAACAGATCTCAAGATAGAATAAAAGCTATAAGACTGTAAATAGAGCATATACAATAAAATCATGGAGTGTACATGTATGTATCATGGCATGGTAAGCTGTAGAGCTAGAGCTATAACAAGAAAGTAGAACTGAATCATGGCATGTACACAAATCAAGGTAAGCTATATATCCAATGTGTGTGAGCAGCAGTTTCAACTTGTGATCGGCTTGGGTAACTGTCAAGAATCGGCCTGGCAAGTCATAAGTGCGGTATATGACTCACACTGTTCAAGAATACAAGGGGATATGATCACAGGCATACGCTACTACTCCCCCTACCCCAACTGGTAGAATGGATCCAAACAGGACACGTCACTGCACGGAATTCTAATGAGAAGGTCGCGAACCTGCTCTAGAATCAGTGACCACATATTGAGCAAGAGCTACAAGGGTGCTTGCACAATATATCCCAACCTAAGAAGGAGAAACATCTCTCGTCGGGATCCAAGAATACCAATCCGTGAGAACCATGTGTCAGGAATAAGCATATCAACACTAAGTACATGAATCATAACAGTTATCATAAATTGGGAATAAGTTATCAGAGAATGTACTCGCCTGGGGTCCTGCTGTCAATATGAATCAGGGTTCAGAGTAAAGCCACAGACCTAAAGATGAAATAATGCAAGAGCTGATCAGGGTCAAAAGATATACTAACATCTAGGTCAAACTAAGACAAACTGGGTCAAAGTTGACGTACAGTTGACTTTGGTCAACTGGTCAACTCTGGTCAATACTAGGTCAACTCTAGGTCAAACTTGACTAACGTTGACTAACAGTTGACTTTGGGTCAACTGGTCAACTTCGGTCCAGTTCTAGTAAATTTTAGGCTACGGTTGACTTCCGGTTGACTTTGGTCAAAATAGTCAACTGTGGTCAACCAGGGTCAAAACTAGTCTAACCTAGGTCAAATGTTGACTCTACTTCGACGTCTAGTCAAAATAGTCAACCATGGTCAAGCTAGTCTCTATAAACATCTACAAGGTCAACTTATGAATTTCAATGATTTAGAAATCACTGAAATCGACGGGTCTCTAAAACAACCCAAAGAAAAAAAAATATTATAATAATAGGATGACACAAAAAGAGAAGAAATCTACAAATATTGTCGGATGATAAAACTAACATCACCGACGTGTCCAGAATGGTCAAATCAGCTAGGATAGCCTGTCCAAAAGTCCAATTTGGACACAGGGGCAAAACGGTAATTTCGGACCAAAATGATGTCCGCCGTTGGACACACTTTGCACCGAAAAAAATGTGCCAAAATAAAAGTGCACAAAACCTAACAAATTATATGTTCACGAATCCAGAATGACGATACGAACCCAACGGTATATCCAGAATTGGATTCCGTTGACCCGATCTCAAATTGGTCCGTTGACCCGGACATTGGAAACCGATTTGCACGGAAAAGCGTGTCGGAGCCAATGTCCTCAAAACTCAGCAAATTATATGTCAACGAGTCCAGAATGACGATACGAACTCAACGGTATATCCGGAATTGGATTCCGATGAGCCGATCTCAAATTGACCCGTTGGCCCGGATATTGGTATCCGACTTGCACCGAAATGCGTGTCGGAACCAATGTCCACTAAAACCTAGCAAATTATATGTCAACGAGTCCAGAATGACGATACGAACTCAACGGTATAACCGAAATTGGATTCCGATGAGCCGGCGTCAAAAAGTCCCGTTGACTCAGAAAGTGGGACCCGCTTTGCACCGAAATGCGTGCCAGGGCCCACGTTCTCCAAATCAGGCAAACTTTATATGAAAACATGCCAGAACGACGCCACGAGTCTACTGGGGGTGTCAGAATTTGAATCCGGGGTCCCGGGTTCAAAAATAGAATTTTACAAGTACAACACTAAGAATTTGAACGGCCAACTTTGGCGTCGAATTCGACCGACCTAACAAGCTCAAACTGAAATGAAATCTAAAGGGGGCAGGAAGAGGGTTATACCAGCTGTGCACCGGAACTGGTGGCGCGCAAAACGGAGCTGCGACGACGAAGATACGAACCCGCGAAGTTGGCATCGCAAAACTGTCCAAAAATAGTTCAATTTAAAACGTCAACTTGGTGGCCGGTTTTGATGTATCAAACGACGAAATTAACGGGTGAAATTTGAGAGGGATGAAGGGGTATATACCGAGATTGAGACGGAGCGAAGAAATCGCCAATCCAACGGTCAGATTGTCCAAAAAATTGGCACGAAGTTGCTGTCCCGAAACGTCGAAATCTGAAATTCGTCCGCGCGCGCGTCGACGGGATTCCGAGCAAAACGCTGAAATCGCCTAGACGGCGCGTCCCGGAGGACGTTGGCCGCCACGGAGTGGTGCGGGGGTGTGCGCCCGGCCATGGGGGGTGCTCGCCGGCGACGGCGACGGCCGGGGTGGCGCGCGGCCGGCCGGTGCGCGCGCGCGCATGCTGCTGCTGCCAGTGCTGCAGTGAGCTGCTGCTGCTGCTGCTGCGTTGGCCGCGCGGGGGCGCGGCGGCGGCGAGCGGCGCAGGCGCGGCGGCGGCACGGCGAGGGTGGTAGAGGTGAGCATGGTGTGGGTGTTGGTGATGATGATGTGGTGATGGTGGGGATGATGATAATGAAGAAGGAGAAGAAGAAGAAAATGATGGTGATGGTGGTGTTGAGTAGGAGGAGGAGGAAGGAGCTCGGGAAGCTTGCTGCCATGGGGAGAGGTGGTCGACCATGGGTCGGCCAAGCATGGCTGGTGGTTGGGGAAATGAGTGTTGGAGAGAGAGAGATGGAAAAATTGTGTATGTGTGTGTATATTAATATATATAAAGAGAGTGGGAGAGAGAGATATTTAGAGGAGAGAGAATGTAGAGAGAGGGGGAGAGTGTTGCTCGTACAGGTAGGGGGGGATGTTGTGTGTGATCAAGTAGAGAGAGAGAGAGAGAGGGATATTATTAGAGAGAGAGACATTAAAATATATATATATATGTATATATATATAAGAGAAAGAAAAGGTAGATATTTGTAGAGATATTTTGAGTAGGAGAAAAATGGGAAATATCAGTGGGGTGTATGGGCAGTCAAGATGGAGGACAACATGGAGCTGGGGTTGGGTTCAGTAGAGCCGGGCTCGGCCAAAATGGACATGGTAGAATAATAAAATTAAAATGTGTATTTATAATCATGGGCAAATAAATAACATGCGGGGACTCAAATAAATGGGACACCTGTGTCATGCAGGTAGTAGGCTTCATGTGGGCCATGTCCCCATTTGGGGTCGACTAGGTTGGATCGATGTCGGGTCCTGAAATTAAATTGAAATTTAAATCAATTTTTATGGCAGATAATTAATTGGCCTAAATTGAACCGAAAGTTGTGCGAAGGAAATGGAACACAAAATGGAGTGTCTGAGTGGGACACGAAGGTCAGGGGTGAAGAGCGTTTCGAGTAGATCAGGCATGACAAGTTGGTTTCGAGAAAATGACAGGTTTGGTGCTCCTAAATTAAAAGTCACGGTAACGCGCAAACGAAGATCAAAAATAAAAGTGGGAATTTAATTTAATAATTAGATGGTCTAATATTGACCCGAACTTGCGCGAAGCAAAAAGGATACAAGGGAACAAGTTCAAGTGGGACAGGACATATCAAAATGAAGATAATCTCGTCTACTACAAACTCCAAGAAGGAAGTTTCCAGAGACTGGCATCCCTGATGCTCTAGAATTCCAAGTCACGGTAAAGAGCATTAAATCAAATAATAATCAAATAATAATATTCTAATTAATTGATTATTAAAATTAAAAAAAATCAGCCCTAAATTCAGGGGCTTACAATCCTACCCACCTTATAAAAATTTCGTCCTCGAAATTAAAGGTTGGTAGTGGGGTTAAAACATGATAGAAGATTTAGGCAATATTTTAGGCACGATCCAAGAATGACGAGTTTGCGCGATCAAGATAATCGATTTAAAATTGTTCAGGCACGATGAGGTATTTGGTACGATAGAATCATGATATGAACAAAATTATATGTGCATGATTTCAAAATAAGTCAAGTCATTGGGCACAATTTTAGAGACGATTAGAGAAATCGACGATATGAATGAAGTTCAAGTACGGGGTGATCCATAGGACTTAGGTTGATGAAAATTAACCCGAAAGTTGCACAGGCCCGATCAAGATGAAAAGCTAACCATGACCAAAATAAGGTTTGGCAAGGTTGAGATGAAATTTCAGACACAACAAAATCGAAGTCAAGGTCATATAGGCTCGATCAAAGATTAAGGAGTGTGATTAATAAAATCATGAAATACGATCCAAGTTCGAACGCGATAAAAATCGAAAATAGTTGTAGAAGCATGGAATTTCACAACCAGAAAGCCCATGCGCCAGACACTACATGCGCTAGAACTCAGACGAAGAACTTCACAGCAAAGTCAATAAGTATAGACATTTGAAGAAGGACTTTTCATTTTATATATAAAAGTCTATTACATGTCTAGAAAAGGTTGTACAAAGGAGAATTTCTACAAAGGAAAGATCCTAAGTCTACAGCCAGCGGCCACCATGCGCCTTCAGATAAGCGCAGCGGCCACCATGCGCCTTCAGATAAGCGCAGCGGCCACCATGCGTCTCCAGATAGGCACAGCATCACCATGCGCCACCAGTGAGGCGCAGCAGATACTATGCGCCTCCATCCAGGCGCATCCCGCCATCTCTTCAGCAGCTCAGTTATGTGTATCCAGCCCAGCTATGTGCATCCCTTCAGCCAAATTCTTCCAGCCAGGCTCACCTGGCCGAGCAGAGCCCAGTTATGCGCCGCTCTTCCAGCCAGGATCACCGGATAAGTGCTTCCACAAAGCATTTAACCCTCTGGCTGGAACCAAGGAAGAGAAGAGCACCGCAAATGCTGTGGCCAGGGGAGGATTCGAAAGAGCCTCCAAAGGCGAAGGAAGACCGTGATCGAAACCGCGGCTAAAGGAGCAGCTTTCAACACAACCAAAGTGGGCAAACCCCACTTTGAAGGAAGATAGAGCCTAGCACCGCCATTCCGATCTACGGCTCTTCCGGAATAACGGAGACAAGGCCCGAGCATCCCTATCTTTGGATGCAACAGGCACCTTCCGCCTGCCTCGGAAGCCCTCGACTCCGTCTTTTGGATGTAACAGTCACCTTCAAGAGCATCGAAGACAACACAGCGTCTCATCTTCACCCTCGGGAGCACTTCGTCAATAGAATGCACCCGCATGTTCAAGTTTATGTTAGAAGTACGTGAGGGAATGAGAAGCAAATCTTCTCTCCATGCCACTATTTATAGGCCGGGCAGATCAAACCCACGCGCCAAGTGGATGGCCCTCCGAATTCCGTGCAATAAATTTACATTAAATGGATGAACCGGACGCCTCGAATTCAGCCAAACGGCTATTTATAGCACTCGAAGAGCGAGACAGCCGCATCATTAAAAGACATGTCCGATGTGCCAGCCAGACAGTGCATCACACGGACGCGCCCTTCGGCATCAGGCGCATCACACAGACGCGCCCTACAGTACTCGGCGCATTACAGAGGGTGCGCCCTCACACATCTCCATACCGAGTGGAACGCCAACCGACGCGCCCACTCAGCTGTCCATCGAACGTCACCAACATTAAATGCTAAACTGACAGAGTTGGCAGCACGCCTCCCAAAATCTGAACAGTTGACAGCTTTTTCAGAAAACGAAGCGTCGGCAACGTCAGCATCATCATGACTTTATTTCGACGGCTACTGCCACGTGGCCACTCCACCATCAGCATGCGCCTCTACGGCCATGCGTCCAAATCAGTATGCGCCTTAAAAGCCATGCGCCTCAGACTGCTCTCTGATCCCGAAAGACAGAAGGAAAGTCGCCTGCATGCGCCTCAAAAGCCATGCGCCCCAAATGGTTTGTAACTCCTAAAGGTTATGAGCCGCAGCCTCCTCCTGCGCCCAATCCAAGGCGCAGCCCACCAGATCACTCCTCTCCACCAAATCCGAGATCTTCAAACCATGAGTCGACGACACGTGTCTTTTGACTCAACTCGTCCAAGATTTCAGCAACGGAAAGATCTTCTCTCTGCTACGTGCCGGCTCACAACAGCAGTATAAAGAGTTCTCCCCCTCGATCAGGGCGCAGCATCCGTGCGCCTCCATCAGCAACCTCCACGTGGCGTCCCCACACCGGCGCATCCTACATGCGCGCATGAGCAGCCAGCCTGCAAAACTATAAATAGAAGGATCATCTCCTTCACACGGACAGAGGACTCACAACACAGAGAGAATCCACAACAGAGAATCACGGGAGAGGCAGTTCTAGACACTCAACGTCTTCCTCCTCTCAGCAAGCTCCAGCACCCAGAGCAATCAACACCTTCAGAGAACCGATAACCGTCGTCAGCCGGTCAACGGAGTCAACGCATTACCACTCGCTCCATTGGCACTAAGGACCCAGCTTAAACAAAAGTGTACTCCTAGGACTACATCTAAGTCCTATATTGTATCACTGTTCTGTTTGTATTAAGATTTCAATCAAAACAATTTTAATGGCAAACAATAGTCTAAGTTCACTTTGCACGATTTGAGGGTTAAGATTATCAAGATCATGAAAATCAAAGTTGGGTAGTCATAATCTAAAACAGGGCTAAGAGAAGCAAATGGAGAGAAAAAATTTGAGAAAAGCACGATTGAGAGATAGATTGGATAGAAATTAGATTATAGGTTACATAAGCACGATCAAGATCCAAGTTCAGTTATGAAAGACTATAAAATCATGAATTCAAAATCAAAGTCCTAAAAGCACTATTAGGAAGGAACCCAAGTCACAAAGGAATTTGAAGTCATCTAGAGTCTAGTCAGAAACCAAGTCGACCTTCAAAGTCCTCATCTCGCTTGGGCGCATTCACTGCGTGCACAACCAAGCCGAGAGAGGCAAACTCTGTGGTCTTGAACTCCCGCGCCTCCTCTGGTTGTGCGTTTGAGGTCCGTTCAAGTCACTTCAAATGCTGTGGTTCCCCCACTACTGATCGTGATGCCTGCTTGGTATTAGATCAGGGGGCGCAGCACTCACCCGACCACCCCGGCGCTTGGCCCTGCCATGCGCCTGAGAGGGGTGTGAGGGTATCACTCTCCTCCAACAACCTGCGCAACGTGATCACTCACAAGCGCCGGTCAGGAGAGTTGACCAACAAGCACGATGCGCCTCTCACGGGGCACACTTGTGCAGTGGTCACCATCAACTGCTGTTGCAAGACGGCAGTACCGCCAAAGCAGTCGGTCTTCCAACGGCTACAATTATCGACACCCCTCCGACATCGCCTTGGGACGAAGGTGTCAGCAGAAGAGGAGCTAAAGGTTGCTTCATGCAACGTGATCTCCAACTTCTCATCTGTCCGGAAGACGACTGCCAATTCCTCGTCTTCATCCAAAAGCCAGCCGAGGAAAACCAAGGCAGCTGTCTCGACCTCTGGAGTCTTCGAAGGCACTCGGTCGAGGAAGAAGTTCTTGGAGGAAGCTGGGGGTAGCCAGACCCTTGTCGAGCCTCCTTCCGAAGACGAAGATGTCCAAAGCACAGCTGCGGCGGATCTTCATCAAGGCGAAGATGGCCTCCCTAAAGCCCCTCAAAATGACGATGTCCTCCAGGACACCGCCGGGGGTAGTGCTGGAAACGAAGAGGCCCTTCAAGACAGAGCCGAGGGCAGTCAGGCCCTTGCAGATGCGCCTGTCGAAGACGAACTCCAGAATGTGGCTGGGGGTGGCCAAACACCAGGAGAAGTAACTCCCCCACATGAGAGCGAGGCTGAGAGCGAAGCCTCAACTAATCCATCCACTTCCGGCCGTGTCATGACAGTATACATGACCGGGGGTGATCTTGAGACTGATGCGCCGCCACAGGACATTGTCCAGCGCATAGACTCGCTAGAGGGAGGACTCAAAACCCTCTCTGCCTCAATGCAAGCACTGACTCAAGCAGTGTTTGAGATGCGGTCGGCCTTGATCAGGACACCTTCAAATGGTCCCGACCCAGGAGCCAATGGAGAGTCGAGTGTGCCCCTCCAACGGACACCCTCAGACACAGAATCACCCCGGACGTCGGAGCCCTCAAACGCTCCACTCCAGGTGGTACCTCCTTCCCCGACTCCTAGCTCCACGGAGGACGTGGTCGAAATGATCAAAGATCTGCGGGAGCGCTTCGAGTCCAAGAACAGGCAGGAGGAGCGCCAGAAGATGGGTATTCCCCAGCCTTATCCCCTTGAGTGGAACAAGGTGGTTTATCCCCCAAAGTATAAACCACAAACACTCACGCCGTATGACGGAAAGGACTCTCCACGACGGTACCTGACGTACTTCCAGTCGCAGACAGGGCATCTTCCGAAAGAGGACGCGCTCCTCACCAGCATCTTTGTTGGGGCCCTGAAAGGGGTGGCGTATGACTGGTACTGCAGCCTCCCCGATAATTCCATATCGTCCTTCGACGACCTGACACGCCTCTTCCTCGACCACTTCTACGACGGTGGGAAGGACATGACGATGGCGTCTCTCATTGAGATACGCCAGAAGGACAAGGAAACGGTTCGGGCATTCATCGAACGCTTCCGTCAGGCCTGCTTCAGGCTACCTCCAGGCATGCCAGAGCATGCGCTTCTCTTCGCTTGCAGTATGAACATGCTGCCTGCAGTAAAGCTCTGGCTTAACTCTACTCCCCCTCCCGACTGGAGCTCCCTAATCATCGAAGCTGAAGCTGCAGAGAAGAAGGCGGCCAATGCACGTCTTCTGGGTGTTAGCTTCCCCGCCTTTGACGATAAGGGGAAAAAGTCCGCAATCAACAACTCCGGACGAGAAACAAAGGGGAAACAGGCATTGACTGTTAATGCCTCGAAGGGCGCATCTGCGCCTACTCAAAAGCCTCCACTGGCACCGAGACCCAAGGAGGTTTATTCATTCAATGATGACGACACCCTGCAACTCTTTGAGATACTGAAGCAGGGTGACAAGATCAAGCTTCCAGACCCGAAGTGGCCCGATGAAGTCGAGAAAGTGGACAACCCGAGGTACTGTCACTACCATCGGTTTGTCGGACACCCGACTAAGGACTGCTACGTCCTCAAAAATTACATCCAGTGCATGATCAATACGGATGTAATCTCCGTCGACTACGAAGAGAAGACGGTGTCAGCTAATGTGGTGTCACTTCAGTTCGGCACCTTGCCGCCGACTACCACACAAGATGGCGTCGTCCCCATCCCTAAGGCGACAATGGAGGTGGTGAACTTGCCACCCACCCGTGACAATGTGAGTGGACTTGTCCCACTCACCACATCTCGAGGAGAGGTCCTCTGGGTTCACCCCGACCTCGTCTCCGAGGTAACTCAACCGGAGGTACGCCCTACCTCCAAAGCAAAAGGCAGGAAGATCAAGTCTTGCCGCACGGTCTCTTCTTCAACGGAAGAGGCGCTTCCTGTGCAGACGCGTGCACAACAGAATTCCCAGCCCGGTGAAGCTGTCGCCGAAGTGGTGCCTCCTGGCACCATCCCTGAGGAGGGTCCATCCAAGCCCTCAGCAGCCAATAAACAAAAGCAAGTGGAGGCCCGTTTCGACAGACCTCTGCGGAAAGAAAATGCTTCGGGGCTAGCCAAGCCCCATAATTTTGACATTCTGGCACAACTGGCCAGTACTCCTGCACGCTTGTCTTTGTTCGAGCTCCTGCGTCTCTCCAAGGACTCCCGAGAAGCTCTCTGCGAAGCTCTGAAGGATGCCGAATCCTTTCTCAGTCAAATCAAGCAGCCTGAAGACCTCCCAACTACTTGTGCACACTGTCATTGTGCGGATGAAGTTATCCCAAACATAACTTTCACCCAACAAGACATGCTGCTCAAGCATCACCGACATAACCGACCGTTGTATTACACAGGGTACATCGGTTCGGTAAAGGTGAGCAGGATTCAGATCGATCCGGGGTCTTCCCTAAGCATCATTCCAAAGGCGCTGCTATCAAAGCTGGGGATCCCAATGTACCGGCTGGCGCCCTCCAATACGACCATCAGTGGCTTCAACGCTAGCAAGAGCGAGCCACTGGGCAAGATCCGGCTGAAGTATCACATCGGCAGCCTCAAAACTGAGGTGACTTGTTATGTGGTGGATGCCGAGGTCAACTACAACATCTTACTCGGACGACCATGGTTACATGAGTACATGGTGGTGCCCTCCACGCTCCACCAATGCATGAAATATGTATCCACCAACGGCGTCATCCGGACGGAGTTTGCAGATATCGATCCCTTCAAAGGGATTGAGGCCTACTTCACCGATTCCGACTTGTACAAGCCACTTGACGAGGAGGAAGCCAACGACGCCGATGATGAAGCAGAGATGGCAACAGAGCCGGACTTGGAGCCCGAAATGACTCCCGACGCCCCCTTGAAAATCCGATTGAAGGGCAAGCCTCCCCAGAAGGCGCCTCCAATGAGCATCAAGCTATCAGGGAAAGCACCGACTCACGAAGCTCCCCTGAAGATACGCCTCAAGGGAAAGCCACCTCAAACAGCGGCTCCCCTGGTGGTAAAATTACAAGGAAAGGCGCCACTCATCGGAGGCGCAACCGAGGCACCTCTCAAGGTGCGTCTTAAAGGCAAGCCGCCGCAGTCATCCAAGATGCCGGAGAGGGCTCACATAACCCTCTCAGACCCCAAAGTCAGAGCGGTGGATGACTCTCCTGATCCGGCCCCAGTGCTTACAGATGAGGAGCTTGGCGAATATATCTCTGCTGATGTAGACGCACCCTCCTTCGACAATGTAATCCCACGGGATAAAATCTCGTACTTTATCAATAATAGAGTGTCTTTCAATTATTCTTGTCTTCCACACTGGAATGCCATGTATACATTAGACAACGCTCTACGGTCGTTGCAAACACAAGTAACGACCGTCTACCATAATCAAATAGTCCCGTCTCAAGGAGTCTTCATAGTCCCTCCACGGAGCCGAGACCAAGGCACCATCATCTCGGGCAAAATCGAGCGTCGTCGGGACCTCCCGTCAATCGAGCCCGAACCTGATACCGGCAGAGTACAAGTCTATCGGTACACAGATGCGGCTAAGCACATCATCCAAAAGATGGGCTACGACCTAAAAAGCAACAAAGGCTTAAACTACGGCAAGGGTCGGCATCTCCCTGTCCGGCTTTCGATGCCTAATGGAAAGCCACAGGATTACTATAATCGGACTCGACGGGGGTTAGGCTATGTCACGCCGCCATCAACTCCAGAGAGTTCAGACGCAGAAGACATAGAACATTCCCACTCGCCTGAAGCATCGACGTGGGATTCCGATACCAGTATCGGATCAGTCTTCAGGAAAGTGCTGTCAGCTAACATGACATCGGCGCAACCTCAGAAAGATGAAGGCGAAGACCAACCGCCGGAACCCTTCGAAGAGGAACCCTGGGCTCAGCGTCTAGAAGAACAATGGGAGTCTCGTTTTGAGTTACGAGAACCTCCCACCGAAGACAAAGTCGAGCAGATCGACCTCGGGGATGGGTCTTCTTCTAAACCCATCTTTATCAGCAAAAGCTTGGAAGGAGAAGACCGAGAATCTTTAGTCCAACTGGCTAAAGAGTATATTGACGTCTTCGCCTGGAGCTACGAAGACATGCCGGGTCTCGATCCACAGATCGCGATGCATAGGTTGAACATCTTACCAGATGCCAAACCTATCAAACAACAACAGCGATGCTTCCGTCCGGACATCATGAATGCCATCGATCAGGAGGTGGACAAGCTCTTGACCAGTGGCTTCATCCGTGAGGAACAACACCCGGACTGGGTAGCCAACGTCGTCCCTGTCACCAAGAAGAACGGGAAGATACGAGTCTGTATCGACTTCAGGGATCTCAACTCTGCTTACCCGAAGGATGAATTCCCGCTCCCAATCACCGATGTAATGATCGACAACACATGTGGCTTTGAACGCATGTCCTTCATGGATGGGTATTCAGGCTACAATCAAATCAAGATGTTCCCCGATGACGCAAAACACACGTCATTCAGGACTCCGAAAGGTATTTTCTGCTACACAGTAATGCCCTTCGGCTTGAAGAATGCCGGTGCAACATACCAACGAGCGATGAGTACCATCTTCCGTCAACATCTTCGCAAGACAGTTGAGTGTTATGTTGACGACATCGCAGTCAAGAGCCGCCTCAAAAGAGATCACCTACAGGACCTGAGGACGGTCTTTGATCTCATGCGGGCACATCAACTCAAAATGAACCCCGCTAAATCCTTCCTGGGGATTTCTAGCGGCAAATTCTTGGGCTTTGTCATCACGGCAAAAGGCATTCATGTCGATCCCGAGAAGACTAAAGCCATCCTCAACATGGACCCTCCGAAGAACCTTCGAGAACTTCGGGGCTTACAGGGACGTCTGGCATACATCCGGAGGTTCATAGCAAACCTCTCCGGTAAATGTCAACCCTTTACTCAGCTCATGAAGAAGGGAGTCTCTTACGTCTGGACAGAGGAGTGCCAAAAGGCTTTCGACGACATCAAGGCTTACTTGACAAGCCCGCCAGTCCTAGTGGCACCTGTCGCCGGCAAACCATTCCTCCTCTACGTCCGTGCCATGGATCATTCCCTCGGCGCTTTACTGGCTCAAAACAGCGATGCAGGCTACGAGCAAGCAATCTACTACCTCAGTCGAACACTCATCGGGGCCGAACACCGGTACAACCCCGTTGAAAAGGAGTGCTTGGCTTTGGTGTTTGCCATTCAGAAGACTCGTCATTACGTCTCGGACCAGACAATTCACGTCATCTCCCGAGTCAATCCACTCAGAGTTCTCATGACGAAGCCAGGGTCATTAAACTCCCGGCTGGCTACATGGGCGATCCTACTAACGCCATACAACATGGTGTTTGTCCCGCAGAAGGCGGTCAAGGGTCAGGCTCTGGCTGACTTTTTAGCTGCACACCCCATCCCAGAATCTTCAAAACTCTATGAAGACATCCCGGATGAAGTCCAAGAATCAAACGTCACTGAAGGAAGCCCCGTTTGGCGGATATTCTTCGATGGCGCTTCAAGAACGGGCCCCAACGGCCAAATCATCGCAGGAGTGGGGGTAGTCTTGGTCTCCCCCGATCAGCTGGTCATCCAGCGCGTATACTCTCTTTCGAAGCCGTGCTCCAACAATGTTGCTGAGTACAACGCACTCGTCATGGGACTCCAGCTAGCACAACAGCTGGGGGTGGATCATCTGGAAGCCTACGGCGACTCGAAACTCGTCGTAAACCAGATTCGGGGGCAATACGAGGTTCGCCATGAAGATTTGATCCCTTACCATGAAGTTGCATTGAACATCATTTCAACCTTCACTGGGTTCTTCATCGAACATGTACCCCGTCTACAAAACTTGGAGGCTGACGCTCTGGCTGGCCTCGCAGCCTCATTGGCCGCGCCCCTTGGGACTCAACACTATGTCACGGTAACTGGCCGAGACTTGATTTGTCCCAGAAACAACCTATGTTTGCAAATGGCTCACGCCGTGCCGACAAACACCGATGTTAATGTCCGAGACTGGAGATTCCCGTTCATCGACTTCGCCGTCTACGGAATCCTTCCGGAAGACCCGAAGGAAGCCGTCTCAGTCAGGAGACGCTCTCTTCGAGTCTACTACGATACAGCCACTAAAACGCTGTACCGACGCTCCTTCGACGGGCTTCTCCTTCGATGCCTGTCTAACGAAGAAGCGGCCGAAGCTCTTCGAGAAGCTCATGACGGAACTTGCGGAGCTCACCAACCAGGTCCTAAGTTGCAAGATCGACTGCGACGTATGGGCTACTACTGGCCAACCATGGCCGCCGACGCAGTGGAATATGCTAAGAAGTGCCATGCATGCCAACTTCATGCAGACTTCATACATACACCGTCCGAACCTCTACATCCTACAGTCGCCTCCTGGCCATTCGAAGCCTGGGGCATGGACATTGTAGGACCAATCACCCCTCCTTCATCAAGAGGACATCGTTTCATCCTGGCCATCACCGATTACTTCTCCAAATGGGCGGAAGCAGTCCCACTAGCGAAAGTAAAAAGCTCCAGGGTGGTCAGCTTTATCAAACACCATGTCATTTACCGTTTCGGAGTACCCAGGCGAATCATTCATGACAATGGTCCCCAGTTCATCAGCCACATTTTCAGCAGGTTCTGTGACAAGAATCGCATTCAAAACGTGGCCTCAACCGCCTATAATTCGGCAGCAAACGGATTGGCCGAGGCGTTCAACAAAACTATCTTCAGGCTACTCAAAAAGGTCGTGTCATCCAACAAACGCGACTGGGACGAAAAGCTCGATGAATGTCTTTGGGCCTACCGCACAACGGTACGGACCCCAACAGGCAACACACCATTCTCCCTGGTCTACGGGAGCGAAGCAGTACTGCCTCTCGAGATCCAGATCCCCTCACTCCGAGTAGCGATCACAAACAAACTCACAGAAGAAGACAATCAACGTCGTCGTCTGCGGGAACTGGAGGCACTTGACGAAAAGCGTCTCCTAGCTCAACAACGCATCGAACTTTACCAAGCCCGTATATCACAGGCTTTCAACAAGAAGGTCAAGCAAAGAACTTTCCAAGTTGGCGACCTGGTTTTAGCAGTCAGAAGGCCAATGGTGTTAACTCACAAGACACAGGGAAGTTCGAGCCCAAATGGGAAGGACCCTTCATCATTGAGACGGTATACTCAAACGGTGCTTACCGCCTCGCCAAACCCAATGGGGACTTGTTCATGATGCCCATCAACGGCAAGTTCCTAAAGAAGTACTATTCTTAACATCCTCCAAGACATGTATTTCCCCAAACAATCTTTTTTCACAAAATCAAACGCTTCCGGAACCCAGCTGTTCCGTGGCATCCTTCCGTAGAAAGATAACCACGTCCACATTACCTCTGAGTTATCTCTCTACATCCTACAAAGCGGAACCTTACATTTCGTGAGCTTACGCTATCCTTCATGTTTACCACGTCCACATTACCTCTGAGTAAACATCCCGTACAAACAACTCCTGTGTTGTCGTACATTGATCGCAGAACTTCCACGTCCACATTACCTCTGAGTTGTTCAGCGTATCCCCCAGGATCATTCCTACCACGTCCATAAATACCTCTGAGTAGGAAGATTCTATCATTTGAACCTAATGATTGCCATGTCCACATTACCTCTGAGCAAACATGTTGGTTCCTTCAAACTTATTATCTGTACCTAAAAACCAAGGTGCGCAAAAGATAATAGGTCCACATAAATCATCAAGTTCATGAGATCAAAAATGAACACATCACAAAAAAAAAAGATAGTGTATTTCTTTATTTTTCAAAAAAAAGGGAGTACAGAAATACGCTATTTCCCCAGCAAGAGTTGCAAAAACACATAAAAAAGAGAAACTACAGTCCCCGATCCTCTCCAGGGTGGGATGAGAGCTCTCTGACTCGACGTCTCAGGTCGGCAGTGCGAGTTTCCACAGTCGCCTGGACTCGGAGCTCGGCTTCTTGACGCATTAATCCGACAGCCTCAGCGGAAGTTTTACTCTCATACTTCTCATCAAGCTGTCGACGCTGCTGAGCCAAAGCAAGGGTCCGCTGAGTAAGAGTCGCTTCCTCCTGCTTGAATGCCACGTGTTCAGCCAGGACACGATCAGCTTCTAGTTGAAGTTGGGCCCGCTGGTCTTCAAGATGGCGCATCTGAGCATCAACCTCTGCGATGTTAGCGTCCACCGCAGCCCGCTTCTCCGTTGTCTTCTCCATAGATTGAGACAACTGCTCCGCCGCAGCCTCAGTCCCAGCCACTTCATGCTCCCAACTGCTCACATCGGCTCGATGGGAAGCCTCGATTTCAGCCATCAACTTCCCTATCTCTGCATCTATCAAGACAGAGAGGTCATTTCGTTGGATGCGCTGCAGTTCCGCGAGCCGCTCGTCCAGCTCAATCACCGAAACCTCCAGAATTTTGGCCATATGGTCATGGCCTTGGTGAACGCGGATCAGCTCGATACAAGGCATTGCCAAAGCTTTTGCTGTCGCAAAGCTCCCCTTGGCATCCATCACTGCAGATACACCTTTCTCCAGCATTTTGTACACTCCCTCGACGAGGAACTTCACATACTCGTCGGCATCCGCCAGCACCTGCGGCGTCATAGCAGGACTTGGGGGAGCTACTATAGTTTGCGGACCGGAGGAAGATCCGCCAACCTCGATCTGAGAGGTTTGAACCTCGGCAGCAATAGGCTCTTCATCAACAGGGGCCAGACTGCTAGCCCGAGGAGCCGAAGGAACAGAAGGAGCCGGTACATGCGTCGTGATAGTACCCCAAGTGGAAGGAGCAACAGAGGGTTCCACACCCTTACCCTTCTCAAGCCCGGAGAAATCACCGACGTCAACGGCCACCTCTTCTACCCCCGACGTTCTATCAGCATCAGCTACCTCCCCCGGCAAAACGGGGAGATCAACATTTATCTCCTGGCCAGCCCCAGGAGACAAGACCGACAGAAGGGTCTCATTCTTCTCAAGTCCCTCTACAGGGACAGAATCTGTCGCTACCGCCTGATCGGTAGCCATCTCTATGCACATGGTTGAAGCCAAGGAAGGATTTGGCAATGATTCAGCCGACCTCCCTTCATCATGACAAGGAGGGGAATCAACCCTCTCCTCTATCCTCACTGCTTCTGCTGCCCCCGCAACAGACTCCTGCAGCTCCGGAGCGATGTCATCGGAAGATGACGAACTCCATTCCTCTTCATCACCAGGAAGCTGCGCACTTGCTGAACCTTCGATATGTGAAGCCTCCGCTGTGGCCTTCGTCACCTCGGAAGCTGCTGCACCCTCAGGTTCCCTCCTGCCATAACCCGGGGATACCGGAACCTCTACGATGATAGTATCCTCCGGATCTTCCTTCATGAGAGACATCATTGTCGGCGGGATACGCACTCCAGACGAGCTCGCCATCTCCTCTCGCCTACTCCCACCCGACTTTGGGGTACGAGGTTTTCTTTTTAGCGGCTCCTACAAAAGAAGATGGGGCCTCATAAGTGGCGGAACCAAAATCAGATTTAGTAGGATGTCCTTACCTCTTCGGACGCCGAATCCGATGACACCGTCGGTAACGATGCCTTCTTCTGCTTCTTCGACACAAGAGATTCAGTCCCTGTATCTGCACATCGTTTCGATCGATCGCCCGAGGGTTCTGCTTGTGATGCGGAGGGGGCACTCCGTTGACCCACCCCTGACGGACGATGCGGCCGGGCCTTCACTGGCGTATCCCCAGTCGCTGCTAACTGGGTGCCTGCGATAAGGCTGGTCTCCCTGTCATATCCGGAGGGCGGGGCAGCCATAACACAGTAAAATTTGGCGGCCGAGTAAAGAATGGGCGGCCGCGGATCGGGGACGGGCAACGTAAAACGAGCTCCGGTACATCCGGCATTATAGTAATGCCAAGCTCGTGCACCATCCAACATACCCCAGGGTAATACTGGGGTTATCCAACATCATCTGAGCATAACCAAATTGCCGCGCAAAGCGGCTCGGCAAGTACGGTTCCAGGTAGCACTGATTCCTGTTCCGGTACACCAGATGGGACGGTCGGATACTTTGCAACCAGCGGAATCCCCATTGAGGCAGAGTGGTGGTACCTTCGCCCAGGTCCCTTAAATCCTCGTTGGCCTCAAAACCCAAATAGATGGGACCAACTTTGGTGATCTCCCAACCCTGAAGACGGGATAAAACCTTTCTACAAACCGGGACACCAGCATGCGACCAGCTCCTCCGATGGAAACGACGAAGGAATGCATCTCCAGCCTTATGATCTCCTTCCGAGCCTGGGCTCATCACACTGGGATGATGCAGAATCAGCCATCCCATCAAATAGTGAAACGGCAGTTCGACGCGCGGGAAGTTATTTTTTCTGCCTCTATCATGAATCACATTTCTAGCAAACTCTCGCAAACCTCACTGCAGGTTACATACCATTGCGGGGAGGAGAGCCAAGCGCCGGCCGAAGACCAATTTTACGGCTGGCAGGATTAAGTTTCGAGTCACCCTCTCGACGGCACCGGATCCACCTGCGAACACGCAATCCCGGAGCCATATCATCAGATAGGCGACCAAAACCGCCTTGGATGACATTGGATAAGCAAGGTGCCAGAAGCAGCTGTAGGAGCGTGCATCTGACTGCTGGTCTTCATTTCCTCGGGGATTCTTCTCCCCTAACGTGCTCATTTCGGACAGCACCTCGCTACGAGAGAGCGCCGGCGGAGTAGAAAACTTCGAAGAATCCTCTTTGTCTTGTCTAAAGACATAATCTCTCCAAGCGGTCACATGGGGCTGCGACCCGCTTTTATCCCTTCTCTGCACATAGTAATGATGACTCGCCACTTCCTTGAAGACGGCCGTCATCTCATCAGCTCTGTCCCCCAGGACCTGAAGTTCCTCATTGGTTGGAAAGTACTCTTCATAGGGCTTCGACCCCCAAGGGAGTTTAGACACCTCATACATCTCATGAAGTGCGAGCCCTAACTCCCCTACCGGAGTAA
The DNA here is from genome assembly GCA_029216955.1 of Iris pallida. Lineage (NCBI taxonomy): Eukaryota > Viridiplantae > Streptophyta > Magnoliopsida > Asparagales > Iridaceae > Iris > Iris pallida. Next base: position 7,792,624 of record JANAVB010027799.1, on the reverse strand, counting down.
AGAAGGTCCCGGTATGGATATCAAACATCTCCAGGAGTGCGAGGAACATGTGCCTATTAAGGTCAACACCCGCCTGGGTAGCACGGATCGCGGCAGTCAACCCGATCTCACGGAGCTCAGTCCGAAATCGCGACAAGATCCAGAGCGTCAGTTTATCCCATTTGGAGACGTAATGGCACCAACCCTCCACCCGAAACTCTCCTGTCGGGTAGGAGCGTTCCATCAAAAACATACGATGTGTAAAAGTCGAAGCACTATAAGCAAGCGTATCAATGGGTACATCACTGTAGAGGCTCCCAGGACGTAAAGTCCGCCAAGTGTAAGAAGACCCAGACCGTACAACGGTCAAAGCATCCCTTTGGTCGGAAGTAGAATCAATTTGGATGACACCAGTCACCGCTCCCCCCTGAGAAGGGGTAAGCTCCCAAGACATCCTCCTCTGGGAAACAAGGCGACAGAAGGACGTCAAAGGCCACTGACGTTCAAGTTGCTTAACAGTCATATGCACTCCATTCGCAGTAAAGAACCAGTCCTCCTTGACCTTCAGCACTGACGAGTCAGTAGAAGTGAGACGGTCTCCAAACAGGAACTCAGGCTTCAGGAAGGTCACTTTATCAGATGTGGAAGATTTAATGACTCCACGCTCCATCGTCCGTTTGAGGAACCAATACTGCTGTTCACGGATTAGGGTCATTCTCTCAGGAGGCTGATCCAGCATAAGAGCATCTTGAGCAGGGTTTATCACTTCCTCGTTATGCTCTACTCCCATTTGGTTGAAGGCAGCCTCCAAGAAAACTTCACTCAAAAGCGGGATTGCCATCGACACTAGCAAAAAATCAGAAAAAGTCAGAAGAGAACACACAATGTGTCTAAAGGAGAAAACTGCGGCGCATCATTAGGGATTGAATCCATGCGCGTCAGCAGTATAGCCTCGGCGCATCATCAGGGTTTGAACCCATGCGCGTCAGCAGTATAGCCTCGGCGCATCACCAGGGTTTAAACCCATGCGCGTCGGCGGGCAAAGACCGCGGCACATCATTAAAGACTCAAGGCCTATGTGCGTTGGCGTACGGACAATGAGACTTACCAACCACCTCCGGCCGAACTTCGACAGGCCGACGGGGAACGACAGCCGCCGTAACTTCCGTGGACTCCTTCGCTTTCTCCTTCCCCTTGCCGGCAGCACCGCGAGGAGTCTTGGGAGCCATTCTCTCGAGGAAGGAGAAGTTAGGGTTTTGAAGAAGAAACTCTAAAGAAGCAGAGGCACAGAGAAGAAGAACCCTTTCTCTCTCCAACTCTTACCTGTTTATAGGGCTTGGTCGCACGCGTGAACAGATGACGTGTGATCTCAGCCGTCGCCTCGGGTTCTGTGCAAGGATAGCAGCAAATAAAACCAAAAGATCATCATTAATCTTTTCGGTTACCGAGGCACCATCATTATTAACTGAGAAGAGCATGCGCCCGAACAGGCATGCGCCCAGAAATCATGCGCCCTGAACTCTATGCTTCTTATTCAAAGTATTCCAAAACTTATTCAAAAGTTTTGAAAACTTTGAAGGGGGTCTTGTAGAAGCATGGAATTTCACAACCAGAAAGCCCATGCGCCAGACACTACATGCGCTAGAACTCAGACGAAGAACTTCACAGCAAAGTCAATAAGTATAGACATTTGAAGAAGGACTTTTCATTTTATATATAAAAGTCTATTACATGTCTAGAAAAGGTTGTACAAAGGAGAATTTCTACAAAGGAAAGATCCTAAGTCTACAGCCAGCGGCCACCATGCGCCTTCAGATAAGCGCAGCGGCCACCATGCGTCTCCAGATAGGCGCAGCATCACCATGCGCCACCAGTGAGGCGCAGCAGATACTATGCGCCTCCATCCAGGCGCATCCCGCCATCTCTTCAGCAGCTCAGTTATGTGCATCCAGCCCAGCTATGTGCATCCCTTCAGCCAAATTCTACCAGCCAGGCTCACCTGGCCGAGCAGAGCCCAGTTATGCGCCGCTCTTCCAGCCAGGATCACCGGATAAGTGCTTCCACAAAGCATTTAACCCTCTGGCTGGAACCAAGGAAGAGAAGAGCACCGCAAATGCTGTGGCCAGGGGAGGCTTCGAAAGAGCCTCCAAAGGCGAAGGAAGACCGTGATCGAAACCGCGGCTAAAGGAGCAGCTTTCAACACAACCAAAGTGGGCAAACCCCACTTTGAAGGAAGATAGAGCCTAGCACCGCCATTCCGATCTACGGCTCTTCCGGAATAACGGAGACAAGGCCCGAGCATCCCTATCTTTGGATGCAACAGGCACCTTCCGTCTGCCTCGGAAGCCCTCGACTCCGTCTTTTGGATGTAACAGTCACCTTCAAGAGCATCGAAGACAACACAGCGTCTCATCTTCACCCTCGGGAGCACTTCGTCAATAGAATGCACCCGCATGTTCAAGTTCATGTTGGAAGTACGTGAGGGAATGAGAAGCAAATCTTCTCTCCATGCCACTATTTATAGGCCGGGCAGATCAAACCCACGCGCCAAGTGGATGGCCCTCCGAATTCCGTGCAATGAATTTACATTAAATGGATGCACCCGGATATACGGGTACGAATACGTGGGCCACGCCCAGCCTACGCCGCGGTATCGGCGGTAGAACGCTGTCAAGTATACTATACTAACTACAACATCTAAGAATCCATAACTAGAAATGTACTCATGTCACATCACGAAAACTAAGGAAGATAAGACAAGAAATAATAACAATATCACTAGAACAACTAGAATCTACTATGATCATAAGACAGGAAAATAAAGAAGGAACAACAGGACTAACTAAGGATAACTACCAGGCAACTCATAGAGAAGAATAGTGGGAACCACCTCAGTTAGCATCAACATCTGTAATATTTTCATAACGTATCCAGTCAGGAGCGGAACGAGTACATTTATCTCATAACAGATCTCAAGATAGAATAAAAGCTATAAGAATGTAAATAGAGCATATACAATAAAATCATGGAGTGTACATGTATGTATCATGGCATGGTAAGCTGTAGAGCTAGAGCTATAACAAGAAAGTAGAACTGAATCATGGCATGTACACAAATCAAGGTAAGCTATATATCCAATGTGTGTGAGTAACAGTTTCAACTTGTGATCGGCTTGGGTAACTGTCAAGAATCGGCCTGGCAAGTCATAAGTGCGGTATATGACTCACACTGTTCAAGAATACAATGGGATATGATCACAGGCATACGCTACTAATCCCCCTACCCCAACTGGTAGAATGGATCCAAACAGGACACGTCACTGCACGGGATTCTAATGAGAAGGTCGCGAACCTGCTCTAGAATCAGTGACCACATATTGAGCAAGAGCTACAAGGGTGCTTGCACAATATATCCCAACCTAAGAAGGAGAAACATCTCTCGTCGGGATCCAAGAATACCAATCCGTGAGAACCATGTGTCAGGAATAAGCATATCAACACTAAGTACATGAATCATAACAGTTATCATAAATTGGGAATAAGTTATCAGAGAATGTACTCGCCTGGGGTCCTGCTGTCAATATGAATCAGGGTTCAGAGTAAAGCCACAGACCTAAAGATGAAATAATGCAAGAGCTGATCAGGGTCAAAAGATATACTAACATCTAGGTCAAACTAAGACAAACTGGGTCAAAGTTGACGTACAGTTGACTTTGGTCAACTGGTCAACTCTGGTCAATACTAGGTCAACTCTAGGTCAAACTTGACTAACGTTGACTAACAGTTGACTTTGGGTCAACTGGTCAACTTCGGTCCAGTTCTAGTAAATTTTAGGCTACGGTTGACTTCCGGTTGACTTTGGTCAAAATAGTCAACTGTGGTCAACCAGGGTCAAAACTAGTCTAACCTAGGTCAAATGTTGACTCTACTTCGACGTCTAGTCAAAATAGTCAACCATGGTCAAGCTAGTCTCTATAAACATCTACAAGGTCAACTTATGAATTTCAATGATTTAGAAATCACTGAAATCGACGGGTCTCTAAAACAACCCAAAGGAAAAAAAATATTATAATAATAGGATGACACAAAAAGAGAAAAAATCTACAAATGTTATCGGATGATAAAACTAACATCACCGACGTGTCCAGAATGGTCAAATCAGCTAGGATAGCCTGTCCAAAAGTCCAATTTGGACACAGGGGCAAAACGGTAATTTTGGACCAAAATGATGTCCGCCGTTGGACACACTTTGCACCGAAAAAAATGTGCCAAAATAAAAGTGCACAAAACCTAACAAATTATATGTCCACGAATCCAGAATGACGATACGAACCCAACGGTATATCCAGAATTGGATTCCGTTGACCCGATCTCAAATTGGTCCGTTGACCCGGACATTGGAAACCGATTTGCACGGAAAAGTGTGTCGGAGCCAATGTCCTCAAAACTCAGCAAATTATATGTCAACGAGTCCAGAATGACGATACGAACTCAACGGTATATCCGGAATTGGATTCCGATGAGCCGATCTCAAATTGACCCGTTGGCCCGGATAATGGTATCCGACTTGCACCGAAATGCGTGCCGGAACCAATGTCCACTAAAACCTAGCAAATTATATGTCAACGAGTCCAGAATGACGATACGAATCAACGGTATATCCGAAATTGAATTCCGATGAGCCGGCGTCAAAAAGTCCCGTTGACTCAGAAAGTGGGACCCGCTTTGCACCGAAATGCGTGCCAGGGCCCACGTTCTCCAAATCAGGCAAACTTTATATGAAAACATGCCAGAACGATGCCACGAGTCTACTGGTGGTGTCAGAATTTGAATCCGGGGTCCCGGGTTCAAAAATAGAATTTTACAAGTACAACACTAAGAATTTGAACGGCCAACTTTGGCGTCGAATTCGACCAACCTAACAAGCTCAAACTGAAATGAAATCTAAAGGGGGCAGGAAGAGGGTTATACCAGCTATGCACCGGAACTGGTGGCGCACAAAACGGAGCTGCGACGACGAAGATACGAACCCGCGAAGTTGGCATCGTAAAACTGTCCAAAAATAGTTCAATTTAAAACGTCAACTTGGTGGCCGGTTTTGATGTATCAAACGACGAAATTAACGGGTGAAATTTGAGAGGGATGAAGGGGTATATACCGAGATTGAGACGGAGCAAAGAAATCGCCAATCCAACGGTCAGATTGTCCAGAAAATCGGCACGAAGTTGCTGTCCCGAAACGTCGAAATCTGAAATTCGTCCGCGCGCGCGTCGACGGGATTCCGAGCAAAACGCTGAAATCGCCTAGACGGCGCGTCCCGGAGGACGTTGGCCGCCACGGGGTGGTGCGGGGGTGTGCGCCCGACCATGGGGGGTGCTCGCCGACGACGGCGACGGCCGGGGTGGCGCGCGGCCGGCCGGTGCGCGCGCGCGCATGCTGCTACTGCCAGTGCTGCAGTGAGCTGCTGCTGCTGCTGCTGCTGCGTTGGCCGCGCAGGGGCGCGGCGGCGGCGAGCGGCGCAGGCACGACGGCGGCACGACGGGGGTGGTGGAGGTGAGCATGGTGTGGGTGTTGGTGATGATGATGTGGTGATGGTGGGGATGATGATAATGAAGAAGGAGAAGAAGAAGAAAATGATGGTGATGGTGGTGTTGAGTAGGAGGAGGAGGAAGGAGCTCGGGAAGCTTGCTGCCATGGGGAGAGGTGGTCGGCCATGGGTCGGCCAAGCATGGCTGGTGGTTGGGGAAATGAGTGTTGGAGAGAGAGAGATGGAAAAATTGTGTATGTGTGTGTATATTAATATATATAAAGAGAGTGGGAGAGAGAGATATTTAGAGGAGAGAGAATGTAGAGAGAGGGGGAGAGTGTTGCTCGTACAGGTAGGGGGGGATGTTGTGTGTGATCAAGTAGAGAGAGAGAGAGAGGGATATTATTAGAGAGAGAGACATTAAAATATATATATATATATATATATATATATATATATATATATATATATATATATATATATATATATATATATATGTATATATATATAAGAGAAAGAAAAGGTAGATATTTGTAGAGATATTTTGAGTAGGAGAAAAATGGGAAATATCAGTGGGGTGTATGGGCAGTCAAGATGGAGGACAACATGGAGCTGGGGTTGGGTTCAGTAGAGCCGGGCTCGGCCAAAATGGACAGGGTGGAATAATAAAATTAAAATGTGTATTTATAATCATGGGCAAATAAATAACATGCGGGGACTCAAATAAATGGGACACCTGTGTCAGGCGGGTAGTAGGCTTCATGTGGGCCATGTTCCCATTTGGGGTCGACTAGGTTGGATCGATGTCGGGTCCTGAAATTAAATTGGAATTTAAATCAATTTTTATGGCAGATAATTAATTGGCCTAAATTGAACCGAAAGTTGTACGAAGGAAATGGAGCACAAAATGGAGTGTCTGAGTGGGACACGAAGGTCAGGGGTGAAGAGCGTTTCGAGTAGATCAGGCATGACAAGTTGGTTTCGAGAAAATGACAGGTTTGGTGCTCCTAAATTAAAAGTCACGGTAACGCGCAAACGAAGATCAAAAATAAAAGTGGGAATTCAATTTAATAATTAGATGGTCTAATATTGACCCGAACTTGCGCGAAGCAAAAAGGATACAAGGGAACAAGTTCAAGTGGGACAGGACATATCAAAATGAAGATAATCTCGTCTACTACAAACTCCAAGAAGGAAGTTTCCAGAGACTGGCATCCCTGATGCTCTAGAATTCCAAGTCACGGTAAAGAGTATTAAATCAAATAATAATATTCTAATTAATTGATTATTAAAATTAAAAAAAATCAGCCCTAAATTCAGGGGCTTACAGTGACTTCGAACTGCTAAAACATATGTCGCTCCACAAAGCTTTGGCAAACCATCCGTCACCAAAATCGGATCCGTATAGCAACTCCCACTGGAGACCGACCACCTGTCATGTGACCGATAGACTAACCCTTAATCTTTGACTCACCTCCATTTGTCGTTTTGCCTCGACGAACCAAATCCTCCGTAACCCTCAAAACTTCTCGAAGACCCTTCTCAACAAGTTTTCGACGATCCAACTCCTGTCGAACACCCTTCGAACCTCTATCCGGTGTGTGTGGACTGCCTGCATAACTCAGCGGCTTCAGCATGTAGATGTAACAACACAAATCTCCTCGAGCCAGCCGTTGGAAATTCTTCGCAAGTATCCAATCTTTGTCCCCAAACAAACTACAAGAGCCATCATCTGCTATCCTTCCTACAGAAACCAAGTTGTAGCACAAACTCGGTACATGACACACACACCCTTGAGAATGAGCTTCTCATTAAATTTTGTCGTCAAGTGCACATCACCGATGCCTATGCAGTCGTCTCCTTGTCGTCCATCTTCACACGTCCAAACTTGTTGCCGCGGTATGACGTTAATATCCTTTTCTATGGAGTGGCGAGATATGATGCCCCCATGTCCATAATCCGGTCGTCGTCATGACACAAACCACAAGGTTCTCTGCGTCAGTCACTGCGATGATTATATCTTCCATTGATGTGAGATCCTCATAATCGTCCTTTCCTTTCGCCTTCTCAGCTTTGAACTTCATGTATTTTCTTTTAATATGACCCCATTCGCTAGAGTTATAGAAGTCCTCCTTACAGTCCACAGTCGCAAGATTCCAATAACTCTCTCGTGTCCTCGCATGTGACTTGAGCCTTTCCTTCGCGTAGGAAGCCACCAAAGCGGACTCATTTGACAATTCAACTTGCTTGCGTCGAATCTCCTCATTCAACAAGCCACTTTTGACTGTGTCCATCGTGACAACTCCATTCGATGCGGAGTTGCTCACCGACACCACAAACGTTTCCCAGCTTTTCGGCAAAGAACTCAAAAGTAGTAGGGCCTGACCTCATTATCAAACATCATCTTCACATCACAGACATCTGATTGATAATACCCTAAACCTCGTTCAGATGTTGTGCCACCGAGGCACCCTCTGTGTACTTCGAGTTGGCGAATAAGAAACGCCTTGTTGCAAGCCGCCTTCCTTTCGTACAGCGAATACAGCTTCTCTCATAATATTTTTGTTGAACTCTCCATGGACACATGGTGAAACACCAAATCGTTCAACCATTTGCGGATAAATCCAACAGCCTTTGGATCCAATCGTTTTCATTCTTCAGCAGCTTTGTCCGATGACTTTGTGATGTCGTCCTCCAATGGACCATGCAAGTTCTTCCACCAGAATAGATTTTCCATCACTGGCTTCCAAATCATCAGTTTCTTCATGTGAGGGTGATCTTACGAGTGTTCATCTGCTCCACAGACATGGTTGCCAGAACCTCAAAAGCTCTCTGATACTAGATGTTGGAAATCGGACACGCCCTCCTGCGCTCCGATACCATGTCTAAAATGTTGCTGCAACAAAAACTTAGGCCAACCCACCTAAGATAACCAACCCCCGTCTAGCGGACACCAAGCACGGATAAAGACAAGTATATGACGGTGATTATGTCACCTAAACAAATCACAATCTATATAACTAAGATGAAATTATAAGATTCACAAAAACAGTGTTGAACCCTTAATAGGTTCAACCCGCTCACCACACTCAAGAAAAAGAAAAAAAAAGAGTTTAAAATTAAAATCACTCATCAACTTGTAGCAATCTCCCTAACTTAAGTTGACGACTCGATTAGATCTCTTCTTCCTTCTGCCTTGGATGACAAAGTCCTAAGAGCAAAGCACGGACTTTCTCTTAGATTTTCTGCAGACGAGCGCCCCGAATCTCCACCCTGTGTTATATCTTTGTGCCTCCATCCTCACCTTATGTAAATAGTATGAGAAACCTAATTTTAGGGTTAGAAAATCCTAAAAGTAGCCCACCATCAAATCTGGCCATCCACCAACAATCAACGGTGTAGATTATATCTCATCACCAATTGTAGACGTCCAAATATGGTCAAATTAAATATTTGATACAAATTTGTAAAGGAAAAATTTATGAAATGCCCAAAAATTGCAAAAGTTTTATGAAAAGCCCACCGCAAAATAATATTTCATCGCGTGCCCAGAATTAGCGAAAAATATATAAACGGGGTTCTGAATGACCTTTTTGCCCTTCTAATTTATTGAAAACACCCTTGAACCCTACTGTTCAAAAATAACATTTCGATACTTCCTCTTCTTCCATACGTATCTCAGTTTCGAATCTAGGTTTTCTCCTCCAAAATTTTCAAACCTTACATCAAAAACTCGTCAAAAAATTTTGGAAAGACGGACAAACGATAAAACTGTTAAAACGGAGGTCCAAACATTATTTTTTTTGCGATTCTAAAATTTCGGAAGGCCGACTTACAAAAAAAATTGTTATCGGCTCCTCGAAAATACGCTCCTTTTGCGATAAATCGGACCTCGTTTCGACCTCCCAGTCAAAAGTTATGGCCCTTCAAAGTTTCAACTGGCCATAAAATGCAGGAGAATGGCCATTCTCCGTGCTAAAACCACGAAGAATGTCCATCCTCCGTGCTAAAACCACAGAGAATGGTCATTCTCCTTGTTAAATTGACAACGAATAACCATTCTCCATATTAGATTGACGGAAAATGGCCATTCTTTGTCAATTTAACAAGGAGAATGGTTATTCTCCGTGGTTTTAGCACGGAGAATGACCATTCTCCGTGCTAAAACCACGGAGAATAATCATTCTCCTTGTGAAATTGACAAAGAATAGTCATTCTCCGTCATTTTATCACGAAGCCATTCTCCGTCATTTTAACCCGAAGAATGGTCATTCTCCGTAGTTTTAACACGGAGAATGACCATTCTCCGTCATTTTAACACGGAGAATGGCTATTGTCCGTCATTTTGACACGAAGAATGGTCATTCTCCATCATTTTGACATGGATAAGGCCATTTCCGTGGTTTTAGCACGAAAAATGGTCATTCTCCGTAATTTTAACACGGAGAATGGTCATTCTCCGTCATTTTAACACGGAGAATGGTCATTATCCGTGTTAAAATTACGGAGAATGATGGAGAACGGTCGACAGAAACCTAAAACCTTTTTTTTTTTGTGGAAAAAATTTGTCAAGAGCAAAAATTCAAAAGTTTTCGTTCTTCTTTCAAAATGATGCTAACTCTTATGGAAAAGAAGAAGAAGAATATCTTCTCTCCACAATTGACCTAATCGCTGAAAAACTTTAAATCTCATCAGGATGATGATGATGATGATGAGCGATGATCGAAGTTCGACTGAAGAAATGCACAGTGAACTACGAATGATCTTTGCGATCTCTGCTGAAAATGAGAGCAATGAAATTCAGATCTTTCGTGAAGAAGAAGAAGAATCCAAATCTGAGTTATGGTATTATAAAGATGGCAATTTTGTAAATAGAGAGCATCTAAAGAGAATCTTGTAATATTTAACGTGAAAATATATAATTCTGGGCATTTCATAAAACCCATCCAGCGGGTGGGTTTTTCATACAAACCAACCCCGAAATTGGATTTCTCAGCAATTTTCATATTTGTAAATCTAATCAAATCAGATATTTAATGTAGACTTTCAAATCATATCAAATCAAATCTGTTACCATATTGGGCTTCAAACTTTGCTCTTAACAAATCTAGACTGGACTCTAACATGTTAGTGCTCCTGTACACCATTTGGACACGACACATATACTATAAAACACGTGTGACACTGCAAGATTGATATTTTTGTCAGTAGAAGAAAACGGTACTAGCCGAAGTTATCTGTGTAACGACTTTTGTCGTGCTCTAATTCTCACACTCCAGAATTCTTCCCCAGTAAGTAACCATGTATGTTCACGTTGGCGAAGCCGAGACAACGTCATGAGCAATCTGTCATTTACGTCCCTATCTACTATCTAGCATATGTTATTAGGTCTCTTCATTTTTTCGAAGTTACATCAGTAATCAAAACAATACTTATCACTAGTTCAGACTATATTTTCTATTTCGAGAGAAACCACAACCATTATTCCTATATACATTCTAAATAACCATAAATACATATATATTAAAAAAAAGGAGAGAAATTTTGAGTAGTATCTCACTTTTTTACCACTATTCAAGGTACACTCTTCCGAATTACTAAGAAATCCTTCACTCTTGACGAAAACCGTCAATGGCATTTGACCAGCAATTCACGACCAAAATCTCTCTCCCCTCATATTCTTCCCTTCCCCACCCCTATGCTGCCCCCTCCCTGCTATAAGCCCCCCTTTTGTCCCCCTCCATGTTGTCTTTCTCTCTTCACTCTTTTCTCTTTGGACCCCCAACTCCCCCCACCCGACCCCACCCCCTCTTTTTCCGGTGCCGACAGTCGGAGGGGGGCGCGCAAAGCAGCGGTAGCAGCCCCGATGGAAAGGGGGGCGCGCGCTGGGAAGAGGGATTAGGCGAGGGAAAGCTGGATGGAGGGTCAAAGGATTTGACTGTTAATTATTGACGATTTCTGTCAAAAGTGAAAATTTTCTATATACAAATTCAATAGCTCTACGTTCGCTATCCGATCATAATTTTCATACCGTAAGTCCTTCTCATAAAAAGCTAAAAGATGGTTTACGGTCATTCAACCTTGACTGACATGGCAAAATACCAAGACATTTTCTGGACTTCTATTTTGGACCTCCATAATTTTGAGTCCCTCTATTTCGTGCTGGTGCCGCAACCCGCCTGTGCTGCTTGCAGCTGGTTTAGATAGCCGATGTTCGCTTCAAGAACGTGGGAATAGAAGTTAGAATGTTCTCGGACTATACCAGTAGCAAAATGTTAAAGCAGTCAAGTATTTTGAAGAATTGCTAGCGAATGCTCTGGACAGTTCTTGTTCAACAATTCTTCCCATTTTCTCATAAAAAAAGAAGAAAAGAATTGTGTAACAGATCAAGAGACCTCCACGAATGTGAGCAGGAAGCACTCTGAGTACAAGGATGAGCTTTTGTAACAATCCACTCCGCAGAAAAAACAGCTTACATCTGACCTTGGCCATACGATAGGGGTATCCGACAATCCAACTAGCAAACACTTGGTAATGAACAACTATTTATTTTCTTTCAATCCTCCTACAGAAACATCCTATCCTTGCATAAAAACTCATTGCTATCTGACATTACATCTAGCACGACACTGTAATAGTACATGAGTGGCATTTAAAGGATAATACATGACAAACTGACCAACGAGCACAATTCAGACCATGCTCTGTTTCATTTTCTTCTTCTTCAGGAAATGAACATTGTCGTCGGAAGGACCGTCTGTATATCTCTACCCCCAGCAACACAAGGAAGCGAAAATATCTGGAGGTACCAGCATCAGTTTATGTTTGCATAGGCATAGAATTCCTCTACAGGATGGAGTTTGCAAGTTCTTCGTTGATCTTCACTGGAAGGGGCGGCATCTGCTTCATTACGCCAGGCGAGTCGCTCATACTGCATCACAAGAGAACTCCATTAGCTCATTAGTTAGACGGCATCATAACGGATCAGTTGGATTTGGAAATAGAGTGAAAAAGAAATTTTCCTTCAAAACATTATTTCAAAATACATTACGAATCACCAACATTGCCCCACAACATATGGATGGAGATAATTTGGGGTATTGTTTGCTTAATGAGGTGAAACCAGGGCCAGTAAGTTAGGCTCCTTGCTTCATGGCTGTGTGCATTGCAGTCCCTCCTTGGACCTTGTTTACTTGGCCAAGAAATACAAACCAGACCAGGTTCACATTGATTCAACAACTGATGTTGTGGGGGTCCCCCACGATCAGAAGCAGCAACAAGAAAAAATAATTAACTATCAGTGAAAGTTTTATACCTCTACGAAGATCAAGACATTTCTATGACTCCACTAAATTATCAAAAATTACCTAAAGATGACAACCTAACCTACAAAAAAAAAAGTAACTAAATTCTCTACTTTACTATTCAAATGAGTGGAACCCATGTATAGCACCTAAACCCCATTGGCGAAAGAAATGTAATACTAAAATGTCACTAAACTGCCATATCCTGATGATTTGTACAATAGCAAGCATTTGATGCTGCTCTCCTTGGAACTGGGTTGACAACTGGTCAACTACTAGTCGCCTACCTACATCACCTGCCCTTGTTAACGTCTGGCTCTGCCAGGCTTGTTAAACGCAGACGCCTAGGTGCTTGAGAGGGACTGGAACCTACGCAACCAGCAGTTAATTAGGGCCTGGCATGTTTGGCAAATGGAAAGTTGGGTGGGAACTAAGAAAATGGTAGCTAGAAAGTATAGCCAGTTTTCATTTAATAGTATATTTGGTAGATGAAAACTAGGTCAAGAAACTTGTAGGACTCACCAAGAGACTTGAAACTAGTACTTATTCCAGTTTCCATCCAAAAAGGCAGAACATAATGAAAACCAAACACCCATCTTCTAACCCTCCATGTTAACTATTTTTTATTTTTATCAGTCATCAATGGCTACTAGTTTCTATCTTCTAGTTTCTAGCAAACAAACAACTATTATAATCAGAAACTTCGTTTTTTTAGGTTTTCTATAGTTTCTAGAAACCAATGAAAACTAAGTTTCTTAGTTTCAAAAAGTTTTCATTTGCCAAACAAGCCCTTTGGCGGCCAGTTAGTTAGACATCAGTTAGACGGCTACCTAAACACTAGAGGTAGGCGGCTCATACCGCCGCAACCCCTCTTAACCTCGATCACAAACGACCCTATTCTCTAAGGTGTTAACCCATCCAAATAGGAAGCACAGACACTAAAAAATGTGGACCGTGTCGTGTCTGACACGTATTGGACACTCCTCGGACATCCAAAATGCAATAGGACATAACAAAATAGGTGTCTATGTTCATATCAACATCCCTTACCGTATCGTATCCGTGCAAGCCAATAACCCAATATAAGAAACTAAATGGTAGAGGGTAGAGAGCCTAATCAAGTAAGATGCTCTTTTTGTCTCTTTTGTCACCTTAATCTACAACTAAACTATCCACAAGTCTGATGCCACCCGAGTCTCCGTCGTAACAACTATCAATCCCAACTCTCTCTCTCTCTCTCTCTCTCTCTCTCTCTATATATATATATATATATATATATATATTATTTTTTTTCTATATATATATATATATATATATATATATATATATATATATATATATATAGAAAAAAAATAATATATATATATATATATATATATATATATATATATATATATATATATATTTTTTTTTTTTTTCTATATATATATATATATATATATATATATATAGAAAAAAAAAAAAAAAAAATATATATATATATATATATATATATATATATATATAGAAAAAAAATAATATATATATATATATATATATATATTATTTTTTTTCTATATATATATATATATATATATATATATATAGAAAAAAAAAAAATATATATATATATATATATATATATATATATATATATATACAAAAATGGCAAATGATCTCTAGCCGAGTGGTTAAGAGAGATGCATGCGGTCCGAGTGGTCAGGAGTTCGAATTCCAGTGGAAGCGATTCCAGAAACAATTTATCTGGTTCCAAAAAAAAATATATATATATATATACAAAAATGTTCAAAAACCAGTCGTGTGGTTTCATATTCTAGAACCAACCTATGTTACAACCATTGGATTTGGATTGCGACTGAGATTACATTTGTATCTTTTAAGTAGATACTCGCACCTTTTAATCTCAGTCTTGTAATACAAATCCAACAGTTGTAACATTGGTTGGTTCCATAATATGAAACCTCTGGCTGGTGTTAGATTATTATTATTATTATTATTATTATTATTATTATTATTATTATTATTATTATTATTAGAGACTTTTTGACTTACCTCCCATTTGATTTACCATATTTCAGGGTGCACTCTACAGTTTTGCAAAAATATACAGTGCCCTCCACTTTAGACGGAATTCGTCAAAAAAAAATGTTACCAAAATGCCCCTCCCTTCCTCTATCCTCTCCCTACCCACCCCATCCCCTCTCCATCAACCACCCCCCTTCCCGCCCCCCTTCCCGCCGACGCTCCCCCCTCTCCGCCTCCGCTCCCCCTCCTCCCCGCCACCGCTCCCCCTGTAGTGCTCCGTCCCTACATCGTGTCCCGTTCTCCGTCCACGGGGTGCGCGAGAAAGAAACACTGTCGCTACCGATTCAGTCGGAACCGAAAGATCGGGATCGATTGAAGCGGTCGAACGGGAACGATTGAATTAAGATCCTTTTCTAGTTATGGAAAGGTTTCTTCGAAATCAAGTCTCATATTCAGCGGGTTGCGTCTCGAGGATAGACTCTGCGGCTGAGTCAGGAGAGACCTCCCGTTGCTCTGCTTTTCATGTCGCACTTGCCCTTTGGCTTTGGTTTTTCGTGAATGCGTTTTCGTGAATATTTTCGATAGTTTTCATGGCTTGCGTTTTCGAACTTCACATCTCGTATTGAACTCCTTGAATGGTACAGTGTTCTAATCAGTTGCTTATGCGATTTCAGGTGATCGCGTAGGCGACGTCTAAGCGCGGCCAACCAGCTCCTCACCTCAAGTAAGACTAAGGTGAGTAGCTGACCCTTCTTCCCTCAACCCTTTTTCCAATGTATTGTCGATACCAACATATGTTATGCTAAGCTGTAAATACAACAAAACAAAGGCTTATTCCAATAAACCGTTGCATGACATTTCACGTATACGGACTATAGAACTGCTTATCATAGAACTGTTAATATGCTTGTGTTATAAAATGCTTTCCATCAAACTATGTTAAGCAAAAGAGAATGAACCAATGAACGTGCAGTGCAAAATGACAAGGTGAGATACGTCGAGTTTGGTTAAGTTTACTATGAATCATAGACCATGCTTGAATAACTAATTTAGTTTAGCACAGTCATTGACAACTTGTATACAAGGGCGTTTGTTTCCTCGAACGGTAACCCGGGTCCAGGGGACCGCTTCGGCCTAGGAGGAAACACGGTATAGCCGAGCTGGGTTTAAGCAACGGGTAATTCGGGGACTTGCAACGGAGCTCGCTACTTGCGTTGAAAGGATCCCGTCTAACCAGGTTATGTCTAGGATGGCTAGTTAATGCCAGTGACCACCACATCATACACTTAATATGAATTGATATCAAAATGATAGGGAAAGCATCGGTAAGTTTTATGCACACGGCACGCTCTGCCGTGGGTAAGTTCTAGCGTAATTACCTTGTTTATGTTTCGTCAAACTGCTTGCATGAAACCGACTAGGATGGCTAGAAAGATCATTAAAAATACTGCATGATTCATCTAAATTCTTGAACCAAATGAGAGCATGGAAAATAATTAGCCACTCGCCAGTACACGTTGATTGTACTGATCCTCGCTCTCCACAGGTGCTATAAATCAGGAGGAGCGTGCCGCGTGACTGAAGGCAGCGCTCGTGCATTTTGAAGCTTCGTCCGTGCGTGCGAAGCCTTGAAGAAATCGCTTTTGAAGACTCCGCAACTGTCCAAGCTGAGATGTCTCGACTCTCTCATATCCCAGGTGTTTGTATATTTTGGTTGTATGTAGGGGTGTGATGTATGGAACGGCTATCTCATCGACATTCATTTTGTAATGGAGTCCGTTTGTAGCCCGCGCGGCGCCTTTGTATCAAGTCTGTAATATGATGTTTATTATCAATAAAGCTCAAGTTTCTTCTATATAATGTGTTCAATTTACTCTGTGCACTCTCTTGTTGTTGTGTTTTGGATAACCTTATGACTATACCTTGTGCGATCGCAACTTAGGTTCGCACGACATCACGCCCGGGGGACGACTATCGATTCTACGAAATCGGGACGTGACATAATGGTATCAGAGCACGGCTTTACATCATTTGGCCTCCCGTTTGAGTCTCGAACCTTTGACCTCGTGTCGATGAGATGAGTTGTTCCATACAGTGAGTCCGTAATATTTCATGAGACTAATACGAGTTGTCTTATAATTTCAGAAGTCTGAGAAGCTGCGGACGGGAACGAAGATAGTGCTTTGAGCGGCTCAAGCAGCTCAGGGGCGGGACCCTCAAACGTCCCCATGGAACCCATAGAACGGATGATGCGCATGCTGAAAGCACAACAACGCCAGGCCGAGGCCAATCAGCGCCTGAACGAACAGCATCGACAGCACGTTAAAGACCAACGGAGACAAGCTGAGGCACAACAGACTCAGTTCGAGGCCCGATTCGATCCGCAATTCAAGTTGCAGCAGAAGCAGCTTGATACTCTTCAGCAAATCGTCCAGACAGTTGTGGCCAACGGCAACTCTGCAACGACTCATGCCGTAACCGAGCATGCGGTCCGACCGATCAAAATCGAGCCGGAGATACCCGAGCAACCACCTGCAACACCAAGGAGTTCCAACTTTGAGGTATCAAAATTCACGAAAAATTGACGCACGTCCTTCTGCGGTACTTAAGACCCTTCTTTGGCGATCGATTGGTTGGAGGAGTTGGAAGACCATTTCGAGGTTCTAAACGTGGATGAGTCCAAGAAAGTTACATGTGCTCAGATTCTACTCCGATTGAACGCGCACGACTGGTGGACCGTGCAAAAGCGAACGATCCGACGGGACGACGAGACAGCGACAATCTCTTGGGCCACCTTCCGACAGGCGTTCGAAATCGAGTACCTACCTGCAGCCGTTTGACAAAAAAAGGAGAATGAATTTATGCAGTTGAAGCAAGGGAATATGACGGTGCGGCAGTACGCAGCAGAATTCAATAAACTGGCCAAATTTGCTGGATCATTCTTGCCTACAATGGAGAGTCGCGCTCTGCGGTTCGAAGTGGGTCTGCGGCCCTCTATCGCTGCACATGTGTCAGTTCCGAAATACAAGACAATGGGCGAGTCCGTGAACCACGTTCTCCGCCTTGAACGCCAATATCCCCCAGCTGCTGCGAGCGTTGTGCATACATACAATCACAAACGTCCTAGCCATGCAGGAGGAAACAATGCGACCAAGCGTCCGAACAATAGGCAACAAGGAATATATCAAAGGCGTAACCCATGGCCTCGATGCACCCGATGTCACCGGCTCGGTCACACCATCAACGACTGCCATATACCGAAAGGCGGATGCTGGAACTGTGGTAAAAAGGGCCACATTCATGCTGATTGTTCGACCAGAAGGCCGAACCCAAGGGCGACCCAACATCAACAACATCGTCCAGGGAACCAGAGCCCAGCGCCTCGAACCCAACAACCGGCGCCGCAGAATGGTCAAGACCGTCGTCCCAATGCCCAAGGCCGCGTCTATGCCATGACTCGAGATGAGGCGTTTGCCTCTGATACAGTTGTGACAGGTACACTACTCTTCAATAATAAACCTGCTCGTTTACTGTTTGATTCGGGTGCTATCCATAGTTTTATAGCGGCAGATTTCATTGATGAACACAAATTCCCCATGGCACCGTTAGGCCTTAACCTTAGCGTTAGCACCCTGTCGGACACACAAATCCCTGTAACCACTATCTGTAGAGACGGCTGCATATGTATAGGTGGGAGGAAATTGACTCTATATGCGATAGTTCTGGACCTTAAGGACTACGACATCATTCTGCAGATGGATTGGCACGGCACTTGCTCGGCCACTATTAATTGTGCAGGAAAGAAGGTCACCTTCCGTCTACCGGGGGAGCCTGAATTCTGCTACTCGTGTGGCGAAGCGTCAATAACCTGCATGGTGATCTCGACAATCTCTGCTCGACGGATGCCACATTCCGGATGCGAAGGCTACTTGGCGTCCGTTCGAGACACGCGACAGGATGTAGTGCAAACGCGGATAAAATCGACGTTGTGGCAGAATTTCCAGACGTGTTCCCAGACGAGCTACCCGGCATGCCTCCCGATCGAGAAATTGAGTTCACTATCGACACCTTCCCCAACACTCGACCGATTTCCAAGGCCCCGTACAGAATGGCCCCTACAGAATTAAAAGAACTTAAGTACAATTACAGGAATTACTCGATAAAGGGTTCATTCGTCCTAGCGTCTCGCCATGGGTTGCGCCTGTGCTGTTTGTCAAGAAGAAAGACGGGTCGATGCGGATCTGCATCGACTACCGGGAATTGAATAAAGCTACCATCCAGAACAAATACCCCATGTCCCGCATCGACGATTTGTTTGATCAGCTCCAAGGTGCCACGGTGTTTTCGAAGATTGATCTTCGATCGGGTTATCACCAGCTCAAGGTTAAGCCATAGGACGTGTCGAAGTCTGCCTTCCGCACCCGTACGGCCACTACGAGTTCTTGGTAATGTCATTCGGCGTTGAAAAATGTTCCTGCCGCCTTCATGGATCTAATGAATCGGATGTTCCGTCCGTTCCCCGATAAATTCGTAGTAGTCTTCATAGACGATATCCTCGTCTACTCTAAGGATCGAACGCAACACGCAGAACATCTGCGGCCATAGTCCAGACCCTCCAGATAATCAGTTGTTTGCGAAGAGGAACAAATGTGAGTTCTGGCTTAACAGCATATCTTTTCTTGGGCACATCATCTCCGCTGAAGGCATTTCAGTTGATCCAAAGAAAGTTAAGACAGTTGTTGATTGGAAACGGCCCGCGTCTGTCAGTGATATTCGAAGCTTCCTCGGTTTGGCGGGATACTATAGACGCTTCGTGAAGGACTTCGCGAAGATCGCATCGCCCTTGACTCGCCTCACCCAAAAGGGAGTCGTGTTCGTGTGGTCAGACGACTGTGAAGCTTCATTCCAGGAGCTAAAATAGCGGCTCGTTTCGGCCCCGATACTCGCTCTTCCTGAAGGGACCGAGGGATTTCAAAGCTTCAGCGATGCTTCTGGCCAGAGTTTTTGGGGTGTGTGTTCATGCAGCAGGACAATGTGATATCTTTTGCTTCCAGACAGCTAAAGTCGCATGAGAAAAACTATCCCACTCATGACCTAAAATTAGCGGCAATTGTGTTTGCGTTGAAGTTGTGGCGCTACTATATTTATGGCGTGGCGTACAGGATTTATACGGACCACAAGAGCCTCAAGTATCTCTTCACCCAGAAAGAACTGAATTTGCGGCAGAGGCAATGGTTGGAACTGATTAAAGACTACGACTTGTCGATCGACTATACGCTGGACAAGAAAAATGTTGTGACAGATGCGCTGAGTCGGAAGTACATAGCTTCACTATCCATCAACAGTCGACTGCTGCGTGACTTCGAAGGAATGGGCATAGAACTCCAAGTTCGATTTGTGGACGTGCAGCTGGCGTAACTGCGGCTAGAACCAAGCCTATTAGAAAAGATCAAGTCTACTCATAAGGATGATCCATACCTGGAGAAGATGCGAAAGCTGATATCAATAGGGAAGGCGTCTGACTTTGCAGAGGACGAGTCGGAAACATTGCGAGTGAAGGGCAGGCTATGTGTTACCGGATAACCCAGAACTCAGAAAGGAGATAATATCGGAAGCGCATTATGCAAAATATTCCTTGCATCCTGGCAGCACCAAGACGTATAAGGACCTCCGAATTGCCTTTTGGTGGCACAGCATGAAGAAAGATGTTGCATTCTTCGTGTCACAATGTATAGGCTGTCAGCAGGTAAAAGCTGAGCACCAGCGACCGGACGGGGAGACGCAGAACCTTGACATTCCAGAATGGAAATGGGATCACATCAATATGGACTTTGTTGTGGGCATGACGAAGACGCCGCGGGGGAACGATGTCGTCTGGGTCATCGTCAGTCGATTAACCAAGTCAGCGCACTTCATTACCATTAAAGTCACTTGCAGCGTCGATCGTCTTGCTCAGATCTATCTTGATAAAATAGTACGACTGCACAGAATTCCAGTATCAATTGTCTCAGATCGGGATGGACGATTCGTGTCACGCTTCTGGTGCAGTCTTCGGTCAGCAATGGGGACCAAGTTGAAGTTTAGCTCAGCATATCATCCTCAGACCGATGGCCAAACAGAGCGAGTGAATCAGATTCTCGAAGACATGTTACATCTCTGTGCAATCGACTTGAAGTCAAGCTGGGACGTCCATCTACCGTTGGCTGAATTTGCATATAACAATAGCTATCAGTCCGGCATCTAAATGGCACCGTATGAAGCTTTGTACGACCCGAAGTGCAGATCGCCCATTTGCTGGGATGAAGTTGAGAAACGGCAGATACTCGGCCGAAAACTGGTGGAGCAGACCGTACAAAAAGTTAAGTTGATACGAGAGAGATTGAAGATAGCACAAAGTCGGCAGAAAAGCTACGCCGACACACACCGACGGGCCCTTGAATTCCTGGAGGACGATCACGTGTTTCTGAAAGTCACGCCTATGCGAAGAGTCACGAGATTTGGAGCTAAAGGAAAGTCGAGTCCAAGATTTGTCGGTCCTTTCGAGATATTGAAGCGAGTCGCTCCAGTAGCTTACCAGATTGTATTGCCGCCAGCACTGTCGGATGTGTACAATGTCTTCCACGTCTCTCAGTTGCGGAAGTACGTGCACGATCCGAGCCATGTGGTAAATTTTGGTCAGCTGAATCCGCAGGCGGACTTGTCGTATGTTGAAGAGCCTATGCAAATCTTAGAGCGCAAGGATAAACTCCTTCGAAACCGTGCCATCCCTCTCGTTCGCGTGCTGTGGAAGAACCATGCGGTCGAGGAGTCGACCTAGGAACTTGAGTCTGAGATGAGGAAAAAGTTTTCTTCTCTATTTTTCCTAGCGGTAGGTTCTCTTCTCAAGTTTCGAGGGCGAAACTTTTTCTTAGTTGGTTATGGTGTAGTGCCCCGTCCCTACATCGTGCCCCGTTCTCCGTCCACGGGGTGCGCGAGAAAGGAACACTGTCGCTACCGATTCAGTCGGAACCGATAGACCGGAATCGATTGAAGCGGTCGAACGGAAACGATTGAATTAAGATCTTTTCTCGTAATGGAAAGGCTTCTTCGGAATCAAGTCTCATATTCAGCGGGTTGCGCCTCGAGAATAGACTATGCGGCTGAGTCGGAAGAGACCTCCCGATGCTTTATTTTTCATACCGCACTTGTCCTTTGGCTTTGGTTTTTCGTGAATGCGTTTTCGTGAATGTTTTCAATGGTTTTCATGGCTTGTGTTTTCGAACTTCGCATCTCGTATCGAACTACTTGAATGGCACAATATTCTAATCAGTTGGTTATGCGATTTCAGGTGATCGCGTAGGCGACGTCTAAGCGCGACCAACCAGTTCCTCGCCTCAAGTAAGACTAAGGTGAGTGGCTGACCCTTCTTACCTCGACCCTTTCTCCAATGTATTGTCGATACCAACATATGTTATGCTAAGCTATAAATGCAACAAAACAAAGGCTTATTCCAATAAACCGTTGCACGATATTTCACGTATATGGACTATAGAACTGCTTATCATAGAACTGTTCATATGTTTGTTTATAATATGCTTTCCATCAAACTATGTTAAGCAAAAGAGAATGAACCAACGAACGTGCAGTGCAAAATGACAAGGCGAGATACGCCGAGTTTGGTTAAGTTTACTATAAATCATAGACCATGCTTGAATAACTAGTTTAGTCTAGCACGGTCATGGACAACTTGTATACAAGGACGTTTGTTTCCTCGAACGGTAACCCGGGGCCACGGGACCACTTCGGCCTACGAGGAAACACGGTATAGTCGAGCTGGGTTTAAGCAACGGGTAATTCGAAGACTTGCAATGGATCTCGCTACTTGCGTTGAAAGGACCTCGTCTAACCAGGCTATGTCCAGGATGGCTAGTTAATGCCAGTGACCACCACATCATACACTTAATATGAATTGATATCAAAATGACAGGGAAGGCGTTGGTAAGTTTTATGTGTACGGCACGCTCTGCCGTGGGTAAGTTCTAGCGTAATTTACTTTGTTTATATTTCGTCAAACTGTTTGCATGAAAATGACTAGGATGGCTAGAAAGATCATTAAATATACTGCATGATTCACCTAAATTCTTGAACCAAATGAGAGCATGAAAAATAATTAGCCACTCAACAATACACGTTGATTGTACTGATCCTCGCTCTCTACAGGTGCTATAAATCAGGAGGAGCGTGCCGCGTGACTGAAAGCAGCGCTCGTGCGTTTTGGAGCTTCGTCTGTGCGTGCGAAGCCTTGAAGAAATCTCTTTTGAAGACTCCGCAACTGTCCAAGCTGAGATGTCTCGACTCTCCCCTATCCCAAGTGTCTGCATACTTTGGTCGTATACAGGGGTGTGATGTATGGAACGGCTATCTCATCGACGTTCATCTTGTAATGGAGTCAGTTTGTAGCCCGCGGTGCATTTGTATCGAGTCTGTAATATGATATTTATTATCAATAAAGCTCAAGTTTTTTCTATATAATGTGTTCAATTTACTCTGCGCACTCTCATGTTGTTGTGTTTCGGATAACCTTATGACTGTGCCTTGTGCGATCGTAACTTAGGTTCGCACGGCATCACGTCCGGAGGACGACTATCGATTCTACGGAATCGGGGCGTGACACCCCCCCCCCCCCCCGCCTCCGCTCGCTCCCCCTCCTCCCCGCCACCCCCCCTCTCCGCCTCTGCAACCCCCCCCCCCACGTCCCCGCTCCCCCGCAGCCGCTGGCGGCAAGCAGCCGCGACGGTATGCAACGGCAGCGGGAGGGGGGAAGGGGGGTGGCCGGAAGCGACGTTGGAGGCGGGGAGGGGGAGCACCGGCAGGAGGGGGGTGATGGAGAGGGGATGGGGTTGGGGGGAAGAGGAAAGAGAAAGAAGGCATGGGCATTTTGGTCCTATTTTTTTTGACGGATTTCGTCCAAAGTGGGAGGTAGTGTATATTTTTGCAAAACTGTGGGGTGCACCCTGAAATATGGTAAACCAAGTGGAAGGTAAGTCAAAAAATCTCTTATTATTATTATTATTATTATCCTCTTTTTTCGGTCTAGCTGAATCTTAATCTTTGCACGTCGATCCTCGAATTGTTGCATCTGATACATCATTTTTCGATATGTCGCCGCTTGGTCTAATCTCCATCGCCACTCTACTTGGGCGACGGTACCACGATCCTTTTGCTTGGGTAAACCACTCATCTAGGTCTGGCTCTCAATCTGTTGCTACCTGAATATTCTTGTTTATCTTTCCTTTAATATTTAAGCATAACGAGTCGGGTGATTTTCCGAATCCTATGTCTTTCAAGTCATGATGACTTGAGCCAATCCTTGTTGACCTCTCTCTCTCTCTCTCTCTCTATATATATATATATATATATATATATATTCCTCCGCTAAAGAAAAAAGGGTCAATGCTCTCTCTCTCTCTCTCTCTCTCTCTCTCTCTCTCTCTCTCTCTCTCTCTCTCTCTCTCTCTCTCTCTATATATATATATATATATATATATATATATATATATATATATATAGCTTTTTCCTCCGCTAAAGAAAAAAGGGTCAATGCTCTATCGCTCTCATGATTACTCCAAAATTCTACCGTGAGTATCCGACGCCTTATGTTTGTTTTTCCATTGTCAAGAACCAGGAACTCTCGACTCCAAATCTTCAGCAACCAGCACTCCAACTACAACTTCGACCTCTTAGTCTCCTTATGTGTTCTACTTGAATAGAGCACGACCCTACATAGATTGGCCATATAGGCGTTCCAACCCAATTTAGTGGAGGGACGTGCTATTTGTTTACACCCATTTTCATCATTTGCCAAACCCACAGATTCCTGATACCAGCAGGCCGATGGTTGACACTTAGACACTCCAAAGACTTCCAAGGACTCCTAACTAACCCTGTTGTTAAATCTAAGAATAAGGGTCTCTCATCTTCTTCTTTTTTTAATCACAATGGCTAAAATCTCATTGTTGAAACTAAAAGGATATTCTTGATGACTGTCATGTCTAAAATCCCATTTCTCGAATTGCAACTCTTCCATTACACAAGTCTGATTTTAGTCCTGAAGAACCTTCCTAGCCCATTAGTAGTTGTCACTTTGCATCGCCTTAACAATCATAAGTAATAAATAATATTTAGTAGTTAATAAGTGCTACTTAGTTAATAAGTGCAAGGAATGGGAATTTCGTGTACCTGTTTCTCTTTCTACACGAATATATGACATGGGTGTTGCACTCATCAACTTTGAACTACTGCTCAAGGGCCATTTTCCTTCTTTCCCCAAGGTAACCTTATTCTTCTTGTCCAAAAGAGGGGTTTAACATCGTAATTGAAAATTCATGGTTTACCTAACAGATACTAGTATCTTCCACATCTGCACATTCACGAAGGATTCTATCTGAACTCAAGCAATCGAAATAACTACCCAAGCCCACTTCTCAAATCAAGATCATAAATAGAAATGAAACTGTATGATGTGAAAAGGCTCCAGAAGCTACCCCTTTTAAATCTCGACTGTCAACCAAACACGATAGAAATCAAATTAGCTCTGCTCCACCATAAATAATGACACAATCTGATATGAACCTTAAGACAACTCATCTTAAAAGCTAGTCGTTAAGAGGATAGAGCCCAAGATTACATCAACCCACATGTAGTTCCCCATATAATTGATGTGGACTACAGGATCGTACGATTCCACTACACTCTGCAGTCCATGCGTCCATGCGAGCTAGCTCTGCACTGAACTTCTTAGTCCCGAACGAACAGTGTTATGTTGGCGTCACCACCTACGCCGCACGATTACAACCGGGAGACATAGTGTAGGCTCCAATACCATTTGATACGAACCTTAGGAGAACTCATCATAAAAAATTGGCCGTTAAGAACAAAGAGACCAAGATTATATCAACTAACATCTAGTTTCCCATTAACTGATGTGGGACTATAGAATCGTAACCAGATGAAATTTGACACCTTTGCACTCCACAATCATTGAAAATATTAAACATAGGCAAGATAATTCTATCACGAGTTACATGTGCTGCTGATTAATACCAGGTGTGGTATAGCAAAAGGTGACTATCGAGCCATTAGTTCAACCGCAAGAGTCAGCATACACACACACACACACACACACACACACACACACATATTTTACGGATATGGGTTTGCACATATACACATATACATCATGGATATGGATACATGTACTTTATGAGTGTAAAGTATATATCCATATTGAACAAAATCATATAAGGATACGTCTTGGATCCTCAAATGGGCCTTCCTGTGACTGTATACCCTTTAGGCTTTAACATCACAGGTGCATTTACAAAATATTGAATGAACAGAAAATAGACATCCATATTTTAAAAAAAAATGGATACGGCTCTGAATAAGGATAGGATATAAAAGGAAAATGGTTAGGAATAAGATACGAATATGAATTACATAAATAGGATAAAAACATATACAAGTGGGGAAGTGACAACTGACACTATATTATGTGCTTCCTTGGGAAACAAGAAGTTCTCATACAATTAGATCATTTGAAACTAAGTGGAAGATCATGAGTGAAAATCTCTCAAGGCCTTCTTTTTCCTTTTGATGTGTTGAACAACTACTTATTTGCAAGTTCACGGATCTTGTGCACTCCTTCACCATACACAAGAGCAGTCTACCTGCCCTTTAACCTCGTCCACTTACCTGACCGGATATCCAGATCTGATAAATTGAGAAGTATTTGTATCTAGACCTGGATCCGGACGAAAACAACAATATCTATACTGAGATCCATGTCACATTAGATCTAGAATATAAGGCCCGAAAAGGGTTCTATTTCTATATATATATATATATATATATATATATATATATATATATATATAAAAGAAACCAAAGAATTTTATTGATGCTTAAGGAGCAAAATGCAAACGGGGTGGCGCCGGGAGATTGCCCGGACGACCTACAAAAGTATAAGTCTGGAAGAGAACCAGACTGAATTATAAGGCAAAAAGAGATTGGCGCCGGGGACAACCCGGCCAGCCAACAAAAGTAACCGCACAGTGGAGGACCCGTGCGTCTCAAAAGTAAGAAAACAAAAGGAAAAAGAAGGATGTCCCCACATCTAAGGGACGGGAAAGTCCTTCAGGAGGGCATCTCGAGCCATCGAAGGGAGCTCCATAGCGTGGGAGAAGTTCTGGTCAGCAAGAGCGGACAGAGCCAGAGATGCCAGAGCTTTTGCCACGCCGTTAGCCCCTTTTGACGACTTGAAAAAACCGAAACGTGGACTGAGGAGAGCTTGGATTTTGCGGGTCTTGTATCTGAGAGCCCATGGAGTAGCTGATTTGATGGTGAGGATATTTATAAGGAGATCCGACGAGGTTTCTATTTGGTTACAATGGATGTTTTGAGTATTGCACTATTGTAGAGCCAAGAGTAGGGCATCCATCTCAGGTATAAGGCTAGCCCCGTCAGCAACGAACTTGGAAAAGGCAAGAATGAAGTCGTCGTTGGAGTCCCTGATGATCCCACCACAGGCAAAGCTACGATGTTCCTCCAGTTTCGCTGCGATGTTCATTTTCCATCCCTCCGCCGGAGCCACCCAACCTGCGCTGGACCTAGCTCTGCTATTTCTAGCAGGTCCGGTTTGACTACACTCATCAGTCCCCAGATTATGAGCCGTCGGAGTGTGTTGAAGGTTAGCGGTGACCAGCCGAATGATCTCCGTCACATTCCTACCACCCTTGCTGAAGATGATGGCGTTCCTTTGCTTCCAAATTTCTCACAGACCAGAAGAGAATATGATGATCCTGCTGATGTCCGTCGGGGTAGAGGGAGAGGGGTTTAGAAGCCATACCTGCACGAGCTGATCGATGGTAGTGGCGGAGGTGGAGATTTGGAAGTTGGTAGAAAAGTGGGTCCAAATCTTATTAGCTGTCTCACCCGAAACAAAGAGGTGGTCGTTCGTTTCACTGTCTGGGTTGGCACAACACACACATTTGGATGGAAACTGGAAACCCATAGATCGGAGTCTAGCCTCCACGGGGATAGCATTTCGATGCAGACGCCAAAGGAAGGTGCCGATCCTGGGTTGAATATATTTGTTCCAGTAGAAGCTACTCCAAGAGTCAGGTGGGTGTCTTCTTCTATAGTGATCCCAATAGAACTTGGTCGAGAACTCCCCCAAATGGTTCAGAACCCAGCAGATTTGGTCCTTTTCCGTATTGAGGACAATGTCATCTAGCACCGCGTTAGCCTCGGTCGGGAGGAAATCCCTGATGTTGACACTCTCTCCCAAGGAGTTACGGACCATAGGCGATCCCACCACCTGGCGAATGGAGGGAATATACGCCGCGAAGTCCGGAGGTTTGATAAGAGGGGATCCACACCAATTGGGACCCCAAATCGGAATGTTGCCCCGGCCCAGAACCCACTGACAGTGACGGTAGACGGTGGGGAAGATCTTGATCATGGAGCGCCATAGCGGAGACGGAGCATATGGCATGGAGTAATTCAGAGTAGTAGGGTCACCATACTTGCGGTACATGTACTGAGCCCAAACGGATTCGCCTTTGATAAAAGACCAACACTGTTTCGCATGAAGAGCAGTCATCACCTGATTAAGGGATCTTATCCCAAGGCCCCCCTCCTCCATAGGTTTACACACATTATCCCACGAGATCCATCTAGTCCGATGTTTCTCATTGGAGTTCCATAGGAAGGCAGCCATGTACTTTTGTAGTTTTTGAAGGAGTTACTTCGGGGCTTTTATCACAGAGAGAGAGAGGATCGGTAGCGCATTGAGGACGCTTCTGAGGAGCGTGATCTTACCCCGAAGGACAGGAGCTTGCCTCTCCACCCAGATATCCTTTTTTCAAACTTCTCCGCCATCTCGAAGAAGTATTCCGGTCTAACTCTACCTTTGAAAAGAGGAACCCCCAAGTAAGGAATAGGGAGGTGAGTGATCGCAAAACCAGTTCTGGTCGCAATCATCTCCGCTGTAGATTGCATGTGGTCTTTCTGGTACACAATGAGGTTTGATTTGGACATGTTGATCATCTGGCCTGACGTCGCAGAATAGTCCTGAAGAGTCTTCAGGAGGTTGTCCATACTAATGTCACCCCCGTTGAGAAATATAAGGCTGCCATCCGCAAAAAATAGGTGGGATAGGTGAAGACAATCTTTCCTGCCTGAGAAGTGTTTTATATGGCCGTGAAGAGAGGTTGGCGATTTTCCTGCTGAGAGCGTCATGGACGATGATGAATAAGGCGAGGGAAATAGGGTCACCCTGACGAAGGCCTCTAGTCGAGTGGAAGAAACCACCCGTCTTGCGGTTGATGGAGATCGAATACCAGCAGTTAGAAATGTTTCTGAATATAAGATCAATCCAGGTATTGCTGAAACCAAACTTGCGAAGCACCCGGATAAGGAAGCTCCAATTGACTCTGTCGTAAGCTTTAGACATATCAAGCTTAACAGCCACATTGCCCCCAATAACCTTTTTGTCGATGGTTCCAATAATTTTGTGTGCCAGACTGATATTCTCATGAATGCTGCGCCCTTTAACGAAACCCGTTTGTTCCCTAGAGATGATGAGGGGGAGGACGGTCGATAGTCGATTAGCCAGGATTTTGGAGATGATTTTGTGGGAGAAGTTACTCAAGCTAATAGGACGAAAATCTTGAACGCTTCTCGGTTCCGAGATCTTGGGGAGAAGGACCAAATTAGCAGACGTAATACCTTTGGGGAGTTGTATGCCTGAGAAGTCCATAATAGCCGCCATCAGGTCCTGTTTAATGATATCCCAGCACTTAGTATGGAAAAAGCCAGTGAAACCGTCCGAGCCGGGAGCGCCCAGCGGGTTGAGGTCCTTCACCACCATTTCAACCTCGTCCATCGTAGGGATCACACTCAGATTAGTATTCTGCTCCTCAGAGATAAGACTAGGAATGCAGTCAATGAACTCCCCCAGGTCAGCAGCAGGCACCGACTCGAAGAAATTAGAGAAATGTGAGATAGCCCGATCCATAATGACATGGTCTGCCACCATGGAACCATCTTGATCAAACAGACAGACCCTATTAGTGGAGGCCCTTTCTTTAATAACAGTATGGAAGAAAGTAGAATTCATGTCCCCTCCTTGATCCACGAGATTCTAGCTTGATCCCGCAGCATTTGTTCTTCTAAGCCCAATACTCTGCCCAGATCCTGTTTAAGCTTTTGGAAGTTATCACCTACGGAGTCGCACCATTGCACTTGAAGGGCTCCTTCCAAGTTATCAATGTCAATTTGGAGATCACGTTTTTGCTTCCGGAGGTCACCAAAAACATTCCAGTTCCAATCCCTCAAGGTAGATTGAAGACGTTGGAGTTTCTTGTGGAGGATGACGAGCGGAGGGCCCTGGTACTCCTTTTTTCCAGCAATCAATCACAGTCTCCAAGAAGGTCAGGTGGTTACACCACATGCGTTGGAAGCGGAAGGGGGCCGGGGAGGAGACTACGTCGGATGGGGCGATGAGGATAGGGGAGTGATCGGAGTGCAGGCGGGGGAGATGTATCACCGAGATGTGCGGACGGTTGATGAGGAAGTTGGTATCATAAAGGACGCGATCAAGGCATTCCCAGGTGTTCGGGTTGTTGATAAGACCATTGCACCAGGTGTATATCAAGCCCCGGTAACCAGCATCCACTAGGCCAGAGTCGGCAATAAATTTGTTAAAGTCGCCCACGGAGGCCGCAAAAATGGTGCCCGGCCCCGCTTTCTCTGCTGCCGAGGTGACGACATTAAAGTCCCCAACCAGCACCCACGGCAGATCTTTAGAAATAGCAGAGATCGTCAGATCATGCCACAAGTCTCTTCTGAGACGCATATGCAGCTCGCATAGACCACAGTAAGGGTCATCTTCTGGCCCGCCTTCTTATCAAGGATAGTACAGTTGAGGAACTGTTTGTGAATCTCATCGACCACGAGGTCGATGAAATTGTTCCACATGATCCAGATATATTTATTATCTTCTCCTCCCTGGAAGGAAAAGGGCATGTGGACTTCATTGGCAAGATCCTATATGTTCTCCCCTCCAATCTTAGGTTCCAAAATCGCAATAAGGTCCGGAGAAAACTTCTTGTTAAGAGATTTGAGATAGTTTCTGGTAGGTTGATTCCTGATGCCCCGCGCATTCCAGATGATGGTTTTAAATAACATTAAGAAATGGAGGATGGTTGTTTGGCGACCTTCTGCCGCCTAGCTTGGTTAGTAGTAGTCGCACTGTTAGGGTTGTTAGCCTTCCTTCTAGTCGTAACTGCGGGTTTCTTCGTCTGCCCCTGTGGGATAGATTCTTTGATTGTGTTCTTGGTCTCGGATCTCTTTTTGCCCTTATGCTTACCTATTCCCGGGTTCTGGTGGTTATATATCGAGGGACCTCCCTCAGTGTGAGTAATAACTGTGGTAGAAGCCTGAAGCCTCTCTGTATTGGTGTTCTTCCTCTGAATCGCCTTCTGACGGGTATTAGGGATGCTCACGATCAGCTCCTCATCCACCATCCGATCGAAAGAACTAGATATCTCTGTGCCTTCTTCCTCCGGATCATACGGCTCATCCTTGAACCTTGGTGAATCCGAGATGTCAGACATATCAATGTCCCAGAATTTTCTTCCTCTGGTAGAGAAGGACTTGATCGAGGTTAATCTCGGTGGTCGGGGACTCACCCTCCTCCAAAGATTGCATGCCTAGCAATTTGGTCTTAACGTCCACCACCGAGTCGCCGATGTTGTATCTGTTAAGCTCCTTGACAAAATTGTCGTTAGGAGATTCCGGGCGTGTCTCACCCCAATAGACTGAAAGCTCGATTCTGAGATATTATGACTGCCTCCCTAACAGGAACACTACCGACCAGAGAGGCCACATCAGAGCTCGAGTTCTCTTGTGAATCAACAGTGTGATTCGACTCCTGAGTGTTAACGGTGTGGTTTGACTCATGTATCTCCTCGAGAGGTTCCGTAGCAAGAATGTCGAATTTGTTGGTTAGGCTTAAGGATGGGTTGTGTTGGATGTGGTGGCACTTCCCGGGGGAGCACTTTTCTGGGGTTGGTTTCGGTTATGGGAGTTGCCAACGCTGGCTTCAAACCGAATGTGTGAGTTAGGTAGCGGGAGGATCGGAGATCGTTGGGTTTGATTTATCGGTTGAGTGGTGGTTGCCTTACGAATCGCTTTCTTCTTCAACTCTGGGTGCACCCTGAAACAGTGCTCAGTGGAGTGGCCTCTCATATGGCAGTGCTTACAGAAGATAACGTTGTTATCATAAACAATTTGTTGAGTATGTGTCTT
The DNA here is from genome assembly GCA_029216955.1 of Iris pallida. Classification (NCBI taxonomy): domain Eukaryota; kingdom Viridiplantae; phylum Streptophyta; class Magnoliopsida; order Asparagales; family Iridaceae; genus Iris; species Iris pallida. The sequence goes on along the minus strand of JANAVB010027799.1, from coordinate 7,760,438 downwards.
ATTGTCAAGCGCTATTTGGATATGGTTGGACAGGTCCTTCGACAAATCAAGTTCCATGCATATCTTAGCATAATTTTCCCTGGAGAGGTTACGCGTTTCTTCAGCCATAGCCACAAATGTCCCGAATGAATTGACGATTCTCTTCAAAGCTGCGAGGGCAAAACATATGAGGGGTAGGTTAGGAAGGGTAACCTATACAGAGACGATCGCCGAGTCTTCTTTAGTGTTGAAATCCGGTGACCATCTCACAATTTTCATGATGTGGGAATCGATCCTACCGGTGCCTCTGGTCCAGACCCTCTTGTGGTCGCTTTCAGAGGACAGGTGTAGAAACATATGTTTGGGATCCATGGGAGCCACCCTGTAACCAGAGGTGAGGCCCCAGCCAGCGATCACTTCCTGAACCCGAGAGAGCTTCGGGCATCCGGTGGAGAATTTAAGGACATAAGTTTGCGAGAAAGTGGCTGAGAGAGGATATTTCCTCATTGGAGAAGGGCACCAAAATCTCTTGCATATATGTCGGGATGGAGTATTCGATTTCCAGGAGCTCAATCTCCGTGATAGATGGGAAGTGTTTAGCTGCTCGATCAGGCCTGAGCATCTCATCATAGGACAGAGGCGGGGGGTTAGCAAGAGGGTCATTGGAAGTAGAGAGATTGGTCGTGGGGTCAGTCCCAGCAGGTTGTGCACCGTGAATGGTTGGCGCCGACCTTTGGAGCGCTAAAGAGACCGGATCAGCAGATGGCGCGAGGTAGGTGGCCGTCCCAGAAGATGGCGCATGGGGATACATAGACGCACCATGCTGGGAGAGCGCGCACGAGGATCATGCGCCACCCACCGTGGCAGCCGAGGAGGCCTCCTGACCGGCGCGAAGCCATCACTCGCATGAGCAGCAGTGGCGTGAGGCGCCACAGGGCACGCGCCAAATGAAGTAGTGGGGGCCACATGGCGCGCGCCAAACGAAATACCGGGGGCAGCGGCCATAGAGCGCATGCCAATGGTGGGGTTCTTCTCCACAGCGCTCGCACCATTCCAGAGGTGAAGGGGAAGCGCGGAGAGGCTGGCGCCAAATGCTTTCGAGTTGAGGCTTGAGGGGAGGCGATAAAGTCGATGTTGAGTTGGGGATATCAGGCGCGCCCCTAACCGCTTCAGAGCGCACAGGCATGGATGGCGCGGGCATCCCAGCGCCATGTAGAACGGAGGGGGGTGTGAATTTGTAAGAGTAGGAAAGAGGAATTTGAAATGGGATGGTGGGAGCGGGAAAGTTGGTGGAGCGGGAGATTCGAAATTGAATTCGAACCCTGCTGAGGTGGAGAGCGGGAAACCAATCGCACGGGGCTCGAGGGAGGAGCCGCAGCAGCTACCGGGAAGGTGAGGTCGACCGCCTGAGGCCCCAGGCCGGCCTGAACGGCGACCAACTTCTGGGAGAGCCAGCCATCATCGGAAGTACAGACCAGGAGGGGTGCCGAGGAGCTCCGTGAGAGCTTGGACGACGAGGAGGGGGGGTTCGATGTCGGAACCGGAGCCAAGAGAGAGGGAGGTGTCGGGGGCATCAAGTGGCCACCAAGGCCAAGGAGGAGGAGTTGGTTAGGGGTCCAGGCCAGAGGCAGAGGAATAACCACCGTCCCATTAGATGGCACCGCCGACGAAACCCGAGCACCAGGCCGAGGAAGGAGATCAGCAGATGGCTGGACCATGGGCGCCGCATCAGTGAGGAGTAGGATATCTACCAGCACCAGGGGGTGGGGCTGGCCAGCAGAGGTCATGAAGTGGGGGTCCCCGTCCATCGCGGGGAGGAGCCGAAGCCTCAGCAGAGGCAGGCAGAGCCAGGGGGTTCCACAGAAGACGGGGGAGACGAAGGTGAGCCGGCACCGGAGGACCGCCGGGGATGACAAAGGGGAGGAGAACCAGAACTCAGGGAAAAAACAGGGCGGAAGAGCAGGGCAGGCGAAACCAGACGAACGGTCTAATTTGGCATTTCTCCTTCTATTTCTATATGGATTTGCTCAGATCCCTGTCACATTAGATTCAGAATACAATGTCTGAATATGGTTTTGCTCGTTACCTGATCCTGATAATCTGGATCCAAATAAGTGTTGTCAAGGAACACATCTAGATGCAAGGCAAAGTGCAAATGAGGCAAGGTACCTCATATCACTACAGAAAAGGCGCCTCAAGTGTTTAGGCCATGCCTTTTTGGCTATTAAAGACGCAATAAATTTGTGCCCAAGTTAAATATAGTTAAGAAACTATATGTAGAATGAACAGAAAGATGACGATGACTTCTAAGTTTAAACTTAGAAAAAAAAAATGCTTCATTTTGTAGTTCAGTAGGCAATGTGTGTATTTTTTTTGGAACGGGTAATTATCCATGATCGCTCCCACTGGGATTTGAACACCGCCCTCTCGGGTCACATGCCTCCACACTAGCCACTTGAGCTAGAGGTCATTGGCGTGTGCGTATAAGAGAGAGAGACGCTTCCTACTATGTCAGTAGAAAATCTCATAGGTGCCCTAACCCAATTTCAATTAGTCAAGAAAGAAAATCGTTGCTCAAAAGCAACCAAGAAAACTATGTTCACCTATTAAAAGTCCCTACTACTAAACTCCAAAGTCATGGTGAGGATCAAGGGATACAATTTGTATACTATTCCAACATGTCACCACAAATCGGTAAAGGTCGAGGTGATCAACAGTTGACCCCATTTTGCTAGGCATAAGCTTTCTTAAGGTCAAATCTGCATGCTTGTAACATGGATGTATAGGAAGAGAACTACAGTCCATATCATCCTTTGCTTTGGAAAATGATAAGAAGATATGTGTAACACAACGTATACAGCAGTGTGCGAGTGTGGCGTCATAACAATATTCAGAAAACAAATTTGCTCCAAAATGAAATACAAATTTGGTCATGCTGCATCCAATTAGGACTAATATTTTGCCATATTAATTATAGTGGGAAGGTTAAAGCACATACTCGTTCAAGATTGAGATGATATTATCCCGTGCTTGGCAAAATAAACTTATATTTTCCTGTATCTGCAAGAAAATGAGAGATTGTAAACCACATGAAATCACGAATAATACCAGCTTTTATGCTTCATGAATACACCTATGTGACCTATTTCGTTCTCCAAGTTAGACCCTTAAGGAAATGGTACAACAACAAGAACAAAGCCCTTTCCCATGCTAGTAGAAGTTTCACCGACTATATATATATATATATATATAAAGTGCAATACTTCTTGCTGGTATAACAAGAAGTTTGTATATATATTTTTATATATATATATATATATATATATATATATATATATATATATATAAAGTGCAATACTTCTTGCTGGTATAACAAGTGGTATATATATACTTCTACTTGTTATACCAGCAAGAAGTATTGCACTTTATATATATATATATAAAATATATATATATATATATATATATATATATATATATATATATATATAAAGTGCAATACTTCTTGCTGGTATAACAAGTGGTTTGTAAATGATATTTCTAATCAGTGCTTCATGAACGATAGATTTACCAAGTGCTTACCTGTAACTTAGCCAGGTTGGAAGTTACTTGGTTAAATATTTGAGAATTAGTCTCGAGGATCCTTCCAGTTGAACCACCTATTTCTGTAAAAATGGATGAAACAAATAATCAGCTACTGCAAAAAAGGACAACAAAAGGCCTCAATGCCAGCAAAGCCCTTTCCCATGCTGTAGAAGTTTCACTGACTATATATATATCTAACTCTCAAGTTAGATAGCTTGGAACACATCACAGCATATTCATGTCATCTGTATGAGCTTTATTAACTGCCTCAATGCCAGAATGCCAGAAAAGTTGCATAAGCCACTCTGAGGTTGCTAGAAATATTAGCACTTTTGAAACTGTGTAAGATATAAAATCTGTACTTGGAAAACTCATGGCTGCAAATCTAATGGTTCCTGTGAAACCATGATTTAGTGTTTATTCCTCCTATACTGAATTTTCTAACTGTAGGTAGCCATGGATAGGTCAGTGGTTTTAATCAAACTCATCCGTCTGAAAAGCAAGAATGAATAGTGATCTCATAAGAGAGTAAGCAGATAGAAAGATTTAGCTATATTATTATCCTTCAGAACTTGTGATTTCTCCTCCCATCCGATTCAGCACACTAAAAGGAATAACAGTATCGTGTCACACACAAGGTTTTTTTGCTCCACGGAGACGGATCTGCATAACCCAATTCTAATTTCTAAATGTTATGAATGTCCTAAACAAAACAACGAATAACATGGTAACAATTTAAGTCCAAAAAAAAAATTAGAATCTTGTCTCAAGTAATTTAAGTCTAATTAAGATACGTACAACTACAACAACAACAAAGCCTTTATACCAAAACTAATTAAGATAAGTACAAATATAAATTCTACTAACATGTGTATTCCTTCGGACTCTTAGTCTTGTTATTAATTAAACAAGAAATCCAAGATTCCTTGACATGTCACTCTACAACAATTCTAGATTGGGGGGATAATGAGTTGGGGCCCACTAACCATTTTAAGTTAAACAAAAACCCAGCCGATATTCTGTTGTTTTATGTCAGCCAATATATTGGTCGATATTCTCTAAAACGGTATAGTCAACATCATATGGTGCATATCTGTGTCGTTTCCTTGTGAAAATGACATGTTGCCCGACATGTCGGACAACATCTATAACACTGCTCATGGACACTTGGTGAGGATTTGGAACCAAGCCACAAGGTAGAGGGTTGATGTTAGGTTGACGACTGGTCATACAACTTTTTCAATACTTTTATGGAGCTTCTTGTGGTCCATAGCCGACCCCAATTTGATGGGAGAAGGTTGAATGATGATGACAATGATGATGATTAACATTGAAGTATATGTATAGTAACAGCAAGGTCATCAATGAAATAGAGCTGAACAAAATGAATCCTTGATAAAGAACACCATAAAGGAACCTATGTGCTAGTTTGGTAACATATCATGTACAAGATTAAAATAAATGAAATAATGAACCTTGGTATGAAATTTCATCATCAGTTTCTGTGGGAAGAGCTGATAGTGGATATAGAGGACCGATAGGCCGTACTCCTGATTGAGCTGATGGTTTTGCAGAAGGATCTGTAACCCTTTCCTGAGAATCAGAATGGCCAAGTAGTAAATAAAATCAAAGAAATGACATGAATAAGTAATACTAACAGAAGGATAAGGATGTCAAAACAACAATAATACAATACATCAATAGATCCCAGAATAGTTTTCCTATCATGTTATACATTTGAAAAGTTGACAGCCTGCTTTAATAGAAATGTTAGTATCAAACACTTAACTTCCTACATATAGCTACTGTACATCTCTGATTCATAGAAGTTTCTCATATTTCAAATCCAATATAAGACTTCTGGAAACAGACCAGTCAGGTCATTTCTAGACATATTTAGGACTTAAAAGGATATATAAGGTCTCATAAACATTAGGAAAAGGACTTGGAGACCTACATGTTATTTAGGAAAAATGAGGGACCAACAAGTAGCTTTAATAATTAATGGTGACCATATATTTATTATTTAGGATCTTTCATTTCAGTTTTTTTCAGTTTTATTTTAGTTTTTGTAATAATTTAGTAGTTTCCTACTTGTATTAGAATTTCCAATCGGGAGGTTTCTGACATCGGAGGAATAATACGGAGGGAGAGTGGCGATGGCAGCAGCGTAAATAGTAGTTTATTTGTTGTAGAAGTGGTTTCCAAATTGAAATCCGCTTGAGTTAGGTTTTAAGTTTTGTTTTATTTCCATCTGGCGTCCTATTTGCAATAGGATTAGGGATTAGTAGAGTACTATAAAAGGATGCAAGTATCAGCTGAAACCAATTCAAAACCACCCAAAGAAAAAGAAAACAATGCTCATAAGAAGGGTCCAAAATCGATAATGAAACTAGTAGTATAAACTTTGGACTTCTATTTGGAATTAAAGTATTTGGTTAGGGCCCATTTAAAGGCCTAAATCTTTTGTAATTGGTAACTAACTGAATTTGATGATCAGAAAAAAGTTAAGAATTTTATGAGCTTGAGAGCTAGAGTTCCTTTGCAACCGCCAGTGTGTGATTCTCTTGTCAAGTGATTCGGTGCCTATTTTTCTCTTTCTTCCCTTGTTTATATCCATAAAACCCTCCAAATTTGCTACTTGAAGGCCCCGAATCTGATCTTATCTTTACTATTGCAGCACAGCCATAGGGCACCGAACCTCACAAACCACTACAAAATTTGCTCCAAAACAACCACAAACCTTCCATAGGTTAGTCCCCATCAAACCCCTACCCTAGACTTTTGATCACTCCTTTCTAGATCCCAAAGGCCGACTGAACGATTCTGTCCAACAAGCCCTTCAATTTAAAACAAAAAAAAGGTAACACCTCTCAGATTTCCCAAAGCTTTCATATACATCAGTCTTGTGATTCCCCAGTTTTCAGTCTTTCTTTCCAAATTAAACCCAGTCAGTTTTCATACTTGTGCTGTATTGCCTCCCTGGTGATTTTCAAGTTTCTTATGGCTTATGTGATTCTTATTATTCATACTTGTCGCACCACAAACTCCTCTTAATGCCCTGGTTGGGTATCATTACTTTACATCGATGATTTTTTTTTTACATCGATGATTATCTTGAATGAAAGGAAAGGCGAGCATTTTTCTTATCATGATCTCTTTTACAATCAAAGTCCACCTATCATGTACTAGAATATGAATCTCCTGCAGCCAAAATCTCATGCAGCCCATACATAGGCCCATACATAGTTACCTGGTTGTGTGAGATTTTGGCTGCAAGGGATGTGGATCTGACGTAGTAAGGCCATAGAGTGATGTAAAGTATAGTGGGTCAGCAAGAGATATCCAGTGTACGAAGAAGAAAAGATTTGTATTAAGGTATGTAATGACACGACGGTCTATCTATGTTACTAAAATCATCATCAAGATTCCGCATAAACCTATAGGCCTCCAAATTTTTGCATCCACAACTTTTGCCCTTGTTAATAGTTAATATGACCTTCCAATTTTTAAAAACCATGAAAAGTCAAAGACAGTTCAGTTTAGCCTATAAGAAGTCCTCAAGATGAGCCAATTATAACCTAGTCTTGTCCAATCCTGTTCAATGGCCGTCCAAGCTTCGCTTAAAATCACGATGATTCGGTTGAGGAAGAGAACCGCCTTTCAACATCACATTGTCCACTTCTAAAGCAAAAAAATCGCCAAGGACAAACCCATTTTGCATCTTGTGTCCTCAACATTGAAAGAACACAATAAGACTTGAACAACGTGATGATAATAATCCGCAACTTTAAGGTTTATGTGGGGTGTTTATATATATATATATATATGACGAGGGATCGGGATCCCCGCTCTTAAGCATTTTCGAATGTTTCTGAGATAGTAAACGTTGGATTCTCTTTTTTGACCGTTCAAATTAGATCAAAATCTTGCGAGAAATTGGATACTTTAAGGATCTAATCTGAACGGCCAAAAAATACAATCCAACGACTGCAATTTCGAAAAATATTCGGGAATACTTAAGAATGGGGATCCATATCCCTCATCTACATCAAGGTAGTCAAAGACGCACTCGAGACGCAAAATGGTCCATATCGCCCCAAGCGCAAGACGCACTCAAGGCGCGCGTCCGAACGAAACAAGGCACAAAAATAAAAAATAATAATATACATAGATAAATAAGTTAGTAATGTAAGAAATAAAGTCAAATAATATATTAGAAATAAATTAAAACATAACCAAGTAAACTAGCATAGCAGCAGTAGCAGTCAACAGAACTAACAAGAATTTGTATTCTCCCTACCACGCTTTTAGTCAATTTTAGTTTTTCCAGTTCAACTGTAACCAACTTTAGCGACCGTGAAAATGGTTACCTCTCTTCCACTTGTATAAGGTAAGGGTTATCTCCAAGCGTCAAAGATTTTTATAAAAAGATATATATATATATATATATATATATATATATATATATATATATAAGGCGTATCTTTTCTTGGTTGTGCCTTACTGAAAGGTGCATCTTGGGTGCACCTGGAGAAAGACGTCCCACCTAGTGAGGGAGGCGCAGCTGCTGCGTCTTGCTGCGAGGCACACCTTTGACTACCATGGTGTGTGTGTGTGTGTATATGGGCGTCCCACCTAGTGAGGGAGGCGTAGTTGCTGCATCTTGCTGCGAGGCACACATTTGACTACCACGGTATATATATATATATATATATATATATATATATATATATATTAAAAGGAATGACTTTAATATATATATATATATATATATATATATATATATATATATATATATATATATATATATATATATATATATGTGGAAGGAATGACTTTAATATATATATATATATATATATATATATATATATATATATATATATTAAAGTCATTCCTTTTAATATATATATATATATATATATATATATATATATATATATATATATATGGGGGGAGTGTATCTATGCACACGCACAAGTATGAAGTAACTTAGCTGCGGTTGTAAACAAGCATGGCAGATTAATATAATCTCACCATCAAGATTCTCTACTATACATAGGAAGGTAGTCTCCTTCAAAAGTGTGCTGACTATTTTTTATGGAAACAATCTATTAAGATTTTCTTTAAGGGACCTCCATTACAAATATGGTCGGATCTCAACTAGTATTGGCTCCGCTTCTTGGAGCTGTGAAATGGGAGTAAGTCAATGGGCGAGGGCGAAGCTAGATTCATGAGCAGATACAAGAAAGTGTTCTATAGCAGCCTTGGCGGAGGTGTACAAGTGCAGTGACGGAGAATAATAATTCGATCTCCCTGTGGAAGGAATGACTTTCTCCACAATCCCTCTTGTTCTACTCATCCAAACTTTTCATGGTTGATTTTTTTATTAACTTTTACTAGTTTCTTTCTCTCACATTTGCCTACAGTAACCTTTGCTTGGACTACAACTTCTGAAAATATTATAGTTTGTAATTTGATTCATCAATGTTTTTTGACAAAGATTAACAGTGGCATAAGATATTTGAACATATATATTGAATTCAAATTCCAGTTTTCAAAGTGAAAACACATTCAAATTACACTGTTCAAAGTGAAAATGCAATGGAGTAGAAATTGGCTCATCAAGAAAGGAGAACTAATTCTGTTTCAAATCCTGAATTCTGATCAAATAGAATTTAATGAAAAAGGATAATGGAGCCATAGGTCTCCCCTTATGCGCAGGCTTATTGGTCAAAATATTCTCACATCAAAAAGATATATTCTCTCATATCACAAATATCCAAATATGACAGGAAGAAAGTTCAATAAAAGTGTACATGTAGAGGAAGGGCCATAGAATTAAACGACGAGGAACCGCGGCGATGCTTGTATGAAAGATGAGTTTGCTTAGGCCGGATAGCTGAGGACTGACGACAATAGAGATTGAGTGGATCCATGAACGGACGACCACAAAGAAAGGAACATATGTTGGTTTATTGAGTTGTTTAGCGGAAGAGCAATAAAGATGTCGAAGGCTACACAAATGGAGAACATGCTCTTTTGGGTTGCGATGTGGAAGAAGAGCTATGGCGAGAATTTGTGGAGCAACTAGGAGAAAAACCCTAGTTTTCTCTTTTGCACGGAGAGGCTTAAGATAGCAATTAAGTGTCTTTAATAATATGGGGTCTATATTAACTTGCTATATTTGTTTACATCCAAAGCTAAGTTACCAGCGCATGTGCACATATATATATACAGCGTCAGGATTGGCACTGTCGAAACCACAACCATCCAAACCAGATACGCCGCCAAGCGGAACAAAAAACCCTCCCACAACTCCATTAATACTTAACATCCTATCTTGGAATGTCCGCGGCCTGGCGAACAAACCCACTTTAAGGAGAATTTTCAGCCTCCGCAAAATTCACAAGATCGATATCCTCATTATTCTCGAACCCAAAATCCCCCCGAAAAGATTAAAATCTATCCAGATGCAGCTAGGCTTCCCCACGGCTATAGCTGGCAGAAACGACATCTGGATCCTCAGCTCGAAGGACGTCAACATCAGGGTCATCCAGGACTCCAGGCAGGCCCTTTCCTGCTGGCTAGAACACCCCATGCTCCCTGAGCGAGCCATCCTATCAGTGGTCCACGGTAGCTGTGACATTGCTGAGCGGAAACTCCTTTGGAACGATCTTCTTGACATCCACCTCCACCACACCAACCATCCTTGGCTTTGCATTGGCGATTTTAACGCGATCACCTGCAGAGCAGAAAAAATCGGAGGAAGACCCCCACCCAGTTCGGCCATGCAAGACTTCAACAACTTCATCTTCAACGCTCATCTCACCTCCCTCCAGTTTACCGGCAACGCTTTCACCTGGTGCAATATGCAGGAAGAGGAACGTCGTCAATACTCCCGCCTGGACAGGGCTCTCACGAACGTCCAGTGGCACGGAATGGGAATTAACACCCATCTATCCCACCTCAACTCCTCCGAATCCGACCACGCCCCGCTGCTGGTCGAAATCAAAAGCAATACAAATCCATTCAAAAAGAATTTCCAATTCCTCGACTTCTGGACCGAACACCCCCAATTTTTGGACATCGTTGCGGAAGCTTGGAACTTTGAGGAATCCCCCAATCCCCTCATCCGGGTGAGCAACAAGCTCAAAGCAACGAGGAAAGTCCTGTCCAGTTGGAGCAAACTGGCATACGGGAACATTTTTCAAGCTGTTCGGGTTGCTGAGAACGATGTCACCCGTGCCAAAGCCACTTTCGCAGCGGATCGATCTCCGGCGGACAGGGAAGCCCTGAATCTCACCAAGGCCATGCTTAAATTCAGACTCAAAGTGGAGACAGAATTCTGGAAGCAGAAAGCGAGGTTGAAATGGGATAGCGAGGGGGACAGAAACTCGAAACATTTTCACGCTTGCATTAATGGACGCAGACAGAAGCTCGCGGTACACCACACTGCGGACGAGAATGGGAACATCCTTAAAGACCATAAGGCTATCCAAGCGGCCGCTGCGGATTTCTACTCCAAATTATTCTCTAAAGAAACGGTCCACAAAGATAGACCCTTCCTGGACCAAATCCCCCTTCTCATTAATGACACCGATAACGCCCAGTTGGAGCGTCCTCCGAATGAGCAGGACGTGAAAGACGCTGTGTGGGCGCTGAACGAACACAGCGCGCCAGGTCCGGACGGCTTCTCGGGATTCTTCTTCCGCAAATGCTGGGATATCATCAAGCAGGACATCACCGAAGCAGCTATCGCATTCTTCGAAGGAGCCACTTACCCCAAAGCCATCTCTAGTGCCAAGCTGATCCTGATCCCGAAAAAAGATAATCCGGAGTCCTTTCGTGACTTTCGACCCATCAGTCTCTGCACCTTCACCAACAAGATCTTCTCCAAGATTATTGCCACCAGAATGGCAAGCACTCTACCCAAAATCATCTCCGAGGAGCAAAGCGGTTTCGTTCGGGGGAGGAACATCCAGGACAACATTATGCTGGCCCATGAGTTAATCACCTGCATGAAGTTTCCAGCGAGAGGGGACAACATCGCCGTCAAAATCGACATGGAGAAAGCTTATGACAGACTGGATTGGCAATTTATGATCTGGGTATTCAGGGCATTCGGTTTCTCGAAATCTTGGACCAACACAGTGTGGAGATCCATCAGTAACTCGTGGTTCTCCACAGTTATTAACGGCCAAACAGGAGGATTCTTTAAATCCAGCCGAGGAGTTAGACAGGGTGACCCTCTATCCTCCACCGTCTTCATCATAGCAGCAGATGCGCTGAGTAGGAACCTTAACAACATGGTCAACACTCCGAACTTCCAGCACTATCACACATCCAGTGGATGCCCCATCATCACCCACCTGGCTTTCGCCGACGATTTACTCATCTTCTCAGCCGGAGACGTTGGAGCGATGGAAGTGGTCCACAACACTCTGCAGAGGTACTCTAGATGTTCAGGTCAGAAGATCAATCCTTCCAAGAACGTTATCTATGCCCACCACAACATCAAAAGAGAGCAGGCCAGCAGTCTATCCAACTTAACAACATTCTCTGTGGATCACCCGCCGTTCAACTACCTCGGTTGTCCCCTTGGGTACGGGAGGTCCAACGTTAGCATATTCGAGAACTTGATCACAAGAATCAGGAACAAACTCGAGGGGTGGCATAACGCCACATTATCCCCAGGCGGCAAGATGATCCTCATCAAACACGTGCTCACCTCAATCCCAATCCATACTCTGGCCGCGTGCTCCCCGCCCAAGAAGGTTCTTTCTTCGATCGAGCAGATCTTTTGTAATTTCTTTTGGGGTCACAGCGACGGGCACGACAAGCACCACTGGGCGAGTTGGGACTCTATGGCCCAACCGACCGAGGAAGGAGGTCTCGGATTTACCAAACTCACTCACATCGTTAACGCCTTCTCCATGAAATTGTGGTGGAATCTCCGCACGAGCAAGAACTTATGGACCAGGTTTATGAAGGCCAGGTACTTCAAGCACATCCACCCTTCAACGGCCTCTGCCAACAGCAGATCCTCTGTAGCTTGGCGCCGTATCCTTATCGGTCGCGACCTCGCCGAGCCCGCAATGAGACGCCACCTGGGGGACGGCGGATCGAATCCCTTTCAGGAGAGATGGATTGGGGACAGATTGATCCCGAGTCTCACGGTTACCCCCAGAGACAGTAGGATCAGAGACCTGTGGAGCACCAGCACTAATGACTGGGACTGGGATAAGATTCGAGGTTGGTCCGGTAACGCTACCGTTGACAGCATCCGACGGCACGGATTGAGCCTTGGGAGCGCGGTCGATGCGATGAGATGGACGCTCGAGGCCGACGGTATGTTCTCGGTAAAGTCGGCGAGGAAGGTTGTCCAGGGGAGTGGGCAGCCACATCATACCTTAGTCAGCTATTGGCATACCTGCATTCCAATGAAGTGGTCCTTCCTCATGTGGAGAGTCATTAAAAAGAAACTGCCCACCGATGAGATCCTTAACAACATGGGGATTAGCTTAGCTTCTGCCTGCTCGTGCTGCGCCGACCGGCAGATGGAGACTATAGACCACATCTTCTGTCAGGGGAACCTGCCATGCAGTATCTGGAGGACCCTTAACCAGCTCTACAACATTATTCCGGGTGGTGGAAGCTTCCACGATCTGGTGGCCTCCTGGGGTTCGGCTTCCCACGGCCACCAGATCGTCGCAGTGGCCACAACATGGGCGATTTGGAAGAATCGCAACAAGGCGAGATATGAAGGCCACCAATACTCAGCCGACCAGCTCATCCGGAAAATCTTCCGCCAATGCCGCAAACGGAGCACCCTTTGCTCCCACAGTCCGAGAGCATTTTGGTACTCGATCCACCCCTAGCTCTTGGAGGTCGAGTTGCCCCGCCCCCTCTTAGCCCATTTTGTTAGTATACTTGTATAGGCTTCGTCTTTTTAGCCCTGTATACGTGGTTAGGCCTCGACATTTTGAGCCTTGTTTAATTAAAGGAGGGGGTTCTTTCAAAATATATATATATATATATATATATATATATATATATATATATATATATATATATATATATATATATATATATATATATTCCCACAGTTTTTCCTTGCAACTGTCTTTGATTTATTGCATGATAGTAGGTTAGATTGTTCATTGTTGTAGCTTTTATTGATCTTTAGGTTTTCTACCTCTTAGAGTTTGCATTTGCACTTCAATTTTGGTCCATAGTACCCTCACTAGAGTGTATATTTAGTTAGTAATTTAGATAGGATCTGTTACCACCCTTTGAAATCATTCACTTCGTCATATGTCCATTGCATTGGTTATAGTCTTGTCCTGCATTAAATATGATATCAAGGATTTAGTGTGGAAACAAACATGTCGTTTATATCTAACACAGTGTGACTAATAACAAGCTATCCTATAAAGTTCTCTTAGAAATCCAAAGACCCACACCCATGATACCTAAGAAATATACATCGATTGAGTTAACTCTTTTAGTATACAATAGGATGACATAAAAGAAAATATAAAAAAGTAGATAGCAGCAGATTCTCACCTTCTTATCTTTGTTTTTCCTTGACAGGTTGTGGTCATCTTTCCTTCTTTTACCACTTTCTTTTTTCTGTAAATGAAATAAAGACATTATTCTGTATAAGTTTCAAGTTAACATGTTATTGACATTTACTATGGTGAATGAATCAGAGAGCAGAAATTTTCAGCATACGAAGTAGGTGATTCATTTTTACATGTCAGGATCCTTATTTGATTCAACAAGGCAGCAAAATGTGTTTACAAGGATGCAAAAAACCTTCATGTCAAGGATAAAAATAGGCGTTAAGCAAAACTTTAATTTTGGAAAAGAATATAAAGATGGCACCATTGCAGAAAATTAGAAAATGATGGCAAACGAAAGCAAAAAAATGGATGGTGTAGATGCACAGATTTTAATGCCAACACTATCAAGGTATACATATAGAGGAAAAGAATGAAGCTAGACCATCTTTGGAGGGATTTTGAGGCTAATACTACCAAGGTATACAAATAGAGGACAGGAATGAAGCTAGACCATCTTTGGAACGATTTTAAGGCTAAAATACCAAGGCACGGGCATTACAGAAATCCATGGGTCACAAGTCACAACCTATATAAGTCAATTGCCACAACGTCCTAGGCTAATCCACTTCTGAACCCTCTCTACTCAGAGTATCTCTGTATGTAGCAAATCTAGATCATGCCGCTTGGTAAATACACCACCCATCCCGTCTCTTTTCTCCTTGAATCTCCCAGTCACACTTTCCAATTTTCAAAATCTTATAGCGACCTTAGGGCATGTTTGGCAACGGAAAACTATTTGAAAGTTGGAAAGTTAGTTTCTTTTGAGGCTAAAAACTAAAGAAAGTAGGTTTCCAAGCTAAATATTGTGTGTTTGCTAGAAACTAGAATAGAGAAACTAGAGCAACATTATGACATGTCAATATTAAAATAGTATAAATATGGACCATATTTATTAGGTTGGACAATCTTTATAAATAAATAATACTAATAAATATGGTCCCACTAGTATCTTGAGTTTCCACCATTTTGGATGGAAACTAGATGATCCTATAATTTTAATTTATGCTTGTGGAGAAAGTTCTGAAATTTAGTTTCTTACAAACAAAACACCATTCAACTGGAATGGAAACTAGGAGGAGCTTCTACTAGTTTCCAAGCTACTTTCCACTAGCCAAAAAGGCCCTTATACTAATTTACCAACATGTGTCCGTATAGAGAAAGATAGAAACATGGTATAATAATTGTGAGTTTTTCAAATAACAACAAAGCTTTATCCCCATTTTTTGGATCGGCTACATGAACCGTTCCTTCGATTTAATTTCGAGACTTGCTCCAGGTGATTTATGCCTACCCCCTAGTTCTAGAAACTCATTTAATTATGATCCTACCGCTCCTAACTAGCGCATGTATTTCCTCGGTTGCACATGTCCAAAACATGTCAAATGTCTGCTCTTCTTCTCATAAACTAACCCCGCCTAGAACTCCCCCATTAACAGGCTATATTATAGTATCCTATATATGCGCTAGCTATCCACCGCATCATTCTGATTTCAGCTGCAACCATCTACTGGATATTTTATTCCTTTATTGCCCAGCTTTCGAACCCATAAAGCATGGTAGATTGTCAAGGTTGCATGATACAAACACAAAACAGATGCACACATGATATGGATTCTATCTCCTGCATTTTAAAAAAAAGAAATTTATGATACACTAGGAAGCACAGACACACCAAAATCTGGGTCATGTCGTGTCCGACGCATGCTGGACACGTATCGGACACATTATGGACACTCCAAAACACACTAGGACACACCAAAATAGGTGTGTCCGTCTCGCCATGTCCTTACCATGTTGTGTTACACCTACCCGTGTCCGTGCAACATAGATGATACAGGAATGTGCATGGTTATTGTACATGGAAGCATATATATGCATACATGTATGTTAAATCATAGTAATATCTACATCTGTGTATGTTTTGCAAAGTATCTCAGTATCAACCCTAATAAATAGGACCCAACAAAAAATTATGTATTCTATTATGTCAACTATGTTTAGCACATATGTGAACATGTCGAGTCTTTCTCAACCGTGTTTTGGGAGCCTTCAGACCTCCTAGACATGGGCCAACCATGCCTAGCATACATGACGAGGAAGTATCGTGTCAGATATGTATCAGATAGATACACCGTAATTGCTGGTTATAGTAGGAACATACAATTGTCCTTCGAATTTCAAGGGTATTCTTCAGTTCTAAAGCACTCTACTTTAACCATACTGCTTTAATTCTATGAAAACATCCTTATTTCTCTTGATTCAGTTGGTCCTAAAATGATAGTAACATACAGAATTACACATTCACAACAACACTCACTTTAAGCATGTGAATCAAAGTAAACTTTCCCAATAACTATAACTTCTTTTAAAGGTCTTTTGCTACATATTTGCTATACATAAGAGAGATCTCATACGGAACACTTACATGGTAGAAATGCTTGAGGTCCTCTCCCCACTAATTATTCTCCAAAACCCATTATTAGTCAACTATCTCTAAGGTCAAAGTCACATCCCCTTCTTCCACAACGCTCCAATAAATTACAACAGTAATAAAGAAACCACCCTACCCATAAAGGTTTTCCTTAGATTAAATATTCTTGTAATTTGAATAGAATTTAGTGCAACCACCCTACCAAATGATTTGTGTTATAACAACTTTTCTTTCTTTCCAAATTAACAGTATCCTGGTACATAAAGAGAAGGAAAAAAAAAAGTGAAAATCATAAATCTGAACAAGAACAAGAATTATGAATGGCAACCTGGTACATAACAAGGGCATATAGCATGCCAAGAAAAGACAGTATCTTAAGAACTACAATGTTCAACTATATTCAACTACAATATTTTGCCCATTAAGATGGGACAAGCACATAAAAACATTATTGATTATACTATAATGTCTTAACTTACTGCAGTAGCATGTTTTTGTGCATATAACACTCTCAATATGTGTGCTAAAGGCTAACGCTAACCCGTATTCGCATCACTAGTGTGCTGTGAGTAAGAGAATGCATGACCAAGATACTTATAGGAGACAAATGAAGAATGTGTACAGCATGTTATTAAACCATTCAAACTATAAGTGCAGATCATTTTAGTACAAACAAATATGGGAACCCTATTTGTGTCTTTTACAACAGGTGCATTTATTCAGGAAAAAAATCAACATGGTTGTATAATTATACCACCACCAATAAGGCACCATGAAATATTTCAAATGTATAAGCATGTTTACATTGAAATCATGATGTGCAAGGGTTTAGTGTGGATTCTTTCATTTTAAAAGTGTATTAAGCTTTTATCACCATCAATAGAAGGTTTCAAACTGTTAATTGTGAGGTTGAATATACTTAGCCATGCTAAACTATTCTTAATCCTCTTTAAGACTTTAAACTTCCACGGTTCCACCACCACTTCAGTTGAACAATTTCGAACCAAACTACGGTACAAAAAAAAATTGAATAGTCCTTTCGACTTATTTAATAGCTCATGTTCCATAGTATATTTATAATCATTGGAAATGAAACAGATGTACGGATTAAAAACATCGAGTTGTCAAACTTACACTCATCCACCTGCAGCGTAGGGCCACATCTCGTACCGTCTTCCCGTTCAGTTGCTGGGCAACCTTTGCATAACGAACTAAAATCGATTCAGACGAATACCTGAAAGTGCAAAATAGCATCGTAGTCATGCATTTGTTCAAGAGAGGGCGGAAGGGGAGAGGAGAGAGAGAGAGAGAGAAAGAGAGAGAGGGTATATATGAAAAGTGACGGATGGGTGTCGGGTGTCGAGTAAATTTGTAATTACAAACAGAAACACATCAGGTAGAAGGGAGAGGGAGAGAGAATGGTGCACGGAATAATTGTATCAAATGTGTTCTTCCGAGCTCTCTCTTCCCGGCAAATAGTACAAGTCCTCCAGGCCTCTTGAAACAAAGAGCGCACTCTGAAATTGGCTTCCCATCTCGACTCAATCTTCCTCCTACGGCACTAGTAGGCAGGGCAGTAGTTATTCCAGGACAACGGGGACGAATTCAACTCCCTCTCCCGTTCTTCTTATGATGGCTTTGTACACACCATCCAACCATGGAAGCTTGAAATCAAGAACTCTAGGTCTAGGTGCCTCCAAGGATTGGTTATTACCAGCTAGGGATTCAAATATCCCACACTCTCATCTCTACCTATAACTTTTCGATGAATTCTTACTTCTAAGACCATATGGAGATAAAAAAAAAATTTTAAAAAAAAAAAAAAAGAAACGAGAGAATTAGGGTCGAGAAAATAAAATTTTGTGGAGACGACAGCAACATGAGTGGAAGATCTCGGCTCGGCTCTCTACAGAGGAAGTATGCATGCTACAACTTTAATAATAGAAAAAGAAAGAAAAAATGCAACAGAAATTCATAGCACTGCTAATCCCACAAACTCTAGATTGTTCTCTTCACAGAATTATTTACAATAATCCTTTTTTAGCCTTATAAAAATAAAAACATTCATAAATAAATAAAAATTAATCGGAACCCTCGCACTCACTTGCTAAGTCCTTCCTCCAGGATGGCCTGCTCTTCGGAGGACCACTCCGTCGACAGCCCCGGGTTGTGCTTAAGCGCCTGCGCCGTGCTCGAACAACTGCCCGCCGCCGCTGCCGCCACGTCGTTTCCGTTGCTAGGGTTCGCGGCGCCGCCGCCGCCGCCGCCACCGCCGTTGGCCGCTTCTTGGTTCCCGGATGGGTTCGAACCCGTTCCCATCTAAAGAAGAACGAAGAAAGAGAGAATTCTTTTTCCCGCCCTAAAATTCTCGGAGCGCGAACGGAGAGAGAGGAAGGGGATGAAGAAGCCAATGGAGAAAAAAGGGGGGAAGGGGAAGGAGGGATTGTTAGTGGTGAAATTTTGGAGGAAAAAAAAAATGAGAGCTTTGTGTTTGTGTTTCCTCTTCCTCTTCCTCTTCCTCTTCCTCCCTCTCCTAATTTTACATTTTAGCTTTGTTTAGGATATCCGAAGCTATTTAACTTAACCGCAATTTTATTTTCCATTTTTATTTCATCCACCGCCGTGTAAGTAAGTAGACGGCGGCGGTTATAATCATTCCACGTGCAAAAAAATATTTTAAAAAAATACTTTTATCTTAATCACTTGAGTTATAATTATTTTACTATAAATAAATCATACTAAATAGTTGAACACTTAGTTACTTTTTTAATAATCAGTAGAGTATTTAGATAGTTTTTTTTAAAATAAGATAATTGTGGCGAACGCTCCCACCGGAAATCGATCTCCTGACCACTCGGACATCTCTCTTAACCACTAGGCTAGAGGTCATTTGCGAGTATTTAGATAGTTATTTAATTATATATTTATTATTAATAATAATATATTTAAATGGTTGATAATATACATACGGCTTGAGTCGTCCAAATCGTATGTATATCATCCACCATTAATTAAAAAAATTACGGATAAAAACTAACATCCTCTCTTTCCTTTCCTACAAATATATATTTAAAAACTAAATTTAAAAGAAGAAGAAAATATCAGAAAATATGTAAATTGTTGAAAAATTATTTTCTTTTCTTTCTTTAAAAATATGCAAACAAAATAAAATAAAATAAATGTTACCGGCCTCCGGGAAAGTCGCGCACGTAGCACTGCCCTAAGAGTTGATTGGGTCTATGTGCAGACTTGTTCCGAATGCTCCTAGTGGTGAAACTCCCGCTCTACCGGTATCTCCTCGTCGCACACAACTCGGAAAAGAGTGACCCGAACTTAGCCTTTCTGCCCAGAGCACAAACCGAAGAACAATGCTTTGAATTGAACAAGAGAGAATGAAAGGGAGAGAGTGGAGTGGGGTTTTCACTTGAAAGATGTTCTCTTATATAGCATAAGTGTATGCTAAAAATAGACAAAAGAGAATGTTTCTCCCCAACGTTAACCAAAGAATAGGATCTTGGAGATTTGACTTGGTTTTTATATACCAAGTCCAACATTCCCCCCCCCCCAAAAAAAAGCCAAGTTCAAAACACAAGTAACAAATGAAAAAAGAATTGGAAGGAATTTATGGGCAAGTGTGTACTACGCATAGATGAGATGGACTACAGCCTTGAATCTCACTTAGTGACTATTGTCTTTGTCTGAAGAAGTGCTTGATGGACTATGTCTTGAATCAGACTTCTTAAACCAGATTCAGAAAATAGCACACATAGTACGCTAGAGGTTCTTGGGTCTATCGGGTGGTGCTTTTGATTGGCCATGCGCACTTTTTTTTTCATATCCATGAGGGTTTTCTAGGATCGCCCTGTCCTATAGTCGCGACCTTCATGACCTCTCATATAGGTAAGTTCTCAAGGGTTGGTGATAGGAATCAACCCTACATATCATACTTGGACTTATTAAGAGTTAAAACTCATCCTAACCATATCACACAAAGAACGCTATCATCATAGGGATGGGTATCCATATACATATGTACAGCCTCTTGGGCATTTATTTTAAGAGAATTTAATCTCAAGGTCAATGTTCCATAATAGTCACCTAGTCCAGCTTGTTTCTACCCATTGAACTGGCTTCTTGGGATCTCCAGTCAGACTCAGTTGGGTTGCCACTGCTGGTGACTAATTTATGGGCTTAACCCCATCCCTCTCGATGATTCTAGGATCAATGTTCTAGACAGACCCTTCGTTAAGTGGTCTGCAAGGTTCTTTTCTGACTTTATATAGTCAAGAACCACATATTTGCCTAATAGGCTCTTTATCGATTTGAAGCGTAGCTGCAGGTGCCTGTTCATCTTAGCATTCAGAGAATCATGCTTTAGTAGTTCAATAACATATTTGTTATCACAATTGATAGAAATTGCAAGAACAATAATATAAGAAACAGGTATATGCATAATCAGATTTCTAAGCCATTCAGCTTCTGTACAAGTAGTGTCCAGAGCTATCATTTTAGAGTCCATTGTATTCCTAGCTATGATAGTTTGTTTACATGAACTCCAGGAGATTGCAGCTCCTTTTAGAGTAAAGACATATCCAGTAGTAGATTTCACATCATGTGAATCAGTTATCTAGTTTGCATCTGAATAACCTTCTATGATATCGGGATGTCTAGTATAATAAAGTTTATCTAGAGTACCTCTAAGATATCTATATACTCTATCCAATGCAGTCCAATGTGACTGGTTTGGGTTACTGGTATATCTACTAAGTCTTCCAATAGCAAATACAATATCGGGTCTGGTCCTATTTGTTATGTACATAAGGGACCCTATCATCTATGAATATCTATGTTGTTATATAGGTGATCCTTCATTCTTCTTGAGACCAATATTACTGTCATAAGGAACGAGGACAGATTTTTTGTCAAAATACTCAAACTTTCTTAGCATATTCTCAATTGAATGTGCTAAGGATAGAGTATAGCCCTCTTTGTATTTGGATACTTGCATTCCTAGGATCAAGTTGGCTTTGCCTAGGTTTTCATATCAAACTAGTTAGATAAATAATTCTTAGTGTTATTTATCAGTTCCAATGAAGATCCTAGAATAAGGATATCATCAACATACAAGCACAAGATTACACAACTTCCATTGTATTTTTAGAATACAAACATTTGTCATATTCGTTTGGTACAAAACCAAATTCTAAAATGACTTTGTCAAATTTGTTGTGCCATTGCTTGGGAGCTTGCTTTAGGCCATAAAAGGATTTTACTAATCTACAAACCTTTTTTTCTTGACCTTTAGCAATAAAACCTTCATGTTGCTCCATATATATTTCTTCCTCTAAATCTTCATTTAAAAATGTTGTCTTTACATCCATTTGATGGATTAGCATATCATGAATAGAAGGTAAGGCTAGAAGGGTTCTAATAGAAGTGATTCTAGCTACAAGAGAGTAGGTATCAAAATAATTTAATCCTTTTTTCTGGGTGAAACCTTTTGCTACTAATCTAGCTTTGTATTTCTATATGGTACCATCTGTAGGAACCCTAGAGGGGGGGTGAATAGGGTCAAGCTAACTAATCAAGCACTTAGCACAAGCTAATTGGCAATTTAAAAATATAAGTGCAAGAGAAGAAGCAATAACAATACCGACACACGATATATCATGGTATCCTCCCAAGAGGCACTCCAGTCCCGGAACTCTCTCCGGCTTTAATCCACTATTTGAGTAAATAGTTACACACGAGTTTGGATCCGAAGAACTCGCCAACTTCTTACACGAGAGCTTTAATCCGAAGGCCTCTCCGACTTCAACCGAGAGTTTGGATACGAAGACTCTCCAACTTCAACTGAGAGTTTGGATACGAAGACTCTCCAACTTCAACCGAGAGTTTGGATCCGAAAACTCTCCAACTTCAACCTTTCACAATAGGTTTTGATCTCCTTATACAATAAGATGAAGATCTCACTTTTCAACTCAATAACTCTAACACAATATGTGGATGGCAAATGAAAGCTTTGTAGAGTTGTTTGTGGATAGGCTTTGGTGGTTTAGAAATTTTTAGGCTCAAAACATCCACCTTGAATGAAGGGGTTCAAGGCTATTTATAACCAAAGCATTGAAAAGAGCTCAAAGGCAACTTTTCAGACAGCGACCGGTATACCGTCGGTATGGACCGGTATACCGTCGGTATGCCGGTCTGGAATTACAACGGCTAGAAATATAGCCGTTGGGATCATTAAATGCTCGAAATCCGACCGTTAGAATTTCAACGTTACTGAACCGGTATACCGTCGGTATGAACCGGTATACCGTCGGTATGCCGATTTTGTAGATAGAAAACTTTCTGTGAACAAAATCGGTATACCGTCGGTATAGACCGGTATACCGTCGGTATGCCGATTTTTATCCAAAAATGATCATGGACTAGTTTCTACCCTAGCTTTCGATTTTGCCATCTATTTCTTGTGTTTACAATTATTCCTAAGACTCATTACAGACTCCAGATATATTGTAGCAAGTACAGGCTTCTTCAGAGTCTTGAAATGATGATGGCATGGTTTGGCTTCTTCCTTTGATAGGTGTTGGCTTTTTTCCTTGGCGGCAGCTGTCCAAAGATATCCAGTTTGTGAAAACTGAATACCTTTCAGGGGCTTCGCCCCCGAACCCCCGACGAGGGGCGCTGTCCCCTCGACCCCCGTCCGCTGACCGGGCAGCGGAACCCCCGAGTGCGTGGCTCCGGAGATGTCGCTGGGTGGTTCAGAGAAATCTTGTGGGATCCGTCGTCTTTGGCCCACCATGATTTCTTCATTGCATACGTCCACATTGATCTTGCTTATTGCTTTTCTGCATGTACATGTTAGACGAACAAAGCAATATACATAGTAGCAATTATGATAAGATAAAACACGATAGGACAATACTAAGTTTGAGTATAAGAGCTATAGTGATAGCATAAATATTAGTGATATCATAATGTTAAACTTAATTGAATAACCATAATCAAAACATAGTTTTGATTTTGGTAACTCAATTAAATTTAAGATATATATAATGAAAACTCATATCCCTAATATGTAAAACAATAAGCACGTATCACCAAAGGTATAAGTAAAAGTAGAAAAGCTATAGTGATAGTATGAAGATTAGTGATAATGAAATGCTAAACTTAACAGATTAACCATATTCAAAAATATGATACAATCATTGGGTCAACAATCTCTCCCTTTTTGATTATGGCAAATCGGTTAAGTTTAGTATGGACACAATAGATGCATGTATCACTAATATACAAAAGATATAAGCAATATCACTGAAAGCATACTACTTCGATTACTTATAAATACATACTTAAACTTACTTCTCCCCCTTTGACATGATCAAAAATAGGCTCTCCCGTACAAAGAGATAAAATAAAATCAATCTCAAGCATAGAAGTCAGAGCATGTGGAACTCATAGACAATCATAATCAAGATATACTAATAAAAAAAATAATGGGAGAAGGGTGTAATGACATGTTTATAAAGCTACATTGCCAATGTAGAACATCAAATATTTAAAAGAAGAATGTCAAAACACAATATAGTTGGTAAAACAAATAAAATTGATGAACAGTCAAAAATTAGTTTTACCAACTTGAAATCCAAGAAAGAAACTCCAAAACATAATATTATATGCATTAAAACTCTAGTTTTGGAAGGAAGCGATATACCAATTGAAATAAAAGATTTCAATCAAGGATTTCAGTCAAAAGCCCATGAGGATTAGATAATTGCAAAGTAATTGATATAAAATAATCTTATTATTTGCAAAATCTATTTGCTTACCCAAGTTAATGCATTTGAACTCAATTACCTTATCATGTTATGTGGATATCCTTTAGAAAAAATGAAGGTAAAGGAGAAAAATACTTGAGAAAGAGACATTCAGTCGACTTGAATGCTCCCCCTCAAAGTATTACCAATATAGATAAACATGTATTTTTGGTAAGTCCTCAATAAGAAAAGCCAAATCAATTAAGCATATAAGGAAAGCCAAAACAATGAAAGCATAATTGTCATCAAGATAAGATATGAAAGTTAATATTAACAAGATGACTTATTTAACCCATATAAAAGAGAGATACTATGATGAAGACAATTGCATACACTCTCATAAATCCTTCACAAATAAAAATATCATGACCTCAATCAATAGGGTATGAAATAGAAGAAAATATGGGTCCATGATGAACTAGGTATACGACATATTAGAGGGTATACATGAATTGGACCAATTAATTTGCTCCCCCTCAAAATATGCGTATCTAGTTTCAAAGCACTTATAGCATAAAATAGATAACTACAAGATCTAGGGGTAAATCAACTATAAATTTCTTCCCCTTGCTCAATGCATATAAGGCTATAACATCGTCATAAGACGAATAATATCATCTTTAGTCAAGAAGAGATATCCAATTAATAGCCACTAAAGATGAGCGATCAAAAGAATATTCTAATTAAGCACATATAATCCAAAAATAGCATACATTAGTCTATATAGTAGGATCTCATATTTAAATATGATAGATCAATGTATGTTATCCTTTGAGAAAATGTCATCATGAAAAAGAATAAAGTCAATTAAGAACAATCATGATGATAGACATAATATAGCTCAAAAATAAAATAAAAATAAAACTCAAACATCATGTCCATGATTATCTAATTAAGAAAGAATCAACCAATTTATTACTTTACATGGACTAGGTATGTTTCACCAAATATGAACCCATCAACGGGTAAAATCCAAACCTTGCTAATGGTAAATAATAAACCATAAAGTTCAAATAGCAAAGGCCCATATGTGGCAATCCATGAGTAGTTAAAGTAGAGTAATAAATTAGTTTGATAATTACATAATAAGTAATATAGGACTACTCAACCATTAGGATCTTTTATCAATAAAAATAAACAAATTAAACATGATCCAACAAATCTCATAAAGAAAATCCCAAATCCATATTTATGAAAAAAAAATCTCATAAATCAATGAAAAATATGAAAAGAGTCATTCTCATTTAAATGATTGCAAATATAATCAAGAAGATATATAAATGATAATATGATAAAATCATGACTCAAAAGTGAGAGAAATTTAAGAGATACTTGCTAATGACTAATATGAAATGAGACTTAAAGAGAGGAATCACAAACCTCCAAGAGAAACAAGATATAGTCAAGAATTTGTAAAACTAGTTTTAGAGAACAAACATATGCATCTAAAATAGGATACAAATTACTCTTAGAAGAATCAAAAATCTTGTTTATGTAAACTAGCATATGATATATAGATTGAAAAGAAAAATAATAGCTAGATGAGTGAAAGTGAACCAAATTATATAGCTTAACAATATATCATAACTAAGCAAGCTACATAACTAATTAAGATTAATGAGGTAAGTCATTAACAAGATAAAAGTGCTCATTAAATCTTAAGTCACTAACACTAAAGATACTTGCTCAAGCATAGAGTTCACAAAGAGGACAATACATTTTGAATGAACAAAATAATTTATAGATTCTTTTCTAAGCAAGGATAAGAGCATAATATGACAAATAAATGAATTATTCTCTTATCAAGTATAGGCCAAAAGAGATATTCATGAAAATATAATAAAACAAATCTCTTTGCCAAGTATTGAGATTAGCCCAAGATAATAAAATGATAGATCGATCTAGAGAATGCAAAATATTATAGCTATAATAAAATAAGTGTATTCTCTAGAAATAGGAAATCTCAACACAAAAGCTCAAACCATAGTAGCTAAAGTCATAAGAAATATGATGTATCAATTACATGTATTCTCATGTGCTAGAAAAACTATTGGACAACAATAATTCAAAAAGAAGCATAGACCCAAGGAATGGGCAAAGAAAGATCATTAAGATCAAGAAAGCTAAATGTGCTAAAGATATTAAGAAGTACATTTTTCAAAGAGCTTTCATAGTGCACCATAGTAAATTATAAGATACAGACTAGAAAGAGTGCACTAATTAAGTAGGTCAATTTAACAAGCAAGGTAAAGCACAAAACTATGTGATCCTTAATAGAACATCCATAATTAATCATGAGGAAGACATTAATAAACATTTTCTCTCAACATCCTAACTTAAAGGTATAAAACAAATAAATATCAAAAGTTAGGAATCATTTATATATATGAAACTATATATATCACGAAATAGGCATACATGAAAAGATCAAAAAATCAATTAAGAACATGTATCCATAATGCCAACCAAAAAGTCAAGAAGATATCATCAAAAGAAGACTTTAAGGAAGAAGCTAATTGATTCAAGAAGAACAAATTTGGTCAAAGGAATCAATAGCTAAGGTATGAGATAATCATAAGTTTGAAGGTAACAAGTATATTTAAATACTCTTCAAGTCAATATAGAACTTTAGCTTAACTCATATGCCCACATAAAGATATTTATACTAAAAAATATCAACATAAGAAATACATGATCTACATGTAAATGAAAATATTAATGAATATAGTCATGTATCCTTAATGAAAGTTTGAAAAAAAAACTTATCACAAATTCAAAACACATATAAATAAGCTTCATTAGGCAAAGACATAATTGATTCTCAAGAAGATAATCAAAATAAAATGTGAGAATCAATAATGAATATATTATGTGAGCACAAGGTTGAAGATATGAAGCTTGTGCTAAACATATATATTCGCAAATACCGATTTAAAGTAAATAAGACATATTTTAAAGAGAAATCGGTAAGCAGTAAATATTTCAAAAACTTTAAAGACGGAGAGTTAAAATCATATTAACTCAAATCAAAATCAAGCTCCTATGGACTAGAGTGATATGCATGCTTTATAAATAAAGATTAAGAATAACGAGCATGCATATATATAAATGTGTCACACTAATAGAGAATGAGTGATAAACTACATAGTGTGAACTAATCATTTAAGCCGAGTAACTAGTCATGCTAGATAAAAGAATTAATAAAAAAATTAACTAAGCATGCTAGTATTATATCTCACATTGATTTATATAAGAGACAACTAAAGGATATCAATATGAGCTAGTAGCAAGACATCAAGTGAAACATGCTAGATTCTACAAATATAAACAATTTAAAGAGAATCGCTTAGCATGTTACCAAAGTGGCTCTAGTGGCCACGCTTGTGTTGGTATAATTGCTTGGAAGATGATCTTTGAGCTTTGCAACCACCAACACGCTCATCGGTGCTATGTTCCGATATAAGAAGCTCCACCTACAATATTAGGCGAAGACTTTGGTATCCAAATAAACTTGTATCCACATTTATTAGCTTTGGGGACCCATATAGCACTTACTCTAGCATTGGTAGTAAAGGTCCTACGAATAGGGCATGTAAAGCTCATATGTCCAATACGAGAGCAATAAAAGCACCTAATGCTAGTGTGTGCACATGTATCAGAATGAGCATGGTTATGAACATGTGGCATACTAGAATGATGAATAACTCTAGAGTGAGCATGAGAAGATTTGGTTTTAAGAATACTATGTTCTAAAAACAAATCATCATGCATGTAAGTAAGAGAATCAAATTTAGCATTTAAAATATCATTCTCTTTTTCAAATAAAGCAATTCTAGATATAAAATCATCATTTTGTTTCTTTAAAGAATCAATAGAAGAATCGTGCAAAGAAGTTAACTTATGCGTTTGACTTTTAAGATCTTCTATAGATGAGGAAAGAGATTTGATTTTCAAAATTAAAGTCTCATTCAAACTCTTTAAAGAAACACAAGATGAGTTTTGAGAATCAAGTCTAGAAAATAAATTATTGTTTTTATTTCTCAAAAACTCATTAGATTCTTCTAAATGAATAACCTTTTCTGAAAGTTCTTCATTTGTAGAATAAAGGTCATCAAGAATCTCTAAGGATTGGTTAGCCATGGCTTTCCACTTAGAGCATTTCTTGCATTTAGAAGAACCATAATTGTCTATGCTACTAGAAATAAAACCCTCTTTATCGGAGGATGAGGAATAGGTTGCCATAGAAAAATAACAAGGATCTACTCTAAGGATGTTAAGCCTAACAATAGAGTCCTTGCTCTGATACCAATTGTAGGAACTCTAGAGGGGGGGTGAATAGGGTCAAGCTAACTAATCAAGCACTTAGCACAAGCTAATTGGCAATTTAAAAATATAAGTGCAAGAGAAGAAGCAATAACAATACCGACACACGATATATCCTGGTATTCTCCCAAGAGGCACTCCAGTCCCGGAACTCTCTCCGGCTTTAATCTACTATTTGAGTAAATAGTTACACACGAGTTAGGATCCGAAGAACTCGCCAACTTCTTACACGAGAGCTTTAATCCGAAGGCCTCTCCGACTTCAACCGAGAGTTTGGATACGAAGACTCTCCAACTTCAACCGAGAGTTTGGATCCGAAAACTCTCCAACTTCAATCTTTCACAATAGGTTTTGATCTCCTTATACAATAAGATGAAGATCTCACTTTTTTACTCAATAACTCTAACACAATATGTGGATGGCAAATAAAAGCTTTGTAGAGTTGTTTGTGGATAGGCTTTGGTGGTTTAGAAATTTTTAGGCTCAAAACATCCACCTTGAATGAAGGGGTTCAAGGCTATTTATAACCAAAGCATTGAAAAGAGCTCAAAGGCAACTTTTCAGACAGCGACCGGTATACCGTCGGTATGGACCGGTATACCGTCGGTATGCCGGTCTGGAATTACAACGGCTAGAAATATAGCCATTGGGATCATTAAATGTTCGAAATCCGATCGTTGGAATTTCAACGTTACTGAACCGGTATACCGTCGGTATGCCGATTTTGTAGACAGAAAACTTTCTGTGAATAAAATTGGTATACCGTCGGTATAGACCGGTATACCGTCGGTATGCCGATTTTTATCCGAAAATGATCCTGGTCTAGTTTCTACCCTAGCTTTCGATTTTGCCATCCATTTCTTGTGTTTACAATTATTCCTAAGACTCATTACAGACTCCAGATATATTGTAGCAGGTGCAGGCTTCTTCAGAGTCTTAAAATGATGATGGCATGGCTTGGCTTCTTCCTTTGATAGGTGCTAGCTTTTTCCCTTGGCGGCAGCTGTCCAAAGATATCCAGTTTGTGAAAACTGAATACCTTTCGGGGGCTTCGCCCCCGAACCTCCGACGAGGGCCGTTGTCCCCTCGACCCCCGTCCGCTGACCGGGCAGCGGAACCCCCGAGTGCGTGGCTCCGGAGATGTCGCTGGGTGGTTCAGAGAAATCTTGTGGGATCCGTCGTCTTTGGCCCACCATGATTTCTTCATTGCATATGTCCACATTGATCTTGCTTATTGCTATTCTGCGTGTACATGTTAGACGAACAAAGAAATATACATAGTAGCAATTATGATAAGATAAAGCACGATAGGACAATGCTAAGTTTGAGTATAAGAGCTATAGTGATAGCATAAATATTAGTGATATCATAATGTTAAACTTAATTGAATAACCATAATCAAAACATAGTTTTGATTTTGGTAACTCAATTAAATTTAAGATATATATAATGAAAACTCATATCCCTAATATGTAAAACAATAAGCACGTATCACCAAAGGTATAAGTAAAAGTAGAAAAGCTATAGTGATAGTATGAAGATTAGTGATAATGAAATGCTAAACTTAACAGATTAACCATATTCAAAAACATGATACAATCATTGGGTCAACACCATCGGCTCTAAGTTTCTTTTTAAAAATTCACTTACAACCTATGGATTTACTACCTAAAGGTAGATTTGCTAAAAACCAAGTATTATTCTCTATAATGGAGTTATACTCATTGTTAATAGCTTCTTTCCAGAAAGAAGCATCAGGAGAAGATATTACTTCTTCATAAGTTGAGGGATCACCCTATATCAAATAAGTGAAGAAACCTTCTCCTAAATTCCTTTCAATCATGCATCTTTTACTTCTTCTAGGTTCTCCATCTTGTGAACTTGATGGATGAATATGAGAACTAGTAGAAGGGGTAAGAGAAGAGCCTAGTGGGAGTGGAAGAAATTCTATTCTTAAAAGGAAATATATTCTCAAAGTAAATTACATCTCTAGCTTCTATAATGGTATTGTTAGATATTTCATTTACTTCAGAACGAGTCACTAGAAATCTATTGGCATTGCTATCTAAAGCATATCCTATGAACACAGCATCTACAGTATTAGGTCCAATCTTCCTCTTTTTGGGTTCAGAAATGTAACCCCCAGTCCCAAAATACGAATGACTAAGTACGTAGACATGTCAGCTGCATACATACGAAGCATACTCCAATATACAGAAATCTCGTATGTATACATAAGATGTAAAATGCAGTAACCATGAAACTAATCTCATCCACAAATAAATATATATTAAAATCAACTTATAAATGTCATTTGTATAAAACGTTGGGCGGAGACAAATCCACTGCCAACAAAAAGAGAAAAATACATAGCAATGATGGAAGAGTCGAGCAAAATAAAAAACGATCCGAAAGCTAGCATCGCGAAGGTAGATTGTAAACTATGTCCTTGGCTAGAGAACCTGCAAAAATCACCAACACACCTGGAGAGATCACCATGTCCTCAGAGGACTAGCAAGATACATAATATACAAGCCAAAAGTAACAATATAAGTATGCAGAGAAGTAAGAAATAATGAAAAAAATCAACAGAGTCAGAATAACTAAGATACCAAGATCTAAGACACAAAGATCCTAAGATACTGGCATGCCATACTAGATGTGGCTAATATGTCAAATCTATAGACTGTAGTCAAGGCAAGCACTCCCAATCTATAGTGTCTCAATCACAGTCAAGGCAAGCACTCCAATCGAGACGGTAGCCATTCCTAGTAAAATAATCTCATAGACCGTAGTCAAGGTAAGCACTCACAATCTATAGAATGTCAAAGTCAAGTCCTACTCGAGTCATGTCAAGTCAAGTCAAGTCAAATTATGAGAGTCAGTAGTGTAGGACTAGACGACTCTATCACAAAACACGAGTAATCACGAAGGCAATATAACACACACTAGATGTATATCAAGAATGTAAATTTACGCTAACAAGATAAGTAGAACTGAAACAAGGTAAGTAACCGCAACTCAAGATAAAATAATCATGAATGCGATGGGATAAGGAACACTAAGGAATTAAAGAACATGCATATAAAAGGTACTGTACGATTTGGCAAAGTATACTTGCCTGATGTCCGAGTGAGGTAAGATGATGTCCTGGCGACGAATCAACAACAGCGCACAAAGAGGAAGGTGTAGGAACAACTTTGGATGCTGAAAATAGTCTATTATCTAATTATAATTAATACTGCACCTATTACATTTATTTAATAAATTTTAAAGTTAGGATATGGTATAGGTTTTCGTATCATCTTTCCGAAAAACTAAACGGATTACATTTTCGTTTCCGAAATCTCCCGAAATCGTAAAAATATCGAAACACGTTTATTTTTTGGACACTAGATACTCAAACAGTTTTGCAGAATTTACAGAACTAATTTTGTCTATTAAAATATGTTTTTTGAAACTTTACCTCGATACGCTTCTTTAAAAAAAATGGAGGCAAAACGGAGTTCGGAGCTAGGAGATATCGTCGTTCCAAGTTGCTCTTGCTGCTAAAAAGCGGGGCTGAATTCTAATGACAAATTTTAGAGTTTCTATTGGACTAAAAATAATTTTGAATTATGGCTGATAGAAGGAGAATGTATTGGGTTTATATAGGTATTTATTTCAGATTTATCTCCTAAATTAGATAGGATTTGATTTAAATTGATAGAAGTTACTTTGTTATGATATAATATAGATAGAGATGCTTTCCTATTAGACTTAGGATTATGATTAACTTAAAATATAGTTCATATTTATCTAAATTATCTATAACATTATTTAAAATTACTATAGATAATAAATAGAGTTAATATCTATTTAAAAAACCTTCATCTAATCTCATTTATACAAGCTGAAATATTTAATACTAATTTGACATTTATTCTATATTATGTAAATAGTGTACAATATAAGTAACAAGTAAAAAGTACTAAAAGTTGTGAAATAAGTCCTAAAATTTTGAGAAAAATTGCATAATATAGTTTAGATCCTTAATGTACTATAAAAATAAATTTATATATTTTTATACTAAATTCACTAATGAGCACTATACTAAATATATGTAAAATAATATAAATTATATAATAAGTCAATAAATAGTTATTTAAAAATCCAAAAATTCTACAAATATTTATTTTGAAAAATCAGGGGGTTTACAAAAGTCTTATCTAGATAAGGACTAAGAAGAGTTTTAAGTCCCCTTGGATTTCCCACTATTTAATTCAAATTGATTTAAAAGTAACTCAATCAAATATAATCCAAGGTAGATAGATTCTACCTCTAATTTAAACTGTATTTAAATAACTTACTGCCGCCGTCTCAACAACGGTGCAGGCTGGGCATGATCCGATTCGACCCAAGTAATTGGGACCGGGTCGTGACACTATTTAAATAACTTAATATATATTTTTTCCAACTTAAATCACCATAATTAATTACATATTAAATCAACCCATATTTAATATACTTTTTTCGAAATAATGTGATAATAATTAATTTCAAAAATACAAATATATGTACACTCGCATGCAAAAATAATACTTACATAAAATACAGTTTTTCTAAATTACTAGTTATACTTGTACCATAAAATAAAATGGCCTTTTTTTAAATAAAAATAAAGTTTGGCAATCCTCGGCGCGACGCATTTACAATTTCAAGCAATATAAAATATTTATCGTCTATTATTTTGAAATATTTTCTACATCTATATAATTAAAACGTTTTATAAAAATATGTACTTCGCACTTATTCGTACTTGACGAAAAATTTACGAAATACAAACTCGTACGCGACATACAAATACGAAGTACAAAAATCAATATCATATTTATTTAAAAAATTGTAGTAGAAATTTAGGAGTTTTATATCCTACCCAACTTACAAGAATTTCGTCTTCAAAATTTAGGAATAGCTAGGGTAGGGGAGATAAAAAGAGTTCATCAACACCAGAATACGATTAAATTTTTGGATGAGGCGAAGAAACGACGTTCGACACAAACATGCATTGAAAGATCGTGATTTTGATATCTACGAAAATACATCATGGTTATGGAATTGAAGAAGGGTCGCTAGTTAAGATAATAAAATTATGATAACACGAATTAGAGAATAGAAAGGAATTGAGTAGGTCAAAGAGAATAATTTAGACATTTATGAGAGATGGTTTCTTAAGCGAATATAGTCATCTAGGTTTAAGGTATGGTTAAGGAAATGATTTGAATCATTTTCAAGTTTCAAGAACGATTAGAAGGTTGCGATAATGAATCTAGGATAGAGGAAAAAGGTAACTCAAGACGGGGATATTGTCACATTGGTTGGTCAGTGGTTAACTTTATTGGCAATAGATGGTCGACAACTAAGGGGATATCAAGTACGAGTGTTTGTGTTTCTAGTATAGACGAAAGACGAAAATAATAAAGAGTTCGAAGAAGATATTATCGAATACGAATAAGTGGTTCAAAGACGATTGAATTTTTTTTAAAAAGAATTGCCAAGGCAGTCGTGGATGGAATTCTAGAGGCCAAGTTTAACTATATCTCCATCCACATCGAACAATATATGAAAAGCGAACCAACATATACTAGGTTGATCAGGCCATCATGTACCGGTTCTGATTAGACAATGTATTAGTGGGCGTCCCCAATAACACATATGTCATGAACAAGCTCGATAAAAGAATAAGCTTGTAAAACTAAGGCTAAATTAGCATCATAAGATAGTCAAAATATAAGTAAGGAATACTAATGAAGGAAATTAAATAGTCAAGATCCATTAAAATCTAAGTCTTGCCCGAAGTTTGGGCTTATGCAGTCGTCCTAGTGTTTTCTTATCTATGGCTTGGTTGACTAGATAAGTTAGGGTCCTCTGAATTCTATAGTCTAAGTAAACTTATCAATATGGGTCACAAGGACAAAGGTTTGTTAGGTCATGAGGTATTCTACCCAACTTACAAGAGTTAAACTAGTAGTGTGATGGGACAATGGGTCAAGCAATCAAGATAAAGTACAAAGTTAAGCATTCAAGGAATTAAGTAGAACAAAATCACATATTGGATCGAAAGAATTGAGTCGAGGTTGAGTCCCTATCCTTGGTCGAAAAATATATCAGTATCATGATAAAGGTTATAGTCTAGTCTTTATGACCCGAAAGTCATATTATAAAAATAGAGTACGAAGTGACGTGTTTGAGTGGGACATGATATACCTACATGAAGGTGAGCTTGTCTAGGTCTTACATATGAAATTTGTTGGAAGGAAACAGCTAGTATTACACTCTAAATATCAAAGTCACGGTAAAGGACACAAAAAGATCTAAAATAGAAAGTAGGAGTTCATGAAGTGATAATTAATGCACAAACATTAAAGAAGATCAAGTTGAAGCATGAAATAAAATTAATTAAGGAATCTAGTAAAATAATTTAGGGACACAGTTTTCAGAGAGAAGATAGTCTCCTAGGTGGATACAGTCAAAGAACGATTAAATCATTTCTCAAATTTCAAATGGTTAGAAGGTCACAATAAAAGATCTGGATTTGGAAAATGTTCGAGTAAGTCAAAATTGAGATATAGTCACATGGTTTGGTCGAAGACTAACTATACTTGCATATATACAACTATTTTGGTCATGGATGGAATGTAGAGTACCTCTATCTCATTAGGGTGACATTGCCTGCTTCTTGGTTCTCTATCAAGATAAGATTTAATCCCAAAATTTGAGTTCCTAATATGTATTTTCAAGCTTGACATAAACTATGATATTCAAGCATAATCATAAAAATAATTCAAGTCTTTAATAACCCTAAGATAACCCTTAGTATGACAATATATATATATATATATATATATATATATATATATATATATATATATATATATATATATATATATATATATATATATATATATATATATTTTATATATATATTTCCTCCAATATGCACAAACTAAACTTTCTTATTCTCTAGTCGGTTGAGCTCATCCATCATAACTTTAAAAAAAAATTAGATTCCTCTGATCAATCTCAAAATAAGCTTTATCATATCTCTTAATAAATTTTCCACAAAATCGCAATATTATAAATCCAAACTTTAAACTCAAGATTTAGATATCTTATCAATCGTGAATTATGCGACAAAATTTGAAGATTTTTTTTTTCACAATTGAAATATTAAACTCAAAATCTAAATAAATTTATCAATCATAGATCGTATGACACAGTTCGAAATTTAAAATTTTCCTCAAATCAAGTTATATCCTCAAAAGATATGAATAGCTATAACCCGAAAATCATAAATATTTTCTAAATCTTCAAAATCAAAGATTTTACTCAATCTTCTATCAATCCTTTGGTGAATACTCCTAGTAGTCTCAAGATAAAATTCTCTATGTCCTCAAAGTTGGTAATATTGCTACTATCCATCTTAGAATTAACTAATCCTTAAGATTATACTTTTAGAAAAATAAATGCCTCTATATCTTAAATAAGACCTCAATGTATACTAATTGTGAATGTAATCCTTCTAGTCACGTGTTTGACCTATGAGCATATACTAGTGTAGTCATCTTCCTAACCGACATTAAGCACGAGAAAGTAAGGATTCACGGTAGAAAGAGGTCAAACAAGATGCAATCAAGGGAGGCAAACGAGAGTTCGAAGTTTGGAGTCAAAAAAGAATGTCAAGTATATGGATGAGATCCTAGACTCTAATCCTATCTACATGCTCACATCGGTACAATAACGTAACCGAAGTGATAAACTTGACCTGCATGGGCCACCACAAAAATATGTAATGCCCCAGTCCCAAAATACGTAGGACCAAGTACGTAGACATGCCAGCTACATACATACGAAGTATACTCCAATATACAGAAATCTCGTATCTATACATAAGCTGTAAAATGCAGTAACCATGAAACTAATCTCATCCACAAATAAATATATTTAGAATCAACTTATAAATGTAATTTGTACAAAACGTTGTATGGAGACAAATTTACTGCCAACAAAAAGAGAAAAATATATAGCAACGATGGAAGAGTCGAGCGAAGCGAAAGACGATCCGAAAGCTAGCATCGCGGAGGTAAATTGTAAACTATGTCCTTGGCTAGAGCACCTGCAAAAATCACCAACACACCTGGAAAGATCACCATGTCCTCAGAGGACTAGCAAGATACATAATATACAAGCCAAAAAGTAGCAATACAAGTATATAGAGAAGTAAGAAATAATGAAAGAAATCAACTGAGTCAAAATAACTAAGATACCAAGATCTAAGACACAAAGATCCTAAGACACTGGCATGCCATACTAGTCGTAGCTAATAGGTCAAATCTATAGACTGCAGTCAAGGCAAGCACTCTCAATCTATAGTATCTCAATCGCAGTCAAGGCAAGCACTCCAATCGAGACGGTAGCCATTCCTAGTAAAATAATTTTATAGACCGTAGTCAAGGTAAGCACTCCCAATCTATAGAATGTCAAAGTCAAGTCCTACTCGAGTCATGTCAAGTCAAGTCAAATCATGAGAGTCAGTAGTGTAGGACTAGACGACTTGTCACCCTCATTTCCCATATTTCGTATTTATACTTGTAATTGGATTTTGGCATGTATTTTTATTTTTCTCGACTTGAGGAATTTTGGATTTTCTCGTATTTTGGGTTTCGGCTCGGCTCGGTTTTAGTTGGGTTGGTTTGATTTTAAATCCAATGGAACACTTTCGCCAATACTCCACCCTCATTCCACCACAACCACCTTCATTAAATCCCCACCAACCATTCTCTCTCCTCATTACTTCCCCCATTAATTCTAACTCCTTCTTCTTCTTCCTTCTTCCACACAACACCCCACCCATAGGCAAGTGCACCTTGCCACCACATGAAGACTAAATTTTATTTGTCTATTAGCTTAATTAGATGATTTGGAACAACATTAGAACTTGACATTTTTGGATTTGGAGCTTGGATTCTCCTAGATCTAAGTTTTTATCATTTTCGGAATTCCTTAGATTTGATCTACCAAACTTGAATTTTTGCTTATTTTGATGCTTTTATGTTGTAGAGAATTGAATTTTACACAAGTTAGACTCTTGAAAATCCGGATTTCGTGTTTTATGGACCAAGTTGTGATGTTCCAAAGATTTGTAGCCATTGTTGTTCTTCCTCTCAGCTTGAGGAAGAAGAAGACCCATCCCCCCCGTGCGCTCTTTAGCGTGCTGCTGGCTCGTGCGCCTCGCCGCCTTGCGCCCCGCGCGCTTGGCTGCATTGCGCTGCCCCCGCGCCGCGTCCTTTGGCGCTGGTCGTTGTCCCGATGGCGCGTGCGCTCTTTAGCGCGCTGCTGTCCCGTCCGATTGTGCACTTGGCCGCGCGCCCCTTGCGCACTTGGCCGCGCGCCCTCCTACGCACTTGGCCGTGCGCCCCCCGGCGTACTTGGCCGTGCGCCCCCCCTGCGCACTCGGCCCCCGGTCCCCTGCTCACTCGGCCCCCGGCCCCCTGCGCACTTGGCCGCACCCCCGGCGCACTTGGCCGCGCCTCCTGCGTGCTTGACCCCACGCCCCTGCGCGCTTGGCTCCCCGCGCCCCTTAGCGCACTGCGACCCTTCCCGAGCGCGTCTCTTGGCGCCGTTTGCCTGAGCCCCTTGCCTGGTACGCCCTATGCCATGGCTTCCCCTCCTGACCCTTGGTGTTCCCTTTGGTTCTCGGTTTTTCTCTTGCTGATTTTGTTTTCTGAGAGCTTGATGCCCACAACACGACTTGACTAACTCGACACATCTTGACACGAATTTCAGTATCTTTAATTCATGACTAGCATTCTCTGATTTTGGCAGTAACTTGTTGGGTGCTTGTAACTTGTGGCTTTTTAACTTGTACCCTGCGACCTGTAATTAATCCCATGTAACTTGATAGTGGCCGCCTCGGCGCACTCTTGACTTGACTCGACTTGATAACTGGTCGTACTTGACTTGCCCTGACACCGTGGGTGTTCCTTCTTGTTGTGTTGTGCAAATCTACTTGTCTTGTCTTGCATCATGTCTAGGACGTGACTCCCTGGGTACCACGGCCAGGGACTCATACTAAATGGGATTAGGCTAATGATTAGATCAAACTAGAACATGGAGAATTTCCAGTCACAAGTAAATCTCGTTATCCGGGCGCTTTAATGGACTTGTAGCTTGCCGACGAGTAGAGCACATTTCCAGCACACTGTCATGTGTTGCACCTCTAAGTTACCTAAGGGTATATCGTCTCCTGGGCGATGTACCCAACCATACTCTCAACCCGCGAAAGGATAACTAGATAGTCTGCAGGGCTTGGGACTGGGAAATTCTCATTGTATCTTGTTAGTAATTAGGCTTGTGATAACCCTAGTTAGTTAAAGTAGTAAGCCGTAGTAATTACTTGACCGCTTGTGAATGGATGTTGTCTATCCCTGTCTAAGTCTTGTCTAGTCCCAGTACCTGGTTCTTCTCGAGCATGTTTGTTTTACTTATTTTTAACAATAAATGGATAGAGACAAGTGCTATTCAGGCGAAGGGTTACAACCCCGGTCCTTGTTTGGTTTACGGGTTGTAATCTGGCTCCCGGAATGGTTCCATGACTCTAGTCATTTATTGTCCTGCTGTATTTTTATTACTTGTACTTTCTTCCATTTTCTTCTGTTCTGATATGCTGGCTTTTGTCCTTATTTCGTGGCCTCCTTGTGGCACTTGCTCTTTCTGGGGTTTGACCCAGCTGGTTTTGTGTGGCCAGATTTCGGAGCAGCACCCGAGGATCTACCGAACTTCCAGCCCAATGGTGGCGACTAGAAGGAACCCGGGCTACGAGTGGGTTTTCCATTTTGTTTCTCCCACTACATTGTAAATTTATTCTTTTGAGGCGTTTAGTCGACGAGCACCTGTTAGCTCGATGCATCTTTACTTATTGTCTGCCTACGGACTGTAACATGATTAACAAATTCTAGGGTTGATCATGTATGACTTAACTTTTGCTAGTCCTCGCATTTTGTATGACTAGCATCATGATCAACTGAATATGTAATATTTGGGATGCCTTTTTTTTGTATATTTGGTGATCTAACATCTTATAATTATACTATTTGTTTGAGATTGAGACAATAGGCTTGACCTTAACAGACCGTTGGCTTGTAGTAAACCCTCATATCTAGACAGCCGTGACCGTATAACGAGGTGAATTTCATTTCAATATACGTAGCTGGCTATGTACGCCCCCGCTCTCCAGTATTCTGGCTCTGGGGCGTCATATGGTTTAATTGGTGGCCCATGCAGGTCTTGGCATTCAAGATATGTGAGGGTTTACCGGATAGATGTCTCAGTCAGTACTCGTCCTTGATCTCCATTCATATCCTCTAAATGTCTAGATTTTTGTCCTGATCATGTGCTTGTATCGTTGATCTGTCATGGTCCTTCCTTATTGTTTTCCATGTGTCGTCTTCTTCAGCGGCACTATACCTGTCACCCTCACTTTTCCAAGTTAGGGGTAAAATGGTAATTTTTTATTTTATAATATTTTTGGGAATTTTATTTCATGAATATTATTATTTAATTATTATAGGAGTCGGGTTCGAATTTTATCGCATTCCGAGTTAATTCGGGACCCCGGTGAATTTCGACTTGAGTCGTAATTAGCATGTTATTTAACCATGGCCCACCACACTAAACTTTTAGGTTTAGGAGTTTGGACTAGTCCCCCATGAGTAATTAAGTTTAATTAAGATTTTTAATTAATTTTAGCAACTTCCGAAACCCATTTTTGGATTAATTAGCATGTAGGCTTAGGGAGGGGCAAACTTGTAATTAACAAGTGCCCCTACCCATGCCCATGGCCGGCCACCTATAGCACCCCCTCCACCTCTCCTTTCTTCTCCACTAAGTCTTCTTCCTCTCTCTTCATTCTTTCTTTCCAACTCCTTCTTCTTCCTCTTCAAATCCACATTTAGGTATGATTTTTAAACCC
The DNA here is from genome assembly GCA_029216955.1 of Iris pallida. Classification (NCBI taxonomy): domain Eukaryota; kingdom Viridiplantae; phylum Streptophyta; class Magnoliopsida; order Asparagales; family Iridaceae; genus Iris; species Iris pallida. Next base: position 7,719,659 of record JANAVB010027799.1, on the reverse strand, counting down.
TCTTAAATTCCTCATTTGCATTTACTCCTTCACATTAATTAGAGAGGGAACCATTCTCTACATGTTGACCCTAGATTTTGTAGGTTTCCTTAAATTCTAGTTTAAGGATTAATTATGGTCTTATTCTTTTTAGAGTGGTATATATATATATACATATATATATATACATGTGTATTTATGTGTGTGTATTTATATATGTATTTGTGTGTGTAGAGGAGAGTGATAGTTGTGTCATGAGAGTGTGTCCATGTGTGGGTGAGAGTGTGTCCATGTGCGGGTGAGAGTGTGTCCATGTGTGTGTGTGAGTGTCCATATATATATAGATATATATATGTGTGAGTGTGTCTATATATATACATTTATATATATGTATAGATATGTATAGATATATATGTGTGTGTGTTGTCATATATATATAGGTGTGTGTATTTGTATGAGTAGAGAGAGAAGGGAATAAGGATATGTATGTGAGTATGTATATATATATGTGAGAAAGATTAGAGAGGGATTGGAAGAGATTAGAGAGGTTTTTAGAGTGATTTAGAGAGGGAAATAGAGGGGAAATGATGGAGGATTTGTGGAGGGGAAAGGGGGAGCACCCACAGCAACTAGGGGGCTGTTTTCCCCCCTAAACAGCCCCCTAACAGCAGCAATTTCAGCAGCAGTAACAGCCACAATAGCAGCAGTTTAGGCATAAACCCCCTCCATTTAACCCCCTATTTGACCCCGTATATACCCCACTATATACCTATATATATATACATATATATACCCTATTATTAGCTCTATATAACCCTAATAAACCTACTAGAATAACCCCCAAAACTTGTTCCAAGAGAGGGTGAAAAGTATAGGTTGAAGAGAGTTTGAGTGAGTGAGTGAGTTTAAGGGTTGAGTCAGATTTGGTGATAGGGGAAATTGAGTTCCGTGATTCGGAACGCGTCGAAACTTGGAGGAAACCTAGATAATGTGATTTAGATTTTGTGGGTAGGCTTCGGAGTTAGAATCGGGGTTGCGTGTGGGCTTGGGGAGACGGTATCGCACCGCACCATCCCGTATCTTGAAATATTCAAGATAACGGGTAAACGGGCGATTCGGACCGTAAGATGGACTGGATGTCCACTTACCCTAGAAAACTTGGTAGGTAATGGTTGTATAGGCTAGTACCCTGCTACCCTAGGAAGCACGGAGTGGAATTCCTAAGGGAAGGCCACTTGGCGTCAAGTTAGAACGGTTTAAGGGTAAATGTTAAGGGGTAATCGGGTAAATTCAAGATACGGAGTTCGGGTATTCGGATTGACTTGAAACTTGGGTGGCATGTTGGGTACACCCTACAAATGTCATATTTGAACCGATTTTGGCTCGGTTGACCCAGAGTTGACTTTTTACCCAAAAGTCAACCGTGAGTCAACACTTTTAATAGATTTGACCAAATCCAAACTAGAGTTGACCAGTTGACCAAAAGTCAACTGTTGGTCAACATTTGACCAGTTTGACCTAGGGTTGACCTAGAGTTGATCAGGGTTGACCAGTTGACCAAAAGTCAACTGTAGGCCAACTCTTGACCCCGTTTGACTTTCTTCGACTTGTTTTGACCTGTGATGACTGGTATGACCTAGGGTTGACTTGGTCTGACTTAGATTGACTTGATATAACTTGATTTGACCTAGATTTGACTTGACAGGACTTAGTGTGACTCAGTGAGACCTAGTTTGACCTAGATTTTATATCATTCATTATGAATCATTCTTAACTTTGTTTAAACCTAAATTAACATGCGATATCTCATCTTTAGGTCTCTGATTTCCACTCTGAGCATTGATATACCCTACAGCTCAGGACAGCAGGCGAGTACATTCACTGATAGTTTTTATTGTCATGATATCTGCTATATCCGATTCAGTTATAGTGTCTTACTCGATTCCAGTCACGATAGTTCACGGACTAGTATACGTTGGATCATGACATGAGATATTGTTCCTGAATTTTCTTGGTATATATGTACATTTCCTGTCTTGTTCCCTGTACCTGTATAGACACCGATTCCTGAGAGGGAGTAGCTATCCTCTTAGGGAATCCCGTGTCATGTCCAGGTCCATTATACTACTCGAGGATGGAGAATTATTAGGGGTTATGTGATCAAAGCCCCATGTCACTATTTTGCTTGTGCCACCCTCACCTCATGTAGGGTGTAGCAGATACCTCCATGTCCATGTTATCCAGGTTGGCCGACATGACTTTCCGTTGAGGTCACCGCGGATTGCCGGGCCAAGTGGATAACCCTACCATATTTTCCTTGCCGATCACATAACGCTCTAATAATTTAAGGCACATTTTATATTTACTTATCTTACCATATATCCTGTTCTGTTCTACATTCAGTACTTTCTCACCATGCTATGATATTCAGTTACTCACATGTTCTACATGTCTTTATATTGTACCTTGTTTGGAGACTAAGTTCTGCTCGGAAGAAGGGTTACAACTCTGGTCTTTGTTTGGTTTAAGGGTTGTAGCTCAGCTTTCGAACGGTTCCTAAGTCTTCATATATCTTTGTCTTGTAGTTCATTATACTGTCTCTTATAGAATTTGTCAATTCACATGGAACTGCTGTTAATGCTTGTACTTGCTCATTTTCCTGACAGGATACCGTTATGATATATTACAGATGACTCTGAGGCGGACTGCTCGACCTATTATGGGCTCGAACTAGATGGAGTAGTCCAGAACCGTGGCCTTATAGTAGAGCTACTAGACTTTGTACTCCCAGAGTAGTGTAGCTTAGCTAGGTTTGACTGGACTGCGATCCAGCTAGCATTATCAGACTGTAGCTTCTATGTTATATTTTGAGACCCTGTGATGTTGTATATATATCTGGGCTTGTGTTGGATCTTGGACTTATTCCTTTTTTATCTATCATATGTTTCCTTCTGTGCTATCTACCTTAGTTTTATTCTGCGATTGAGACTGTATTGCTATGTCACCTCCACTCGGAGTGTATATACTGTACAGGTACCTTTATACTGTTAGTCGTAGTATTTACAGACCTCATATACAGCGTTCTACCACCGATACTGCGGCATAGGCTGGACGTACCCACATGCTCGTGCCCCTCATAAGGGTGCGGGTCGTGACACATTTTTGTGGTAGCCCACGCAGGTCCGGTATCACAATTAGTACGATCTCGTAATGGTGCTCGACTTAGAGTACTAATTACGAGCCTGCGATTAGGATGTAGGACCTAGGATATGATAGGAGTTTCTCAATCACACCTAGGAAAAATTTCTGATCTTTTGATTATCATGATTACTCTCCTTGTATTAAATTAACTGTCCTTCCTTGATAATATCTTCTCATGTGCCATATTGATCTCCTTGTTTCAATTCATCTCCAAGATGACGAAGACGCACCCGCAGGCTACTGGATCGAGTAGCTTGCCCGAGAGATCTGACCAGGCTGAGGAGGAGGTTCACGAGACTGTCCCTAGTGATTCCACTATCCCGGAGACCCCGGCAGTTGCACAGGGAGGTTTACCACCTCCACCCCAGAGGGTTTCGACCGTTGTTCCAGAGATACTGCCGCCACCACCACCGATACCGACGGATACACATCATATGTTCCTTCTCCTTCAGCAGATGATGGAGACACAGCGAGCCCAGGCAGAGGCATCGCAGCGCCAGACGGAGGCGTCACACCGTCAGATTGAGATGCTGAGGCAGAGCATGGAGAACTCGCATCAGCTTGTACTGGCAGCCATGGAGAGAGTGGCACCGGGTACGGTACAGGGCCCTACTGGCCAGCAGCCGTACCAGCAGCAGTCCAGGCCGGGGACAGTATTAGACTTTAGGAAGATGAGCTCCAAGGACTTCACTGGCACAGAGGGCATCCTTTATGCAGACGACTGGCTAGAGAACGTACAGCGGAGTATGGAGCTAGCAGAGCTTCCTAGAGGACTTTGGGTTTCTGCCGCAGCCAGCCGATTCTTCGACATCGTGCTGACATGGTACCGCACGAATCCTCGTACGTCGGTGAGAGGGCTGGCATGGGAGGACTTTCGGAGGCTCTTCAAGGAGAAGTTCTTCCCGGACGTGGCTCTTACAGCATTGGAGGGCCAGTTCGTGGGTCTAGTGCAGGGGAACTCGTCGGTGGACGAGTATGCAGCTGAGTTCTTCCGTCTTAGCAGGTTCGCTCCCGATATGTTCCAGGATGAGGGGCAGAAGGCTCATAAGTTCTGTAGGAGACTTATTCATGCAGTGCGCACCCGCACCTCGGGCCGTCGTGACGCGATGTTCGATCAGATATTGATGGACGCGCAGATTGCAGAGGAGGAGCGGTGATACCATGGAGGCGAGTTCCAGTGCGGGACCGGCCAAGTGCCCCCATATTCAGCATCAGCAGAGGCCATTTCAGCAGCAGCCTCTGTTACAGATTCAGCAGGCACCAGCGCGTGTCCAGCAGCACCAGGAACAGGGCCAGAGACCGGCTACTCCGTGCGGCTTCTGCGGGAAGCCGGGGCACACTAGAGAGGCTTGTAGGAAGAGGTTGGGCGTCTGTCTATACTGTGGGGTGTCTGACCACCAGCTGAGGGATTGCCACGCTAGTGGAATCCGAAGAGACCAGGACAGAGTACAGCAGGCTAGAGGAGGCCAGCAGGGGCGTGCTTTCGCCATGACAGTTGAGCCCACTCAGGCAGTAGCAGAGCAGATAGCAGGTTCCGATATTTTGAATATCCTTTCCGCATTTGCCTTCTTATAAACTGTCTTGAACTTCGATTCTATCTGTTCTTTGATCGTTGGATAAAAATTGTTCTTGTGATGTGATTCCTTCTAAGATAAGTCGTATGGGCTAGGTCGCCTCGATTATGAGATTTTAGAATACTCTAGGGTCATGCTAGCAGGCATAGTGAGGACATATAGTCGGATTATGGTCGTATTTCTCGGGTGTGAGAATTTAAGGTTTTCGTTGCCAAGCATACGACAATACAAAAATTTTAAATACCATAATTCTAGATGTATGTACCGTAGTTGAGGACTCTGTGATTATCGTAGCCTTGCTCACTGGCATGACGAAGATTCTGAGTATCATGATGATTGGACAGACGCATACGATTATCGATTTGCATGATTTTTTGTGTTTACTTGTTTTAATTTTTGAGGATAATTCTTTTAAGGTGGATAGACTTATAGCACCCAGTTTCTATTTGAGAGTAATTTTAAATTTTATAATTTTAGTCATTTAATTCATGCTTTGATTTTGAGATTTTAATCATTTTTAATTTTTAAGCCATGACATGTGATTTTGATATTTTACTATTGTTTGATTTTAATTTTGAGGACGAAATTTTTTTAAGGTGGATAGACTTGTCACCCTCACTTTTTCAAGTTAGGGGTAAAATGGTAATTTTCCATTTTATAATATTTTTGAGAATTTTATTTCATGAATATTATTATTTAATTATTATAGAAGTCGGGTTCGAATTTCATCGCATTCCGAGTTAATTCGGGACCCCGGTGAATTTTGACTTGAGTCGTAATTAGCATGTTATTTAACCATGGCCCACCATACTAAACTTTTAGGTTTAGGAGTTTGGACTAGTCCCCCATGAGTAATTAAGTTTAATTATAATTTTTAATTAATTTTAGCAACTTCCGAAATCCATTTTTGGATTAATTAGCATGTAGGCTTAGGGAGGGGCAAACTTGTAATTAACAAGTGCCCCTACCCATGCCCATGGCCGGCCACCTATAGCACCCCCTCCACCTCTCCTTTCTTCTCTACTAAGTCTTCTTCCTCTCTCTTCATTCTTTCTTTCCAACTCCTTCTTCTTCCTCTTCAAATCCACATTTAGGTATGATTTTTAAACCCTCTTAAATTCCTCATTTACATTTACTCCTTCACATTAATTAGAGAGGGAAACATTCTCTACATGTTGACCCTAGATTTTGTAGGTTTCTTTAAATTATAGTTTAAGGATTAATTATGGTCTTATTCTTTTTAGAGTGGTATATATATATATATATATATATATATATATATATATATATATATATATATATATATATATATATATATATATACATGTGTATTTATGTGTGTGTATTTATATATGTATTTGTGTGTGTAGAGGAGAGTGATAGTTGTGTCATGAGAGTGTGTCCATGTGTGGGTGAGAGTGTCCATATATATATATATATATATATATATATATATATATATATATATATATATATATATATATATATATGTGTGTGTGTGTGTGTGAGTGTGTCTATATATATATACATTTATATATATGTATAGATATATATGTGTGTGTTGTCATATATATATAGGTGTGTGTATTTGTATGAGTAGAGAGAGAAGGGAATAAGGATATGTATGTGAGTATGTATATATATATGTGAGAAAGATTAGAGAGGGATTAGAAGAGATTAGAGAGGTTTTTAGAGTGATTTAGAGAGGGAAATAGAGGGGGAATGATGGAGGATTTGTGGAGGGGAAATGGGGAGCACCCACAGCAGCTAGGGGGCTGTTTTTCCCCCCTAAACAGCCCCCTAACAGCAGCAATTTCAGCAGCAGTAACAGCCACAGTAGCAGCAGTTTAGGCATAAACCCCCCCATTTAACCCCCTATTCGACCCCGTATATACCCCACTATATACCTATATATATATATATATACATATATATACCCTATTATTAGCTCTATATAGTCCTAATAAACCTACTAGAATAACCCCCAAAACTTGTTCCAAGAGAGGGTGAAAAGTATAGGTTGAAGAGAGTTTGAGTGAGTGAGTTTAAGGGTTGAGTCAGATTTGGTGATAGGGGGAAATTGAGTTCCGTGATTCAAAATGCGTCGAAACTTGGAGAGAACCTAGATAATGTGATTTAGATTTTATGGGTAGGCTTCGGAGTTGGAATCGGAGTTGCGTGTGGGCTTGGGGAGACGGTATCGCACCGCACCATCCCGTATCTTGAAATATTCAAGATAACGGGTAAACGGGCGATTCGGACCGTAAGATGGACTGGATGTCCACTTACCCAAGAAAACTTGGTAGGTAATGGTTGTATAGGCTAGTACCCTACTACCCTAGGAAGCACGGAGTGGAATTCCTAAGGGAAGGCCACTTGGCATCAAGTTAGAACGGTTTAAGGGTAAATGTTAAGGGGTAATCGGGTAAATTCAAGATACGGAGTTCGGGTATTCGGATTGACTTGAAACTTGGGTGGCATGTTGGGTACACCCTACAAATGTCATATTTGAACCAATTTTGGCTCGGTTGACCCAGAGTTGACTTTTTACCCAAAAGTCAACCGTGAGTCAACACTTTGTCTAGATTTGACCAAATCCAAACTAGAGTTGACCAGTTGACCAAAAGTCAACTGTTGGTCAACATTTGACCAGTTTGACCTAGGGTTGATCTAGAGTTGACTAGAGTTGACCAGGGATGACCAGTTGACCAAAAGTCAACTGTAGGCCAACTCTTGACCCCGTTTGACTTTCTTCGACTTGTTTTGACCTGTGATGACTGGTATGACCTAGGGTTGACTTGGTCTGACTTAGATTGACTTGATATAACTTGATTTGACCTAAATTTGACTTGACAGGACTTAGTGTGACTCAGTAAGACCTAGTTTGACCTAGATTTCATATCATTCATTGTGAATCATTCTTAACTTTGTTTAAACCTAAATTAACATGCGATATCTCATCTTTAGGTCTCTGATTTCCACTCTGAGCATTGATATACCCTACAGCTCAGGACATCAGGCGAGTACATTCACTGATAGTTTTCATTGTCTTGATATCTGTTATATCCGATTCAGTTATAGTGTCTTACTCGATTTCAGTCACGATAGTTCACGGACAAGTATACGTTGGATCATGACATGAGATGTTGTTCCTGGATTTTCTTGGTATATATGTACATTTCCTGTCTTGTTCCCTATACCTGTATAGACACCGACTCCTGAGAGGGAGTAGCTATCCTCTTAGGGAATCCCGTGTCATGACGTGTCATGTCCAGGTCCATTATACTACTCGGGGATGGGGAATTATTAGGGGTTATGTGATCAAAGCCCCATGTCACTATTTTGCTTGCGCCACCCTCACCTCACGTAGGGTATAGCAGATACCTCCATGTCCATGTTATTCAGGTTGGCCGGCATGACTTTCCGTTGAGGTCATCGCAGATTGCCGGGCCAAATGGATAACCCTACCATGTTTTCCTTGCCGATCACATAACGCTCTAATAATTCAAGGCACATTTTATATTTACTTATCTTATCATATATCTTGTTCTGTTCTACATTCAGTACTTTCTCACCATGCTATGATATTCAGTTACTCACATGTTCTATATGTCTTTATATTGTACCTTGTTTGGAGACTAAGTTCTGCTCGGAAGAAGGGTTACAACCCCGGTCCTTGTTTGGTTTAAGGGTTGTAGCTCAGCTTTCGAACGGTTCCTAAGTCTTCATATATCTTTGTCTTGTAGTTCATTATAATGTCTCTTATAGAATTTGTCAATTCACATGGAACTGCTGTTAGTGCTTGTACTTGCTTATTTTCCTGACAGGATACCGTTATAATATATTACAGATGACTCTGAGGCGGACTGCTCGACCTATTATGGGCTCGAGCTAGATGGAGTAGTCCAGGACCGTGGCCTTATAGTAGAGCCACTAGACTTTGTACTCCCAGAGTAGTGTAGCTTAGCTAGGTTTGACTGGACTGCGATCCAGCTAGCATTATCAGACTGTAGCTTCTATGTCATATTTTGAGACCCTGTGATGTTGTATATTTATCTGGGCTTGTGTTGGATCTTGGACTTATTCCTTTTTCATCTATCATATGTTTTCTTCTGTGCTATCTACCTTAGTTTTATTCTACGATTGAGACTGTATTGCTATGTCACCTCCACTCGGAGTGTATATACTGTACATGTACCTTTATACTGTTAGTCATAGTATTTACAGACCTTATATACAGTGTTCTACCGCCGATACTGCGGCGTAGGCTGGACGTACCCATGTGCTCGTGTCCCTCATAAGGGTGCGGGTCGTGACAGTACCTGACCCCGTCGATCCGCAAGGTGGAGCACTTCCCGTGGACCAGCAACCCGGAGATCAAGCCCAGCATTCCGGAGTAGCCTCCAGAGTTGTACCTTCCGGAGGAGAGCCCCCAATTCGGCCCATCCAGCCTGCAGAGCCTGACGATGGCACCTTGGTAGGTCTCATCAGGACCTTGATAGCTTCCCAGGACCGTAGAGGAGACGCCTTGCATCAGGTAGTGGCAGATGCTTTGACCAGAGGCGGTCACCCAGGGAACAGCGCGGCCAACAGCTTCAAGCGCTTGAACCCTCCATTCTTCGACGGCAGCGAGGATGCGATTGCCGTGGACGCTTGGCTTCAGGATACCGAGGCGATTCTGGAAGCAGCTAGGACACCTGAGAATGAGAAGGTGGCGGTGGTACGCCTACAGTTGCTAGACTTAGCTCGCAGTTGGTGTGCGACACAGGCCGTTGGATTAGCAGCGTCGGTCACTTGGGCGGTGTTTAGAGAAAGATTCCAGACAAAGTATTTCGATGCTGTAGCTCGATACGACCTACAGACAAGATTTACCAACTTGAAGCAAGGAGGCAGAACGGTCGACGGTTATGCATCTGAGTTTTCCAGACTCAGTTGGTTTGCCCCCACCTTGGTGGCAACCGAGTTTGATAGGGCCCAGCAGTTCCAGCAGGGGCTGTATTTAGAGATCTTGTTGGCGGTTGAGCAGTTCGAGCACCAGACGTTCGATGCGGTTTTGAGAGCAGCTAGGAGGCATGAGTACACCTCCCAGAGGATCGTAGATAGGACCGGAGGTAGGAAGCGGTCCCACAGTCAGATGCACCAATCATCAGCTCCGGTCCCGGCAGCTAGGAGTTTGACCATTGGAACTCCGAGGCGGGCGGCCTCAGTGACGTCGGTTCAGCATTCCACCCCGACGTACCCGCAGCAGCAGAAGAAGAAGCAGACTTCCGCGATGGGATATTCTCATTACGGGAAGCCAGGCCATGTAGTGGCAGATTGTCGCAGGGCGCCGGGATTGTGCCTGGCTTGTGGAGCGGCAGATCACAAGATAGGAGCCTGCCCGAATAGGGGTAGTTCGTCCTCTTCTAACCTAACCAGTCCATCTGTTAGGGAACCAGTACCTATGCAGCAGCAGTAGTACCCGAGGCCCTTGTTGCCTCAGGCCCAGGCATTTCATCAGCAGAACCAGCAGCAGTACACCCAAACCCAAGTGCAGAGCAGGCAGAGAGGTTTCCAGCAGAGGGGACCCGCAGTTAGAGGACAAGGTCAGGCAATGATGATGACTATAGAAGAAGAAGTTACACCAGATGAGGTAGTGGCAGGTACTATTCTCGTCAACTCCTCTCCAGCATCGGTATTATTTGATTCTGGTACATCGCATTCATTCATGTCTGCACGATTCGCGACACGGATAGGATTGGAGCCCGAGTCATTATCAGTAAGGCTCAATATACTTACTGGTAATGGTCTTGTGGGAGTAGATCGAGTATTTGTGTCGGATCGTAGTTAGCGGTAGAGAGTTCCCCGCTAGATTCATAGAATTCCCTATGGCAGACTATGATGTAGTCTTAGGCATGGATTGGTTGAGGAACCAGTATGCTAGGATAGACTGCTATGTTGGCAGAGTTGTCTTCAGTATTCCAGGCGAGCCAGAGTTTTTATTTTCCAGAGGCGCAGTGGAACCGTCTTCTCCAGTATTGCGGATGGCCGTAGCAGCAGTGCAGTTCCCCCGGATAGTTGAAGAGTTTCCAGATGTCTTCCCAGAAGAACTTCCAGGGATGCCGCCAAAGCGGGAGATCGAGTTCACTATAGACTTGATCCCCGGGATAGCACCAGTATCAGAGAGAGTCTACAGGATGGCGCCTTCAGAGTTGGAGATTTTGTACAAGATGATTGAAGAATTAAGGACCAAGGGATTTATTCGTGCAAGTGGATCGCCTTGGGGAGCCCCGATGCTTTTTGTGAAAAAGAAGGATGGTACGTCCAGGTTATGTGTAGATTATCGTACCTTGAACTCAGTGACAATCAAGAACAGATACCCTCTTCCGAGGATAGATGACTTATTTGATCAACTCAGAGGGGCTTCAGTGTTCTCGAAAATAAACTTGCGGTCAGGATACCACCAGATCAGAGTCAAAGAGCAGGACATCCCGAAGACAGCTTTCCGATCTAGGTATGAGTATTGGGAGTTCCTTGTTATGCCCTTTGGAGCGACCAATGCGCCAGCCGTATTCATGGACCTCATGAATCGTATTTTCATGCCTTACTTGGATCAGTTCGTGATCGTGTTCCTAGATGATATCCTGGTCTACAGCAAGAGCAAAGCGGAGCATGAGCAGCATCTCAGAATCATCCTTCAGACGCTTAGAGAGCATCAGTTGTACGCCAAGTTTAGTAAATGCGAGTTCTGGCTCGATCGTATTTCGTACTTGGGTCACATCATTACTCGAGGAGGAGTAGAAGTGGATCCCCAAAAGATTGTGGCTATCGAGACATGGCCAGTACCTAGCTCAGTGGCAGAGGTTCGCAGCTTCCTTGGATTAGCCGGCTACTACCGGCGATTCGTTTCAGATTTTGCGAGGATTTCGGCACCGATGACCCAGTTGACCCGCAAGGATATGCAGTTCGCTTGGACAGCAGAGTGCCAGAAATCATTTGAGAAGTTGAAGCGAGATTTGATAACGGCTCCCATTCTCACACTTCCAGATGGGACCGGAGGATTCACAGTTTATTGCGACGCTTCAGACAGAGGATTGGGGTGTGTCTTGATACAGCATGGGAATGTAATATCTTATGCATCACGTCAACTTCGTGATCATGAGAAGAATTACCCGACCCACGACTTGGAACTGGCAGCAGTTGTGTTTGCACTTAAGTTGTGGAGGCACTACTTGTACGGAGACAGAGTGGAGATATTTACTGATCACAAGAGCCTGAAGTATGTTTTCACCCAAAAGGACCTTAACATGCGGCAGAGGAGATGGCTCGAGCTACTGGTAGATTACGATGTGGACTTGCAGTATCACCTAGGGAAGGCCAACGTTGTAGCAGATGCGTTGAGCCGGAGAGCCGAAATTTATTTCCTAACGGCACAACCAGAATTATTGGCAGATCTTCAGAATATGGGAATTGAAGTGGTTCTTCCTACCAGCGTGGCGTTGATGGCCAGTCTACAGGTTCAATCCAGCATAGTTGAGAGGATCCGGATGGCGCAATCTACAAATTCCAAGATTCAGCGACTCAGAGTGGAATGTGAGGCAGGAAGAAGGCCAGAGTTATGTATCCATGAAGATGGTACACTTCGGCACGGCACTCGTCTTTGTGTATCCAGTGAAGATATCAGACAGGAGGTCATGGCAGAGGCTCACAGTTCACAGTATTCTATTCATCCCGGTGGCACAAAAATGTACCGTGATATTCGTCAGCATTTCTGGTGGAATGGTATGAAGAGGGAGATAGCCCGATTTGTCTCTCGATGTTTGGTTTACCAGCAGGTTAAAGCTGAACATCAGAGGCCCGCTGGACTTTTTCAGCCCTTGCCGATTCCAGAATGGAAATGGGAGCATGTGACCATGGATTTTGTGACTGGATTGCCTAGATTCCCAGCTGGTCGAGATGCTATTTGGTTTATAGTTGACCGGCTCACGAAGGTGGCTCATTTTCTCCCATTCAGAGTTGGTCAGTCTACGGCCCAGTTCGCAGAGATGTACCTCAGGCAGATTGTCAGGCTTCACGAAGTGCCCGTCAGTATCACCTCGGATAGGGATTCAAGATTCACATCACACTTTTGGCGTAGCCTGCAAAAGAGTTTGGGAACTTGTCTCCAGTTCAGTTCAGCATATCATCCGCAGACCGATGGTCACTCAGAGCGCACGATCCAGACACTTGAAGACATGTTAAGATCTTGTACCTTTGACTTCGGTGGTTCATGGGAGGATCACCTGCACCTGGTGGAGTTCTCGTACAACAACAGTTTTCAGGCCAGTATTCAGATGGCCCCGTTTGAGGTGCTGTATGGCAGGAAGTGCAGATCCTCGTTAGCATGGGACGATGTCGGAGAGAGGCAGATGCTCGGTCCAGAAATGATTGCCCAGACAGTTGAAGTGGTTAGAAAAGTCAGAGATCATCTTCGAGTTGCCCAAGATCGCCAGCGACATTGGGCCGATGCCCATCGACGTCCCTTAGAATTTGCTATCGGCGACCATGTATTCCTTAGGATCTCGCCTAACCGCGGTGTCATTCGCTTTGGCGTACGGGGAAAGCTTAGTCCTAGGTATATAGGGCCGTTCGATATCCTGGAGCGAGTAGGAGATGTATCCTATCATCTTGCTCTTCCGCCATCGCTAAGTGAGGTGCATGATGTATTCCATGTGTCCCAATTATGACGGTATATCCCAGACCCGAGCCATATCCTAGACCATTCGGAATTGGTTGTTGGTACCAACCTTTCGTATGAGGAGAGGCCCGTGTCTATATTGGACCGGAGAGAGAAGATACTCAAGAACAAGACCATTAGCTTAGTCCGTGTTGCTTGGGGTCATCACTCTCTAGGTGAGTCAACGTGGGAGCATGAGGACGACATTCGATCGCAATATCCCGACTTGTTTGACCCGTAAGGTATAATGTCTTCCTTATGCCTTCTATCCTTTGCTTGCATGCATGATTGTATTATTGAACTGATTAGTGTAGTCGTTGGTGCTTAGTGTAGCTTGCCGTGGCAGTCTCTAACTCCTTGATTAAATTCCGAGGACGGAATTCTTTTAAGGTGGGTAGAGTTGTCACCCTCATTTTCCGTATTTCGCATTTATACTCGTAATTAGATTTTGGCAAGTATTTTTATTTTTCTCGACTTGAGGAATTTTGGGTTTTCTCGTATTTTGGGTTCCGGCTTGGCTCGGTTTTAGTTGGGTTGGTTTGATTTTAAACCCAATGGAATACTTTAGCCTATACTCCACCCTCATTCCACCACAACCACCTTCATTAAATTCCCACCAACCATTCTCTCTCCTCATTACTTCCTCCATTAATTCTAACTCCTTCTTCTTCTTCCTTCTTCCACACAATACCCCACCCATAGGCAAGTGCACCTTGCCACCACATGAAGACTAAATTTTATTTGTCTATTAGCTTAATTAGATGATTTGGAACAACATTAGAACTTGACATTTTTGGATTTGGAGCTTAGATTCTCCTAGATCTAAGTTTTTATTATTTTCGGAATTCCTTAGATTTGATCTGCCAAACTTAGATTTTTGCTTATTTTGATGCTTCTATGTTGTAGAGAATTGAATTTTACACAAGTTAGACTCTTGAAAATCCGGATTTCGTGTTTTATGGACCAAGTTGTGATGTTTCAAAGATTTGTAGCCATTGTTGTTCTTCCTCTCAGCTTGAGGAAGAAGAAGACCCATCCCCCGCGTGCGCTCTTTAGCGTGCTGCTAGCCCACGCGCCTCGCCGCCTTGTGCCCCGCGCGCTTGGCTGCATTGCGCTGCCCCCGCGCCGCGTCCTTTGGCGCTGGCCGCTTTCCCGATGGCACGTGCGCTCTTTAGCGCGCTGCTGTCCCCGTCCGATTGCGCACTTGGCCGCGCACCTCCTGCGCACTTGGTCGCGCGCCCCCCTGCGTACTTGGCCGCGCGCCGCCCTGCGGACTTGGCCGCGCGCCCCCGGCGCACTTGGCCGTGCGCCCCCCCTGCGCACTCGGCCCCCGGCCCCCTGCGCACTCGGCCCCCGGCCCCCTGCGCACTCGGCCCCCGGCCCCCTGCGCACTTGGCCGTGCGCCCCCGGCGCACTTGGCCGCGCCCCCTGCGCGCTTGACCCCGCGCCCCTGCGCGCTTGGCTTCCCGCGCCCCTTGGCGCACTGCGACCCTTCCCGAGCGCGTCTCTTGGCGCCGTTTGCCCGAGCCCCTTGCCTGGCACGCCCTGTGCCATGGCTTTCCTTCCTGACCCTTGGTGTTTCCTTTGGTTCTCGGTTTTTCTCTTGCTGATTTTATTTTCTGAGAGCTTGATGCCCACAGCACGACTTGACTAACTCGACACGTCTTGACACGAATTTCAGTGTCTTTAATTTATGACTAGCATTCTCTGATTTTGGCAATAACTTGTTGTGTGCTTGTAACTTGTGGCTTTTTAACTTGTACCCTGCGACCTGTAATTAATCCCCTGTAACTTGATAGTGGCCGCCTCGGCGCACTCTTGACTTGACTCGACTTGATAACTGGTCGTACTTGACTTGCCCTGACACCGTGGGTGTTCCTTCTTGTTGTGTTGTGCAAATCTACTTATCTTGTCTTGCATCATGTCTAGGACGTGACTCCCTGGGTACCACGGCCAGGGACTCATACTAAATGGGATTAGGCTAATGATTAGATCAAACTAGAACATGGAGAATTTCCAGTCACAAGCAAATCTCGTTATCTGGGCGCTTTAATGGACTTGTAGCTTGTCGATGAGTAGAGCACATTTCCAGCACACTGTCATGTGTTGTACCTCTAAGTCACCTAAGGGCATATCGTCTCCTGGGCGATGTACCCAACCATACTCTCAACCCGCGGAAGGATAACTAGATAGTCTGCAGGGCTTGGGACTGGGAAATTCTCATTGCATCTTGTTAGTAATTAGGCTTGTGATAACCCTAGTTAGTTAAAGTAGTAAGCCGTAGTAATTGCTTGACCGCTTGTGAATGATGTTGTCTATCCCTGTCTAAGTCTTGTCTAGTCCCAGTACCTGGTTCCTCCCGAGCATGTTTATTTTACTTATCTTTAACAATAAATGGATAGACAAGTGCTATTCAGGCGAAGGGTTACAACCCCGGTCCTTGTTTGGTTTATGGGTTATAATCTGGCTCCCGGAATGGTTCCATGACTCTAGTCGTTTATTGTCCTGCTGTATTTTTATTACTTGTACTTTCTTCCATTTTTTTATGTTCTGATATGCTGGCTTTTGTCCTTATTTCGTGGCCTCCTTGTGGTACTTGCTCTTTCTGGGGTTTGACCCAGCTGGTTTTGTGTGGCCAGATTTCGGAGCAGCACCCGAGGATCTACCGAACTTCCAGCCCAATGGTGGCGACTAGAAGGAACCCGGGCTACGAGTGGGTTTTCCATTTTGTTTCTCCCACTACATTGTAAATTTATTCTTTTGAGGCGTTTAGCCGACGAGCACCTGTTAGCTCGATGCATCTTTACTTACTGTCTGCCTGTCACGACCCGCACCCACCGTGAGGGTACGAGAACGTAACAACGCCCAGCCTACGCCGCAGTGTCGACGGTAGAACGCTGTTCTAGGTCATGAACTATAACTACAAAACATGAAATATACTCTCCCGAAGGAGGCCAACACAGAGGTACAACTCAATCACAATCTAAGGTGGAATGTAGCACGATGGAATTAGATAAGAAATCCCCAACTGAGGTACAGCAGAAATAAAATACAAGTCTTATCATCTCTAAAAATATACAACTCTGAAAATAAAGACAACGGCTAAACATGAAAAGAAGGAGCAGTCTAAGCTATCTACACTATACAAGGTATCATCCTGAGCAGCTGCCTGAACCTCCCCAGGGGTCCAGGTCGCGAGTGTCAACTAGGCAAGCTCCAAGTAAGGGTGCAGGGTTCCTCATTATCCTCTGTAAAATTTTCAACAGGTCCAGTCAGGACGGGAGCGAGCACAAAACATCTCACGCAGTTCATATCATGTTAGGAAATATAAAGCATGCAATAGAGTAAGGTACATGAAACGCTGAAAGAAGAATGTATATAAAAAACAGTAGAGATTTGATAACAGAAAATATCTATATATGATAAGTAAGAACTGTAAGCCTACTGTGATTTAGAGTACAATATGGTTATGTAAACGGTCTAGGAAAATGCAATGGTAACTCCATTGTACGTGGGTGTACAATAGACATATACAATAGTTATACAATCTTGTACAATAGGATTTGAGTACATAACCAATTCTACTCCCCCTCCCCAATCAATACACATGGATCTACTCCACTTACGTTATCTTGTACAATAGTGTACAATGTTATACAATGGGTGTACAATATTATACAATAGATGTACAATGTTATACAATGGGTGCACTACAACAAAAAACCCTTTTAATGACGGCTAAAAAGCGTCATTAATGACGAACCATGACGATTTTTTTTCCACAGTAACCGTTATGAAAATGGGTGTTATAAATATTTTTTAAAAGCGTCATAAAATAACCGTCATGAATAGATAATATGTATAGGCTCAATGCAGCACATTTATAACACTCATATTACTGAACTCATCACATTTATAACACTCAATACTGCACATTATATATTACTTTCCAAAAACTTCTCAATTCAATTTTAAAACAACAACTTTGAACTATATTCACAAGAAAATATCGAAATGTTATATCACCATCTTCATTACATTATCTCAAAATAGGGTATCCAAATACATATATTTACAACTACTACTTA
The DNA here is from genome assembly GCA_029216955.1 of Iris pallida. NCBI lineage: Eukaryota > Viridiplantae > Streptophyta > Magnoliopsida > Asparagales > Iridaceae > Iris > Iris pallida. The sequence continues at coordinate 7,702,122 of JANAVB010027799.1, read as the reverse complement.
AATGAATCCTCTAAACAAGTAACTACTTTGGCTTCAACTTGAGCACATCAAAACTGTCAACATCACGTGTAGCAAATCCCACCACTGCAATAATAGTTGCATCTTCATGTGCACCTGAGAAAGGAAATTAATACTAGTTAGCTACAATTCCACCATGCATCTATAACAAGTATTATCAACACATTAAGATAACACCAACTTAAAAATTTGAAAATAGAGAGAGTTCTATGAGCTAATCTTCAAAAACTTCAATGACTAAGGCATTAAAAAATGGTTCATGCTTTAAACCTCATCTTCTTAAATTTTAGTTTAACTAAAGGTAGAATTAGAACTACTAATTTTTTTTCTTAAGTTTGAACAATCAAATTTATTGGATACTTGACCACAAAAGAATTAATAATCACTACAGCTAAATTCTTTCCAGAAAAGATGTTAGCTTAGGAGAAAACTTACTAACTGTTCTAGAAGTCAAGAAACGATACAACTCGTGTTTAGAAGTTAGCTTAATTGAACTTGGAGGGAAAGGAAACAAATTAACTTAAGAAACGATACATCTTGCCACAAACCTGACACATGAAAAATATAGATCAATGCAGCTTTCAAGGAACTCTATTTTCCTGCAGATAGCAGAAAATAGGGGACACATTTTTGCCACTTATGATGTTACCAATTCATAAGGTTTTTAGCCAATTACAACAGTATAATAACAAAATAGATAAGATACAAAATAACACCAAAAGTATACATTATCAACCTACAGGAACATAATAAAAAGAGAAACAAGTTGACTAAAAATTAGCAAATATGAGAGAGCATCAGAAATAGTTATATTGATATGGTCTGTAAGAATGAGATAAAATTATGAACATAAACAAGAAAAAAAGAGAGGAAGAATTAAGTTATAGCCTTATAGGACATGAAACTTACAGGTAGGAGTAACAAGCTTGAGGGTTCGGAAGCAGATATCATAAAGAGCCTCGTTGTCCAAGACCATACACTCATCAGCGTTCTCAACAAGTTTATGTACAGAAAGGGTCGCATTGTATGGCTCCACGACAGTGTCAGAGACCTTGGGGGAGGGGAAAACAGAGAATGTCAACATCATGCGATCAGGGTATTCCTCTCTAATCTTCGAGATGAGAAGGGTGCCCATGCCAGATCCTGTGCCTCCTCCCAAAGAATGATAGACTTGGAATCCTATAATGAACAGACAATAACAAACTGTAAAGAGGCAAATCATGCAACAGTTTAATTAACTACTGCAAGGATCAGACCAGGTTTCACTTGAGCAAAAAAAGGACTATAATATCTTATATAGGGAACATAAAATATACAAACTGTAAAAAGGCAAATCACGCAACAGATTCCACTTAGCAGGGATCAGACCAGATTCCACTTAGCACAAAAAAGGACTACAATAAAGCATTGAGAAAAATTGCCTGCTTCTATAAAGCGTTAAATGCAAACACACGAGGAAATATTTAAAAAAAAACATCAGTTCAGGACTTCTAAATGATACTGAGAGGAAACCTTGCAACTTCAGCTACTCAATTATTAGCATAATTAATGGAAACGGTACCACTTTATTCATAAGAAAAATAATAACAAACTACAAGCACCCTTTTGTATGTGTTTCAGGAGGCTCCCTTCCCCTACGTCAATTCTTTCTTAAACCATGAGTATTCACTCTTCCTGATTCTATACTATATGATTTCTACATCTCATACAACACGTTACAGTCTCATCCTAATTCACCTAGTCAGGGTTAATTTGCCTTTTAACTATGAGCCAAGCTCCATAGCATCAAACATTTGTATCTCAAGACTTGGAAATTAACCATTATGGTTCCTCATCGAACAGATTTACACATGGAACCAGATCAAGCTATATAGTCGCTCAAGTGTCTTGAGAGTAATGCATATAACATGATATCCAGAGCTCAACCATGCAAAAAGAAACAATTCCTATTCCCCTTATTATAACAAGCATTTAAGTCTTTGTACCTATGATTGTTCGCTTTTGTTTGTACTTTCACAATTTACTAGGTCTTCAAAGTTCAAACACGATCTTACATCATGTAGCGATTAAACCTCTACTGCATCATTTGGCTTTCTGCATCCTCTATCATAGCTAATAAGCACCCTACAACTTAATATATGCAAAATCCCTCTCCATAAATTAAAATTGAAGTAGTTGCAGCAGGAGCTGCCGCTTCCCCACCCATTAACCGTGCAGCATAAGTTTTATGCATAAGAGATTACCATTTTGCCTGGAGCAGCACCTGTTCGGCGGTGGGCCCGAGCGGCCCCCCTCCTGACGTGGGCCCACCGATACAACACCCGCGCCGGAGTTGCCTCGGCCCTCCACTACCTCCACAACGAGTACGACCAGATGGTGGTCCACAGGGACATCAAGTCCTCCAACGTGCTCCTCAACTCCAACTTCAATGCCAGGCTGGGCGACTTCGGCCTCGCCCGGGCCGTCGACACCGACAAGACCTCCTACGCTTTTAATTTCTTTAAAATTAGGGTTAGGGTCTTGGAGTTGGGAGAAAGGAAGGAGAAGAAGAGGAGAGGAGGGTGTAAGGAAGAGGAACTGACCCATGAGGGCTTCGAATCCGAGGCCGGCACCGGAACCGATGAAGCGGCGGAGGTTGCGGACCCAAGACATCGACGACGCTGGAGGAAGGAGAGGGAGAGCGCGGAGAAGAGGACGAGCAGAACCATAACGCTCCTCCTTCGCGTTCTTGTCGATCGCGTGCGCGACGGCCTCGAGCTTGTCCTGGAGGGCGACGAGGAGCGTGAGGCCCTCCTCGAAGATTTTGGATCTAGGGTTAGGGTTTTGGAGTTGGAGGAGAGGAGGGAGAAGAAAGGAGGAGAAGGAGAAGACCAGAATGTTTTGGGGGAGAGGCGGGCTATAGCTAAGATTTTGCCAACAATTAAACTTAAAAAATATTACAAGTTTGCCACTGCTCTAAATTATTAATAACGCTTTGTTGTATAAACGTTATAAAAAGCCCAGAATTAGCCTAAACTGTTATAGAAAAAAGGTATTTCGAACTTTGATGACGCTTCTTTATCAGCCGTCATGAAATCCACTTATCAAGCGTCATTAAAAGGGTTTTTTGTTGTAGTGGTCTACAATATTATACAATAGATGTACAATGTTATACAATAGTGTACAATGGTCTATCCTTGGGACTCATGTGATACTGAGAGTACAATATGCACAAGGAGTATACAAGGATATAGGTATTCAATAAATACAATATGGAAGTGAAACGCACATCACAATATGTATCTAGTGAATACAAGGGGATAACATCCCAAAAGGAGATCCATATAGTACCAATCCGTGATAACAATCGTGTCAGCATCAAGTACAGTAATCTAGAGCAAGAATGTAAATCCAGACAAGTATGAAACGGTCAGAGAATGTACTCGCCTGGTATCTGAATAGCTGTGAAAATGTACTGTCCGAGATGAGGTACCTGGCTCCTAGTTAGAGCAACACAAGTCAAGATGTACACAGGAAATGATAAATATAATCTACAATGCATCTACATGCTGTCTAGGTCAAACTGGACTAAAGTCAACACTTGGTCAACTCCAGTCAACTAGACTAGTCAAACTAGGTCAAGTCCTAGCCCAACAAGTCTAATAAGTCTCACTAGGCCTAACCAAGCCTAGTCTAGCAATCACACACCAATCACAAGGCTATACAAGCCAAACACAAGCCATCACATTCAATATTATACATAAGAGAAAGGAAGCTAACATGTAGAGCTATGTGTGTGTGTGAACATGGAGGTGTACATGAAAAGAGAAATCAACACTAGTTATGAGTTTACACTACACATGGCACAAAACTAACCATCTACATTACACAAGTATTTATACTTAACATGCATGGCTACAAGTATACATCCATATACATATACACATAGAGAGTTAGAGAGAGCTATGTAAATAGGCAATTACCATATCTATTTCACATCCCTAAACACATGCACATATCACATTGGCTATACAACATTCACATTACATAGGAAATTGCATTATTCATTTCACATCACATTACACCTATTCTCTAGGTTAGATATTATCTATATATATATATATATATATATATATATATATATATATATATATATATATATATATATATATATATATATATATATATATACATAACATAGAGGGATAATATGTATGTCAAGAAATGTGTGTGGACTGAACATGTGTGCACAGGAGTGTGTGTGTTCCAGTGTGAGTAGTGAGAGAGTGATCATGGAGTGTGTGTGCAGTGGGAAAAGGAAAAAATCAGTGAAGGGTTTTGTGCTCATGTGTCATGGTGAGTAGGAAAACAGTGGAGGCAATATTCAATCTCAGATTTCAGTGAAAAGTTCCTTCTCTAATCTCAGATTTTAAATGTTAAGTAAACAGCTCTAACCAACTCATATAAACACACACTGATACCATTTAACAGCTCCCAATATGAAATCCCATATTTCAGCCATAGGCATTCCAGAATTGAACAAACTCAGTTAACAGTATTGACATAAAACCAAAACAGAATAGTTCAAAAATAGTTCTTAAATGAATTCTCAGTAAAACAGTCCCATACCCTATTCAAACTCAGATTAAAACAGTTAAGCAATAGTTCAAATAAATACCAGTTTTTCAGTCCTATGTTCATTCTCAGATTTGAGCCTCAAATCCAATCAATTCAAACCAAAATTCAACACACAATTAGAACTCATATAGGAGAACAAGTTAGGGATTTAATCTACACTAATTAACAGTGATTAATGGGTTAAATAGATTGCTAAAACTGAATTTTGAAAACTGGAAAATTCAGAAAATATGGACTGATACAAGGTTTCAGAAATTAAATGGGAAATGAGAAATTAACTATGAAAATTAAATTAAAACCCAAATAGATAGGTTGGTAAAGTATAATCATAATGTATACATGCTATGTGAAGTGTTTGTGTCCACAAAAGTGGACACAAACGTATCTATTCAACATAAAACTAAAAACAAGAAAACTGGACACAGTGCACAGTCCACTCCTCGTGCATGTGTTCACGTCGCTCGTGTGCACGACAGGACACGACACAACCCACGTGGTTGTGTCCCAGGGTCGACCTAGACTAGGGCTAGGACTAGGTCTACCTGCACCGTGTCCTAGTGTCCGCGTGTCCAACTTACACGTGCGTATCAGTGTCGAGAAAAATCTGTCTGGGACTGACAGTGGCGACCAGTGCAACGGGAATAACTCCCTCGACACGCCACGTGGGCCCCTGAAACTTGACACGTGGTGTGTCAGTGGGTGCCCTGAGACTCCCCCAAAGTTTCGTGTCAAAACTCGCCGTGTCGTGTCCTGTGGAGACCCCGAGTAGCAGGGGATCCGCCAGGCCGCGCGCGAGCGTGTGCAGCACATGTGCACGCGTGTCCAAAACGACACGACACGTGCACGAATCCATCCCAGTGCACAAGAATCGTGTAAGCGACACTGAAAAGTAAATTTCTATTCAAAAATATTTCGAAAATAACACAAACAGTTCTACTGTGGCATTTTCACAAACACATAAAGCTAGGCACTGATACGTGTCCAGTTTGGACACGAAAGGACACGAATTCTTAAGGTTTCCTATTCCTACTGTTAGGTTAGGTCTAGGGATCCCTAATGATGCAAAAATCTTAGGATTCTATGGTGAGAATAGGAAGTTACCTCTATGTATCAAAGCCCCCAAAAAAACTCTAAAGAGAGATGTTCCTCTTGATGGTGAAACTCCTCCAAATATATTTGAATCTGAGAATAAATTTTAACAACAGCAAGAATAGGTGTATTAGAACCTATTGGAAGAGATTTGAATGAAGAAGGAAGAGGAATGGAAATCTAGGAATTAATTGAAATAGGAAACAAACCTTTCTTAAACTTTGAGCTTTCCTAAGAAAGAGGCACCCCTAAATTTTAGGAGAGTATTTATAGGGTGATGATCCCAATGATGATATGGTGGCTGGCCACTTAGTCTAGGGCTTAGGGTTTGGGATTTGTCTTGGGCTTTGGGCCAACTTACAAGGCTATGAGTTAAATGATTAATTAAAGGTGCTAAATCATAAGCCATGACTTATGACTTTCTAATTCTTATTGCTAACTAGAGTCTAATGACCAAACCAAGGATTAGCTTAGGTTAGACTAGAGTCATATAACCTAACCAAGTTCATACTAACTAGGGTTAGCTTCTAGATTGGTCTACAAGGGTCAAAACTAGTCAAAGTCAACCTAGTCCAAACAATTCCAAAATAATTCCTAAAAATTCCCATAAATTCAAATAAATTCTAATAAATTTAAATAATACATAATAATTCCAAATAATTCTCCAAATTACAAAAATGACTAAAATATCCTTCAATCTAGAAATGATAAATGAGATACCCTAATCACAAGTCATGATTCTAAATAGTTTAAAAATAATTAAAAATCACTAAAAATCATATTATGAAATAAATATCAATAAATAATAATTATAATTACAAAATTTCAAAATTACCCTCTTCTGGAAAACTGGGTGTTACACTGCCTACGGGCTGTAACATGATTAACAAATCCTAGGGTTGATCATGTATGACTTAACTCTTGCTAGTCCTCGTATTTTGTATGACTAGCTTCATGATCAACTGAATATGTAATATTTGGGACGCATTTTTTTGTATATTTGGTGATCTAACATCTTGTAGTTATACTATTTATTTGAGATTGAGACAATAGGCTTGACCTTAAGAGACCGTTGGCTTGTAGTAAACCCTCATATCTAGACAGCCGTGACCGTATAGCGAGGTGGATTCATTTCAATATACGTAGCTGGCTATGTACGCCCCCGCTCTCCAGTATTCTGGTTCTGGGGCGTCACACGACTCTATCACAAAACATGAGTAATCACGAAGGCAATATAACACACACTACATGTATATCAAGAATGTAAATTTACGCTAACAAGATAAGTAGAACTGAAACAAGGTAAGTAACCGCAACTCAAGATAAAATAATCATGAATATGATGGGATAAGGAACACTAAGGAATTAAAGAACATGCATATAAAAGGTACTGTACGATTTGGCAAGGTATACTTGCCTGATGTCCGAGTGAGGTAAGATGATGTCCTGGCGACGAATCAACAATAGCGCACAAAGATGAAGGTGTAGGAACAACTTCGGATGCTGAAAATAGTCTATTATCTAATTATAATTATTACTGCACCTATTACATTTATTTAATAAATTTTGAAGTTAGGATATGGTATAGGTTTTTGTATCATCTTTCCGAAAAACTAAACGGATCGCATTTTCGTTTCCGGAATCTCCCAAAATCGTAAAAATATCGAAACACGTTTATTTTTTGGACACTAGATACTCAAACAGTTTTGCAGAAATTTACAGAACGAATTTTGTTTATTAAAATATGTTTTTGGAAACCTTACCTCGATACGCTTCTTTTTTAAAAAAATGTAGAAGAAATGGAGTTTGGTGCTAGGAGATATCGTCGTTCCAAGTTTCTCTTGTTGCTAAAAAGCGGGATTGAATTCTAATGACGAATTTTAGAGTTTCTATTGGACTAAAAATAATTTCGAATTATGGATGATAGAAGGGGGATGTATTAGATTTATATAGGTATTTATTTCAGATTTATTTCCTAAATTAGATAGGATTTGATTTAAATTGATAGAAGTTACTTTGTTATGATATAATATAGATAGGGATGCTTTCCTATTAGACTTAGGATTATGATTAACTTAAAATATAGTTCATATTTATCTAAATTATCTATAACATTATTTAAAATTACTATAGATAATGTCACGCCCCAGAACCAGAATATCGGAGAGCGGGAGCAGACATAGCCAGCTACGCAATCCCAAAGTACGTTAATACTCTGAAATCACGTATAAGTTGTCAAGACATGGGGGTTACTCTACAAGCCATCAGTCAATCCTAAGGTTTAACAATCCTAGGTATCTCAATCACAGGCAATTATACAAGAGCAAAGAGCACGATCATCATACATACAATAGTAAGGCGTCCCGAACCATATATACATGACTGGTCATGAAGCCAGTACCACAGAACTGATGACTAGCTAGAGTATTAGTCGTACATGATAAGGACTAGCTATAGTCTAGAATACACATATCATGTTTATGCCCGTAGGCTACAATATCAAGGAAAATACCAAAACACGAGCTAAACACGTGCTCGGGGCTAAAACGTTACAAGAGAAGAATTTACATATCAGTGCGAGGATGAAGAAGAAACCCACTGAGGCACTCTGGTGCTCCGGCTGGTCACCGTCGAGTAGATGGTACGGTAGATCCTTCGGGCTCTTCTATTAGAACCTGGCCATACAAAACCAGTGGGGTCAGATCCCAAATAGCAAGTACCACAAAGGAGGCCGAACTATGAACTTAAAACCAGCAATCATAGGCAATCAACAGGGAGAGAAAGCAATAAGTAAAGGAAGATCGAGATTCGTGCAGTACCAATGTACTTATCCCGAACATAGGAAGACAGTAAGTAAATCATCATTTGACATAAAGTAAACTGGAGAACATGTTAAATAAATAGAGCTAGGCAATATACGAAGAGAGGACGAGGGTACTGTTCTGGAAGCCAGGTTATAACCCTTAAACCAAACAAGGACCGGGATTATAACCCTTTGCCTGAACAGAACTTGGTCTCTGATCATTTATTGCTAGAGGTGACAATCATTAAGTGACAATCAGAGAGTGACAATACAGAGTACAATACATTAGAGTGACAATCCTTGCAACCATTATCCTGGAACAATTTGGAACTGGATCTAGACAAGACTTAGACTGGGAAGGTGATATACGATGGGATAACCATGGGACTATTCAGATAACCAGGTTATAACCCGTAAACCAAACAAGGACCGGGATTGTAACCCTTCGTCTGAACGGAACTTGGTTTCTCCCACCATTTATTGGCAAGATAAAATAAGAAACCAGAACATGTAACAATCATCTACAAGATCAAGACAAGACTAGACTGAGTAAACTCCATTCAATCAATCACGGCCAAGCAATAAGTACGGCTTGATACTTTAACTAACTAGGGTTATCACAGGCCTAATTACTAGCAAGATGCAAAGAGATTTCCAAGTCCAGTTACCCGCCTGCTGCTACCTGAGTGACCCCAGCAAAAGAAAACAAGTATAGCAGACACACTGTAGTGAGATACATGTGTCCTAAAGAGATGCCCCACTCGACGACAGGCTGGAAATGTGCTCATCATGACAGATAGCTCCAAGTCCCATGTATATATATATATATATAAGGCCGGGATCAAAGGGGCAACAGGTAACTGGGAAAGTTTCTTCATGAACTACTGTATTATTCTAGTTATTAGCCTTAGCCATTTACCGTAGGTACCCCTGACCGTGGTACTCAGGGGTCCCCATCCTAGACATGATGCAAGACAAGATGGGTTCATTTGTACAAGCACAATCATCCACGGTGTCCAGGTCATTCATTCTGGTCATGTCAGGTTAGCCGTCGCAACAGCATTTCGAGAAGTATCCTGTCAGGTTTATCGTGTCAAGAGTGCGCCACGGCGGGCCACTATCAAGAATTATCATGTCAAGTGCACCACTACGGGTCACTATCATGTCATGTTACTTGTTTCTGGTTACTGGTTACAGGTCAGAGTGCACCATGACAGGTCACCATCGTGTCAAGCAATTTCATTCATTAAAGAAATAGCAAGCTATTAAGTGAGGTCGTCGCAATTTAGGCCAAGAATAGAAAATGTACAGTACAATCAGGAGCTCCATATCAAAATAAAAAAACTTGCACAGTTAATTAATATTATATATATATATTTTTGAAGCCAAGGAAAAACTCTACAACTTTCATGTTGGGAGTGGAAAAAAATTCTGACCACAATTCAGACAAATAAAATATTTAAACAATCAAAGTGGACCCTATGCGGCCCAAAAGTGGAAGAACATAGATGCGGCCAAAGAGAGTGGCAGGCCACCCATGCGGCAAGCAAGAAGCTTATGCGGCCAGAAAATAACTGGAGGGGGGTCATGCGGCCAACAAGAAATATTCATGCAACCAGAAAAGACAAGGAGAGAGGAACCCGCAATAAATGCAAGCTTCCACTCAAGCAAAAGAAAAGGACACGTGGCCACTCAAGTACTGGGGCCATGTGGCCTAAAATTACATGGATACAAACCTTGTGGGACCCTACTACAATTAATGCTTCAACTAATGAGGCCAGCACACCATGGTGTATGCGACAAAATATGGCACGTGGCCACTCAAACAATGCATGCGGCCAAGAATTATTAAGCATGCAAGCAAGGCTTGCATGCATGCAAATTTAATATATCATGGCAGCAAAGCCATATGCGGCTCAATACCACTTGCATAAGCATGCGGCTAAGCACTTAGAAAAATAATGCATGCATTAGAATATGCATTCAAGTAATGCATGCATGCGACTGGAATATGCATTAAATGCATTAGAGAATGCATTAGAATGCATTAAAATATATATTAAAGCAATGCATGCGGCTGGACTAGGCATTAAATGCATTAGAGAATGCATTCAGAGAATGCATTAGAATGCATCAAAGAATGCATGAAAATATATATTAAAGCAATGCATGCGGCTGGAATATTCTAATATGCATTTAAAATATAATGCCTATGCGGCTAGCTACTGTACGTGTGCATACAAGCAAAAGCTTGCTAACCCACGCATTAAACAATACATTTAAAGTACACCTGCATTAATAATTAGCATGCAAGTATGCATTAAAAGGAACATGGCTGATGCTAAATAACTAAGCATGCATGCTTGTATGCATTAATATAATGCATAAAATATCATGCGGCTGAAGCTAAGGCCATATGCGGCTGGCAACTGAGTCAATGGCCTATGCGGCTGGGCAAGTGGCATGCAAGCTTGGAAGCAACTAGAAAAATAAAAGGGACATGCAATTATTTAATGCTTATGCGGCCAGAAGCGAAATTAATGGCTCCCACAGAGAACATGTCCATGAAAATGTCATAGCCTCCATGCTCCACCAAACAACAATAGGAACCCAAATCCAGACTTTCATGGGTTAAATTTGGGTAAAAAAAAATTCTCTACAACATGGAACCATCAGTTGACAAATATACAAGTTTGACATACCAAAACCCATAAAAACCGAAAATACCACAAAGCTAGATATACAACAATCCACTCGGTAAAACCAAAAACTCCAAGTTCTAAAGATGCTTAGAATCATGCAAGGAAGAAGATGAAACAAACAAAAATAAATTTGTTCAAGGTTCGGCAAGGTGTACTTGCCTCTCTCTAATGGCTAGGGTTTGGTGGAAAAGAAATGAATGAGGGTGAATGAGGAGGGAGAGAGAAAAGTGGCTTATATAACAAGCTCAAGTGATCTCCACCATTCATTCCTCTCCACTTCAATCTTAACCATACACCTCATCTCATGAGAAACCAAACTAAACCAAACCAAACCAAGTCAAAGTGGAACCGAACCAAATAAAATCAAATCCAAGTTAAACCAAGTCATGAAAATCCTACACTTAGAAATTTTTTAAAATATCACGCAAATCGATAAATACGAAATACGGCTCAAATAAATACGTATCCGTATAAAATATCGATACAGTGAGACGGGTCTCACAGATAATAAATAGAGTTAATATTTATTTAAACAACCTTCATCTAATCTCATTTATACAAGCTGAAATATTTAATACTAATTTGACATTTATTCTATATTATGTAAATAGTGTACAATATAAGTAACATGTAAAAAGTAATAAAAGTTATGAAATAAATCCTAAAATTTTGAGAAAAATTGTATAATATAGTTTAGATCCTTAATGTACTAGAAAAATAGCTTTATATATTTTTATACTAAATTCACTAATGAGTACTATACTAAATATATGTAAAATAATACAAATTATATAATAAGTCAATAAATAGTTATTTAAAAATCCAAAAATTTCACAAATATTTATTTTAAAAAATCAGGGGGTTTACAAAAGTCTTATCTAGATAAGGACTAAGAAGAGTTTTAATTCCCTTGGATTTTCCACTATTTAATCCAAATTGATTTAAAAGTAACTCAATCAAATATAATCCAAGATAGATAGATTCTACCTCTAATTTAAACTGTATTTAAATAACTTAATATATATTTTTTCCAACTTAAATCACCATAATTAATTACATATTAAATCAACCCATATTTAATATACTTTTTTCAAAATAATATGATAATAATTAATTTCAAAAATACAAATATATATACACTCGCATGCAAAAATAATACTTACATAAAACACAGTTTTTCTAAATTACTAGTTATACTTGTACCATAAAATAAAATGGCCTTTTTTAAATAAAAATAAAGTTTGGCAATCCTCGGTGTGACACATTTACAATTTCAAGCCATATAAAATATTTATCGTCTATTATTTTGAAATATTTTCTACATCTATATAATTAAAATATTTTATAAAAAAATGTACTTCGCACTTATTTGCACTTGACGAAAAATTTACGAAACGCAAACTCGTATGCGACATACAACTACGAAGTACAAAAATCAATACCATATTTATTTAAAAAAATCATAGTAGAAATTTAGGGGTTTTACAAGGAATTCCTACCTTGGCTAGACATCCCTAAACTTTGAGGTAATTAATCCTAGGAGTTCGGTCTTTCCATAACTCATATGGTGTCTTATCATTAGACTTACTGGATATCCTATTGAGGATATAACAGGCTGACAATAAGGTCTCTCCCCATAGATTATCAGGAGCACCTGAGCTGAGAAGTATTGCATTTACCATGTCTAACAGAGTGCGATTCTTCCTTTCAGCAACTCCATTGGACTGTGGTGAATAAGGGGCAGTGACCTCATGAATAATTTTATGTTCTTCACAGTAATTAGTCATTTCGTTTGAGGTATACTCTCCTCTAGGATCTGATCTAAGAATCTTAATTCTTTTCTCTAACTGGTTCTTAGCTTCAGATTTATGACCTTGAATCTGTCTATAACTTCATTTTTGGTTTTAAGAAGGTAGGTGTAATAATACTTTGAATGATCATCTATAAAAATGACAGAATATTTTCTACCGCCTCGGGTCAAAACCCTATTGGAATCACAAACGTCATTATGGATAAGTTCTAGAAGTTCGAAATTCCTATGGACTGATTTGAAAGATAATCTAGTGTGTTTGGCTTGAACACAAATCTCATACTTGTGTTTATCATCAATATGAGTCTTAGGAATAAGATCTAAGTTTATTATCCTTTTAAGAGATTCTAAATTCACATGACCTAGACTGCCATGCCAAACATTGGAGGATTCAACATTTGTAATAACAAAAGAAGAATTTAAAATTTTATTCATAGTACTCAAAATAAAGAGTCCATCTTTTACAAATCATTTTCCTATAAATAACTCGTTCTTAAAAAATACTACTTTATTAGCCTCCATTACAATTTTGAATCCTGAGGCTACAAGCAGGGATCCACTAACTAGATTTCTCCTAACTGATGGCATATGAAGCACATCATGGAGAGGTAGAATTTTTTCTGATGTCATCTTCAAATCTATTCTTCCTCTTCCTACGATATGTGCCGTTGAGCCATCTTCTAGAGTCACGCCTCCTCTACCTGATTCCTGATAGGTTGAAAAACAGGAGCGATCAAACAAAACGTGAACATTAGCTCCAGAATCCAACCACCAATCATCAGAATGGTAAAAAATGTTTACTATAGGTTGATAGCTTATAGACCTGAAGGAGCTTGATGACCCATTCAGAATCATGTTAGCCTCTGGCTTGCCTTTCCCCTTGAAGGAGATCTTGATAGGCTCTTTCTTCCTTTGGAAGCAGTTGATGGCCGTATGGTTGGTTCTACCACACACAAAACAAAATCTTCTCTAATCCTGAGTCTGACTGAAATTTCTAGGTTTCTGAGATTGCTGGTGATGAGGGTTTTGGTAATGAAGGTTTTTGTGATGTGGTTGAAAACTCTGCTTCTTTGAAGGAGTTTTTCTTGGGTTTGAGATGATGGTTAGACTTGGATTTATCATGGCTTTCTACAAGGTTTATCCTAGTTTTGGAATCAGACCTAGCTTTGGATTTTAACCTAAACTATTCTTTTGTTCTAAGTCTCTTTAGAACTTGAGCATAAGTAAAAGTTCCTTGTAAATAGGTAAGATCTTTGGCAGTGTCAGACCAAGGAGGGAGTTTGTCTATCAAGCATCTTATTTTATGCTCAGTACAGAAGATTTTACATTTGGCTTGAACATGTCTAAGGTGTTCTTGGAATTCATGAATTTGGTCATTGATAGGTTTATTATCTACCATGACATATCTGTTGAATGTTGAGGAATTGAATCTTTCAATTCCAGCATCATCATAACCATATTCATCTTCCAAAGCATCCCAGAGTTTTTTAACGTTTTTATATTCAAAAAATATGTCATAGAGAGACTCTGACAAAGCGCTTAAGATTCTATGAAAACAGTGGTAGTCTATTTCCTTTGGTGTCTTAGGTTTAGAGGAAGAGGATGACCTGGTTACCCCTATGTCAGACTCAGTATCGTCAGAATCGTTTGTGATGGGTGTGGATCCATCAATAGCAGAAATCAGACCTAAAGTGGTTAGCTAAAATTTCATTTGGCTCTGCCACCTTTTGAAGTATGTGCCATTGAACTTTGAATTTTTGGCAGTAAATGTCTCTTCCTTGACAGTCATGATCTCTAAAGTCTGCAGAAATTTATATTTACTCAATAATAAATTTTTTTCAAGTTAAAGAATAACAGTTTTAGATGATCTTAGTAATTCACCTTTAAAATTTTAGTTTTCAAGTTTTGATCAGGTTGGGTTAGCTGTAGGGGGCGGATCCTAGCAAGCGAAGGTTTACTAGGAACGCTTAAGTACCGGTTGCTTAGACGATTAACGCCTTGTTGGCAGAAGGGCCCTTTCGGCTTGTGCCCTAATAAATCTCTACTTTAGAACTTTGAAAATAAATGAGTAATTTACTAGATCAATAAACTGTTTACTTTAAAATATTGAGTAAAGAAAACTAGGATTGACAAAATGTACTAATACAATCTTGTTTTAAGGGAAGTATCAATTCCTAGAGACGGTCTTGTGAAGCAACACTTGTTTTATAGCTAATGAATAGCAGATTTGTAAAGAAGAATTGTGGTAAGCAAATTATTAAGTATGAATAACAATTGCTGATAAAGTTTAATCCTAGACAAATTTTGAGACTATATGCAAATATAGCAAACTTGTAGAAAAGTTGGACAAACTTGTAGTAAAGTTGGACCGTTGGCAAAGTTGTAAACAAATTATAATAGTAAATGTATGTATGTTAACAGTAGCAAGTTATTTCGTCTAAAAATATATTGTTAACAATAGCAAGCTATTTCGTCTAAAAATATTATTAACAGCTTGAACAAGAAAGTTGTGAATAAATTTAACAGACCGAACTTTTGTAAATGCAATTGATAAGAAAATTGTAGAAACAAGAATTATTGTTTAGACAATAAAAAAAAATCAACTCTTAGATTGTTGGAAAATTATTTCCTTTTCTTTCTTTAAAAATATGCAAACAAAATAAAATAAAATAAATGTTACCGGCCTCCGGGGAAGTCGCGCACGTAGCACTGTCCTAAGAGTTGATTCGGGTCTATGTGCAGACTTGTTCCGAATGCTCCTAGTGGTGAAACTCCCGCTCTACCGGTATCTTCTCGTCGCACACAACTCAGAAAGAGTGATCCGAACTTAGCCTTTCTGCCCAGAGCACAAACCGAAGAACAATGCTTTGAATTGAACAAGAAAGAATGAGAGAAAGAGAGTGGAGTGGAGTTTTCACTTGAAAGATGTTCTCTTATATAGCATAAGTGTATGCTAAAAATAGACAAAAGAGAATGTTTCTCCCCAACGTTAACCAAAGAATAGGATCTTGGATATTTGACTTGGTTTTTTCTATATACCAAGTCCAACTTAAATTGTTTAACAAATCTTAATTCAAATATATTTAAATAGCCAGCCCATCCCAACCTAACCTAGCCCACCCCGATTCTAAATCCTAGCTCCGCCCATGCGTGCAACGTACATGAATTTACTAGTATTAGTAGGAGTTTCTCGTTGTCAAATATATTTCGGACCATTAGGCATAGTTAGGCCTCGTTTGCTTTGCAAAAAGGAAATGAAAGAAAAGCAATTCCTTGGTGTTTTCTTTTCTTTGAAAAAATTATAATTTTATTAATTTTTCTTTTTCGGTGTTTGCAAATGTCAATAAAATTAGAAGAAAAAGTGAATATTTAAAGGTGGAAAGTTGAGTCATTGTTTGGATGGATGGAACCATTTTCTTCCCTAATTTTTTTTCCATTGGGAATCAAAACATAGTACAGTAATGATTTTCCTTTCTCAATCCCATGATTTGGGGAACCAAACAAGACCTTAGTGTTTGCGTGCTTTGTAGGTACCAATTTTTTTAATATAACTAATATTTTAAATTATATTAAAAAATAATACAATTTGAATATATTTTAATTAATATTTGTTATAGATATATTTTATTAGTAATATCATATACTTAGTTTAAATACAATTTGAATAATGAATATATTTTAGGATTTGTTATACGTTCAATCGGTTAAAAGGATTTTAGATTTTATTTTTCTCAACTACTTAGAAGATACATGCGCAGTAGTTAAATTTATTTTTGATTTTTAAAAAATAATTAATGGAAGGATAAATATACGGCTTAGACGACTATTTTTTGACCGTTTATAAGCCGCATTATAATAGTAGAGATTTACTAAATCAACTATTCTAGTTAAAGAAAAAGACACTTTGTGTTGTTCAAGTTTAATCCAAACTTGGATTACCCGACTAAATTGACTACGACTAGAGATTGGTTTTGTTTAATCCAATAGAAGAATGGTTCGGTTACGAGTTTTAAATAAATTTTGGGCTAGTTATGATTTACGATTTGTTTTTTATTTGTCGGTAGAATAATATATCCAACTTTTATATATGTTTTATTAATTTGTTCACTCCCAATAATAGGAACTTGGGCTCTTATTAAGGCTTAACTGCAACTTGATACCCTCAAGTATTCCATTTTTCAACCCTAATTTGTTTTTACACGACGATACCATCAACTATTTAATTTTTACAATTTGATATAAAAAATAAAATAAAATAAACTCTCTCTCTCTTCCCATCTCGATCTAATCCCCTTCCACCAGCTACCGCTCCGGCCAACCACGTCCCCCTCCGCCTATCCCCCCTCTCTTCGGCCACACCCCGCCCCTACCCACTCACCCCTAGCTACACCACCCCCCCTCTCCAGGCGCACGCGCAGCCGACGGTGACGACACCGTGAAGAGAGGGAGCGGGGAGGCGGGGGGGAGGGGGGTGGGGGGTGCTGGAAGGGGCGTGGGTGGCCGGAGAGAGAGGGGACGGGCGGTGGCTAGAAGGGGTAGAAGGGTGGAGGCAACCGATGGTGGGTGGGTGGGCGAGAGAGGGGGAAGGGGGGAGGAGCTGTGGTAGAGGAGGGTAGTTTTAAGTTTAGAACAAATATATGTTTGTCCATTTTTTTCATTGTACCAAGTTGTAGCAAAAATGCTTTAGGGTATTAAGTTGAAAAATTGGAATAATTATGGTATTATATTACAATTAAGCCTATTATATAATATGGGTTAACAGGTTAGATATATACTTGTTATAACGGTTTAGATATGTACATGGATTAATGGTCTGAAATATACATTGGTTAACATGTTAAAATAAGACATAGCTTAACGTATCGAGTGACATTTGTTATTATACTTTTATACAATAAATTTAATTAAATTAAACTCCAAATGTTGTGATATAAGATTCATACTGAACACCCCCTAGTGTCCCACTCTTAGCAGGGGACAATATTATGTGGACTTGTGTCTTGAATAGCAGAAGAGTACTGCACTACTGCTAGTGAAAATGCAGGTGAACGAGTAGGCGAAACTTGTCCGACGTGTAGAAAAATTCTCCATCTCTTGGTAATAATCCAATAGTGAGTTGCTTTGATCATTATATCATTTATCTCCACTCTTTTACAGAAATGAACTCCATTTATTCTTTGTATCCTTCCATCAATGGTACCTTAACAAAATAACCAAAGATAAAATAGAGTAAATATAATAACTTGTTATAGAGAATGATGAAATAGTGTATAATTGTTATAAAGAAATGGAATTGTAAAAAAAAAGGTCTAGGACTGTTGACTTGCCGGTTATGGTAATTCATGGATTGTGAATATGAAATCATGAATGATGGTTTAAGGAAATATGGAAACACAAATGATAATGTGTTGCGTAGTTATTTCAAAATTTTGTTATCATACATGTTATATTAATAACTAAGTTGCATATGCATGCATTATCATGGACAACTCGTGCACGATGTTTGGTTTCCTCAAAATGGTATATGTGATCACCTAAGAGGAACATGATAATTGGTACTGATGCATAATGTACATGAATTACGGGACCTCTAGTGAGGCTAGCTAACTACACCAAGAGGAACGTTGTAATTTCTATGAATAGTCCAAAATGGTGTGTTCACCATTGATTTTCATATAGACAGGTTGTATAGCTAATGATATTGTTTACATGGAATATTATTTTTAATCATTATTTGCAGGAAAGGACAATCAACCGTGGATAAGAATCACCGTTTGGTGATATATATTATGTTTTTATATTTATGTCATATGAATTTTTAATTGAACATAAGAAAAACAATTATAAATATCACTAATAATATTATATGTTGTCACAAGAATACTGTGTTAATTTAGATGAGTCAGCTTAATACCGCTCACTAGTGCATTTTTTATTGTATTGACCCACGTTCCTACATGTGTCGAAAATTAAGTGGACGTTCAGAGGCCCTAAAAGCTCGTCCAACTCATTAGAAGCCATCCCGACATTTTGAATTTAATTCAAGTTTAAAAGATTTTCGATGAAGGTGTGTTTACTTTGCTAATAAAAACGATATGGTGTATGGAAGGATGTATTTGTTTTCGCTGTTTCAAAAGTTGTAAGTTAAGTTTGTATATTTTCTACTCGATTGTTTGAGAGCTTATGTTTTCGTTAAAAATATCAATAAAAAAATATTTCTTTTATATCATGTGTTATTCAATTTCTTTGTTTATACACTGCAAATTCTACAAAAAAAAAAAACTATTTTATAAATGTGCACCAACACGTCTTGTACAAGCACAATTTAGGTTTGTACAACATCACATTTAGTGACAATTTTTCGATTTCACGGAATCAGGACGTGACGATTTTATATTAGTATGAAAGTTTCAGTTTTTGGGTGGGTAAATAACTTTTTTTATTTATAAATAATAGTAATATTTGTAGGCAGAAAGTGTTGCACCAAAAAAAAATAGTGATATCCTTGATATTTGATTTATATACTTGTACAAATATATATGACAAATTTCTACTAATTTGATTCACACTTTGCAAATAAATTTTGCATGAATTGGAGGGCCTTTTAAGCAATTAGCATAATTATAGTTTTGGGTTTTCTTCCTATTGAGCTAGATTAGACCTTACCCATATATATATGCAGAGAGGTACCGTACCCTCTTTTTTCCTTCTCTATCATCTTCCTTCTTTGCGGTTTATTTATATTATAGGGTTCGGCTAAACACACCCCACCACTTATTTTACACACCCTAAAATTTTTTTTTAATAATTTTTTTTTCCTATTCTACCCTCCCCGCAAACCCCCCGTTCCCCCAAACCCTCCCCCCTCCCCCCGCTCCGCCGACGCCGACCCCGACTCCTCCGCATCCTCCTCCTTCTCCTCCCCTGCCTCCTCCTCCTCCCTCCCCCGCCTCCTCCTCCCGCCCCATCAGGAGGGAGGAGGTGGAGTCGGAGGAGGAGGATCAGGAGGGAGGAGGTGGAGTCGGAGGAGGAGGAGGAGGGAGGAGGGGGCGGGAGGAGGAGGAGGAGGGGCGGGAGGCGGAGGAGGCGGAGGGGTCGGGGTCGGGGTCGGCGGAGCAGAGGGGAGGGGAGGGGAGGGGGAGGGGGAGGGGAGGGTAGAATAGGAATTTTTTTTTGAAAAAAAAATGGAATGTGTTAAGTAAGTGGTGGGGTGTGTTTAGCAGGACCCTTTATATTTATTGTTATTAGTAGTATTCGTGAGAACAAATGTAATCTATCATCGATCACAGCTCCTCCTCCACCTCCATGGAACATGCGGAACTATCCACAGAACAGGTCCGTCACACATACGTAAAATTTCCTCGCATACATACGTGTATATTCTCTATGCTAACATCTTCTTTCTTCATTTATTATTCTCCTCGTTTCCTATGGAAGACTCGGTTTTGATCTGTTGATTTCTCCGTGTCCGTGTCCGGGGAACATAGCTATACATTGAAAGACGAGGAATAGAAATGAGAAAAAACAAACAAACCCCTGACTGTTTAAATGGAAATTTGGAGGTTGCGTCAATCGTATTAGCATTGTAAGCACAACCCCCTTTAATTTTGGCGAGATCTAATGAGCAGGGCCGGTTTGCCATTATAAGTGAAGGATTTTTGTGTGTTTTTTTGGTGTTTTTGTTTTTGTTTTTTTACAACTCTTGAAAAAAGAGGACGCTTTTTTTTGACATTCTAAGGACCATATTACTCGGTTTCTAAAGAATAGAAAAGAATAAATCTAAAGATGGAGATTTTACATTAGTAATATATACAGAGGTTAAAATATTTGGGGTCTTCCGGTTTTCGGGGCCTGTGCGATCGCACAACTTGCACATGCTCAGAAACGGCCCTACGGCCCTGCTAATGAGTACAAGTAGAAAGAGCACATAAAGCCCTAATAAATCATAGAAAGCACGACCTAGAAATCATCGAAAATATTTTGTGTCCGACTTAAAACCCAAGTAACCGGCACAATCCTTCCGGTCAGGAAGACCGGGTTTCTTCTTTTACGCCCGACCTTCACTTGCTATCCCCACAAGTTTTGTAGCTGATAAAGCACTGCAGAAAACCGACGACTACATGGATTTAAGTTTTTTTTTTTTTTAAAGTTTTTGACTGTCCAATGTGCGGTTCTTCGTTTCTTGGTGTGGGACTTATATTTGAGCCATCTTGTCTATTTTACAGGTTCTCAAGAGGGATATACCATGGGAGACATACAGGACAACGGAGCTCATCACTGGGACATGCCTACAGCTATTAAGGCGCTACGCAACGAATCCGAAAGCCGGCGAGCCGCCTTACTGGACGATGTATTGTCAGTGTCTCGAAGCTATTTCTCGTTCCAATTTACCTTTTGTTGTTTGTTATTGGGAGTTGGTTCTTTCTCTTTACTAACTTTGATAGAAACTACATCATTACTAGTAATCGGTCTGCATTTTTAATGCATAGGCTTATCTTTTTCTTTGAGGGACTGCATGGATGCTTGAAAGTGGGTGATGAAACTGAAAATTCAGCATGTAATAGGTAGCAGTTACCGGGAGGTGCAAATCCAAATGAACTGTTTGGCAAACCATTGAAAGTGGTTCATGAATGTGCCAATTTAACTTAAACCCATTGAGAGTCCACATCCTATTTTAGAATTTGGATGTGAAGAAGGGAAAAAAAAATCTTTGTGACATTGGAAGTCCACTTTCAATTGGATTTTGACTTGGGTAAATTGCAAAAAATCCCTCGTTAAATATGCGCATTTTGCGTAGAAAGATCTTTTAGAATTTTTTGGCAGTTTACCCCTCCTTAGATTACAAATCCGCTCGATTAGGTCCCTCCAGCCAAAATTTTAAAATTTTATACCTAAAATACCCCTGTCCCCCTCTAACCCCTCCCCCCCCTCCGGCGGCGCCGGCGCCGGCGAGCCCCCAGCCCCCTCGACCCCCCCCCCCCCCCCCTCGCCGGCGATCCCCCAGCCCCCCCCGACCCCCCCGATCCCCCCCTCGCCGGCGAGCCCCCAGCCCCACCCTCCTCGCCGGCGAGCGCCCCCCCCGACCCACCCCCCCTCCTCCTCCCTCGTCGGCCCGACCCCCCCTGCTCCCTCGCCGGCCCCGACCCCCCTGCTCCTCCTCGCCTGCGAGCGACCCCCCGACCCCCCACCCCCCACCCCCCCCCCCTCCGCCTCCCTCGCCGGCGAGCGCACCCCCCTCCTCCTACTCGCCGGCGAACGCACCCCAAACAGCCGAAGAAGGAGGGGGGGAGGGGTAAAATTGTCATTTGGGGACAAAATGAGCATATTTCATACTTTTGGGAATTTTAAGAGCATGGGGTCTTTTAGTGCAAAAAGCGAAAATCTAACGAGGGATTTTTTGCAATTTACCCTTTTGACTTTCACGAATCAGTACTTTTAAAGTGCGCTTTTAATGTCTACTTTCAGTGAATAAGCACTTTCGATCGTCACTTTCAAGCAACCAAACTTCCCCTGAATGTTGAAGAGACTCTTGTTAGGATCCCGGCATTATTCATTTTCTGAATCCTTGACATAAGCACTCAATACTCTTGAAAGCAACGGTACCACCAATAACATTTTTATCAAAGTGTAATGAAAATCAATTTGTACTAGCTAAGTGTTCTCTTTCGATGTTATTGTTTCACTGAGAAATAGTTGTTCTGTACTACACATTCTAATCAGAAAATTTACTATATCGGCATATACTGTTTGAAATTGTACTGGACGGTCAAAGTATTGTGAATTTTGGTCTAACGGTACAGAACGCCATAACTAATGGCATATAAAGAAGGGGAGAAAAATACCGTTATTGGAGGGAAAACGCCATTACATATGGCGTTTGTGGCTTGAAACGCCATTATTACTGGCGTTTAGAAACGCCATGTTAATAATTGTGTTAAAAAATAGAATCCACCATTACATATGGTGTTATTAACATGTACACGCCATTGGTACTGGCGTTTTTAGATTGACGTTTTTACTTGGAAATGTTAAGAAAAGCCATTGGTACTGACGTGTTGTACCTTTAGACAAATTTACAGAACTTTTGACTGTCCTATACAATTTCTAAAAAGTCTACACGCCGCTACAATTTTTTTTTTTCTGTATTCTAATTGCCATCATAGTTCTTCAATCACATCTGTACTTGTACTGTTCTATCATATAGATCTTTTAATAGCTTTTATCGTAGATGTTTGAAGCCTTGATGTTTTCATTGCCCTTCATTGTTTTTTTAAGTTCTGAATGGAACTTTTACGGTTCAGGTTATCCCAGAGAACAGAAACTTATGATTTTTATCATGTAATCCTCTTGCTAGATTTCTTGTGTAGTTGCTTGCATTGTGGCTCGCTCTCTCTCTCTCAAAATGGTCCTTTCTAGTATTCCATGTGGACTTTGAAGTTGTATCCAATGAAGTTCAGTGAACTTCTTTTACTTTCTATAGTTTGAATTGTTTATATCACTTTACAGGATGGACCCATCTTATGTCCGAGTTTTCGTGAATATTTTGCGTTACATTTCTAAAAAAGAAACAGTTGAATATGTTATTGCTCTAATTGATGAAATGCTCACAGGTAAACTTTTTGTGGCAAATATTACTTGTTAATCTCTAACACTATGTTTGAGACAAACAATTATAAATTTTCTTAACAGAAATTCTACTCATGGGCAGAATTTTGTGGCAACTTGTTATCTCCAGCATTATGTCACAATTTCTTTTCTTGGCCGCAAACCCCAAGCGTGCTAGGCTGTTTCATGACAAATCACTATCAAGTGCTGACACCTATGAACCTTTCTTAAGTTAAGTATTATTGGAAATACGAATTGTTATAGTTAGTATTATCTAATTTTTTTTTTTTAATATGTGCTTTTATCTATGGGTAAATGGGTCGTTCTTATTTCTAGGCCAGGATATCTGCAATTCTGGAATCTAGGATAGCCAATGCATAATCTTGCTCACTTGAGATGCTTTTAGGTACTCATGTACAAGCCATTACTTTGATATAACTGTCTGATTGGCATCATAAAGGATCATGGAAGACATTCATGTTTGTCTATCAGCCAAGTTGTTTTAAATGTATAGCTCCCTCAATCATCAAACTGGCTTGTCAGTGCTGGAGTCTCGATGATTTCCAGTATTTTCCATTTAGTTTGTCTGATATAACTCATGTATTTTGCATGAAAATATGCAAAATTAATCTATTTCTCTTATGTTGAGGGGCCTGGGAATAATTGTCACTCTCATTCTCCTCTTTCTTCTCACATCTCAGTTTACCACTTTGATCCAAGCCAAAAGCTTAGGCTATTATCGGGAAGAAGGCCAACACTTTGTTTCAGAATCTGCTTGCATTGAAAAGTTTAAGCTGGTAATGTAGTAGGCTCAAAGAGTATAGTATACCATAATTGATAAGCATTGTGTCGGGCACTAATGCATGAACGGCTAATATCTGGATCCTGTTTATCTGGTTGAGTGTTTCACGCCTTTTCTCCTTTTCAGATTGCTTCGGACTGGAAACTGGTTTATAGAAAAGAGCTGTAAGATTTTCTCTCTTATTGTTAGGTAATTGAGATCAATTATTGCTACTATTGACGGAATCAAACAACTTTCTTTCAAAATGCTTTATTTTAATCAAATAGTTCTATTTTTTCTACTTGCAGCAATCGACCAAAAAATCAGGATGTCCTTGCATTGAATGGAGCATCAACACAGTCGAAGGGTAAAGTTACATCGATTAATCATGTGTTAGATAACCTGGTCGAGTGGCTCCATGCCCAGGTATGCATATCTGAAATATTGCAAACTTATATAAGATCAACTGCAATTTCCAAATTGTTTCAGTTGAAGAATAGATATAAGGTTAGACATAGACCATCAAATTATAGCTATTGTGCAGTAGGTTCCTTGATTCAATACCTAGAGCCCTCTCAAAACTTGAATTATATTGATAAGTACTGCTGCTTAAATAATGTAAAAGATGAAAGGAAGACCCCATTAAACCGAAGGACTTTAAACTAATTGCACGGCCCCGCCATCTCTCTCTTTCAACCCATCATCTACCTTGCCCGCTTTCCCCTCGACCTGTTCTCTAGGTTATCCTTACCCTCTTACTTTTTTGGCCCATCTAAACCTTCTCTAATTCATTACAATGATCTTATCCTACCAAGAAGCTAGCTTTTTCAAGCTTGGAGCGAAAAAAGCTAGCTTACTTCCTAAGGGCTTACTTCAAACCAAAAGCTTCGCAGTATCGGTTATCAAACCCTTCTTAAGAGTATGGATATCAGTGGTTTCCAGTTTCGGAGGTTCGGGATCAGAGTTTCAAGTTTCTTTGTTTTGGAAAGTCAAAATAATTTTTTTTAAAAGCTAGAAAATATTTCATATATTTAGGCATTATTTGTTATTTCATGTTAGTTTTGAATGGAATAATATTATGATCGATGAATGTTGTGAATATATAATACAGAACTTCGACAAATGAAATGGTTACTGTGTTACGATAAGGAATGTTATTGACACGTTGTAGCATGTAGACCTTCGACAAACAGTATCATTGTGTCAATACCAATATCCCCACATTTCAATCTTTTTGGTTTTGTTATTTCTTTGCTGAATTGACGGGAGAAAGAATGCCAATGTAGTATAGGCTAGTATTGATAGCGGTAAGTATCACGGTGGAATAGGCCAAAAACAATATGATACGGTCAATAAGTATCAGTTTTAGCTGATATTGTGAACCTTAATTTGAACCGATTGGTTTTGGTAGTTTCAACGGTATCGGCATTGACCGATACTGCGAACTATGTTCTATAGTAAGAGGCGGGACAGTGAGAGGCAGGACAGGATCTTTAAAGAGGATATACTGCAATGAGAAGGGGCATGCCTAACATGAAATTGTAGGATATACGAGGAAAACTGCATGAACTAGAAAAGTTGAAAGTAAAAAACAATAGTGGGTGGGATAGCAATCCAGGATTTGGTTCTCTAGATGAAGGTTCCAAAAGATGAAAGTAAAACTGAAAGAACAGCGCCAATAAAGTATAAATTTCTGTCTATGAAGATTCCAGAAGTTTTTTAGTAGTGTTCTAAATGGCGGCCGCCTAGGCGGTAGGCGGTCTCTCTCCGCACCGCTTTTCGGTAGGCGGTGGAGTAGGCGGCCAGCGGAGATTGGCGGCGTAGGCGGACGCCTAGCCGGAGCAATACCTAATAAGATATTTTGGCCAAAAGGATTTTGTAAGCATTATGGGCCTATGGTTCACTTTTACAAAACTAAAACTTTATAAATTTTCGTTCTACAACTTAGTTATGTATGGAACACTCTTAAAATATGCATATTATGCAAAAAACAATGGCAGAATAGTAAAAAAATGTAGTGTATCGACCGCCTAGGCGGTGCCTAGACGGTCTAGGCGGTAGGCGGACTCTCCCCGCCGCGCACTCGCCTACCGCCGTTTAGAACCTTGTTTTTTAGTTTCATGGATTTTGGAAGGTTCCAATGGAGAGTTAGGTGGACCCATGGTGAATACATGCGATACTACAACTTGAAAAGTTGTTGGTCTAGGAAGCATTAAATTAATGCTTGCTAGGGTCTTCAAGCAGTGGCAGACTTTAGATTTTGAGACCTGAGACGAACTCCACAAGTAGTGCCCTTAAAACTTAATGTTCATATTTTTTTTTCAACGATAATGATAGAATAGTATTTTCAACCCAAAATTTAAGGAATAAAACAGTAAACAAAATTTAATATCCAAAGGAATTTATCTTATAGTGAGATACTAATAAAAATGGAGATGTTGCAATCAAGTATAACTGCAAAATATTTTGCCTGTTTAATCTTTGTAACAATTGAACTTCTCACATCAGCTGCCAACATTTGTATCAATTCATTTTGAGTTTTGGGGCCAAGATATGTAAAATATATCTCGCGTGCTTGAATACGCCGAAGGTGCTCTTCCATTACTGGATCAAACTCAGCAATCATCTCAATTAGTTGCCAAAAGTTTCCATTGTTTGCAACATAAAGCTTCTCGCAATCTCCTCGAAGTGCCAAATTATTTTTTGCAAGTCTTTGCATAACAACAATTATTCTCTTTAACACCTGCTTCCAATGTCTCTCTCTTTGTTGATTGCTACGTGCACGCTTTCATCAATTGTCTTATTCTTTTGAAGCCTTCTTTCTAATTCAATCCAACTAGTCATGCAACCAATATGTTCTTTAACTAGTTTCATGAAGTCTGAGATTCCGGCTGAGATTTTTCCAATCTTTGGATCATTCGTTAGCCAAATAACCAAGTTTAGCCATGGTCCTCTGAGTCTTGAACAACTTGCAGCAAAAACAAAAAATTCTGTCCATAGAAACAGAATATACTAGCCATCTTCTTTCATTCATCTCGCCATTTGGCAATTGTCGTTCAAAATGTCTTCCAGAGCTATCATGGGGAAACACGACGCCATCATCTCTTCTAGGACCTCTTTCAACAAGAAAGTCCCTAATATTTTGCGCAAATTTATCCCAATTCTCTGGATTATCGACATTTAATGAAAACAAATTATCTTGATTTAAATCTTCATCAACATTTGCAGTCATATTAGCATCGGCTTCCTCATTATCAGGCAGTTGTGGATCTTCATTACGAGTCTCAGTCAATTCAACATCAGCATGTTGATCCAACTCATCATTATCAATCTCATTCAATATAGGGTGACCATGCAGTTCATTGTCATTGTCATTCTGATTTTGTTGCTCCTTATTCACCAAATTTATAACTGGTTCTGTGACTTCTGTCCTCTCAGTCCCTTGGTTGCTAGTAAAATACCTATTAAGATTCCATGCTTGACTTTGAATTAATGCTTCTTCCTTTTGCTTTTTTTTTTTTTTTTTCTTTTTTCCTGCTCCAGACAATTGTTTTCTTATAGGAGGCATTTTACTTCTCTAGTGTAGCAGTGCTCTGCAAACGAAAAAAATCACCAAATTTTTTTCTTATTGAAGGCATGTTTGCTTAACTAGATACGAACGCTATGCAATTAAATGACATTGTCATAATTTTTTAACAAATAATAACAATTAACGACAAATAAACAATCAACAATAAATATAAAATTATTTTATTTTTCAGTTTCTCTATTAGTTGATTTAATCTCGATAGGAATAACTATGCATCCAAATGACAAGAATATATTTTTTTTCAATAATTTGGTCTACCACATATAAAGACCATCAACAACAATTTATACAAAAATATATATTAATAATTAATAAATTATAAATGGTACCTAATGGAATGCGACTAATTCTTCTCCAATAGATCTTTTAGGAACCCCAAAAGCCGGTCACAGAAGTTCTCTCTCTAAAAAATCTACCAAAAAAAAAAAACAGTTAGAACACATCCGTAGAGGAAAAATATATATTAATAAAATATAAAAAGAAATTAGAACACATCTAGAACGTCAGCTTTACAAATATATATTAATTAATTAAAATATATATTAATAAATTGAAAGCTCCCAACAATTTATGTTATTATATAAATAAAGACTTAGTACTCTCACCTGACCTATGCTACGCATGAAAGGAAGTAATGGCTAATGGCTAATGGCTTGGCTGGATTTGCTTAGTTGTTTCGAATCTAACAACTAACTCCAAGGAAGATGAAGGCTAGAGCCGGCCACAAAAGTTTCTTTAATAGAAAAAAAAGAAGAAGATGGCTACAGCAAGTCACACGTCTTTCCTAAGCACCTAAACCTCTCTAATAACCTAAAAACTATTCCTAAATAACTTAGACATTCGGGTGGACCGTAGATCATTTGTTGCAGACTGGTGGACGGGCTTGTGTAAAACTGAAACAGTTGGGCCCAATTTCAATTGGCTATATATACCTAAAAAAAATAAATTTGGTGCCCCCTAAAATTATGGGCCTGAGGCAAGTGCCTCATGGGCCTCATATTAAGTCCGGGCCTGTCTTCAAGCCTACAGATTAGTGCTCACAAGTATTTGTCAAGTCCAATAAAAGTCAAACTCCACCTGGAGTGTTTAAGGCAAATATTTGTTAGAATGTCTTGAATCTGGAGAACCAATCAATCAAAGAACCTTCAAATAACCAAATCATGCTAATGTTGAGTGGATCAACTCAGTAAGTGACCTATTTTCTAATTGATCATTACCACTCAAACAACTGACCATGTACACATGCTATGACATATGCTTTTGATGTATCAGCAGATCAACATATCTACTTGGGGGGGGGGGGGGGGGTGTTCATTGGGTCAGACCTGGCAGAAATATATGTTGTTCTCGGATTTGGTTTATTTCTGTGAATTATGATGCATGACTGAGATTGAGGTTTAGCATTTTTAAGGCTTCATATGTTATGAGAGTCCATAGATATCTTCAAGGGTTTCTTATTATTGAGTTTCATGATTCCGAGCTCTGATACCATGTTGAGATTCATAAGGTAGTAGACATGGATGGTGGAGAAAGAGAAGGGATGGTGGCTAAACCTAAATTAGTGGAGAGAAATAAATAGTAGGAAAATAAGCATCATTCTCTTTGTAGGAAGAGGAGAGTTTCTTGTTGTTTATAACTCAAACATTCAATATGGAAAAATAGATTCTTGTTAATAGGAAGAGGAAATAAATTAGTGAGTCAAGAATACAAATATAAACTCATGGGCTTATTATGAAAACTCAATATGGAAAAATAGATTCTTGTTAATCTATCAATATAGACTAAATCCTTTGTTAAATTTAATAGAGACCCAAATAAACTATTAATCCTAATATAGACCCAAAACGTACTATATACTTCTACATTCATTCTCCACTTGAATATGTTGGGAAACCTATACAACACAATACAAAAAGAGAAACCGCAATTGGCGTTGTTGACAACGACGAGCCAAGAAGACAACATACTCTGAGAGGGACAACCATTATGGCGGCAAATTGGGGTGATGAGAGAGGTAGCCGACATGGCTGCAAGAGAGGCTACCAATTGTCAACAAGAGAGGTAGCCGATATGGTTGCAAGCGAGCGACCATTTTGTTAGAAGAGGCGCCAAACTTGGTGGCGAGAGAGACGTCATGGGCCCGAGCTAGAGGTGTTCGACACTGCAGATTTCAACATTATCAAACTACTTGCCTTTTTTCTCTTTATCTAAGCATCATTTTTTTTTTTCTTTTTCTTCTTCATCCTCCACTTCCTGTCTACTTGTCTTCTATTGACGAGACAACCGGAAGAATAAACACCCAAACAAGGTACAGTCGTGACATCTCCTTTGAGGATCATAGAACTTGCTCTAATACCAATATTATTTGGATTTATTTTAGGATTAGTAGGTTATTTGGGAATACATGATTAGTCAAAAAAATTGTTTATATTAGATTGAGTCAAGAGTCCTATATCGAGTTTGCATTTTGATTTCACGAGTCTATATTTATTCTCGACTTATTATCGAGTTATTATAAACAAGAAGAAACTCTCGTATGGAGTTAATGTTGGTTATTTACGTACAATTTATTTTACTTCACCAAATTAAGGGTAGCCGTAGCCTTCTCTTCTTCCATAACTTATGCTTATTGCCTTCTGAATCTCAACATGATATTAGAACTTGGTGTCATGAATCTTAGGCTTGTTTGGGATTGCTGCCACTTTCCAAAAAGTGGAAGCAAAAGCAGCTTTTGATAGCAGCTTGCTTTGAAAAGTTGTCCAAAATTGAATTAGCTTTCCATAAGTTTTTTGATAAGCAGATTTTTACCAAACACCTTGGGACTACTTAACAAAAATAAGCATAAGGGGGTGATAAGCAATCCCAAACCTAGCCTTGTAAGCAATCCCAAACCTAGCCTTGACATGTTATCAAAGCTTGATATCATGAATCTCAACATGGTATCAAAACGTTTATTGTGAAACTCAACATCGTATGAGAGCTTGTTATTATTAATCTCAGGAAGAACTGTGGGATCCCCAAAAACCAAACTCCCCTAAAGTAGAGCCCATACTTACTATATATTCTTCTACATTTATGCTGCCAGGGATTTTATTAGGGTTCTTTTGCTGACCTTTGAGGGCTTTAGGGAGAGATTGCAATTATCTCTTCGATTAAAGAAAGTGTATGATCTCTATTTCTTCTACTGTTCTTGTCATCTTGGTTGCTTGCACCACAACATACTAAAACAAGCGTGTGCAAACATTTGTTTAGTGTATATTAACATTTAATATAGAAACTTTCTACAATCCCAGATGTTTAGGTATCCTAATTACAATAAGAGTAACATTTGTATATATCTATAACATTCATATACATCTATTGTTGTTTTCACTTTTCAGTTGGAACAAAGTAAAGGCTAATAGCTAACACTACTAGACATTTTATTTATAGTAACGACGAAGACCAGTCACTTATATATATTAATAGTGACTGAAGTCCGTCAGAAATGATACTAGTGACGGACTAATCACATGAGTAACGGAATTAGTGTCACTCACTACTGCGAGCGACGCTAATACTACTAGTGCCGGACGAATTTCTAAATCCGTCACTATAATTAGACATGCCAAGTAGATAAGTATGTATCTTTTAATATGAGAAATATTTAATATTTATTACTAATTAATAAGTCGGTCACTATTGGTGGGTCATTAATGATTATTACTAATAATAAGTTAGTCACTAATGTTTGGTCATTAACAAAATTATTACTAACTAATAAGTCAGTTACTAATGTTGGGTCATTAATAAAATTATAGAAGTTTTTAACCACATTCCTGATTGTTTGATTCGTTAGTAATAATATACGAAGCCAAATAATGACTATTTAATCCTTAAGTAGAAGCTAATTCTTTTAACCACATTTCTGCTGAAATCACACTTTCTTCAACCAAAATAATAGAAGCTAATTCTTATAAAAAATTGAAGCAAAAAATAATATATTCATTATATTAGACAAACAACACAAAATAAAAGAGACTCCAAAACAAAGTCAAGTCTGCTATTAATATAAAAACCACATTCTACATCAACACAAAGTGATGTTCAAAATTGTAATGAAGAAACAAAATAAATGTATATGTCTGTAATGTTAAAAAACAATCAAAATAAGTTGCTCTAATTATGCGTCTCACTACTATGAGTAGAATGCATAAGTTCTTCATCATGGTCACTTTGTCTATCCTCCCACGTAAGCAAAGCAGTGAATCCATTAGTGGTAGCTTGCGGATAAATCATAGGAGGTTGATAAAATATTGGAGGGTATCCCGGAGTTGGGTAAATGGAAGATAGATAATATGTCATTTGAGATGATTGAATACGTTGCTGGTGGGAAGATAATGACCTTGAGGATGCTTCTTGTGATGGTTGTTGTTGGAAGTGTTGAGAATGCATAATATTCATCTTTTCCGATAAAGCATCTAATTGTTGTTGTATTCGTTGTTGTTGTTCCTCCATTTGTCGTCGTATGTGTTGATTTTTCTCTCCCAATTCTGTGATACGATTTTGATAAGACTTTTGTACATCCACATACTATGACTGCAATTGTAGTATATATGGTTGGCCACGAGACCTTCGTGATGAGCAATTTGGAGCCAAGGTAGCTGATGAGGCGTCACCCCAAGCCCCTCACCACGTACTCGATATTGCGTCTCCGGGCTCATTGCTTGGACATACGCTCTTTGTTGTTGCAATTCCAACGTGTCATGTCACTCAACTGTAACCAAAGTCCCCAAGTTTTGCTCCATCTCAACCTGAAAATTTTAAATTTATATGTAAAACCAAAGTGATTGTTTTTCACAATTTTTACAAAACAAAGATGATTAAGTTTAGAAGTGTAGTTCTTACAAACTTCATCTTACTAGATTCAGATACCCATGATCTTTCTGTATCTTTTCGAGTATGTTTGTCTCGGAAAAAATATATCGGATCAGGTGTCTCTCCATGTTTCTTAGCCTTACTATGAAAACATAAGCATAAAGCCACATATAAATCACAAGTTCATTTTAAAACACTAAAAATGTAGTCACATTCCTATTCAAATAAATCTAGAAAATTGAAGAAACAAACAAATTAAAGAATATAAAAACAACAATGTAAATACATAAAAAGATTACTTACACATTCTATTTTACTGCGAGCGTAAGCCTTTGGGCTACCAGTATGATGATAGACATGTTGTGACCAATTATCTTTATTTTTTTGAGCATTTTCCTGTAACAAACAAAGACACCAATGTAATGAAAAACAACATTACAATTGTATTATTAGTCTTATACAGTTTTAACACATACTTGAACATGAGTCCCAATTTTCAACTAATACATGCCAAACTTCTGCACTAAAGTCATAAGTCCCAGACTCCCAACGTTCTTCCATTCTTATATAAGGCGCATAATACTTTTTAATTTCTGCTCTAAAATTCTTCCACAAAGCAGTAAAATGTGATAATTGTACTTCTTTGATGATATGCATATAAGGCAACCGCTCAGGTCTTCAATCAGTGGTACCTATATAAATATGCTACTTTTAGCTCAAAGACAAATTCATAACTTGCTATAGGTAGAAGAATTTATTTCTCTCTCATACGTTGGAGGACATTTTTATCAACTCTAGTTAGAAGAATATATTTCTCTCATACTTTGGAGGACATTTTGATAAACTCCAGACAACATAGGCAAGAAAGAAAATATATTTAAAAAATTGAACTGATGTACCCGTAGAAGTACCGTACCTATATTATGTCCTTATCTATATGTGATATGTGTCAATATTTGATTATGTCCTTGTCTATAAAAACAATGTAGCATATCCCATGTCTGCATAATTGCAACCTGAACTTAGATACTAAGATACAACTATGTTAGGTGTTTTAACCAAAGTAGATGTATAAATAACAAGCACAAGAAATAAAATAATGCATTACCATTCACAAGATGCAGACACATGGCTTATGACACCCATCAAATACGCAATACATAAAAAAACAGCTTTCTTGATATATCACTACATTATATTAACAGTGGATTCAACAAGGAAGTTAGAGATGTAGGTGGGCAATGAGGATCATTGAAAGCACTCTGTATAACCATTGGCCTTAACTTTCTATCAGAGTTTAACTGACCTGATAGACATGATGTTACTTGCCATGATGTTACTTGCTACAACAAAGGTTTTGGCAGTGCCATCAAATTAAGGACCCAATTGGAGGGGACTGCAGTTGACAGTAGTAAAACATACACGAAGATCTTTGTTGAGTATTATCAAATAGCATATAGCAACTCTTGGTCTAGAAAGAACACATGTAATCTTTCAACCTGGAAAAGGAGATGCAGGTTTTCAACACAACCTATGTATCATAATTTTTGATAAGTTGCAGCAATACCAAATTTTAAGCCGAAACAAAATCTGCTATTTTTAAGTTGGATAATTAAGTTTTTACTAACATTGACTCAGTTATGTTTTAAAAAATTTAAACATAATTTTTGATTAGTTGTAGCAATACCAAATCTAAATGTGTCCTATCTATATCCATGCACTCTGCTGACTTACAGAGCTCATTATAAGATAATAAAGATAAATTGTAGTACACATATTTTCAACTGTTGAATATCAGTCTGATCTTAATTTACATTCAAACCTGTACAGTTTATAACTTGAACTTGATTCTAGCTTGGATCATATGTCAGGATGCTTTCCAAAATTCCTAATCTAGACTAGGCAAGGTGCGTTGAAGTTCAGCATTGTGTGTACTATTGGAGATGGCGCAGAAAAAATATGGATACTGGTGGTTATGAAGGAATAATTATACAGTTTTCTGTAGACATGCAAAAAATAAGTAGTCATAAGACTCACAACTTTATAACTTATTCATCAAAGATAAGTATACTAGAATAAGTTTAGCTGATTTGTGCTATTATATTACTCATTTTCTTTTAGCTTGTTTTTATTTTACCTATACATTTTGATAAATAATTTATATGGCATGAGTTCTCTACCATTAGAAATGTTAACACCACAATAAAATGAAAACCTCAATTTCCTTTCTGTCAGGTCTTTCCTAAACACCTAAGATAGAAGAGTTCCACAAATTGACCACCTAGACAACAGTAGCTAGTAATCATGTATCCGTTCATTAGAGTTCTTTTATTTGCTGGTTGGAAATGGGCTCCTAAAGGCATGTTTACCCTTTGTCACTATATCTTTGACATTGTGTTTGATTTGAGTCATTTGACACATGCAGAGAAAGATAATGCATGAAGACATATAAGATACTAAAGATAATTATATAGTGTTTGCACAAATTGACACTCTGATGTAGATATCTGTTCATATGGATAGTTGTATTCTATTTTTCCAATTAAGCAGTGTCTTAGGCGTTTTTTAAACTCTACATGTTTAAACATTAAATTTTCTTAAGCCAACTTGACATCTACCTAGGTAGTATGATAGTTAATATTTCTGTAGATATTTCGATTTTGCAAATCAAAATGCCACAAGAACTTCAAAATGAAGAGGAATCCTCGCAAGGTAAAATGGGCCAAGGCATACAATTACCAACAAAGTCTAGGCTCAGGGAAGAACAGTAATTGTATGCTGCACAATCAACTGACTCCTCTTTATCCCCATAGAGCTCAAGCAATCTGGCATTTTAGTGGCAATGCAATATCACTTGTTTGGATCAATTGTAGCCCTAAATGTTATATGTATTTTCCAAAGGAGAAAAACAGAAGAGTGATCAGACTGGAAATATTTAGGATTGAAGTGTTTGGACAAGTTTATACTTTGAGGTTTAAAATTCAGAGTCACAGTTAGAGATACTTAACCGTCATTGTTGCTTAAAGACCCATAATGAACATCTAGAGTACTACTACTAACATTTATTCGGTTATGTTTTAAAGTTTATCAAAAGCTATCCATGATCATAAACACTCCATAAATCAGTTTATGTTTAAAATATGGAGCATATAAAAACTTACACGTATCATTTTCTATAGTAAAATTTTCTTCTCTTGTGGTACTTTATCCCATCGTAAATAGCTGAGCGGAATTTGGTTGGAATCTCGAGCCAAAATGACCAAATATCTGGAAAATCTCGTAGCCCCCTCACCCACTCTAACTCTATATTGATCAAATTCAAGAGCTTCTTTGGTGAGTCCTCTTTTGGCCAATTTACTTTTCCTTATCCCCGTCCCTTTTTACTTGCATAAGGACAACACTCCAATACTTATCACTATCATACATTACGAAAAAATTTAGTAAACAAATCAATTAAAACATTTCATGCCACCAATTTTACCAAAATACCAGTATCAATATTAGTCATTGATTGGGTTGCACCATCAGAATTGGTAGTGTGAACCTGTTGCTGAGCTACTCATCTATATACATGAAACCCATAAGTTTCTCATTTGTTAATGAATATCCCGAACAAATAAGTTTCTCATTTGGTAATGCATATCCTGTGAACAAATAAATTCTTTTGCTGCATAGGAGACGTGAGAGTGAAAAGGAAGTTGTGTACATCGTAGGATAATCATATTCTCCAAACATTCTCATGTTACAAGGGATAATAAAGTTTCATATAATAAAATTTTGACAAAGTTAATTCAAACATGTCAATTGCAATAGAATCATCAAGTCAAAGGAGTGAAAAGGAACGACAACCCCAAATTTTATACTTCAAAAAATAATACTGGAACAAATATGCCATAACCAAGCATTACAAATTTATAACAAAATAATGATTTATATTCCAAAATGCACTATGAGAAATAAAACCACAAGTTCCTATTATTAAAAAAACAGAAGTTCTTTATCTTCTAAAATGAGAAACCTTAAATTAAGTTTCCTCATCTTCAGAAGTGAATCATTGGCTCTAGTTGGATGTGCTTGTTCTGTTTGGATATCAAATGTATCCCCTCCATATAATCCCTAATATATTGATCATTGTCAAACACTTGATCATCGAGGTTTGATATATCGTAATAATTCGTTGCATGCAAAGGGCTGTCCATGGTATTTGATGCTTCATCACCATCCTTCACCATGTCAAAGAAGTCTCTTGGCTGAGTTTAATTGGCCACTTGTCAGTCTTTGTCAATTGGATCAGGAACATAAAAGACTTGTGTAGCTTCATGTGCAAGTATAAACGTATCTTTTGCTTGACGCAACTTAGTAAAATTGACCAAGGTGAATCCATACTCATCTATCATCTTCCCTCTATTAAAGGTGATATTAACCCAATTGCAGTTAAACAATTTAACTCTACGACTCTTATCAATCTCATATGTAGGTCCTCCATATTTAAGCTCATAAATTTCTTTTATAACACCAAAGTGGTCTACATTACTAACAACTGGATTCCGATCTCGTGCACTAGCACAACTAGTTGTCTGTGCTGATTGATATATGCCACAATTTTGAGTGTTTTTCTTATCATCGAGAGATTTGATTCGAAATTGCCAACCATTAACCATAATGCCACTATATGCAGTGACGTTTTTCATTGGCACATATGCTAACCAACAAAGTCTTTGGATATAGAGGTATCACCGGATGCATACAAGTTGGCAACCTGTGATGGAAAGAAACAAAAAAGGTAACTAATAAAATTTTCAAAATGGAACAATTTTAGGGTCTTACATATATATGGATAGAGTCTCATATATATGGATATTAGGATTTTGGTCTCGAAATTGACCGATGTTAAGAGTTTGGGTTCGAAATCACTGTTCATGTAGGCTAATGAACAGTGATTTCGAGACCCAAATCCTAACATCGGTCAATTTCGAGATCCAAACCCCAATATCTATATATGTGTTGGCCCATTGGTTATAGTCAAACCTGATTTTAATAATTGATCAAACTCTGTCTCGATATACGGAGCTACTTAGATGTTTACTCAAGACGTTTTGGACACTTGGACACTGATCAAGATCGGATATCTACTCAGTTCAAGACCGAAGCTATATTTGTCACTCGAGTCTGTATTTCTTTATGCAATGTAATTTTTACTTTTATTGAGTCTAGGAATACATTGTACATCGAGTCGTACTGACAAATAGGCTATCTAAAATCGTTTTTAAAAATGACCTATGTTTTTGAAAAACATCCCTTATTTACAAAAGCTTCTGAAGGATTTTAAAAAGTCCAAAAATCACTTTTGAAAAATCCTGACCAACCCTGACAGAACTCGGCCCAAGTTCGGCCAGAGTTCGGTTAGTGACCTTTTGATTTTCGAACGTTTGAAAAACTTGATCTCCCTTCGGTTGCGGATTTTTACATAGAGTTCTGTTTGAATTCTGTCCGAATTCTGCCAGAATTCTGCCTTTGGAAAAACTATAAATAGAGAAGAATTCTGATCATTTAAAATCACTCATTCACTTTCATCTCTTCTCTTCTAAGCTTACGTTTCTTTCCAAAGAATTCTAAAAAGCTTTCATTTTCAAATCCCAAGCCAGTTACAATTCTCTAGTTAATTTGCCGGTATGGTGCGGTCTAGAAGATTTCAGAGAAATTGTAATCAGAGCCTTGATTGAAGAAAGACTCTTCAAAATTGAAGTTGGTCGAGTTCTTCGTATCAAAGCTCGCGTCTGTAGAAGTTGCAAGGACTTCATATGAAAACTTGTGAAATTTTTCATAGTGGATTCAACTGGAAGCTAGAGTTCTTCCGACTGGATTAGTCCTCACAAGAGAAAACCAGTATACATCGCTGTGTTTGCGTTTGCCTTCTGATCTCATTTCTTTTACAGTTATTGTTTTGTGATTATTGATTTAATTCTGTGATCTTACTGCTAATAAGTTTTTAATTAGCAATAGTCCGCTGCCTACTCTATTCAACCCCCCTCTAGAGTATTCTGCTTTACGACTTCGTTCCTACAATTGGTATCAAAGCGGGTTATACAGGTAAAGCAAGGTAAAATTGCAGTTATATTAAGTTATTCTTAATTGCTATATAAATCACAGTAATAACACATGACAACTGTAAAATTCACAAGTGAAGGCCGAGCCACAAACAGACCTCCACTGTTTGACGGCACAAACTACACTTATTGGAAAACACGGATGAGTTTCTTTTTAAAATATTTTGATTTTGACTTATGGTCTATAGTTATTGATGGCTACAAAAAGCCTCCTCGTATTACTGTTGAGGGAGTTTTAGTTGATAAACCCCATGATAAATATACTGAGGATGACAATAAAAAGGCCAGTCTTGACGCACGTGCTATTAACGCTTGATTTTGTGCTTTAGACAGAACTGACTTTAACAGGGTGTCGACTTGCACAACATCGAATGAAGTGTGGAAACTTCTCGAAGTAACCCACGAAGGAACAACGCAAGTCAAGGAGTCAAAGACCAGCAGACTTACTCAAGAGTACGAGACGTTCAAGATAAAGCCAAATGAATTCGTCACTCAGATGTTTACGAGATTCCTGGATATTGTAAATCCTTTGTCTTTATTAGGCAAGGAATACAGTAACCATGAGAAGATTCGCAAACTTCTACGAGCCCTCACGAAGAACTGGATTCCAAAGGCTACAACAATCATTGAAGGAAACGACCTCTCAATAATGTCTCTGGAAACACTCATGGGTAAGCTACTCACTCACGAGTTGGAACTTCAAGACTTTAAAGATGCTACACCAAAGGAGAAGTCAGAGAAGTCGATCGCTTTCAAGGCTCAACATAGAAGAACTGTCGAAGATGATTCTGACGACAGCGACTCTGACTCTGAAGATCAAGCTCTTCTGGTAAGAAAATTCAAGAAGTTCATGAGATTCAACATAAGAACAAAAGACATCAACAACAACAACAACGAGGAAGATCCTATTTGCTACGGATGTAAGAAAAAACATATGAAGAAAGATTGTCCAACAGCATTATCATCAACAAAAAAAAGTAGCAAATATGACAAAGGCTACCTGAAGAGATCTACATCAAGGAAGTACACCAATACAAACATATGGCATGAGAGCGAAGCCAGCGACTCAAAAGACGAACAATCGGATGACGCTGCAAATGTATGTTTGATGGCTTGCGATCAGGTGGGACGCCCTTCACATGCTAGAAGCAAGTGGATCCTCGACAGCGGTTACTCACGGTACATGACCGGTGATGCATCATTATTCGCAACACTATCGAAGAAGAATAAAGAAGGATACGTCTCCTTCGGTAATAATTTGCGAGGGTACATAATCGGTATCGGTGACATTGGTAAGGCTCTCTACCCTGTGATTAAAGATGTTTGTCTAGTTACCGAGTTAAAACATAATCTGCTCAGCATAAGCCATTTAGCTGATCATGGTTATGACCTTAACTTCGTCAAAGACAAATGTACTATAGTTGATAGCTCAACTGGCAGTACTATCTTTGAAGGTATTAGGGAAGCCAACATATATGTTTTCTATCTGTTAGAAGATGCTAACAAAGCAGGTAGATGCTTGATGGCCAAGAGCATTGAGAGTCAACTATGGCATATGAGACTCGGTCATGCAAACATGGACACAATTTCAAAACTATCCACAAAAAAATTGGTACGCGGCTTACCGGACATATCTTTCAAGAAGGATACGGTATGTAGCGAATGTGAAAAGAACAAAGCCACCCGATCCGTCTTTAAGTCCAAGAACGTTGTAAGTACCACTAGACTAAGACAATTATTGTATATGGATTTATTTGGACCTAGTAGAGTTGCTAGTCTAGGTGGTAAGTTATATGCATTTGTCATTGTAGATGATTTCTCTAGATACACGTGGGTATATTTTCTTGCACGCAAGAACGATGCTTTGTCAGAATTCGCCACCTTTTGCAAGAAAGTACAAAATGAAAAAAGTTTTCATGATTACTCGCATTCGTAGTGATCATGGCGGCGAATTTGAGAATGCAGAGTTCAAGCAATTCTGTGACACGGTTATCTGCATGAGTTTTCCTGCCCTAGGACTGCACAACAAAATGGAGTTGTGGAACGTAAGAACAAGACTATCTGAAATGGCTAGATTAATGTTGAACCAGTTTAGTCTACCAAGATACTTTTGGGCTGAAGCTGTCAATACAGCGTGCTATGTTCTCAATAGGGTTCTGATTCGACCTATATCGAAGAAGACTTCCTATGAGTTATGGTTTGATAGAACACCCACTGTTTCATATTTCAAGATATTTGTTGTAAATGCTTTATTCTTAATACTAAAGACAACCTGAGTAAATTTGATGAAAAGGCCGATGAATGTATCTTTTTAGGTTATGCGACAAAGTACAAAGGGTACAAAGTCTTCAATAAGAGAACCATGATTATCGAATAATCAATTAATGTCAAGTTTGATGAACTAAATCAACATTCAGTCGATGACGATAATGAAGACGTAAGTACACCAAGTACAGCTACTGCAAAACCTTCACACAAAGATGCAGAACCTTCACACCAAGTACCATCCGAGTCTTCAAGCAAATCACATACAGAACCAGAAGCCGAAACCAGCAATCCTGAGAATATGCCAAAAGAGATGAGATTCTTGGCAGATCATCCAAGGACTTGGTAATTGGTAAAATTACCAAGGATGTAAGTACTCGTTCCTCTAATAAAGATATAACTTCCTGTGTTGCTTTTATCTCACAGCTTGAACCCAAAAACATTGAAGAAGCATGTAGTGATAATTTTTGGTTGGATACTATGCAAGAGGAATTAAACCAATTCGAACGGAATCAAGTTTGGGAACTTGTTTCCAAGCCCATTGATCATCCGGTCATTGTCACCCGTTGGGTATTCCGAAACAAATTGAACGAGAATGGTTTAGTGACTCGTAATAAGGCTCGACTCGTAACTCAAGGATACAATCAAGAAGAAGGTATCGACTACGATGAGACTTATGCCCCAGTTGCGAGATTAGAATCCATTCGCATGTTATGTGCATTTGCATGTTTTCATAATTTTAAATTATTTCAAATGGATGTTAAAAGTGCATTTTAAAATGGTTTTATAAAAGAAAAAGTTTATGTAGCTCAACCTCCAGGTTTTACTGATTTCAAAAATCCTGATTATGTTTTCAAGTTGAAGAAAGCCTTATACGGTTTGAAACAAGCCCCTCGTGCTTGTACGATCGTCTAAGCTCTTTTCTACTTGACAACAGGTTTTCAAAGGGAAAGGTTGACACTACACTGTTTATAAAATCTTTGAATAGCAATCTTTTTTTGATTCAAATCTAAGTAGATTATATTATTTTTGGAT
Organism: Iris pallida; assembly: GCA_029216955.1. NCBI lineage: Eukaryota > Viridiplantae > Streptophyta > Magnoliopsida > Asparagales > Iridaceae > Iris > Iris pallida. Next base: position 7,659,844 of record JANAVB010027799.1, on the reverse strand, counting down.
CCACTGATGAATCTCTTTGTCAAAAATTTTCAAAGTGTATGCAGAATGAGTTTGAGATGAGAATGATGGGAGAGCTGAAATTCTTTCTTGGAATGCAAATCAAACAAACCAACAATAGGACGTTCATAAATCAAGCAAAGTACACAAAAGATCTATTAAATAAGTTCGACCTGGAAGCAGTCAAACCACTTAGCACTCTAATGGCGACTTCAACCAAGCTTGATATTGATGAGCAAGACAAACCCGTCGACATACGTAAGTATCGAGGTATGATCGGTAGCTTACTGTACTTAACTTCTAGTCGACTTGATATTTTGTTTAGTGTTTGCTTATGTGCACGTTTTCAAGCCAATCCTAAGGAATCACATCTGTGCGCAGTTAAGTGTATCTTCCGATACCTTAGAGGCACTTCTTCTGTCGGCTTATGGTATCCTAAAACCACGTCGTTTGACCTAACCAGTTATTCTGATACTGATTTTGCTGGATGTAAAGTAGATAGAAAAAGTACCAGCGGCACATGTCATTTCCTAGGAAAAGTCCTAGTCTCTTGGTTTAGCAAGAAGCAAAATTCTGTCGCATTATCAACAACTGAGGCTGAGTATATCGTCGCAGGACGTTGTGCACAAATTTTGTGCATGAAGCAAACTTTAGAAGACTTTGGATTACATTTCACACACATACACATTTTCTGTGATAACACTAGTTCTATTAATTTGACTAAGAATCCAGTATGTCATTCTCGTACTAAGCATATCGAGATTCGACATCATTTTCTTAGAGATCATCAACAAAATGGAGATATAGACCTTGTATACATAGACACACAGAATAATTTAGCTGACATTTTCACAAAACCTCTAGCGGAAGATCGTTTCAATTATTTACGTCGAGAATTAGAAATTTTAGATGTCAATAATATTAATTAATTTTGTTTTATTAATTAATTTTTCAATACTCAATAACTGTTTTCGAGACAAGCGTACAAAGAGTCTGTTTGTCACCACGACTACGGTCGAAGCGAAGCGGTACTTAATTGTTCTCCGGTGAACTCCCGTTAGCTGGGATAGTACTCCTACAGCTAATCTGAAACAGACGCTGAATAACGAAAGTTAATTTATAAAATAATATTAATTATATTATTTGAAGTTTAAAATTACTAAACTTTGAATTAAATATTTGAAATGAGTTGATGAAAAGGATGTGACCCACAAGTTTTTCTTTTTAAAACTTAGGAGAACCCTAGGCAAATTCGGCCCGAGTTCGGTTCGAATTCGGCCAGAGTTCTGTTGGTGTTATATACCTTTTAGTCAGAACCCGAGGCCCCCTCCTCTTCATCTCTTCCAAACTTCATCATAACAACAGCAACAGCCGCCTGAAGTTCCCCAAAAATCCTAGTTCTTCTCGACTTTGTTGCTTTCAATCTACGTGGTGAAATCAATCCAAACTTTGGATTCGTGCGGAGAATTCATCCCTCTACAACATACTTGAATTTCAGAAGGTATAACTCCGTCTTCCCTCCACTTTCAATTTCGTACGGTTATCTAGTTTTGGGAAAGAATGCCAAGGGATTCAATCCTTCCAAGAGGAAGAAGGCTAATGCCAGTGAAGAGGCATTATCTTCAGATCCGAATACGGATTCCCTTTTTTCTCCGGTCCAATCGGGTGACGGCGTGTCAGATGAGTTTTACTTCAAAACTCATGACCAAGCTTTGCTATGGTATGCCGACTTTGCCATGCGTACAATATGCACAGGCGCTTCGATCAAATGGACTGTATTTCCAGATCATCGTCCTTTGTTAGAGACATTAGGGTTACACCGTCTCGTTACCCAACAATTCTCTATAGCTACTAATGCCCTTCGACTATTTTACTGTAACTTCGTGTTAGACACTTTTACCGCAAGAACTCGTGTTGGCGGGATCGATGTCGAGTTCGATGATGTGTTGCTAGCGGAAATCCTTGGTATTCCAAACGAAGGTGTCCCGCTCGATGACATCATCGACTTCGACTTTTCCGAGGGCACGACTCTTGTTAGTTTCAAGAATGAGCTTTGTGCGCCAGCAAGTGCTCGTCCTGGAAAGTTCAAGTCCAATCACTTGAATTTGTTTAACTACGAGTTACATTGCATCATCTATTCCACTATTCTTCCGAAATCCACTTCGAAAGATAATGTCACTGCACTTGAGCTATCTGCCCTCTATCACATTCTTAAGGGGATTCATTTTTCTGCCCCTAAGACTATCATCCAGATGATGGGAAGATGTCGTGGAAGAGACCGCAATCTCTCTTATGCGATGTTTATCCCTCGAATCTTTCAGCGTTTTGATATCGATTTATCCACTTGCGCTCTGGACCCTGAGCCCAAATATTTTCAGCTTTCTCGTCGCAGCACTGCCGCTGCTCCTGCACCTCCCGCTCCTGCTCCTACTGTCCCTGTTCCTCCTCAGACCTACCCTATGACTTTTGAGGGTATCCATCAGTACCTTTCGGATATGCAGACTTTCTTTGTTGACACTTCCAGGGAACATGAGTTCCGTGACGTGACTCGGTTCCAGGTTTTTGCCAACTCGTTTGCCGATCTCCGATTTGCTCAGACGGGTCATTCTGCCAGTTCTCTTCCTAGAGACCCTGCTGTATCTGGTTACCGCATTGAGGATGAGGCGGTCCATTCTCTGTTCCAGCCAGGGAACGCTTATGATTGGTATCGTGGTTCGGGTGCTACTCTACACACCTCTGGAGCTGGTACATCTGGAGCTGGTCCTTCTGGACATGGTGGTCGTGCTAGGACTACTACTACTGATGATGATGATGAGATGTGATTTAGACATTTTTGTCTAGTTTGTCGTACTATTGTGACTGTTTATTGTCTTTGTTTACTTAGAAATGCTCCGACATTCAAAGCTAGTATCCGTACTTTTATTTGTGTTAGTTTTAGAACTTTTTGTGACATTTTTTGTGACATTTTTTGTGATGTTTATCTGTTAAACATCGTTTTCTATTCTCTACTTTGGAGATTTATATCAGTTTAGTACTATTTAGCATATCTCGTTATAGCACTCTTTATCATGCTTCGATATTTTTTTTAATATACCATGCCTGTGAACACTATAAATATTTCTTCAATTTTTTGTTTTTTCACTGATTATTGCTTATGCATATATTGCGGGGGAGCTTTCCCTTTTGCAATTATTTTGCTAAGTGACAATGGGGGAGAAATAAGATCTAACATCTTAATCTTTTCTTTGTAAGATTACAGGAACAATTTTTTTTTTTACCGAAATTCGTTTTTGTTTTATCAAAGATACCAAAGATATTATATCAGTCAAGGTTTGTCAATTATTAAAATGGAGGAGATTGTTAGCCCATTAGTCATGGTCAAACCTGATTTTAATAATTAATCAAACTCTGTCTCGATATACGGAGCTACTCAGATGTTTACTCAAGACGATTTGGACACTTGGACACTGATCAAGATCGGATATCTACTCAGTTCAAGATCGAAGCTATGTTTGCCACTCGAGTCTGCCTTTCTTTATGCAATATAATTTTTACTTTTATTGAGTCTAGGAATACATTATACACCGAGTCGTACTGGCAAATAGGCTATCCAAAATCGTTTTTAAAAATGACCTATATTTTTGAAAAACATCTCTTATTTTCAAAAGCTTCTGAAGGATTTTAAAAAGCCAAAAATCACTTTTGAAAAACCCTGACCAACCCTGACAGAACTCGGCCCGAGTTCGGCCAGAGTTAGTGACCGTTTGATTTTCGAACGTTTGAAAAACTTGGTCTCCCTTCGGTTGCGGATTTTTACATAGAGTTCTGTCCGAATTCTGCCAGAGTTCTGCATTTGGAAAAACTATAAATAGAGAAGATTTCTGATCATTTAAAATCACTCATTCACTTTCATCTCCTCTTCTAAGCTTACGTTCCTTTCCAAAGAATTCTAAAAAGCTTTCATTTTCAAATCCCAAGCCAGTTACAATTCTCTAGTCAATTTGCCGGTACGGTGTGGTCTAGAAGATTTCAGAAAAATTGTAATCAGAGGCTTGATTGAAGAAAGACTCTTCAAAATTGAAATTGGTCGAGTTCTTCGTATCAAAGCTCGCGTCTGTAGAAGTTGCAAGGACTTCGTATGAAAACTTGCGAGATTTTCCAATAGTGGATTCAACTGGAAGCTAGAGTTCTTCCGACTGGACTAGTTCTCACGAGGAAAACCAATATACATCGATGTGTTTGCGTTTGCCTTCTGATCTCATTTCTTTTACAGTTATTATTTTGTGATTATTGATTTAATTTTGTGATCTTACTGCTAACAAGTTTTTAATTAGCAATATTCTGCTGCCTACTCTATTCACCCCCCCTCTAGAGTATTCTGCTTTACGACTTCGTTCCTACAATATGTAATATCCTAAAACTGTTCCATTCTGAAAATTTTATTAGTTGCCTTTCTTGTTTCTTTCAATCACAGGTTGCTAACTTGTATGCATTTGGTGATACCTCTATATTCGAAGACTTTGTTGGTTTGCATATGGGCCAATGAAAAACGTCATTGCATATAGTGGCCTTATGGTTAATGTTGACAATTTCGAATCAAATCTCTCGATGATAAAAAAAAAACACTCAAATAGTAATGTAGACTACTTTGGTGTTATAAAAAAATTATGAGGTTAAATATGGTGTCCTACAGATGAGATTGATTAGAGTCGTAGAGTTACATACTTTAAGTGCGATTGGGTTGATATCACCTCTAACATAGGAAAGACGAGATGATAGATGAGTATGGATTCACCTTTGGTCAATTTTACTAAGTTGCATCAAGCAAAAGATATGTTTATACTTGCACATGAAGCTACACAAGTCTTTTATGTTCCTGATCCAATTGACAAAGTCTGACATGTGGCCATTAAACTCAGCCAAAAGACTTCTTTGACATGGTAGAGGATGGTGATGAAGCATCAAATACGATGGACAACCCTTTGCTTGTAACGAATTATTACAATATACCAAACCTCGATGATCAAGTGTTTGACAATGATCAATATATTAGGGTTAATGTGAAGGGGATACATTTTGATATCAAAGCAGAACAAGCACATTCAACTAGAGCCAATGATCCATCTTCTGAAGATGAGGAAACTTAATTCAATGTTGTTTCTCATCTTTAGAAGATGACAAACTTATGTTTTTCTTAATAATAGGAACTTATGGTTTTATTTCTCAGTGCAATTTGGAATATAAATCATTACTTTGTTATAAATTTGTAATGCTTGGTGATGGTATATTTGTTCTAGTATTATTTTTTGAAGTATAAAATTTTGGCTTGTCGTTCTTTTTCACTCTTTTGACTTGATGATTATGTTGGAATTGATATGTTTGAATTAACTTTGATGAAACTTTATTATCCCTTGTAACATGAGACGAACCTTGGATGAGATGATTATCCTACGATGTACACAACTAACTTTTCACTCTCACTCTATGAAGCAAAAAATATTTATTTGATCATAATATATGCATTACCAAATGAGAAACTTATGGGTTTCATGTATATAGATGAGTAGCTCAGCAACAGATTCACAACAATGTGCTGCAATTCTGATGGTGCAACCCAATCAATGACTAACATTATGAGAAACTTATGAGTTTCATGTATATAGATGAGTAGCTCAGCAACATATTCACAACAATCAGCTGCCAATTCTGATGGTGCAACCCAATCAATGACTAATATTGATACTGGTATGTTGGTAAAATTTGTGGCATGAAATGTTCTGATTGATTTGTTTTATTGATTTTTTTCATAATGTATAATAGTGATAAACATTGGAGTGTTGTCCTTATGCAAGTGAGAAGAGACGGGGAAAAGGAAAACTAAATTGGCCAAAAGATGGACTCACCAAAAAGCTTTTGAATTTGATCAACATGGAGTTGGAGTGGGTGAGGGGGTTGTGAGATTTTTCAGATATTTGGGCATTTTGGCTCATAGATTCCAACCAAATTTCGCTCAGCTATTTACGATAGGATAAAGTACCACAAGAGAAGAAAAGTTTACTATGAGAAATAATACATGTAAGTTTCTATATGCCCCAAATTTCAAACATGAACTGCTTTGTGGAGTGCTTATGATCAAGGATAGCTTTTGGTAAGTTTTAAAACATAATTGACTAAACGTTAGTACTCTAGATCTTTATTATGGGCCTTTAAGTAGTAGTGACGGTTAAGTATCTCCAACTGTGAATTTTAAACCTCAAAGTATAAACTTATCGTCTAAACAATCCAGTCTTAAATATTTCGAGTCAGATCACTTTTTTTATTCTTCTTTTGAAAATACAAATAATACACATAACATTTGGGGCTAAAATTGATCCCCAGCAAGTGATATTGATTGCCATTAAAATGTCTGATTGTTTGAGCTCTATGGGGATAAAGAGGAGTCAGTTGATTGTGCAACATACAATTACCGTTCGTCCATGAGCCCAGACTTTGCTTGTGATTGTATGCCTTGGTCCATTTTACCTTGCGAGGACTTCTCTTCATTTTGGCATTTTGATTTGCAAAATCGGAATATCTTGAGAAATATTGATTGTCAGAGTACCTAAATAGATGGCAAGTTGGCTTAAAAAAAATTTAATGTCTAAACATGTATAGTTTAAAAAAAATGCATAAGACACTTCTTAATTGGGAAAAACATAGAATACAACTATCCATATGAACAGATATGTGCATCGTCAATTTGTGCTTACACTATATAATTATCTTTAGTATCTTATGTCTTTATGCATCATCTGTATCTGCATGTGCCAAATGACTCAAATCAAACACACAATCTCAAACATATAGTGACAAAAAGTAAACATGCCTTTAGGAGCCCATTTCCAGCCAGCCCATTTCCAACCAACAAGCAAATAAAAGAGCTCTAATGAAGGGATACATGACATGTCACAAAGGAAATTGAGTTTTTCATTTATTATTGTGTTAACATTTCCAATGGGAGAGCTCATGCCATAGAAATCATTTACCACAATGTGTAGGTAAGATAAGAACAACCTAAAAGAAAATGAGTAATATAATAGCACAAATCATCTAAACTTATTCTGGTACACTTACATTTGATGGATAAGTCAAAAAATTTTGACTACTTATTTTTGGCATGTCTACAGAAGACTGTGCTATTCTTTTATAAACCAGTATCCATATTTTTCTGTGCCATCTCCAAAAGTAGACACAATACTATACTTCACCGCACTTTGCTTAGTCTAGATTATGAATTTTGGAAAGCGTCCTAACATATGATCCAAGCTAGAATCAAGCTCAACCTATAAAGTGTATTGGTTCAAATGTAAATTAAGATCAAATTGATATTCATGAGTTGAAAATATGTGTACTACAATTTATCTTTAGTATCTTACAATGAGCTTGTAAGTCAGTAGGCTGCAAGAATATAGATATGAAATAGATTGATTTGGTATTGCTGCAACTAACCAAAAATTATGTTTAAATTTTGTAAAACATAACTGACTCAATGTTAGTATAAACTTAATTCTCCGACTTAAAAATAGCATATTTGGTTTCGGCTTAAGATTTAGTATTGCTGCAACTTATCAAAAATTATGATACATTGATTGTGTTGAAAACCTCCATCTCCTTCTCCAGGTTGGAAGACTACATATGTTTTTCTAGACCAAGCTTTGCTCTATGATATTTGATAATACTCGACAAAGATCTTCGTGTATGTTTACTTCTTCCACAAAACTATGACCCGATTTTCTTATTAGGTATTAATTATCTTATGTTCTGTTGTCTGCTGCTCAATCTGCCAACTGCAGTCCCCTCCAATTGGGTCAATTTGATGATACTGCCAAAACCTTTGTTGTAGCAAGTACATCAGGCCTGTTTAACTATGATAGAAAGTTAAGGCTAATGGTTATACGGAGTGCTTTCAAATATCTTCATTGCCCACATACATCTAACTTACTCGTAATCTGCTGTTAATATAATGTAGTGATATATCAAGAAAGCTATTTTTTTATGTACTGTGTATTTGATGGGTGTTAAAACATGTGTCAGCATCTTGTGAATGGTAATGCATTATTGTATTTCTTGTGCTTGACATGGGATATGCTACATTGTTTTTATACATAAGGATGAAATAGAATATGGACACATATGACATAGATAAGGACATAATATAGGTACGATACTTCTACGGGTACATCAAATTTTTTTTAATATAGTTTCTTTCTTGCCTATGTTTTCCGGAGTATATAAAACGTCTTTCAACGTATGAGAGAGAAATATATTCTTCTACCTATAGCAATTTATTAATTTGCCTTTGAGCTGAAAGTAGCATATTTATGTAGAGAACCATTGATTGGAAATATGAGCTGTTGCCTTGTATGCATATCATCAAAGAAGTACAATTATCGCATTTTGCTGCTTTGTGGAAGAATTTTAGAGAAGAAATTAAGAATAAGTATTATGCGCCTTATATAGGAATTAAAGAACGTCGGGAGTCTAGGACTAGTGACATTAGTGCAGAAGTTTGGCGTAGTTTAGTTGAAAATTGGGACAAAACTCACGTTCAAGTATGTGTTAAAACCATATAAGACTAATAATACAATTATGTTGTTTTTCATTACATTTGTGTCTTTATTTGTTACAGAAAAATGCTCAAAAAATAAAAAGAATAGGTCACAACATGTCTATCATCATACTGGTGGCCCAAAGGCTTACGCTCGTAGTAAATAGAATATGTTAAGTAATTTTTGTATGTATTTACATTGTTGTTATTATATTTTTAATTTGTTTGCTTGTTCAATTTTCTAGATTTATTTGCATAAGAATGTGACTACCTTTTAGTGTGTTTTAAAATGAACTTGTGATTTATATATGGCTTTATGGTTATTTTTCATGGTAAGGCTAAGAAGCACAGAGAGGCACATGATCCAATATCTTTTTTCCGAGACATACTCGAAAAGATACATAAAGATCATGGGTATCTTAATCTACTAAGATGAAGTTTGTAAGAACTACTTCTATACTTAATAATCTTTGTTTTGTAAATATTGTGAAAAATAATCACTTTGGTTTTCCATATAAATTTAAAATTTTCAGATTGAGATGGAGCCAAACTTGGGACCTTGGTTACAGTTGAGGGATATGACACGTTGGAATTGCGACAACAAAGAGCATATGTCCAAGTAATGGGCCCGGAGACGCGAACTCGAGTACGTGGTGAGGGGCTTGGTGTGATGCCTCATCAACTACCTTGCGTCCAAATTGCTCCCACAACAACCATATATAATTGCAGTAAGAATAAATGGATGTACAAAAAAGCTTATCAAAATCGTATTACAGAATTGGAAGAGAAAAATCAACACATATGCTGACAATGGAGGAGCAACAACAAAAAACACGACGACAATTAGATGTTTATCGGAAGAGATGAATATTATGCATTCTTAACACTTCCAACAAAACCATCACAAGAAGCACCTTCAAGGTCATTATCTTCCCACCAACAACATATTCAATAATCTCAAATACCATATTATCCATCTTTCATTTACCCAACTCTGGAATACCCTCCAACGTTTATCAAACTCCTATGATTTATCCTCAAGCTGCCTCTAATGGATTCACTGCTTTGCTCAAGGGGAAAGGTAGACAAAGTGACCATGAAGAACTTATTCACTCTACTCATAGTAGTGAGGGGCATAATTGGACCGACTTATTTTTAATTGTCTTTGAACATTACAAATATATACATTTATTTTGTTTCTTCATTACAATTTTGAACATCAGTTTGTGTTGATATAGAATGTGTTTTTTATATTAATAACATAGTTGACTTTGTATTGGAGTCTCTTTTATTTTGTTGTGTTTGTCTAATATGATGAATATTTATTTTTTTGCTTCAATTTTTATAATAATTAGTTTCTATTATTTTGGTTGAAGAAAGTGTGATTCTAGCAGGAATGTGGTTAAAAGAATTAGCTTCTACTAACGGATTAAATAGTCATTATTTGGCTTCTATATTATAACTAACGGATCAAATAATCAGAAATGTGGTTAAAAAACTCTATAATTTTATTAATGATCCAACATTAGTGATTGATTTATTAGTTAGTAATAATTTTGTTAATGACCAAACATTAGTGACTGACTTATTAGTTAGTAATAATTATTAATGATCCACCAATAATGACCGACTTATTAGTTGGTAATAAATATTAAATATTTTTTATATTAAAGATAAATACTTATCTACTTGGCATGTCTAATTATAGTGACGAATTTAGGAATTTGTCCATCATTAGTAGTATTAGCGTCGCTCGTAGTAGTGAACTAACTCCGTTACTCATGTGATCAGTCCGTCACTAATATCATTTCTGACGGAATTCAATCACTATTATAGTGACTGATCTTCGTCGTTACTATAAATAAAATTTCTAGTAGTGATGTGAGCTCTTTGAAATAAGTAGAGGTTTATGGATGGCATGAACCTGAGGTGGTAGAGGATTTTCTCTCAACAGTAAATGATAGGAGAAATGACTACATATAGTCTGGCGGTGGAGGCACTCACATGGACGTGCTCTAACAGCGTAGGTTAGAGATACCTTGTGGACACGAGGATCGGACAAAAAGGCAGAGAGGACTCATGAGAGAGAAGCAAAACCTCCCATGACTATTATATGAATGTGGAACATTGTGGAACGAGGTACGTAAATGGGAATATGGTAAGCCACTTGGTGCAGACTCGGGTGGAATGGGAAGCAGGTTGGGTAGGCTTCTTTCAAAAGGTTAGGTGGAATGGAGGGGCCAGGAGAATTCTTCTTTATTTACAGTGAGGAACGACTCTTGATTACTGCAAATCAGGTATCCTCCATTAATGCATTGGATCATTTCCCTTTTAGTCAAAACAATCAGAAGGGTGCCACTAGGAGTTAATTTTGATTTGCTTCGTATTTCAGAAGGCTACATTTAGTGTTTATGGAATGGAAAAGTTCCACAATCCGGAATGAAATTCTTGGAATGCACAACCCTGGGGATTGAGCGGTTTACGGTAACTCTGGGTGTTATGGGAGAAGAATTTGGTAATTTCTGTTGGAAGATGTCACAAGTTACCAGTAAAACTTATTGGCATTGCCGACATTTCTACATTTTTAATGTTGTTGATGAAATGCAGCCTTTAAACTCTTTGCATTTCAGTTTGGGTATGGATCATAAGTTGGAACTTCAGATAGTTGCAAGGCATTATATACTGCTTTGTCAGATATGTAGAAAAGTCCATTGCGCTACAATATGGATGAAAATGGACTTCGTTTTGTTTTTTCACATTATGAAAGTGGTCCGTACCAGTAGTATTTCGCTTAACTATATTCCTAATGAAATGCAGGATTTATTGGAACCGTTGAATCAGCTAGAAGACGGCCTTAAAGATAATATTAAAAGATTAAGTTCTTTTGATAAGTATAAGCAGGAGGTCCTTCTAGGTCATCTAGATTGGTCTCCCATGCACAAGGATCCTGGATTCTGGCGGGAAAATGTTGCACAAGTTTGAAGAAAACGACTTTCAGGTATGTTTTAAAATGGTACTCCACATTTACTTTCACAATGTTGTATTAACATGGGATATCTTGGAGATAATGGCACATATTTCATACTTGCTATTGATTGCGGATAATATACTATAGATAGAAGCAGCCATGATAGCAATCCCAAACGCAGCCTTACTGGTGGCTAAGCAGATTAATTGTTGCTGATGATATTAACATAATGCAGTGTATATTTGGTTCTAGTGAATGCTGCTAATATGTTCATCTGACAATTCAATATGATGGTAAATTTGTACTTAATTTATGTTTACTTTAACTGTGACAGTTGGTATTGATATACGCGTGGCTGTCTGATTATTTGAGAATATTCTGCTGCAGATCTTGCGTGTCCTCGTGACAATACTTGATTCATCAAATGATCCAACGGCACCGGCTGTTGCATATCGTATCCCAATTTAATCCAATACCATCCTGGTGGCCGGTTCATTGTGGCAGACCTGAAGGCCAAGGAAAAGGTGATGAAGCTCATGAATCATGAAAACTCTAGGTGACAAAGTATGCGCTCCTTTGCATCCAGAGGCTCTTCCTTGGGACGAAATATGCTAGCAGTCATAATCTGTATGATATTTGTCATAGGGTGACGACAACTGATTCGAAGTTCTCTATCTCAGTCGTGATAATTTCGGAAATATTTTGAGCTTATGATCATGATGTTTTTTTTGGATAAACTAAATGATACGCAGAATAACATTTTGTTTGTTTGTTTGTTTGTTTATGCAATAATAATATCAATTGTTCCTGTGACTTGATTTCTCTTACAGGCAACACTACTTGAAGCACCTGATTTCTTTCTTGTTGGCTGGCAAGGTTAACATGCGTTTAAATTAAGTTTATCAAGTGGGCCTGTAGTTATGGATGATCCGACAAGTTATTGAATCACTGCAAGATTGGCGTGCTTCAGATGGCGAGAGTTTTGTGATTTTATCCATAAAATTGGGATACACAGATGAGAGCTTTCAAAGTTCTTCCTTCAAGTCTAAAGGGTTTCAATATTTTTGGTACGCTGTAAAAACTCATGACAATAGTAGTACATGTGCAAGTGACTATTTACCATAGTACAAATACATAAAATTTTCAAGATTAGACGACCTTCAAAATTCATTACAATATACGGACGGACACACCGAAGATCCCTTGGCCTCGAAGACAAATATAATCAAACAATTATCAAAAGATTACACATGGTCAGCCTCCGTTAGACCAAAATTTTATTCCCAAAGTCTGCCAACTCATCTGTGTTATTGCTTTGAACCCTCTCAGTCCCTGGCCTAAAAAACATTTCGGGAACAAAGAATCATCTCATGTCAACAAGCAGTGCCATGTCCAAAGCCCATTTTCTATGATGCAAGGTGTTCAAGGGTTCAAATCGTTGAGTCTTGTGGTGCACGCACACGTTTATATCGGAGAAATCCATGGGAAAGCAGCTCGGCATATGGTGCTTCTTGAACTGGCATCATCATCAGGCTGCAAGTCTTCAGCCTACTTGCTCTCCCCCTCGTAACCAGCTGCTCTGCCGGTCCTGCCAATGAGATAAGATTGAGGAGATGGACTCTCATATTCCATGTCGAGACCCTGGAAAGACCGAGCTGCAAAATACTCTGCCCCAGATCTAGCTGTTCCTTTGAACAAAATAGAATCAACTGATTCCATCTTCAAATCCAAAGCTTTCTCTGTAGCCTCTGCCAAAGCGAGGGATGTTTGGGTTTCCTCGTCTCTGTTTCTGTCATGATATGCTATAGATTAAACTAATTCAAGGGCACGAGTACGTTTTCACGAAAACTAGGGACAGAAACTAAACATAAGCAACCGGAACTAGTTTACCAGCTGATGACCCACAAAAACTCTGAATTTTTACTGTAACACAAATTCAAAACCATGACCGTAAGAAAGCACACAGTGGGAGATGGGAGAGATGGATCACCAATCTTCTTTCATATATGGAAGCTTCACGTGAGCATTGTCCTATGAATCTAGCATCCAACATGTAAACCTGATGACCTCCTACACTCCTACTGAGCTTATATGGTATTGTTTTCCATGAACATAGTCAAAGTTTGAAGTTAATCAAGAGCTCAGTAGTTATCTCTCTCTCTCTCTCTCTCACACCACACACACACACACACACACACACACACACACAATTTAAGAGCTCAGGTGTTTATGCTTCCTTGCTTGTTGACAAGTAAGGATGCCTATTTCTAGAACATAATTGTTTCTAATTATTTGGTGTAAATAACTTCTCTAATTATAAGCTTGTAATAAATCTTCATCCATGATCATCTCTCCATTATTTCAGGATAAGAGTTAAGGTAAAGTGCAAAGTCTATATATTCGCTAGAAATTTGTCCTCTGTAAAATAGGAAGGAAGCAAATTGCAGAGTAACAAACTTTTAAGGCCTTTATATGCAATTATGGTCAATCTCAGGATAGTTGTAAACCCCAAATCTTGAGATAATCTGAAATCTCCACGTTAGAAAAGGTGAGCTAGGAATAAAAGAACAAGTTAGAAGAATGGAGAAATGGGTGAAATGAAACCAACTAGTGTAGTAAAAGAAATCCTAAAGATAAGGACGTGCCAGCCGACGCAACAACAACAACAATGCCTTAATCCCATCTATTTTGGGTTGCTACAAGAATTTTTTTCTTCCATTTTGGTCCGCAAGGGCCATCTGCTTTCCAATATTAGTAAATTAACAGCCTACATCCAAGTTAGTTTTGAACAGTTTGATATACCCTACTTCTAGCAGCTCATCTATAAGATTCCTCACCCTGGTGCATCATGGTCTCCATCGCTATTGTCCAAACAATCTCAAATAGTTTCTTCCATCTCACCGCAGCTGGCACCACCCTTAAATTCTCACTCTCATTTTCTTGATCGTATCTTGTAAATCGTAGTGTATTTCCATTTCTCCATCTCAGTCTTAGCGGTCTCATTTCAGGTAAGCTCATGTTTGGACATGTCTTGCAAACCAAGTGTTGGACTGTCGATTTGAGTATTTCAGAACTATAAATATGCCAGTTAGCAAACTACAGAAACTAAACGGATTCTTATACATCAAAACAAAACTAAACAAAAACAAAGTTTATGGTGAAAAATTAACCAACAATCCTGAAAAAACAGTTTGCAAATAAGATACCTTGAGACGGTATGTCTTCCATATAGCCACCTTGAAGAAAGGAAAAACGAGCTTCATCTATGCCTCCGACAGCTTCCAGAGAAGTAGAGCCCAATAAATCAGAAAATGACATCACATATTCTCCAGTCCATTGTCTTCCCCTGACAGCAGAGGAAGAATTAGAATTAGGTATCTATCGAATATCCATTAGTCTATGTTGCAAGAATACGGATAAGGATAAGGACACGATACAGGTACACACATTCAAATATTAACAGTGTAATAACCTATGTTGCATGAAAACGAGCACAGACACGTTACAGGCACCACTTTCCGATGTCCGTGCAACATAGCACTTGGTTGATAAGATTCATATCCGTAGGAAAAGTAACTATAATTGGATAATGGTTTTAAAACAAATCATATTAGTGAAAGAAATGGACAATAGCACTTATATATATATATTATATATATATAGCAAATGACCTCTAGCAAATGAAAAAAAAAAAAAATATATATAGATATATATATATATATTATATATATATATATATATATTTTTTTTTTTTTTTTTTTTATATATATATAGCAAATGACCTCTAGCCTAGTGGTTAAGAGAGATGCATGCGGCCCGAGTGATCGGAAGATCGATTCCCGGTGGGAGCGTTCGCCACAATTACCTTCTTTCAATATATATATATATATATATATATATATATTATATATTATATAGGAGAGAGAGAGAGAGAGAGAGAGAGAGGAGGAACCTCTAAAATCAGTCGGATGGTTTCATATTATGGAACCAACCTATGTTACAACTATTGGATTTGAATTGCAAGGCCGAGATTAAAAGGTGAGAGTATATACTTAAAGATACATGTGTAACTGGAAATTGCTGAGAAACCCAATTTCGGGGTTGTTTTTAATGAAAAATTCACCCGCAGGATGGGTTTTATGAAATGTCCAGAATTATATATTTTCACGTTAAGTATTCCAAGATTCCCTTTAGACGTTCTGTATTTACAAAATTAATACCATAACTACCCCTCCGCACAAACTCAGATTTGGATTGCGATTCTCGTCGTCTTTTCTTCACGAGAGATCTGAATTCCATTGCTCTCATCTTCAGCAGAGATCGCAAAGATCGTTCGTAGTTCACCGTGCTTTTTTTTTCAGTCGAACTCTGATCATCGCTCTTCTTCTTCTTCTTCTTCGACAATTAGGTCAATTATGGAGAGAAAATCTTCTTCTTTTCATAAGAGTTAGCATCGTTTTGAAAAAGAACGAAAACTTGAATCTTTATTCATGTCAAATTTCTTTCAACAAAACAAAAAAAATAAAAAATTAGGTTTCTGTCAACTGTTCTCCGTCGATATAACACGAAGAATAGTCATTCTCCTGCATTTTAACAAGGAGAATGCAATTCTCTGTGTAAATTAGGCATTCCCCGTGTTTCTAACACGGAGAATGGCCATTCTCCTGTGTTTTAACATTTGAATGACCATTCTCCGGGTCATTTAACACGGAGAATGGCCATTCTCCGTGTTATCCTACGTTTTAACACTGGGAATGGCCATTCTCCGTATAAAATAACACGGAAAATGCCATTCTCCGTGTTATTTAACAGGATAATGGCATTCTCCACGTTCTAACACAGAAAATGGCCATTCTCCTGCGTTTTAACACTGAATGACTATTCTCGGTGCTAAATTACACGGAGAATGACCATTCTCCGTGTAAATTAAGACGGAGAATGGTCATTCTCCGTGTAATTTAGCACGTGTTAAATGACACGGAGAATGGTCATTCTCCTACGTTTTAACACTGGGAATGGCTAACACGGAGAATGTCCATTCTCCTGCGTTTTAACACTGGAATGACCATTCTCCATGCTAAATTACACGGAGAATGACCATTCTCCGTGTAAATTAAGACGGAGAATGGTCATTCTCCGTGTAATTTAGCACGGAGAATAGCCATTCTCCGTAGATTAAGACGGAGAATGCCATTCTCCGTGTAATTTAGCACGAGAATGGCATTCTCCGTGTAAATTAAAACGGAGAATGCCATTCTCCATGTTACTAACACAGAGAATGCCATTCTCCGTCTTAATTTATACGGAGAATGGCCTCCCTCATGCGAAATTAACATTCTTCGTGTTCTAACACGGAGAATGGTCATTCTCCTGCATTTTATGGTCAGTTGAAACTTTGGAGGGCCATAACTTTTGACTGGGAGGTCGAAACGAGGCCCGGTTTGTCGCAAAATGAGCGTATCTTCGAGGAGCCTGAGATAAACGGTTTTACCGTTTGTCGGCCTTACGAAATTTTAGAATCGCAAAAAAATGATGTTGGACCTCCGTTTTAGCACTTTTGCCGTTTGTCTCGGTCTTTCCGAAATTTTTCGACGAGTTTTTGAAGATTTTTGCGAAAAAAACCTAGATTCGAAAGTGAGCAGCGTATGGAAGAAGATGAAGTATCGAAACGTTTTTTTTAAGAGTAGTTTCGTGGGTGTTTTCAATAAATAAGAAGGGCAAAAAGGTCATTCGGAACCCTCTTTATATATTTTTTGCTAATTCTGGCGACTGAAATGTTATTGCGCGGTGGATTTTTCATAAAACTTTTCGTTTTTTGGGCATTTCATAAATTTTCCCATGTGTAATCTCCGCCTTACAATCCAAATCTTACGGTTGTAACATAGGTTGGTTCCATAATATGAAACCACTCGGCTAGTTTTTGAATATATATATATGTGTGTGTCAAGACTTGGTAGCTCTAGTGGCTAGAGTGGAAACATAAGACCCGAGAGGGCGGTGTTCGAATACCAGTGGAAGCGATCATGACAAAATTTTACCCTTTATATATATATATATATATATATATATATATATATATGTGTCAAGGCTTGATAGCTCAACTGGCTTCATAAGACCCGAGTGGTGGTGCTCGAATATTATATATATTATATATATATATATATATATATATATATTGTCCGAGGGCCTTGGCCTAGTGGTTAAGGTGGGGGTCCCCGCGGGTATTGGCCGGGTTCGAGCCCTCCCCCCCGGATCCGCAGGGTGGCATAGCCACGGATTCGGGCCAGGGCAAAAAATATATATACTCCCTCTAATAGGATATATTACTGAAAAAATAGGGCTCTACTAACCCTATAAGGCTAATTTATGGTAGGTATGTAGATCTGCCTTTGGCATCATGGAATTTTAGATCATGCACCAACAAGCATACTACTCTTTTTTTACATAGCCAACGTAGCATTTTGTATACGTACCTGGCTCTACATATATACACAATCGTTGTTCTGAAAACAATTGAACATTTTAAAATAATTGACTGCACAGGTGACTCGGTTACTCTCTATGCTACAAAAATGTTTCTCCTTCCACCATATTTTGAACAGATCATCTTATAGAGGAAAAAACAACAACAACAAAGCCTCTATCCCAATTATTTGGTCGGCTATCTGAACCTTTTTCATTCAGCTCATTTAAGGTCCATGTCCACTATAACATTAACAAAAACCATATCTTTTTTTGCTGCCTCAGTTCTAGCAGCTCCTTTTACTAATATATCATATTGGTGGTCCTAGACGGCGCATCTTTGGTCTACATGATGTTCAAACCACATAAATTGCAAAACCCATAACCTACCCAACCCGAACCCGCTAACCCAAAACCCAATTAACTTAAAACCTACACGTTCAACCCCACTCCCCGCCCCCCCCCCCCCCCCCCCCCCCCCCCCCCCCCCCCCCCCCCCCCCCTTCACGTATATCCATCAGAAATATTTATTCTCCACCAAAATTCACAGAAGCTTTCAACTCTTTCTTCACCAAAAACTCCATAACTTCCTCCTCCCTCCACCAAATCCAAATCCGAGACCACCGTCGCGTTCACCTCGCCGCCCCCGTCTTTTCAAGACCCTCACCCCATCATTTCGCGCCGGCAACCTGAGCCACCCGACGACTCGAGCGACCGGCGCGTCCCGCACCCGATCGCAGCCAGCGCGCTTGCGGCCTCGTGTCCGCGCTCATCGCGTTCCCGTCGGCTTTCCGAAGCTCCGATCCGATCCCGAGGCCTCCCCTCGGTGCTCCGCCTCCATTTTTGGTATATCTCTGACCCAGAAACCTTCTGTCATTTTTGTACAGAACCTATTCCATGTTCCGGCCAATTGGCAAAATGAAGCTCTGCCAATTGGAATAGTTTAGATTAGTAATAATAATGCTTGGTTAATTGTGTAATGTGTAAATTAATTAAATATGTTGGCATTAATTATTAGTGTAGAAAACCATAGGGATTAGATTGGATTAAGGTTAATTAGTATTAATACTTTCCATAAGAAAATATTGGCCTATAAAGGTTTATAACAAAATGATTTTATATAAATTTTCGGCTTATTAAGAAATATGGAAAATGAGTTTATTAGTAAAAATGGTCTATTATTAATTAGTTTCACCAAAATATTATTAGTATTTGATTTGTCACTAGAAACTTATAGATATATTTTTCTAAAACGTTTTATACCAAAAGCTTTCAATAATTAGAATAAATAATATAAATGATATTATTTCTATAAATGATTTTTACTTGCTAAAATAATTGATTTCGGTAACTAAAATGGTTTTTAGCATTAATAATCGAAAATGTTTGGCTATTAATTTAAATCGTTAGTTTGGTAAAAACCGTATTTTTATAAAGTATTTTTTGCAAATAAAATTATTTTCCTTTTATTACGAAAAATGGTTTAAAATGGATTTCTAAGAAAAATCGTTTTATTAGTATTGATCGGTAAATAATTTCTATATTATTAAAAAAATAGTTTTGGAAAACCTAAATTCCTTAAAAATATTAATCTCTAAAATACTATTAAAAAATTTTCTTAATATTTGTTATTACGGCAAAACATATATTTTATTCAAAAACGACTATTTTGTCAATTATTATTTTGTAAAAAAATTATTCTTAAAAATATACAATTATTTTCCATTTAGGTTCCCCAACCTACCAGACTCGGCCCATAGTGTTGTTCCTTAGAATTAAAGCGTAGTCCTAGTTACTAAAATCTGGTACTACGATCTTGTAGGTTCTGATCCCTAAGACTTTAGCAGTTATCTACTTGTTGCTGCCCACGCCGAGGAACCATCTGAGGCAAGTTTCATATCTATTCCATGTCTGTGTTTTTACTTTAATAATTAAATGTATGCATCAGTTGATTTCATATAGTATAGTGACACTGATTCACCGTGGATCCCTCTCGGCTCTACATCGATTGACGGATTGCTGGATTGCTATATTGACTTATTGACTCATTGACTCGGGGATTGCTTGGGGAGTAGTATAACGTCTGTGACCAAAGCCAAAATTCTCGCTCGTCTCTCTCGCGCTAACCTCTACCACACAGGGGGTTGAGCCGTACCGTATGCTATTCGTTTCGGCGAACCGTTGTATATACATAGCCTCTATCCCAGCCGCACATGCCCTGTTTATACTCAAACACTAGCATAGCATTGCATCATATTTGACATTGAGACCATATTGCTTGTTGTCTTTTACTATTATTTACAAAAACATATAAAGTTTCTTAAAGTGTCTCGCATTTTCATTTATTGTTAATTTAGAAATGCTAGATGTGGGAAAAATATGTTTCTTGTTCACTCCTGACTGGAGACTCAATATTTTATGTGATTGCGATGAGGAGGAGCTAGCTTATTGTTTTTTTCTACGGGCCTGACTTGAGTCCTGCAGATTTGGCTGAACCAGAACCAGGAACCCCATAACCATAGATGTTGGCATAGTTTCTTTTTCCTTTCTTGTTTTTGAACAATTGTAATAAATGAATTGTGTTGTCTTATTTCCATTTCAGACCAGTTTCAGTTTAATAAAAATGTTTTATTTCCGTTAGATATTTTGCCTGTTGTGTTTCACTGCTTGATACAGCTTACTGCCGCCGCCGTCTCACAACGGTGCAGGCTGGGCATGATCCGACTAGACCCATTTTATTGGGATCGGGTCGTGACATATTTTAGTGGTGGTCCATTCAGGTCCAGTTCTGTAAATTGGTCTAGTCAACTTAGTCTAGACCAGCATGCAGTTCTGCAGTCTGACCTAGATCTAGATATGACTATAGGAAACAGAATCTAGAAACAAAATTAGAACACTTAGATTATTTTCACCATGTCACAACATTGAATCGAATTTATCTTATTTATATAAAATCTATTTTTGCTTGCTTATAGTTTCATAGGTTACCTTACTTATGTTGTACCCAAACCTTACCCAGATTAGGCCGATTGTATGATGGTATATTTTCTCCCTATATTATTTTCTAGATTTTATATATCTTTTAGTGTGTCATGACATTCGGAAATTATTTTCCTCCATATCTTTATCAGATTCTACCATCCCTTAGGATCTATACTCTTTCGCTATTTATGGATTAATATAGATTTTTCAATCTCCTTATTCAGCAAACCTATTTCCAATTTCTTTATTAGTTTAATCAAATCTTACTTCTCTATCTTTATTTAGAATCTAGATCCATTCACTATTTAGAATTTCAAATTCTCCTCTAGCAAACCTAATAAACTCTTATCTACCCAAAGTATTTCTACGACTAGTGTATCCAACCATTTGTCTTGACCTTATTCCCAATTGACTTTCTCGGAACTAATCCCGAACCAAATCTTCTGGAACCATAAAGCCCCAAGGTTAATTGCTACCAAAAGAATTGGTTCAACTTAACTAGTTCACGAATCTTCCAAAGGAATTATTTTCTAGAAATAATTCCAATATTGATTGATATTTCCTAAGTTATTCGAGGGACCGAGAATAGTTTCATTTGTTGACTTCCTCCACTCAACTTGAAATCTTACTCTCTCTAGGCAACTTCTCGATCAATTCAAGGCATAGAAAGTTCTAAACTCAATGCTTGAGTATCATGAAGCAGGAACGGTTAGAGAATTGATTTCATTCTATTGTTGAATTTTCTTTAGTCATGGAAAAACATTTGAATTGTTGAGCTATCCCTTTGAAATTCTCAAGGATAAAGTTGAGAAAATATTCAGTGACCTAATATGGCTTCGCACATATGCGTTGCAGTCATTTATCTGAATTATGAAAATTGCGAGTTTAATGCAGCCAGATGCGCACTGGCGAGGCATAGGCTCTAAGTTGAAGTGATTTCAGGTGTTCATAGGTTTTCGGATATTATTGAGACTATGTCCTAAATGCATCATGTTTGTCTCCTATGTTGTTCAACCAGAAATGGATAAAGTTGATAGACTATTCGGTAACCTATCATTATTCAAGTTATGGAGCTAAAAATTCATTGCAGTCAGGTGCACTCTGGCGAGGCATGAATTTGAGGCAAAGTGACTTCGAATATATTTGGTTTCTGAATATTATTAAGACTATATCCATACCATGGTTGTCTCTTTAGCACCATCAAATTATTCTGACTTTTGCCCGATTAGAGGATTTACATTTTTAGCGGTTGTCTCCATTTTCAGAAATCTCTTATCACAGCCAGAAAGAATGGATTTCCTATGGAATTCTACTTGATTTTCCTAAAACTTATTATGACCATATCAATCTCTATTGGCTCAATCTCTTTCCAGGTTCAATTTTAGTGTATTGCATATGTTTTGTGGATAGTTATATATTTTGTAGCTATATATATATATATATATATATATATATATATATATATATATATATAGTTAGTTAGTTAGTTGACAGTTATATGCAGGAAAAATCTATATAGTTACCTAGCAACCTTATTATATTATTCCGGTAAGAGCACCCTTAGAGGATCGATATTTTTTCCAATGAGATTAGATCACTAAGGGAGAATGACAAGGCACATTGTAAGCAAGTTAGTCTGGAGAGAATTATAAATTGTGGTTCATTTAGGATAGAATCATTACTAGTGCTTGGGTATTGGATTTGAACAAATGGATATAATTGACGATTTTGAATTTTATGATTAAAGGAGAGTTATGGAAGATAGAGGAAAACATAGGTAGAGTTAGCAAGAAAAGTCTAGGATTTGGTAAGGTTTTTCCAAAGAGAAGTGAATTTGGTAATTGCACTTTGCTACCCTCAACTATTCCGCCTTTTCAACTTGATACCATAAACTTTTTTTCGTAACAAATTGGTACCTCAACTATTATTTTTTTTCAACTTGATACCTAATTTTTCAAAAATTTCGAAAATGCCTTCCCTCTTCCTTCCCTCCACCCCCTTCCCCACTCCGGCCACCCCCCCTGCTAGCTCTGGCCGCCCCACCCCCCCTGCTAGCTCCGCCCCCCCCCCCCCCCGCCCCCCCACCCCCCCCTGCTACCTTCGGCCACCCCCTGCCCCGCCTCCCGCCCCGCCCTCCCTCCCAGCCCCCCTCCTCCCGTGCTGCCGCGGCCTAGGGGAGAGGCGGGGGCGGGCGGGCGACCGGAGTGAGCAGGGGGGGGGGGTGGGGGGCGGGGGGGGGGGGGCGAGCTAGCGGGGGGGGGGGGGGGGGCGGCCGGAGTGAGCAGGGGGGGCGGCCGGAGCGTGCAGGGGGGGAGGGTTAGGGGTAGGGGTAGGGGCATTTTAGTCCAAAATAACATCTGGGTACCAAATTGTTACAAAAAATAGTTTAGGGTACAAAGTTGAAAAATGGTAATAGTTGAGGGTAGCAAAGTGCAATTAAGCCTAATATATATAAACATGAGAATATGATGATCAAGTAAATGAACACTTTACGAGCATGAACTTTTATGATCAGATGACTACTGTACTCAGAAGGGATGGCTATAACCATGGAAGGAATATCACGAGCAATGAAATGATAGTGAATAAGCAGTGAGGAATTGAGATAAGACCATTGGCATGTAACTTTGGAAATGGACAATTGGGTTTAAAATTTCTACCAAACATTGGAGACTCATATTAGTTATGGTAAGAATGATTGATATTTTGTGATATTTTGCTAATGTGTTTGGATGAGAACGATTGTTAGGTGCATGGTTAAAGATTAAAATTTGATTAGTGATTATAATTTGGTCAATAGATTTCAAGAATTGAAAATTCTCGAATATAGATCGTGGATCGACTTTCTAAGGATTTACTTTGACAAGTAAAGATTGTGACTTTGATGTAGTCAGTTTTGGAAGAATGACTGACAATAGAAAATTGATGTCTGTAAAATGATTTTATCGAGAGAAATACTTGAAATTTGAAATACATTTGGCATACGAGTTACATACAACGACTGATGGAAATTTGATTTAGATGATTTATGATTCCAAATAGAGTTAGTTTTAATACCTTAGCAGCTAGCTACCTTAGTTTTCTGTAGATACTGGAAGTTCAGCCAGTTTAGCGAGTTAGAGATTGATTTTTGTATGGGTGTTAATAAGATGGTTATCTTGTAAGTTATTTTTTTTTCCTTCATATCCTATCTTGAAATGCCTTTTTGACCCTTGAAATAGTGTTTGATATCCTTTCTACTACCATTTGGTCATCACGCAATCCTCAATAGAAATATCTTATCCGATTACATTCCTATCATAGAACTTGTTGATTTTCTCTGAGTCATAAACCCTTGTACCCCATTCCAATTTGATTTGGAATTTTTAGTCCCTCATCTCAGAAGATTCTATTACTTTCTGCCTTCTCAATAAACTGTTGATATTCGTTTCCTTCTTGCATTTTCTGTTTCATGAGACCTCATTCGATTTTCTTCTATTTTATGATCATATTTTAAACGTACCTAGATTTTACTCGTGCCTAAAAATGATTTTTGATCACAACAATATTCCAACACTATTTCAGATCATATCTAGATAATTCTGACCGTGCCTATATTTTATCATTGTACCAAGTGATCATGTCTCGAATCCGTTTGTGCCTGATGATTTAAATCTGAAACGATCTATAGCATGGATTTATACAGTACATGCGTTTTGGGATAAAAATGAGATAAATATGAACACTTGTGATTTGAATTTGAATCAAGGATGGGACAATTAATGATGTGAAAGCAAATTGACATTGTAGATTAGAGGTTGTTAAATGATAAGCATGGAGATGCACTATAGAAAGATGCATGATGAATCAAAAGATATACAAAGGACGACCGAAACAAGAAATTTTGGACTTAAGGTGTAACTAATTAAAAATGGCAATCGTATAAATTGAAGGATGCAAAAGATTTTAAATCATAAACCAGAGATAGAAGGATTGTAAATAATACAAGGTTGGGAGATGAAATAAGATATATTTTTAACAGAGAAAAGTTTGGTCAAAAAGATACAGTGAAATCAAGATGAAGGGTTCGAGCTTAAACAGGATAAATAAATTTTATCAATGTTCTAAAAAGCGCTAGGCGAACTTGGTGCGGCGGAGGTCCGCCTAGCGCCTAGCCCGCCTAGGCGGCCGCCTAGAAATTTTTTTTTTTAAAATTTTTGAAAATTTGAAATTTCAATGTTCTAAAATCCAAATACTATCTTAAAACCCAAACAAATATCCAAAATACAACTAAGAATAAACAAAATCAAAAAAAATAAAAATCAAAAATCAAAAAATTCAAAAAACCCGCCGCCTACGGGCGCCTAGGGCCCGCCTAGCCCACTGCCTAGGGGATTTCGGTGCGGTGGTCGGGCGCCTAGCGCCTAGGCGGACGCCTAGACCGATTTTTAGAACACTGAATTTTATTGAGAATTCAGGATCAAATAGGTAAATGGGGGTTTGGAATCAAGATGTATACATGTTGGTAAAAATAGACGTCTAGATAAATTACAGAACGATCACATATGAGTACAATAGGTAAACAAGGAATAATAAAAATTTATAGATCATGACAAATTGGAGTATTGAAACGTGATGTTGGATTTTAAATGTGATATTGGGTTATTGAGGCTTGATACTAGAGTACTACGACAAGACGGAGCGTACCAAATTATGATATTTTGGTCAGGAACGAATAAGATGTATAAGAAAGTAATTGGTATGACATAAGAGTTAAATTTTGGATACATATTAACAAGATGAAGGAAGTGGAAAATATTATATGTGTTTAGTAAGAAAAGGTGAGAAGACTAATTTTTCAAGGTTATGACGGTGATTGACAATTCAGGAACGAAAGTAGAAATCCATAATTGTGGATAGTTACTGTGTTTTTAAGGAGGGAAGAATGCTATTTGTGAATAGTGATTATATTGATTAAGATATTGTACTACACAGATTTGCTATGGACAGTTAGCCTGGTTAGGCATGAGGCTACTGAGGAAGAATATCCTTACTGGTTTGAGGCATGACTGTACCCCAGCCCATATCTTTGAAATTTCAAAGACGAAATTTTCTAAGGAGGGAAGGTTGTAAAACCCATAACCTACCCAACCCGAACCCGCTAACCCAAAACCCAATTAACTTAAAACCTACACGTTCAACCCCACTCCCCGCTCAGATCCGCCTCTTCCGCGCAGAAACCCCCCCTCATGTATATCCATCAGAAACATTTATTCTCCACCAAAATTCACAGAAGCTTTCAACTCCCTTCTTCACCAAAAACTCCATAACTTCCTCCTCCCTCCACCAAATCCAAATCCGAGACCACCGTCGCGTTCACCTCGCTGCCCCCGTCTTTTCAAGACCCCTTACCCCATCATTTCGCGCCGGCAACCCGAGCCACCCCGGCGACTCGAGCGATCGGCACGTCCCGCACCCGATCGCAGCCAGCGCGCTTGCGGCCTCGTGTCTGCGCTCCCCGCGTTCCCGTCGGCTTTCCGACGCTCCGATCCGAGCCCGAGGCCTCCCCTCGGTGCTCCGCCTCCATTTTTGGTATATCTCTGACTCAGAAACCTTCTGTCATTTTTGTACAGAACCTATTCCATGTTTCGGCCAATTGGCAGAATGAAGCTCTGCCAATTGGAATAGTTTAGATTAGTAATAATAATGCTTGGTTAATTGTGTAATAATGTGTAGATTAATTAAATATGTTGGCATTAATTATTAGTGTAGAAAACCATAGGAATTAGATTGGATCAAGGTTAATTAGTATTAATACTTTCCATAAGAAAATATTGGCCTATAAGGGTTTATAACAAAATGTATTTTATATAAATTTTCGGCTTATTAA
Organism: Iris pallida; assembly: GCA_029216955.1. Taxonomy (NCBI): domain Eukaryota; kingdom Viridiplantae; phylum Streptophyta; class Magnoliopsida; order Asparagales; family Iridaceae; genus Iris; species Iris pallida. Next base: position 7,632,979 of record JANAVB010027799.1, on the reverse strand, counting down.
GAAATATGGAAAATGAGTTTATTAGTAAAAATGGTCTATTATTAATTAGTTTCACCAAAATATTATTAGTATTTGATTTGTCACTAGAAACTTATAGATATATTTTTCTAAAACGTTTTATACCAAAAGCTTTCAATAATTAGAATAAATAATATAAATGATATTATTTCTATAAATGATTTTTACTTGCTAAAATAATTGATTTCGGTAAATAAAATGGTTTTTAGCATTAATAACCAAAAATGTTTGGCTATTAATTTAAATCGTTAGTTTGGTAAAAACCGTATTTTTATAAAGTACTATTTTTGCAATTAAAAGCTATTTTTCCTTTTATTACAAAAAATGGTTAAAATGGATTTCTAAGAAAAATCGTTTTATTAGTATTGGTCGGTAAATAATTTCTATATTATTAAAAAAAATAGTTTTGGAAAACCTAAATTCCTTAAAAATATTAATCTCTAAAATACTATTAAAAAATTATTTTCTTAATATTTGTTATTACGGCAAAACATATATTTTATTCAAAAACGACTATTTTGTCAATTATTATTTTGTAATAAAATCTATTCTTAAAAATATACAATTATTTTCCATTTAGGTTCTCCAACCTACCAGACTCAGCCCATAGTGTTGTTCTTTAGAATTAAAGCGTAGTCCTAGTTACTAAAATCTGGTACTACGATCTTGTAGGTTATGATCCCTAAGACTTTAGCAGTTATCTACTTGTTGTTGTCCACGTTGAGGAACCATCTGAGGCAAGTTTCATATCTATTCCATGTCTGTATTTTTACTTTAATAATTAAATGTATGCATCAGTTGATTTCATATAGTATAGTGACACTGATTCACCGTGGATCCCTCTCGGACTCCACATCGATTGACGGATTGCTAGATTGCTATATTGACTTATTGACTTATTGACTCATTGACTCATTGATTCGGGGATTGCTTGGGGGAGTAGTATAACGTCTGTGACCAAAGCCAAAATTCTCGCTTGTCTCTCTCGCGCTAACCTCTACCACACAGGGGATTGAGCCGTACCGTATGCTATTCGTTTCGGCCGAAACGTTAGTATACATATTGTCTCTATCCCAGCCGGTCACAGGCCCTGTTATATACTCAAAACACTAGCATAGCATTGCATCATATTTGACATTGAGACCATATTGTTTGTTGTCTTTTACTATTATTTACAAAAATATATAAAGTTTCTTAAACTGTCTCGCATTTTCATTTATTGTTAATTTAGAAATGCTAGATGTGGGAAAAATATGTTTCTTGTACACTTCTGACTGGAGACCCAATATTTTTAGGTGATTGCGATGAGGAGGAGCTAGCTTACTGTTCTTTCTACGGACCTGACTTAAGTCCCGCAGATTTGGCTGAACCAGAACCAGGAACCCCAGAACCATAAATGTTGGCATAGTTTCTTTTTTTCTTTCTTTGTTTTTGAACAATTGTAATAAATGAATTGTGTTGTTGTCTTATTTCCATTTCAGACCAGTTTCAGTTTAATAAAAATGTTTTATTTCCGTTAGATATTTTGCCTGTTGTGTTTCACTGCTTGATACAGCTTAATGCCGCCGTCTCACAACGGTGCAGGCTGGGCATGATCCGACTAGACCCATTATATTGGGATCGGATCGTGACAAATGATTTTCTCTCATCTTAAAAGGGAAGAAAAGAAATCATCATATTCTAGTTTAGACCAAGATAAAACAACAGAGACCTTACCCAAGTCTTCAGGTCAGCTACATTCAGACTATGAAACAGCACATGTTATCGCATAAATGTAAATATGTATATCTGAAATAATGAGCTAGCAGACACTAAAAACGAGATCAAATGGGCATTCAGTGCACGAGGCTCCAACTTATGCAGGGACTTAGTGAGGTTAAGATGTACAAAGATATTCCCATTTTATGAAAGAAGAGGCTGTTTGCCTGTTTCCATGAGAAATAGATAGCTGATGTTTGAGTGCAGAAAGGAAACTTTTTTTTTTTACTAAAAAATATCAGATATTGATTAATGCAACCAGGCAGGCTTTTTATACAAAAAGAAGTTATCAATCTAGTTATACATAAAAGCTTACATCTCTAATAAGGAAATATAACATGAAAAATAAAATCAAAAGTGAAGCACATGAAACAAACTTGATGAGATAACGCAAGTGCAGACATCTCGGCATAAGATAATACCATAATACATAAAAAGTGATCATACCTTGTAAAAGCTAGCATAGCTTCGAAAGGAGTGATGACAGGAGCCAAAAATTCTTTGCTATCGAGAAGAGCAGTTTGGGCACAAGAGACATAAACAAAAATATCACACTGTTCAAGAGAAATATTATTGATATGATTGGTTCCACAAAAAGAGAATCACTATAAATATAACTCAAATCACAATTACCTCAGGAAAATTAGCAAGTTTGGCAGCATTTGGTCTTCCCATGACAAGGATGTAGGTCTTCTTCCCAGCCCCCTCAATAAGTGCTTTCATTTGATTAATTATATGGAGATATCCAGCTGTTAAGGAAGAAATAAATTAGTACCTATAAGTCTATAACATCAAAAGGATACATAATATACTGGGGATGCATTACCAAGACTATCTATTACTTTCAAACAAAAACTAGATGCAATTTACAGTCCAGGTTTGAGACTGCATGCATACAGGAACCAAAAGACCTATGTATCATTGAAAAAGACTTTCAGGATTAGATTGATTTAAGGGAATTTTTTTTGCTTTCATCCCACTTACTAATAGGGACTTCTACTTACATCCCACTTTTTGTGTTTATTAGACTTACATCCCACTTTTTGTCACGGAAAACATTTGACGGCTGTTTTTCGTGACAAAATAAATGTTTTTGGTGGCAAAAAGTGGGATGTAAGTACAAAATCTTATTAATAAGTGGGACAAGTCAAAAAATCCCTTGATTTAAAAGGCGATGAAACATAATAAACATGCAGTTATTGTCAATGGGCATGCAGAGTAAATGCTACTGTATTTCATATCTAGCAGGAGTAATCAGTTACTTAAATAAGATAGACATTTCTTTTTGTGTTGCATCAGCAGTATTTTCTTTAAGCAACGGACAGGAAACAGGACAGATATAACATGGCACTGATATTGCAAAATGACAGATTAAATATACAGATAAGGAGAGGCCGTGGAAATAAAACAAAAGTATTAACATTGTTTAGAGATCTAGATTTCCATGCATGTATGTGTACAAAATTATAGAACTAGGCCATCATTTCGCCTCATAACACAAGCTCTTATTCTATGTATTACCTTTTCGTATTGAAAGATGCACCTTGGTGATTCAAAGCAAGGGGGCAAAGAATCGAAAAATAAATCAGAAACTAAATTTCCACGAGGGGGCAACCAATTATCAACAGTTGACATGACTTGCCATTTGTGATTCCTACTGATCAGGAAATTGAATCACAAATAAATTTAACAGAGTATAAAAACAAAAAATAAAGGTGGCCACTGAAAAGACAAGATGAGAATATGAACATAATTTGCACATGTAACATACCAACACCAAGAGTACCCAGCAAAATGCCAACAATATTTGCATCTTTCGCTTTCTCCACAAGGTAATATCTGCATGAAAGAATTTTCTGAGAAATAACCATAAAACGAGTTGCAATGTCACACGTCACATGCCACAAAAAACTATGTAAATGTAATTGGTAAGTCGATACCTGCGCTTAAGAATTCTTTTCTGATGAGAAAAGTCTTTCAGCAATTTCGCTTCCTTTGCATCATACCTGACTGTGGACGGTCCAAACCTCAGAAAAGTAGATAAGTTGTGCCAAAACATTGGATTGACACATATGATTGGCAGAACTACAAACTAAACTGAGCAATCTAATATAGTAGTAATATGAACTGCCATTTATGGTTTACAAATTAAGCATTTGGCCTTTGCCATTTTCACAGCTTTTTATGACGAAAACCACAAAAGCTGGTAAATAAACAAGGTTCTGTTTTCCGTTTTGACCAAAATATCAGCAAAAATGTTCCATTTCAATCAGGAACCAAACTGGCCCTTAACTTCCTATGACGTGCAATTAATAGGCATAGAATAATGTCCATCACGATCAATAATTAGGGTACCAACCCCCAGAAAACATGTAGGCAGACGGTAATCATGATCAACATTGTAGCTTACAAATTCCAGTGTCCAGGAGAACCAAATTAAAGAACTCCAATGGACCTTTCCAACCCTACCCCAACCTTCAATTGGTGGAAAAAGACCAGGCTCTGGTTGCAGTAATTAGTAACTTAAGAGAAGTTTGGGCTTGCTGGGTAAAAAGTTACAAGGTAAAAAGTCACAACAAAGTAAAGGATAAAAATACTATTACTCCACTTTACCTATTTCATAGGTATTGAATGTGAGCACCAAATTTGCAAATGCTTGGTCATCGGAACCAATCCAAAAGAGTAAGTAGTCCTCCATCTTGTGACCTGCTGGCATACTCCAAGTAAGTCCTCCAATACCATGCCTTGTACCCAATTTCAATCCGCAGCACTGATCAGACTTGTGAACTGTCTTAGTTTCACCATTACTGGAAACTTCATTACTACTGAAGCCACTGAGAGACTGAAGCTGTTTACTTTCAGTATTAACATCCTCTAATGGATTTATAATTGAACAAGTGACCTCTGCATAAGATATTGTTGTCTTGGAATAGTCCAAATGCAATGACTCAGCAACCACTGATTTGATACTTTGCAGAGTATGTGCATATTCCAATCCAAACAGAACCTGAATTTAAAAGCACACAAAAAAGTATTGGATGAAAGCAGGTAAAGGCCAATGATAAAAGAAGTGATCACCTTTTTCCCACGTTTAACAATATAAACAACAAAGGTGAATTTAGAGTTGTAGAGAATCAATCAGCAAAACTGTCAATAGAAACAACCTTCATGTTGTAATGAAACAAACATCTTGATCACTGGAATTATGCCTTCTTGACTATCAGTGCACTTTCATAACTTACATCTAATTTTGTTAACATGCTCCAGGATAGCTTACATTTTGAGGTACTTCTTATATTTTCTGCTTACTGCTAGTCTAGCAAGCCAAACTGTTGTAAAGATATCTTGAGCATGTTAACCTTAAAAAGTATTAAATCCAAGTAGCTCAACCATACCAGAATAGGCTTCTTGCTTGTGGTTAAGCAGTTAACCAGAGATTCCGCGCAAGCATTAACATCAACACTAGCTTTTCCAAAAACAAGAAGTGCTGGTAATTTTGAAGTTCTGCAAGTAAAAGAATCTGAAGTTAGAGATGCAATAGGGGGAAAACGACAGCATAAAATTTTCAGCACGGACATCAAAAGAACATAATTCCTGACTTTGATCATTGGGGGAATCATCATCCATGTTCCTAACTTTGAAAGCCCGAGAAAGAACATGTGGTTCTATTACCAATGCCAATATGTAATCAACCCTTTATGTTGGTAGCAAATTCCTATTTAAGGTAGTGAGGAGAAGTCTAGTCAAAAACAGTATGGCCAAGAGGCACTAGATAGACCTGCCTTTTTCCTATTCAAGCTCATGCCACCAAGGACCACCCCCCCCCCCCCCCCCCCCCCTCTTCCCAAGGTAGCGAAAAGAGTCTAGATGAAGGAGGGAAAATGATATGATTTGCTATAGGGAGTTGAATTGATTTCTATGACACAAGCTAGAGGGAAATTAAAGGAGGAACAGATCGGAACTAAGAATTTAGACTAAAGAGCAAATAATCAAATTCTCACCATCACTAACTTGCGATAGGGAAAACAGGAAAGAAGTATGAAAATACACTGATGAGGAAGAAATGCAAACTCTTATTATCTTAAAAGGAAACAAGAAAAAATAAAGATGGGACTCCAAAGGATGCTTCATTGCACACATGTAACACATACCAGACCTCAACCCATACAAATTAAACTAAGTCCCCATCATGACTATATATAAGCAAAATTTGCTACAAGAATATATATATATATATATATATATATATATATATATATATATATATATAGGAAAACTTGGTGGTGAAACTTTTGAATTCCTAAAATATCCTCGAGTATTTTAAAACATGATGTTATTATGTCAACTTGCACGTCATTTATGTTTAAGAGCCAAAGCAATAAAGTTTGTATGCAAGTTTCCTTTTTTCCAGACAACTTTTCATGTTCCAATGGTAATAAATTTTTCTATCCTTACCATTTTTCAAAGATTATTATTCTCAATAGAAAATTAAAAAAAAACAAAATATTTGTACTTCGAATTTCTTGGCATTGTAAAAAGAAAACACATACAAATGAATAATCATCTGGAAAAGACGACAACTGACCTTATGATATTCTAATTAAAATACGTGCAAAGCACGTACATGCGGACGAAAACCGAAATTCGAAAAAACGTGGACCGCTGGGCCTGATGGGGGGAACGGTTCACTGCCCGAGGGGGGGGGGGTGTAGGCTCTCAGCCCGAGGGGGACTCTCTACCCGAGGGGGGGGGGGGCGCTCTGCCCGAGGGGGGGGGGGGCACGGCTCGAGGGAGCCTCGGGCCCCCCTAGCGTGCTGCCCGGAGCCGGGGGGCTCCGGCGGGGGATGCCAGCCCGGAGGGAAGGGGCTGACCCGGAGAGGAAAAACGGGGGACGGGGACGGCGGGGGGGGGGGGGGGGGGGGGGGGGGACGAAGCGCCTGCGGCCGTCGGAGGGGCGGGCTATCCGGCGAACGGGGGAAAGGGAGGGAGGGGAAGGGGAGGGGGCGGGCGGGGGGGGGGGGGGGGGGGGAAGGAGGAACGGCGGGTAGACCTCCGTGGGGAGGGAGTAGGGGGCTCGACCTCCGGGCGGACGCTAGGCCTACCACCGGCAAGGGGGAGGGCCCTCCAGCATGCGGCGGAGGGAGCGCCGGAGGCCATAGCTGGGAGGGGGGAACGCGTCGCGTGGAGGGGACGACGGGGACGACGTCACCGCTGGCGTCGATATACCGACCGACGCCGGGGAGGGGGGAGGCCTGAGCGCACCGAGGGGGGCTCGCAACACGCGGGGGGGGGGGGGGGGGACCACCGACGACAGGGGAAGGGCGAGGGCATACTCCGGAGGGGGGAGCCGGAGTTGGAGGAGGGTGAGGTGCCCCGGGAGACCCGAGACGGAGGCTGAGAAGAGAGGGGGGGGGCACTCCTGAGCCGCCGGAGGGGGTGGGGGGTGGGGGGGCGGGGGGCACGAGGCGGACGGTGCCAAGGAGGGGGGCGGCGCAGCGAGAGGAGCGGTGGGAGGAGGGGCCGCCGGGACAGGGGGAGGCTCGCCTGGCGAAGCAAAGCTCGACCTCGGCTGGGGGCGAGGAGGGAAGGGGTCGGAGAGTCACCACTCTCAGGGGGGCTGCCGACGTGGGAGGACCGGACAGCCTGCGCCTAGCCCGATGGCGCCGAGGACGCCGGGGATGACGACGGCGCCGAGGAGCAGTCCCCCACAGCGGCCATCCGGGGAGGCGGGGGTAGGGGGAAGGGAGGAGACCTCCAAGGGGGAAGAAGAGGCCCGAGGGCGCGGCCGGGCCGAGGAGGCCGACCGGCCAAGCGATCCAACCGACCACGAGGAGGTGGTTGGGGGGAGACCGAGGTCCCCACTTCTTCCCCCACACATTATTATTTAGTGTGTATATATATATATATATATATATATATATATATATATATATATATAACCTAAACAAGTTATATACTCTAAAGTCAAGAAGGATGTGAGCTTGAACATTGGTTCAGCTCAGTTTGATAATTGCATTCCCAAATTGTTCACGGCACTATTAATCTCAATACCACAAAGCTAAACTTCCTTTCAAGCTTTGCTTGTCTAAACAATACAAAGCTAAATATGCCTTCAACTTGTCTTGTAGGCTTGCTTAAGCTCAGTAAGATAAATTTCTCTATATACATGCACTTGTGAATTCAAATAAAAAATTCACAATTAGCACTGTTTTAGTTTAATCGTTACTCTTGCTAGTTATGAATAATTTTTATTTGAGACTGAGGCTAAAAATACTGCAAATGGCTTATGTTAAATATAGAAGCCAACTTACTTTGTTTGGTTGTTAGCATGTGAAATTAAACAACCACTAAGTTAAGCTCAGGTTTGGATTGTATCATATAAACCAGATAAAATAAGCAAAACTCAGGACACGGATTGGTGCATTTTCCTCTTGATTCCTGCAACTAGTGATACAGTACAGCTTACACTGCAGCTTCGATCATTGTAAGTGAAGCTCCTCGAGTATATTTGGTTGTATGTAGCTCCAACTGCAATAGGTCTAGTCTTATTGGTTCCCGTGCGATTGGAGCCAATTTTAACAGTCAGGCCAACTTCTTTGCCAAATTCCCATTACTAAGAATTTTGCAGCAATAGTTTTCGTGCAAAAAAGAGGAAGGATCTATCCCCTGCTAATCATTGGCTAACAAGGACCTACAATTTAGCACACTTATCATTTTTATGCAAATTTTGAGGGCCAAATAATGCGAGTGTCGGTCTGGCAGCATTTGTAATTGAGTGTGTTTGGTCTTATGGGATTGCTCGAAATGCATAATTGTTATTTCGGCTTTAACAATGTTGTGCACTAATCAACAGGGAGAGGTGATCTTCAATCTGGGAGGAGGTGGAACACATTCGCACCCTATGGCCCTTTCCTAGGCTAACCGGGGGTGACTTCAATCTCGTTAGATACAAATATAAGCGAAGAGGGAGAGATAGTAACCTTAACAACTGCTGAGCCTCCAACCATATCATCAACTCGCCGGGCCTCATGGAACGTTAATACGAGCCATTATACTTGGTCGAGAATGTAGGAATCCTCCACTTGGCAAAACTAGATAGGATTCTAGTGACCAGCAACTGGTAAGCCAATTCCCTTAGCCTTGGCACAAACACTAGAAAGAACTATTCCAGACCACATACCTATGTCTCGACGGGGGGGGGGGGGGGGGGGGGGGGGGGGGGGGGGGGGGCTCTAGGAGGAGGTCATTTAAATTTGATATGTGGTTAAGCAACCTACATGAGATCTTCTTCTTACGGAAAATTAGGCATAAATCGGACCCAACACAAACCCGACGCCTGTCCTAGTACGAAAACTAAAGAGTTCGCAAAGGACTTCATCGTTGGGGCAAGAAACAAGTTGGGAATACTACCATGAAGAAACAAGATAGCCTCAACTTAGTTGAAGAAGAGGGAGGAATGAGATCACCTAAGTTATGGAGAATTCATTTGGTTTATAGGGTGTCGCAATGACCTACTCAAGTTTTTCCACAGTGAGGAGACTATGCGGAGACAAAGGTCCAGGGTCATTTTGCTAAAAGAGGGGACCTAACCAATACCTATTTTCACAAAGTGGTCAATACTAGATGTTAAAGGAACACCATCACCAAATTAGAAGATACCAACACAATGATATAGCAGCCGGGTGTCACGGACTTAGTGTTTTTGCTAGCACTTCGTCCCGTGCGGCGCACTATCTTCCTCCTCAAAGACTCGTGCAAGCCTTTCCAACACGACTTAGCTAAATCGCTAAGGAACATAAGAAGAGTGGAGCAAAGTGAGACTCGTACGAACTTCTTTATTGAATTGGAGAATGCTTACAAGTTTTAGGTGGTGAGAAACAAATGAGGCCTCCCCCTTATTTATAATGGCTCATAGAGCTTTATATGGAAAGTCCTAGAAGGAATATTCCAAGGATTATTCTTCCTACTATAACTGGAACGGTATATTCCAGGTTTATTCTCTAAGAACATAAAAGGAAACTTCACGGGCCATCCAGAAGTATCTTGGGCCATATAAATGATCTTGGGCATTCCAGAGAAATTCACCGTCTTCTGGAGAGTTCTGCCATCTTCTGGAATGTTCTAGAAGCTTTCCGCATAACCTTGGTCCGTGGAAAGGTTATGCAACTTGGCCTCGGACGAGATGCAACATTTGGGACGTTACATTCTCCCCCACCTAAGGCGTTGACGTCCTCGTCAACCATGCTCGCTGAGAAACGCCTGGATCTCGGCTTCGAACTGATGCAGTGTATCAGCATGTTCCCAGCTAGCCTCGTCATAAGGCATGTCCTTCCATTGGATGAGGTACTCCACATACGGGGACACGCCTCGCCGACGAATGGTCCTCTTGTCCAGCACGGCTTCCACCTCCTTGTCGAAGGATGTCGTCATGGTCGCCGTGGGTCGCTTAGAGACTCCTCGCTGGGGATCTTCCAAGTCTTCATGGCACGGCTTCAGACAACTGGCATGGAAGACTGGATGAATCTTCAGCTTGGCAGGGAGTTCGAGCTTATAGGCCACCTTGCCTACCTTCTTGAGCACGGAGAAGGGACCTTCGTACTTCCGAATCAGTCCTTTGTGCACTTTTCGGAACACCTTGAACTGTTGCTGTTGTAACTTCACTAGCACCATGTCTCCCTCCTTGTACTCAACCGACCTTTGCCTCGCGTCGGCCCACTACTTCATCTTCCTCGCGGCCTTCTCCAGAAATGCTTTGGCAATGTCCGCCTTTGCCTTGAAATCTGATGTGAACAGGATGGCCGTGGGGCTTCTACTCGAGGACCCCGCACTCAGCGTGTACGGGACGAGTGGCTGTCGACCCATCACCAACTCGAATGGGCTGCTGTGCGACGACTCGCTCCGTTGAAGATTGTAGCAGAACTGAGCGACGTCAAGGTGATGCACCCAATCCCTTTGGTTTGCACTCACAAAGTGCCGCAAGTACTCCTCGAGTAGCGAATTGACCCGCTCGGTCTGTCCGTCCGTCTGCAGGTAGAAGCTGGTCGAGAAGTGTAAGTCCGTCCCGAAGATTTTGAACACTTCCGTCCAGAACTTTTCCATGAAGCGGGGATCCCGATCGCTGACTATGTTCACCAGGATGCCCCAAAACTTCACCACGTGGCTGATGAACAGCCGCGCGGCCTCCTCTGCTGTGCAGTCCGTTGAAGCAGCAATGAAGGTCGCGTAATTGGAGAATCGGTCCACCACCACGAGAATGGACCCAAGCACCCCCACTTTCGGCAGGACGGAGATGAAGTCCATCGATATGCTCTCCCACGGTCTACTCGGCACGAGAAGAGGCTCCAGTAGACCCCCGGGCTTCTGATGGTCCATCTTGTCTTGTTGGCACACAAGACAGGTGCGCACATAGTCCTCCACATTTTCGCACATGCGAGGCCAGTAGTATGCGGCCTCTAGCAGCGCCAAGGTCCGCTTCTGCCTCGGATGTCCAGCCCACTTCGTATCATGGCACTCCTTGAGCAGCTGTCTCCGCAAGCCACTCCACTTAGGCATGACCACCCTGTTGCCCTTAGTGTAGAGAAGTCCGTCTTTCAGCCAGAACCTTCTTGTTTTGCCCTCCTTGACAAGCTTTACTATGGCCTGTGTTAGCGGATCCTCCATGATACCCACTCGAACACGGTCCAGAATGTCACCCTTTAGCTAGCACACCGATGCGAGCTCGGCCTTCTTGCTAAGCGCATCGGCCACCTGATTTTCCTTATCAAGTTTGTACCACAACTCCATGTCGAACTCGGCTAGAAAATCTTGCCATCTCGCCTGCTTCGGAGACGGCTTCTTCTGGGACTGGAAGTAGCTCGTGGCAACATTGTCCGTCATGACCACGAACTTGGTGCCGAGAAGGTAGTGCCGCCATGTCCTCAAGCTGTGCACGACCGCGGTCATCTCCTTCTCTTCCACCGTGTAGCGCCGCTCAGTGTCGTTCAACTTGCGGCTCTCGAATGCGGTGGGTGTCCATCCTGCACCAACACCCCACCGATGGTGAAGTCAGACACGTCCGTATGCACTTCGAACGCCTTGGAGTAGTCCGGCAGAGATAAGATCGGCTCCTCCGTCACAGCCCGCTTCAGTACCTCGAATGCCTCCTCGCATCGGGGCGTCCAGCTCCACGTCCGATCCTTCCGCAGCAGATCGGTCAGAGGCACTGCGATGACGGAATATCCTCGAAAGAACCGCCGGTAGTAGTTCGCCAAGCATAGGAATGATCACAGCTCCGTCGACCTGGTGGGAGCCTCCCACTCCCGAATGGACTAGACCTTCGCGCCATCCATCCATATCTTGCCATGCCCGATCCAGTGCCCCAAGAACGACACCTCTTCTTGTGCACATGAGCACTTCTCCCGTTTGACGAAGAATTCGTTCTCCCTCAGCACTTGGAAGACGGTCTTCAAATGCTCAATGTGCTCCTCTATCGTGTTTGAGTACACGATGATGTCATCGAGATAGACCACGACGAACCGATCCAGGTAGGGATGAAAAAGCTTGTTCATCAAGGGACAAAAAGTTGCAGGAGCATTTGTTAGACCAAAAGGCATAACCATAAACTCATATGCGCCATACCTCGTAATGTATGCCGTCTTAGCCTCGTCGTCCTCCGCAATCCGGACTTGATAATAACCCGGAGCGCAAATCAAGTTTGAGAAGTATCTTGTGCCTCCCAATTGGTCGAACAAGTCCGCCACCAACGGGATGGAATATTTGTTCTTGACGGTTACCATGTTTAGTGCACGATAGCCGATGCACAAACGAAGGCTTCCGTCCTTCTTCTGGAACAACACCGGTACACAATACAGGACCTTCGACGGTCTGATGAATCCCGCATCCAGCAGCTCCTTGAGTTGCTTCTTCAACTCGTCTAGCTCGGACGGGGCCATGCGATATGGAGCCATGGCGGCTCCAACTCGATGGCATGGTCTACCTCCCTCCACGGAGGTAGCCTCTTTGGCAACTCCTTCGGCATGACGTCCCCGAACTCCAAAAGGACGTCATTGATCTCAGGCGGAAGATCCCCCTGCACGGGCGCCTCCTCCGTCTTAAGCACCGCAAGGTAGGTCGTCTCTCCGTGTCGTATCCCCTTCTTGAGTTGTAATGCAGAGAGAGCCTTCCCCTTCACAAGCTCGCCTCATGCAACTGTCACCATGCACGGAGAGCTCTCCTCCATGATTCCGACGACTCCCAGATGCGGCATTGGGACCGCCTTTGCCGAAGTACGGAAGTCCATCCCGAGGATCATGTTGAAGTCGTCCAGTGGTGCGGCCATGAGACTGGTGACACCGGTCCAGTCTCCCACTTGGATCTTCACACCTTTGGCCACCCCCTGCATGGGACGCGCCTCAGAGTTGACCACCTTTATCGTGCTTGAGTCTTTTTTCAAGCACCAGACTCAAGCACCGGACCTTCGCGTCCGAGATAAAGTTGTGGGTTGCGCCTGTGTCGACCATCGTCCATGTGTTGTGGCCGTTGATCTTCACGTCCACGTACATCAACTCTCGATTCGGGCTTTTAGACACGACCGTCTTGCTCTTCAAAGCGTTTAGTAGGGGCAGGGCCCCCATGTGAGCCCCCTTCTTAGGCTCCTCGTCCTCGGCCTCCTCGCCTTGGACCGTGTTCATCGTCTTACCTTTGTTCGGGCAGTCACGTGCGAAGTGATTGCCGCCGCACAGGAAGCATTCAATCTTCCGCTCCGTCGTAGGCTTTGTGTGCTGCTTGTCCTTCGGCGGGCCTCCCTTTCCATTGTTCTTTTTCCCTCCCCCACCATTGAACTTGGTGGTGGTCTTTTCCTTGGACTTTGGGGCATCACTCCGTCGATACTCCATCAGCTTCTCGGCCGCCGCGACGGCCGTGTTCAGATCTGACACATGTTGCCTCTGCAACTCTTGTACCGTCCATGGTTGTAGACCCTCCAGAAAGTGGAACAAGCGATCTTCTTTGTCCATAGTGAAAATGGTAAGCATCAGGCGGGTGAACTCTGCCACATACTCCTTGACGGACCCGATGTGTTTGAGTTGTCGCAAACTCCGTCTCGCGACATACTCCACGTTCTCTGGATAGAATTGAGACTTGATATCTTTCTTGAGATCCTCCCAAGTCTTGATCGAGAAGAGTCCCTTTTCTATCTCGATGCACCTGCGTCGCCACCACAGCATAGCATCATCAGAAAAATACAAGGACGATGTGTTTACCTTGTCGGTTTCATCCTCAATGTGAACCGCCTTCAGGTATCGCTCGATATTCCAAGGAAGTTATCCACCTCCTTTGCGTCTCGCACGCCAGTGAAGGATTTTGGTTCAGGATACTTCACCCTCTGTGTCGACTTCCTTCTCAGAGTCGGACCACCAGCAATGGCCCTCTCGAGGACCTCCGTCTTGGTTTGTAGCTCTTTGCGTAGTTCGGCAATCTCCGCCTTAGTAGCCTTTCGTTCCTCCTCGAACTCAGCCTGCATCTCACGGAGATGCTCTCGGAACTCCGACATAGCCGTGGCGACGTCCGCCTCCAAACCCTGGGCGAATTCCTCGTGAGCCATCTGGTTTTGCTCCACTTGAAATTCGACGCCCGTCACGCCTTTCTCCAGTATCTCTATCCGTTCAGCCTGCCAAGAGCCTATTCCATCGACGGTTCTTTGCTCTTGTCCTTCCTCGAGGTATTCGCCTTCTCCTTAGGCGATGCGGGTTGGTCGTTGAGACATGATGGCGATCGAACCTTTGCTCTGATACCACTTGTCACGAACTTAGTATTTTTGCTAGCACTTCGTCCCGTGCGGCGCACTATCTTCCTCTTCAAAGACTCGTGCAAGCCTTCCCAACACGACTTAGCTAAATCGCTAAGGAAAATAAGAAGAGTGGAGCAAAGTGGGGCTCGTAAGAACTTCTTTATTGAATTGGAGAATGCTTACAAGTTTTAGGTGATGAGGAACAAATGAGGCCTCTCCCTTATTTATAATGGCTCATAGAGCTTTACATGGAAAGTCCTGAAAGAAATATTCCAAGGATTATTCTTCCTACCATAACTGGAACGGCATATTCCAGGTTTATTCCCTAAGAACATAAAAGAAAACTTCACGGGCCATCCATAAGCATCTTGGGCCATCTAGAATGATCTTGGGCCTTCCAGAGAAATCCACCGTCTTCTGGAGAGTTCCGTCATCTTCTGGAATGTTCTAGAAGCTTCCCGCATAACCTTGGTCCGTGGAAAGGTTATGCAACTTGGCCTCGGACGAGACACAACATTTGGAACATTACACGGGGCTCTTAAGAGGACACATTGACAATTTGTACATGCTCGCTTCAGATAGGATGTTATGGACGCATGGATGGTCTGGCCTTCTAGGACCATCCGAATGAGGAGCTCTCTTAGAAATCAACCATAAATAACTCCTCTTTTCAGAACGAGGAAAACAAAAGAACGTTCTTCGAGTTGGGTGCAAAAGAATATCTAGGCCCTAATGGCTTTTTCCCAATTTTATTCTACCAAAGATACCAGGATACCATCAAGACATATTCTTCACATTTTCAACGTCCTATATAAAGGGGTTCTTGTGATGGATCAACTCAATTATGCCCAAGTGGTACTCATACCCAAAAAAGCAATAAATCCAAGTGGTGGGAAACTTTAGACCGATTAGCCAGGTAAATGGGTTTCTCAAGATCCTATCTAAGGCATTGGCAAATAGGCTCCAGAGTCATCAATATGATGATAGGGGGGAATACAATGTTGGGTTTATTGAGGGTAGATATATACTTGATGAAGATACTCTCACACAAGAGGTGGTCCAAGATTGTCTCAGAATAAAATTTTATGGCTTCATGCTAACACTACAGTCTCCAGACTTTGAGAAGTCATATGACATGGTAGCTTGGGGTTACGTAATAGAAGTTTTTACTACTCGTGGGTTCCGACGAAGAGGATGGACTTGCAAGCGGATGTCTTCTGCGAAATCGTCTGCTCTTGTGAATGGTCAAGTTGGTAAGGAGACACGGGTCTCGATGCAGACTTAGACAAGGGAATCCTCTTTCTGATTTAATCTTCGAAATGTTGGCAGATGGTCTAAAATAGGATGTAAGGAGACGGATACCCCTCTTCGGTAGAGTAATTTGAAAGACCAACAAGGCTCCCCAAAGCCAAAGACTTCCTCTGGCTTGCTTGCAACAATGTATTTTTTGTTAGTCCCGGGACGTAATTTTTCGATGGAAAACTAAAATTATGCAACACTTCGAGGAAGGTGCAAGACAGAGATCCTTGGAGGATTTTGGGAGACGAAAACTAATGTGTTACTTCGAAGAAGACACAGAAGAATTCGTAGTAGCAGCAGCGAAAGTCCACTAACTTTTCTGATTAAATCAGAAAAGCTCTCGTTCAGAACGAGTTGCAAGTGGATGAACATAAGAATGAAATGGCCTGCTGGGTGAATGATCACCGGCGCTCAAAGCTTGATTCGCCACACACGAACAGCTTCCAGGAACCAGCAAGTTCGACTGAGAACTTCGGAATACTCCGCTCTTCTGACTCCTTGGATGGCGCGAATTCTGCTCCTAAAGTGCATCTCTTCTCTGCTCTGAACTTAGAAAATTTCGTAAGAAAATTTCTGATACTTGTATTGTGTGTAACCTGAGAGAGAAAAGAGGGACTTTATATAGGTGTGCCCAGTAACTGCTTGGTATACAGAATGTGGGAAAAACTGCTTCAAACGTTCCATAACCGTTCAAATCGTGCACAGACACGATTGAGCCAACTGGCGCACAACGCGTGCCAATTAGCACATAGCGCGCACGAACGGCGCACAACGCGCACAATTGCGCAACGCTGCGCCAACTGCGCACACACGCACTACGCGCCATCTGGCAGCGCCAATCAGGTCGCGCCAACTAGCGTGCCACTGGACGCGCCACTGGGCAGCGCCAATTGGTCGCGCGATCGGCTGCGCAGACGCTCGCGCAACTTAAGCGCACTATGCGCCTAGCGACGATGCTGACGTGCTAAGTGCAAAGT
Source organism: Iris pallida (assembly GCA_029216955.1). Lineage (NCBI taxonomy): Eukaryota > Viridiplantae > Streptophyta > Magnoliopsida > Asparagales > Iridaceae > Iris > Iris pallida. The sequence goes on along the minus strand of JANAVB010027799.1, from coordinate 7,616,161 downwards.
GCGCCAACAAAATGTCACATTACGCCTCATGAGCCCATGAGCCCGAGTCCGAGACCGAGTCCGAGTCGCTAAGTCCCTACAGGACTTAGCTCTAATGGAAATAAATTCCCAAGAGCAAAAAACATTAATGCTTTACCATGAAGTCTTATCCTTACCTCCTAATAAAATCACCCGCATGGTTCCCTCCTTAGGGTCACCACCCCATGTGCACATCTCAACAATATACCAATTATATATTGAGATACAACCCATGGTGCTTTTCCCATGTGGGACTAAATATCACTAGGCATGTATTGAAAGCAAGCTCTCTACATAAGGAAAAGCTCCAACATTTTTGACTACAGATAACCTCTGCTTAAGCACAAATGTGTAGGTTTCGACACTTGTCCATTCTGTAACTGACATAAAGTCCCCTACTTTCTTAATAAGTAAGTTAGTGCTCGGGTTCGGGAAACCCTAAACCCTAATTTCTTCGAATGCAATTGCTACCCATACAATCAAGAAATTCATAGAACATAGCAATCAAGTGCGGGTTTTTGGAAGCAAAGGGGGAAGTGCGATACTGACGGGCTCATGCAGGAGTGTCCGTAGTGGACGACGCAGTCGGCGTCGACGTGGGACGCCCCGACCTCGTCGACGCAGCAGCTGCCGAAGGCGGTGTCCGCCATCACGAACAGCCTCGCGCCCCTCCCGAGCTCCGCCCTTAGGGCTTTCGCCACCCTCGTCGAGTCCTCCAGAAGTTCATCCGGAAACTGGAAAGAAAAAGAAAAAAAAATATATGAACCCAAGGAATCACCACCAGTCGTGTCCGGCGCTACATGTGGGGTTGAGTTCGCCGACGAACCTGCAGCGCGACTCTGGTGAAGCTCCGGCTGCGGATGAAGTCGGCGGTGCGAGCAATCTCGTACTTCGATTCAAAGTCCATCGTCGGACGTTTGGAAGGAAGTGAGGAAAAAAAGATGGAAGTTTTCGTTTCAAGCGCCGCTGCTGGTACCAAATTTATATACTTTCTTCAACATGTTCAATTTGTATAGGGATAATAACGCGTCCGGGTTTCCATGACCAAACCCGTTTATTCAATAACAAGATTCATTTCTTCAAGAGAGATTTTGTATAATCCTCCCACTTTTTATTAGTTTTTTGTTTTTTTTATTTGATACGATTTTTTTAATTCCCGTTTGTAGTATTAATAATAAAATTATTTTTTTAGAGATATTTTGTATAATTCTTTCACTTTTTTTTTATTTGGCACGATTTCTTTAATTCTCACCATCAATAATAAAATTATTTTTTTAGAGATATTTTGTATAATTCTTTCACTTTTTTTTATTTGGCACCATTTCTTTAATTCCCACCATCCCTCCCCCCACCACCCCCCCCCCCCCCCCCCCCCCCCCCCCCCCCCCCCTCCCTCCAAAAAAAAACTATTCTTAAAGGGTTTCATCATTTCGCTCGTCTCGTCAACCAAGGCCACTTCACGTGGCCTCATGTGACGTGCAAAAATACAATTATATTCTCCACATAACTCATCTACTGGATATGCTAAAAGTAGGGACTGAACTTGTCTCAGCTTGTGCAAATGTGCGTGCTTCATATCTGACAGAGTTGTATTGTGTCGACTCTCTTCTATGTCGATTGAGTTAAGTGGAGGATACAATCATATTTTCGTATGTCGCATGAGATCACATTGTTGACCGGATGAACGAAATGATAAAACTGTTAAAAAAAATATATAAAAATAGTGAGAATTAAAAAAATGTATCAAATGCAAAATAAAAAATAGGGGGGTTATACAAAATATATCTTTCTTTTATTTACATTCACCTTCTTCTCACTAAATTTGAATAGGGATTGAATGAATATCTCTCTCTCAAATTTTAGTGTTTAAAAGAAACTCCCAAAAAGCTCCGAGTGCTTTTAGTTTGATTCATCGGGTTAAAACTATAACACCTTTTAAATTATCTACGCTTACTGGAAGAAAATAATTTAGTAAGAGAGACAATAACAATTCGTTAGTTAATTTTTAATTTAAATTAGAGAACATATATTGTATCATTAGGTTAATGTATAAGAATTGTGTAGCTAGTATCCAAAGCATATATCATTTTAATTGCATCTCATACATATCCTTAAAAAAGATTGAGTTGTTTAAAAAAAAGGCTTAATTGCAACTTGATACCCAGAAAAAAAAATCGAAAATACCCTTCCCTATCTCTCTTCCCCACTCCCACCCACCAGCTGCCCCCTCTCCCCCTTGCCCGACGCCCTCCGGACTGCCCCCTCCTCCCACCGTCCCCCTCGGCTACTCCCACCCGGACGTCTCCGCCCTCCCACACCCCCTCCTCTCGCCGTCCCTCTCGACCGCCCCACCCGCGCCCTCTCCTCTCGCCGGCCCCCTCCTCCCACCGTCCGTCCTTACTGCCGCGCACCGCCAGAGGAGGAGGCGGGGGGGGGGGGGGGGGGGGGGGGGGGGGGTGGTGGAGGGGCATCGATCGCCATAGAGAGGGGGGCATCGTTGGAGAGAGAGGGGGGTGCATCACTAAAGAGGGACGGGGGGAGAGAGAGGGAGCATGGGTAGTTTCAGAATTTTTTTTTTATTTTAGGGTATTAATTTAAAAATATTGAATAGTTGATGGTATGAAGTTGTTGAGTAAAAAAGTTTAGGGTATTAAGTTGAAAAACTGAAATAGTTGAGGGTATCAAGTTACAATTAAGCCTAAAATAATTGTTCACCACAACACCTACTTCCATCTATTAGACGTATCTAAACACAATCTGATAGCATGCATTTTCTCTTTTTTTTTTTTTTTCTTTTTTGAAAGAAAATGTAGATAATTTCATTCAGGAAATGAAATGTTGGACATATCATTGTGGATATGTGCCAAAATACAATTAGGGGGTTCTTTGAGAAGCCTGGTAGAAAAATGTTTGAAAATAAAAATTCAATAGCCAAAGAATGAGCTATCATGTTAGAATTCCTTCTAGAAAAAAAAAAAAAAAAAAAAAAGAGATCACACATGGAAGGTTCAATTCTCAGTCTCAACACCAAATTTGATCTGATGCTCCGCTCCCAACACTTCCTCTCCTTCCCTCTTTGTACACTATACTTCCATGGCTCCACCATCATCTGCCGTGTCCTCCTCACCCCTACTCTGTCATCATTTGCCATAGTTTGGAATTAGCTCAATGGGGATTACAAACCCTGTGATCATTGGTGAACCCAACATTTTTAATCAGCCAGTGACCAGCAACATGAGATCAATTCCAACACCCATGCCTCACTTTGAGCAAAGAGCTCATGACACACCAACATCGAGACCCCCAAGGGTTTAATGTCAATACAACAAGAACTCCCCAAGTGTCTAATGTCAATACAACTATTGACCAAAACCTTGCTTCACCTGCACAGAGATATACTGGGCACACCACTTGGGAACCAACCGCATTTAAGACTCAAATTACCTACATTTAGTGAAAATATAGATGTAGAGGAGTGGTTGTTGTTGGCACATTGATTTTGATAATATTAACTGCATCTTCGTGTTTTAGTCTCTCTATCCTTTTCAGAATCAGATACACCGCTAAAGTCTCTCAAAGGCTACTACAAAAGATCGGTGAGAACAAAGTCATTTAAGCCTCTCGAAAAACTTACGGGCTGGTATAAAAAAAGACTGAAGAGAAGCTATCAGCATACTCAAAGCTCACACTCAAAGATCCAAGTTCCTAGAGTCTGTACAAGGTTTAGGACAACTGTGAAACACTTAAGGTGGATGACAAACCAAAAGCCTATATAAAATATTTTTCAAAATGCAGTTTTCTTACAGCAACAGAATACCGACGGTACACCGGTTTGTACCGACGGTACACCGAATTCTATGGATAAAAAAGGTTCTGTCTACAAATTCGAAATACCGACGGAATACCGATTCATACCGACGGTGTACAAAATTTTGTGCACAGAAAAGGTTCTGTCTACAAACTCGGAATACCGACGGTACATCGATTCGTACCGACAGCATACCAAATTTTGTGTGCAGAAAAGGTTCTGTCTATAAAATCGAAATACCGACGGTACACCGGTTCATACTGACGGTACACCAAATTTCGTGCATAGAAAAGTTTCTGTCTACAAATTCGGCATACCGTCGGAATACCGTTTCATACTGACGGTATACCATTTCACAAATACTTTGAATTTTGAATGATCAGATCCATAGCATTAAATGCTCCAACGGCTAGATTTATTACCGTTACTATTACAGACCGGTATACCAACGGAATTCTAATTGATACCGATGATATACCGATCGCTGAATGTTTGGAGCATTAAATGACTTGCTTTCTTGGTGGTTTTATTTAAGGAGGTTGAGTCTTCTCTTTGAAGACAACCACTTGAGCTTTAAATTTTCTCAACCACCAAGAGCTTTACCATTACTACTCTACAAAAGCTTTAATTTGTCATCCAACAAAAAGTTCTAGAGTATTCAAGAGTTGTAATATTCGATCTTCAAAGTGTTCTAGAAGATCAAAACCTTTTTTTCTCTCAAGTTGAAGTTGACGAGCCTTCGGAGGAAAACTTGTGTGTAAGAAGTTGACGAGCTCTTTGAATCCAAACTCGTGTTAGAAGTTGACGAGTTCTTCGAATCCAAACTCGTGTGTAACTATTTACTCAAATAGTGGATTAAAGCCGGAGAGAGTTCCGGGACTAGAGTGCCCCTTGCGAGGATACCATGATACATCCAGTGTTTGATTTTCTCTCACATTTATTATCCTTTAAATTGCTATTTATTGTTGGTAATTATTTTATTACCCTATTGTGAGACTCGTCTCATTTTATCGGTATTTATATACAGATACGTATTTTTTGTACTGTGTTTTATTTTTCTTAATTTTCAAAACGCTTTAAATTTTTTCCAACGTACAGATTTTCTCCTTGACCGACATACCGTCAGTATACCAGTGTATACCGATGGCATACATGTCACTTTCGTTTTCCGTTATACGTATTTTTAGTGTACGTATACGGATTTATGACATTTGTCAGGTGACCCGTGTTTTGACTTATCTTTCTTAGTCTTGCCTTAGTTTAATCCAGTACTTGGTTTATTTTGGTTTGGTTCAACTTGGCATGAGTTGGTTTGGGTTGGGTTGAGATGAGAGGGGTTTTGTATAAAAACCAACTTCTCTCTCTCCCTCTCCTCTATTTATTTCATTTACTCCTTCTCCATTTGTTCCTCCTCCAAAACCTAGGCAAGTACATCTTGCCAAATCCTGAACAATGTTTTTTTTGTTCTATTCTCTTCCTTTCATGATTCTAAGCCTCTTTAGAACTTGGAGTTTTTGGTTTTGATGGTTATATTTTTGTAGATCTAAGTTTTAAGATTTTCTTATTTTTCTTGGTTTTGATCTCTTAAAGTTTGATATTTTCAAAATCTAATGGTTCCATATAGTAGGAAAATTCATTCTACCCAATTTTGGCTCTTGAACCGCTGGATTTCGACTTCATATGAGGAAGTTATGCCATTTTCGTGTTCATGGGTTCCCCACACCTTTTGGTGCTGTCGGGACGATGAACAGTGCCGCGCACAGCCTTTTTGTTGCCGTGTGCCGTGCTTGCGCGCAACGTGCGCCGTGGGAATTTTTGCCCTCGTGTGCAGTGCAACTTGTGTGCCGCGCGCCCAGGCATTTTTCTGTCGCGCAACAAGCGTCGTGCTTGCGCGCAACGTGCGCCGTGGGCACTTTTGCCCTCGCGCGCGACGCAACTTGCGCACCGTGCGCCCGCACATTTTATGCCGCACAACGTGCGCCGTGGCATTTTTGTCCTCGCGCGCAGCGCAACTTGCGCACCACGCGCCTGCACATTTTTATGTTGCGCAACGTGCACCGTGGGCACTTTTGCCCTCGCGTGCAGTGCAACTTGCGCGCCGCACACGATTTTCTGCCGTGCAACGTGCGTCGTGCTTCTGCGCAACGTTCACCGTGGGCAGTTTTGCTCGCGTGCGTGGTACAACTTGCGCGCTGTGCGCCATACTTGCGCGCAACGTGACTACAAATGACTATTTTTGTCCATTTGAGCTATTTTGTAGCCAAAATCTTGAAAGAATCAAAACATAAAAGTTGTAGATCTTTGTCTTGGCTTCGAGAATCATTTTGTTTTACTTTAATTGGACTTCATATGCGATTGATAATTTCAATCATAATTTTGATCTTTTTGGCATGTTTTCTTTACTTGACGTTTTTGAGGTTTCCTTCGACTGTAATAAATTCTTATCATGATTAGATGATTTTGTACAGTTAGAGAATAATTGTGCCCCCTTATATTCTTAACACTAGCACAGATTTAATTATTATTTTATGTCAAGTTGTACTTTTATTTATTCCCTCCCCCATGCCATGATACGTCTTTTATCTAATTTTTTCTACATGCGATCCTTATTGTCATGTTTGCTTATCCTTAGATAGTGGCCCGTCGGGATGCACTTATGATTTATGTCTCTTCTTTGCTTAATCTAGATAGTGGCCCGTCGTGGTGCACTCATGCTACATGTCTCTTCTCTGCTTATTCTAGATAGTGACCTGTTGTGGTGCACTCATGTTACATGTTACTTCTTTGCTTTACATGATAGTGGTCCATCGAGGCGCACTCCTGACAAGTACTTTTTACATGACAAGTAAACCTTAACATGATAATTATTGATAGTGGTCCGTTGTGGCGCACTCTTGACATGATAAGTAAACCTAACATGACATGCTTAATCATGATGCTGTTGCGACGGCTATCCTCCCTTGCTACTGTAACTCTTTTGGACACCGTGGTTGAATGTATTGTGTATGCATGAACAAGCTACCTGTCTCATCTTGCATCATGTCTAGGACATGGATTTCTGATTACCACGGTCAGGGATTCATACTGAATCTGACTAGATTAATGACTAGATTGATCAAGTAGTTCATATAGAGAGATTTCCCAGTCACAGGCGATCCCATTATCTGGGCGCTTAAATTGGACTTGTAGCCTGTCGACGAGTAGGGCGCATTTCCAGCACACCATCATGTGTTGCACCCCCAAGTCACCTAATACAACTCTCTCAACCTGTGAAAGGATAACTGGATAGTCTGCAGGGCTTGTGACTGCTGGAACATCTCATTGCATCTTGTAGTAACTAGGCTTGTGATAACCCTAGTTAGTTAAAGTATCAAGTCGTACTCATTGCTTGGCCGTGATTGATGGATGTAGTCCAGTCCAGTTTAGTTTTGTCTTGGCAGTATCCGTATGTTTATTTCAGTACATTATTGTTATGCTTTACTTTTGTCGATAAATGATTAGAGACTGAGTTCTGCTCAGGAGGAGGGCTACAACCCTGGTCCTTGTTTGGTTTACGGGTTGTAACCTGGCTTCCGGAGTAGTTTCTTAGTCATCTTATCATTTATCGTCCTATTCAGTACTCACACGCCATACACGATCCTTATGCTATACAATGATTAGAAACTAAGTTCTGTTTAGGAGAAGGGTTACAACCCTGATCCTTGTTTGGTTTACGGGTTATAATTTAGGTTCCGGAATAGTTCCTAAGTCATCTTATCATTTGTCATTCTATATAGTTCTCACATGCTTTCATGTCCCAGTAGTCTCCCATGCTCACATATCCCAGTTGTCTCCCATGCTCACATGTCCAGTTATATCACATGCTCATATGTCCAGTTTGTCTTACATGTTCACATGTTTCCGTTTAATTCACATGTCCACAGTTTACTTTATGTCACATATGATTTACTTTATGCTCAAGGTTGCTTTGCTTATTGTCTTTTCTATTCTCGAAATAAGTACATTGGTAGTGCACGAGTCTTGATCCGCATCTACTTATTTGTATCTCTAACTGTTGATATGTTAGTTATTGCCGGGTTTAGTTCATAAGTTTGGCTTCCTTTGTGGTACTTGCTATTTGGGGTCTGACCTCACTGGTTTTGTTTGGCCAGATCTTATAGAGGAGCCCGAAGGATCTTTCGTACCATCTACTCGACGGTGACCATCCGGAGCACCAGAGTACCTGAGTGGGTTTCTTGTTTCATTCTTCCACTTAATATGTACATTATTCTTTTGTGGCGTTTAGCCTTCGAGCACATCTTTAGCTTGTGTTTTGGTTCTTGACATTTAGCCTACGGGCTAAAACATGATGTGCGTATTCTAGACTATAGCTAAAGCTTATCATATATGACTTTTACTCTTGCTAGTTCTCTATTTTATATTACTAGCTTCATGATTATCCATGTATATATGGTTTAGGACGCTTTACTGTTGTATGTCTGATGATCATACTTCTTATTCTTTGTATAATTGCCTGTGATTGAGATACCTAGGATTGCTTGACCTAGGATCGACTGTTGGCTTGTAGAAGTAACCCCCATGTATTGACAGCTTATACGTGATTTCAGAGTACTGGTGTACTGTGGCATTACGTAGTTGGCCTTGTCCGTTCCAGTATTTTGGTTCTGGGGCGATCATTGAGGGAAACGATCTAACAACTATGAACCTTGAGACCCTTATAGGAAAGCTCATGACGCACGAGCTAGACATGAAGGACCAAGAGGAATCCTCCATACAAGAGAAAGAGAAGGAGAAGACAAAGAAAAAAGAGAAGTCTCTTGCTCTCAAGGTCACCAAGTTCTCTTCAAAAGATAGCTCCGATGATGATGAATCGGATGATGAAGAAATTGCTCTCACCGCCAAGCACTTCCGAAAGTTCCTCAGGTTCAACAAAGCAAACCGTACAAGATGGGACAATGATGAAGAACCTTCTTGCTACAACTGCAAGAAGACTGAACATATCAACACAGATTGTCCAATGGGAAGAAGAGAATTCAGCAAATATGAGAGGCCAAGCAGAGGAAGCTCATCCTCAAGAAAATACGCCAACACTAGCATCTGGTGCAAAAGTGATGCTAGTGACTCGGACAATGACAAAGAATGCAAACACAATGCAAATGTTTATCTTATGGCAACGAAATCAAATCAAGTACTCGATGGCTTTTCTATGAATGCCCTTGCTTATACCGAATTAAAAAAAATATCATTTTTGAACTACACGTTGAACACGAGGTTATAAGAAGTAAGCACAAAAAATCTCTCAATGTCATAACCCGCACCCAGTGTAAGGGCATGAGACCGTGGGTACGTCCAGCCTACGCCGCAGTATCGGCGGTAGAACGCTGTCCTAGATCTCAACAACATCTAACATAATATAATATACCTGTACAGAATATACTCTCCAATCGAAGGACAATCTTAGAAGGTACAACTTAATCACAATATCTAAAGATGAATAATTAGCACGATATAGGATAGAAGGAATACTCAAGTAATATACAATTTAGAATTGTAATGAGTTTAATGTTATCAACACAACACACATAGTACAAATTAAATACATATCAGAGTAGCTAAAAATATATCCAGATAATAGTCCTAGCAATCTAGCCTAGGAAATATAGGTGTCTCCTCTAAGTTAGCTGGATCCTTCTACTGATTCTGTAACGCCCCAGTCCCAAAATACGTAGGACCAAGTACGTAGTCATGCCAGCTGTATACATACGAAATACATGGACCTCGTATGTATACATAAGCTGTAAATGTAGTAATCTAAGACAACTAAATCTCATCCACAATGAAAGGAATAATAATATAGAAATCAACTTGAATATTTATGATACAATCGTTGGGCGGAGACAAAGTCCACTACCAACTAATTTAAATATGGAAAAATATACAAGGAAAGAATTTAGCAAGCGAGAGCAATGACGAGTCCAAGAGCAATCAGCACGAAGGAAGGAATGGCCTTAGCTAGAGCACCTGCAAGAAAATCACGAAAACACACACCTGGGGAAAAACCAGGTCCTCAGAGGGACGTAACAAGACACATAATATCATGCCATAAACTGAATAGTAAGAGCTCAATAGAAATATGCATGCGTAAAGGTTCCTAACCATTCTATGTGATATATACTTTGAGAAGATAACGTTCTACGCAGGAGCTTATAGTGTTCAGCATAGATGGAGAGAGAGTAGTAGTAGGTAGCGCTCATAAGAGGCACTATCAACTATGGGCAGAAAGTAGCTCTCATACGAGAACTATCGGCCCCGGGGCAGTAAGTAGCGCTCATCCGAGACACTATCGGCCCAAATCTATATGTGTACTGAACAGGTAGCCCCTACGCTAATAACTGTCTCCCCCCTTCCCAATGATACTATACATGCGTCGCCTCTACGACACTGTTTAATCCTTAATAACTGCCAAGTCTTCTACCAAAAATCTATTAGCAGTTACATCCTAACGCACGGCCTTTACGCACCGATGTACGGTCGATACGCAAGTCCGAAGCTATATGCGACTCGCAGCTCACATACAACCCGTGGCACATCGTGACAGTTCATGAGATGCACTTAAACATACGGTGGTCCCTTAACTCTAAGTCAATTGCACAAAATATAGTAATTTGTATCTACATATAATTTAAAAAAACAACTAAAGAAAAGCATGCAGGATATTGAGCAAGAAATTAAACAGCAAAGGCAAGGTGTCTTGCCTGATGTGTCGCCTGGTGTGGTGCAATGATCCAACAAGTCCTGTTCTGTCCAATAGCCATGGTCGATGCAACATGGTCCGAATTCGCGAGAAAAGATGAATTTGGAATTAGTTGTGATTAAGGTGGACAGACTGTGAGGATGTGCGAAGAAAAGTATTTATACCCCTTTGTAAAATATTCATACTACTTTGAAGATATCTTCTATTAGCCAAAATAATTTTAATAACTACTCGAAAGTAATCTATATATATATATATATACATATCAATTTTTAGGGAATACATTTTTATCGTATATCAATATATAAATACTTGAAGAAAAACGGAAACCATTTTTAACCTATATTGTAAGTTCGTAAAAATATAATTTTATTGGTAAGAAAACTATATTTTATTAGCTAGGTAAGTATTCAAAAATTAATAATACTAGAGTTTATTTTATAAATTAGGAAGCTACGTTTATTTTTTATTTTTTTTTGTCAACAAAATTCGTATTAAATACTAAATGATAAACCATGATTTTATACATATTTATAAATATTTATACATGACCATTTATAATTCCTATAATTAAGAAAATGATATAAAAAAATAATAATAATAATAATAATAATAATAATAAATGATAATAATGATAATGATAATAATAATAATAAAGATAATAATAATAATAATAATAATAATAATAATAATAATAATGATAATGATAATGATAATGACAGTATTATTAAAACTACTACTAATTATAATATTAATAATAGCATTAGTAATACTGATGATAACAATTATAATAATATTAGTAATAATATTAAATAATATTAACATTCATACAATTAACCTTATCCCAACCTTCTCATTCGCAGAGAGAGAGAGAGAATTGGGAAAAGGGGGAAAAAGAGAGGGGAGAACAGGGAAACTCACCGAGGGGTCGGCGCCGGCGGCGCCTGCTCCGGCGCAGCAGCGCGGTTGGAGAGGAGCGCTGGGACGGTCTCGTCGGAGCCGTCGGCTGCGGGTGGGAGCGCGTCGGCGGTTCTACGCCGGAAGGGCTCGACGGATCTGGGCGCTAGGGCTGGCGCCGGGGAGAGAAGCGGCGGACGCTGGGGCTTCCGGTCGACGGACGAGAGGAGGAGGCGTGCGGAGTTGGGTGACAGCGGCAGTGGCGTTGGCCGGCCACTGCAGAGGACGCCAGGCGGAGCTCGAGGAAGGAGACTCCAACGGTGGCTGATCCAAGTGGGTTTGGGCGGCGGGTCCGGCGTTGACGGTGGAGACCGTGGACTCGAGGCTGGGTGGAGGCGCACCGGCAGCGGGAGGCGGCCGCGAAGTCGGTGAGGGAGGAGCGCGGACTGATCCGGCGGAGGACGTGGAAGTCGGAGATCGGCGGAGCGACTGGGGTCTCGGGCCGGCACAGCAAGGGCCAGCGCCAGGCGGACGTCAGGGAGCGGCGGCGCGTCGAGGTTAGGGCTCTCCTTCTCCTTCTTTTATTTTCTAAAATTTGGGGGTTTACGGTGGTGGTGACCGGCGTCGGCGGGTTGGTGTTAGAGGTGGTGAGGGTGATGGATTCGGTGGTAGGGTTCATGGTGGTCGCTGCGGACGAGGTCGGGTGTTCCAGGGCTGTGATGATGGCGGGTTGCCGGTGGGTGTTGGCGACGGGGTGATGGTGGTAGCCGGTGATGCGGGGTGATGACCCGCAGGTGGTGGTGGTGATGGCTGGGAAGGCGGCGACCAAGGAGAGAGTGATGTGTGGTCGAGTGAGTCCGTGTCGTGATGTCGATATGGACACATGAGTTTGTTTAGAGGTTAGGCTTAGGATGGACATAGGAAGACGTCAAGTCCGGGGATGTCGGACGGAACCAATATGTAACTGTAATGGAGAAAAAGAATATAGTGGATGGGAGACACAGACACGATGTACAATCTGTGAAAATTTGGTTTGTGAAAATTTTAGAGGAATATTGTGGAGAAAATATGGAGGAGTACCTGCCTATTTATAGGATGTGAGAATTCCCAAATTAGATAATGATTAGGATTATTTAAAACCCACGTAGATAATTCATAATTTTAATTTAAATCAAATCCGAATCTAAATGCAATCTAATTTAAATCAAATTAAATTTTTAGCTCAAAATCAAATGGGATAATTCAAACTTCAATATTTAACTATTTAAATAAATTTATGGAATCAAATCAAGATTTAAATCGCCAATAAAATTCAAAAATGTATTTTCCAAAATACCTATAATAATAATTTCGACAATAATAAATATTTAAATATCTTTTTGAATAATAAAATATTAATTTTAATAAATTTCGAAAATTATATTTTTATTTAAAAGAGACAGATAAATAATTACGAAATATATGTATGCACAAATAATGCATACATGCTTTTCCTAGTATATAATAAAATATTATTTATGATTAATAATTGCTAAAACAAAAAGGCTTTTTATAGCAAGAATAATAATTATATAATATTTTGAAATAAAATAAAAATATTTTTCTAAAAATATGTACGCTCGCACATATTCGCACTCGTCGAGCAATTTCGAAAATCAAAATGTTGCGCGTGACGTACAATACGATTATGCGACGTACAATACAAATTTTAAATCAGTACCAAAAATTTAAAAAAATACAGTAGAAATTTAGGGGTTTTACAGATTCAGGTCACAGGTGTCATCTATATCTGCACCATAATAGGTGGTACAGAAGTCCTCCAAGTTCTTTGTAAAATTTATCAACATATCCAGTCAGGATTGGAGCAAATACATAACTCTAAAAGTAGATCCAAAATATGGTAGAAAATATAGAACTAGCAATAGAATATAATACATAACGTGCTGTAAATGAAAGTACATGAATACAGAAAATATAGGGATCTGAGTACATGAATAAGATATAGAATCTATGAACTGTAAATAATATAAGTATTTTAGAGCACAAGATGGTTATGTGATCGGTTTAGGTTGTACATGATTATTCTTCGGTAACTCGATTATACGTGAAGGCATAATCGACATGTACATGATTACATTGATGAAATTTCATCACATAACCACTTCTACTCCCCCGTCACAATCAATACACAAGGATCCGATCAAGTTATGTTACGTACATAATTGTTTGCTATACATGAAGTACATGTGAGAACATGAGAGTACATGAGAGCACATGAGTATACATGAATAATACAAATACAAGGAGTACATGATGTAGATGATAGAATACATGAACATGAAATACACTTTGCACCTGATAAGGGAATAACATCTCGTGACAAAATTCATAGAGTACTGGTCCATGATAACAATGTGTCAGCATCAAGTAAAGTAGTATAGAGCAGGCAATATAAACACTATCATGAATGAAAACTAACAGAGAATGTACTCGCCTGATATCCTTAGCAACTGATGTGTATCGGTGTCCAAACTAGAGTCACAGAGTCCTATTATATGAATTACAATTTATTGTGTGTTATAAATTAGACAAATGATTAAAATAATGATATCTACATGCTGCTAGGCCTTTCTAGGTCAAAAGTTAACTATTGGTCAACTCTAGTCAAACTTAAGCTATTTGGTCAAACCTTGGTCAACTTAGTCCTAGTTGGTCAATTGCCTAATCTAGGGTTTGGATATTAGACTATTATAGTCTATTCTAGTGCTAGGCTAAAGTAGCATTAACCTCATCTAATCCTAGGTTCAACATTTTATAGAAAACCAAGTCCCAAAGTATACTACGGATACTAACTCAACCCTTTCTCACTACCCTCATCTCAATCCTATATATATATATATATATATATATATATATATATATACCCTTTCTCACTACCCTCATCTCAATCCTATATATATATATATATATATATATATATATATATATATATATATATATATATATATATATATAAATGACTTTGAGACATGCTCATATATATATATATATGAGCTAATGACTTTGAGACATGCTCATATATATATATATATATATATATATATATATATATATATATATCCCATCTCTAAAATACCCTTATAATATATGTGGTACATACACTAGTCATGAACTTAACTATTATACCCTTGCAATATATATGTATATATGAACACTCAAGCTAACCCAATAGGAAATGGGACTCATACAACATATATACATGGGTGACTGAACATCAAAGTTTAAAGGGACAGATTTATAGTGTCGGTTACAGAACATTGGCCTTCCTAATGCTTAGGATAGAACATGCTAAAGTGCAGGACATGTTAGTTATCAAGTGAATGGTTTGATACCTTTCAAATGCAGCGAACAAGCAAAGTGATACTGCTCTTATTAGCAGGACATTAAGGGAATGGCTAAAGCCATGGGGTCTGAACACTTGATGTTAGGCCAAACATGGTGGTTGATTAATTTGGTAGAGATGAACATAATGCTCAGTGTAATACTGAATATCAAAACCTGGTGACTGCTCTGGACATGAAACACAAAGGCCACCCAAGTATAGTGAATGTCTGCAATGAATGCAAAACTGACTAATACTCTAAGAATATCAGTTACATGGCAAGGAGATTATAATATATGCATAAAGGTCAGATGCTTATCAAATAAAGTGAATGTAAGGGCAGACATCCCATATGATGTGGAAGATAAGATTTAAGCAGTTAGGAATGTAATAGCAAGATGGGCAAATGCATCACAGCAAGGGAAGATGTATGCAGAGGCTAAAGGCTGTGCAGGACACATAACAGAACATGATATATACACACATAGCAGATTGACCAAGTGGACAGATAACTGGTGGTATCTGATACTCAAATCTGGACTCTATATGTAGGGCATTACAGTTTGGAATGCAGGAAAATCGAATTGCATGATCATAAGGTAGTGTCTAAAGGCTATGCATGCCACAAACATTAATGGTGAAGGGGAGAACATACAATGGGTTAGGGACAGAACAATGGTTTAAGAATCAACCCAAGGCAGGATAATATGGTCTGAAAGAATGTAGTGATATCAAAAGTGTTCTGATACATGAGGTCTGAACTAATGTTCAGACCTGGACTTCTCCTATATGCAGGTTCCAATAAAAATATAGAGAATATAAGGCCACTAAATGCAGTGAATGTAATAACAAGATGGACATATCAGTAAAGGGCTGGGCTATGAAATGATGCAGGACAATATTCAGTTCAAGGTGAAACTGGAAATGCAATGGCTGGACTTCCATATGGCATGGGCAATGCATTTGAATGCAGTGAAACAAGATAGGCTCGACTGAATCAAGGAATGGGGTTTTGGTCATAATACATTGTTTGATATAAGGAAGTCCTACTCATATTCCAAACTGATACAGTAACAGGAATATCAAATTCACAGAACAGGTTAATTGTTCAAGTTATGACAGATATCAAGGAAGGTGTGTTAAAGTTAAATGTGCAGTGAATGAACAAGGGCAGAAATCACTCTTGACTGAACAGATCACACAGTGAATGTAATGAACAAACAAAAGGGCAGGACATAAGTGCAATGTTACTTAAGTGCAGTGAGCAACATCATGAACCCGAGTCCCCAAGTCCAACATACTCCACCAAATCAATCTAAAATCACTAGACAGCACTCAATACTTCTAACACATAATATTATTAATAGGAAAACCCAATTAAAACTGAAATTATAGTAACAAAAGCCCTAAGAGTCATTTCACCAAACACTTGATGTGCGTATTCGATACTCTCGTGATACGCACTCCAAATAAATCCAAACTTGACCCAAATTCTTTCTAATGTAATGGGGAGCCTAAGTGAATGCATCTACATTAAGGAATGGAAAATTAGAGTGTTTAGAGGGTTCTTACCACTTGAGAGATGAATTCTCAAGGAACAAAACTAAGATCTAGATCTCCTTCAACTTCCAATGGCCAAATTGCTCCAATAAGCTCCCAACTAGTCAATAGAGGCTTCCTCTCTTCAAGGGAAAGAAATTGCAATTGGTTTGAGAGAATTTGGACTCAAGTTGGGAGATGGAGGCAATTTGGAAAAGAACACAAATTAGGGTTAGGGTTTCTAATGAAAGGGCAAAGAAGAGGGGAATGTTGCTATTAATAGCAAGGGAAATGCCTAGGTTGGCCGGCCATGAGTGTTGGCTAGGGGTTGTTTAGGTACAATAGTCTAAAGGCCTTCCTAATGTCATTTAAAGCCCTTTAAGAAAAATGCCCAAAATAGCTTATTGTTTAAGTCAACTAATAGGCTCTATATGATATTCTAGATAAACTAGAGCCTAACTAACATGTCTAATCTCACTAACCAAGTTTCGATAGTCTTGATTAACATCTAATCAATGTGGTTCTAAGGTTTCACCAATTAATGATACTAACACAATGCATAAATTAAATAATATTAAAATAATAAAAAATTTACAATTTACCAAAATATCTTTATTCAAGAAAGTGGTAGTGACAAATCTACACCCCTTAAAAATAATTTCGTCCTCAAAATTAAAAGACGAAACTAGTACAAAAATGAGAAGGATAGAGAAATCATACCTCAAGGCTCAAAAAGATAAGGGTATTGCTCGCGCATGTCATCCTCCCTATCCCAGGTTGACTCATCTGGAGAGTGATGCCTCCACGCGATGTGAACCAAAGAAATAGTCTGGTTCCTCAATACCTTCTTTCGATGATCTAAAATCTCCACCGGCTATTCTGGATAACTGAGAGTAGGGCCCACCTCGATCTCGGAGTGATCTAGTACATGAGTAGGATTTGCCACGTACCGTCTCAACTACGACAGGTGAAACACGTTATGAACTCCCTCTAGTGCAGGTGACAAGTCTAGCATATAAGCTACAACACCGACTCTCTCGCGAATGACGAAAGGTCCGATGAAACGTGGTCTAAGATTCCCACCTCCACCAAAGCAAATAGTGCCCGTGTCGGAGATGTCCTTAGGAACACCAGATCTCCAACCTAGCATAAACAAGATCTCACACTTAACTATAACAATCAATCATGAACAAACAAGATTCACAAAATCATACTAACCTAATCCTAGAATCTAAACTGTACCATTAAACTCCAAAGGTCTTCGGTGGCTATCGGTCCAATGCAGTTGTCTGTCCTGCGCCATACGAAGTCGATCTCTAATGAGCTTCACCTTCTCGGCTGCATCAACAACCATCTCAGGTCCCAATAAAGTTCTCTCTCCAACATTATCCCAAGGCAAGGGAGTACGACATCTCCGTCCGTACAACGCTTCGAATGGTGACATCTCAATGCTGGCCAGGAAGCTGTTGTTGTAGGCAAACTCAACCAAGTGCAAATGATCCTCCCAAGAGCCTCCAAAATCTATCAGACAAGTACGTATCATGTCCTCAAGAGTCTGGATAGTCCTCTCCGACTGCCCGTCTGTCTGAGGGTGGTATGCGGTACTGAACTTGAGCTGGGTGCCCAAGCTATCCTGCAGACTCCGCTAGAAGTAAAACGTGAAGCGGCTATCCCGATCCGAGACGATGCTCACGGAACTCCATGCAGTCTATCTATCTTCCTCACGTACATATCTGCTAGCCTCTCAGTAGACAGACCCACTTTGAATGGCAAGAAGTGGGCTAATTTGGTCAACATGTCTACGATGACCCAAATCGTGTCTTTCTTTCATGGTGTACGTGACAATCCTTAATTAAAATCTATAGTGATATGCTCCCACTTCCATTCCAAAATAGGCAATGGCTGCAATAATCCTCCTGTCCTCTACCTCTCTGCCTTTACCTGCTAGAAAACCAAGCATCTGGCTACGAAGCGTGCTACCTCCCGCTTTATTCTATATCACCAAACATGTTCCTCCAGGTCTCTATACATCTTGTTGGCCCCTGGATGCATAGAATACTGAGAGTGGTGAGCCTCCTGTATAACCTGCTCTCGAAGCTCTCTACTAGACACATACAGTCTGGAACCGTGCCTCAATGCTCCATCCTCTGCAATAATATACTCGTCCAAAAGTCCTGTTCGAACATGTTCTCGGATACTCCACAGAGCTACATCATCAAACTGAGTCGACTTGATCCTATCCATTAAGTCTGACTGAATCTGTAGTCCTTACAACTGCATCTCAACTCCTGGCACTATCACCTTAATCTCCAAGCTCTCAAGACCTGCTAGCAAATGACGGTCTACCGTCAAATACATGGCTACCGGGTACCTTCTCAAGGCATCGGCAACCACGTTAGCCTTCCCTTGGGTGGTACTGTAACGAGATGTCGAAGTCCTTTATCAACTCCAACTATCTCCTTTGCCTTATGTTCAGCTCTTTTTGGGTAAACACATACTTTAAGCTTTTGTGGTCTGTGAAGATCTCCACCTGCTCTCCGTATAGATAGTGTTTCCACAATTTAAGAGCGAAGATAACTGCTGCCAACTTCGAGTCGTGGGTAGGGTAGTTCTTCTCATGCGGACATAACATCCTAAAAGCATAGGCAATCACCTTCCAATTCTGCTGCAAGACACAACCCAGACCCTTTCCTGAGGCTGTAGAAGCATGAAAAATCTCAGCTGAAGACATCCCTTCGCCAAAGCGCAGAAGATACAAAAGACTGAGGCTCGGTGCTAAAAAGACAAAATAGAATATATGAAGAGAAGTCCCTTTATTGTCATGTCTGCCAAAGTCTAGTACAGACACATCAGGACTATACATAAGAGACTAATTCTGTTCTTCTATAAAGAATCTAGTACAGATTCGACAGAGCCTAGATGA
The DNA here is from genome assembly GCA_029216955.1 of Iris pallida. Taxonomy (NCBI): domain Eukaryota; kingdom Viridiplantae; phylum Streptophyta; class Magnoliopsida; order Asparagales; family Iridaceae; genus Iris; species Iris pallida. The sequence goes on along the minus strand of JANAVB010027799.1, from coordinate 7,596,840 downwards.
AAGTTCCTTAAAGAGCAGATATTTATTGCTCTTTGCTTCAGAAGCCAAAGCCTTCAAGCCAGAGGTGCAACCACCTGCCTGCACCAATCTCAGACGCGCAAGGGTGTCATACCCTTCCCTTTGTAGCCAATGCCTTCACTGTTCAGAGTCGCCATCGTATTTGCCATAAATTATAAAAGAACAGAACAATTATATCGGAGGACTGGACTTTTACTTCACAATACAAACTCGCTTGTACAAAGAAAGCCTAGGGACGAAAACCTAGGTACAGCAATATAAGAACAATTATTTATTTTAGATTCTGGGGGGTGACGGTAGAGGCTCGGGAAAGCGACGGCAGCTCTGCCTTACTCCTTGGACGATCGGATGTAGCCTTGGCTCCGGGGAAGAAATACTCTCAGGATGCCCGGGAAGAATCCTCTGTGCGTGCCTTTGTCTCTCTGTGCTCTCTTTTCAGGTCTCTCCAGGTACTTTACAAGAGAATGGCACCTTGCTATTTATAGAGGTGGGGTGTAATCATTAGGGTTTGCAAATGATTGCCTCCTTGAGAAGTCGGCGGTTAAGGATCAATTAATATGGACCCTTCATTTTAATTGTAGCAAATCTAAGTAATTAATGTAGATTGCATCAAATCTCCGTGGGCAATAAATATTTGATTGTCATGAATCTTCGTAATTTCTCATAGCCTGCCACGTGTCCAATTTGCTTGATTTGATTTGATCTGGGCCATTATGACGATCGCAACAAATCTGATTTTGTTAGGATTTGTTAGCACCCATAATTTCGAGGAAGATAAGACTGCCACGTGTCTCAATTGTAGCGAAGAGCGCCACGTGTCTCAACTGGATCGTCCTGGCCGAGCAACATATGGGGGATCCTCTCAGCCGCATGTGGATGGACAGCCGCATGGGGATGGGCAGCCGCATGGAAATAGGCAGCCGCATGCAGAGGGGCAGCCGCATGGGGATAGGCAGCCGCATGCAGATGGGCAACCACATAGGGATAGGCAGCCACATGCAGATGGGCAGCTGCATAGGGATAGGCAGCCGCATGCAGATGGGCAGCCGCATGGGGACACGGATAGACAGCCGCATACAGATGGGCAGCCGCATGGAGTGGCCTCGGGACTTGGTAGATTTTGCCAGCCGTAAGGAGATTTTCTCCTCTTTTCCATAAACACGCCATCATGTCAGTCATTATTACGTCTTAATGTCAGAGCTGTCATGGCTGTTTTTGTCAGAGCTATCCTCAGGGCATTAAATGCAGCCGGATCTAGAGAAGAACTGGTGAAGGCCACATGGCTTCTTTCTAGGCCGCATTGAACTATCCGAGCCGCATGGACCCTTAAGCCGCATGGACTCCTGAGCCGCATAGGGATCCTGAGCCGCATGAGGATCTTTCTGTCGGAGCCGCATAGGCCTTTCTTTATTCTTTTCCATGCTTCTACAACAGCTACTTACATGCGTCTGCATGAGGCACAGAATGGTGATATGCTCACACCATCTCTATTCCTACGGCCCAGTCATCTGCTCCGGATTAGAAGCTTAAGTCACTTCTCTACAAGAGACTTGGGAACTCCCATCGTAACCAATGCAAGTCAGCCTGTCGCTCTAAAAGCACAGTAACCTTGCCAATTTGAAGCACAAGCCTACTTCTCGCCTATAATACAGTGACTCTAGTATCCCGAAACACAGCTTCATAAGTTGCACTATATGCACAGAAGTCTCGTCGTCATTCGAAGCCAAGTCCACTCATCGCCTGAAAGCACAGAGGTTCCGCCGTCTCCAGAAATATGATCTACTCATCGCCCCAAAAGTACATCAGTACTTAGTACTCACCAGAGGCGCATGAAGCATGGATCCACCCCAATTGATTTGTTTAAACTACCTCTTGCAGAGAAGATTGGGATTAAATCATGATTGATATCATATCAGATTGATTTAAATCTTAGATGAGGATCAATTAGACTCCAAATCTAGGATAAAATCCCAAGATTTACTCAACCGTATCCGAGCAAACAAATCGGCATGCGCCACGTGCCACCTCCTTCGATTATGTTTATAACCACCAGAGATCTCTTGAGGGGAATCTCGATGTCCGTCACGTGTCAGCGCCGCAGAAGCCCGTACCGTGCAATGACGACAGATTCTTTCATATCTCAGAAACCGTAATGCACATCACATAGGTTTTCTATAAATAGAAGGAGTTCTTCTTCCACCAATCGATCGACAGAAGAAAAATTGACAATCGACAATCTTCAATGGAACAACAATCTCTATCCACGAAGAGTTGACCACCCTCATCTACCAATCAACCAAAGAACCAACCAACCATCTTCAAGAGATCTTCTCCTCCAGACAGCCTCTTGATCGGTGACCCCAGAGTCCCATCAAAGGCGCCAGAGAGCCATAACAAGGTTGATTCGTCGTCAGATCGTCAACGGAGTAAAGGAGCCGCTGTAGTGCTTGATCTCCATCGTCATACTTTCCCAGAAAACTTTTCTCCCTGTACTTAGAATATCCTGTATAGGACTTCCTTTTTTGTACACAGATACCTTAAATATTCAATAAAGCAAAAAGTTCATTCAACCTTTTATTATGTCGAACAAAATGGCGACTCTGCTGGGGACTACCTTCTCCTCAAACGAGTAGGCGATAATGCAATCTGATGACAACTTGCTAGGAGCTTCTCAAGACATGCTGGTCGTATGCTTCGACCAGCAGGCTTTTGAAGATCTCCTCTCTGGGAAAAAGTCGAAGACTTCGAAGCAGTTCGTACAACCGAAGAAGACTCGACGTGTCTGGAGGCCTAAGACGGCTGCAGCCAGCAGCACGATGGTGGGAACTGCATCTCAGGACCGCCTTAACGTCAAAGCCACATAGAAGATTTCAGCTGCTACAGCCTTATCCCCTCACCCGATTCCTGTCCTGGAAAAGCATGGCGAAGAAGATAGTGGTTCTATGGTTGATCTGACGAAGGAACGATGCCAAAGGAAGCACACACCGGTCCAACCCCTCACGACAGGAGGATTACCGGTAAGGAGATCTGTCTTCGACAGAGTTGCTTTCCCTTCAGGTGAACCTTCAGCGGACTCTGAATACTACTCACCTGCTGGGGGTAGTAGGAAGATATCCCAGGTGTCTCGCACTTCGTACAACAAGCGTGCGACACCAAGAGGCTCGTGTCGACAGTTACACGTGCAGCCGACGGAAAGCTATACAAGACTGGCCCTCGCGCTCTGATGCCTCAACTAGTCAAAATTTTCTTCCACTGGGGTACTCCTGCACGTAAGCCAAGCCAAGAGTTACGTCCCCCGGAGAGGGAGCCACGTGAGCAACGTTCTCGCAGAAGCGATAAGAGGTTTCTTTGCCAGACCCGCTCTGACCGTACTTACATGTAGCTTCCCTGCATGTACAATGGGAGTGCTACGACAGAAGATCCAACCCTATCCCAAGCGGAAGAAGAATCTGTGGCACAAGACGTACCTAAATCAATGCATTCTTGTACCCAGATTACCATCAACTGCTGTTGTCAACAGACGGTTGCGCCATTGTCGAGCAAGCGTTCCGTCTTCCAGAGACTCTACTCCACGTCGACCATATGCCAGAGGCTTAACAGGGGTTCGATGAGCCATAGAGAAGACGAACCCCGCATCACCACATGCTACTCGGCGCAGGGTTCCAGAGCCTTCAAGAAGCCCTTCTAAAATCCTTCCATATCGGTTGCTAAACCGAAGTGGAGGTCAGAGAGCATTAAAGCTAAGGTACCCGATGTAGGTGTGTTCTAAGACACTCGTTCCAGATCTGTATTGGGTGCCTTGTCAAAAACTGGGGGTTGCCAGCCTCCTACCATACACGACAACCCTGTGTTCCAATCTAAGGAGGCGTAATACGACACAAATGTCTCCATTGGCGCATCCGGTCACCAGACTGGGGTAGCAACCATACTGAGTTCGAAGAAGATCACAATCTTACGGTATATCCTCAGGACAACGAGGCTCAGGCGACTGAGCCAGAAAGTGAAAGATCCATGGCTCCCTCGAGTCACCCTCACACTTGGTCTATGTTTATGGCCGATGACAATGAGGAAGACAACAACGAAGCTCTCAGGCGTATCAAAGTCCTCGAGACGAAGTTAGATACGCTGACGGACACCATGAAGACCCTATCCTCGGTCATAATCGACCTCAAGGGTAGCATGGCCCTCGTTGCCTCTATACTTGCGCATAATCCGCCAACCAATGACGAATCTAGCAGGCTGCCTACTTCCAATCAGGCAGGACCATCCTCGTCTACTCCATTGGCAATAGGCTCCGTAATGCCGACCGAGATACAGTAGGCCATCAAGGAGCTATATGCTCGTCATAATGCCAAGGAAAAGCAAGCAACGCTACGAAAGATGGGGATCCGGCAGCCATACCCTGCCAAGTGGGACAATGTCGTCTATCCTCCCAAATACAATCCGCAGGTCCGGTCCCTCTCTGCGCTCTGGTAAGGCTCGTTGAGACCTACATGATGATTTCCCTCTTTCTATGCTATGGGTCTATTCCTGTACTCACTTGCCCGCTATCCTAGGTATCGGCCAGCGGTCTCGGTCGTCTTGTTTGGACATTTGATCCTCCGACGTTCTCCTTTCCCTCGATTCTGAAACGGGTCTCGTTCTCGTCTCTTTGTTCATCGTAGTTGTGTATGTATTCCCAAATACTCGAGGGAGTATGGTGGCACAGCTTAGGCAGACCCAGCATTTCAAGTTCTTAGGCGGGGACTGGATTCGAACCTGCAATCTTCAGGTCATGAGCCTGATGAGTCGACCAATTCCTCTACCCCGCTTGCTGTTGCTATAGGTTGGCAGCGTCATTCAGTCTTCGAGACCCGGAGAGGGCAGCAACTTCACTTAAGAGGTAGCGAGACTGACCGCAATTGCAGGAATCGGTTCGACTCTCTTTCATTTCTGGTTGGAACGCTTACACCTTATGAAGGGAAGGGGTCTCCCCGACAATACTTGAGGTACTTTGCCTCAGTAACGGGGCATCTGCCAAAGGATGACGCCCTCTTATCCAACATATTCATAGGAGCCCTGCAGGGGGTAGCCTATGAGTGGTTCTGCAGTCTTACGGACGATTGTATCTCGTCATTTGAAGACCTGAAGACTCGGTTCGTGGACCGATTCTATGAAGGAGGCATGGATATGACTATGTCGACCCTCATGGAAATTGTCCAGAGGGAGAAAGAGCCTGTCCGGGCATACATCGAGCGCTTCCGCCAGGCAGCCCTCAGATTACCACCCGGCATGCCCGAGCCCATGCTTATGGACTCCTGCCGCAAGAACATGTTGTCCGCTATAAAATTGTGGCACAGTGCTCCCTGAACAGAGTGGACACCTTTCATTACAGAGGCGAATGCCGCACAAAGGAAAGCCCAAGATATACAACTCCTGAGACCACACTTTCCTGCGCCCGAAGATAAGGGAGGCGCTCGTCCAGCAACAACCCTAAAGATGAAAAAGGTAAGCAAGCCATGATCGTCAATATCTCCAAAGGTTCAGCAGTTGTGAACCCCAAGTCCACAAAAGTGCAGAGGCCGAGGAAGACTTACTCCTTCAATGACGAGGATATGCTGGAGCACTTCGAGATGCTTACGAAGAGTGGCAAACTGTCCATCTCGGTACCCAGGCGTCCTGATGAGGTAGAAAATGTGGACCATCCCAAGTACTGCCATTATCACCAGTACGTCTATCACTCAACACAAGACTGCTATGTGTTGAAGAGGCAAATTTAGTGCCTCATTAACGCCAACATCATATCGTTGGATTATGAAGAGAAGACCGTCACAGCCAACATGGTTACTCTCCAGTCTGAGAGTAGTCCAGCCGCAGAGGCGTAGCGTGACATCATTCATGTCCCCGAAATGGCAGTAGAAGTGGTCAACCTCTACCAGCATCGGGCTACAAGCAAGAGTGCACCCTGTATTCTGATGCCAGGGTCGTTCGGGACTTCGAGAAAATGCTATCTGCCAACATGGTCCCTCTAAACCCCCTAGTCGAGGACGAAGACCAAGCATTCGAGTACTCCGAAGACGAACCCTGGACGTAGCACTTAGGATCCCAGTGGGAGTGGCATTTTGAGCAGCACGAACCCCTACAGAAGATGAAGTTGTCCAGGTCGAATTAGGAGATGATGCCTCACCTAAGACCATCTTAATCAGCAAAAGTCTAATAGAAGATGACAACCAGTCCCTAATACAGCTCATCTATGAGTATATCGACGTCTTTGCCTGGAGCTACGAAGATATGCCAGGGCTAAACCCGCAAGTGGCCATGCATCGCCTCAATATCCTGTCCCATGTTAAACCGGCCAAGTAGCAACAACATCGATTATGTCCCAATATTATGGATGCTATTGAGGAGGAGGTTGACAAACTCATCGAGAGCGGCTTTATCCGCGAAGAGTAGCACCCAGATTGGGTCGCAAATGTCGTCCCGGTCACTAAGAAGAACGGAAAGATACCAATTTGTATAGATTTCAGAGACCTCAATTCAGCATATCCTAAAGATGAGTTCTCTCTCACGATCATCGATGTGATGATTGACAACACCTGTGGATTCGAGTGTATGTCCTTCATGGATGGGTTCTCCGGCTACAACCAGATCAAGATGCTTCTCGAAGACAAAAAGCATACGACGTTCCAGACTCCGAAGGGGGTGTATTGCTATACAGTAATGCCATTCGGATTAAAGAACGTGGGAGCTACCTATCAAAGGGCTATGAGTACCATATTCCGCAAGCATCTTCGAAAGACGGTCGAGTGTTATGTTGATGACATCACCGTCAAAAGCAAGTACAAATCCAACCACTTGGATGATCTACGGACGGTGTTCGATCTAATACAGACACATCAGCTAAAGATAAACCCAACCAAGTCCTTTCTGGGCATTTCAGCGACAAGTTTTTAGGCTTCATCATCACAGTAAAAGGAATTCATATCGACCAGGAGAAGACCAAAGCAATTCTGGACATGGCACCTCCAAAGAACCTCCGAGAGCTTCGAGGTTTGTAGGGGCGACTGGCGTATATAAGGAGGTTCATAACAAATGTCTCTGGTAAATGTCAACCCTTCACCAGACTAATAAAGAAAGGGTACTTTTGTATGGACCGAAGAGTGCCTGTGCACGTTCGACGACATCAAGAAGTACTTCACCAGCCCTCCTGTGCTGGTAGCCCCAATTGTGGGGAAGCCTTTCCTGCTGTACGTCCGAGCCATGGATCATTTTCCTTGTGCCTTATTAGCCCAAAAGAATAAAGAAGGCCACAAACGGGCGATATATTATCTCATTAGGACCATGGTTGGAGCCGAGCACCGGTATAATCCTGTTGAGAAGGAATGTCTCGCCTTTCTCTTCGCCATCCAGAAGATACGGCATTATGTGACCGGACAGATGATCCATGTGGTATCCAGGATCAAACCTCTCAGAGTCCTTATGACCAAGCCAGGGGCATTGAATTCACGACTAGCCACATGGACAATCCTCTTGACTCCTTACGACATGGTGTTGGTCCCACAGAAGGGAGTCAAAGGCCAAGCGTTGGCAGTTTTTCTGGCGGCTCGTTCGGTGCCAGAAACTTCAAAACTCTATGAAGAAATCCCCGATGAAGTACTGGAGTCCAACGCAATTTTGGACAACTCAGTATGGCGCATGTTCTTTGATGGAGCCTCAAGAACGGGGCCAAAGGGTAAAATCATAGCAGGGGTCGAGATCGTCCTTGTTACTCCGTACGGCCTAATTATCAATCATGCATATTCTCTCACGAAGTCATGCACCAACAATGCTTCAGAGTATAACGCCCTCATAATCGGACTCCAACTCGCCAAATAGCTGAGGATTGACTACATTGAGGCCTATTGAGACTCAAAATTGATCATCAGTCAGGTTCGAGGTCAGTACGAGGTTCGACATAAAGACTTGATCCCTTACCACCAGGCGGCAATCGATATTATATTCACTTTCACAGGATTCTTTACATAACATGTGCCACGGTTGCAGAACTTGGAGACCGACGCACTAGCCGGTCTCGCCGCCTCTTTGGCCGCCCCCGTTGGATCTCATCATACCATTTCAGTAACAGGCCGAGAGTTAGTCTGTCCAAAGAATGCCCTGAGCGTATGTCAGAACTATTCGTTACAAGTAGGTACGGATGGAGGCATTAGGGATTGGCGGTTCCCATTTATAGACTATGCAGTTTATAGGATTCTGCCTGAAGACCCAAGAGAAGCAGCTTCTATCAGGAGGCGCTTACTCCGTTTCTTCTACGATTCGACCACCAAAATGCTATATCGTCGCTCATACGATGGACTTCTCTTACACTATTTCTCTCGTACAGAGGCACAAAAAGCACTTAGAGAAGCGCATAATGGAACCTGCGGAGCCCACCGGGCCCCAAGCTACAAGACCGACTATGCCATATAGGCTATTGCTGGCCCACTATGATGGCAGATGCCGTTGAATATGCAAAGAAATATCGGGCATGCCAATTTTATACAGATTTCATCCAGCAACCTTCAAAATATTTACACCCACGGTGGTCTCGTGGCCATTCGAAGCCTAGGGAATGGATATCGTGGGGCCAGTCCGCCCACCTTCCTCCAAAGGACACCGGTTCATCATTGCCATTACAAATTATTTCTCCAAATGGGCAGAAGCAGTTCCATTGGTAGAGGTGAAGACTTCCAACGTGATCAGTTTCATCAAATATCATGTCATTTACCGTTTTGGAGTTTCCAAAAGGATCATTCACGATAACGGTTCTCAGTTCGTAAGCCATGCATTCTACCGGTTCTGTGACAAAAGCCGAATTTAGAATATGGCGTCAACAGCTTACAACCCGGCAGCTAATGGATTGGCCGAGGCATTCAACAAGACCATTGTCAAACTCCTCCAAAAGGTCGTCTCCTCCAACAAATGCGACTGGAATGAGAAGTTAGGCAAATGTCTATGGGCCTATCGTACGACTGTTCGTACACCTACATACAATACACCATTCTCCTTAGTCTATGGGAGCGAGGTTGTCCTCCCCTTAGAGATTCAAATCCCGTCCTTACGTGTAGCTATCAATCAGTTAACCGTTAAAGACAATCAGCGCAGACGGTTATAAGAGTTAGAAGTGCTGGATGAAAAGCGCTTGCTCGTGCAGCAAAGGATTGAGCTTTATGAAGCTCACATCTCCGGAGCCTTCAACAAAAAAGGTCTGCAAAAGATCCTACTAGGTGGGCGACCTCGTCTTGGCAGTACGAAGATCGATGGTGATGACCCACAAGACAGCTGAGAAGTTCGAGCCCAAGTGGGAAGGACCGTTCGTAATAGAAACTCTATACTCCAACGGTGCTTATCGGCTAGCTAAGCCTAATGGTGACTTGCTAATGATGCCCATCAACGGCAAGTTCCTAAATAAGTATTTCGTCTAAAGACAGAACCAGCATAGGCACCTACATCTCCTGAAAAGGGTACCCATGAGTTCTGGTAAGGGGATCTCTCTCCCTTTCTCTTATATATTTTCTCAAGTAAATGAAGCACTTCACGTCCACATTACCTCTGGATTGCTCCTCTATGCCTAGAAGACACGACCACCATGAGTAGTCGTTCTTCTCGTATCAGTTCTATGATTATCCTAGCGGTCTAGAAAACAGTTCACGTCTATATTACCTCTGGATTGTTATTCTATACCCCGGCAAAGATCAAGCCTACCATGTCCATATTACCTCTGGTTAGGCAAATCTATTATAAAGATTCCCTCTTTATTCTGAAGATAAAAGCAAAGGGAACAAGAGAGCTTCTACATATAAAAACATGTGACTACAAAGATCTATTACAGACTCTTCGTAGTTACATACACAAAAGTAAAAAAGATGAAATTGTGGTACAAGCTCTCAATAGTGTGGGCAAGGCGGTAACAGAGCCAATCACTTCCTGGTCAAAAGGAAGCCACCGTTCGAAGCTACTACTAGCCCGAGCCGGGGATGAAGACCAGCAGGACTCCCCTATGTAACGCTCCAGTCCCAAAATACGTAGGACTAGGAACGTAGTCATGCCAGCTGTATTTATACGAAGTATACTCCAATATATGGAAGCCTCGTATAAATACATAAGCTGTAAAATGCAATAAAACCACAACTAATCTCATCCACACAAAATAAATGAATAGAAGATCTCATATAAAGATAATAAATTGTCTCGATACAATATGTTGGACGGAGACAAATCCACTACCAACAAAATAAGGAAATAAAATACATGGAAAATGAAATGAGCGGCGAGCGAAGCGAAGACAATTCAAGCGCAATCATCCTCGAGAAATAGCAATGAACACGGCTAGAGCTAAAGCACCTGCGAAAGACAATAGCACACACCTGGCAAGACAACCAGGTCCTCAGAGGGACGTAACAAGACACATAATAGCATGCCATATAAACTGAATAAATATTGCTCAATAAATAAGTCAATCGAATTTATAACATGGTCCAATATGCACCTACTGAACGAGCATACCATCCCCCCAACCAAACAAGGACAGGAGATGGTAAACTAATTCACGACGACGTATCTTTCCATGCTAACAATCCGATATGGTATTCGGACCCCAACAAGGTTCAATACCTTCTCATCGAAGTAGTAAGTCACACCTACAACCAAACAAGGACAAGATGTGACGAACTAATTCGCGACAAGTTATTGTTCCAAGCCACGGTCAGATACAAGTACCCAAACCAAAAGTACTCGTACCTAACGGATAGGGTAGCCTACCATTCTAAGTGAAATGTTGTTAAGAACAATCCTTCCTACGCATGGGCCTTGGCTAAATAGGATCAGCATAGTCCCCTTTTGGGCACCAGAGGCCCCAGCAGTAAGAGCATGACGTTCCGCAGAATCGTCAGTGGCCGTCAGTAATCATGGATAATCTGACCCGCATCTCCGGCGGAGCTCACGGGTTACAAAAGGGAAAGTGCATCGAAGCCCATACGCTAAGAAATTGTCCTCCCCGCCCAATGCCTACTATGTTGTATCCACAACAGTGAACCACTATAACCGCTAAGTCAAACTAGCATGCAACCTCTATTAGCGGTTATTCCTATCGCACGGCTTGTACGTACTGGTGGCCAGCCAATCACGCACTTTCGTGTTCTACATGCGACACACAACTTCGTGTTTACAACGTGTCAAGGCCAATGAATGCAACACATAAGGTGGTCCCTTAAATCTAGGTTTAATTTGTAAGAAAATAATACACAGCAGAAAATATAAATGAACAGTAAGTTCTAACAGTTATGCCATGTATCACAGTTTATTTTGCATAAAGAAAATAAATAATGCATGAATTATGAGCTAAAATAATTAAACAGCGAATGGCAAGGTGTCTTGCCTGGTAGGACGCCTGGTGTGCTGCGAATATCACGGTGGCACGAACTGCAATTTCGGTGTAACAACTGTACAAGAGGACCTCGGATGGTGGTACGGATCGTGTCATTGGGTCCAGAAGGGTTAATTTAGTAAGAGTGGACATAAGGTAGTCTCGAAATGGGCGAAGGAATAGGAGCAATAGGACTTGGATACGGACAGGAGAAAATCAAAGAAAATGAATATTTATATATACGAATTTTAGAAAATATTTATAATAATTTGGAAATATATATATATTTTTAGATAAAAAATTACGTACTTATAAATTAGAAATCGTTTTTGTCTAAAAACTCTAAGTAGTAAAAATGTGATTCAGAAGGAAACTATATTTCATTAGTAAAATATTTGTAGGTAATACTAAAAATCAAACTTAATTTTTAGGCAAAACTCTAATCTTATCAAAATAGAATTTCTAGGTTAGTAACTAAATTTTTCATTAGTCCAAAAATATTTCAAATAAAAATCTAGAAAATATTTTAGGGATACTGAGTTGCCAAACACAAAAATGTTAACTATCTATTTATTCAATAAACAAAATAGTAAAAATAATATTAATACTAATTATAATTATAATAATACCTATAATAATATACATACTACTAAATATTATACTGTAAAAAAATAATAATGAAAATAATAATGATAACAATCTACTTACTGCCATTAATAAAGCAATTGGTAATAGTAACTAACATAAACAAAAATATAAATAGTCAAAGCAGCTATTGCTGCTCTTCTTTGGACCACGAAATAAATATCTGAATAAAACAAAACTTAAAACAACACAACAACCGAGAGAGGGCTGAGAAAAGCAAAGAGAAGACCAAAAAAACACAAAAATAATAGTTGAAGTTCACCTACTCCAATCCAGAGCAGGGAGAGCTTAAATTCGAAGTGAGGAGAAGACTGAGAGAAAGGGGAAGAAAATGAGCGAGAACAGGAGAAAAGATAGTGGAGAGAGACGAGAGGGGGAGGAAGAGAGGATGGAGGCGAGGACGAGAGGTCGGGAGAAGATGATGCGGGCGGTGAGCGGATCAGTGGTCTCCGGCGAGAGGAGTTCGGTGGAGGGACGGAGCTATGGGTTCGATCGGCGGCAGTGAGGCGACGCAAGGGCATGGCGAGGATCGGGACTCGGGCGGAGGTCTCGGCTCAGGGGAAAGTCGGCGGATCCGGGTCGGGTTCACCTGTGGGCGGAGGATCTAGGACTGGGCGGCTCGCCGGAGGGAGAGGGAGCGGAGGAGGGCTCGGCGGACAGGGGCGGAGGAGCGGGGTGAGGCGCCGAGGGTTTCGGTGGTCTGGCCAACGGCGGAGGCTCTCGGTGGCGCCAAGGCGGGGCGCTGAGCTCCGGCACGGGGTTCAGATGGTCGCGTCGGCGGACATGCCAGGGGTTGGCGGCAAGGGTTTCGGAGGGGAGAGGGTCTTCGCGCGCGTGGGCGGCGAGAGCTCCGGCGCGGCGGCTCGGGACGGGCACGGCGAAGAGGGCGGCCGGCGATGGGTTCGGCTCCGGCGGAGGAAGGTAAAATTTTGGGTTTTGGTTTTCCTTTCTTCTTTTTTATTTTTTTGGGCGGCCGACGATTGTCGGGGTGACGGTGGTGACGAGGTGGGGGTTGTGTGTGTGACATCGGGCTGGTTGGTATCAGCGTAGGTGGTGGCTGTGGTGACAGGGGTGGTGGTCGGGCTTGGTAGCGGCTAGGTCGGGACGGCGACAGGGTCGTTGGCTGGTCGGGAGAGGTGTGTTTGGGTGGTGATGATGACGGCGGTGACAGTGGTGGTGACGATGGGGTTTTGGTCGTGGCGGGTCGTGGCGGGTCGTGGCGGGGATCGGAGGGGATGACGTGGTGGTGTCGGTGATGGTTTTGGCTAGGCGTGGGTTGCTGGTGGTGGAGATGGTGGTCGGGTGGAGGCAGGTGGGAAGTTGGCCGGAGTTGGCTGACGCGAGCGAGGACGGGGTTTTGTTTGCTGTGGTGGTGATGGCGAGAAAGTTGCTGATAGATACTTAGGCTTAGGGCTAGGGTTTTGATCGTGTCGAAATCGTGTCCGACCTGTGGACACGAAGGAGATGAAATGTATATGATATAAAATATTGAAAAAAAAAATAGGGCACGGACACGTTGCACTCACTTTGAGGATGGTGGAAATTTGTGGATGATAAAATTAATTGGAGGAGTACCTGCCTATTTATAGGATGTGGGAATTATCAATTTGGATAGAATTAGAAAAATTTAAAATCCAAAGTAGATAATTCATCTATTAATTTAAAACCAATCAAATCCAATCCAAATCCAAATCCAATTGAATCTAATTAAATCTCCTTAGTTTAAAATCAAATCAATAATTTAAATTTCCAATTATTTAACTATTTAAATAAGTACATAAATTCAAATCAAGATTTAAATGGCCACAATAACTTCCAAATATATTTTTTAAAATACCAATAATAATAATTTCGAAAATAATAAATATTTTTAAATATCTTTTTGAACAATAAAATATTTATATTAATAAATCTCGAAAATTATACTTTTTATTTAAAATAGACCAATAAATAATTACGAAATATATGTATGCAAAATATTCTTTACATAATTAGGCTTTTCTAGTATACAAAAATATTATTTATTATTAATAATTTTTAGAAACAAAAAGGCTTTTCGTAGCAAGAATATTTATATAATATTTTGAAAGTATATAATAAAATAGAGAAAAAGTATTTTTCTAAAATATGTACGCTCGCACATATTCGCACTCGTCGAGCAAAAATAAAATTTCGTGCGCGACGTAAAATACGACTACGCGACGTACAATAAAAAAAAAATTAAATCCGTACAAATATTAATAAAAAATAATTAGTAGAAATTTAGGGGTTTTACACCCTATCTCCCCAGCTGGCCGTAGAGAGCAACCACAACAGTAGGCCTTGCCATTCCTCTGTCGGCATGGCAACCAATGCAAATTCAGGAAGCAAGGGTTCGAGACACCATTGATGCCCACGACATCTAGGATGGAGGATGTCTCGAGATCCAATAGTAGTTCTATTATAACTTTTTTGGATAATAAGATTTGCCACCGATGGCCGCCTCAAGCAACCTCTAGGGTCGTCAGGAGCCGAGCATCGGGCAAGCAAGGCCATTGTTGAAGCAGCTAAGTATTCTCTTGAAGGGGATTATCCTTTATATAGGCTGTTCGTGTGGTCCAAGCACGAGCCAAACATCGGTCAGAAGGAAGCTTACAAGTTCAGCTAAAGCTCCACTCCATGTCTGTTGCCTCCCTTACCGAAAATTTTTGGAATATTTTTTATTTTTATTTATTTGATTTTAATGGTAATTATTAGAATTTTGGGAAAAATTATTTGGTTAATTATTACGATAGATAACTTTAGCCATAGTTGAGTTTTGAAGTACTAGGCGACTAGAAATCGTGGCATGGATAGTGAAGTGGTGTGCTTTGACTAGTGTTTAGCCATGGTAGGGGATTCAAAGCTATAGGAGTATCCTAACTAAGAAAACCAGGCAAAGTTGTGACTTAACCCCTTACCGAAGTTTCTATTTATTATGTAATTATATTATTGAGTTTTAGAGAAACCAGTTGTACCGAACCAGTCCAGATTGGACCCAAGTCAAATCCGATCCCATGTAGACATGTAGTGGGACCAAATACGGCCTTGTAGACATGTTTGGTAAATACAAATATTTTATATATATTTTAAGAATTGGCAATTTATATTTATTAAATCAGTTATTATATAAATGATAAGTATACATATGTGTATATATATTTTTTCTATAAATAAGGCACCATATTATGTATATATATATTATTAGGGTACTATTTGGTTGCTATGAATAATTCTATATTATGAATGTGATTATATTTAAAATAATATATTGTTGGTATGAGATGTGTGTATTTGTATATATAAATATATTATATACGTATGTGTATGTAAATATGGTAAAGATATATATGTATATATATAGATAATTATATGTATACGTATATATATATATA
The DNA here is from genome assembly GCA_029216955.1 of Iris pallida. Classification (NCBI taxonomy): domain Eukaryota; kingdom Viridiplantae; phylum Streptophyta; class Magnoliopsida; order Asparagales; family Iridaceae; genus Iris; species Iris pallida. The sequence continues at coordinate 7,581,384 of JANAVB010027799.1, read as the reverse complement.
TATATATATATATATATATATATATAGGTATAAATGTGTTTGTATAGATATAAATATATATATTATACGTGAGTGTGTGTGTGTGTACGTATACGTGAATATATAAATATATATAGTATATGGTATATATATAAATATGTGTATATCTGAATATATATATATATATATATATATATATATATATATATATATATATATATATATATGTATAGATTTATACGTATATGTATGCATAAATATCTATATGAATATATGTGTGTTTGAATACATATAGGTATATATGTATAATATACATATATTGCTAAGAGTAATAAAAAAGGAAATAGAGGAGCAGAGCTTAGCCCAACCCAATGCAACAGCCAGCCCACAAATCCCCTTGAATTCCAATCCTCCTCAGGCCAGCTCGAGCTCAGCTCAGCCCAGCCCATGAGAAAGGCCCACCCGAAACCAGTTAATATGAGCCAAACTCAGAACACAGGGAAACCCGACCTCCTCTGTTTCAGGCCTAACCATTTATATACGTATGTATATAAATCATCATATCGACAAACCCTAATGCAAACCACCATACCTACGCGCCACGACCTTCCTCTCCCCTGGGAGCACCCCCGCGCGCGTGCACCACCGCGAGCCGCCGTCGGCTGGGGAACCGCGCACGACAGCCGCGCGCATGTGCAAGAGAAAACAGGACAGCAGTAACAGCAGCCTGTGGAGCCGATTTCGCAAGGGAATTCCTTCACGATCGCTCGACGGTTCGTCGAGCCGATTGCTCAGGTACGACCAAAATATAACCAGCTTCGGTTCCCTTTAAATCTTTCGCCTTGTTTTGCGTTATGTGTATCGTAAAGTGAGCTCGAATTTGGCGAAAAACTGTTCTCGAACAGTCCCTAGAACAGTCCCGATACCCCGTTTGGAAGCCGATTTCTGGATAGCAGATCGTCGAAACATAAAATCTAATTGAACACATATATTGACAACATATACGAGATGGAAACCCTATTTATAGATTTATTTTTCATCAATTTTATTGCTGTTAAATTATCTTCAAAGTTCGGAAAAAACCTGTTTTTGAAATTTCAATAAAACCATCCACATGACGTGCGTCACGCCAATCCGGACGACGTGGTCGCGAACCGAAGGCATCGAAAGCTGTGTAACAGCTTCGTGGTCGTGTGGGCTTTGACAGAATTCAAATTGGTCGCGTGTGCGCAACGAATTTGATGCGTATCCGTCAAAATTCATCGTATCGTGTACTTTGCAAATTCTCCAATTACTTTGTGCACGCTCGTCAGATCGAGACAAAACTTGCGCCAGCAGGACCGTATTATTTTTCTAGTCCTGTATGCCAAGTTTGGTCCAATTCTGAGACCGTTGATAAAATTACCGTTTTGCGGGTCCTACGGTTCCACTCAACGGGCGATTTTGTGCACGGCCCGCCGGAATCCGACTCTAGACATACGGTTGGGTTCATATCAGAAAACCGAATCCGTAGACATGTAGTTTGATGACTTTAGAGACCTTTGACTCTGGCACACTTTTCGGTGCAAAGCGGGTCCAACGACGGACATCATTTTTGCCCAAAATTATCGTTTTTCCCTATTTCCAGAATTGGACTTAAGGACAGGCAATCCTAGCTAATTTGACTATTCTGAGAATGTTGGCGATGTTTGTTTCAGCTTTCGGAGACAGTTGTGATGACTTGGACTGTATGGCTTACCAGTTGACGGTATTTTATTGGTTCTTCGCGCTACCACCAGGCAAGTATACATTGCCTCCCTCTACAGTTTATTTACATGCATATTTCTATTATTATATAGTTTTACTAGTTGGTTATTTACATGTGATTCGTAAATCGTGCTTGCTAGTATAGATATAGTCTATGTACATGGTTAGCCTTGTAGTTTGTATTGGATTGGTTCTCTCGTGTATCGTGACTGAGTCGTGTCGTATCTTCATCCGTGTCTTGACTGAGTCGTGTCTGTAAGTATGAGTGAGTGAACTGCTATTCCTTTGTCTTTTCCACAACCTGCGAGTCCACACACGGGACGAGGGTTGCCTTTGCACCTGCGAGTCCACAATCGGGGCGAGGGTGACTTGTCTTGAAACTGACCTGCGAGTCCACAATCGGGGCGAGGGTTGGTTATCCATTGATCTACCTGTAGTTCATTTATGCATACTTGATCCCGTATCCGAGTTCATAGTTACCTGTCAGTAGCCACTTGTCAGTCTCTTGTCTAGTTCCTGTTTATACCCTGTTTATATTTTTGCATGATTAAACTGTTAGATAGGCATGTTTTATGTATCTTGCTAGTCCCCTGAGGACCTGATGTTCTCTTCAGGTTTAGCGACTGCATGGAGTTAGTTAGCAGAGCAGGATGGTAGAGGATTGCGACTCATGATACAGGTATTTGCTTGTGATATTTCTTTGTTATCCATTCGTGCTTTATTTTCAGTACCATGATATACTCTGCTTATTTATAGACTCATATCATTCTTAGAGTCTAATCGAACAATATGCTAATGGGCTGCAGACCATGACCCATACTTGTTCATTCTTGTTTATATGATTCATGTGGATTGAGATATAGTTTAGATTAGATATGATACCATGACCTTGACAGCTTATACATACTCGAGTCGGGATGGAGTTCGCTCGATACGTAGCTGGCTTGCTCACGAGCTCGCGTCCGAAAACCGGGTACGGGTCGTGACAATGTCAGATGACAGTACTGCGAGTGACCGAAGGAACATGACTCTGAACCTCCTCTGCTAAAGAGATTCACGATCCCTGCAGAGACACAAGAGGCTCCAATATCAAGAAGCCATCAGGAGCTCATGCTCTAAAATGATGACTCCAGACAATTAATGCTAAGAGCTAGGTGTGACACCGGCCATCACCCAGCTCGTACAGTCCTGACACGTGTTCATGCTTCTGTTCAAAGTATCCCGAGCTTGACTCAAGTTCAGGACACTTTGAAGGGAGTCTTGTAGAAGCATGAAAAATCTCAGCTGAAGACATTCCTTCGCCAAAGCGCAGAAGATGTAAAAGACTGAGGCTCGGTGCTAAAAAGACAAAATAGAAGATATGGAGAGAAGTCCCTTTTATTATCATGTCTACTAAAGTCTAGTACAGACACAACAGGACTATACATAAGGGACTAATTCTGTTCTTCTACAAAGGATCTAGTATAAATTCGACATAGCCTAGAGGGAAGTTCCTTAAAGAGCGAATATTTACTGCTCTTTGCTTCAGAAGCCAAAGCCTTCAAGCCAGAGACGCAGCAACTTGCCTGCGCTAACCTCAGAAGCAAGATGGTTGAAGGCCCCCTCCCCTTCTTTTATTTCAGAAGCCAGTATCTTCACTCCAGAGACGCAGCTACCTGCCTGCGCCAATCTCAGACGTGCAAGGGTGTCATACCCTTCCCTTCATAGCCAACGCCTTTATTGTTCAGAGGTGCAGCTACTTACCTGCGTTCGCATGAGGCACAAGATGGTGATATGCTCTGTGAGCCCCCTATTTTCATGATATTATTTTATATAAATTTTACTAAATATTTTGTTGACCAATTTAATTGATTTTAAATAAATTCCCAATTGTTGTGTTCTATTATAGGTAGTTAAATCATCACTAATTTTATTGTTATTAAGCCAAAATTTCTAATTCATTTTAAGATGACCCTGGCCCAAACTGAAGCAGTCCACTCCACCCACCTTGCGGATCCGGGTTAACGTATCCGAAGTGGACGAGTGGTGCAGCAGGACGGTGTCCCCCGGGACTCCGAATCGTCTGACGAGTCGACCCCGAGGCAGTCACTCATGCTGACCCCAACTCCCCAGGTTCAGATTTCTCAGCAGACTGAGGGGCCGCCAGCCGAGCAGCACCACCAGACACAGCCGGGCAGCAGCAGCCGCCGAGGACAGAACTGCAGCAGCAGCCACCGCCTCTGCCTCTACCGTAGATGCCGTACATGCCATTTCCACCACCAGGACAGCAGGCGGACGGGCAATAGATGTATCAAATAATTTATGCCATGGTGCATGCCCAACAGCAGATTCGGTATCAGGCATAACAGCAGGCTCAGCAACACCAGACGGATACTCTGAGGGAGAGTATCGTCACTGCGCTGGAGCAGGTGACACCACCGGAGCGATGGCCTTCGACGAGGTCTATCAAGGAATTTTGTCACATGGTACCCCTTCCATTTTCGGGCACAAAGGAGCCTACAAAAGTTCATGCATGGCATACTAGCATCGAGCACCAGTTGGAGGCTACAGAGCTTCCAAGAGAGAGATGGATGAAGGCCGTCAGAATGCAGCTGACGGGAAATGCACACCATTGGTGGTTGGCCGAGGAGCATCGGCTAGGACCCGACCGGGTCACTTGGGAGGAGTTCTCCAGGCTTTTCAAGGAGATGTTTATTCCAGCTGCAGCGCGTGCGGAGCTTCGGGACAAGTTCATGCATCTTGTCCAGGGAAGTATGACGGTCGAGGAGTAAAACACGGAGTTCCTCCGTCTGAGCCATTTTGCCCCGTATCTGATCGACAATGAGGAGAAGAAGCCCGAGAAGTTCTATGACGGCCTGCGCTTTGAGCTACAAAGATTGGTAGGATCAGTCGCACCTACTTCGTAATCAGATATCCTGATAACAGCCAGACGTCAAGTGCGCATCAACAATAGGGAGGCCAGCATGAAGCGCTCCCAGTCATCAGCACCAGCAACTCGAGCACAGCAGGAAACACTAGTAAAATGCCCCCAGATTCATCAGTCGTAGAGGGCAGCAGCACCTGGACTCCCTACTTGCCATCACTGTGGCAGAGTAGGCCATGTAGCGAAAAAGTATCGATGCAAACTGGGACTATGCCTGGTTTGTGGATCAGATCAGCACCATGCACGAGATTGCATGGAGCATCGTAGAGCAGCACAGATGGTGCACAGACCAGCACTTCCAGTACCGAGGCCCTTCTACTAGGGTCCGAGAGTGTCCCATGCTGGAGTTGGGACGATACGACCATTAGCATCGGGAGGATACCAGGGGAGACCACCCTTGGCACCGTAGGCAGCCCGATTTCAGCATGCCAGACAGCAGACTAGAGCACAGGGGCATGGACAGGCCTTTGCTATGACAGTTGAGGAGGTAGAGACAGCTGGAGAAGTTATCGCAGGTACTATTTTAGTTGCTTTATTACCTGCAGTAGCATTATTTGATTATGGTGCCACGCATTCATTCATAGCTGTTAGTTTTGCGGCCACCCATAGAGTAGCTACTGTACCCCTTTCGAAGACCATAAGAATTCTCACAGGAGGCGGAATAGTACCGGTTAGTGATACATGTAGATCTTGTTCAGTAGTTGTTTGCGGGATTGAGATGCTTGCCCAATTTTTAGTCTTTTCCATGCCAGACTATGATGTGGTTCTTGGCATGGATTGGTTGATCCAGTACCATGCGACGTTAGATTGTCGACGTGGATGCATCATATTTTGACCCCCAGGTCACACCGAGTTTGAGTTCTCTCGGGGAGCCGTAGAGATGGATGATCACCCCACCCTTGAGGCACATATTGCATTGGGAGAACCAGGCATGCCTGGCGATCGTCTCAGAGTTTGAGGGCATTTTTCCTAAGGAGCTTCCAGGATTGCCACCAGACAGGAAGATATAGTTCTCCATCGAGCTAGCTCCAGGAACGCCACCTATTACTTCCCATGTGTATCGACTGGCACCGAAGGAGGTACGAGAGTTGAAGATCCAGATAGATGAACTATTGGATTTGGGTTTTATTCGGGCTAGTGTTTCACCATGGGGAGCTCCAACATTGCTTGTACCGAAGAAGGACGGGTCGGTACGGTTGTGCATCGACTACAGAGACTTGAATGCTGTGAAAGTAAAGAACATGTATCCATTGTCTCGTATTGATGATTTATTTGACCAATTAAGTGGTGCTTGTGTGTTTTCGAAGATTGATCTCAGGTTAGGCTACCACCAGATCAAGGTACGAAAGGAGGACATTCCGAAGATGGCCTTTCAGACGAAGTACGGGCACTATGAGTATCTTGTTATGCCGTTTGGTTTAACCAATGCACCAGCGGTATTCATGAGTCTAATGAACAAGATGTTCCACCAGTACTTGGACAAATTTGTGGTGGTGTTCATCGACGACATTTTGGTGTACTCTAAGAGCCACGAGGAGCATCTCAGGATCGTGCTGGAGACATTGAGAAGAGAAAGACTCTATGCCAAGCTCAGTAAGTGTGAGTTCTATCTGAGCGAGGTATCCTTCCTCGGGCACATTATTACAGGAGACGAATTAGCAGTGGATCCAGAGAAGATTGAAGCAGTGAAGACTTGGCCTACACCGACGTCAGTTACAGAAGTGAGGAGCTTTCTCGGACTTATCGAATATTATCGGAGGTTCTTAGAAAACTTCTCGAGGATTGCTGAGCCTATGACGCGTTTGACGCATAAGGGTCAGGAGTTCATCTGGACAGAGGAGTGTCAGATGGCTTTTGATGAGCTGAAGAAGCGTCTGATGTCAGCACCTATCTTGACACTACCTTCAGGATCTGGAGGCTTTGTGGTATACAGTGATGCATCCGGGAGCAGACTAGGATGCGTATTGATACAGCACGACAAGGTTGTGGCCTACGCATCGAGACAGTTGAGGATCCACGAGAAGAACTATCCGACGCACGATTTGGAGCTAGCTGCAGTGATTTTTGCACTAAAGCTATGAAGGCACTACCTTTATGGCGAATGGGTAGAGATATTTACTGATCACAAGAGCCTGAAGTATATACGTCTTCACGCAGAAGGAGCTGAACATGAGGCAAAGATGTTGGTTGAAGCTGATGATGGACTTTGAGATCAAGTTACAGTACCATCCGAGCAAGGCGAATATCGTGGCAGATGCTTTGAGCAGAAAGCCTACGACATATTTCTTGACGATTCAGCATCATTTATTGGAGGATCTCCAGGAGTTGGGGATAGAGGTTGTACTTCTAGGTATGGACGGACAGTTGTCTACCCTTGAGGTACAGTCCACTTTGGTTGAGAGGATCAAAGCCGCTCCACCTACAGATGCGAGATACATGAGACTCCGGGAGAGGACAGAGGCCGACGAACAGATAGGGCTACGAATTCACGAGGATGGAATGTTAAGGTGTGGAGATCGCCTATGCATTCCGAGTGGAGAGCTACTCCAGAGGCAAATAGCTCGATATATTCTATTTATCTCGTCGGTACGAAGATGTACAGGGATCTACGGCAGCATTAATGGTGGCATGGAATGAAGAAGGAGATTGCTCAATTTGTAGCGAGATGTTTGGTCTGTCAGCAGGTCAAGATCGAGCACCAGAGGTCTGCAGGACTGTTGTAGCCGCTTTCCATTTCTGAGTGAAAATGAGAACATATCACAATGGACTTCGTCAATGGATTCCCGAGGAGCTCCAGCGGAAAGGACGCAGTTTGGGTCATCGTGGATCGACTCACCAAGTTGGCCTATTTTTTGCCCTTCAGAGTTGGGCAATTGACGGAGATTCTTGCTGATTTGTACACGAGACATATAATGCGTCTGCATGGAGTACCGGTCAGCATTGTATCGGATCAAAATTCTAGATTCATTTCACACTTTTGGAGGAGTATACAGGAGAGTTTGGGGACTCGCCTCAAATTCAGCACAGCTTATCATCCGCAGACTGACGGACAGTCAAAGCATACGATCCAGACACTTGAGGATATGTTGAGGGCATGCATGTTAGACTTTGGAGGATCATGGGAGGATCACCTACATTTGGTCGAGTTCTCATACAACAACAGTTACCAGGCGAGCATACAGATGGCACCCTTCGAGGTACTGTACGGCAGGAAGTGCAGGTCTCCAGTATGTTGGAGTGACGTCGGAGAACGTCAGATACTTGGTCCTGAGTTGGTGACACAGCCAGTAGAAAAGGTGAAGCAGATTCAGAATCGCCTTAGAGCGGCACATAATAGGCAGAAGCACTGGGTTGATGCACATCGCCGACCCTTAGAGTTCAAGGAAGGCAACCATGTGTTCTTGAGGATATCACCGACTAGGGGAACTATCAGATTTGGCAGCAGGGGCAAGTTAAGTCCGAGGTACATCGGACCATTGGACATTTTGGAGCGAGTTGGTGAGGTGGCTTATCGTCTTGCATTACCCACGTCACTTGAGGGAGTGCATGATATTTTTCACGTATCGTAGTTGACGAGGTACGTGGCAGACCCCAGTCACGTGCTGGACCATTCGGAGATTACAGTTGGACTGAGCCTATCATATATGGAGCGCCTGTCGCGATTGTCGATCGTATCGAGAAAGTTTTGAGAGGACAGACGATTCGACTTGTCCGAGTTGCTTGAAAGTATCATTCTCCGGGCGAGTCCACTTGGGAGCACGAGGACTCTATTTGGGAGCATTTTCCTCATCTGTTCGAGGATCGAGGTACGAATTTACGTATAACATTTCAATACAGTATATTTCTTAAAATCTCGTTTTCCTATTAGTGCCATCTTTTTTTTTAATTTAATTTCGGGGACAAAATTTGCTAGGAGGAGAGGATGTGAGCCCTCCATTTTCATCATATTATTTTATATAAATTTTACTAAATATTTTGTTGACCAATTTAATTGATTTCAAATAAATTCCCAATTGTTGTGTTCTATTATAGGTGGTTAAATCATCACTAATTTTATTGTTATTAAGCCAAATTTCCCAATTACCTTTTTTCTTATTACCAGTTCAAGGCCACAACCCAACAAAGGGTTTTATAGACATTTTTTCCCTGGAAATTGCTAAGAAGCCCAATTTCGGGGTGGGCTTTTATGAAATGCCCACCCGCTGGATTATTTTTATGAAATGCCCAGAATTAAGTTTTTACACGTTAAATATTTCAAGATTCTCTCTAGTTGCTATATATTTATAAAATTTGCCATTATCATAATTCCAAAAATACCCCTTCGCGTAAATTTGGACATCTATATATAATTATGAATTCGCAAACTCAGATTTGGATTGAGAAATTCGTATTCTTCTTCTTTTTCACGAGAAATTTGAAATCCATTGATATAATCTTTATTAGAGATCGCAGAATCGTTCGTAGTTCACTGTGGTTTTCGTCAGTCGAACGTCGATCATCCTTCATCATCATCGATCATCATCATCATCAACATCATCTTCGTGGTTTCCGACGATTAGGTCAATTGTGGATAAAAGATCTTCTTCTTTTCTTTTTATAGATCTTAAAACAAGGTGAGAGTTCAGATCTGTAGAAATTCATCCATCAGCTTCGTATATCTCAAAATTTATGCTGAATTTGATTTTGTTATGAAGATTATTAACTTAGAAAATGTTAGTGAGATATTTAATCTTGTTATTTTATGCGAATAGCATTCTCCGTTATATTTTAAAGGAGAATGACAATTACTTCTTATAAAGATCATTATCCGTATGTTTTTAGGACGGAGAATGGAATTCTCCGTCTTAATTAGGACGGAGAATGCCATTCTCCGTCTTAATTTGAATGGAGAATGACATTATCCGTCTTAGTTAGGACGGAGAATGACATTCTCCGTCTTAATTAGGACGGAGAATGACATTCTCCGTTTTACTTTAGACGGAGAATGATCATTATAAGTTAGTTCCAACTGAGGATATTTATTCTCCGTTATTTTTAGACGGAGAATAATCATTATTAGATGAGAATTTTATTGTTCTATTTGTGGCCTCTTATGTTTTTATGTTATCAGGGGGGGAGATATGGAATCAAGTTGTTTAGTTAACATTTGTTTCAAGGGAGACATAGTTTCCTGCCGTGTCACACATGAAAGTACCATGGATTTTTTAAAGAATAAAGTGTGCGATCGATGGACTTCTTTGGATTCACTTTCCTTCCGTTTCAGGTTTTTGCACTCTGATGGGACTGAACTGTATGTTGAAAGTGATTTTTGGCTTCGCTCATTGGTTGGTGGTTTTAATGGTACTCATGATGTGAGTTTTGATCTATATGTGGAGCAAATACACTCTCCATGTTCTTCATCAGCATCTTTTCCTTGTCAAAGCTTTCACATGAGACCTTCGTCTTCCTCTTCTAGTTCATTGAGTAGATGTTCTCCTACTGTAAAGGACAAACGAGTAGTACAATTTTATGAGGGCTCAACTGAGACAGTGAAGAAGAGGAAATCGGATATGTGGCCTGGATCAATTACTGGTGTTGGTCAGATTTTTCTAAATGGTGTTGAAGAAGTTAGGAATGCTGTTAGAAAGGTATGTTTTGAATCTCGTCATCCATTCCACATTTTGAAATCTGAGCCGGGGAGGTATTACTGTTTGTTGCAAGAATTACAAGACACATGCTTGTTTGTGGAGCTTCCATGCTATATCTATTTTGAAAGATAATCAAATTTTTGAGGTGAGGAGGTATGTGGGAGAACATAATTGTGGAGCTGGCTATATGGATAAAGGTAATCTGGTTGTTCCAGCAAAGTTTGTGAAAAGTTTGGTTAGTGACATTGTTCGGATGCATCCTAAAAAGTTCGCAAAATCTGTTGTCGATGATTTCAAGGTCGACTACGGCTTATCTGTTACATATGGACAGGCATACCACGGAATTAGGCTGGTGCACCAGAAAATGTACGGAGATGATGTTAGATCTTACAGTGACTTGTGTTGGTATGTGAACAAGGTAAAGGAAACCAATAATGGTTCCGTTATCGACTTCCAGAAAGATGATTCATCAATGAGGTTTGAGCGGCTTTTTCTTTCATATGGGGCTTGCGTAGAAGGCTTTCAATATTGTCGTCCGATGCTATATTTGGATGCCACTTTCCTTACAGGGAGGTTTAGAGGATGTTTGATGTCTGCTACAGCGAAGAATGGTAACCAACAGTTCTACCCTATTGCATACGGTATAGTCTCAGGCGAAGATGGCGATAATTGGGAATGGTTCCTTAGAAATCTAAAGAATGTTGTTGGATGTAGTAGGCGTATTATTTTTCTTTCGGATCAAGGCACCGGTCTAGTTTCTGAAGTCCCTAAAGTGTTTCCTAATGATTATCATAGCTATTGCTATTATCACATAAAGAATAACGTACCGCTGAAAGAGAAAGGAAATAAAAGAGTGTATCCGCATGTACTTGAAGCTTGGAGGCAAGCAGTATATGCTCTAACTCCAGGTGTGTTAATAAGACAGATATATGCACATTTTCTATGCATTTACCATTAATTTAACAAGGAAAATGACCATTCTCCGCGTCAGTAAGACGGAGAATAGTCATTCTCCGTGTGTTTTAAAACGGAGAATGGCCATTCTCCGTCCTGCATAGAACGGAGAATGTCATTCTCCGTTAGCTTTTGAACGGAGAATGACTATTCTCCGTCTTGCATAGAACGGAGAATATCATTCTCCGTTAGCTTTTGAACGGAGAATGACTATTATCCTTATGAGAATGCACTTATTTTTTCATAATTTTGTGAATTGACCTAATTCTTTATTACTTATTTGTTTTTCTGTATAAAGGTGGGTATAGACAAGCAATCAAGAAGATTTATGATCTGAATTGTGGTCATGTTGTGAATTGGATGAATAAACAAAAACCTGAACACTGGTCAAACGCATTCTTCCTGGGATGTAGATACGGTGAGGTTGCTTCTAGTTGTGCAGAGTCATTCAATACATGGATAAAGGCTGAGAAGAAATTGCCTATATCAGCAATTGTAAATGTCATCCGTGTGAAGATGATGAAGATGATTTCAGATCGCCACAAGGATGCAATTGGTTTGAATAGCAAATTGACTCCATACGCTGAGGATATGCTGAAGCAGCTTACAGATGATGACATGTGTTATAGGGTATATCGGTCCGGTGATTTCGAATTTGAGGTGATCGCAGATACTTCCTCCCATATGGTGAATCTTCTTGATTGTCATTGTAGTTGTCGTAGATGGAAGGTATATGGATTCCCATGCAGCCATACAATACAATGCATCAGAGTTGGTTCAGATAAATCTGTTTACGACTTTGTGGAGCAGTATTGGACATCAGATTATTACCAGAAGTTATATTCATGTGCCATTCGTCCAGTTCCAGATTGCGAAAAACAGTTTGAAAATAATTCCACTGATGTTGTTCTACCCCCTGTTCCGAAACGGGGTCCTGGACGACCAAAAGCGGACCGTTACAAGAGCAAATATGAGAACAAGGGAAAAGAGAAAAGAAAGATAAGGTGCCAGAATTGTTTTGAATTATGCAATCACAATCGCAGCACTTGTCCTCTGCCTCCACATGCTGCTACGGTGGTCAAGGGGGCAGCGCCCCCTCGTTAATACATACACATATATTCCTTCTTTTATATAACTGGAAATTGTTTTTTGAATACATATCTTACATTTTTTGATATCAATGGTAATAGTTTGAATTCTGCATATTTGATGTTTCACATATATATTAACAGCATAAGAACTTATTCTCCTTTATACTCTCTGACTTTATAATGTATTGAATGACCATTCTCCGTGTGTTTTAACACGGAGAATAATCATTCTCCGTTTTAGATACACGGAGAATGGCCATTTATAAGTCAAAAATACAAGGAGAATAATCATTCTCCGCGTGTTTTAAAACGGAGAATGCCATTCTCCGCGTCAGTAAGACGGAGAAATCTCATTCTCTAGGTCAAAATACAAGGAGAATGGCATTCTCCGTCTCTTTTGACCCGGAGAATGACATTCTCCGTCTATTTTGACACGGAGAATGACATTCTCCGCGTCCCTAAGACGGATAATGTTCCTTTCTAGGTCAAAAATACAAAGAATAATCATTCTCCGCGTGTTTTAAAACGGAGAATGCCATTCTCCGCGTCAGTAAGACGGCGAATGCTCATTCTCTAGGTCAAAATACAAGGAGAATGGCATTCTCCGTCTCTTTTGACCCGGAGAATGACATTCTCCGTCTATTTTGACACGGAGAATGGCCATTCTCCGCGTCACTAAGACGGACAATGTTCCTTTCTAAGTCAAATATACAAAGAATAATCATTCTCCGCGTGTTTTGAAACGGAGAATGCCATTCTCCGCATCAGTAAGACGGAGAATGCTCATTCCCTAGGTCAAAATACAAGGAGAATGGCATTCTCCGTCTCTTTTGACCCGGAGAATGACATTCTCCGTCTATTTTGACACGGAGAATGGCATTCTCCGCGTCCCTAAGACGGATAATGTTCCTTTCTAGGTCAAAAATACAAAGAATAATCATTCTCCGCGTGTTTTAAAACGGAGAATGCCATTCTCCGCGTCAGTAAGACGGAGAATGATTATTCTCTAGGTCAAAATACAAGGAGAATGGCATTCTCCGTCTCTTTTGACCCGGAGAATGACATTCTCTGTCTATTTTGACACGGAGAATGGCCATTCTCCGCGTGACTAAGACGGACAATGTTCCTTTCTAAGTCAAATATACAAAGAATGCCATTCTCCGCGTCAGTAAGACGGAGAATGCTCATTCTCTAGGTCAAAATACAAGGAGAATGGCATTCTCCGTCTCTTTTGACCCGGAGAATGACATTCTCCGTCTATTTTGACACGGAGAATGGCCATTCTCCGCGTCACTAAGACGGACAATGTTCATTTCTAAGTCAAATATACAAAGAATAATCATTCTCCGCGTGTTTTAAAACGGAGAATACCATTCTCCGCATCAGTAAGACGGAGAATGCTCATTCCCTAGGTCAAAATACAAGGAGAATGGCATTCTCCGTCTCTTTTGACCCGGAGAATGACATTCTCCGTCTATTTTGACACGGAGAATGGCCATTCTCCGCGTCACTAAGACGGACAATGTTCCTTTCTAAGTCAAATATACAAAGAATGCCATTCTCCGCGTGTTTTAAAACGGAGAATGCCATTCTCCGCATCAGTAAGACGGAGAATGCTCATTCCCTAGGTCAAAATACAAGGAGAATGGCATTCTCCGTCTCTTTTGACCCGAAGAATGACATTCTTCATCTCATACGAAATGGAGAATGGCCATTTCTAAGTTCCAAATGCACACATTATAGGTTTGTATTAACACAGATAATGACATTATAGGTTTGAATCAAACAACAGAACTTTAACAAAACAGATTTACATATATAGAACAATGTAAATTAGTCGAAAAATTGAATTTCATTACAAAGGAAAACAAATACATTACAAAAAAAACCTGACAAACAGAATATATACAAGGAATTTGTTAGCCAATTTACATTATCATTTTCTTTTATTGTACAAAAGGAACTGCACATTCACTCATAAGCAAAGCCTTAGCCAAATTTAGCCTTCTCTTTACAATAGTATTGTGAACTATTTTGTTTGTTTTCTTCTTTAAATCAAATGGAGCTCTCGACAACTTTTCAATATAATATGAAACATACAGCAGGCAGCTGGGTGATAGTTGCTGTGGGCATTCTTTGCAAACCTTGAGCTCTGTTGTTTCGTATTCCTGGATTGCTGGGCTTTTATTCCTCATCAATGCAATCTTATTTTTTTATAATTGGCTCGATTTTATTCTTCATGTATTTTGCATCCTGGATTCCCTTAGCGTCCGTGTTTTTCCGTAATGAGTTGTAGTGCGTCCAAACATAGGAGCTGAAGTTGAATGCCAGCAGCGTATAGTGTTTATTCTCCTCGCGAAAGAGTGGCACGAATAGCCATTCAATGTCATCTTCCAGCTCCATGATAAAATCTTCTATATCAACTTTAAAATTGTACACTGCTCCAGGTGTTGGATTTTTTTCATCGACATACTGGGCAGTACTCTGTTTTTCAGAAGAAAAAAAAACAAAAAATAATATCATGAGTTAGTTTTTTACAACACTATTAGTAGCTGTACACATTAATATTTATTTTTCAGTTTCGATTCTTACCAATGAATGGGGCATCATGATTGCAAACCATTTACATTGTGCACCCTGCGAGCTTGACTGCATGTTCTGCCTTAATTCGGCTTGAACTTCGTTCATAAGCTTTATTAAGTAGTTCATAACACCGGCTTCTATATCCGCCTCATTTAGTATGTCTTGAAAATCTTTAGCATTTAACAACATGCTGACATCATTGTTTCTTCTTCTTATTTTACATTCTTCTTGAGCATTTGGAATGTACATGTATACATAATCACTGCACATAAATTTAGTTTCGATTATGATAATAATATAGGCTAATGATAAAATTGCATAAAAAATAACTCCAATAGAGAATGATCATTCTCCGTTATGAAATGGACGGAGAATGTCATTCTCCGTTATAAATTGGACAGAGAATGATCATTCTCCGTTTTAAAATAGATGGAGAATGTCATTCTCCGTCATTCTCCGTGTTAAAATAGACGGAGAATGTCATTCTCCGTATTAAAATAGACGGCGAATGGTATTCTCCGTTTTGTATTAACACGGGGAATGACATTCTTCCTTTATTTTGACCCAGAGAATGACATTCTCCGTCTCAATAAGGCGGAGAATGCTCATTCTCTAGGTCAAAATACAAGGAGAATGTCATTCTCCGTTATAAAATAGACGGAGAATGGCATTCTCCGTGTCAGTGAGACGAAGAATGTTCATTTCTCTAGGTTAATGCAAGAAGAAAGGTCATTCTCCGTCTATTTTATAACGGAGAATGACATTCTCCGTCTCATATTAGGTGGAGAATGCTCGTTCTTTAGGTCAAAAACACAGAAAATGCCATTCTCCGTGTGTTTAAACACGGAGAATACCATTCTCCGTCTCAAAATAGACGGAGAATGGCCATTTCTAGTTCAAATGACACAGAAAGGGCATCCTCCGTGTATTTTATAGACGGAGAATGATCATTTTCATTTGCCGCGTCAATATAAACGGAGAATGTCATTCTCCGTTTTAAATGAGACGGAGAATGATATTCTCCCTTGTGAATTGTACAGAAATTGGTTCAAGTTTAGAATACTTACGTTGGAGACATCCTTCTTTGGTATACGATGCTCCTGTATAGTTGCTTCAGCTCATCGTCTGCAAGGTTCCAAAGTCTGAGCTTCGGACATTGTATCAGCATTTTCCCCTCTTTAACAAGCTTTGCTGTTTGAGGAGATTCTTCCTCAAGTTCTTCAGGAGCTGACATCTCCTTTTTATTGTCTACCTTCTCGGGGCTGGAAGGAGCTTTTTTTTCCCAGCAGGAGCTACTTTCTTTCTGGGACTGGAAGGATCTTTTCTTTTCCGACCAGGACCTGCCTTCTTACTTGTTGTAGCATCGGATGTTTTTTTCTTTTGCAATGTAGTAAAATCATCCTCATCTGCAGCATTTGATTGTTTTTTAGTTCCAGCAGGTTCATTTGCTCTTGTGTAATGCTTTTGGGGAACTGCTTGAGTCTCCCCACTTTGCAATGCTTTAGCCATTGCTTCAAGGTTAACAATTGTATCATTCTTCTGTGTGATTTCGTCTTTCAACGATGCAACTTCCTCTAGAAGTTTGTTGTTATCATCATTGAGCTTTTCATTCTCTTTTTTGAGATCCTCTGTCATTTTCATTGATATAAAAACAAACAACAACAAGAGGTATGATGTCAATATTATATAATCTTCTTTTTAAAAACAATGAAAAATATTATTATCCGTTTACTTTAATCTGGAGAATGTCATTTTCCGTGTCAAAATAGACGGAGAATGGCAATCTCCGCGTAAAAAATAGACGGAGAATGTCATTCTTCGTGTCAATTTAGACGGAGAATGTCATTCTCCGTGTCAAAAGAGACGGAGAATGTCATTCTCCGTGTCAAAATAGACGGAGAATGCTATTCTCCGTTTCCAAATAGATGGAGAATGTCATTCTCCGTGTCAATTTAGATGGAGAATGACATTCTCCGTCTAAATTGACACGGAGAATGGCATTCTACGTGTCAAAACAGACGGAGAATGTCATTTCTATGTCAAAATACAGAAAATGTCATTCTCCGTGTTAAAAAACTAGCGGAGAATGTCATTCTCCGTGTCAAAATAGACGGAGAATGTCATTCTAAGTGTGTTTTAATACGGAGAATGACATTCTCCGTCTATTTTGACACGGAGAATGACATTTTATAGGTCAAAACACACAGAAAACTTCTTTCTCCGTGTACTTTGACACGGAGAATGGTCATTCTCTTTGTTAGATACAGGTAATTACAGATTAAAATAGACAAAAATATAAAATCTTACCTTTTAGAAGTAGCTCCTCAACACGTTGACGAAGCTTCTCATTATCAGCAGTAAGCTCAGACTTCTGCTTTCTCAGGGAGTCTAGTTCCGACCCCTGTGCCTCCAGTTCTTCAACTCGCTCACGGAGTTTCTTATTATCATCAATAAGGAGCGATTTCTCGTTCCTTAAGAGTCTAACTCCTTCTCCAAGCCATCAGCAACGAGCCCCACAGCACGTTGTTGGGCTACATCTGCCGCTAGTTGCTGGGCTCTTTCCTGGAGTTGCTCATTCTCAGCGATAAGCTGAGATTTCTCCTGCAAGACACGCAACATATCTACATTGTCAGCTGTAGAGGGTGCTGGTGCTTGAGCTTCAGTTTGTGGTTCTTCTTCATCAACAGAATTATCTTCACCTTCTATACATTGCTGCTCTGCTGGGACTTCTTCAAGTTCATCAACATTCAATGCAACAAGATCCTTGAATATCAAATCCGAATCCATTTGAGCACCTTGATATTCATTTTTTAGGAATATCGAGATTCTATTCCCATCCCATGTATCGAATCTCGGAGATGCGACTGTTGGTTTGCACTTCCTCTCTATCAGTCGACTGTGCTCTGCAAACCAATACAAGAAGTATATCGTACAACCTTCAATCTTCTTGTACGATATATCAACATCACCATCTTCAGATTTTGTGACAGCCCTCTTTATGCTGTCCATGACGTACCCCAGTATAATCCGAGGCCAACAGATGCTTTTTATAACATCTGTGCTCTCCACCAGAGCGAAGAACTTGTATGGCAAGTTCGACCCCCCCATTCTGGTGAAGAATGCTGTTTGGCACAAGTTGAATACTATTAACTTGGCCAATTCATCAGGACTTGCATTTTCGCCCCCAGCAGCTCTAATATCCTTTTCCTAACTTCTGCGTTTGAGACTTCAGCATTTTTGCCCTTGGAATTTTTCAGCAATCTTGTGAAGTGTTTTGTACACATGCTGAATGAGTTTGCTGGTGGGGGGTCTTCTGCTTTTCAGTGATGATCTTCAAATACTTCTCATCAACTTCAGTGTCATCATTCATTGGCAGACCGAAAATGGTTGCCATCTCATCAGCAGTTGGTGCTACCTTGACACTGCTGCTCAATTGGAAATATCCAATTCCATCTTCTTCCAAATAAGTCCCCATCAAGTTCTCCAGACCTTGGGTGACTTTAGCTAGATAGTTCTGATTTTTTCACCTTAGTTCTGTAGAATACATCTACGAAGTTGTAGAATCCTACATTCTTCAAGCTTTCAACAACTGCTTCAGGTAAATGGCGAAACTTTTCCTTCACCTCATCCATGAGAGAGAGTATTGGGGTGAATGTTGCACGGAAAAGTCTTTCTTCTTTGTTCCTGACAGTTTTTTTCCTAAAAACAACAACAATTAGGTTTACGTCAACATTCTTCTTTATTATAACAAGGAGAAAGCCATTCTTCGTCTAATATTAGACGGAGAATGAGCATTCTCCGTTTTGTATTCACACGGAGAATGCCATTCTCCGTGTCAAAATAGACGGAGAATATCATTCTCCGTCTATTTTGACACGGGAGAATGGCATTCTCCGTTTTGTATTAACACGGGGAATGACATTCTCCGCGTGTTTTAAAACGGAGAATGCCATTCTCCGCGTTAGCAAGACGGAGAATGCTCATTCTCCGCTTCAGAAAGACGGAGAATGCTCATTCTGTAGGTCAAAATACAAGGAGAATGGCATTCTCCCTTTATTTTGTCCCGGAGAATGAGCATTCTCCGTCTCAGTAAGACGGAGAATGGCATTCTCCGTCTCATATTAGACGGAGAATGCTCGTTCTTTAGATCAAAATAAAGGGAGAATGCCATTCTCCGTGTCAAAATAGACGGAGAATGTGATTCTCCGTTTTAAAATAGACGGAGAATCTCATTCTCCGTTTTGTATTAACACGGGGAATGACATTCTCCCTTTATTTTGACAAAGAGAATGACATTCTCCGTCTCAATAAGGCGGAGAATGCTCATTCTTTAGGTCAAAATACAAGGAGAATGCCATTCTCCGCGTGTTTTAATACGGAGAATGCCATTCTCCGTCTCATATTAGGCGGAGAATGCTCGTTCTTTAGATCAAAATAAAGGGAGAATGCCATTCTCCGTGTTAATACAAAACGGAGAATGACATTCTCCGTATTAAAATAGACGGCGAATGGCATTCTCCGTTTTGTATTAACACGGGGAATGGCATTCTCCCTTTATTTTGACCCAGAGAATGACATTCTCCGTCTCAATAAGGCGGAGAATGCTCATTCTTTAGGTCAAAATACAAGGAGAATGCCATTCTCCGTGTCGAAATAGACGGAGAATGCCATTCTCCGTTATAAAATAGACGGAGAATGGCATTCTCCGTGTCAGTAAGACGGAGAATGTTCATTTCTCTAGGTTAATGCAAGAAGAAAGGTCATTCTCCGTCTATTTTATAACGGAGAATGACATTCTCCGTCTCATATTAGGCGGAGAATGCTCGTTCTTTATGTCAAAAACACAGAAAATACCATTCTCCGTGTGTTTAAACATGGAGAATGCCATTCTCCGTCTCAAAATAGACGGAGAATGGCCATTTCTAGTTCAAATGACACAGAAAGGGCATCCTCCGTGTATTTTATAGACGGAGAATGATCATTTTCATTTGTCGCGTCAATATAAACGGAGAATGAACATGTCTCAAAGTTTTACCTTTTTTCTTCCCTTCTTCTTGATCTTCTTCTTCCTCCCCTGCTACTTCTTGTTCTTGTTGTTCTTGTTCTTCTACTGCTTCTTGCACTTCTTTTTCTTTTGGAGCATTTCGTCTACGAGCAACCTTCTTAACTTTTATCCCTCCTTTCGTTTGCTTTCCAACAACTACTTCTTCTCCTTCTTCTCTAACTTGGTCTACATCCATTGCTGATGATTGCGACATTGTGATGGAGATTCGCTGGCGATTTCTTGTAAGAAATTTCTAAGATTTTTGGAGGAGATGACCTAAAATCGCAAGCGAACAGAGTATGGAAGAGGAGGGAGCGATAGAAACACTTTTTTGAAGAGTCTCTTGGTTTTGTATCTTCTGGAATCGAACCGTTTTTCTGAAGAGTTGCTGGATTTGTTGATATTCTTAATAAATTAGAAGGGCAAAAGGGTCATGCCGTGCCCTTTTATATATTTTTAAGTTAATGCTGGGCACACGATGAAAGTTTATTTTGGGGTGGGTTTTTCATAAAACTTTTTAAATTTTTGGGCATTTAATAAATTTTCCCTTTTTTTCCTTAATAAATTCAGCCCAAGAGGATCCTGGCCCAAACTGAAGCTGCCCACTCCACCCACCTTGCGGATCGGGGTTAACGGATCTATTCTGCCCAATCCATACCCATCAACCCTATACCCAAACCTGTTACCATTTGAATCATTAGCTTTCAAAAAAACAAAGATACTGTTTTTCTTCTCCAATTGGAGCGTACTCTACTGCTCCCTGCAAACTTGCAGGCACGCGCAAGAAGACCAAGCCTCCCCTCAACGTTCAAGAAGGAAACCCTACCTCCCCTCTCTTTATATAAACTCTCTTCCGCTTTCCTCCTCCATTCCTAGAGAAACCTAGCCGCCACTACCAGCTCATTACCAGAGCTTCCCCGCCTCTCGCCGTCCGACGCCGACGTCTCGAGCAGCAGCAGACGGCAGTCCATCACGCGACGACAGCACCCCTTCTCCGACCGTGCGGCAGCGACGGTGCGCCACCTCCACCGAACATCACCGGTCGCGTGGCAACGTGACAACCGTCGTCGACGAATCCTCTTTTTGACTCACTCATTCCTCTGTGAGTTTCCTACAAATCGAAACCCTTCCTTAGATTCACTCATGTCTGCTATATGTTGTTCTTCCTCCGTAAAAGCTTTGTAGTGGTGTGAAACGTTAATATATAAGTGTATGGGAGCAGTAGAAAATGCAAGGGTTAGTCATATATAGGATAGTAGGTTGTTGCTTGTAGAGGTATGGGAGCGGAGTAGCATGTGGTGTTGTGTGTTCCATGTGCTTAATTTCCTTTATTTGGGGTCCCTTAATGTTACATGTGAGTATGTGTTCATGGTGATTATTTGTAACAATGAATTATAATGAAGTTTAGCAAAGCAAGGTGAATATACCATGACACAACTCTTCCTTGTGCATACGTGAATTTAATAAAAGAAGTGATGGTAACAAGAGGGTGTAACCAGGGAAATCCTATTATACATGTTTTTTTTTAAAAAATAACTCCAATACATGTTGTGTAGAGTACTGAATATAGGAGGGTGTCCCATGTAGCAGTAAACAAATTTACTAGAAGTGAAGGATGGAATTAGATTAAGAGATTAATAAAGAGCAAAGGCTTTATGTGTACACCAAGGAGCATTAGCTCAGTTGGTTGGTTAAATAATGGTGGAGGAAATGATCATGGGTTCGAATCCAGAGTTGGAAAGGGAGGGCATTTTAAGTGCTGTTTGGACCCTTCCTTTTTTTTGAGGGTGTGTTTCTTCCTTGCAACTAGGGGTGAGCATTCGGTTTATTCGGTTTAAACCGAACCGAATTAGCCAAAACCGAATAAACCGAAATTCTAAAAATGCAAAACCGAAACCGAACCGAATTAGCTAAAACCGGAACCGAACCGAATAATAAATTCGGTTTATTCGGTTTGTTCGGTTCGAATTAATGGGGTGAGCATTCGGAAAGGGAGGGGATTTTAAGTGCTGTTATGGACCCTTCCTTTTTTTTTGAGGGTGTGTTTCTTCCTTGCAACTAGGGGTGAGCATTCGGTTTATTCGGTTTAAACCGAACCGAATTAGCCAAAATCGAATAAACCGAAATTCTAAAAATGCAAAACCGAAACCGAACCGAATTAGCTAAAACCGAAACCGAACCGAATTAGCTAAAACCGAAACCGAACCGAACCGAATAATAAATTCGGTTTATTCGGTTTGTTCGGTTCGAATTAATGGGTCGGATCCAATGTTGGAATCTTGGTTAAATTATACTAAAAATTATAATTTTGATACACATATTTGTTGAATTTTGAAATTATGCACAAAGTTGGGCTAGTTGTTAAATTATCAATGTTAGAATTGAAAACACATACATAGAATTATTATTTTCAAAATATATATTTTCTTAAATTGAGAATATTTACATATTTGTATAATTCTTATTCGGTTTTCGGTTTGGACCGAAACCGAAACCTAAAACCGAAACCGAAACCGAATAAGAAATTATTGTAATTTGAAAACCGAAACCGAACCGAATATTTTTGATATATGTATCTACACTGTTGTACTTTTGGCTTGCATATTACGTACCTTGTTACGTTCCGCTGAGGACCTGGTTTTCTCTCCAGATTTAGACGAGGATTATTCGGAGGTCTACGGATCCGGACTTGACACGGAAGCAGTTCCAGAGGACGAAGTTTATCCAGCAGAGTAGCTTATTCCCGTGGTAGAGCTCTTCTTGATCTGACTTCATTATCTAGCTAGTCTGTTGGCAGATCTAGTTATCTTCCTGTTTTACTTCATTCAGCATTGTATCCACGGGATTGTTTCCGTAAGACTCTTTTCATTCAATATTTGTATTATTACTACATTTAGACTATGTTAATTATCACATTGTGGTTTTATTCAGATTATTCACTGTGTTCCTTGATCATACTTGTGGATGAGATTAGTTACTTGTCATCTGGGCATTTACTTCTTATTTACTACATTTTACAGCTTAAGTGCTACTCTAATGGTTCCATTAAATTGGGTCAATCATTGGGAGTGGTACTCGCCGGCCTTGCCACGTAGCTCGGTTCCGTATTTTTGGAACTGGGACGTGACATGCTCACACCATCTCCATTCCCACGGCACAGTCATATGCTCCGGATCAGAAGCTTAAGTCACTTCTCTACAAGAGACTTGGGAACTCCCATCGCAACCAATGCAAGTCAGCTTGTCGTTCCAAAAGTACAGTAACCTCGCCAACCTGAAGCATAAGCCTACTTGTCGCCTATAGCACAGTGACTCTGGTATCCCGAAACACAGCTTCATAAGTTGCTCTCTATGCACAAAAGTCTCATCGTCATTCAAAGCCAAGTCCACTCGTCGCCTGAAAGCACAGAGGTTCCGTCGTCTCCAGAAGCACGGTCTACTCGTCGCCCCAGAAGCACATCATTACTTAGTCCTCACCAGAGGCACAGGAAGCATGGGTCCATCCCAATTGGTTTGTTTAAACCGCCTCTTGCAGAGAAGATTGGAATTAAATCATGATTGATATCATATCAGATTGATTTAAATCTTAGACGAGGATCAATTAGACTCCAAATCTATAATGAAATCCCAAGATTTACTCGGCTATATTCGAGCAAGCAAATTGACACGCGCCATGTGTCACCTCCTTCGGTTATGTTTATAACCACCATAGATCTCGTTTGAGGGGATTCTCGATGTCTGCCACATGTCAGCGCCGCAGAAGCCCGTACCGTGTAATGACGACAGATTCTTTCATATCTCAGGAACCCTAATGCACATTGCATATGTGCTCGGTTCTCTATAAATAGAAGGAGTTCTTCTTCCACCAATCGATCGACAGGAAGAAAATTGATAATCGACAATCTTTAGAGGATCAGCAATCTCTATCCACGAAGAGTCGACTACCCTCATCTAGGGGTGAGCATTCGGTTTATTCGGTCTAAAACCGAACCGAATAAGCAAAACCGAATTCGACCGAACCCGAATAAAGGAAACCGAAATCGAACCGAAATAGGTCCTAACCGATTCCAACCCGAACCGAATAATTAATTCGGTTTTCGGTTTAATCGGTTAAATTATCATTATTAATTAAAACAAACCGGTCCAAAACCGGTCCAAAATCAAACCAGCCCGAAGGCCAGGTTCTATTACAAGTCTTCCACCATTGCTTCCCTCTTATAGGGCTTGGCTGCTCCCATATTTTTTCTCCCACCGATGTGGGACTAAATGTAGTATTGAGAAATGAAATAAACTAAAAATAAATTGCACAAAATATAGGTGGAGGTGGGATTCGAACCCCACACCTCCCATAGTTATTCACCCCTCCCTACCAACTGAGCTATGACAATTGTTTGTCATAACATGTAAATTATGTGTATATATTAATTTCTTATTCGGTTTTCGGTTTTAAACCGAAACCGAACTCCAAAACCGAAACCGAAACCGAATAAGGAATTGTAGTGTTTTCAAAACCGAAACCGAACCGATTACATTTTAAACCGAACCGAACCTCTTATTCGGTTCGGTTCGGTTCGGTTTTCGGTCCAAAACCGAATAATGCTCACCCATACCCTCATCCATGAATCAACCAAAGAACCAACCAACCAACCAACCAACCAACCATCTTCAAGGGATCTTCTCCTCTAGACAGCCTCTTGATCGGTGACCCCAGAGTCCCATCAAATGTGCCAGAGAGCCATAGCAAGGTTGATTCGTCGTCAGATCGTCAATGGAGTAAAGGAGCCGCTGTAGTGCTCGATCTCCACCATCACACTTTTCAAGAAACCTCTTCTCCCTGTACTTAGAATATCCTGTTTACAACTTCCTTTTTTGTACATAGATACCTTATACGTTCAATAAAGCAAAAAGTTTGTTCAACCTTTTTTTATGTCGAACAGAGGCGTCAATGTAGATAGTGAATCCACCTGTTCCTGATGGCAACGTAAAAACTGGAGCTTTCGTCAACCTCTTTTTCAACTCATCAAAGGTGACCTGGCACTCCTTTGACCATACAAACTCTATGTTCTTCCGGGTCAGTCTAGTCAACGTCTCTGCAATCCGAAAAAAATCCAGAACAAACTTCCTGTAGTAGCCTGCCAATCCCAGGAAGCTCATGATCTCTGCAACTGAACTCGGAGTGGTCCACGCCTCAACTGCCGTGATCTTCTTCGGGTCGACTGAGATCCCCTCTCCGGTCACAACATGACCTAGGAACTCAACCCGATCAAGGAAGAACTCACACTTCGAAAGCTTGTCGTAAAGCTCCTCCTTCCTGAGAGTCTCCAGAACTACTCTCAGATGCTCCTCATGCTCCTCTTGGGTCTTCAAATACACCAAGATGTCATCAATGAATACTACCAAAAATTTGTCCAAATACTGATGGAACACCTGGTTTATCAGGTTCATGAATACCGTCGGGGCATTGGTTAACCCAAACGACATCACCATAAACTCAAACTGGCCGTATCGAGTCCGAAATGCTGTTTTCAGAATATATTCCTTCTTCACCTTCACCTGGTGATAGCCTGACCTCAGTTCAATCTTGGAAAATACTCTCTCTCCGCTCAACTGATCGAACAGATCATCGATCCTCGGCAACGGGTACTTGTTCTTGATGGTGAGGTTGTTGAGAGCCCTATAGTCGATACACATCCGTACCTACCCATCCTTTTTTGGCACAAAAAGCACCGTACACCCTACAGTGAAGAACTTGATCTGATGAAGCCCTTGTCTTGTAACTCATCTACTTGCTTCTTCAATTCTATTAGCTCGCTGTTGTTAACTCTGTAGACGTGCTGAGATATCGGCTCTGCGCCTGGCACTAAATCTATATAGAACTCAACATCTCTATCCAGAGGTAACCCTGACAACTCCTCTGAAAAGACATCCATGAACTCGGCTATCAATGGAGGTGGCACACTCTGCTCCTCTACGAAAGCTCCACAGAAAACTCTGCTGCTCTGCTCCGCCTTTCCCCTGGCGAACTCAAACTCTGGATCTCCTGGCAATCTGAAAAGCACTCTGCCTCTACGACAATCTATACTGGCATGGTGTCTACTCAACCAGTCCATTTCGAGTATAATATCGTAACTCGGTAATGGCATTACAAGAAAACACATATCCAGTTCTCGACCTCCCAAAATAACTCTCCGATCCTTGCAAACATTACTGACTAGAATGATAATACCGCTAGTCATGATCTTACAAGTCCTAGGCAAAGATTCAAAAACAAGATGGTATCTAATAGTAAATGATATAGACACAAAACTATAGGAAGCACCAGAATCAAACAAAGCAAATACAAGAATAGAATCGAGAAGAACGAAACCTGCTATCAGATCACCCACTGGCTCGAATTCCTTACCTACCATTGCAAAATCTCGCCCCTGCTGGCCTTCTCTATCCTGTTGCTGATGCTGCACAAACCTCTGCTGCTGAGTCTGCAATGACGGTCCTTTCTGCTGGCCCGCCGGAGATCAAGCTCATCCTGCCTAACCTGCTGCTCCATCCTGTGCCACATGAGTAGAAATCATATGGTAGTCCTTTAGTTGATGCCCTGCTGACCCACATAGCAGACACTTCCCCAACCTCAACCTACAGTCGTTAAACCCATGTCCTGGCTTCTTACAAAAGGAACAAATAGTGGCCTGCTGCTACCTCGGTGCCTGCTGGTAACCCTGTCTCTGCTGCTGGTGTGCCTGCTGAAAAGGCGCACGACCTTAATGCTGCTGGTGCTGAAACGCTCTCTATTGCTGCTGCTGGAAATAGGGCCTCTTGGCCGCCTGTACTGCTACCATCTCCAAAGGTATCTCGACCTCTTTTGGTCTTCCGCTCCAAGTCATCTTCTGTTGCCATGGCTCTTGCCAAGATCTTCACAAAGGTAGAGTCACGGTCACTCTTGGTCAGTGACTTGACCTCCTTGATCAAGCCCTTCTGGAACTTCCTAGCCTTCGCACATCGCTCAGTCCCTCCACGAATCTGCCCAGACGGCAGAACTCCCCGGCATACTCCTCAACTATCTGGTTCCCCTGAACCAGACTCTCAAACTGAGTCTCTAGGGCACTGAGATCTACATCCGAAAAGAACTTCTCCTTAAAAAGCTTTTTAAAAGCCTCTCAAGTCTTTCCCTCGACCCCAACCCTGGGATCGATACGGTACCAAGTTAGAGCAAGATCAAACATTTGGTTACCTACCGCCTCTATATGTAACCCAGCCGGGATCTGTGCCAGTCGGAAGATCCCCTCAACATGCTCGATCCAGTCGTCAGCGTACAAAATACCCTCTGTACCCTTGAAGTCCTTCGGTCGCACCTTCTGAAAGTCAATAATGTTCCCTGACCTCTGCTGCTGGATATGACCTCCCTGAACTTCCTGTGGCTAAGAAGCCACTCTCTCTACTGCCGCCATAGCCACCTAGTGGGCATTCTCGATACCCTATCTCATGTCTGCTGACTGGTGGTGCTGCGCATCCATCATCTCGCGGAAGAGTACGAACAACTGCGCTGCATCTACTGGTACCGGAGGTGGTGGTGGTTGGAGAACATCCAGGAAAACTGGGGCAGGCCTCCGAACAGGAGGAGGAGCACCCCCAAAAGCTGCAGATGCTCCTACGTGAGTAGAAGCGAGAGGTGCTGCAGTCCTAGTGCCCTGCTGAATCGGACGAAATATGGCAGACCTCTCAGTATCCGCTGGGATGGAGCGATGTGACCTAGTCTCCACCATCCTGAAGATAGATCAAACAAGGAAATCAATGCTGAGCAGGAAATGATATTATCAAGGAAGGACAGTTTATCTCTAAGAAGGCAATTTTCAGAAAGAATTATAGATGGCAGGAATTAGATTGAAGTTTTTCCTAACTGTGATTGAGTACCTTATAACCTATATTTTATATCCTACTGCAGGTCGTAGCGATACTCTAGTTCGAGTACCACTACCGAACTGAGACAAACTCAGAACCCGACTTGCATGGTCCACCACTAAAAATGTGTCACGACCCGTACCCAGTGTAAGGGCATGAGACTGTGGGTACGTCCAGCCTACGCCACAGTATCGGTGGTAGAACGCTATCCTAGGTCTCAACAACATCTAACACAATATACTGTAACTGTACATAATATACTCTCCAATCGGAGGTCAATCTCAGAAAGTACAAATCAATCACAATATCTAGAGATGGATAATCAGTACGATATAGAATAGAAGGCGATACTTAAGTAAGATACAATTCAGAATTGAAATGAGTTTAAGTGTTATGAACACAACACACAGAGTACGAATTAAATACATATCAGAGTAGCTTAAAAGATATCCAGATAACAGTCCTAGCAATCTAGTCTAGTCACCGTAGGTGTCTCCTCTAAGCTAGTTGGATCATCCTGCTGATCCAGGTCGCAGGTGTCATTTATATCTGCGTCATAATAGGCGGTACAAAAATCCTCCAAGTTCTCTGTAAAATTTATCAACATATCCAGTCAGAATTGGAGCGAGTACATAACTCTGAAAGCAGTTACAAAACATGGTAAAAAAAATATAAAACTAGCAATAGAATATTATACATGACGTGCTGTAAATGAAAGTACAGGAATACATGAAATATAGACAAGGGATCTGAGTACATGAATAAGATATAGAATCTATGAACTATAAATAATATAAGTGTTTCAGAGCACAAGATGGTTATGTGATCGGTTTAGGTTGTACATGATTATTATATAGTAACTCAATTATACGTGAAGGCATAATCGACATGTACATGATTACGTTGATGGAATTTAATCACATAACCACTTCTACTCCCCCGCCCCAATTAATACACAAGTATTCGATCAAGTTATGTTACGTACATGATTGTTTGTTATACATGAAGTACATGTGAGAACATGAGAGTACATGAGAGCACATGAGTATACATGAATAATACGAATACAAGGAGTACATGATGTATATGATAGAATACATGAACTTGAAATACACGATGCACCCGATAAAGGGATAACATCTCATGACAAGATCCATAGAGTACTGGTCCGTGATAACAATGTGTCAGCATCAAGTAAACTAGTCTAGAGTAGGCAATATAGATACTATCATGAATGAAAACTAACAGAGAATGTACTCGCCTGATATCCTGAGCAACTGATGTGCATTGGTGTCCGAACTGGAGTCACAAAGTCCTATTATATGAATTACAAGTTACTGTGTGTTCTAAATTAGACAAATGATTAAAATAATGATATCTACATGCTGCTAGGCCTTTTATCACGACCCGCACCCTGTTTAGGGACACGCGCACGTGGGTACGTCCAGCCTACGCCGTAGTATCGGCGGTAGAACGCTGTAAAGGTCATCTAGAATATATAGAATCTAAGACACAATAATATAACCTGTCATCTCCGCACGGAGGAATATGAACACAACTCAACCACATAAATCTAAGGAAGATAGGCACGAATATGATAAAGAAACAAGATGAATAAATAGTCTAAAATAGTGCTGAGTCACAATCACAAGTTTAGAATTTAAAGATATAACACAAGATCCCAAATAAATACTACAAGTCTCAAAGTATCAAGCTGGAATATAATCCAGACAAAATCTAGCTAAACTAAGTCACTACAGGCTGTGCGCCCTCTATGAGCACCGGGTCCACAGGCTGGTCCTGGTCGTAGGCTCCATGTATGCCAAACCCGTAGTAGGTCGGACAATCTGCATCTAAATCCTCTAAAAAACAACGGGGGTTATCCTGTCAGGATATGAGCAAGTACAAACGCTAACAGCAGTTCCATGTGAATTGACAAATACTATAAGAGACAATTATAATGAAATACAAGATGGAATATTAAGACTGAAAGTAAACAGTACGAGAGAACTGGATATCATGTCATGTGTGAGATATAAGATAAAACTGGAATATAAACAGTGGAAAGTAGTCTGAGGTATGATGTAAACATAAAAAGAAAGTGCCATGAGATATTAGAGCGTTATGTGTTCGGCTTGGGTCAAGATCAGGCTGTTCCATAGAAGATGTAGAAGAAAGGACCTAGTCAATCTTGAACAGCGTAAAGGAGAGGGAATGACACAGGGGGCACGTGCCGAGCCACATACGCAACAGTGGGAGCTTATTCCTAAGAGAAATTGGAACAGAGACTTGAGACCATAGTAGTTGCTGATAGGAGGAAGACCCTCCATGCAAACATTACAAATATGGTCGGCAGTGCAATAGGCAGTTGTTGGCCCAAATCCGGTTCAAACTGGTCCGAAACCTATCGTGCCATGGACCACATGTCGGTTGAGTTCAAATTTCCATCCCTCGGTCAGGTTTGACTCGGCCAGGTATAATGCATGAGCCTGACAGGTTCGACCCAGATTCGGTCCAGCCCACACAAATTCTAATATGGTTAGTCTAAGTCAGATCCACTTGACAGCTCAAAGTAATAGGCATTTACAAAGACAATTAATTGTGGAAATTGAAAATTTTCATTCCCAAAAAATAAAAATAAATAAACACATTTGCACTTGCTCACCATAGTACAATGCTAAAATTTCTTAATTGCAAAGGCCCTCCACTTAACAAATTTTCTACAAACCCCTATCAAGTAAAGTGCCTTCCTCCTCCCCTATCTCCAATAATAATAATAATAATAATAATAATAATAATAATAATAATAATTCAATTTTGCTCCAACACCCTCCATGCATTAACACCAACAAAATAAAAATAAAAATGGTGGTTAATTATAATTAACCAGAGCATAAGCATAGATGGTCATCATGTGAGTGAAGCAAAGCCTCCTCCCTTCATCATCTGCCTGAACTCCTTGTAGTCGACCCTCCCGTCCCCGTCGACGTCCACCTTCCGTATCATGAGGCGGCAGTCCTCCGCGGTCCGGCCCTGCTTGAGGCCGAGCGACGCGAGCACGGACCGCAGCTCCTCCACCGTGATGAACCCGTCCCCGTTCTGGTCGAACACGTCGAAGGCCTCGCGCATGTCCTCCTCCTCCTCCTCCTCCCTCCCGCCGGCGACGATGTTCCGGTAGAGGGCCCCGAACTCGTCCACGTCCACGCGCCCGTCCCCGTTCGCGTCGATCTTCTCGATCATGGACCCGAGGTCGCCGTCGGGGATGTAGATGCCGAGGTTCTCGAGGGAGTCCGAGAGCTCCTCCCTGGTGATGCTGCCGTCGCCGTTGCGGTCGAACAGCTGGAACACCCGCTTCAGCTCCGTCGGGTCCATGTACGTACGTACGTACGTAGAGCTAGCTAGCTAGTACGGAAAAGAGAACAAACCAATGGATTTATTTTGTTGTACTAATTGTACGACTGTAACGATAGAGCTACAAAACGCTTCTTGGCTCGATCTAGGAGGCCCAATTAATGGTGCTTGATGCTTATGCTAATGTTGTTGTACGTAGCAGAGAGAGAGAGAGAGAGAGAGAGAGAGAGAGAGAGAGAGAGGAACTAGGAAGTATGAGGAGGAAGAGAGAAGAGAGCAGAGAGGAGGGAGGGGGTGGTGGCAAATAAAGAAGGTCCATGGCCATGGGAGAAATAGTTGGCATGGGCAAGTGTGGGGTGGAGAGCAAATGCATGGTAGGTGGATGGTCGATCACTTATTGGTTGTTGTTTAGGCTCTCCTCTCCTAATCTCACGCGTTTACCTGTCTCCTTTGGAGAAAAAAAAAAATGGATTATGTATACAATAAGCATTACCCTTTTTGTATGTAAGGAAAATGATACAAGACACCACGGGCGGCCCGGGCCCAGGGCAGGCCGGACAACGGTTCGGGACCCCCTGACGAAAGAAGGCACCACTATGAAACTATCTACAATAGAACTAGTATGTATCATGTGCTTTTTTAACAAAAAAATAATGTGATGTAGTGGTTATAATGCTACACTTATATTTAAGAGATCTTTGGTTCAAATCTTGACTACAATAATTTTTTGTTTTATTTATATATATTTTTTTACATTATGTATGGGGGTCCATTTTGGAACTTTCGCCTCGGGCCCCCATCAGCTCAGGGCCGGCCCTGCAAGACACACTTCGTTTGGCACACTCCATAGTCACGTTGATATGATACTACATTATTGAATGTCAAGAAAAACATTAAAAGGAGATAATAATTGATATACAATAATGCAATACCATATCAGGGTGGCTATGAAATGTGTCCCCAAAGTATACTCTAGGGCAATGCTACTCTTACAACCAAAAGTGATTTGTAAGAGCTTATAATAGCCACTTGGCCGACCTCGATTGGGGGAGGGAGGAAAAGAAGATCCGGTGGGACCTATATAGCAAAGGTGGACGGTGTTAATTGTAAGTGGGTTGTAAGAGCATCTTCAAATTGTGAGTTTGTAAAAAGGTTGTTGCCACATAGGAATAAACAGTTTTCATTGATAAAATCATTCTCCAATGCAAATGTCAACTAAGTTGTGAAGTTAACATGACATGACAATGATATTGTGAAGTTGGTTATTTAGTTTTAGACAATGCACTTGACAATGGCTTTACCTTCGCATATCGTCAATTATGAATACAAATATTTAGAAAGAAGGGAAGGAAGGAAGAAGTCTTGGAAGTTGAAAAAAGAGAGAGTAGATTTTATCGTCTTTTCAATATTTTTGTATTGGAGAAGATTTTTCTACTCCATTGTCTTGTATGAATATAATTTTGCCACCTAGAACAGACGTTGCATTGTGCCTCATGCCACATAGAAAATCACATCACGTTAAAAGACAATAAGGTTGGAGATGCTCTATGAAGTTGGTTGTAAACTAAGCATTTTTCTTTTTTATGTTATAATTATGTATGCACGCGGAACTCGAGTGACTCTATGTGGTTAACGAAAAGAGACACAAGACCATGGCTGAGTGGTGAAAGATCAGTGGACCAAACCACAAAAGCATTATAAAAATGGTGGGAGCACTTGTCGAACCACGAGAGCGTTATAAAAATAGTAGGAGTTGGAGACAGTGCACAAAATCTGGGAGTTGGAGGCAGTGGATCTAAAAAATATGCAATGCCGCATGCAAAATTTTGTGCGTAACATCGGACATCTCAAAAAATAAATTATATATGCACACAAAATAATTTTGTAGTAAAAAAACAGCATTATTGACGTATATCCAAATATCAGTACTTTATGACCATACGCTAAAACAGATTTTGGTATACAAAATTATGCATGCTAGTTTGAGATAAATATCCTTAAACTGTTCGAATTTAACAATTATTATTTATAATGTTATAATTGATCTTTTTCTTTTTTTTTTTCATATCCTACTATATACGTTCCTCCAAATATTTTTTTTTATTGCAAAGTTGTTGCATCTCTCTCCTTACTCCAGCTTGCTAGACCACCTATATCTAACCACTATGCCTAATCACTATGGTTTGTTCCATCAAGACGACTTCGCAGACGAATGTGAGTTCCCCAATCCTAGGCTACGCACACACGATACGTACTTGCGATTATATTAATTTCGTGGTGAGTGTCAGATCCGAAGGTCGCTCGATAGCATCCAACTTCGTGGTGTTTTCGGGCAGTTCCGGTCCGGTCCGGCCCACGGTCCAAAGGCTGCGGGCCTGACCGGGTTCGGGCCGGTCCAGGACCGGCCCACTATGTTTTGCGGTCCGGGCTAAGCCCGGCCCGGTTTTGCTACGATGGGCCCAGCCCGGCCCAGTGGACCGGACAGAAATAGGGTCGGGCCGGTCCGGGCTTGGGCGGTTCGGGCCGGGTTAACCGGACCGGCCCGGTTTTTGATTTTTTTTTTTTTTTACAGTTTTTTTTTTAATTTGGTTTTTTAATCATTTTCTTTTGTATTTTAATTTTAAAAATTTGTAACTTAAATGTTTATAAAATGTTTATACAAAATATTTATAAAATGTTTATAATTTTATGTTTATACAAATGTTTATAAAATGTTTATAAAATGTTTATACAAAATATGTTTATAAAATGTTTATAAAATGTTTTCTTTTTAATACAAATGTTTATAAAATGTTTATACAAAATATGTATTATAATTTAGTAATACAAAAATGTTTATAATTTAGTAATAGTTTGTAATACAAATGTTTATACAAATATATACAAATGTTTATACAAAAATGTTTATACAAATATTACAAATATTTATAAAAATTTATAAAAATTTAAAAAAAACATTTCTCCCTCTTCCTTTATCCGGGCTTGGGACCGGCAAATGCTTGTTTGGCATAGGCGGAGTTAAAAAATATATTTTTTTTAAAGTAAAAAATAGTTTTTGAAAGTATAAGTTAAAAAATTTGAATAGTATAAGTTAAAATTAAAAATTTGAATAGTATAAGTAAAAAAAAAAAAGTTTTTGAAAGTATAAGTTAAAATTTAAAATTGAAATATATAAGTTTAAATGTACATACCTAATACCTTGCACCGTAGCCTCATTGTTGTTCGCCTTCATGCAATGAAAGCGATTCCAAATCCAGCTCGTGGATGTCATGATCTTCTTCATCTTTCTGGTTTTGTGTTCTTTTATCGGCAGCCATCCAATCTTGTACGCACACGATTGCTTCCAAAATATCGGGCTTCAAGCGGCTCCTCCTATCGCTCAACATCCTCGAACTTGCACTAAAACAGGACTCCGATGCTACCGTCGACACCGGAACCATCAGTAGATCACGTGCTATGTTAGAAAGCACAGGAAATCTCTTGTCGTGTCTCTTCCACCATTCTAAAACGGCGAAGTGATCTGGAGTCTCATCTTCGTCTTGATAAGAGTTAAGGTAAGCAGACAACTCTTGAGTAGGTTGGGAAGATTGCTTTTGTTTCTTCCTTTGTAGTATGCGACGGCCGGCTGCTGATAGCTTAGACGCCAAGCCGGAGCTACTACTAGCCCCCCCTCTGAGTTGGTCGGGTCGACGTTGCTCCTTCTTCGTACAGTATAATTAACCTGTCCAAAGCCACTTTAACTTCTGCCTTCATGTCAGTAACGTCTATACCCATATATTCTCCATATCCATCTAATAAAACCTCTACGCCATCCAATTTGATTGTAGGATCAAATATGGAAGCCAAACAATATAAAAGAGGTACTTCACCCTAATATTTCCTGAATTTGGCTTCCATATTTCTCACCGCAATTTTAAAATTTGGATAATCTCTATATTTAGAAAATAAATAAGACATGTTACAAAGTTCACGTAAAGCTAAGCAAGATGTGGGATAATAAACACCAGAAAGAGTTAATGTAGCATTGTAAAAAACTTCTAAAAATTCACAAACACTTTCAGCTGCTACCCAATCATCATCAGTAACCTGATAGTCAAAGGTGGCATCCGAAGTACAATAATATGTAATAGCAGTCTTAAAAAGAATTGCAGATTTCAACATCAAGTAGGTGGAGTTCCACCTAGTTGGTATATCCTTCACAAATCTTCTAAAAGTCATACCAAAGTGTGCGCAAGTGCATGTAAAACTTTGTTGTCTACTTGGAGACGAGTTTAGGTGGAGCAAGCATTGTCGCAGAGTGTCTAAATGGGGTTCAAAATTTTTTAAACATTCTTTAACAACTAAGTTAATTATATGGCAAGCACACCTAACATGCATAAGTCTACCTTCTAAAATAGGCTTAAAAATTACTGACAAAGAAGACATAGCAGCATTGTTGTTTGATGCATTGTCCAAAGAGACAGAAAAATTTTTAGCGTGAATATCATATTCACGCACGTGTCTTGAAATCTCACTTGAAATTACAGCGCTCGTGTGTGGACATTCTATAAGTTAAAGACAGATGATGCGTTTTTGCAACATCCATTGTGCATCTATATAGTGTGCAGTAATACAAATATAAGCATAACTCCATTTAGTAGTCCAAATATCAGAAGTAATAGCTAACTTACTAATATTTTCAAAATCCGCTTTCAAAGCGGCTTTCTGTTCGTTAAAGAGACGAATGGCCTCCTTTCGAGCTTGTTGCCTACTCACTTTAGTAAAGGAGGGGTTTAGAGAAAGTGATACATAATCTCGTAAAGATTCGCTTTCACCCGTCGTGAAAGGAAGTTCGTCACGAATAATATGTTTAGTTAATTCGGTTTTATGCCTAGCAGCTGAGTAAGTAAAGTTACCAATTGAAGAACCGGTGGCGCCGAAGCTTATTTGGGTTTGGGACGCTTGAAGTGTGTCCTTCCCGTAGCAAGTGTCGTAGTGTCTGGATATAGTCCCGGTGCCACCGCCCTTCTTCTATGCGTACTGGTTGCAACATTTCTTGCATTGCGCCTTGTACGGTTTCGGTTCCCCATTGGCATCTAAAACAAACGAACCATCAGGATTAGTTTCAAAAATTAAAGTAAAATAATCCCAATACTTAGACCTTTTTTTTCTTTTCAGGACGTTGGGTTGTACTAGCAACTTCCGGAGAAGATTGTTGGCACCCCTCCGGAATCGGATTAGTCGCTACTTGCTCAGGTGGAATTTCAGTACCGTCAAAAAAAGTACTAAAATATTGGTATGTCTGTCCAGCAAGATCAGGTGGGTTTGAACCTTCACCAGCCATATATAAAATAAAATAAAGTAAACTACGCTAGAAGAAAGTAAGGGATTGAGAGGAAGATCGGAAAGCCGTAGAGCCGGAATGGAGTTGGGAGCGAGATCGGGAAGCCGTAGAGCACCGGGGAGGGAAAGTCGTAGAACACCAGAGCACCGGGGAGGGAAAGCAGTAGAGCACCAGAGCACCTTCGAGAGATGTAGAGAATTTGTGAGGAATGAGTTGTGTTTGAAAAATGGGATTTTTGGGCTATTTATAGGAATTTTTTGGGGTTATTTTGGTAATTTTAGGCCAAAAATGACCAAAATACCCCTCCCAACGTTTTAATAACGGCTATATGGGAGGGGTATTTTGGTAAAAGAAACCCCCCAACGGTCAAATGAGTGAAAAAAAAAAAAACCTCCAACGGTCGGCTGGAGCTGGACCGGTCCCAGCGGGCCGGGCCGGGCCGGTCCAACAGGGCCTTAGCGGGCCGGGCCTCCTTTTTTATAAAAAAAAAAGAACGGGCCCGGCCGGGCCGGGCTCGGGCTGGAGGGGGGGGCCCGACCCGAACCGGATGGGAGGGGGGGCCGGGCCGGTTCGGGCAAACAGCGGGCCGGTCCGGGCTATTATGGGGGCGGGCCGGTCCGGTCCACGGGCGGGCCCGGGCTAGACCGGCCCAGATAACACCATGAATCCAACTACATCGACAAAAAAGGTAGGATGTTTTGGTTTAATCGTCATGTACTTATTTTCGTAAGCTATTCCGGTATGGCTGAGGTGGACAATATTCTTTCTGACTAGATGGATTCGATCACATGAGAGCAATCGAAGATGAAGACGACACTAAAAATTTGAATTGAGATGGATTGGATGTGGACCGACCCATACGAAAAAAAAAGAAAAAAAGAATGGGCTAACCCAAGGGTTATTTCGTCTTTGTGAGCACTAATCAGTAATTATTGAAATTTAATATTTTCAGTATAGGCTCACGTGAATTCCTGAGAGTAGAGCTGACCAATTAGTGTAATGTGTCAGGAATTCTTTAATTTTCTTCCATTTAATATTTGCAACAAAAATAAAATAGTAAATTATTATCGGCCTCCGGGAAAGTCGTGCACGTAGCACTGCCCTAAGAGTTAATTCGGGTGTATGTACAGACTTTGTCCGAATGCTCCTAGTGTTAAAATTTTCGTTCCACCGGAATCTCCATGCCGCACACGACGTAGAGAGAGTGACCATCGACTTAGCACTGTCCAGAGCAATAACGAAGTACACTAGAGTTTCGCTAAGAGGATTTTTTTGAGAGAGTTTCGGAATAATTTTTTCTGTGTGAAGAGAAGGTATGAGATGGGCCTCAATATATAGGCCAATTTGCAACTTAAGAAAATAATGGAGAATAATGACCAAAATTAAAAAGCCAATTAACCCGCCTATTAAAAGACCCAAACGTTACACAAAAAAATACATGTGCAATATGTGGTTTATTGAACCTAGACAGATTTGTGTAGCAAGCGTTACAAAATTAAATGACACGTAAAAATAAAAAATTTGAAGGAGCAAAAAGATTTTTAGGGTCTCAGCCCGAACCCGAAGAGAAAATCGAATCGGCATTTAGCGCCCACAGATGTGGGCACGTACCCGCACCCGTTACGCACATCGAACGGAACCGAGCCAAGCCGGGTCGGACGGCGGCGGCGGTGCACGCGTGGCCCATGGGGCTCCCACACAATAGTTCAATGAAGCAAGAGCAAAGAAAGTATTATGTGCACATGGAATTCCCTTCATCCAACCGATGTGGGACTATTAGAATAAGGTGGACTTGAGCTTTTGCTCAAAAGTTGCACATGAAACTAACAATCTCCTTCCAAAAGGTCAAGTTCCAAAGTATTAGAAGGAAAGGAAAAGAAAAGAAAAGAGAAGAATACGAGAATTTATGGGCAGTTATATACTATGCATAAATGAGATGGACTATAGCCTTGAATCAGTAAACCCCCCCCCCCCCTAATTTCTAAAATATTTAAATTAAGTTTTATGTAATAAATTGTGCTAAAATAAATATATAGTTAATATAAGGAGAGTGATAATAATATTAACACTTTTACATATATATATATAAGAAAAGGCAATTGTAGCAGCCGCTACTACTGTAGCAGCCGCTACTACTGTAGTGCTACTACCGTACCTAGGAATAGCCCGACCCCCTATTAGTTCTTTCCTTATCAAAAGGAAAGCGGTGCTTTGAAAGCACAGATTTGATTATATCAAATCCGAGATCTTCAAATCCTTCTTCAACCCAAATCAAAAGTAGATTCTCTATATTTAAATGAAATTCTATCCAAATTCCCGTAATCCTATGAGAACCCGATCAAAACCTCAAGTATCAGTAGGACTCGGAAACAAACCCCTATATATTCGACTCTTCGAGAACCCATTGAAAACCGAACCGAAACCTTCGCGAGAACTCCCAGAGCGATCGTCAGGCCACCCCCTCACCCCGGCAACCCTCCTCGGCCCTCGCGCACTGCCTGAACGCGTCGGAGCGCCACCCGGAGACGACCGTCGCTCATGGAGCAAGGTTCAGCCACAGCAGCAGCCGCACCAAGCGACCGACTTCGCAGGTAAACTACTCCTCGCATGTTAATTCGTTTTCGAATCTATGAAGTCCAACACGAAGCCCACATAACCCCCGTCGAAACCCATCAGAGGGATTTCGACATCACCCCCTATATTGATTGGAAACTCAATGCAAAGTCGAGTAAAAATTTGACTCGAAAACAGAGGATCGGGCAGTCAAGAACCCAATTTGGAAGCCATCTTTTGATCAGCACATTAGGATTTTTAATAAACTAATTGAAAACAGTCATAAACAACATAACCGAGATCAAAACGCAGTTCATAGAATTTTATTTCGTTTATTGTATAGGAAGTTACATGATGTTTAACTTGTGCGAAAAACTGTGTTAAAAATATTAAAAACTTTAGAAAACTTTCCGATACGGCGTGCGCACCGACAAATCGGGCGACGCGGTCGTGCACTATATGCATCGAAAGGCGCATATGGATGTTGTCGACGTGTGGGAATTGACGGAACCCGATTTTGCGTGCGCGACGAAATCAGTGCGTATCCATCGAGATACCCCCATATCGACGTTTTACAAACTTGGCCATAACTTCAGACACATTTATCGGATTGACACGAAACTTGCTCCATCAGGACCGTATCGATATTCTGGTCCTGCGTGCCAAGTTTGGTCCGATTCTGAGAAGGTTGATCGGAACGCCAATCTGGCGGGCCCGCGACCCGATACAACGGACGATTTTGTGCACGGATTATTGGAATCCAAAATTGGACATACCGTTGGGTTCGTCTCCTCAAATCGAATCCGTAGACATTTAGTTTGATGACTTTAGAGACTGTAGACATTGGCACGCATTTCGGTGCAAAACAGGTCCAAAGGTGAAAATCGTTTTGATCCAAAATTATGATGTTTTTTTCTGTTCTAGAATTAGACTTTTGGACAGGCATTTCCTACGTATATCACTTATTCCGAGTACATTCTTGATGTTTGTTTCAGCATTCGTAGTTGTTTGAATATTGTGACATTTCTTTTGCTGATATTGTGATTCTTGGACTTGCCACCTTCGCACCACTAGGCAAGATACCTTGCCACCTTACACTGTGATTTACCTATTCTTATTTTCAGTTATTATCTTCAGCATTTCTTATTTGTTATTATTATAAAACTGTGCGTCTAAGTCACACTTGGGTGCAAGCGACTATCGGCCATTTTCTTACTTTTGTTTATTTCTCTTGTATTGACTTAGTCTAGTGACCACCCATTATTGATGAGGTATTGGTATATCTCATACGACCTTGACACTTGCTTTACCACGTGTTGTGAGTCACATGTAGGACACGTGCTTGCGTAGTCGGCTGGCCGCCAATACGTATGAGGCGTGCGACGGATAGGAGTAACTGCCACTAGAATTGCATGCTAGTAGACTTGGCAGTTATTAGAGGTCTTATGATTCATGGATGTGACCTTACTAGGCATTGGACGGGGAGAACAGTTCCTTAACGTATGGGACACTTATGCACTTTCCTAATTCTGATCCTACTGGCCTCTGACATTCGAGGAATGTTATGCTTTGAGGTCCCTGGTATCATGATGGAACCATACCTGCGTTGAAGGTTTATTCTTAACTACATTGTCACTGTAGAACTGGTAGGCACCCTATTGCATGCATCCCTTTTTTTCTCTATTATATATCACAGATTATATGGCATGTTCTTTATGTATCTTGTTACGTCCCTCTGAGGACCTGGTTATCTCTCCAGGTGTGTGTTTTGTGACTTTTGCAGGAGTTCTAGCCAAGGCCGTGATCTTCTCTATTTCTTCGAGGATGATTGCTCTTGGTTTGTCTTGCCATTTTATCGATCATTTTCTTGTATATTTTCTTTCATTTAAAATGGTTGGTAGTGGATTTGTCTCCACCCAACTACATGTATAAGTGACAAATTCTTGAGTTGATTATAATATTATTCTCTATTGTTGTGGATGAGATTTAGTTATCATGGTTTACTACATTTTATAGCTTATGTATACATACGGGATTCCATACATTGGAGTATATTTCGTATGTATATAGCTGGCATGTCTACATACTCGGTCCTAAGTATTTTGGGACTGGGGTGTTACATGTTTTTGTGCTGGCTCATGCAGGTCATGTTCATCACTTCGGTTACGTTACTGTACCAATATGAGCCGGCAAATAGGATTAGAGTCTAGAATCTCATCCAAATACTTGACCTCCTCCATTGATTCCAATTTTGAACTCTCATCCGACTACCTTGACTTCCTTCTGCTTGATTTCTTTTCTACCATAAATCTTAATTTTTTCTTCGTGCCTGATAGAAAGCTTAGGAAGATAAATCATACTAGTTACACATGTTGTATTGTTCAATCACTTTATTAGTTAACTTTTATAAGTTGTGTAGTAAGCCTCACGGCTTATCACCCCATATTTTTCTAACCCATTAATGAAGTATAACTGGTTGACACTGAATATATGCTAGTGCAAGAAGATATGATTACCTAGAATATAGAGATTTTGTAGCCCATACCTCATTGGTTAACCAAGGCCTGATACAAGAGACAGTAGGACGACTGTATAAGCAGAAACACCGGACAAGACTTAGATCCTTATAAAACTTGAACTATTTATTACTGCTTTTATCATTATCTTCCATACTTGTACTTTACAATATCATAAATAATGTTGCTATTTATAGCCTAGTTTTGTAAGCTTATATTTTTATCGAGCTTGTTCAGGACATATGTATACTGGGGACGCCCGCTAACATATTGTCTAATCAGAATCAGTGTATTATGGTCTGATCAACCTTGGTGCACTTGGTTCTCTCATCATATAATTACCCTACGTGGATTGAGATATAGAGGTATCTAGGATCTCATCCGCGACTGCATTGACAATTTCTCTTGAATTATACATTCGCCTTTGAATCGCATAATTGTATTCAATGACATCTTTCTTGAACTCTTTATTGCCTTTGTCTTTTACTGATTGGAAAGTCAAACGCTTGTATTTGATAGATGGATACAGAGTATCCACATGGCCATGATAGTTGTATACATAAGTGTAGCTACCATCGGCCAGCCATGTGACAAAAACCTTGACTTGAGATTACTCGTTCTTCCTCGACCTTAAAACTACTATTGTGACCTTCTAGTCATTTGAATATGATAATGATTAGAACCATACATTTGGTCGAAACATCAACATAGAAGATTGTCTATTCTCAGGGAACAAATTATTATGGGGCTCTAAATATTTTTCTTAATTCTTGCTTTAACTAGCAACCCTTATGCCTTAACCCAACCCTTACCCGACCAAGCCCACAGTTAGACATGAGGGAAAACAGACAGAAACAAAGACAAGCATTTACCATGACTATGATAGATACCCATTTCAAGATTAGGATCCAACATGTGTTACTCTAGGCATACAATTTTGTTATTAAAGAAGTGACATAGCATTAGAACAACACATTCTCCAGCTTAGCCAATATCTGTAGCTTAACACTTTATCATATTGACTTAGTAGTTATCAACAAGCAACGCATGAGCACTATCGATGCCATTAGAACCCTTATGACCATGGTTTGGCAGGCTTGACACAAAAAGAAAATTTATGACTTAGTTGTTAGAGATCTTTCATACGACGTGCCTTAGAGTTTGTTATCCCACCGATAGACTCTTGTATACTATGGAGGAGTGGGTCATTATGTTTTATCGACTCATGTATCATTGTACAAAATTATATCCATTTATTAGAAATCGGGGTACGTCCTCGAAACTGATTCATAACTACCATATCACGTTATCGATCATATCGTGACTATTAT
This sequence comes from Iris pallida, assembly GCA_029216955.1. Classification (NCBI taxonomy): domain Eukaryota; kingdom Viridiplantae; phylum Streptophyta; class Magnoliopsida; order Asparagales; family Iridaceae; genus Iris; species Iris pallida. Next base: position 7,538,468 of record JANAVB010027799.1, on the reverse strand, counting down.
TACCAAAGGTCAAGGTACGAGGTCGCGACTCAAATATTCCTAACCTCATTTTTCCTAAAACCATGTCCTAGTCTCTAGAGTGAATAGATGGTAGGCCATTCTTACTTTTAGGAATTATGGGATCACTGATTGATTGAGGTAAATTGGTTCTCGCTAGGATGATAAATTAGTGACTCGTGAACTCCCACTTTCTTTTTAGATCTTTTGGTGTCCCTTACCGTGACTTTGATATTCAAAGTGTAATACTAGCTGTTACCTTCCAACAAAATTCATATGCAAGATCTAGACGAGTCCACCTTCAATTAGACATATTATGTCCCACTCAAACACGTTCTTTTGTACTCTATTTTCATGATACGACCTTCAGATAATAAGGGCTAACTATCATCCTTACCGTAATACCGATGTACTATCTGACTTTAATTAGAGACCGAACCTCGACTAAATTCTTTCGACCCAATATACGGTGGTGACCTACTCGAAGCCTACTATGCACATGTCACTAGTGTGCCACTCAATTGAGTCATCATGTGCTACTTATACACAAAAGTCACAAAAGGCATAGTTTTGGGCTAAAGGAACCTAGTTAACCAACCCAACCAGAAATTAGCCCAACCACTAGTATTGGAACCTAATCTACGATTTCCATAAACTTAATAGGAATGGTCTAGATGGGTTTTTATGGATCTTGTCCAGCCAATATAGATTCAAACCAAAGATTCGTTCGATAAAAGATCGATGACCCATTTGGGAATCCATTAAGACCCGGTTAAATCCATCCATGCCTATCGTCATATTTGGACTATAAAACCAAACTTGATGTAATAGGCCCTTACCCCTATCATGTAGGCCCCACCTCTTGGCTCACTAATTCTCCTTCCATAAATTTCGTAACCATATCTCTTGGTATCTTATGTTATACAATGAATGGAATCCCGTTGTACTAACCTGTTTCTGGTTGTACTTGACTAAGACCTCCTATATTTCCTGGATGAAGCACGAACAATATGTGAGCAATATTAAATTAGTAATACTAGGGCTTTCCGTAAAGTCCATGACTACAACCAGAAGTACCTCATATCCACGTACACCACTAGGAAGTTGCCACTTAGAAGTCCTATTACTTCGCTTCTCCGATTAACCAATTTTCGTAAGTTGCATAGAACCTTGAACTTAGTGTACTCCACCTCTTTAAATAGGATGCCCTTCGTAGACTGTTCTTCCATCTGATGGGACATTGCGATGTGGTGACCGTATTTATGTTCCTAATGGAGAGCTATGACAGGAGTTGATGGCAGAAGCACACAGTTCGACCTACTCTATTCATCCCAGAGGAACTAAGATGTACCGGAACTTACGACAGTATTATTGGTGGCACGAAATGAAGCAGGAGATAGCTCGTTTCGTGGCCAAGTGTTTGGTATGCCAACAAGTGAAGGCCGAGCACCAGAGGATGGTCGAATTATTGCAGCCACTACCCATTTTCGAGTGGAAGTGGTAGCATATTACTATGAACTTCGTCATAGGATTTCCTTGGAGTCTTAGTGGACGTGATGCAGTATAGGTGATTGTTGATAGACTTACCAAATCGGCCCATTTCTTACCTTTTAGAGTGGTGCAGTCGACAGAAGTTTTGGCGGATATGTATATGAACCAAATGGTGAAGCTACATGGTGTACCAGTTAGCATTGTATCAGACCGTGACTCGAGGTTCACCTCACACTTTTGGAGGAGTATACATGACAGTTTGGGTACGCATTTGAAGTTTAGCACGACGTATCATCTGCAGACAGACGGCCAGTCAGAGCATACTATTCAGACGCTAGAGGATATGTTGAGAGCATGTATGCTTGACTTTAGTGAATAATGGGAAGACCACCTTCATCTTGTAGAGTTTTCCTACAACAATAGCTATCAAGCGAGTATTCAGATGGCTCCGTTTGAAGCATTGTGTGGTAGGAAGTGTCGATCTCCTGTCTGTTGGAGCGACAACGAAGAGCGACAGATATTGGGACTCGAGTTGGTTTTGAGCACAGTGGAGAAGGTCAAGAAGATACAGGACCATCTGCGAGCAGCGCAGGATCGAAAGAAGCAGTGGGCCGATAATCGTCGTCGACCTTTGGAGTTCAAGGAAGGCGACCATGTTTTCTTGAAGATATTCCCTACTAGAGGCACGATTCGATTCAGAGGACGTGGCAATTTGAGACCAAGATACATCGGCCCTTTCGATGTCTTGGAACGTGTTGGAGAGGTTGCCTACAGATTGCCATTGCCACCGTCATTGGACGGAGTACATGACGTATTTTACGTGTCTCAGTTGAGGAGGTACGTGGCAGACAGCAGTCATGTACTCGATCACTCTGAAATCACTATTGGACCGAGTTTGTCGTATCAAGAGCAACCGGTAGGCATCCTTGATCGTCGAGTGAAGGTGTTGCGGAATCAGTCTATACTATTGGTTCACATGGCATGGAAGCATCACTCGTCGGGAGAGTCTACTTGGGAGCGCGAGTTGATCCCCTAAATAATGGTGGATAAATATTTTAAGCATATCGAAACGATTTTGGATTTGATCACCCTTGAACAATTTCGATCATGACTAGACTCCTTTTATTATATTTCGATTGAGTCAATTTGTATCCTTTCCTAGGCTTGATTCTATAATCATGCCTAAACAATTTTGCTTAACTAATGGATCGTTTCTAAACAAATTTGATCAGCGACTGAACTCTCTTGACTATAATCATAATCGTGCATATATTTCAAATCAATTATTGCTAATGTTATATTTTTATTCCATTTTTGATCATGACAACTTTGACCTTATTTATGATCGTGCCAGCATCCAACTTCAAATATGCTTGGATGACAAGCGCGATTAATCTTGATCGTGATTGTACGTTAAATCATCTCTAAGAGACTATAACCATGTTCAGATTCTATTTAGAATTTTAATCATTCCTTAGCAATTTTGGTCATGACTAGACCATGTTGACTATAACTTGTTCGTGCCAAACCATTTCAATTTTTGATCGTCCTTTAAAACATTTTTTGTCGACGACCATTTTGACCAAAAGTTGATCGTGTCAAATCACATTTTATTTAGTTTAGTACATTAATTTTATCCGTGATTACGTGTGACTAACTTAAATTAGGAATCATTACATTCTCCTGATTATGTCAATTGTCGTTCTCTTCGCTTGAAACTTTGTTTCTTGCCTATATTCCCTGTCGTAACTAATCTTGGCCTTTGGAATTTCTAGGAGAAAATATTCCTAAGGTGGGTAGGTTGTAAGCCCACTTCCTGGATTTTGAAAAGAAACTATGTTTTGTTTTATTTAAGTAATTTCTGGTTAGAATATGGAATTTATTTTTACCTCCATAGAGGATATTTGAGGATGATAGAAGCTTTATCATACTATTTTAAATTTAAAATTTATAAAATAATGTTTAAATTATTTGCTATTATTAGTTGTTAATTAAATTCATTTTTGTTATATTATAACTAGTTTGATTTAGTTAACCAATAAATGTAATGGTTCGATGTTATATACAATATGTTACAAATCATTTGATAAACTTATTACTCACTTAATTATTATTGTATTATATTTAGAATCAGTCAAAAAAATCTTATGGATTGATTTTGACTTATTAGATTCAATATTTATTCAATTCTTAGAAATATTTGATCATCCTGGCCCTTAAATTTCGAGGACGAAATTTTTCTAAGGTGGATAGATTTGTAGCTCCCCTTCCTGAATTTTTCCAAAATTTATTTTATTCTATTCTATTTGTTCTATTTATTTTATAGTACAAGCATTTAATCTTTTTACTACATATATTACTATATATTTGCTATTCAATTTGTTTTCCTCAAATAGACTATTTCAGTTTACTTTTACTAGTCTTACTTATAATAACTGTTATGTTCTTCTGACTTCTTGTTTTTAAATATTGCAATAAACTTTGCTTTTGTAGAATTACAACTTATTTCTATTATACTAATTTTTAGAACAACTTTATACTTTTGTCTCACTTACTTTGTTATGTTTGTCTTACGTTTTTTTTAACTTTTAATTCTTTTCTTATATTGCCTCATATTCTGCTGTACATCATCATGTATGTTTTCATATATTAATAAATATTTTATCTTGCTCTTGCTTACACTACTTCAGCTCACAGCACTTTTTAAAATTGCTTAGACATTATTATATAGTTATTACTTATGGCTTTCAAATGCTTATGGTTTTGAGAATTAGATCTTCGGTAGCAATCAAAAGATTTTCTAGTTTAGTTTTATATAAATAAGATTTTGAGACCAAATGAAAAATATCTTTTGCATTTATTTAGATTGAAATATTAGTAAAATGATCAAATATTTGATTCTTGTAATATTAAATTAGCTATTTAGTAAACTAAACATTTTTAGAATAAATATCCTGATATTTAATCTAATCTCAATTTGATTCCGATAGGATTCTTCCTAAGGAGGCGACCTTATCTTTCTATATGATATATGTATATGAGAACTATCTCTCTCCCTCTCGTCTCCACAATCAATCGTACAATTCCCTTCCTCTAAAATCTAGCAACTCCACCCTCGCCACGAACCCCCACCATGTCAGCCGCACACACAAGCACCTTCACCACCCTTCTGTCTAAACCACACCATCGCCACCATCGTGGCCACTACCAGTGTGAGGCTCGTCTCACAGTATCAATATTTATATACGGATACGTATTTTGTATTGTATTTCGTATTTTCTCGATTTTCAGAATGCTTTAAATTTTTTCCAAATTATAGATTTTCTCCTTGGCCGGCATACCGACGGTGTACCGGAGTATACCGACGGTATACCGCTCGGACAGATTTTCCATATTTTAGATATTTTCGATTTTAGATATTTTTGTGAATAGTGTTTCCAATATTTTCATGAATAGTGTTTTGGATATTTTGATGAATAGTGTTTAGATATTTTCTTGAATAGTGTAGATGCATTCTATTATCCAATGGACAATTGGTTTTCTTTCAATGGCTAGGATTGATCTAGAATGTGACATGGATCACGATCCAACGGTCACGAATAATTCACCCCTTCTGTATATATCCTATGAGTTTCTCTTTCCTTCACCATTTCCCCTTCACTCTCTTCTCTCTTCCTCAAGCTTAGGAAGGCTTGGCCTTGAGACCTAGAGTGTGGTTTCAGAACCCCTCTTGGTGGTGGAGTAGAAGATTAGGCTCGGTTGCTAAAACCTAGGCAAGTACATCTTGCTCAAAACTGACATGACCATACATTATTTTTGTTTTTCATAGAAACTAAAGTTTTATTGGCCTATAATATTCTTCTTTAAATTGTTAACATGTTTAGTATATAGCACTTTTGGTTTTGATCGACAGTATTGCGTAGATCTGAGTTTCTAAATATGATTTTCGAGTATTTTGAGGTATTGATCTATCAAATATTTTAATTTGTGAAAACCAATACTTCCATGTTGTAGGAAATTCAATTATATGCAATATTGACTTTTGAAAGTCTGAATTTTGATTTAAAATGAAGTTTTTATGGCCGAAACAAGTTTTGGCAAAAATCTGGATTTTGTTGCTGTTTGAAAAAATAGTATACCGACGGTACGCCATAGTCTACCGATGGTATGTCAATTTTTGCACCCAAAACTTTCTGTCTTTAGGCCCGAATACCGCCGGTATGCCTCCGTATACTGGTATGCCGTTTTAGGCTATTTTTGCCCCTTTTTGCCTATTTTGTCCCTTTTTTGATATTTTCTCAACTGTAATGGACTCTTAACATGATTCGATGACCTTGCATAGTTAGAGAATGATTGTACATCCTATATACATGACACATGCTTATGTTCATGTATTGTTCTATGTCCAAATTATAGATAGTGGCCTGTCATGGTGCACTCCAGATTACTGTATATGTCTAGCTCGATTTAGTGGCTCGTAGTAGCGCACTCATGTACTGATTTTCTCGATTGAATTCTAGATTAAGATTTGATTTCTGATTGACTTCTAGATTGAGACTAAATGCATATTCTTTATTGACACCGTGGATTTAACTTGTTATCGCGCGTAATGTGTATTGAGAACATTTGCCAGAGATATCTCGCAAATGACTTATACCCATGGCTCGTCATTATAGGACGATTCTTGAGTGTCCACGACTTGAGAATTGAAAATAAATATTATAGGTAATTGACTAGTAAACTCATATAGATCATTAGGAGGGGATGACACTTCATGCTACCACGTACTCGGATCGCTATGGGCCCCCACAGTGGCAGGGATAACCCCGATTGGCGTGGGCCCTTGTCCACTATTGATTGAGTAGATGTTTATCTACTATTGATATGTTATTGAGTAGATGTTGTTTATCTACTATTGATATTTTTTGTTTTTGGAGTAGATGTTTATCTACTATTGATTGAGATTGTTTGGTTGATTGTATTTCTTTTCTTCTACCGTCGTCGCCCCCTTGGCCACCCTTGGCCATCCGAGTTACTGCAGCGTAGGTGGTAGTGAAGTTTCTCAACTTGCATACTAGTAATTAGGATTGTGATAACCCTGGCTAGTTAATGATATCAAGCCGTAGTCAATGATTGGCCGTGCACTTTTGATTTTGTGTTACCTTATATGCTCTTGTGTCGGTGAGTGGCCAGAGGCTAAGTTCTGCTTGGGAAAAGATCTGCAACCCCGGTTGTAGCTTCCCTTCCCGGAGAATTTTCTCGAAATATTTTTTTGATTTAAATAGTGATTTTAGAATTTTATAAATATTTATTTAGTTAATTATTACGGTAGATGATTTTAGCCATGGTTAAGTTTTGAAGTACCAGACGACTAGGAATCAGGGCACGGATAGTGCAGTAGCGTGCTTTGACCAGTGTATTAGCCCTGGTAGGGAAGACCCAGCCATAGGTGTGTTCTAACTAGGAAAACCAAGCTAAGTTGCAACTTAACTCCTAGAAATAGTTAAATTGTTAATTATTTATGTTATTAAATATTAGGAGACCCGGTTGGACCAAATCAGGTTGGACTGGATCGAACCAAGTCCAAGCCGATGTAATGATGCAGTGGGACCAAAGACGTCAGTGTCGATATATTTGTGTGTAAGTCATATTTTACACTAATGCCCTATTAAAGTTATTTTATGAATAATTGTTATATATATGTATTGAGGATATATATACACTGTTGTTATACTATTTTATATATGTAAACATTTCGTGTGGGTAATTCCATATGTGTGTGTTGTATGTATATATAAATATACTATATATGTATGTGTATGTATGTACACATATATATATTAAATATGTGCATCTGAATTTATATATATATATATATATATATATATATATATATATATATATATTATATGGATATAGATGTATATGTATGGATAAATATAGATAAGTAAATATGTATCTGGATATATATATAGAGAGAGTTAAATAAATACATATAAAAATACGTGTGTATGTATATATAAAAATATACTATATATGTGTATGTGTGAATATATATATATGGTATATGTGTATTTGTATATAAATATATATTATAAATATACGTATATGTGTGTATATATAAACATATATAATACATGTATACATATATGAGAATATATATATATATATATATATATATATATATATATATATATATATATATATATATATATATATATATATATATATATATATATATATATATATATATATATATATGAAAAAGAAAAATAAAATAGAAAACAAAAAGAAATAGTAAAACAATTACCAAGAAACTGTAGCAGCCCACTTAAATCCCCTCAGCCGAGCCAAGGGACACTCCAGCTCAACCACTTGAATCCCCACAGCCCGACCTAAGCCATGGGCCAGCTCAGTCGATCCCAAACCAGGCATTCCCCATACAACAAAACACTAAACCAATGCAGTGGAGAACCCAAGCCTACCCACATATACTAACCCGACACCCACGCGAAGTCCCGACCTGTGCGTTTATAAACGACAACAGCGGCGACCAAAACATCAAAAAACCCTAACAACCATCGAACGCCGCCTCCTCCTTAGCGATCACTCAACCCCAGCGACCTCTCCCAACCTGGGCGCGGCGCCGCCGGCCGGCCAGACCGCGCGGAGGCAGCGCGCGCACACGCGCACAAACAGTGGCAGCGGGTTCAACGCACAACTTTACAGATAAGTTTCTCCCTGTATAGTTCATTATTTTCGATTCTATAAATTGCATACGAGAGCCTATGTGAAACCTTTCAAACCCCCCAAACAGTTTCGGGTAAAACCCCAGGGTTCGCTCGAGGGATCGAGCCAAAATTCTCGAGAAAACTTATGGAAAACTGGACATTAGTGACAACCCAGGACCCAACTTGGAATCCTATTTCCTGTCGAACGATCGACAGATTTGAGAAACTACTTGAACCGAAGTTTAGACAACCTATACGAGATTAGAACGGTTTTTGTAGAACTATTTTTCGTTTATTATACAGGAAGATAATGGTTTCTAAACATCAAGGAAAAAATAGGAAAAACAATTTTCGAAAACTCGAAATTGTTCGATACGACGTGCGTCCCGCCAAACCGGGCGACGTGGTCACGAACCGAAAGCATCAAAAGGTGCGTAACGGCTTCGTGGTCGTGTGGGCTTTGACGGAATTTAAATTGGTTGCGTGTGCGCGACGAATTTGATGCGTATCCGTCAAAATTTACCATATCGGCCTTTGTGCAAGTTTCTCAATTACTTCGCGCACGCTCGTCAGATCGAGACGAAACTTACGCCAATAGGACGGTATCGTTTTTTTGGTCCTATATGCCAAGTTTGGTCAGATTCTGAGACAGTTGATCGGATCGTCGTTTCGCGGGCCCCACGATCCAATTCAACGGGCGATTTTGTGCACGGCCCACGGAAATCCAAAACTGGACATACCGTTGGATTCGTATCATCAAAACAAATTTGTAGACATGTAGTTTGATGACTTTAGAGACCATTGACTCTGGCACGCTTTTCGGTGCAAAGTGGGTCCAACGACGGATACCGTTTTTGCCCGAAATTATCGTTTTGCCCCTGTGTCCAGAATTTGACTTAAGGACAGGCAATCCTAGCTAATTTAACTATTCTGAGACTGTTGGCATTGTCTGTTTCAGCTTTCGGAGACAGTAGTGATGTTTGGACTTTATGATTTAGCAGTGGACTAGATTGATATTGGATTTGCGTGCAACCTCCAGGCAAGTATACCTTGCCTTCCTCTACAGTTTTACTTACATGCATTTTCTTTCATTTTTCAGTCATTTGATTTTTTATGGACATGTGCTTTTCGTGTTATTTTTTGTGGAGTTGTTTTTATTGTTTATAGCGATGTTCATGTTTTGGCCTTGTGTTTTACATTTGGAGTTCTCGTCAGTACCCTGCTTGAGTCGTGTCATAGAAAGAGTACGTGTAAGTACTGCTAAATCCTTGATATTGTTTCCTTGGCACCAGAGAGTCCACACTCGGGATGATGGTATTTTTTTTGATCTGTTTACATCCGTGAGTCCACACTCGGGACGAGGATGTCGATTATTTGCACCAGAGAGTCCACACACGGGACGAGGGTGTTGACTTGACTTGCACCAGAGAGTCCACACTCGGAACGAGGATGTTTACATCAGAGATTCCACACTCGGGACGAGGATGTTATACTTGCACCAGAGAGTCCACACTCGGGACGAGGGTGCCTTACCGTGAACTAACCAGAGAGTCCACATTCGGGACGAGGGTTAGTACTAACCAGAGAGTCCACACTCGGGACGAGGGTTAGTGTTTAGTTTAAACCCGTGCGTCCACACTCGGGATGAGGGTTTGGTTTCTTCCATTGATCTCGTGATTATCGTTCATCCGGCAGTTCATTTATGCGTAGTTGTTCTAGTGTTCGTATTCGTGTTCGTGTTCGTAGTCATTTGTCTTGTTCTTGTTCTTTCTTGTTTACTTCTTGTGCATGATAAAACTGTTAGATAGGCATGTATATTATGTATCTTGCTATGTCCTCTGAGGACCTGATGATCTCCTCCGGTTTAGCGATTGCATGGAGTTAGCTAGTAGTTCTGGATGGCGGAGGATTTACGGTTCTTGTGAGATTCAGGTATCGTTATCGTGTTTACTATCTGCTCGTGCTTTTATACCTTATCATGAGTTATCCTGTTCCTTGATTCAGTTTTTAGACTCTTGTTATTTCCTTTAGGGTCTTATCGGGCATTTATGCTAGTGGGCTGCAGACCACGACCCATAGTGTTCATTCATGTTTCATATTCTTATTGTAGATTGAGATATAGATTGTATTGCCATGATTTGTCAGTAAACTATACCTTTGACAGCGTTTACGTATTCGAGATGGGCTGGGGTCCGCTCGATGCGTAGCTGGCTTTCTCACGCTCTCGCGTCCGAAAAGCGGGTGCGGGTGCGGGTCGTGACACCGGTCCTTATTTGGTTTAAGGGTTTTAGCTCTGATTTCTAGTAGTTCCTAAATCCCTTATTGCTCATCGGATTATTTTGTTCCATAGCTATATTGTTCAGTATTTCCATTCAGTCATTTATATTCTTGAGATACGTGCATTGGTACCGCACTAGTCTTGACCCGTATTTATTTACTTCTGTTATTATGTTATTGTGTTGTTGTTGGGTTTTGTCGTGCACCTCGAGCTTCCTTGTGGTACTTGCTATTTGGGGCCTGACTCCACTGGTTTTGTTTGGCCAGATTTACCGCTGGAGCCCGAGGATTCTCCCTACCTTTCTCTGGATGACCCGCCGCCGGCTTAGATCTGCGGTTGTTCCTCCTCGCGAGTGGGTTCCCTTTTCTTACCACTTGCGTTCATTTCATTTTGGTGGTGTTAGCTAGGACATGTGTTAGCCCTATTATTTTGAGGCTTTCTCAGACTTCGCTCAACATGATGTATTATATTAGTTCTAGACTGATATAATGATCATGTATATTGGTACTTTGCTAGTATAGCATTTTGTATTCACTAGCTTCATGATCATGTATGATACAGTATTTTGGGACGCCTCTTTACTTTCATATTTGATATACTCTTGATACTTGTTGTTGTTGGATTGAGATAGGATTTGTTCGACCATAGGAGTCGTTAGTGGCATGCTAGAGTCTTCCCACTTGTCTTCTAGACAGCTTTGATCATATATTGGAGTACTGACGTACTCTAATACACGTAGCTGGCTTTGTTTCGCCCCTACTTTCCAGTATTCTGGTTCTGGGGCGTGACAGGGTTTTTTGGTGGCCCATGCAGGTCTGTCTTCAGACTTGTGGGGGATTCATCTTGTTAGAATCTCAATCCTATAATTGTCTTCATTTGATCTCCCTTTACTTATCGTATTCTCATTTTTCTTGAACTGTAAACATGATTGACATATCCTTGTTCTGTTTCTGTCCCTTTTGATATCACGTGTCCTTATCATTCGGGGACACCCAACCTTATTATCTATTTCTTTCGAAGATTTTATTGCTCCGTCTTCTTCCATGGTTCAGGCAGTATGTCGGCATCAGATCCCGTCTCCACAGAGTCAGGTACCAGTACCATCCCAGCATCTGTTTGGCAGCTCAGTTAACTACACTCCAGTCAGTTCAGCCAGCAAAGTCAGCATGAATCCCATGTTCAGCATATCCTTCCGACGTGGTCTCAGCAGTTTCAGTGTCAGCATTCGACACAGTTTGCCCAGGTCCAGTAAGTCAGGTAAGATTCAGCAGCAGGTAAGAGCAGCAGTCCCGATGCATAGACAGAAAGAGTTTGTTATCATTGAGTAGATGTTGGTTGAGGGCAGTCAGATTCTTAGTAAGCTTCTGAGGTGTTCCTTCAGTCATTCTTATTCTTGGGTTCCGTTGACGATCTTGTATTCCATTCATACCCGAAATGCGATGGTCGACTTGACATATTCGGCGAGTGAACGCGAGTTTCTCGTACCACTCATCTGCCTCCGTATCTCGTGATGCACGATATCTATCATGTATCCCGACTACGTAGCTGCATCCTGGATTAGAGCCATGTCTTCGACTGAGTCGTTGGTACCGACTTACTTCGAAACTTGACCCTTGTCCACTTTGTGAGTCAGCGTAGACAAGCGAGGATGAATCCCTACTCAACTGACTCAGGGGCGTATTATTCCATATGCCTCCTCTTCTTGTATTATATATGTATGTATTTATTATTTTCTGCATTTATTTAAATTTGTATCTCAAATATCACTTGTACACGGGATATTTTCTTTCGATGAGTTATGATTTATACATTGTTTTAGCATGTGTATTTTTACTCGACTGGCTTTAGGAAATTCCGAGGACGAAATTTTTCTTAGTTGTGGAGAGTTGTGAGGCTCGTCTCACAGTATCGGTATTTATATACGGATACGTATTTTGTATTGTATTTCGTATTTTTTCGGTTTTTAGAACGCTTTACAATTTTTCCAAATTATAGATTTTCTCCTTGGCCGGCATACCGACTGTGCACCGGAGTATACCGACGGTATACCGCTCGGACAGATTTTTCACAATTTAGATATTTTCGATTTCAGATATTTTCGTAAATAGTGTTTTCGATATTTTCATTTAGATATTTTGATGAATAGTGTTTAGATATTTTCGTGAATAGTGTAGATGCATTCTATTATCCAATGAACAATTGGTTTTCTTTCAATGGCTAGGATTGATCTAGAATGTGACATGGATCACGATCCAACGGTCACGATTAATTTACCCCTTCTATATATATCCTATGAGTTCTCTCTCCTCTCTCTTTTCTTTCCTTCACCATTTCCCCTTCACTCTCTTCTCTCTTCCTCAAGCTTAGGAAGGCTTGGCCTTGAGGCCTAGAGTGTGGTTTCGGAACCCCTCTTGGTGGTGGAGTAGAAGATTAGGCTCGGTTGCTAAAACCTAGACAAGCACATCTTGCTCAAAAGTGACATGACCATACTTTATTTTTAATTTCCATAGAAACTAAAGTTTTATTGGCCTATAATATGCTTCTTTAAATTGTTAACATGTTTTGTATATAGCACTTTTGGTTTTGATCGACAGTATTGCGTAGATCTGAGTTTCTAGATGTGATTTTCGAGTATTTTGAGGTATTTGTAAAACCTCTAAATTTCTACTAAATATTTTTATAAATTGGTGCTGAAATTTCTTTTTCTTGTATTTATACGTCTCAATAACGTATTGTACATCGCACGCAAGATTTCGTTTTTCTTGCTCGTCGAGTGCGAATATGTATGAGCGTACATATTTTAGAAAAATATTTTTTCTATTTTATTGTACACTTTCAAAATATTATATATAATTATTATTCTTGCTATAAAAAGCCTTTTATTTTTAGCAGTTATTAATCATAAATAATATTTTATTGTATACTAGGAAAAGCATAATCATGTATACATTATTTGTGATTACATATATATTTCATAAATATTTTATTAATTTTATTTTTAAATAATAATATATTTTTGAAATTATTATTTAGTATTTTTTGAAAACATATTTTTGAATTTTTGTGGCAATTTAAATCTTGATTTGATTTTATGGATTGATTTAAATAGTAAATTAATATCTATATTTAAAATTGATTTGATTTTAAACTAAAAAAATTTAATTAGATTTAAATTGGATTTGTATTTAGATTTGGATTTGATTGATTTTAGATTAAGTTGCGAATTATATAATTAGGTTTTAAATAAATTTTAGTCTTTTTCCAACTGGGAATTCCCACATCCTATAAAAAGGCAGGTACTCCTCCATAATTTGTATCATTCACAAGTTCCTCCACAAAATTCCACAAACAAAACCTGTGCATCGTGTCGGTGTCCAACCTTTTCCGTGTCAGCCGTGACGGCCTCGGGTCCGCCACCCCGGATGACTCTCTTATTCCATTCTTTCCAAATTATATTTATTCTTTTGTGCCGGACACACCCCGACACCAATAAATCCTTACTCTAATCCCTAGTCTAAACCCCGTCCCCACTCGCGTCATCACCCCTACCCGACTCCCGACCATCAACACAGGCGACCCAAACATGGCCACCAGCAACCCCGTCTCTCTACGACCACCATCATCAGACCCCCGGATCCACCAAGCCACCGCCACAATCATCACCACCCGATCCCGGCACTCTCGCCACCACCCGACCAACACCAGCAACCTACCGACCATCTCCACCACGGACCCGACCAGTAAGCAACACTACCACCAACCTCCGCCTAACTTCCGACCACCTGCAGTCCCGTCCTCTTCTAACCACCGTCCTCATCACCACTACCACAAGCTAGAGTAATAGACAAACAAAGCCACCATAGAACCACCAGGACATAACCCGACTCTGCCGACTCCGGCCAACTGTCGCCGGAGCCAGCCACCAAGCGGACCACCGCTTCAAACAACCCAAGACCCCCACAAACCATCACCACCACCATAAGCAATAACACTCACCTGCCTTGACGGTGGCTGAGCCAGTGACCGGGTCGCCTCCTCCCGACGACCAGAAACCCTCGCCCTAGCAGGCAATGCCCCACCTCCTCCTTCGACCAGCGCCTCGGCGAGCTCTGCGCTGGCCGGTCTCCGGCGCAGACGAAGCTCGTCCACCGACTGCGCCGATCTCTGGCGCAGGATCCGCCGGCCGGATCTGCCACCTGCGTCCGCCGTGGCCATCGCCGCCTGGACCTGGCGCTGGCTTCCGTACAGGTCGGCGCCGCCTCCACCAACATCCGCCGGCGACTCCACTCCTCCGCGCTGAACCGCCTTCTCCGCCGCCGCGACAGGAGAGCTCCGCCGAGTACCGCTCGCAGTCACCCTTAACTCCGTCGGCGCTGCCCCTTACCGTCGAGCCACCGAAACCCCACCATCTCGCCTCCTTCCTCCTCCTCGGACTAGCCCCAGTCGCCGCGACCAACCGCCGACGACCTCTCCGACTCCCTCCGCTCTCCTCTCCTCTTCCCCTCACCGATCTCCCTTCTCTCTCTCCCCTTCAACGCTCTCTCCCACTTTATTCCTCCCCCTCCTCACTCTTCAGGAAAATTTTGCTTTCTCTTTCTTCCAACAGTAAGAAATGAGAACAGTTGGAGAACATTTATTACCTTATATATATATTATATTTTGGATTTATTCCTTTCATTCTTTTTACCAGTATAAGTAATAGTAGATTTTTCTAGAAAATTTACCTAATGTTATTAAATTATTACTATTATTACTATTATTATTATTATTATTATTATTATTATTATTATTATTATTATTATTATAATTAGTATTTTCACAGTGAACATCTGTATTTAAATATTTAAATATATTTTATTGAGATGTATTTTGGACAGCTGTCTATATGTAAGCATGTGTACTTTACAACTGTATATTAGTTAGTATACCTTATTAATATTAGTGTTATTATTCTAGTCGTTATTTTTATTATAAGTATTATTGTTATTTGTAAATAAATTTATTAGGATTTTCATAGTATGTTAAATATATGGTACTAGGCTTGCCCTATATTATTTTTAAAAAAAACTGGATTTCGAAGACTAGATATGTTGTTACAATATTAATACTTATTTTTGTATGCTAAAAAGTATTTTGATAAAAGTAGGTTATCCTAAATTATGTGATTTCTATGATATTTGATAAGTTATAATAATATCGTATATTTATCTAAAAGTATTTTTACTATTAAAAATATAGCTTTCTATCGATTCTATTTTCGACGAACTTAGAGTTTTTAGCCAAAAATGATTTCCTATTGAATTTAAGTATTTTTTTCTTTCAATAATATAGACTGAAACTAGTTTTCGAATATTATAAATAGTTTTTCTAAATCATATATATATATTATTTAACTAAATTTTCTTCGAATATCCTTCCGTCCGTAACTACGCCCATTATACCTATCCTCCTGCCAATTCAGTCCTTCCACCTATCGACCCTAACTAAATTGACCCCTTCTGGACCCAACGGAACTGTCTGTGCCACCACCCGAGGTCACCTTGCATAGTTATTACACCAAAGTCACAGTTTGTGCCACCTTGATCATCGCAGCACACCAGGCATCCTATCAGGCAAGACACCTTGCCATTTGCTGTTTATTTATTTTAGCTCATATTTCATGCATATTTCATTATTTTCTTTATGCAAAATAAACTGTAATACATGGCATAACCTGTTAGAACTTATTGTTTATTTATATTTCCTGCTATGTATTAGTTTTTCTTACACATTAAACTTAGATTTAAGGGACCACCTTGTGTGTTGCATTCATTGGCCTTGACACGTTGTATCACGAAGTTGTGTGTCGCATGTAGAATACGGACATGCGTGACTGGCTGGCCACCGGTGCGTATAAGCCGTGCGATAGGAATAACCGCTAATAGAATTGTATGCTAGTTTGACTTAGCGGTTATAGAGGTTTACTGTTGTGGATACAACAGAGTAGACATGGGGCGGAGAGGACAATTCCTTAGCGTATGGACTTCGATGCACTTTCCCTTGTGACCCGGAAGCTCCGCTGGAGATACGGGGTTGATGACCCATGATTAATGACGGCCACTGACGTTCTGCGGAACGTTATGCTCTTACTGATGGGGCCTCTGGTACCCTAAGGGGGAACCATGTCGATCCTATTTAGCCAGGGCCCATGCGTAGGAAGGATTGTTCTTAACTATATTTTACTTAGAACGGTTAGGCTACATTTATCCGTTAGGTATGAGTACTTTTGGTTTGGGGTACTTGTATCTGACCGTGGCTTGGAACAATAACTTGTCGCGGATTAGTTCGTCACATCTTGTCCTTGTTTGGTTATAGGTGTGACTTACTGCTTCGATGAAACACTACACCAAAATAAGCCTTTTGGAACGGAGGAATTCCGTTCCAAATAATTTTTGGAACGCCTATATTGTGTGCCTATTTTTGGGCTGCCAAATTTCTTGGAACGGAACTAAAGCGTTCCAATAAACGCATTTTGGAACGAAATTAAAGCGTTCCAATAAACGCGTATTGGAACGGAATAAAAGCGTTCCAACATATGCATATTGGAATGCTTTAGTTATGTTCCAAATTCGGAACACCACATTTGCGTGCCTGATAAAGTGTTTCATGCTGGTTTCTACTACGTTAACTGGAACGGCAAAAAAATGTTCCAATGTTGGAACACCATAAATGTGTTCCTAACAAAGCATTTTAGAATATATATATTTCCCATTCACAGTAACGACTAAAAAGTGTTCCTGTAGCAAAGCGTTCCTAACCAAAAAATTCAAAAAAAAAATTTGCACCAATTAGTGGAATGGCTAAAAATTGTTTGATTTTTTGAAAGGAAAAAAAATCTAAATAACCTAGAGAGAACATATTACAATATAAGTGGTTATGCTACATTTCAAGAAAATCTAAGAAAGTTTGTAACAAAGTAACAATTGACAATATGTTGCAATCTTAAGATTTTAATGTAACTCATTTAAACGAAAGTAAACGAACTTCCGACCACAACACGTACAAGTACATACAAAATAGTTCATGTTAAAGCTACATTGTTAATACAACTTTACTAAACTATCATGCTAAATTAATGTTCGAGATATGTGAAAACACTTTGAGCAGCATAGACTAATCTCTTCTCTGACGCTTGACGTTCTTGTTAGTAATCGAAGGCTTGGAACGGAGATTACCGAGTAAGCAAAAATGTGATAACCTGCAAACATTTCAAATATTGTTTAAAATCATGACAAAATAATTTGACCACAAAAACTTATTCATTTAATGAGACACACAAAGAAAAGAAAATAATGCCAAAATTGGGGATTTTATCCCCTAGAGAGTTTAGTAAATGCCACTCTAATTAGAAGCAGTAATTAGAGCTTGACTTAGCCAGTTCTCTTTCTCAATAAATTAAGTAGTAACACTTTACCTGGATATCCGGAGGACTTCTTTGTATGTCCCAATTTCTTCTAAAGGAATCATAATTTTAATCACTAAAGGTCCTACGAAACAAAAATAGCTATATTAGACATTAAGGATAGTAAAAATCTAAAAATATGCCATGCAAAATGAATTCTATCTAAGCGATCATAATTGAAAATAAGAAACACGTTGCTAGTATTGCTATTTATTAAGATATCAATTTTGTAGGAAAGAAGTCTTGTTCCATAGGCACATCATGAAATCAATCGACAAACAAACAAACAAGAAAGGTAATCAATTCATGTATTTTTAATCATTGAAAAAGTATCATAAGAAAAATACTCACAAATTAATGCTTCCATAAATTTGATGTGTGATTTGGGCCACAAAAAAATTCGCCAACTCCTACTTCTTTAATTGTTTTTGCATCGGGAGTTTCTTTGTAGAGCTTCGCAGAAAAAATCTTTCGAACAGACATGCTCACCTTCATTTCATATTGAGGGTCTAGTTGATAATTATGAAAATTACCTCGATGTATTGGATCAATTACTTTTTTTGCAACTGCAACACAATTCCAATTCCAATCAAACAATTCACACAACCTTGCCGTAGGAGTTGGTTCAGTGCTTGCCGAAGTCGTTGAATCCTTTTCCCTTTCGCCCAAAGATGGCCCACGTGCATTGTTTATCATCATTGGAGGCATGGGTATTGATTTCCCAATAGTTGCTTGCAGTTGTTGGAGCACGGGTGTTGATGTCCCATCTGCCTGGGACATAGGAATGGGTGATGATGACCCAGGGCATATGCACGTGTGTTAATGACCCACCAGTAGACTGGAGAATAGTTGCTGGTGGCCCACCAATCTGTGACTGTGGTACAATAAAAAAAATTAAGAATATGAATTTTCATATTATGATAGGCATATAGTTATTATCTTTTATACTTTCATATAAGAAGTTGGTTATCTCACCTTACAATAATCAAAAATAAAGTTAACCTTTGTCTGCATCTCATCAACCTTCTTTTTCAGACCCTCCCTCTCGTCTTTTTCCTCTGTGTACATGATATGAGCATGAAGGGTAGCATCATACTTTCTCTTAGAAACAAAGCTCCCAACACCTGGCAATCCTTTCACTTTCTTGCCAAACACTTGAGTCAAAGGATCATTATCAATTGATAGAGGGTGAACGCTATTGTTGTCGCTTTCACTTTGTGTGGATTCAACAAGTTTCTCTTTGACTAATTTCTGTAATATCATTTGTAACAAAAGCTAACGTTAAATTAAATGCAAGGTGATAACAAAGTTTTAGGTGACCTCACCATAAACGGTTCAGCACTAGGTAGCGTAGTTCTATCCTTTCTCGTATGAGTTTCTATCCACACTTGAGTCCGTGTAATAGGGATAGTAGGATCTTCCCGCTTTGCCTTCTGGATAAATCATGGATTAGTTTTGAGGCGTAAGCTTAAAATTGGAAATACAAAAATTATAAAATGCTAATATTGGTTCTAGAAGAAATTACCATCTCATACTCTACCATTGCAGTGCTCTTACGACCCCCAGTATGGCCATACACACTATGTTTTCTACTTTCAACGGCCATAGCTCTTCTTTTTAGTTGTTTATCATCAACCTCATTGATACAAAATTGCTCCCAGTCTTCCTTTCTAATCCCATTTGGAATAGCCATCATTTTCGCCTCCAAATTTGGTTGCTTATCCAAATGATCCTTTCTCAATGTATGCTTTAGCTTCCGGAACGCATCTGGCATTGATCTTTCAACATCTTTCCTGAGATAACCTGGGATATCAAATTCTGCCTGCAATTAAAATGCTTTATTAAAAGAGAAATAAAGATATATCAACTACAAACTTTCTGAAGGATGATAATGACACTAACATGCCTTCTATATACAATAGAATTCACACTAGCCTAGTGGTTAAGAGAGATGCAATGTAAGGAAAGCCAATAGTAACATGAAAGAAAGCCAATATATATATAGGTAGAGAAAATTAGCAGTAGGAACAATAGTAACAGGAAAGAAAGCCAACAATGCCATTTACTTTAAAGAAAGCCAATATATAGCAGTAGAAATTAGCAGTAGGAACAATAGTAACAGGAAAGCAGGAAGAAAGAAACATCTTGTAAAATAAATTTAAGCTATTTCATATGCAATTAAGATATTATTATATTAACAAAATATAACAGATAACAGAAGAAAGCAGCTAATTCATATTCATTCCAAGAAAAACAAAATAGAAAGCAAGAGAAATTTATACCATTACGCAACATACGAATGTAGTTGCTTATAATTCCTGCTCTGGAGAACCAAGCTAAGTATTTTGATGCCTGTAGTTTTTGTTATTGTCTTGCAGATACCATTACGCAGCTACTGTTGTTTTATGTTATCCATGTTTAATCCTCTGATTAAATTGTGATATGTGAAACCATGTTACTTGATGAGTGACTAACTTTCTAAGGTTCCCTCCCCTTAATTATGAACTTGCTTGTGCTTAGACTTTGCACATAGAAAGGTGGTAAGGGGCTTACATCTAAAGAGACTAATTAAAACTTATACACTATCCTTCTTCTTTGCTTCCATGATCAGAATTGTAATAGAATTCTTTTTATTATTTCCTGAGTGGAATGCTTTGGAAGTAGGGTCGTTATTCTTTTGAGAGTAGTAGGGAAATCTGTTCCTGAAGGCTGGATGACGAGTGTGAAATTGCAAATACAAATCATTCAAGTAAGTTCCACAGGAACTAAAAATATGGTGTTACCAAAGATAAAGCAAACAACTATTTGTAGGTAACAATGCCCAATGTATGAACTAATACACAAATTTATAGGAGTGAAAATAACACCAGAAGTTATTCCCATAAAAAGTGCTAGATCCCTCTCAAAAATTCACATTGGTTTAGTGGTGCTTGCAGGGAAAATGAAGTTGTGCTTACAGTTTTGGGTTGTCGACCTAGCCCTTCTCTGGAAAATGCTAGAACCATGAAATTCGCGTTTATAGATCATTCTTCATGCATCAGTTGAAGTGTAGACATAGTAAAAACTATATTGGATCTTAATTCTCCATGAAATTCGCGTTTATAGATCATTCGCGTTTATAGATCATTGTAGGTAACATTGCCCAATGCCTGACCTACTGACCTATTGACTACTCTACACCAATAAGACCAACACTACATCTTAATTTGATGAAGTTCTTTATTCCTTCATCTTCCTATATCTGTTACATGAATACAAATGTAATATAGAGATACTGATATAATTTTTTTCGTGTCCGTGCAACACAGACCATTACTAAATCTACACCAATAAGATTCAGTATGTCCTGTTGAGCTTGACCCAATTGAATGATGCCTGGAACTTAACCTAACATGCCTATATATTTCACATGTTAACTGTCTTTTCTTTGGAAAATTTGTTATATAAGACTGATTATTTGGTGAAATTTGAAAGGATTTACTAACCTAATATAATTGAAAGTCTAACCATCTTGTCGACCAACTATGTCCTTTGGGCCATTACATGTGATGACTATTAGCCGCTTCCCTAAGAAGAGAATGACTGGAGTGTTCAGAAACATGTATCCAAATTGACTGATTGTGAGAAAGAATAAGTCAAATGTTATTTGCTGCCATAGCCAAGTCATGCCAAACAGTTGGCCTATGGCCAAGCCATGCCACACATTTGCCTATGGCCTCTACTCATCTGCTGCCATATCCAAATTCCTTCACAAAACCCAAAAGGATACACTCCCATGTGACCCAGGCCACACACCAGGTATTCTTCCTACAGTCCATGTTTTCCCTTATCTATTAGTCCATCTAGCCCTATATCTACCTATCTAACATGGAACAAACCCCCTCTTCTCCAGGGGCTTGCACTCTAGGGGCCAGGTCCCCTGCTCTTGGCCCAATGGCCTTGACCAAAATGGTACTGCAGAGCAGTGCTCAAGTGCAATGCACTTGGCCTGCACTGCCTCACTCGAATCCTGCCCTGGCCAAAGCCTGCACTGCCTGCTGCAGGAGTGTCCTGCTTGCCAGGGGCAACCCCTTCCTCATTTCCTGGCACTTGGCACTATTCAGTCCTGTATCTTGGTTTGTACAAGGGTCTGCTATGTTGCATTTCCTAACCCCTACATGAATGCCAATACATATATATATTCTAAAAGCATATGTACCCACACTACTGCTATAAACATCCTGCCCTCCTAATCATCATGATACCACATTTTCCTGCCTTGCCTGCCTCTCTACTCAACATAACACTTCATCCTCAAGATACCACTGATACCTAACTGATACTTGGTATCAGTCCATCCCTCTCTCATCTAAAACCCCTCTAAATCCTTAACACATCTTCATGTGCACAGGAGGCCCACTCCCTAACTGTACTTGGCCAAAATCCCATTTTATCTACATATACCTTCCAATTCTCTGATATCCTCCTGTTCCCAAGCCCCCTTTATCACTGGTACTCACATACACTATGACACTACTCACATACTCCTACTGTCACACAAGCTATATCCTATACAACTGATACTGTTCACTGAGAAGCCTATGGCCTTAGAGCCTACTGCTCACTGCCACATATTTGATGCACTGCTGCTACTCTCCAACTATGAATGTCAAGGCACTGGCCCTATTTTACCTCTCGAGTTTCTGAATCAAAAAGGCAATGGCAAATGTGGCCCATGCCTAAGCCTCTCTAACATAACCCCCCCCACACATATATGAACATGCCCTGCTTTCAACAGGGCAGAACAATTTAGGAGGGGGCTAATTGCATCATAGTGCAATTTAGGAGGGGGCTGATTGCATCTTAAGTTGAAAACTGCAATAAATTTCTTGTTGTACCAATTTGCTATAAGCACAGATCTTTCATTATTAAGTGGTTTATAGGTAAAGATATTATTATATTAATAAAATATACCAGCTAAGAAAAGAAAGCAGCTAATTCATATCCATTCCAGGAAAAACAAAATAGAAAGCAAGAGAAATTTATACCATTAAGCATAAGAATGTAGTTGCTTTTAATTCGAGCTCTGGAGAACCAAGGTCAGTATTTTGGTGCCTGAAGTTTTTGTTATTGTCTTGCATATTGAAGGCAAGAGAGTATCACAAAAGGACTGCTACTAATATGGACTGTTACAACCAAGAATCGAACTAAAAGGACTGAACTTCAAAGATGGATAAAACCAAAATCCCAAACAGTTGCCAAAGCCAAGCCATGCCACACATTGGCCTATGGCCTCTACTCATCTGCTACCATATCCAAATTCCTTCACAAAACCCAAAAGGATACACTCCCATGAACTAAAAATATGGTGTTATCAAAGATAAAGCAAACAACTATTTGTAGGTAATAATGCCCAATGTATGAACTAATACACAAATTTATAGGAGTGACAATAACACCAAAAGTTATTCCCATAAAAAGTGCTAGATCCCTCTCCAAAATTCACATTGGTTTAGTGGTGCTTACAGGGAAAATGAAGTTGTGCTTACAGTTTTGGGTTGTCGACCTAGCCCTTCTCTGGAAAATGCTAGAACCATGATGTTTGCCATTAAAATTGTTTGATTGAAAACTTTAATACAAACAGAACAGTATTACAATGTAGGACTTAGATGTAGTCTAGGAGTACACTTTTGTTTAAGCTGGGTCCTTAGTGCCAATGGAGCGAGTGGTAATGCGTTGACTCCGTTGACCGGCTGATGACGGTTATCAGTTCTCTGAAGGCGTGGATTGCTCTGGGTGCTGGAGCTTGCTGAGAGAAGGAAGACGTTGAGTGTCTGTATCTGTCTCTCTGATGATTCCTTGTATGTTCGTTGTGGATTCTCTTTGTTGTCCGTGGGTGAGAAGGAAATGATCCCTCTATTTATAGCTGGGCAGGTTGGCTGCTCATGCGCGCATATAGGATGCGCCGGTGTGTGGGGATGCCACGTGGAAGTTGCTGATGGGGGCGCGTAGATGATGCACCCTGATTGAGGGGGAGAACTCTTCATACTGCTGTTGTGAGCCGGCACGTAGCAGAGGAGAAGATCTTTCTGTTGCTGAAATCTTGGACGAGTTTGAGTCAAAGGACATGTGTCATCGACCCATGGCTCGAAGATCTCGGATTTGGGGGGGCAGTGATCTGGTGAGCTGCGCCTTGGATCTGGGCGCAGGAGGAGGCTGCGGCTCATAACCTTTAGGAGTTACAAACTATTTAGGGCACATGGCTTTTGAGGCGCATGCAGGTGACCTTCCTTCTGTCTTTTGGGATCATAGATCAGTCTAGGGCGCATGGCTTTTGAGGCGCATGCAAAGCTTCAACTGGAGACTCTTCTTCTGTCTTTAGGGATCAGTGAAGGGTCTGAGGCGCATGGCTTTTGAGGCGCATGCTGGTTTGGACGCATGGCCGTAGAGGCGCATGGTGATTTGGACGCATGACCGTAGAGGCGCATGCGGATGGCCACGTGGCAGTAGCCGTCGGAAATAGAGTCATGATGATGCTGACGTTGCCGACGCTTCGTTCTCTGAAAAAGCTGTCAACTATTCAGACTTTGGGAAGCGTGCTGCCAACTCTGGTGTCAGTTCAGCATTTAATGTTTGTGACGTTCGATGGACAGCTGAGTGGGCACATTGGTTGGTGTTCCACTCGGCATGGAGATGTGAGGGGGGGCGCATCCTCTGTGATGCGCCGGATACTGTAGGACGCGTCTGTGTGATGCGCCTGATGCTGAAGGGCGCGTCCGTATGATGCGCTGTTTGGCTGGCACATCCGACATGTCCTTTAATGACGCGGCTGTCTCGCTCCTCGAGTGCTATAAATAGCCGTTTGGCTGAATTCGAGGCGTCCGGTTCATCCATTTAATGCAAATTCATTGCACAAAATTCGGAGAGTCATCCAATTGGCGCGTGGGTTTGATTTGCCCGGCCTATAAATAGTGGCATGGAGAGAAGGTTTGCTCCTCATTCCCTCACGTACTTCCAACATGAACTTGGATATGTGGGTACATTCTGTTGACGAAGTGCTCCCGAGGGTAAAGATGAGACGTCGTGTTGTCTTCGATGCACTTGAAGGTGACTGTTAGATCCAAAAGACGGAGTCGAGGGCTTCTGAGGTAGGTGAAAGGTGCCTGTTGCATCCAAAGATAAGGATGTTCGGGCCTCGTCTCCGTTGTTCCGGAAGAGCCGTAGATCGGAATGGTGGTGCTAGGCTCTCTCTTCCTTCAAAGTGGGTGCCGCCCACTTTGATTGTGTTGAAAGCTCCTTGTGCCATGATTTCGATCACGGTCTTCCTTGGTCTTTGGAGGCTCTTTCGAAGCCTCCCCTGGCCACAGCATTTGCGGTGCTCTTCTCTTCCTTGGTTCCAGCCAGAGGGTTAAATGCTTTGCTTGGCGAAGCACTTATCAGGCGAGCCTGGCTGGAAGAGCGGCACATCTGGGCTCTGTTCGGCCAGGTGAGCCTGGTTGGAAGAGTTGCACATAACTGAGCTGCTGAAGGGATGCACATAACTGAACTGGATGCACATAACTGAGCTGCTGAAGAGATGCTAGGATGCGCCTGGCTGGAGGCGCATGACATCTGTTGCACCTGGCTGACAGCGCATGGTGACTGCTGCGCCTATCGGAAAGCGCATGGTGGTTGCTGCGCCTATCTGGAAGGCGCATGGTGGCTGTCGGCTGTAGATCTAGGATCCTTCCTTTGTAGAAATTCTCCTTTGTACAATCTTTTCTAGACATGTAATAGACTTATATTTATATAAATAAAGTCCTTCTTCGAATGTCTATGGCTTATTTGATTAGCTGTCCGAGTTCTGGCGCATGTAGTGTCTGGCGCATGGGCTTTCTGGTTGTGAATTTCCATGCTTCTACAAGACCCCCTTCAAAGTTTTCAAAACTTTTGAATAAGTTTTGGAATACTTTGAATAAGAAGCATGGAGGTCAGGGTGCATGATTTTTGGGTGCATGCTTGTTCGGGCGCACGTCATCGGTTCACGCGTGCGACCAAGTCCTATAAATAGGTAAGGGTTGGAGAGAGAGAGAGAGTTCATCTGCTCTGTGCCTTTGCTTTCTTTAGAGTTTTTTCTTCAAAACCCTAACTTTTTTTCTTCTCTGAGAGAATGGCTCCCAAGACTCCTCGCGGTGGTGCCGGCAAGGGGAAGGAGAAAGCGAAGGAGCCTGCGAAAGTTGTAACGGCCGACGTTCCTCGACGGCCTGTCGAAGTTCGGCCGAAGGTGGTTGGTAAGTCTCGTTTTCCGTACGCCAACGCACATAGACCTTGGGTCTTTAATGATATGCCGCGGTCTTTGTTCGCCGACGCGCATGGGTTTAGACCCTGATGATGCGCCGAGGCTGCTGACGCACATGGGCTTAGACCCTGATGATGCACCGAGGCCGCTGACGCGCATGGGTTTAAACCCTGAATGCACCGAAGCTCTTCTTCTGCTTCTAACATTTTTCTGATCTTTGCTAGTGTCAGTAGCGATCCCGCCTTTGAATGAAGTGTTCTTAGAGGCTGTCTTCAACCAGATGGGAGTAAAGTATGATGAGGAAGTGATAAACCCCGCTCAAGAGGCTCTTATGCTGGATCAGCCTCCCGAGAGAATGATCCAAATCCGTGAGCAACAGTACGGGTTCCTCAAACGGATGATGGAACGTGGTGTTTTAAAATCTTCCACATCTGATAAATTGACCTTCTTGAAACCTGAGTTCCTATTCGGAGACCGTCTCACTTCTACTGATGCGACGGTGTTGAAGGTCAAGGAGGACTAGTTCTTTACAGCGAATGGGGTGCATATGACTGTCAAGCAACTTGAACGTCAATGGCCTTTGACATCCTTCTGTCGCCTTATTTCCCAGAGGAGGATGTCTTGGGATCTTACCCCTTCTCAGGGGGGAGCGGTGACTGGCGTCATCCAAATTGATTCTACCTTCGACCAAAGGGATACTTTGACCGCCACACGGTCTGGGTCTTCTTTCACCTGGCGGACTCTACGCCCCGGGAGCCTCTACAGTGACGTACCCATTGATACGTTTGCTTATAGTGCTTTGACCTTTACACATCGTATGCTTTTGATGGAACGCTCATACCCGAAAGGAGATTTTCGGGTAGAGGGTTGGTGCCATTACGTTTCCAAGTGGGATAAACTGACACTCTGGATCTTGTCACGGTTTCGGACCGAGCTTCGAGAGATTGGGTTGACTGCCGCGATCCGTGCTACCCAAACGGGTGTTGATCTCAACAGGCACATGCTCCTCGCACTACTGGAGATGTTTGATGTCCATACTGGGACCTTTTTTACTCCGGTGGGGGAATTAGGGTTCGCACTTCATGAGATGTACGAGGTGTCAAAACTCCCTTGGGGGTCGGAACCCTATGAAGAGTACTTTCCCACCAACGAGGAACTTCAAGTCCTGGGGGACAGGGCTGAGGAGATGACGGCCGTCTTCAAGGTAGTGGCGAGTCATCATTACTATATGCAGAGACGAGATAGGAACGGGACGCAACCTCATGTGACCGCTTGGAGAGACTATGTCTTTAGACAAGACAAGGAGGATCCCTCATAATTTTCCACTCCACCGGCGCTCTCTCGTAGCGAAGTGTTGTCCGAAATGAGCAGGTTAGGGGAGAAAAATCCCCGAGGAAATGAGGACCAGCAGTCAGATGCACGCTCCTACAGCTGCTTCTGGCATCTTGCTTATCGGATGTCACCCAAGGCGGTGTTGGCGTCCTACCTGATGATATGGCTCCGGGATTGCGTGTTCGCGGGCGGATCCGGTGCCGTAGAGAGGGTAACCCGAAACTTAATCCTGCCAGCCGTGAAGCTGGTCTTCGGCCGGCGTTTGGCTCTTCTCCCCGCAATGGTATGTAACCTGCAGTGAGGTTTGAGAGAGTTTACTGGAAATGTGATTCATGACAGAGGCCGAAACAATAACTTCCCGCGCGCCGAACTGCCGTTTCACTATTTGATAGGATGGCTGATTTTGCATCATCCCAGTGTGATGAGTCCAGGCTCGGAAGAAGATTATAAGGCTGGAGATGCACTCCTTCGTCGTTTCAATCGGAGGAGCTGGTCACATACTGGTGTCCCTATTTGTAGAAAGGTTTTATCCCGTCTTCAGGGTTGGGAAATTACCAAAGTTGGTCCAATCTACTTGGGCTTTGAGGCCAACGAAGATCTACGGGATCTGGGCGAAGGTACCACCACTCTGCCTCAATGGGGATTCCGCTGGTTGCAGAGTATTCAGCCGTCTCATCTGGTATACAGGAACAAGAATCAGTGCTACCTGGAACCATACTTGCCGAGCCGCTTTGTGCGGCAATTTGGTCATGCCCAGATGATGTTGGATAACCCCAGTATTTCTCTGGGGTATATTGGAAGTTTGTTGGATGGTGCACGAGCTTGGCATTACTATAATGCCGGATGTACTGGGGCTCGTTTTACGTTGCCCGTCCCAGATCCGCGGCCGCCCATTTTTTACTCAGCCGCCAAATTTTACTGTGCTATGGCTGCTGTGCCCTCCGGATATGACAGGAAGACCAGTCTTATTGCAGGCACCCAGTTAGCGATGACCGGGAATGTGCCGGTGAAGGCCCGATCGCATCGTCCGTCAGGGATAGGTCACCGGAGTGCCCCTTCCGTCTCTCAAGCAAAACCCTCATACGATCGATCAAAGCGATGTGCAGACGAAGGGATTGAATCTCCTGTACCGAAGAAGCAGAAGAAGGCGTTGTCACCGACGGCGTCATCGGATTCAACGTCCGCAGAGGTAAAGGCGTCCCACATAATCTGATTTTGGTTCCACTATTTACGAGGCTTCATCTTCTCTTGTAGGAACCGTTAAAAAGAAAACCTCGCACCCCAAAGTCAGGTAGGAGCAGGCGAGAAGGGACGGCGGGCTCGTCTGAAGTACGTATCCCGTCGACCATGATGTCTCCCATGGAGGAAGATCCGGAGGATGCTGTTGACGTGGAGATTCCGGTATCCCCAGATTACGTCAGGAGGAAAACTGAGGATGCAGCAGCTTCCGAGACGGCAAAGGCCAGAACGGAAGCTTCAAGTGCCGAAGGTTTAACAAGCACGCCGTTTCCTGGTGGTGAAGAAGAATGGAGTTCGTCGTCTTCCGATGACGTTGCTCCAGAGCTGCAAGAGCCTGTTGCGGAGGCAACAGAAGTAGTTGAGACAGAGGAGAGGGTTGAATCCTCTCTTTATCATGATGAAGGGAGGTCGGCCGTACCATTGCCGAGTCCCACCCCGGCTTCAACCGTGGAAGTTGAGGCAGCTACCACTCAGGAGGTAGCGACAGATTCTGTCCCTGTTGAGGGACTCGATGATGAGACCCGTCTGCCAGTCAAGACTGCTGCGACGGGTCAAGAGACAAGTGATAATCTTCCTATTCTACCAAGGGAGGTACCAACTGTTGATAGGACGTTGGGGGTGGAAGAGGTGGCCGTTGACATCGGTGGTTCCTCCGGACTTGAGAAGGGTAAGGGTGTAGAACCCTGTGTCGCTCCTTCTACTTGGGGGACCATCTCGACGCCTGTGCCGGCTCCTTCTGTTGCTTCGGCTCCTCGGGCTAGAAGTCCAGCCCCTGTTGATGAAGAGCCCATTGATGCCGAGGTTCAAGCCTCGCTGATTGAGGTTGGCAGATCTTCTTCTGGTCCGCAAACTGTAGTAGCTCCTCCAACTCCCACGATGACGCCGCAGGTCCTGGCGGATGCAGACGAGTATGTGAAATTTCTCGTCGAGGAGGGTATACAAAATGTTGCAGAAGGGTGTATCTGCTGTGATGGATGCCAATGGGAGTTTTACGACGGCAAAAGCTCTGGCAATGCCCTGCATCGAGCTGATTCGTATTCACCAAGGCCACGACCATATGGCCGAAATTTTGGAGGCTTGGGTGATTGAGCTGGATGAGCGGCTCACGGAACTTCAATGCATCCAGCGAAACGACCTCTCTGTCCTGATAGATGCGGAAAAGGGGAAGCTGATCGCCGAGATCGAGTCTTCATACCAGGCCACCGTGGGCGTTTGGGAGCACGAGGTGGCTGAGACTGAGGCTTTGGTAGATCAGTTGTCTCAGTCCATGAAGACGACGGTGGAAACTCGAGCTGCATTGGAAGCTAATATCGAGGATATCGACACCCAGATGCGCCGCCTTGAAGACCAACGGGCCCGACTCCAGTTAGAGATCAAGCATGTCCGGGCTGAACATGCAGCATTTAAGAAGGATGAGGCGACCTTTACTCAGCGGACTCTTGCCTTGGCGCAGCAACGACAACAGCTTGATGAGAAGCATGCAAGTGATACTTCCGCTGGGGCCGTTGAATTGATGCGCAAAGAAGCAGAACGACGAGTCCTGGCGACGGTGGAGGCCCGCGCAGTCGACTTAAAGCTTCGAGTCAGGGAGCTCTCAGCCCATCCTGGGGAGATTCAGGGACCATAGCTTTTTTCTTTTTTCTTTTGTGTTCTTTTGCAACCCTTACTGGGGGATGATGTAGTTTCTTGTACTCCTTTTTCAGAAGAATAAAGAAGTCTACAACCTTTTTTTGTGATATGTTCATCTTTTGTTGTCATGAACTTGATGATTTGTGTGGACCTATTATCTTTTGCGCACCTTGGTTTTCAGGTACAGATAATAAGTTTGAAGGAACCATTTTGTTTGCTCAGAGGTAATGTGGACATGACAATCATTGGGTTCGAAATGATAGAATCTCCCTACTCAGAGGTATTATGGACGTGGTAGGAATGATCTTGGGGGATACGCTGAACAACTCAGAGGTTATATGGACGTGGAAGTTCTGTGATAAATGTACAATAATGTAGGGGTTGTTTGTACAAGATATTTACTCAGAGGTAATGTGGACGTAGTAAACATAAAGGGTAGCGTAGGCTTACGAAGTGTAAGATTCTGCTTTGTAGGGTGTAGAGAGACAACTCAGAGGTAATATGGACGTGGTTATCTTTCTACTGGAAGATGCCACGGAACAGCTGGGTTCCGGAGGCGTATGAGTTTGTGGAAAGAGGTTGTTTGAGGAAGTACATGTCTGGAGGATGTCAAGAATAGTACTTCTTTAGGAACTTTCCGTTGATGGGCATCATAAACAAGTTTCCATTAGATTTGGCGAGGCGGTAAGCACCGTTTGAGTATACCGTCTCTATGATGAAAGGTCCTTCCCACTTGGGCTCGAACTTTCCTGGTGTCTTGTGGGTCAACACCATTGGTCTTCTGACTGCTAAAACCAGGTTGCCAACTTGGAAAGTCCTCTTTTTGACCTTTTTGTTGAAAGCCTGTGATATACGGGCTTGGTAGAGCTCGATGCGTTGTTGAGCTAAGAGACGCTTTTCGTCAAGTGCCTCCAGTTTCTGCAGACGACGACGTTGATTGTCCTCTTCTGTGAGTTCGTTTGTGATTGCTACGCGGAGCGAAGGTATCTGTATCTCGAGAGGCAGTACTGCTTCGCTCCCGTAGACCAGGGAGAATGGAGTGTTGCCTGTTGGGGTCCGTACCGTTGTGCGGTAGGCCCAAAGGCATTCGCCAAGCTTTTCGTCCCAGTCGCGTTTGTTGGATGACACGACCTTTTTGAGCAGCCTAACGATAGTTTTGTTGAATGCCTCAGCCAATCCGTTTGCTGCCGGATTGTAGGCGGTTGAGGCAACGTTCTGAATGCGATTCTTGTCACAGAACCTGCTGAAAATGTGGCTGATAAACTGAGGACCATTGTTATGGATGATCCGCCGGGGTACTCCGAAACGGTAAATGACATGGTGTTTGATAAAACTGACCACCCTGGAGCTTTTTACTTCTGCTAGTGGAACTGCTTTCGCCCATTTGGAGAAGTAGTCGGTGATGGCCAGGATGAAACGGTGTCCTCTCGATGAAGGAGGGGTGATTGGCCCTACAATGTCCATGCCCCAGGTTTCGAAGGGCCAGGAGGCGACTGTAGGATGTAGCGGCTCCGATGGTGTATGTATGAAGTCTGCATGAAGTTGGCATGCGTGGCACTTCTTGGCATATTCGACAGCATCGGCAACCATGGTTGGCCAGTAGTAGCCCATATGTCGCAGTCGATCTTGCAACTTAGGACCGGGTTGATGAGCTCCACAAGTTCCGTCATGAGCTTCTTGAAGAGCTTCGGCTGCTTCTTCGTTGGACAGGCATCGAAGGAGGAGCCTATCGAAGGAGCGTCGGTACAGCGTTTTGGTAGCCGTATCGTAGTAGAATCGAAGAGAGCGTCTCCTGACTGAGACGACTTCCTTCGGGTCCTCTGGAAGGATTCCGTAGACAGCGAAGTCGATGAACGGGAACCTCCAGTCTCGGACATTAACACCAGTGTTTGTCGGCATGGCGTGAGCCACCCGCAAGCATAGGTTGTTTCTGGAACAAATCAGATCTCGTCCTGTTACCGTGATATAGTGTTGAGTCCCAAAGGGCGCTGCTAATGAGGCTGCGAGGCCGGCCAGAGCATCGTCCTCCAAGTTTTGTAAACGGGGGACATGTTCAATGAAGAACCCGGTGAAGGTTGAAATGATGTTCAATGCGACTTCATGATAAGGGATTAAATCTTCATGGCGAACTTCGTATTGTCCCCGAACCTGGTTTACGACGAGTTTTGAGTCGCCGTAAGCTTCCAGATGGTCGACCCCCAGCTGTTGTGCGAGCTGGAGTCCCATGACGAGTGCGTTGTACTCGGCAACGTTGTTGGAGCACGGCTTCGAAAGGGAGTACGCACGCTGGATGACCAGCTGATCGGGGGAGACTAAGACTACCCCCACTCCTGCGATGATTTGGCCTTTGGGGCCTGTTCTCGAAGCGCCGTCGAAGAACATCCGCCAAACGGAGCTTCCTTCGGTAACGTTGGATTCTTGGACCTCATCCGGGATATCTTCATAGAGTTTGAGGATTCTGGGATGGGGTGCGCAGCTAAAAAGTCGGCCAGAGCTTGACCTTTAACAGCTTTTTGTGGCACAAACACCAGGTTGTACGGTGTTAGCAAGATTGCCCATGTAGCCAGCCGGGAGTTCAATGATCCTGGCTTCGTCATGAGGACTCTGAGCGGATTGACTCGAGAAATGACATGAATTGTCTGACCCGAGACATAATGACGAGTCTTCTGGATGGCAAACACTAAAGCCAAGCACTCCTTTTCGACGGGGTTGTACCGGTGTTCGGCCCCGATGAGTGTTCGACTGAGGTAGTAGATTGCTTGCTCGTAGCCTGTATCGCTGTTTTGAGCCAGCAGAGCGCCAAGAGAATGATCCATGGCACGGACGTAGAGGAGAAATGGTTTGCCGGTGACTGGCGCTACCAGGACTGGTGGGCTCGTCAAGTAGGCTTTGATGTCGTCAAAAGCCTTCTGGCACTCTTCTGTCCAGACATAAGAGACTCCCTTCTTCATGAGCTGAGTGAAGGGTTGACATTTACCGGAAAGGTTTGCTATGAACCTCCGAATATATGCCAGACGTCCCTGTAGACCTCAAAGTTCTCGAAGGTTCTTCGGAGGGTCCATGTTGAGGATGGCTTTGGTCTTCTCAGGATCAACATGAATGCCTTTCGCTGTGATGACGAAGCCTAAGAATTTGCCGCTAGAAACCCCCAGAAAGGATTTAGCGGGGTTTATTTTGAGTTGATGCGCCCGCATGAGATCGAAGACCGTCTTCAGGTCCTGTAGGTGATCTCTTTTGAGGCGGCTTTTGACTGCGATGTCGTCAACATAGCATTCGACTGTCTTGCGAAGATGTTGACGGAAGATGGTGCTCATAGCTCGCTGGTACGTTACACCGGCGTTCTTTAAGCCGAAGGGCATTACTGTGTAGCAGAAAACACCCTTTGGAGTCCTGAATGACGTGTGTTTTGCGTCATCGGGGAACATCTTGATTTGATTGTAGCCTGAATATCCGTCCATGAAGGACATGCGCTCAAAGCCACATGTGTTGTCGATCATCACATCAGTGATTGGAAGCGGGAATTTGTCCTTCGGGCAAGCAGAGTTGAGATCCCTGAAGTCGATACAGACTCGTATCTTCTCGTTCTTCTTGGTGACAGGAACGACGTTGGCTACCCAATCCGGGTGTTGTTCCTCACGGATGAAGCCGCTGGTCAAGAGTTTGTCTACCTTCTGATCAATGGCATTCATGATGTCCGGACGGAAGCGTCATTGCTGTTGTTTGACAGGTTTGGCATCAGGTAAGATGTTCAACCTATGCATTACGATCTGTGGATCGAGTCCCGGCATGTCTTCATAGCTCCATGCGAAGACGTCGATATATTCTTTAGCCAGTTGGATTAAAGATTTTCGATTTTCTCCTTCCAGGCTTTTACTGATGAAGATGGGTTTGGAAGAAGACCCCTCCCCGAGGTCGATCTGCTCGACTTCGTCTTCGGTGGGAGGTTCGCCAAGCTCAAAACGAGATTCCCATTATTCCCCTAGGCGTTGGGCCCAGGGTTCTTCTTCGAAGGGTTCTGGCGCTTGGTCTTCGCCTTCACCTTTTTGAGGTTGTGCTGACGTCATGTTAGCTGATAGCACTTTCCTGAAGACTGATCCGATACTGGTATCGGAATCCCAAGTCGATGCTTCGGACGAGTGGGAATGTTCTATGTCTTCTGCATCTGAACTCTCTGGGTTGATGGCGGCATGACATAGCCTAACCCTCGTCCAGTCCGATTATAATAGTCCTGTGGCTTTCCATTGGGCATCGAAAGCCGGACAAGGAGATGCCGACCCTTGCCGTAGTTTAAGCCTTTGTTGCTTTTCAGGTCGTAGCCCATCTTTTGGATGATGTGCTTAGCCGTATCCGTGTACCGATAGACTTGTACTCTGCCGGTATCAGGTTCGGGCTCGATTGACGGGAGGTCCCGATGACGCTCGACTTTGCCCGAGATAATGGTGCCTTGGTCTCGGCTCCGTGGAGGGACTATGAAGACTCCTTGAGACGGGACTACTCGATTATGGTAGACGGTCGTTATTTGTGTTTGCAACGACCGTAGAGCGTTGTCTAATGTATACATGGCATTCCAGTGTGGAAGACAAGAATAATTAAAAGACACTCTATTTTTGATAAAATACGAGATCTTATCCCGTGGGATTACATTGTCAAAGGAGGGTGCCTCTACGTCAGCCGAGATATAATCACCAAGCTCCTCGTCTGTAAGAACTGGGGGCGGACTAGGAGAGTCCAACACAGCTTTGGGGTCTGAGAGGGTTATATGAGCCTTCTCTGACACCTTGGATGACTGCGACGGCTTGCCCTTGAGACGCACCTTGAGAGGCACCTCGGTTGCGCCTCCGGTGAGTGGTGCCTTCCCTTGTAATTTTGCCACCAGGGGAGCCGATGTTTGAGGTGGCTTTCCCTTGAGGCGTATCTTCAGGGGTGCTTCGCGAGCCGGCGCTTTCCCTGATAGCTTGATGCTCATTGGAGGCGCCTTCTGGGATGGTTTCCCCTTCAGTCGGATTTTCAAGGGGGCGTCGGGAGCCGTCTCAGGCTCCATGTTCGGCTCTGTTGCCGTCTCTGCCACATCATCAGCGTCGTTGGCTTCCTCCTCGTCAATGGGCTTGTACAAGTCGGAATCGGTGAAGTAGGCTTCAATCCCTTTGAAAGGATCAATGTCTGCAAACTCCGTCCGGATGACGCCATTGGTGGATACATACTTCATGCACTGGTGGAGCGTGGAGGGCACCACCATGTACTCATGCAGCCATGGTCGACCGAGCAGGATATTGTAGTTGACCTCGGCATCTACTACATAACAAGTCACCTCAGTTTTGAGGCTGCCAATGTGACACTTCAGTCGGATCTTGCCCAATGGCTCGCTCTTGCTAGCATTGAAGCCACTGATGGTTGTATTGGAGGGCGCCAGCCGGTACATCGGGATCCCCAGCTTTGATAGCAGCGCCTTCGGAATGATGCTTAGGGAAGACCCAGGATCGATCTGAATCCGGCTCACCTTGACCGAGCCAATGTACCCTGTATAATACAGCGGTCGGTTATGTCGGTGATGCTTGAGCAGCATGTCTTGTTGGGTGAAAGTTATGTTTGGGATAACTTCATCCGCACAATGACAGTGCGCACAAGTAGTTGGAAGGTCTTCAGGCTGCTTGACCTGAATGAGAAAGGATTCAGCGTCCTTCAGAGCTTCGCAGAGAGCTTCTCGAGAATCTTTAGAAAGACGCAGGAGCTCGAACAAAGACAGACGCGCAGGTGTACTGGCTAATTGTGCCAGAATGTCGAAGTTGTGAGGCTTGGACAGCCCCGAAGCATTCTCCTTCCGTAGAGGTTTGTCAAAACGGGCCTCCACCTGCTTATGCTTATTGGCTGCTTAGGGCTTAGATGGACCCTCTTCAGGGATGGTGCTAGGAGGCACCACCTCGGCGGCGGCTTCGCCGGATTGGGAGCTCTGTTGTGCACGTGTTTGCACTGGAAGTGCCTCTTCTATTGAAGAAGAGACTGTGCGGCAAGACTTGATCTTCCTGCCTTTTGATTTGGAGGTAGGGCGTACCTCCGATTGAGTCACCTCGGAGACGAGGTCGGGGTAAACCCAGAGGACCTCTCTTCGAGATGTGGTGAGCGGGGTGAGTCCACTCACATTGTCACGAGTAGGTGGTAAGTTTACCACCTCCATTGTCGCCTTAGGGATGGGGACGACGCCATCTTGTGTGGTAGTTGGCGGCAAGGTGCCGAACTGAAGTGAAACCACATTGGCCGACACCGTCTTCTCATCATAGTCGACGGAGATTACATCCGCATTGATCATGCGCTGGATGCAATTCTTGAGGACGTAGCAGTCCTTGGTCGGGTGTCCGACAAACCGATGGTAGTGACAGTACCTTGGGTTGTCCACTTTCCCAACTTCATCGGGCCGCTTTGGGTCCGGTAGCTTGATCTTGTCACCCTGCTTCAGTATCTCGAAAAGTTGTAGGGTGTCGTCATCATTGAATGAATAAACCTCCTTGGGTCTTGGTGCCAGTGGAGGCTTCTGAGTAGGCACAGATGCGCCTTTTGAGGCATTAACAGTTAATGCCTGTTTCCCCTTTGCTTCTCGTCCGGAGCTGTTAGCTGCGGACTTTTTCCTCTTATCATCAAAGGCGGGGAAGCTGACACCCAGAAGACGTGCATTGGCCGCCTTCTTTTCTGCAGCTTCAGCTTCGATGATCAGGGAGCTCCAGTCAGGAGGGGGAGTAGAGTTGAGCAAGAGCTTTACTGCAGGCAATATGTTCATGCTGCAAGCGGAGAGGAGCGCATGTTCTGGCATGCCTGGAGGTAGCCTGAAGCAAGCCTGTCAGAAGCGTTCGATGAACGCCCGAACCGTTTCTTTCTCCTTCTGACGTATCTCTATGAGAGATGCCATCGTCATGTCCTTCCCGCCGTCGTAGAAGCGGTCGAAGAAGAGACGCGTCAGGTCATCGAAGGACGATATGGAATTGTCGGGGAGGCTGCAGTACCAATCATACGCCACTCCTTTCAGGGCCCCGACAAAGATACTGGTGAGGAGCGCGTCCTCCTTCGGAAGATGCCCTGTTTGTGACTGGAAGTACGTCAGGTACCGTCGCGGAGAGTCCTTCCCGTCGTATGGGGTGAGTGTTTGTGGCTTATACTTTGGGGGATAAACCACCTTGTTCCACTCGAGGGGATAAGGCTGGGGAATGCCCATCTTCTGGCGTTCCTCTTGCCTGTTCTTGGACTCGAAGCGCTCCCGCAGGTCTTTGATCATTTCGACCACATCCTCCGTAGAGCTAGGAGTCGGGGAAGGAGGTACCATCTGGATTGGAGCGTTTGAGGGCTCCGAGGTCCGAGGTGCTTCTGTATCCGAGGGCGCCCGTTGGAGGGGCACATTCGACTCCCCATTAGCTCCTGGGTCAGGACCAGTTGAAGGTGTCCTGATCAAGGCCGACCGCATCTCAAACACTGCTTGAGTCAGTGCTTGCATTGAGGCAGAGAGGGTTTTGAGTCCTCCCTCCAATGAGTCTATGCGCTGGACTATGTCCTGTGACGGCGCATCAGACTCGACATCATCTCCAGCCATGTATACTGTCCTGACACGGCCAGGAGTGGATGGATTGGTTGAGGCTTCGCTTTCGACCTCACTCTCATGCGGGGGAGTCACTTCTCCTGGTGTTGGGCCACCCCCAGCCACATTCTGGAGTTCATCTTCAACAGGCGCATCTGCAAGGGTCTGCTTGCCCTCAGCTCCGTCTTAAAGGACCTCTTCGTTTCTAGAACTTCCCCCGGCAGTGTCCTGGAGGACATCCTCATTTTGAGGGGCTTCAGGGAGAGTAATCTTGCCTTGATGATGAAGATCCGCCGCAGCTGTGCTTTGGACATCTTCGTCTTCGGAAGGAGGCTCAACAAGGGTCTGGCTACCCCCAGCTTCCTCCGAGGACTTCTTCCTTGACCGAGTGCCTTCAAACACTCCAGAGGTCGAGACAGCTGCCTTGGTTTTCCTCGGCTGGCTTTTGGATGAAGACGAGGAATTGGCAGTCGTCTTCCGGATTGATGACGAGTTGGAGACCACGTTGCATGAAGCAACCTTTGGCTCCTCTTCAGCTGACACCTTTGTCCCAAGGCGACGTCGGAGAGGTGTCGATGATTGCAGTCGTTGGAAGACCGACTGTCTTGGTGGAGCTGACGTCTTGCAACAGCAGTTGATGGTGACCACCGCACAAGTATGTCCCGTGAGAGGCGCATCGTGCTTGTTGGCCGACTCTCCTGACCGACGCTTGTGAGTGATCACGTTGCGCAGGTTATCGGAGGAGAGTGGTGCCTTCACACCCCCTTCAGACGTATGGCAAGGCCAAATGCCGGGGTGGTCGGGTGAGTGCTGCGCCCCCTGATCTAATACCAAGCAGGCATCACGATCTGTAGTGGGGGAACCACAACATTTGAAGTGACTTGAACAGACCTCAAACGCACAACCGGAGGAGGCGCGAGAGTTCAAGACCACTGAGTTTGCCTCTCTCGACTTGGTTGTGCACGCAGTAGATGCGCCCAAGCGGGATGAGGACTTTGAAGATCGACTCGTTGCTGGTACAGAAGTACTTGAGTCAACCTTGTACAGCTTGCCATCGGCAGCGCGCGTGATGACGAGCGCGTGCCTCTGACCGGCTGCTGGCATAGCACGTTTGTGGCGCATGGCCCGTGCCGCCTTGGATTTCTTCGTACCAGCCCGCTGGGGCGCATAGTACTCAGCATCCAAATTCTCCTCGCCATTACAGCGAGTGAGTCTGTCAAAGACAGAGGCTTTTTGTGGTGCATCAGAGGTGATGCGCGGGGCATTGGCTGCGTCCCTGCTCCGTCGACGTATCTTCTTCGCCTGAGAGGGAGATAGCTGGGGAACGTGGTCGGCCGCACGCTTCCCCAAGAGATGCGCTGTATCGGCGGGCGCACCTTGGTTGCTGAGAACGTCAGCAGGAAGGAAAGGCTGGATTGCTGCATCCCCTTCAGTGGTGGTGCCCGAGGCATCGACCTTGCGCACCCAGGCCGTACGGATCTTCTTCGGCTTTGGTAGCCGCTTCGAAGGACTCGCACTTCCTTCAGAAATGAACTCCTCGTACGCCTGTTGATTGAGGCGCACGACCAGCGTCTTGTGGGAGGAGCCCACCTTCACGTCGTCGGCCTGTGACACGACTTTCTCGAAAGAGGAGAAAGAAGTCCCCAGCAGAGTCGCCAGCTTGTTTGCCATTAAAATTGTTTGATTGAAAACTTTAATACAAACAGAACAGTGTTACAATGTAGGACTTAGATGTAGTCCTAGGAGTACACTTTTGTTTAAGCTGGGTCCTTAGTGCCAATGGAGCGAGTGGTAATACGTTGACTCCGTTGACCGGCTGACGACGGTTATCGGTTCTCTGAAGGCGTGGATTGCTCTGGGTGCTGGAGCTTGCTGAGAGGAGGAAGACGTTGAGTGTCTGTATCTGCCTCTCTGATGATTCCTTGTATGTTCGTTGTGGATTCTCTCTGTTGTCCGTGGGTGAGAAGGAAATGATCCCTCTATTTATAGCTGGACAGGTTGGCTGCTCATGCGCGCATATAGGATGCGCCGGTGTGTGGGGACGCCACATGGAAGTTGCTGATGGGGGCGCGTAGATGATGTGCCCTGATTGAGGGGGAGAACTCTTCATACTGCTGTTGTGAGCCGACACGTAGCAGAGGAGAAGATCTTTCTGTTGCTGAAGTCTTGGACGAGTTTGAGTCAAAGGACATGTATTATCGACCCATGGCTCGAAGATCTCGGATTTGGGGGGGGGCAGTGATCTGGTGAGCTGCGCCTTGGATCTGGGCGCAGGAGGAGGCTGCGGCTCATAACCTTTAGGAGTTACAAACCATTTAGGGCGCATGGCTTTTGAGGCGCATGCATGTGACCTTCCTTCTGTCTTTCGGGATCATAAATCAGTCTGGGGCGCATGGCTTTTGAGACGCATGCAAAGCTTCAACTGGAGACTCTTCTTCTGTCCTTAGGGATCAGTGAAGGGTCTAAGGCGCATAGCTTTTGAGGCGCATGCTGGTTTGGACGCATGGCCGTAGAGGCGCATGGTGATTTGGATGCATGGCCGTAGAGGCGCATGCGGATGGCCACGTGGCAGTAGCCGTCGGAAATAGAGTCATGATGATGCTGACGTTGCCGACGCTTCGTTCTCTGAAAAAGCTGTCAACTGTTCAGACTTTGGGAAGCGTGCTGCCAACTCTGGTGTCAGTTCAGCATTTAATGTTTGTGACGTTCGATGGACAACTGAGTGGGCACATTGGTTGGTGTTCCACTCGGCATGGAGATGTGGGGGGGGGGCGCATCCTCTGTGATGCGCCGGGTACTGTAGGGTACGTCTGTGTGATGCGCCTTATGCTGGAGGGTGCGTCCGTGTGATGCGCTGTTTAGCTGGCGCATCCGATATGTCCTTTAATGACGCGGCTGTCTCGCTCCTCGAGTGCTATAAATAGCCGTTTGGCTGAATTCGAGGCGTCCGGTTCATCCATTTAATGCAAATTCATTGCACAGAATTCGGAGAGTCATCCACTTGGCGCGTGGGTTTGATTTGCCCGGCCTATAAATAGTGGCATGGAGAGAAGGTTTGCTCCTCATTCCCTCACGTACTTCCAACATGAACTTGGATATGTGGGTGCATTCTGTTGACGAAGTGCTCCCGAGGGTAAAGATGAGACGTCGTGTTGTCTTCGATGCACTTGAAGGTGACTGTTACATCAAAAAGGCGGAGTCGAGGACTTCTGAGGTAGGCGGAAGGTGCCTGTTGCATCCAAAGATAAGGATGTTCGGGCCTCGTCTCCGTTGTTCCGGAAGAGCCGTAGATTGGAATGGTGGTGCTAGGCTCTCTCTTCCTTCAAAGTGGATGTCGCCCACTTTGATTGTGTTGAAAGCTCCTTGTGTCATGATTTCGATCATGGTCTTCCTTGGTCTTTGGAGGCTCTTTCGAAGCCTCCCCTGGCCACAGCATTTGCGGTGCTCTTCTCTTCCTTGGTTCCAGCCAGAGGGTTAAATGCTTTGCTTGGCGAAGCACTTATCAGGCGAGCCTGGCTGGAAGAGCGGCACATCTGGGCTCTGCTCGGCCAGGTGAGCCTGGTTGGAAGAGTTGTACATAACTGAGCTGCTGAAGGGATGCACATAACTGAACTGGATGCACATAACTGAGCTGCTGAAGAGATGCTAGGATGCGCCTGGCTGGAGGCGCATGACGTCTGTTGCACCTGGCTGACAGCGCATGGTGACTGCTGCGCCTATCGGAAAGCGCATGGTGGTTGCTGCGCCTATCTGGAAGGCGCATGGTGGCTGTTGGCTGTAGATCTAGGATCCTTCCTTTGTAGAAATTCTCCTTTGTACAATCTTTTCTAGACATGTAATAGACTTATATTTATATAAATAAAGTCCTTCTTCGAATGTCTATGGCTTATTTGATTAGCTGTCCGAGTTCTGGCGCATGTAGTGTCTGGCACATGGGCTTTCTGGTTGTGAATTTCCATGCTTCTACACATGAAATTCGCGTTTATAGATTATTCTTCATGTATCAGTTGAAGTGTAGACATAGTAAAAACTATATTGGATAATGGAACCAAACCTTAATAGTTAAAGGTAGTGAATGATTTTTGGATAGAAGTTGGGAAAAAGAAGGTAAAGGACAACAATAGATGAAGATTTTGTACCATCTAGTTTATTACTCACTCCCAAAATTGTCATTCAACTCAAAGTCAGTCAATCTAAGTATTAGAGAACAATCAATAACTCACAAATCAAGTCTCAAAGTGATTC
Organism: Iris pallida; assembly: GCA_029216955.1. Classification (NCBI taxonomy): domain Eukaryota; kingdom Viridiplantae; phylum Streptophyta; class Magnoliopsida; order Asparagales; family Iridaceae; genus Iris; species Iris pallida. Next base: position 7,496,270 of record JANAVB010027799.1, on the reverse strand, counting down.
AACTTTCTTATAGAAATTTAATAATTTAGCATCTAAAAAAACAATTATGGCAAGAGTGCACTTCCGATACCAAATCTAAATTAACTAGAAATGACAGATTGCTCATGTTTAGCATCTAGAAATGACAAATTTCTCATGTTTCCTATGGTACCAAACCTAAATTAACTACATAAAAAAATACAATCTCTAGCTCTATAGACAATTAAATAAGGTTTAGAAAAACATCATAATCTTTCATCTTTGACTAGCAAATAAATTCCACCCAAAATCAATTCCAACCCTTTTTGCAACTAACTAAGAGAAGTTATATTACTACTTCTATCACTAAGATTGTCATTTGCCATTAATGTGACTGATATAACTTTATTAGCGTCAAATATAGCCTTTGGCAGCGGCCGTGAATCCAGGCTATATCATAGTCAGAATTTTCATCCTTTCCAACAAAGGATTATAGATTTTTTTATAACCTGGAACAACATGAGACTGTTATCCAAATCAATATTTTTTCGCACACTACGAACTAATATATCCAAGACAACATTTTTAATGCCAAACATGCAAGACAAATAAGCCAAGGTACTTAGATATTATTTAAGAAACAAGAAGCAAAAAGGGAGGATATATTGGAAATATGTACTTTGACATTATGCATATTTGTTTTCTTGATGCTATATAACAACCATGGTGGCATTCAAGGCTTAGTTGAGAGGAATTTTTGAACTTATCTTACAAGAGACTATACAAACTCCAGCGTTCATTTGTGTTTTATAAGGATTTATGCCTGACCTACTGACCTATTGACTACTTTACACCAATAAGACCAACACTAGATCTTAATTTGATGAAGTTCTTTATTCCTTCATCTTCCTATATCTGTTACATGAATACAAATGTAATATAGAGATACTGATATAATTTTTTTCATGTCCGTGCAACACAGACCATTACTAAATCTACACCAATAAGATTCAGTATGTCCTGTTGAGCTTGACCCAATTGAATGATGCCTGGAACTTAACCTAACATGCATATATATTTCACATGTTAACTGTCTTTTCTTTGGAAAATTTGTTATATAAGACTGATTATTTGGTAAAATTTAAAAGGGTTTACTAACCTAATATAATTGAAAGTCTAACCATCTTGTCGACCAACTATGTCCTTTGGGCAATTACATGTGATGACTATTAGCCGCTTCCCTAAGAAGAGAATGACTGGAGTGTTCAGAAACATGTATCTAAATCGACTGATTGTGAGAAAGAATAAGTCAAATGTCATTTGCTGCCATAGCCAAGTCATGCCAAACAGATGGCCTATGGCCAAGCCATGCCACACATTGGCCTATGGCCTCTACTCATCTGCTGCCATATCCAAATTCCTTCACAAAACCCAAAAGGATACACTCCCATGTGATCCAGGCCACACACCAGGTATTCTCCCCACAGTCCATGTTTTCCCTTATTTATTAGTCTATCTAGCCCTATATCTATCTATCTAACATGGAACAAACCCCCTCTTCTCCAGGGGCTTGCACTCTAGGGGCCAGGTCCCCTGCTCTTGGCCCAATGGCCTTGACCAAAATGGTACTGCAGAGCAGTGCTCAAGTGCAATGCACTTGGCCTGCACTACCCCACTCGAATCCTGCCCTGGCCAAGGCCTGCACTGCCTGCTGCAGGAGTGTCCTGATTGCCAGGGGCAACCCCTTCCTCATTTCCTGGCACTTGGCACTATTCAGTCCTGTATCTTGGTTTGTACAAGGGTCTGCTATGTTGTATTTCCTAACCCCTACTTGAATGCCAATACATATATATTCTCAAGCCCCCTTTATTACTGGTACTCACCTACACTATGACACTACTCACATACTCCTACTGTCACACAAGCTATATCCTATACAACTGACACTGTTCACTGAGAAGCCTATGGCCTTAGAGCCTACTGCTCACTGCCACATATTTGATGCACTGCTGCTACTCTCCAACTATGAATGTCAAGGCACTGGCCCTATTTTACTGCTGCCACATATTTGATACAACCAAGATTTTATTGAAAAATTGAAAAACTGAAAATGCTCGAAGATATTACTGTGGGTGTGTGTATGAGAGCATAAGTATAAATTCTAGATATTGAACTGAAAAACTGAACATCAAGATTTTACTGAAAACATAAATAATATAACAGTAATAGAAAAGCAATAGAATGTTCGTTATTCTCACCACTATCTCATTCCAAACATCATCCTTGTAGGTCTTAGGTACCTGTTGTAAGCCCCCTGAATTTCAGGGTTTATTTTTATTTTTTCTGAATGAATTATTATCGATAAATATTTTATTTATTTAATTGTTTTCATCATTTATGTGCCTTTCCGTAACTTTGACTTCTGGAGCGTCAGGGATGCCAATCTCTGTAAACTCTCTTCATGGATTTTGAAGTAGGCAAGATTATCTTCCTGTTGATATATCGTGTCCCACTTGAACTCGTTCCCTTGTGCTCTTTTTGTATCGCGCAAGTTCGGGTCAACTTAGACCAATTAATTATTGAATAAATATTCCCACTTTTATTTTTGATCGTCGTTTGCACGTCACCGTGACTTTTAATTTAGGAGCACTAGACCAGTCGTTTTCTCAGAACCAACTTCTCATGAATGATCTACTCGAGACGCTCTCCACCCATGACCTTCGTGTCCCACTCAGACACTCCATTTTGTGCTCCATTTCCTTCGTACAATTTTTGGTTCAATTTAGGACAATTAATTATCTACCGTGAAACCTGATTTATTTTACAATTTAATTTCGGGACTCGACATCGAGCCAACCTAGTAGACCAAAGTATGGACGTGGCCCACATGAAGCCTACTACCCGCATGACGCTTGTGTTCCATTTATTGGAGTCCCCGTATATTATTTATTTGCCCATTTTTATAAATACGTATTTAATTTTAATATTGTATCCTGTTCGATTTTGACCCGACCCGGCTCGACCGAACCCGAACCAAAGCTCCATGTTGTCCTCTCATGACTGCCCAAGTACCCTACATAATTTTCCTATTTTTCCCATTTTAAAAAATCTATTTTTCTTCTCTCTCCACTTTACAAATATCTCATTATATATATATATACATATATATATAATATCTCTTTCTCTCTCTCCTTAAAAATACACAAACACACACCTCACTCCCTCACTCCCCATAACAGCCAGCTCACCCCCCTTGGCCGACCTCACTCTCTCCCCCTCTCTCAAATATCTTACTCTCTTTCTCTCTCTATTCTCACACTCTTTATACATATATATTAATATATATACACACACCATTTAACACTCTCTCTCTTTCTCTCAACACACACAACACACCACCACTCCCATCACCACAGTCCGACCACCCCCCTTGCCGTGGCTCCGGCCACCCTGGCCGAGCACTCTGGCCATCGCCGCCGCACCACCCATCCTCTTCCACCTCCTCCTTCTTTCCTCCATCTCCTCCTCCACCTCATCAAAACCCAACCGCCACCACTCCCATGGCCAGTCCAGCCCGACCACGCATCGCCGGCGCCGCCCCTGGCCTCGCCGGGCCAGGCCAGACAAACGTGCCGCCGTGCCTCGTCGCCAGCCAGGCCGCGCGAGCTGGCCTGCAGCAGCAGCTGTACTTGTAGGCGCGCACGTGCGCGCGCGCGCGGGCCGCCGTTGTGCGCCGCCGCGCCGCCGCACGGCCGCCGTGGGCACCCTCCCCCTCCGGCGAACTCAGGCCCTTCTCCCCTGACGGCCACCGTCCTCCGGGACGCACCGTCGAGGCGATTCGTGCGTTTTGCACGACGTCCCGTCGTGACGAGATCGGAAACGAGACTGAAATTGCGTTCCGTCGCAGCAACTTCACGCACATTTTCTGAGAAATCCGACCGTTGGATCGACGATTTCTTCGCTCCGTCTCAATCTCGGTATATCCATCTTCACTCCTGTCAATTTTCGTCCGTTAATTATGTCGTTTGATACATCAATACTGGCCACCAAGTTGACATTTTAAATTGAACTATTTTTGGACAGTTTCGGGGAGCCGATTTCGTCAGCTTGTAACTTCGCCGTCGCAGCTCCGGTTGGCGCGCTACCAGTTCCTGTGTACAGCTGGTATAACCATCTTCCTGTCTCCTTTAGATTTCGTTTCGTTTTAAGCACGTTTGGTTGGTCGAATTCGACGCCAAAGTTGGCCGTCCGAATTCTTTAATTTGCACTTGTAAAATTCTATTTTTGAACCCGGGACTCCGAATTCAATTTATGACACCACCAGTAGACTCGTGGCATCGTTCTGGCATATTTTCATATAAAGTATGTTTGATTTGGAGAACGTGGGCCCTGGTACGCATTTCGGTACAAAGCGGGTCCCACTTTTCGGGTCAACGGGTCACTTTGAGATCGGCTCATCGGAATCCACTTCCGGATATACCGTTAAGTTCGTATCGTCATTCTGGACTCGCTGACATATAATTTGCTGAGTTTTGAAGACATTTGCTCTGGCACGCATTTCCGTGCAAACCGGATACCAAGTGTCGCGTCAACGTATTATTTTGAGATCGGCACATCGGAATCCTATTTCGGACATACCGTTGGGTTCGTATCATCATTCTGGATTCGTGAACATATAATTTGCTAGGTTTTGTAGACTTTTATTCCGACACGCTTTTCGGTGCAAAGTGTGTCCAACGGCGGACATCATTTTGATCCGAAATTACCGTTTTGCTCCTGTGTCCAAATTGGACTAATGGGTAGGCTATCCTAGCTGATTTGACCGTTTTGGACACGTTGGGGATATTTATTTTATCATCCGACAACATCTGTAGATTTTGATTATGTGTTATCCTTAATTTATAATTAATTATTTTTCTAGATATTGTTACTTTCTGGTTTTGAATTTTTATATATATTTTAATTTCTATAATTAACGAGGATCATTTTGGTACTTTACTTTATATATATTTAAGCTTTTTGTCTATCTCAAAAATTATTGGAACATGGTGTACAGTAGATTTAATTATTGAATAATTATGACTTGTAACTTTTTATGTTGTTTTGTATTTTAGTCGTATTGGACCTCACCCCACACTAGTGTAAAGACCTAGAGAGTTAGTTTGTGTATAGTGGCACTTCACATTAGACTTTTATGCTAGGTCCCCACTTGGCTAGTATCCAGTTAGGAGTCGTGTCACACCACTAGTATATTGTTGATCATAGCTTAGAACTGAGTTTGTATGTCATTATTGACAGGACACCGGACATCTATATCTTCGTACTAGTATTCTTACTTTGTTCGAGGCAAGTACATCTACACACTCATTTACTGTCTTTTAATGCTAGAATATGTATTAACCGAGGTAGCAAGTTAAATCTTCACATGTTACATTAAATTGGTCCCTACCATGCTTAGGACAGTTATCATATCTTCTCATGTTCCTTACTGGTTCTCAGTACATATTTTACTATGCTTTTATACTACTCGGAGTATTCACATGTTTCATACTGTTCCCAGTACCGGCTATGCTTATATTACTCCCAGTGTCTCTCACATGTTTTTACTGTTCTCGTATCTCTCACATGATAGAATATGGGTTATAGGGAAACTGATAGTAGTGTACGTGATCATGACCCCCTACAGTAGCGAGCGAGGTCGCATTTTATATGCATACCTTGCCGCAGGCTATTATCCTGCATTTCTGTACGGATGTACACCTATGCCTGTTGACTTGTACGTATGTATATTTTATTTACATGTACCACAGTACATTGTACATCTATTGACCGATCACGTGCCTGCTACAGTTTTAAATATTATATATACATCTGTCTTTATGACATATGTATCCTTGCCATGATAGATTATGAGATATACCATGATTCCAGATATGTCATGTTTCCTGTGTTACTATGATATTGTGATCCCAGTTGTACCAAGAGGCCATGTTTCTAGTATTTCCTGTTTTATAGACTTATCACACCATGTTTTTTGTTGTACATCTCTTTTATTATATATTCAGTACTTTAGTTGTAGAGGTTGTACTTGCTCCCGTCCTGACAGGATAACGTTGTAGGTTTACTTTTCGAGAAGAAAACGCTGTGTGTTACATGTTATGGTACTGCATTGAGGACCTGGCCTTAGCTCCAGTAGAGGCCCCAGCGGGGAACCTTGCTTAGTTATTTTCATGTGTTTTGAGACTTAGATTTTGGTCTGTACTTATATTTGGATACTGGACTTTGTCTCCAGTTAGATACTTTGGATATGTATTATTAAGTCTGTGCTCATGTTACCTTCGCTTATAGATGCTGTGTTGTGATGAACTTTAAATATGGTTTTAGAACTGTTAGCTGCTTAGATTCTTTATTGTCTATTCTTAGAACAGCTTACTACGCTTTGACCAAGCGTAGGCTGGACATGGCTCGGCCCGGCCCAACAATTTGGGTAACGGGTCGTGACAGGTTTTTTTGGCGGCCCATGCAGGTCCAGACTTAAGTTGTTTGGTTACGTTATTGTACCAAGCATGCCTGCAATTAGGATCTAGGACAACTTGATAATACTAGGACAACATTTAGAACACCTAGAGGATTTCTAGGATTGCAACATAGAAGAACTCATCACAGCATAGGACCGTTAGCTATAATTAGCCTCTTGTTTGTATTTCAGTGGGTCATTTTAGACCAAGTTTGTACCCTTGGGATGACCCCTGAGGATCTCACTCTAATCTTACCTAGAAATCTGTTTTCACCTGTTTTCATTTGCTATTCCTTAATTTGTTGTTGAAATCGATTTCTGATTTTCGTTGTTGACTTTGATCTCGCATCGTGATAAATTTTGTGGATCGAATTATGATATATCCTGATAAGGTAAACGTCTGCTTTAGTTATGGAGTTTAGAATTTATCGCAGCCATATTAGCTGGTATGACAAAAACATAGAGCCTGATTTTGGATATACTATCCTATTCATATAATTTAGATTTTCTCGCAGCCATACCGGTTGGCGTGGCGAGGATTCTAGATAGCATGATTATAGGGTGTATACCTTAGTTATGACTCTACCGTTTATTGCATCTAAGCTTACTGGTGTGGCGAAAATTCTGGCAACATGATTTCAGGAAGACGTGTATGGTTATCAGATCATATCTCAACTTGGTTTACTTTGTTATGACCGAATGAGCAAGAATAAATTCTTATCATCATTCTTTCCCGTCTTGATTAACTCCGTTCTATCTACATCTGCAACTAGGATTATAGGTTCTCTAGGACTCTCTAACAAGATTGCTTTCATGTTATCTTTTTGGACATAATTATTTTTTTATGTCTCATCTTTCCTATGGCTTGACTAAACTCTTCTTCGTTAACCTCTTGGTTAATTTTTCTCGTTATGTATCCCGTTGTTTTCGTACCATTCTTGGAGATATTTCGATAAACTTTTCTGTCTTGCTTGACCATTTAACTTGTTTGAACACTGTTATGGATTGCTTGACCCAGTCTTAGGCCTTGTTACCTTCTACTTGATAGATGACCGAAATAGCCAAACCTTGTTGACTGATCCTGTAGTATAACTATAAATGTATGGTGTGATTATGATAAGTACTTTTCCTAGGGATTGGTTAGACTAAGCTTATGGGACAAGTATGAGTGATTGACTGTAGTAGACTTGGAAACCATTAAGAACGACTGTGTTGATAGTATGACTTGATGATAGGGTATCTATGATGGAATCATGAGATAGTATATTGTTGTGACTACAGAATGAGGATCCGAATCATGTATTTACGAATTGAGGATTTAGCATTTGTAGAATTTTGGGTGGATTATCTATAGCTAATTACATGTGATTAGAGGGTAGATCGATATGTGGAATGATATAGAATAAGTTAGAATGGGATATAATGTTGCATACGAGATCGAAAAGATATCAGTTAAAAGACATGGAACAAGACAAAGACATATGTACATTGGTAATTAATAAATCGGGAGTTTGAAATCGAGGATTTATATTCGGAGGACTTGTTGAGTAAAAAGAAAAAGGCTCTACGCCAAGGATAAGAATTGAACATATAATTTCAAGGAGAAACTGTAGGAAAGGATTGGCGATAAATGATGCTAAGGAACTGTGGATTGATAGAATATAGATACTTAGAATACGATAAGGAAATCCAGTAATTACGATTGAGGTTGAAAATACGGTTGATGATTAAGCATTTTAGGCTTATAGACATGTCCAGAGAATAACCAATATTGTAGAGTATACATAAATGTTCCATGTTAGTATGGAAGATTTTAAAGGATATATGACGTAGTTTATGATAGAAGGACTTTGTTGAACCTGAACCAAAAAGATTGTAAGGAGAAACAGAAGAGATGATTTCAAGGGTAGCAGATTGAGTATCGTAGCCAGGGCAGCTACATGTTATAGTTTGACCGGTTGGATGATTTTTAATTTCGAGGACGAAATTTTTGTAAGGTGGGTAGGATGTAAGCCCCCTGAATTTCAAGGTTTATTTTTATTTTTTCTGAATGAATTATTATCGATAAATATTTTATTTATTTAATTGTTTTCATCATTTATGTGCCTTTCCGTAACTTTGACTTCTGGAGCGTCAGGGATGCCAATCTCTGTAAACTCTCTTCATGGGTTTTGAAGTAGGCAAGATTATCTTCCTGTTGATATATCGTGTCCCACTTGAACTCGTTCCCTTGTGCTCTTTTTGTATCGTGCAAGTTCGGGTCAACTTAGACCAATTAATCATTGAATAAATATTCCCACTTTTATTTTTGATCGTCGTTTGCACGTCACCGTGACTTTTAATTTAGGAGCACCAGACCAGTCATTTTCTCAGAACCAACTTCTCATGAATGATCTACTCGAGACGCTCTCCACCCATGACCTTCGTGTCCCACTCAGACACTCCATTTTGTGCTCCATTTCCTTCGCACAATTTTTGGTTCAATTTAGGACAATTAATTATCTACCGTGAAACCTGATTTATTTTCTAATTTAATTTCGGGACCCGACATCGAGCCAACCTAGTAGACCAAAGTATGGACGTGGCCCACATGAAGCCTACTACCCGCATGACGCTTGTGTTCCATTTATTGGAGTCCCCATATATTATTTATTTGCCCATTTTTATAAATACGTATTTAATTTTAATATTGTATCCTGTTCGATTTTGACCCGACCCGGCTCGACCGAACCCGAACCCAAGCTCCATGTTGTCCTCTCATGACTGCCCAAGTACCCTACATAATTTTCCTATTTTTCCCATTTTGAAAAATCTATTTTTCTTCTCTCTCCACTTTACAAATATCTCATAATATATATATATACATATATATATAATATCTCTTTCTCTCTCTCCTTAAAAGTACACAAACACACACCTCACTCCCTCACTCCCCATAACAGCCAGCTCACCCCCCCTTGGCCGACCTCTCTCTCTCCCCCTCTCTCAAATATCTCACTCTCTCTCTCTCTCTATTCTCACACTCTTTATACATATATATTAATATATATACACACACCATTTAACACTCTCTCTCTTTCTCTCAACACACATAACACACCACCACTCCCATCACCACAGTCCGACCACCCCCCCTTGCCGTGGCTCCGGCCACCCTGGCCGAGCACTCCGGTCATCGCCGCCGCACCACCCATCCTCTTCCACCTCCTCCTTCTTTCCTCCATCTCCTCCTCCACCTCATCAAAACCCAACTGCCACCACTCCCATGGCCAGCCCAGCCCGACCACGCATCGCCGGCGCCGCCCCTGGCCTCGCCGGGCCAGGCCAGACAAGCGTGCCGCCGTGCCTCGTCGTCGGCCAGGCCGCGCGAGCCGCCCTGCAGCAGCAGCTGCACTTGTAGGCGCGCACGTGCGCGCACTTGCGGGCCGCCGTCATGCGCCGCCGCGCCGCCGTACGGTCGCCGTGGGCACCCTCCCCCTCCGGCGAACTCAGGCCCTTCTCCCCTGACGGCCACCGTCCTCCGGGACGCGCCGTCGAGGCGATTCGTGCGTTTTGCACGACGTCCCGTCGTGACGAGATCGGGAACGAGACTGAAATTGCGTTCCGTCGCAACGACTTCGCGCACGTTTTCTGAGAAATTCGACTGTTGGATCGACGATTTCTTTGCTCCGTCTCAATCTCGGTATATCCATCTTCACTCCTGTCAATTTTCGTCCGTTAATTATGTCGTTTGATACATCAAAACTGGCCACCAAGTTGCAATTTTAAATTGAACTATTTTTGGTCAGTTTCGTGGAGCCGACTTCGTCAGCTTGTAACTTCGCCGTCGCAGCTCCGGTTGGCGTGCTACCAGTTCATGTGCACAGATGGTATAACCATCTTCCTGTCTCCTTTAGATTTCGTTTCGTTTTAAGCACGTTCGGTTGGTCGAATTCGACGCCAAAGTTGGCCGTCCGAATTCTTTAATTTGCACTTGTAAAATTCCATTTTTGAACCCGGGACTCCGGATTCAATTTTTGACACCACCAGTAGACTCGTGGCGTCGTTCTAGCATGTTTTCATGTAAAGTATGTTTGATTTGGAGAACGTGGGCCCTGGCACGCATTTCGGTGCAAAGCGGGTCCCACTTTTCGGGTCAACGGGTCACTTTGAGATCGGCTCATCGGAATCCACTTCCGGATATACCGTTGAGTTCGTATCGTCATTCTGGACTCACTGACATATAATTTGCTGAGTTTTGAAGACATTTGCTCTGGCACGCATTTCCGTGCAAACCGGATACCAAGTGTCGCGTCAACGTATTATTTTGAGATCGGCACATCGGAATCCTATTTCGGACATACCGTTGGGTTCGTATCATCATTCTGGATTCGTGAACATATAATTTGCTAGGTTTTGTAGACTTTTATTCTGACACGCTTTTCGGTGCAAAGTGTGTCCAACGGCGGACATCATTTTGATCCGAAATTACCGTTTTGCTCCTGTGTCCAAATTGGACTAATGGGTAGGCTATCCTAGCTGATTTGACCGTTTTGGACACGTTGGGGATATTTATTTTATCATCCGACAACATCTGTAGATTTTGATTATGTGTTATCCTTAATTTATAATTAATTATTTTTCTAGATATTGTTACTTTCTGGTTTTGAATTTTTATATATATTTTAATTTCTATAATTAACGAGGATCATTTTGGTACTTTACTTTATATATATTTAAGCTTTTTGTCTATCTCAAAAATTATTGGAACATGGTGTACAGTAGATTTAATTATTGAATAATTATGACTTGTAACTTTTTATGTTGTTTTCTGTTTTAGTCGTATTGGACCTCACCCCGCACTAGTGTAAAGACCCTAGAGAGTTAGTTTGTGTATAGTGGCACTTCACATTAGACTTTTATGCTAGGTCCCCACTTGGCTAGTATCCAGTTAGGAGTCGTGTCACACCACTAGTATATTGTTGATCATAGCTTAGAACTGAGTTTGTATGTCATTATTGACAGGACACCGGACATCTATATCTTCGTACTAGTATTTTTGCTTTGCTCGAGGCAAGTACATCTACACACTCATTTACTGTCTTTTAATGCTAGAATATGTATTAACCTAGGTAGCAAGTTAAATCTTCACATGTTACATTAAATTGGTCCCTACCATGCTTAGGACAGTTATCATATCTTCTCATGTTCCTTACTGGTTCTCAGTACATGTTTTACTATATTTTTATACTACTCGGAGTATTCACATGTTTCATACTGTTCCCAGTACCGGCTATGCTTATATTACTCCCAGTGTCTCTCACATGTTTTTACTGTTCTCGTATCTCTCACATGATAGAATATGGGTTATGGGGAAACTGATAGTAGTGTACGTGATCATGACCCCCCTACAGTAGCGAGCGAGGTCGCATTTTATATGTATACCTTGCCGCAGGCCATTATCCCGCATTTCTGTACGGATGTACACCTATGCCTGTTGACTTGTACATATGTACATTTTATTTACATGTACCACAGTACATTGTACATCTATTGACCGATCACGTGCCTGCTACAGTTTTAAACATTACATATACATCTGTCTTTATGACATTTATCCTTGCCATGATAGATTATGAGATATACCATGATTCCAGATATGTCATGTTCCCTGTGTTACTATGATATTGTGATCCCAGTTGTACCATGAGGCCATGTTTCTAGTATTTTCTGTTTTATAGACTTATCACACCATGTTTCTTGTTGTACATCTCTTTCATTATATGTTCAGTACTTTAGTTGTAGAGGTTGTACTTACTCCCGTCCTGACAGGATAACGTTGTAGGTTTACTTTTCGAGAAGGAAACGCTGTGTGTTACATGTTATGGTACTGCATTGAGGACCTGGCCTTAGCTCCAGTAGAGGCCCCAGCGGGGAACCTTGCTTAGTTATTTTCATGTGTTTTGAGACTTAGATTTTGGTCTGTACTTATATTTGGATACTGGACTTTGTCTCCAGTTAGATACTTTGGATATGTATTATTAAGTCTGTGCTCATGTTACCTTCGCTTATAGATGCTGTGTTGTGATGAACTTTAAATATGGTTTTAGAACTGTTAGCTGCTTAGATTCTTTATTGTCTATTCTTAGAACAGTTTACTACGCTTTGACCAAGCGTAGGCTGGACATGGCTCGGCCCGGCCCAACAATTTGGGTAACGGGTCGTGACACCTGTAGCCAACTTATATACCTGATAGGCACATATGTCTTCACGTATTTACCAACTTGACTCTTAAAGTGAGTTGCGTTGGGTCCAACTGCTTGTCCAAGATGATTAAATTCAATGCTCTTCTTAGATGTTGACTTTTTATTGACTTCCATTGATATGGGATCTTCTTCCTGCTGGTTAGATGTGTCGGCAACACTCGAAGACATCGTGCAATGAAAGAAAGTCTGTTTATTCATTCAAGGACAACTTTGTATCATGTTTATTCATAGAAGCATTAAAATAAAAAAATGACTATGATGATATCAAATAATGCATATAAAAGAATCACGCTATCAAAGTCATTACGAATGTATACAAGAAAACATCGAAGATATGTAAGTAATTTGGATATCCGGGTCATTACCATAACAAAAAGTTATCCTTGTCATTGAAAGTTCCATATATAAAATAAAGTCAGAGTACATTAGATTGTTAAAAACAAGAAAATTATAATTTGACCACAAAAAAGTCTGGAGTACAAAAGATTGACGTATGATTTAGTTCAATCATCGAACATCAACAAATTCCTCAAGTTGGGATTGTCGTTCAAACAAGATTGGTAGTCAGTTGGAATGTCTACTGCATCAACTTGTTTATTTAACCTTTTTGGAGTATTTATAACCACATACCACCCATCATTCTTTTGATCTTCGGAATAAAAAACTGATGTTGCTTCTTGAGCTAAAATGAATGGATCCTCCTCAACTCTTTCTTTATTCCTGAGCTTCTTCAAGTTTACCATCACTTGATTCCAAATTGGATCACACTTACAACCATTTTTAGAATCCTCCACTTTAACCCAATCACAATAGAACACAGTTTCTTTGAAATCGATATAGTCCAGCTCCAGTATGTCTCTAACAATTCCATAAAAGGTCATCTTCCCTTCCTTTGGGTTTTTGTCTTTTCTACTTGAAACAAAATTTGAATATGCTTCCATAGACACCCCACTATCTTGCGTTACCAAGCATTCATCGGAAGAACTTGGTGCAAATACAAAACCATTGACACGATATTTTTTGAATCACATAGCTTTATGTTGTGGACCATTGGCTAATCTCCATAATGTTGTATTGGTTTGCCCTGCATCCAATAACTGCATAGAAAAAAAAACTTAATTTGTGCACAAATACATAAGCACATGAAAAAAATGAGATATTTCCTCATCACACAACCAAGGAATGAATTCCTTAGTTTTTGTTTTTTCTTTTGTTGAACCACCTTTTCGATTTTGATTGAAAATGGATTGCTCATACCGGTTGTACTTTCTACATGAATTACCAGACGTATGTCATGCAGATATCCATATTATGGTATTATTATAATACTTATTATTTACGTCATGCACATTATTATGATTAAAAAAACTTATTTAGCTTGTAGGAAAAGGCACACATACTCTTCCCATTCACTCAAGTCTGCAAGTCGATTGAGAACCCATCTACGCACTTGCTCAAACTGAACATGGTTGAGCTCCACAACTCCCCCTATTTCTAAGGGTTTCTCATCTGTGAAGTCAACACTCTCATCCAGCCAGTCTTTTCGACTGGACTTATGACCAAAAGCGCTCGAGTTTGGCATATACTCCATGCAATATATTATAGATTCGTCTACAAGGTAAGCTTCAGCTATCGAACCTTCAATATATCGCCTATTAAGGACATATTACTTGTAGCACTTCATCAATCTGTTGAAAAAAAGAATAAATAATCTATATCATCTATAAATTAAAACTAAAAGTTAAATATAGAAGAAAACAATAAGAGTGTACCTTTCAAATGGATACATCCATCGAAATCCAACCGTTCCGCATGACAGGGCCTCATCAGCTAGATGAACCATTAAGTGCACACTTATAACAAAGAAGGAAGGCAGAAATTCTTTTCAAGAATACACATTGCCTCAACCAATGCCTTTTTTGCTTGCCTAAGCTCTTCTTTATTGATCACCTTGGCACATAAAATTTTAAAAAATAAGATAATCCTCTGAATTGCAATCCTTATGTCCCTGTCTTTATGAAAAGTATGTCTCAACAATAATGGAAACAAGTGTTGCATAATCACATGATAGTCATGTGATTTGAGCCCCCTTAGTTCGGGAGGCTGGGTGGTGACACAATTACTCAAGTTAGAGGAAAATCCTGTAGGAAGTTTCAAATATTTTAATGTTCGACAAAACTCTTCTTTTTCCTTCTTTGTCAAGGCATAAGATGCCTTTGGCATTGATGTTTTCCCCGTTTCTTCATCTTCAACTACCCATAACTTCTTATTTACCCCTAATTTTTTCATTTCTTTTCGACCTTGTGTCCCATCCTTTGTTTTCTTTTTCACATCCATCAACATGTTCAATAAGTGGTCTGTGACATTCTTCTCAGTGTGCATAACGTCAATGTTGTGTCTCACTTCAAGAAACTTCCAGTAAGGCAAATCAAACAAAATAGACCTTCTGGACCATGGTGCTGCTTTAGTAGATGTCTCTTCTTCATTGTCATCTTCATATATCTTGCTTTCATGATTCCGGTTTTGCCTCTTACGCTTTCCACGAGTAGCTTGCTTCAATCTTGTCCTTTCATTATTTTCAAGAATTTTGGCTATCTTTTGTTCAACTTCTTCTCCAGACAATCTTTGTGGAGGACGTCGTTGTTCGAGTATTTTGTTGAATCTTTTGTCACTTCTAAACTTGTGATCGGAGTTCAAGAATCGTCGATAGCCGTGATAATATACTTTTGAAGAGTCTCCAAGCCGCATAGAGTCGATATCATCAGCACACACTGGACAAGCCTTATAACCATGAACAGTACAACCAGATAGATTCCCGTATGCAGGAAAATCATGGACCCCCCAAAACAACATCGCCTTCATTGTAAATGTGGTTTTGGTGAATGCATCCCACGTTGGTACGCCATTAACCCATAGCTCTTTCAACTCTTCTACCAATGGTTCTAGGAATATGTCAAAGTGTTTTCCAGGTCCTTTGGGTCCAGAAATTAACAATGTTAGCAACGCGAACTCTTTTTTCATGCACAACGATGGAAGAAGATTTAACGGGGCTAAAATCACTGGCCAACAACTGTAATTGCTACTTAGAGTTCCATGTGGGTTGAAACCATCTGTTGATATTGCAAGTCGTAGGTTCCTAGCATCTGTAGCAAACTCTGGCCAATGAACTTTGACTGAATCCCATTGGCCTGAATCACAAGGATTTTTCATTAGATTTCCATCACTCTTTGCCTTTTGGTGCCAAGTCATTGCCTCTCCAATCCAAGGAATGCTAAAGAATCTTTTTAGCCTCGGAATCAAGGGAAAGTATTTCACAAACTTTGCAGGTTCTTTCTTGAAATTCTTTTTTGTCTCTGTATCATTTTCAAACACAAGTTTATACCGACTCACTTCATATTTCGGACATATATGGAGATGTTTGTATTCCTTACGATATAGATGCATCCATTCCTACATGCATGGATGGTTTCACATTCCATTCCCAATTCTTTAATCATGTTCTTCATATTAGGATAATTTTTTGGAAGATTGTAATTTTCTGTGAACAAGTCCTTTAGCCACTCTAGTAATGCTGTTACACTAGTGCCTGTCCACCCATACCGTGTCTTCAAATTTTACAACTCAATAATGGTGGACAATATGGTTTTCCCCTTAGGGCAACCCGGATACAGAGGTTCTGATGCCATATCCATAAAGCTTTTGTGTTTTTTGCTCTCTTTCATCATAGGCTCAACGATTGTGTCATCTCCCTCGTCGTCTTTATTTGCTACACTCACGTCAACAGGTGAATGTCCAGCCTCCTTCGTATGAATATTATGTACATCGTCAATGAGATCCTCCAGTCTAGGCAAGTTTGATTCTTCAGTTGATGGTTCTTCAATTGGATTAGCCATTGTTTGTATGTTTCTCCCTAAATCTCTTGCCTTTTCTCCATGATGCTTCCATACCACGTAACTTTGGTACATGCCATTCTTCAACAAATGAAGGCTGATTTCATCGAGATCTATGTGTCCCTTCGAATTCTTACAATGCTTACATGGGCATGGAAATTGTGTTTGTCCGGCTGCATTCTCCTTAACAAAATTCACAAACTGTTGAACACCTTTGATATAACTTGTACCACCCCTTCTGCTCATCCACGATTTGTCCAAATTCATTTTTATTTGTAGAATAGGTGCTCAATCCTACAAGATGTACAATCATTTACCAAGTGAAATTGAAAATAAAAGTAATATGAAATTGAAACTAAGAAAATTATTTCCTATTCTAATTTATCAGTGTTAATTGTTATTTTTATAAGCAAATAGAAATGTGGAAAAAAATGTACAACTACAATGCAATTCATATTCATATATACAGTAATACTGTTATAGATTTACTATATTTCAGATATTCATCGTCAATTTCATATATGAATATCAGCAAATGTGCATTACCACTTGGTTAATGGTCATCCACTTGTCATACATTGAAGGTGTTGAATGAGGATATGATGATATATAGAAGACGTTCGGACAAGGTTTGGGTACGTGGTGACCCAATCGATGCACCGATTAGGAGTTATAGGATTTCATTTAGAACAAATGCTCGAACTAAGAATTGACCTAAATGAATATGGTTCAAGGATGTGAAAAAGGATACAATTAGTTGCTAATCTTATGAGATGAATAGGGATAGACCAAGGTATGCTTGTAGCAAGGGAATGAAGAAGGATACTCTGGTTGGTAATGACGTAATGTTGATAAGGATATGGTATTAGCTGAATGGAAGAAAAGTATTCATGTAGCTAAGCTTGTAACGACTGGGGTAAGGGTTTGGTAGTGGTATGGTATTCAATCATCTACTGGAACAAGTATCATAAAAGCTAAGAAACTATGAAAATGATTCTGCTAAAAAAGGCTCAAGACAAATACAATGACAAAAAATCTAAAGAAAAGAAATAATAACGAGTTTGAAATTTGGAAGAAACTAAATGGAAAGCTCCAGTTGAGAATTTTAGAAAAATCATCTACCTTGAGCAGTTGCACGATAGATGGAAGAAGCTGCCGTGAATCCTAAGACAGTGCAAAAGGTGAATATCAAGCAAGAGTCCTAAGCAAGATTCTCTCTTCAGGAAACTGTCAAGAATGGTAAATCATCAGAAACAAAAATTTCAAATATTCAAAAAACTTGAATAATAATAAATCATAAGCAAGCTCAACTATGGCATAGGCCCAAACAGTAGAATTTGATGCAAGGAACAAGTATGTTGGTGTGTGTACAGAAAGAAAAACACCAATATGTATAGATAAGTATTCAAACATATGTGAGAGATAATTATAAGCATCTAAAGTAATCAAGCAAGAGTCCCAATCCCTGGATTTCTCGGAAGAGGATCCTATCAATTTCAGTTTGCATATGAAGTTTTTCCTTTTTGCTTCTTTTGGGACTTGAAACTTGTCCAAAACATGGTTGGAATTGATTTGATAAAAAAGATTATAATGAATCAAAGCAACGAAGAGATCCAAAAACCTTGTTTTCCAGATCCAAAATCTTTTTTCCACCAAAACCTCATTCCGAAATCTAATTTTTATCAGAACACTAAAAAAAATAGTAAAGATCCTCATTAGAAAACACATGAGCAAGTGTATAAGAGAATTTGAAATAATTTTTAGGGTTTTTTTTCCATCTAAGAGGATTTAACCCTTCTATTATTTTTCGGATTTAAAATTAATAAGGGCATACAATACCTTAGATCCCGACGGCCGAGATCCTGATGAAGATGGAGAAACCAATCGACATTTCTGACCCGACACTTCAGACCCGACGGTCGTGATCCCGATGGCCGCTATCTCGATGGAGAGATTTGTGATCCCGATGGCCGAAACTAGCGGACCTAGAATGGAGAGAAGGGGACGACGAGACTCAAGATCCTGCCGGCCGAGGATGCAGGTTTTGCCGCGCGTTGTTCTTCAGTTCCCGCCAAGGAGGGAGAGAGGATTGAAAAAAGAGAGAAAAAACCTAGGCTTTTGCGTGCCAATTCTTTAAACCCGCTTGTTCTTTAGTTCCCTATGCGTGCCAATTCTAAAAAAGAACTGACGTTTCCTTCTTATCACGTGGGTTTACGTGAGTTGAACTTTTAATCTTTGGAACGGATTTGGAACGCTTGTTATGTGTTTCAGAATAAATATTTATTATTAGAATGAAAAGAAAAAAAATTTGGAACATTTCTTTATTCTGGCACACTAGTTTTCCGTTCCAAAACCTAGGCACGCTAAATAGGCGTTACAGATTGAAATATGCCTAGTGTTCCAAATTAGCTATTTTGGTGTAGTGAAAGGTATTGAACCTTGTTGGGGTCCGGATACCATATTGGATTCAAAGCATGGAAAGATACGTTACCGTGAATTAGTTTACCATCTCCTGTCCTTGTTTGGTTGGGGGGATGGTACGTTCGTTCAATAGGTGTGTATTGGACCATGTTATAATTCAATTGACTTATTTATTTGAGCAATATTTATTCAGTTTATATGTCATGATATTATGTGTCTTGTTACGTCCCTCTGAGGACCTGGTTATCTCGCCAGGTATGTACTATTGTCTTTCGCAGGTGTTCTAGCTCTAGCCGTGACCATCTCCATTTCTTCGAGGATGATTGTGCTTGGATCGTCTTCGCTTCGCTCGCCAAAATCTTTTCTTTGTTATTTATTTCTTTTCATAGTTGGTAGTGGATTTGTCTCCGCCCAACTACATGTACCAAATGACAATTTCATAGTTGATTATATGATATCTTCTATTCTTTTATTTTATTTTTTGTGGATGAGATTAGTTATGGTTCTACTGTATTTTGCAGCTTACGTATATTTATTATACGGCTGGCATGTCTACATTCCTAGTCCTACGTATTTTGGGACTAGGGCGTTACATATTTTTGTGGTGGCCCATGCAGGTCAAGATAAATTGTTTGGTTACTTTACCGTACCAGGCAAGCCTGCGAATAGGATTAGAAGTCTAGGATCTCATCCACATACTTGACGTCTTTCCTCGATTCTATATTCGAACTACCGTTCGACTCGTCGATTGTATCTCACTTGATTCCTCCTATCATTATTCTTATCTTCCCTTCGTGCTTGTTAGAGAATGACCCTACTAGTTGGACGTTCCAAAACACCCTTAGCTTAATTCTTTTAAGTTGGGTAGAACACCCCACGATCCGACACACTCTTGACCATTAAGGAGAATATAAATAGTATCATCTAGACTATAGAGACTAGAGGAATTTAACCCATTTGGTCAATAAAATCATAGAATGATGGTATAGGAATAAATAAGACTTAGATCCTTATGACTCTTAGACTATTCATATTTGTTTTTATTTTCATCTACCATCGTGCATATGTTCTGCTATCCAGACTAATGATGCTAATATAGCCTGGTATTTGCAAGCTAATTCTTTATCAAGCTTGTTCATGACATATGTTATTGGAGGCCTCCACTAACGTATTGTCTACTCAGAACCGGTGCATGATGGTCTGATCAACCTAGTGCACTTTGGTTCGCTTCTATATATCGTTCTACGTGGATGGGGACATAGCTAAACTTGTCCTCTAGAGACCCATCCGCGACTGCCCTGGCAACTCCTTTTGAAATTTTTCGGTCGTCCTTGAACCACATATTCGTACTCGATAATAACATCTTTTGAACTCCTTATTGCTTTCGCCTTCAGCTATTTTAGAAGGACGAAGGTGTTATACTAGAACTTCCTCTAACTGTCCTATCACCATTACCACCCAATATAACTATATCTTTGTCTTGAACTACTCGACCCTTCCCTCGACCCTAAATCTACAATCTTGACTTTCTAATCACTTGAATTTAAGAGTGATTACAATCGTCTCTTAATCATATCCTCAACCTAGACTACGACCATATAAACTTCTTTCAGGAACCCTTCTATCTACCGTTGTGCCTTCTCATCCCCTACGAATTCTTAATTTCGAGGACGAAATTCTTTTAAGTTGGGTAGGATGTAAAACCCCTAAATTTCTACTAAATATTTTTTTTATAAATTGGTGCTAAAATTTCTTTTTCTTGTATTTATACGTCTCAATAACGTATTGTACGTCACGCGCAAGATTTCATTTTTTTTGCTCGTCGAGTGCGAATATGTACGAGTGTACATATTTTAGAAAAATATTTTTTCTATTTTATTTTACACTTTCAAAATATTATATATAATTATTATTCTTGCTATAAAAAGCCTTTTATTTTTAGCAGTTATTAATCATAAATAATATTTTATTGTATACTAGGAAAAGCATAATCATGTATACATTATTTGTGATTACATATATATTTCATAAATATTTTATTAAGTTTATTTTTAAATAATAATGTATTTTCGAAATTATTATTTAGTACTTTTTGAAAATATACTTTTGAATTTTTGTGGCAATTTAAATCTTGATTTGATTTTATGGATTGATTTAAATAGTAAATTAATATCTATATTTGAAATTGATTTGATTTTAAACTAAAAGAATTTAATTAGATTTAAATTGGATTTGTATTTAGATTTGGATTTGATTGATTTTAGATTAAGTTGCGAATTATATAATTGGGTTTTAAATAAATTCTAATCTTTATCCAACTGGGAATTTTCACATCCTATAAAAAGGCAGGTACTCCTCCATAATTTGTATCATTCACAAATTCCTCCACAAAATTCTACAAACAAAACCTGTGCATCGTGTCGGTGTCCAGCCTTTTCCGTGTCAGCCGTGACGGCCTCGGGTCCGACCCCGGGTGACTCTCTTATTCCATTCTTTACAAATTACATTTATTCTTTTGTGCCGGACACACCCCGACACGAATAAATCCTTACTCTAATCCCTAGTCTAAACCTCGTCCCCACTCGCGTCATCACCCCTACCCGACTCCCGACCATCACCACAGGCGAACCAAACCTGGCCACCAGCAACCCCGTCTTCCTACGACCACCATCATCAGACCCCCAGATCCACCAAGCCACCACCACAATCATCACCACCCGATCTCGGCACTCTCGCCACCACCCGAACAACACCAGCAACCTACCGACCATCTCCACCACGGACCCGACCAGTAAGCAACACTACCACCAACCTCCGCCTAACTTTCGACCACCTGCAGACCCGGTCTCTTCCGACCACCGTCCTCATCACCACTACCACAACTTAGAGTAATAGACAAGCAAAGCCACCATCGAACCACTAGAAGATAACCGACTCTGCCGACTCCGGCCAACTGTCGCCGGAGCCAGCCACCAAGCGGACCACCGCTCCAAACCACCCAAGACCCCCACAAACCATCACCACCACCATAAGCAATAACACTCACCTGCCTCGACGGTGGCCGAGCCGGTGACCGGGTCGCCTCCTCCCGATGACCAGAAACCCTCGCCCTAGCAGCCAATGCCCCACCTCCTCCTTCGACCAGCGCCTCGGCGAGCTCTGCGCTGGCCGATCTCCGGCAAAGACGAAGCTCGTCCACCGACTGCGCCGATCTCCGGCGCAGTATCCGCCGGCCGGATCTGCCGCCTGCGTCCGCCATGGCCATCGCCGCCTGGACCAGGCGCTGGCTTTCGTACAGGTCGACACCGCCTCCACCAACATCCGCCGGCGACTCCGCTCCTCCGCGCCGAACCGCCTTCTCTGCCGCCGTGAAATGAGAGCTCCGCCAAGTCCCGATCGCAGCCACCCCTTAACTCCGCCGGCGCTGCCCCTTGCCGCCGAGCCACCGAAACCCCACCATCTCGCCTCCTTCCTCCTCCTCGGACCAGCCCCAGTCGCCGCGACCAACCGTCGACGACCTCTCCGACTCCCTCGGCTCTCCTCTTCTCTTCCCCTCACCGATCTCCCTTCTCTCTCTCCCGTTCAACGCTCTCTCCCACTTTATTCCTCCCCCTCCTCACTCTTCACGAAAATTTTGCTTTCTCTTTCTTCCAACAGTAAGAAATGAGAACAGCTGGAGAACATTTATTACCTTATATATATTATATTTTGGATTTATTCCTTTCATTCTTTTTACCAATATAAGTAATAGTAGATTTTTCTAGGAAATTTACCTAATGTTATTAAATTATTACTATTATTACTATTATTATTATTATTATTATTATTATTATTATAATATTTAGTATTTTCACATTGAACATCTGTATTTAAATATTTAAATATATTTCATTGAGATGTATTTTGGACAGCTGTCTATATGTAAGCATCTGTACTTTACAACTGTATATTAGTTAGTATACCTTATTAATATTAGTGTTATTATTCTAGTCGTTATTTTTATTATAAGTATTATTGTTATTTGTAAATAAATTTATTAGTATTTTCATAGTATGTTAAATATATGGTACTAGGCTTGCCCTATATTATTTTAAAAAAATTGGATTTCGAAGACTAGATATGTAGTTACAAAATTAATACTTATTTTTGTATGCTAAAAAATAATTTGATAAAAGTAGGTTATCCTAAATTATGTGATTTCTATGATATTTGATAAGTTATAATAATATCATATATTTATCTAAAAGTATTTTTACTATTAAAAATATAGCTTTCTACCGATTCTATTTTCGACGAACTTAGAGTTTTTAGCCAAAAATGATTTCCTATTGACTTTAAGTATTTTTTTTCTTTCAATAATTTAGACTGAAACTAGTTTTCGAATATTATAAATAGTTTTTCTAAATCATATATATATTATTTAACTAAATTTTCTTCGACTATCCTTCCGTCCGTAACTACGCCCATTATACCTATCCTCCTGCCAATTCTGTCCTTCCACCTATCGACCCTAACTAAATTGACCCTTCTGGACCCAACGGAACTGTCCGTGCCACCACCCGAGGTCACCTTACATAGTTATTACACCGAAGTCACAGTTTGTGCCATCTTGATCATCGTAGCACACCAGGCGTCCTACCAGGCAAGACACCTTGCCATTTGCTGTTTATTTATTTTAGCTCATATTTCATGCATATTTCATTATTATTTTTATGCAAAATAAACTGTGATACATGGCATAACCTGTTTGAACTTACTGTTCATTTATATTTCCTGCTATGTATTAGTTTTTCTTACACATTAAACTTAGATTTAAGGGACCACCTTGTGTGTTGCATTCATTAGCCTTGACACGTTGTATCACGAAGTTGTGTGACACATGTAGAACATGGACATGCGTGACTGGCTGGCCACCGGTGCGTATAAGTCGTGCGATAGGAATAACCGCTAATAGAATTGTATGCTAGTTTGACTTAGCGGTTATAGAGGTTTACTGTTGTGGATACAACAGAGTAGGCATTGGGCGGGGAGGACAATTCCTTAGCGTATGGGCTTCGATGCACTTTCCTTTGTGACCCGGAAGCTCCGCTGGAGATACGGGATTGATGACCCATGATTACTGACGGCCACTGACGTTCTGAAGAACGTTATGCTCTTACTGATGGGGCCTCTGGTGCTCCAAGGGGGGACCATGCCGATCCTATTTAGCCAGGGCCCATGCGTAGGAAGGATTGTTCTTGACTACATTTCACTTAGAACGGTTAGGCTACCTTTAACCGTTAGGTATGAGTACTTTTGGTTTGGGGTACTTGTATCTGACCGTGGCTTGGAACAATAACTTGTCGTAGATTAGTTCGTCACATCTTGTCCTTGTTTGGTTATAGGTGTGACTTACTGCTTCGATGAGAAGGTATTGAACCTTGTTGGGGTCCGGATACCATATTGGAATCATAGCATGAAAAGATACGTCACCGTAAATTAGTTTACCATCTCCTGTCCTTGTTTGGTTGGGGGGATGGTACGCTCGTTCAATAGGTGTGTATTGGACCATATTATAATTCAATTGACTTATTTATTTGAGCAATATTTATTCAGTTTATATGGCATGATATTATGTGTCTTATTACGTCCCTCTGAGGACCTGGTTATCTTGTCAGGTGTGTACTATTGTCTTTCACAGGTGTTGTAGCTCTAGCCGTGACCATCTCCATTTCTTCGAGGATGATTGCGCTTGGATCGTCTTCGCTTCGCTCGCCAAAATCTTTCCTTTGTTATGTATTTCTTTTCATAGTTGGTAGTGGATTTGTCTCCACCCAACTACATGTACCAAATGATAATTTTATAGTTGATTATATGATATCTTCTATTCTTTTATTTTATTTTGTGTGGATGAGATTATTATGGTTCTACTGTATTTTACAGCTTACGTATATTTATTATACGGCTGGCATGTCTACGTTCCTAGTTCTATATATTTTGGAACTGGGGCGTTACAGTATTGATCTATCAAATATTTTAATTTATGAAAACCAATACTTCCATGTTGTAGGAAATTCAATTCTATGCAATTTTGACATTTGAAAGTCCGATTTTCGATTTAAAATGAAGTTTTTATGGCCAAAACAAGTTTCGGCAAAAATCTGGATTTTGTAGCTGTTTGAAAAAATGGTATACCGACGTTATGCCGTAGTATACCGACGGTATGCCAATTTTTGCACCAGAAACTTTCTGCCTTTAGGTCGGAATACCGCCGGTATGCCACCGTATACCGTCGGTATGCCGTTTTATGCCGTTTTAGGCTATTTTTGCCCCTTTTTGTCCGTTTTGTCCCTTTTTGATATTTTCTCAATTGTAATGGACTCTTAACATGATTAGATGACCTTGGATAGTTAGAGAATAATTGTACATCCTATATACATGACACATGCTTATGTTCATGTATTGTTCTATGTCTAGATTATAGATAGTGGCCTGTCATGGTGCACTCCCGATTACTGTATATATGTCTAGCTCGATTTAGTGGCTCGTAGTAGCGCACAAATGTACTGATTTTCTTGATTGAATTCTAGATTGAGATTTGATTTCTGATTGACTTCTAGATTGAGACTGAATGCATGTTCTTTATTGACACCGTGGATTTAGCTCGTTACATGTCTAATCTATTTGCATCTTGGCAATAGACAATCGAGTGTGAGTATTGTCTATTGTATCGTACTTAATGTGTATTGAGAACATTTGCCAGAGATATCTTGTAAATGACTTGTACCCATGGCTCGTTATTATAGGACGATTCTTGAGTGTCCACGACTTGAGAATTGAAAATGAATATTATAGGTAATTGACTAGTAAACTCATATAGATCATTGGGAGGGGAGGACACTTCATGCTACCGCATACTCGGATCGCTATGGGCCCCCACAGTGGCAGGGATAACCCCGATTGGCGTGGGCCCCTGTCCATATTTATTGAGTAGATGTTTATCTACTATTGATATGTTATTCAGTAGACGTTGTTTATCTACTATTGATATATTTCATTTTTGGAGTAGATGTTTATCTACTATTGATTGAAATTGTTTGGTTTATTGTATTTCTTTTCTTCTACCGTCGTCGTCCTCTTGGCCATCCGAGTTACTGCAGCGTAGGTGGTAGTAAAGTTTCTCAACTTGCATACTAGTAATTAGGATTGTGATAACCCTAGCTAGTTAATGATATCAAGCCGTAGTCAATGACTGGCCGTGCACTTTTGATTTTGTGTTATCTTATATGCTCCTGTGTCGGTGAGTGGCCAAAGGCTAAGTTCTGCTAGGAAAAAGATCTGCAACCCCGGTCCTTGTTTGGTTTAAGGGTTGTAGCTCCGATTTCTAGTAGTTCCTAAATCCCTTGTTGCTTATCGGATTATTTTGTTCCATAGCCATATTGTTCAGTATTTCTATTCAGTCATTTATATTCTTGAGATATGTGCATTGGTACCGCACTAGTCTCGACCCGCATTTATTTACTTCTGTTATTATGTTATTGTGTTGTTGTTAGGTTTTGTCGTGCACCTCGAGCTTTCTTATGGTACTTGCTTTTTGGGGCCTGACCCCACTGTTTTTGTTTGGCCAGATTTACCGTTGGAGCCCGAGGATTCTCCCTACCTTTCTCTGGATGACCCGTCGCCGGCTTAGATCTGCGGTTGTTCCTCCTCGCGAGTGGGTTCCCTTTTCTTACCACTTGCGGTTCATTTCATTTTGGTAGTGTTAGCTAGGGCATGTGTTAACCCTATTATTTCGAGACTTTCTTAGACTTCGATCAACACGATGTATTATATTAGATCTAGACTGACATAGTGATCATGTATATTGGTACTTTGCTAGTATAGCATCTTGTATTCACTAGCTTCATGATCATGTATGATACAGTATTTTGGGATGCCTCTTTACTTTCATATTTGATATACTCTTGATACTTGTTGTTGTTGGATTGAGATAGGATTTGTTCGACCATAGGAGTCGTCAGTGGCATGCTAGAGTCTTCCCACTTGTCTTCTAGATAGCTTTGATCGTATATTGGGGTACTGGCGTACTCTAATACACGTAGCTGGCTTTGTTTCGCCCCTACTTTCAGTGTTCTGGTTCTGGGACGTGACAACCAGCCTCGCCACCACCCGCTCTTCCGTTGCCAACACCGCTGTCCTATCCTCCCACTCCTTGTTGAATTCCCAAGCCACCAGTGCATCACCACGACACCACCATCCATCTCACCGTTGCCTCCTCGACAACGGCCGTCACTACAGGCGACCAACCCCATCCTCACCATAACTAAGATCTCCCATGCTCTTCACGTTTGGACCCGAGAGCCGCATCCTTCCTCCATCACCTTGCCTCTTCCTGACACCACCAGCGTCATCTGGTCGGGTATGCCATCAACTTTCCTGCCGCACTCTCCTTCCCCGGCCATCATCACCACTGGGATCACAACAACACCATTGTCACCAATCCAACCATCTCGGCCACTTCACCCTCACCACTTACCTTTCCCGTCGAACGCCGTGCTCCAGACCGCCTCTTCTCTGGTGGTCTGACCCGCGTCGAAGCCACTGTACCGCATGCGTGACTCTCCGGTGTCGGTGAGAGCCACCGTCGCCTACACGCTCGGCCGCATCGAGCCCTGACAGGCGGCCAAGATTGACCACCTCCAGATCTATGTCACCACCCTCGGCCGATCCTCGCGCGCTGCGTCCAACGATTCGGTGCCGCAATTATTTTCGGCAAGCGGCTACGGATGAACATTTCCAAGATCTGCGGTTTCGCTCCTTGTACAGTCATCCATCGCCAGATGCCGTGCCTACGTGCCTCCGACGGCTGAGCCGAGCCTGGCACCCACAGATCGGAGCTGCCGCCCGCAAGCGCTGCACGACAGGAGCCCTCACGCCATCTCAACCGCCTCGACCTCCCTCATCGACCCGAGCCAACACATCCAAGGACCACCGTGCCGACCAGCTTCCAATCCGGCCAGTGCCCAAGTCGCCGGTGACCGACCTCCTCCTTTAACTCTGGCCTCGACCCATCATTCTCACTCCCCTTGCTGACCAGTTCGAACCTCGGACACCCCGTAGCAGCCGGGCCCTCCAGATCCCGACCAACGCGAGCGCCGTCCGACGCGACCGCTCTCTAGAGCAGTTGGAGCAGCCTCGCGCTGAAACTGCTCCGATCGGACTGCGTCACCGCAGGAGCCCTCCAGCGCTGTCGCCCCTCTCGCACGCTCCGGCGAGGTCGCCGCCTAGCCGCCTCCAGCGCGAGCCTAATCCCCTTCTTCGTCTCCGCCTGGTCGAGACGAGGATGAACCCCAGCTCCGGCACAGACCCGGGCTGTTGTGCCACCACTCCTCGCCGAGTCTCTGGTAAGCCCCCATTCCCCCTCCCTCTCTTTCTCTCACTCTCTTCCAATTTCCCTTTGGTAAAGCTCTGCACACTCTCTCTCCACCTCAATAAAGGGCCTGTTTGGTTTGCAGCAACTGCCTCGAGAGTGGGAGTTTCTGCGGTAACTCCTCGAGAGTGGGAGTTTCTGCGGTAACTCGTCGGGATTTGCAGTAGTTTCAGCGTTTGGTTCACGCGGTAACTGGAAGGCGCAAGTGTCTAATCTCTGCAACAGTAGTTGCTGTTTCCAACTTTTTTGATGCAATCGAGTTGCATCAAAAAAAGGGCCGAAAGTGGGATGAAAGTGAACTGTTGCTGCGCGACCGTTGCCTGGAGCCCTCCTCGAAATCCAGACGAGCCACCGCCTGGAGCCCGTCGTCAAAATTCCGACGAGCCACCGCCTCGAAATTCCGACGAGGCACCGCCTCGAAATCTGGACGAAGTGAGGCGAGGTGGAGGAGGTGGTGGGGACAAGAAGGAGGGAGGCGCCTGGAGCCCGTCGTCGAAATTCCGACGAGGCACCGCCTCGAAATCCCGACGAGGCACCGCCTCAAAATCTGGACGAAGTGAGGCGAGGTGGAGGAGGTGGTGGGGACAAGAAGGAGGGAGGCGCCTGGAGCCCGTCGTCGAAATTCCGACGAGCCACCGCCTCGACATCCCGACGAGGCACCGCCTCAAAATCTGGACGAAGTGAGGCGAGGTGGAGGAGGTGGTGGGGACAAGGAGGAGGGAGGAGGCTGGTCCGGTGAGGGAGGGAGGGAGAGAGAGGGGGAGGGAGGGAGGGAGGAGGAGGAGAGATGACGAGCTTCTCTGGTGAGGGGGAAAGGTGGAGAAGACCAAAGAATGGGAAATGTCTGTGTGTTAGGGATTTAAATAGATAGTAATTAATTTGTTGTTCCCAACTTTAATTTAATTAAGCTTTTTTATGGTAATTAAGCTTCAATTTAATTAATTTGCTGTTCCCAACTTTTTTTTTCCATTTAATTATCATTTTTTCGTTTAATTATGGTAATTAATTTAATTATGGGTTATCATAACAACCAATCCAAACAACCGAACTACTTTTTTCCACTTACAAAAGTCATCCAAACACCAAACCAATTTTTATTCCACTTGCAGCAGAAAAAAATACTCCATCCAAACACATTTTGGAAAGTGCCACTTGCCGCAAGTCAACGGAAATTCAACTTGCTGCAAGTACCACTTTCACACTTCCAAAGAGTTGCATCGATCCAAACAGCCCCAAAGAGAAGTCTTTAGTCTCTTCCCGCAAGATTAGCACAGCACCCGAAAATTGTTGTGTTGGTGAAATTGCTGGGTTGATATTGATTTAATATTGAGTCTACACATATTGTACAGAAAGTTGATTAAAAGTTTGGTATATATTTTATTATTATTACTATTGTTATTCCACACAG
This sequence comes from Iris pallida, assembly GCA_029216955.1. NCBI lineage: Eukaryota > Viridiplantae > Streptophyta > Magnoliopsida > Asparagales > Iridaceae > Iris > Iris pallida. The sequence goes on along the minus strand of JANAVB010027799.1, from coordinate 7,466,422 downwards.
CAAGAGAGACTGAGAGTAAGGGCATAATCCTATTAAGAAGTCTCTTCTCATGTGTAACATTAGTACTTATCAGATTATAAGTATTACTAATCTATATTTAAATACAGTATTAGTATGTATACTGTATACAATAGGTATACTTTATTCCTTGTTTTTACTATTAAAACTGTACCTGTATTAATTTCTCTACATCCTATGGGCTTATGGACTTTGGCCATTGAGACCTGAGAATATTTAGTAGAAAATTCAGTTTTATTATATTATAGGCTTTGGGGCTTAGAGCTTAATATTAATAAATAAGTTGTAGTTAAAGAAATAATATTTGGATTTATTATTATATTGATATCATTATTATTGTTATTTATATATTTACAAAAATATTTTTGGGAAAAGCATTATTGGGCTTTGATTTAATAAGTATTTTCTTAAAAAGGTTTAGAAACATATGTATTCCTAAAATTGTTTCTAAAGAGTATATATAATACTTTTAAATGATTTTCTAAAATATATTGTAACAATTATAAAATTTGACTTGGCCCTACATCTATTTTAAATAAAACTTAAAAGTTCAATGTAATATTTTGTGGTATTTTTTAATATAATACTAAAATTATTTTGTTAAATTAAGGGTTTTGTCTAAAATGAATTGCTAGCTTTAAACTTATCTATTTAAACTATTTTATCATTTTTAATTATCACATATATAATTTCTAACTAATTTATAAATATTTTCTACATAAATATATTTTCTAATTAAAGGCTTCCTTTATTTAAAATCAAAATTCCTCTAGATTAGAAACCTTGATCATGGCTGATAGTGTTCATATTTTCTTTGTCATTTCGGGGATTTCTGCACAACGATCCTAGGCTAATCGGACTATGTTGGACCCAACAAGATGGGTGTTTCACCAGCAAAGGACCTCAGGCAAGTACACTTTCTGATTGCTTTTCGATTCATAGTAGTGTATACAGTTCATGTTTATACATATGTCTTGCTGCTTGTTGACACGCTCATCACACGGAGTAGTCGGAAGGGAAAACATCTTAGTAGACATGTAAACATACCCAGAAATATCCCATGAGTCTATTCTTGAATAATAGCAGCTGCACACGACACGTGCAGGGTGCCAAATTTACCCCCTAGCCGTTCACATGTCGAAACTGATATTTCAAATCATATAGGTAGTTGTATTTTATTTGTTTTCCTTGTCGTCTCCACCGCTTGCCATGTCATCAGTTACTTTCTAGTTTTCATCTCTCATATGTTATTTTCATGTCTTGTAAATTCTATTGTGTTTTTGCATTGCCTTCGGTTTGTGTGCTTGTTCCATTCCTGACTAAAAACCAACATTTTTCAGGTTAGCCGTGGCTTCTTTAGCATTGGGAGATTCGGGTGTACTTGCAGACAGAAACCTAAAAATAGATAGCAGTTGTATTATATTCATTAATTGTAAGAATTTTATATTTTCTTTAAATATAAATCTTGTAACTGTTGTAAATAAATTTAGAAATATGAATGAGCAATAAAGTTATTTTATGATTTTGAGCATATTGGCCGTGACAGTGTTCTACCGCCGACTCTGCGGCGTAGGATGGCTTCTACACGTCTCGTATCCGAAAAGCGGGTGCGGGTCGTGACAGATAAGATTGATCGGAACGCCAATTTAGCTGGCCCGCGACCCGATCCAACGGGTAATTTTGTGCACGGCTCATCGGAATTCAAAATTGGACATACCGTTGGGTTCGTCTCCTCAAACCGAATCCGTAGACATATAGTTTGATAAATTTAGAGACCGTAGACATTGGCACGCATTTTGGTACAAAATGGGTCCAACGATAGACATCGTTTTGACCTAAAATTATGATTTTTCCTCTGTTCCAGAATTAGACTTTTGGACAGGCGTTTCCTACGTATATCACTTATTCTGAGTACATTCTTGATGTTAGTTTCAGCATCTGGAGTTGTTTGGAGATTGTGACATTTCTTTTACTGATAATGTAATTCTTGGACTTGCCACATTCGCACCACCAGGCAAGATACCTTGCCACCTTACTCTGTGATTTACCTAATCTTATTTTCAGTTATTATCTTCAGCATTTCTTATTTGTTGTTATTATAAAACTGTGCGTCCAAGTCACATTTGGGTGCAAGTGACTCTATCGATCGTTTTCTTACTTTTATTTATTTCTCTTGCATTGACTTAGTCTAGTGACCACCCATTGTTGATGAGGTATTGGTATATCTCATACGGCCTTGATACTTACTTTACCACGTGTTGTGAGTCACATGTAGGATACGTGCTCACGTAGTCGACTGGCCACCGATACGTATGAGGCGTGCGACGGATAGGAGTAACTGCCACTAGAATTGCATGCTAGTAGACTTGGCAGTTATTAGAGGTCTTATGAGTCATGGATGTGACCCTACTAGGCATTGGGCGGGGAGAACAGTTCCTTAACGTATGGGCCACTTATGCATTTTTCTATTCTTGATCCTGCTGGCCTCTGACATTCGAAGAATGTTATGCTTTGAGGTCCCTGGTATCCTGATGGGACCATACCTGAGTTACCTGCACCTGAGCCAGATGCCCATGCGTTGAAGGTTTATTCTTAACTACATTGTCACTGTAGAACTGGTAGGCACCCTATTGCATGCATCCCCCCTTTTCTCTCTATTTTATATCACATATTATATGGCATGTTCTTTATGTATCTTGTTACGTCCCTCTAAGGACCTGGTTATCTCTCCAGGTGTGTGCTTTCTGACTTTTGTAGGGGTTCTAGCCAAGGTCGTGATCTTCTCTATTTCTTCGAGAATGATTGCTCTTGGTTCGTCTTGCCATTTTATTGATCATTTCCTTGTATATTTTCTTTCATTTAAAATGGTTGGTAGTGGATTTGTCTCCACCCAACTACATGTATAAGTGAAAAATTCTTGAGTTGATTATAATATTTTTTTTTGTGGATGAGATTTAGTTATCATGGTTTACTGTATTTTACAGCTTATGCATACATACGGGGTTCCATACATTGGAGTATACTTCGTTTGTATACAACTGGCATGTCTACGTACTTAGTCCTAAGTATTTTGGGACTGGGGCGTTACAGAATCTCACGTAGTAACTATTGTCTTTGTCTGAAGAAGAGCTTGAAGGACTACGGCTTGAATCAGTCTTCTTGAACTAGACTCAGAAAATAGCACACATAGTACGCTAGTAGGACTTGGGTCTATCGGGTGGTGCATTTGCTTGGCCATGTGTACTTTATATATTCATAAGAGTTTTCTAGGATCACCTTGTCCTATAGTCGCGGTCTTCATGATCTCTCATATAGGTAAGTCCTCAAGGGGTAGTGATAAGAATCAACCCTGCAGATCATGCTTGGACTTATTAAAAGTTTAAACTCACCCTATCCATATCACACAAGGAACACTGTCACCATAGGGATAGGGTATCAATGTACACATGTACAGCCTCTTGGGCATTTATTTTAAGAGAATTTAATCTCAGGTTAGTGTTCCATAATATTCACCTAGTCCAGCTTGTTCCTACCCATTAAAACGGTTTCTTGGGATCTCCAATCAGACTCGGTTGGGTTTTTACTACTGGTGACTAAACTATGGGCTTAATCCCATCCCCCTCGATGATTCTAGGATGAATGTCCTAGACAGACCCTTCGTCAAGTGGTCTACAAGGTTTTTTTCTGACTTTATATAGTCAAGAACCACATATTTGCCTAATAGGCTTTTTATTGACTTAAAGCGCAGCTGGAGGTGCCTGTTCATCCGAGCATTCACAGAATCATGCTTTAGTAGTTCTATAACAAATTTTTTTATCACAGTTTATAGAAATTGCAGGAACAAGATGAACAAAAACAGGTATATACATAATAAGATTTCTAATTCATTCGACTTCTGTACAGCTAGTGTCCAACGCTATCATTTTAGAGTCCATTGTACTTATGGCTATGATAGTTTGTTTACATGATCTCCAGGAGATTGTAGCTCCTGCTAGGGTAAAAACATATCTAGTAGTGGATTTCACATCATGTGAATGAGTTACCCAATTTGCATCTGAGTAACCTTCTATGATATCATGGTGTCTAGTATAATGAAGTTTATAATCTAAAGTGCCCTTAAGATATCTAAATACTCTATCCAATGCCGTCAAATGTGACTGATTTTGGTTACTAGTATATCTACTTAGTCTCCCAATAGCTAATGCAATATCAGGTCTGGTCCTATTTGTTATGTATATAAGGGACCCTATCATCTGTGAATATCTATATTGTTCTATAGGAGATCCTTCATTCTTCTTGAGAATAACATTACTGTCATATGGAGTAAGGGCAGGTTTTTATCAAAATACTTAAACTTTTTTAGCATTTTCTCAATTGAATGTGCTAAGGATAGAGTATAGCCCTTTTTGCATTTGGACACTTGTATTTCGAGGATCAGATTTGCTTCACCTAGGTCTTCCATATCAAACTGGTTAGGTAAATATTTTGTTAGAATTATTTATCAGTTCCAGTGAAGATCCTAGAATAAGGATATCATCAACATACAAGCATAAGATGACACAACTTCCATTTATATTTTTGGAATACAAACATTTGTCATATTCATTTGGCACAAAACCAAATTCTAAAATGACTTTGTCAAATTTGTTGTGTCATTGCTTGGGAGCTTACTTTAGAACATAAAGAGATTTTACTAATCTACAAACCTTCTTTTCTTGACCTTTAGCAATGAAACCTTCAGGTTGCTCCATATATATTTCTTCTTCTAAATCTTCATTTAAAAATGATTTCTTTACATCCATTTGATGGATCAGCATATCATGAATGGAAGTTAAGGCTAGAAGGGTTCTAATGAAATTGATTCTAGCTACGGAAGAGTAGGTATCAAAATAATCTAATCCTTTTTTCTGGGTAAAACCTTTGGCTATTAGCCTAGCTTTGTATTTCTCTATAGTACCATTAGCTCTAAGTTTCTTTTTGAAGATCTACTTACAACCCATGAGTTTACTACCTAAAGGAAGATATGCTAAAAACCAAGTACTATTCTCCATAATGAAGTTATACTCATTGTTAATAGCTTTTTTCAGAAAGGAGCATCAGGAGAGACTATGGCTTCTTCATAAGTTGAGGGATCACCCTCTATCAAAAATATGAAGAATCCTTCTCATAAATTATTTTCAATCCTTTCTTTTTTACTCCTTCTAGGTTTTATGACTTGTTCAGGTTGAGAAATTGATATTTGATCATGAGAACTAGTAGATGGAGTAAGAGAAGGGTTGGAGGAAGATGGAGAGGTTTTACCCTTGAAAGGAAATATATTATCAAAGTAAACTGCATCTCTAGCTTCTATAATTGTATTATCAGATATTTCATTTACTTCAGAATGAGTTATAAAAAATCTATTGGCATTACTAACCAGAGCATATCCTATGAACACAACATCTACAGTCTTAGGTCCCATCTTCCTCTTTTTGGGTTCAAGAATTCCTACCTTAGCTAGACATCCCCAAACTTTAAGATAATTAATCCTAGGGGTTCGACATTTCCATAATTCATATGGTGTCTTATCATTAGTCTTACTGGATATCCTATTAAGGATATAACAGGCTGACAATAAGACTTCTCCGCACAAATTATCAGGGGCACCTGAACCGAGAAGCATTGCATTTATCATGTCTAACAGAGTGGGATTCTTTCTTTCAACAACTTCGTTGGATTGTGGTGAATAAGGAGCAATTACCTCATGAACAATTCCATGCTCTTCACAGAAGTTAGTTATTTTATTTGAGGTGTATTCTCCACCACGATAAGAATCTTAATCTTTCTATCTAACTGGTTCTCAGCTTCAGACTTGTAGGCATTAAATTTGTCTAGAACTTCATCTTTGATTTTAAGAAGGTAGGTGTAACAATACTTTGAATGATCATATATAAAAATGACAAAGTATTTCCTACCGCCTCCGGTCAAAACCCTAGTGGAATCACAAACGTCACTATGGACAAGTTCTAGGAGTTCAGAATCCTTTTGGACAAATTTGAAAGGTAATCTAGTGTGTTTGGCTTGAACACAAATCTCATATTTGTGTTCATCATCTATAGGAGTCTTAGGTATAAAATCTAAATTCATCATTCTTTTAATAGATCCTAAGTTTACATGACCTAGTATGCCATGCCAAACATTGGAGGATTCAACATTTGCAACAACAAAAGAAGGATTTGAAGTTTTATTCATAGTACTTAAAATAAAAAGACCATCCTTTACAGATCCTTTTCCTATAAATAAGTTATTTTTGGAAAAAAAAAAACTACTTTTTTAGTCTCTATTACAATTTTGTACCTTGAGGCTACAAGTAGAGATCCACTAACAAGATTTCTCCTAACTGATGGCACATGAAGCAAATCATAGAGAGGTAGAATTTTTTCTGATGTCATCTTCAGGTCTTTTCTTCCTCTTCCTACAATCTGTGCCGTTGAGCCATCTCCTAGGGTCACACCTCCTCCACCCGATTTCTGATAGTTTGAAAAACCAGAGCGATAAAAAAAACATGAACATTTGCTCCAGAATCCAACCACCAATCATCAGAATGGTAAGAAATGTTTACTATAGGTTGATAACTTACATACCTGAATGAGCTAGAAGACCCATTCAGAATCATATTAGCCTCTGGCTTGTTTGAGTATTTCCCTTTTTCCTTGGTGGTTATGCTTGGATTTGCCATGGACTTCTATAGGGTTTACCTTAGTTTTGGAATCAGATCTAGCTATGGACTTTAACCTAATCTGTTTTCTGTTCTAAGTCTCTTTAGAACTTGAGAATATGATTCCAAAAGGCTGTAGAAGTTTATTTACTCAATAAAGATGGTTTAAGCTAAAAATTAACTGTTTAAATGATTTTAGTAATCTACCTTTAAAATTTTGGTTTTCAAGTATTGATCAGGTTGGGTTAGCTGTAGGGGCCGGATCCTAACATGTGGAGGCCCACTAGGGACGCTTAATTATCGGTCACTTAGACGATTTACGCCTTGTTGACAGAAGGGCCCTTTCGGCTTGTACCCAAAAAAATCTCGAATTTATAACTTTAAAATTAAAGGAATTTACTAAATCAATAAACTGTATGCTTTAGCCTAAATAAAAATATTGAGTAAAGGAAACTAGAATTGACAAAAAAAATATCTAAAACAATAGTGTTTATGGGAAGTGTCAATTTCTAGGGACAGTCTTGTAAAATCAGAATGGATATCTAGTATATCAACTATTAGAGTTCACTTTGCTAAAAGTTTAATATGCTAAACGTTAACACTTTTGCTAGTTAGTGTCAATTATTTAGACTAGAAATTAGAGTAGCAAATATACAACAATGGTAATACTTTTGCTAAAAGTTAACAGTAGCCATAGCAGATTTTAAAAGTTAAATTGGGACGACAATTAGTAATAGTAGCAGTCGTCTAACAATAGTTAAAAATTTAAAAATTAACAGTAGCAGTTTGTAAAATGGACAACCGTAGCAATCAAATTTGATGAGTATATCCGAATTATTAACAGTAAATTTAAGAAAAAATTGTTTAACAACAAATTGTATTCTTTAACAGAATAGGAATTGTTAATAGAGGTAGTTTAAAACAAATTTGTTAACAGAACAGAACAAACAATTTGTTAACTGAACTGAACTAATTTAAGAGAACCCAACTTGTAAAAAAAATTGTGTAACTAATGTTCTATTTTTAACTGAACAAAAATCGATATTCTTAAAAGAACCGAAATAATTTAACAAAAGTTCTAATCCGAAATAATTTGACAACAACGTAGAGATGGTAACAGAAGCAATTTTTCTATCAGTAAGCAAACTAATACTAGTAAGTGAATTTCCTATTTCTTTGAAGCAAAGATGCTAATAAAAATAACAGTAAGCCAATTTAGTTGAAGCAAATATGGTAAGAGAACTAACAGTGAGCAAAACTTAGGCAAATGTTATGTGAGGCAGAATGTTATGTGGGGGCAAAAAATGTTTATTTTGTATTTTTTTAAAGCCACAGAATGTTATGTGAGGCAGTAGCAACAATTTGAACACAATTTTTTTTTAAGTGACAAAATGTTGTAAGGTAGTTGCTATGCAAAATTCGGTAACACTATTTTTGTTGGAGAGAATGAAGATTAACTCTTAGATTGTTAGGAATTCTTCAATTTTCTTCCTTTTAATATCTGCAACAAAAATAAAACAGTAAATTATTACCGGCCTCCGGGGAAGTCGCGCACATAGCACTGTACTAAGAGTTAATTCGGGTCTATGTGCAGACTTTGTCCGAATGCTCCTAGTGGTAAAATTTTTGCTCCACCAAAATCTCCTTGTCGCACACGACGTAGAGAGAGTGACCCTCGACTTAGCTCTGCCCATAGCAACAACGAAGTACAGTAGAGTTTCGGGAAGATAGAGTTTTGGGAAGAGGATTTTTTAGAGAGTTTCGGAATGATTTTTTTTCTGTGTGAAGAGAATGTATGAGATGGTCCTCAATATATAGGCCAATTTGCAACGTATGAAAATAATGGAGAATAATGACCGAAATTAAAAAGCCAATTAACCAGCCTATTAAAAGACCCGAACATTACACAAGAAAACACATGTGCAACATGTGGTTCATTGAACCGGGATAGATTTGTGTAGCAAACATTACAAAAATTAAATGACTTGTAACAGTCAAAAATTTAAAGGAGCAAAAAGATTTTTAGGTCTCAGCCCGAACCCGAAGAGAAAATCGAATCGGCATTCGACGCCCGCAGATGTGGGTATGTACCCGCACCCGTTACGCGTGCCAAACGGAACCAAGCCGAGCCGGGTCGGACGGCGACGGCGGCGCGCGCGTGTGGCCCATGGGGCTCCCACACAATAGTTCAATGAAGCAAGAGCAAAGAAAGTATTATGTGCACATGGAATTCCTTTCATCCAACCGATGTGGGACTATTAGAATAAGGTAGACCAGAGCTTTTGCTCAAAAGTTGCACATGCAGCTAACAATTTCCGTCTAAAAGGTCAAGTTCCAAAGTATTAGAAGGAAAGGAAAAAAGAGAGAGAAGAATAAGAGAATTTCTGGACAATTATATACTATACATAAATGAGATGGACTACATCCTTGAATCTCACGTAGTGACTATTGTCTTTGTCTGAAGAAGAGCTTGATGGACTACGCCTTAAATCAGTTTTCTTGAACCAGACTCAGAAAATAGCACTCATAGTACGCTAGAGGTACTTGGGTCTATCGGGTGGCGCGTTTGGTTGGACATGCGCACTTTTATATATTCATGAGAGTTATCTAGGATCTTCTTGTCCTATAATCGCGGCCTTCACGACCTCTCATATAGGTAAGTACTCAAGGGTTGGTGATAGGAATCAACACTACATATCATGCTTGGACTTATTAAGAGTTTAAACTCACCCTATCCATATCACACAAGAAACATTGTCACCATAGGAATGAGGTATCAATGTACACATGTACAGCCTCTTGGGTATTTATTTAAGAGAATTTAATCTCAGGTCAGTGTTCCATTATAGTCACCTAGTCCAGCTTGTTCCTACCTATTGAACCGGCTTCTTGGGATCTCCAGTCAGACTCGGTTGGGTTACTACTGCTGGTGACTAAACTATGGGCTTAATTCCATCCCCCTCGATGATTATAGGATTAATGTCCTAGACAGATCCATCGTCAAGTGGTCTACAAGGTTCTTTTCTGACTTTATATAGTCAAGAACCACATATTTGCCTAATAGGCTCGTTATTTACTTGAAGTGCAGCTGTAGGTGTCTGTTCATATTAGCATTCATAGAATCATGCTTTAGTAGTTCTATAATAGATTTATTATCACAGTTTATAGAAATTGTAAGAACAAGATGAACAGAAACAGGTATATGCATAAAAAAATTTCTAAGCCATTCGACTTCTGTACAGGTAGTGTCCAATGCTATCATTTCATAGTCCATTGTACTTCTGGCTATGATAGTTTATTTACATGATCCCTAGGAGATTGCAGCTCCTGCTAGGGTAAAAACATATACAGTAGTGAATTTCACATCATGTAAATCAGTTACCCAATTTGCATCTGAGTAACCTTCTATGATATCACGGTGTCTAGTATAATGAAGTTTATAATCTAGATTGCCCTTAAGATATCTAAATACTCACTCTTCTTGAGAACAACATTACTGTCATAGGAAGTAAGGTCAGGTTTTTATCAAAATACTCAAAAAAAATTTAGCATTTTTATAATTGAATGCGCTAAGGATAGAGTATAGCCCTCTTTGCATATGAGCACGTACCTGCACCCGTTACGTGCGCCGAACGGAACAGAACCGAGCCGGGTCGGACGGCGACGGCACACGTGTATGGCCCATAGGGCTCCCACACAATAGTTCAATAAAATAAGAGCAAAGAAAGTATTATGTGCACATAAAATTTCTTTCATCCAACCGATGTGGGACTATTAGAATAAGGTGGACTTGAGCTTTTGCTCAAAAGTTACACATGCAGCTAACATAATAGAATAATTACTTTTATTTTAAGGTGGGGAGACTTGAAACGGCTAGCCAGACTCCTCTATGCTCTGGTGTACGTTGTTCTCCCGCAGGAGCTAGAGCCATATGTTATATAATCATAATTGAAAAAAGGCTTAATTGCAACTTGATACCCTCAACTATTCCAATTTTTCAACTTGATACCCTTGTAGAAGCATGAAAAAATTTCAGCAAATATAGCTCCATGCGTCCAAGTCAAGTGTAGCTCCATGTGCCCAGACAGTGTAACTCCATGCGTCCAGTCAATGAAGCTCCATGCGCCCAGACAGTGTAACTCCATGCGCCCAATCAATAAAGCTCCATGCGCCCAGTCAAGTGTAGCTCCATGCGCCCAGTCAGTGAAGCTTCATGCACCCAAGACTAGCTCTCCCGAAAGGAGGACACATAGCCTGAGACATGGCTATGCGCCCAAGCCTGACTCAGTCAAAGCCATGATCAAAACGTGCACCGAAGCGCATGGCCACGTCAGTCTCCACAAGCAGTCGTGCACTGAAGCATGCGGCCACGTCAACACCACGACCAACCCATGATCTCGCAGCCTGTATGCGCCTACATCCTCTGCGCCCAAAGCAGGACTATGCGCCCACATAAGAACCAGCGTGTTTCCTCATGTGGGCGCATAACATCATTCCAGCTCGAGAACGACTATAAAAGGGGGGCCCCACCCCTCTTTAAAACAAGAGAACGGAGAGCATTTTCAAGAGCTAAATTGTTACACTTCTTGCCAGTGAGCCGAGAGTTAGCAATTTTCTTAGGTTTTCTTCCAATTTTGTAATCGGAGTGTCAACGAAGTAAAGGAACAACTGTCGCTCGATCTCCATCGTCCCATTCCCCATAATTCTTTTTTGTACTCGGGGATCCTCTGCGCAGGATCTCTCAGGCGTACTCGATTTGTGGTGCCTTGTGCCAATAAAAGAAAAGACAGCATTTTCTTCTTCTTTTTTGTGTGTGTCCACAAAAATGGCGACTCTGCTAGGGACTACCTTTTCCTCTGACGAGAAGGTGGTGACGCAATCTGATACCGACAAAGTGGGGAGTACTCAGAAGATGCTGATAGTAAAGTTCAATCAGCAGGCGTTCGAAAAGATGCTCTCGAGGGACGGCTTTTCTTCCTCAAAATCAGCGAAGCCAAACAAGGCTCACAAGACATGGCTTCCAAAGGCTCGCTGTGCATATTCTACTAGTGTCATAGCAGATATGCAGCTGGAGGACTCTGCCACAGAAGTTCTTGAAATGGAGAAGGCTCACACCGTTCTCGGCTCTACTAGCCCAGTGACTTCTTCCCTGTACAACCAACAACAGGGTGTTCAACACCCGAGACTTGGCAAAGAAAAATACTACGATGCCAAGAATCGGGGTATATGACACTCTGGCCGAACCCGGCGAGGCTCACAAACGAAGGAGGCCAAACTGGAAGAAAACAGCGCTCCTCCACCAGGCATGCGCCCAAGGCCATGCGCCCAAAGGAGTGTTTAGGCACATAGCCCCAACCAGAACACTTCTGTCTTCAGCAAGCTGGGCATCCAAAGCCATGCACCCAAGGCTATGCTCCCAGGCTCTCTGGATCCATACTATGCGTCGACATCAAGGAGGCTCAGACATGCTGTCAAATAGCATACGCCCAAGGCCAGTCTCCAAGGCCTATGCGCCCATAACAAAAAGACAGGTCCCAACGCATATAGCACGGGGATGCCTTTAAGGACATCACAGAACTTAGGTGTGGAGGTTGCCCCTGCACGCAAACTAGGTCTGGATGCGCCTACTCTTCTTACGAACCCGCATGCAAAGCTCGGCGATACATGCAACATGGGTTGTAAGGCAAAACTCCCTTCCGCTGACTTGCGTAACATGATAAATCATAAGCATAAAGCGAGGGAGAACATAACAATTCATAGTGCACTTCCGTGCACCAGTATTGTTATCAACTGTTGTTACTCCAAAACAATAAGAGCGCCTCAGAGAAAGTCCGTGTTTCGACGGCTGCACTTCTCTGACGACGAGAAGCCACTATGTGTTTCATCCAACATGGCTTCGTGGGGTCCCCTTTACGGAAGCTCCAATCAAACACGGTAGACTACGAACCCAACTTTCTCTCTTAGCTCCACGAGAAGAAGAAGGAGAAGTCTACCAACAAATGGCCAACAGGCTGTCACATCCGAAGGAGTCTATATGGGCACTCGATCAAATGGCGAGATTCTGTATGGACGATGAAGATTCCCAAGCCGGGGGTAGCATTCCCTCAGAATCTGAAGCAGATGACCCCCACACTGGGGTAGCCTTCCAGAGGACGATGATCCCTCTGAATCCGATGGCAACTATCTACCTCCTCTACCTGAAGATGAAGGACTTATCCACTCGGAGATAGACAGTATCAGTACCAGTTGTACTGCTTCCTCTGTTCATCCTCGTATGCTATTTATATACATGACGGACGGAGAAAGACCTGAAGAAGCCAATGATCAGACTAGCAAACAGCTAGAGGGTCTTGAAACAGCATTCGCCAAGATCACTGATATGCTTACCAGCATCATGGCAGTTCAAGCTGCTGGGGCTGTTCCTCCACCACAACAAAAAGTCTCGGCCCACGCTAGTCCGGCTCACAGCAACAACCTTCTTTTACTAAAAAAGGATTATCATTCCGTTGTGCCTCCTCCAAATCATACGAATGCCGGGGGTGGTCCTTCGCCAACAATGCCTGACAACCGTTCAGCAGCCGTTTCCCAACACCTGCTCAATCAACATGATACAATTGAGTCGATCGCCTCGACACCATCTCGCACAAAGACGAGCTTCAGAAGATAGGGATATCTCAACCATATCCCTCTGAGTGGGAGAACGCTACTTGCCCTCCTAACTACAAGCCGCTGACGCTGAAATCATTTGACGGGCTGACTTTTTCTCGTCAGCATATGACGTACTTCAACACGCAGACTTTGCACTTGTCCAGAGACGATCCGTTCCTGTCGAAGCTGTTTATTAGCACCTTGCAGGGGGTAGCCTTCGAATGGTTCTGCAGTCTGTCTGACGGGTGTATCAATTCATTCGAAGACTTGGAGAGGATGTTCCTCAACAGGTGTTACGAGAGCGGCATGCTTGTTAGCATATCCACACTCACTGAGACCAAGCAAAGGAGGGCTGAGTCTGTCATTGCCTTCATCGAACGCTTCAGGCGGCTAGCACTGAAGATGCCCTTCGGCATACCAGACTCAGAACTTATGGATACTTGTCTAAATAACTTTCTTCCTACAGTAAAGTTTTGTCTGGGTATACATAAATATGATACATGGCCCGCTTTTATTAGGGCCGTTGATGCTGCTGAAAATGACGTTCCTAACTTGGAACTACTGGGGTTGAAGACACCCAAATCCGAAGACAAGGGCAAGCATCCTTATACTATCCTTGTTCGTGGGGGTAAAGGGAAAGAAGTCCTGAAAGTTGACACATCTAAAGGAGCTTCTAATTCTCAGGGCACCTTCGACAAGCCTAAGAAGACTTTCTCCTTCGAGAAGACGATGTCATCACCATCTTTCACACAATAATGAAGGGTACTAAGCTGACATTGCCTCCACCACGACGTCCTGCAGAGGCGAGCCAACTCAATAATCCCAAGTACTGTATCTATCATCGATATGTGCATCACTCCACCAAGGACTGCATCGTCCTAAAGAAGAAGATACAATAGCTTATCGACAGTCAAGTGTTCAACCTCGAAGCTGAAGACAAGGTCGTATCTACTAACATGATCTCTCTTCAGTTTGGCGACTTTTCTTCCACAGAAGTCCCAGATGGCGTGGTCCCGATCGCCAAGGCGATGATGGAAGTCGTCAACCTACCACCAGCTTGCAACTCGACTTTGGTTCCACTCACAACTGAACGTGGCGAGATCATGTGGGTCCACCCAGACCTTGTCCAAGAAGTGACACAGGAGGTAGCACCTCCTAAAGCAAGAAAGGACAAGAAATTTAAGCCATGACATATGGTATCCTCCCCCATCTACGAGGTTCTATCTGGCGACACGCGATCGGGGAAGACTTATCTTCGGACGTATGATCCCGCACAAGAAGAAGTAATACCTCCTCAAGCTCCTGCTGCCCCCACAAGCTCAGAAGCCAGCCCGTCCAAGCCTCAAACCACGGACAAATCCAAGCAGAATGAGACACGGTTTGACAAATCTCTAAAGGCGCCAGCTTCCGAAGGCATGGATCGGCCCTACAACTTCAACATACTGGCTCAGCTAGCCAATACACCTGCCAGGTTGTCCATGTTCGATCTATTGCGACTCTCCAAAGAAACGCGGAAGGCCTTGAGTGAGGCATTGCTACATGCCGAATCTTAACTCACTGAAGTCAAAGCCTACGTTGAAGATCCTGTCTCCTATCCCCACTGCCACAGTACTATGGAAGTGGAGTCCAATATCACCTTCTCATAGGAGGACATGCTACTAAAAAATAATCGTCATGATAAATCCCTGTACTATACAGGGTATATCGGGACGATCAAGGTAGACCGCATGCAAATTGATCCAGGATCCTCCCTCAGCATCATTCTTAGAAGTTTGCTTCAAATTCTGGAATCTCTCTGCACAAGCTATCCGCAACCAACACAACTATCATGGCTTTCAATGCTGGTCGAAGCCATCCGCTGGGCAAGATCCGTCTCAAATGTCAGATCGGTGATCTCTGAATGGAGGTTTCCAGCTATGTGATTAGAGCTGTCAAGACGGGACGGCGGGGCGGGCCGGCCCGTAACCCACCATAACCCACCAATTGGCATGGCGGGGCGGGGTGGGCCGACCCACCATTTTGGCGGACTGGAAAAATTCCAAACCAGCCCAACCTACCGACGGGTCGCAGGCTAGGCGGGCCGGCCCGCTTAATTTTTAAATTTTTTTAATTATTTTTTAGTTTCTTAAAAGAAAAAATATCATATATATAATATTTTCTACTCACTCTCATATGCATCAAATTACAAGTAAAATATAAGAAACATTATAATAGTAGATATTTCTTTAAAATACCTTCATTTATGTAAATAAATGACCAAATTTAATATTTTATACGTCATTACTTGCATTAAATGAAATTTTTTATTATTTATAATACATATCTCATATATGTGCTAAATAAAAAAATAAAAAATTTTATAAAAAATAGATGGCGGGCCAACCCACTTAGCCCGCGGGTTAGCCCACCGTGGGGCAGGCTACTAGCGGGCCAGCCCACCTAGGCCCGCCTGTTTGGCGGGCTCCTAAATGCTCGGCCCAACCCACCATTTTGGCGGGCGGGACGGGCCGGCCCAACGGGCTTAGCCCATTTTGACAGCTCTATATGTGATCGATGCCAATGTATCCTACAACGTCTTATTGGGACGTCAATGGATACACGAGAACATGATCGTTCCTTCCACACTCCACCAGTGCTTCAAGTACATCAACAGCGATGGTGTCGTAAAGACAGAGTTTGCTGATGTTGATCCTTTCAAGGGCATCGAAGCTTACTATGGAGATTCGGTACTTTACCAGTCTCAACCCCCCAAGGATGACGGCAATGAAACTGATAATGAAGCTGAAGCAAGTCCATTCTCCAACGATGGTCCCCTGATTATCCGAGTCAAAGGACGTACTACTCCAAAAAAGTACTTCGAAGCCTCTCACAATCTGGATGAAAAAGAAGAACCCTGACAAGGTCAAGCCACTGACCATCACTCTCAACAAGATACCCCGGAAGGAACCTATTGATACCCGTCCCCCCAATCCCGAAGAATTACCCTACGTGGTGAACTCGGCCAAGACTGTGGCTCTTCTTCCAGATGATGATCCTCTCAATGAGTATATCAATACTTATAATAACGTACCTTCAGCGGATGATGTTATCCCTGAAAAAGAACTTGCATATTTCCTTAGTAAAGGTTTATCTTTGAATTACTCCGATGTCTATCAATCTGTAAACCACTACATAGATACGATATACGCTCTAGAGAACGGCATAGGACCACACCTCTGCATGCCAGTCACAATACCTCATCTGCGGGAAAACGTTTACCCTGAAGATATCCTCTACTTCATCTTTCCAGCCAGAAAGAAAGATGAAGAGCTAATCATCTTCGGTCGTATAATTGGCGAGAGAAAGTTTGTTCCAGACTCCACTTCTCCCAAGCACAACACAGAAGCTGACTATGACTCCGAGAAAATATAACTTTTTCGGTATAGTTGGCAGGCCAAGAACATCATCCAGAATATGGGATATGACATCAAAAGCGACAAAGGGCTAAATTATGGCCGAGGACGACGGTTGCCAATACGACACTTTGCTCCCCCGGCAAACCCGAGAACTACTATCAACGAAAGGGTGTTGGTTTGGGCTATGTCTCTCCTCCAACAACTCCCGAAAGATCAGATGATGAAGCACATCGTTGTTCTCATTCTTCTGATTCCTCCCTCTGGGACTCAGACTCCAGCATCGGCGACATGTTCAAAGCAACTATGTCCATCAACATGGTTTTCGCCGACCAAATTATAGATGATGTCCAATCAATCGAACTCGAACAATGGGCTCAAAAGATGGACACCAGGTGGGAGCTACGCTTCGAACAACGGGAACCACCTACCGAAGACGAGGTCATCCAAGTCAATTTAGAGATGAAGCTTCCTTCAAACCAATTTTCATTAGCAAAAGCCTATCTGGCGATGAACGCCAATCTCTTATACAGCTTATAAGAGAATACATCGACGTCTTCGCATGGAGCTATGAAGATATGCCAGGCTTGGACCCTAAAATCTCTATGCATCGCCTGAACATCTCATCTAAAGCTAAACCAGTGAAGCAGCAACAACGACGATTCCGACCAGACGTCATGGAAGCCATCGAGAATGAAGTCAAGAAGCTCATTGCTAGTGGATTCATTCGCGAGGAACAACATCCAGACTGGGTTGCCAACATCGTTCCATTTATAAAAAAGAACAAAAAAGTTCGAGTCTGTATCGACTACCGTGATTTGAACTCTGCATGTCCGAAAGACGAGTTTCCTCCACCGATCACTGACGTAATGATCGACAATACTTACGGCTTCGAGAGGATGTCCTTCATGGATGGGTTCTCAGGCTACAACCAGATCAAGATGTTCCCCGACGACGAGAAGCACACATCTTTTCGAACACCGTTGGGGGTATACTGCTATACGGTGATGCCCTTCGGATTCAAGAATACAGGGGCAACATACCAGTGAGCCATGAACACAATTTTTTACGATCATTTGTACAAACTGTGGAGTGCTACGTAGACGATATCGCAGTCAAAAGTCGTCTCAAGGGCACCCACCTCCAAGACTTGAGAACGGTGTTCGAACTAATGCGTGCACACCAACTCAAGATGAATCCAACCAAGTCTTTTTTGGGAGTCTCCAGTGGAAAGTTCCTTGATTTCGTCATCACTTCAAAGGGTATACATCTGGACCCGGAGAAAGTGAAGGCTATCCTCGACATGCATCCTCCAAGAAACCTCAAAGAGTTATGCGGACTACAAGAAAGGCTAGCCTACATCAGACGATTCATTTCAAACCTCTCTGGAAGATGTCAACCATTCACTCAGCTCATGAAGAAAGGCGTATCTTTCGTCTAGACTGAATAATGTCAACGCACATTCGACGACATCAAGGCATATCTTACAAGCCCTCCAGTATTGGTTGCTCCAATAATGGAGAAGCCCTTCTTACTATATGTCCGTGCTATGGATCATTCCCTTGGCGCCCTCTTAGCTCAGAAGAACGAAGGTGGCCATGAACAGGCAATTTACTACCTCAGTCGAATGATGGTGGGTGCCGAGCACAAATACACACCGGTAGAGAAGGAATGCCTCACACTAGTATTTGTCATCCAGAAGATACGCCACTATGTATCTGGGCAGACTATCCACATTATATCTAAAGTCAACCCTCTTAGAATACTCATGACTAAACCGGGCTCTCTCAATTCCTATTTAGCTACATGGGCAATGCTGTTGACTCCGTACGATATGATCTTCGTTTCTCAGAAGGCAGTAAAAGGCCAAGCATTAGCTGATTTCCTAGCAGCTCATCCGGTGTCAGAATCGTCCAAACTCTACGACGAAATCCCCGACGAAGTGGTGGAGTCTAACACTGCAACTGAAGTAATCCCCATTTGGCGAATGTTCTTCGACGACGCATCAAGAGCAAGACCCAAAGGGAATATCGTAGCTAGAGTAGGTGTCGTTCTCGTATCACCTGATCATCTGGTTATACACCATGCATATTCTTTCGTGGAACCATGCACCAACAACGTGGCTGAATATAATGCTCTATCAATCGGCCTACAACTGGCAAAGCAACTGGGAGTTGACTATCTAGAAGCTTACGACGATTCTAAGCTAATAGTTAGTCAGGTCCGAGGAGATTATGAAGTTTGCCACGAAGATCTCATCCCCTACCACAGAGTAACAATCGAGCTGGCGTCTACTTTCGCTGGATTCTTCCTCGAGTACGTGCCTCGACTACAGAATATAGAAGCAGATGCTCTAGCCGGTCCTGCTACTTTCTTGACCGTTCCTACCAATACACAGCAGTCGATCACAATATTTGGTCGAAAACTATTCTGTGTGAAATTTGCCTTGCATATTTATTACAGTTATGCAGCAGAAACAAACATCGATGCTAAAGACCTTATCAGACACAGAAGCCAAGCATGCACTCCGGGAGGCTCACGATGGAGTTTGTGGTGCACATCAACCAGGCCCCAAATTACAAGATTGCCTCAAACGAATGGGTTATTACTGGCCCACAATGATAGCGGATGCTGTTGAATATGCAAAGAAGTGTAGAGATTGCCAGTTCTATGTCGATTTTATTCATTAACCTTCAGAGTTTCTACACTCGACGGCAGCATCTTGGCCATTTGAAGCCTGGGGCATGGACGTCATAGGACCAATCAGCCCGCCATCCTCCAAAGGACATCGGTTCATCCTAGCTATAACCGATTACTTCTCCAAATGGGCGGAAGCTATACCGCTCACCGAAGTGAAGACATCAAATGTGATCAGTTTTATCGAACATCACGTCATCTACCGCTTCAGCCTACCTTACAGGATCATCCATGACAATGGTCCACAGTTCGCAAGCCATACATTCTATCGGTTCTGCGATAAGAATCAAATCCAGAACATAGCCTCTACTACCTACAATCCATCGGCTAACGGGCTAGCAGAAGCCTTCAACAAAACCATCATAAAACTTCTCAAGAAGTTCGTGTCTTCAAATAAGCGCGATTGGAACGAGAAGCTCGGTGAATGTCTATGGGCCTATCGCACAACAGTCCGGACTCCAACAGGTAGTACGCCATTCTCTCTGGTTTATGGGAGCGAAGCAGTTCTTTCCCTGGAAATCCTGATTCCTTCTCTTTGGGTAGCCCTAGCCAGCGAGCTGACTACTGAAGAAAGCTTCCGTCTGCGACTCCAAGAGCTCGAAATGCTAGACGAAAAATGCTTGTTAGCTCAGCAGCGCATTGAGCTATACCGAGCACGCCTTTCCAGAGCCTTCAATAAAAAAGTAAAAGAAAGGATCTTCCAAGTCGGCGATCTGGTCCTAGCAGTGAGAAGATCGATGGTCATGACACACAAAACAAAAAGGAAATTCCAGCCTAAATGGGAAGGTCCTTTCGTCATAGAATCGGTGTATTCTAACGGGGCGTACCGGCTAACCAAGACCGATGGCGACTTCCTAATGATGCCTATCAATAGCAAGTTCCTAAAGAAATACTATGTGTAACCTCTTTTCGTTCACATATATTCAGTCATGTAAATGTACAGTACGATGTTTATATGATTCAAAAAAAAACTATCTACCTATTATCCGTATTTCAAGAGTCTTGAATACGCTCTGGATAATATGTCCTCTAAATATTTCCCAGTGGAATCATTTTCGTTTTTGACTCCGTCCAAACTCGGTTTGACGAAAACAAATCACGTCCCTATTACCTCTGAATTATTTTTCGATAATTATTTCCCCAGTGGAATGATCAAATGTTTTGCCATGTCCACATAACCTCTGAGCAAAGCATTCATCAAAGATAGTCATGTCCACACTACCTCTGAACTTTCCACTCCTCCCTAATGCTATATATCTTTCCACGTCCATATTACCTCTGGTCAGATATAGAACATCCTCTGCTATTACGTCCATATTACCTCTACTAGCATATTCATTCAACTTATTATCTATATTCGAATCATTCGAATATAAAACGGATAGTAGGTCCATATAAAATTTCTCCAGCGGAATACCCATCAGAAATATCCTTGCTACGTCCACATTACCTCTAGCATCGATATTTTACATAACCACATTCACTTCTAAAAAGATTCTTTATTCAGTACTTAAACGTCTATCAAAAGACGAAAAAGAAGGTACAAGAGTTGTGATGGCCAAAAAAAAAAGAATTACAAAAATCTACAGGATATACAGGCGGTTTATGTTGTCCCTCTGAGCAACAATATCGGCTTCAGATTTCACAGCAGCTCGGCGCCGTGCCTCTTCTTGGCGAGCGGCTTCATCTTCAAAGAGGACCAGACTCTGATGCTCCCCCTCCAACCTCGCCAGCTGCTCTTCTAAACGGGCAGAAGCGGTGGCAGTCACGGCAGCCTGGGACAGATAATCCTCTTGTTCAGATGACGCCACCCTCAAGTCAGCTTCCAACTGGGCGATCTCGTTCCTGATCTGCGCAATGTGATTGTGCTTCTCAGTGATCTGCATAGCCAGCCTGTTCTTCGAGGCAGCATGTACCTCACTTGCAGCGTTGAACTGGCTGTACTGGTCAGCCAGCTCGCCAATCTCTTGAACGAGGGTGTCCTTCTTTGCCTGAAAGGTAGCCTTCTCCTCCGAGAGCAATCATCAAAGCCTCGTCCTCTGTGCAGAACAGTGACGTCGGACTCCACTGTTTGATTTTTCAGAACCTGGCAACCTGACCCTCCAGATCATTCAAGAACTTCCTCGGAGTGTTGGCCCGCTTCTCATACCCGGCTATGCTCTCGAGGGCAAAAATGTTCCTGATTATCATGTGTCACGTCCATATTATCTCTGATACCGATAGTCCTCCGACTCAACACCTATACCCAATCCGGGATGAAAGACATGGTGTCAAGTTCATAAAACCTATCACGACCATGTTACCTCTGTTGGGTTTCGTTTCAAATCTATTACCCGCACCACCGGTGTGTCAAAGGGCAATAGGTCCACGAAAGTATCATTCTAATCTATTTGTTTGCATTTTCGGATGCACAAAGGGGCAATAGGTCCAAAAAAAAGTGAGATGGTCCCCCAGTGTGATACCCTTTACACAAATGCGGTATTTGGCTCTCTAATACAAGCACGACAGATACCACAAACAAAGAATAGAGCGAATGTATTCTGTTTATTCAAAATTAGTTACATTCACAGGACTACATCTTGTGAGCGAAACAGAAGGTTCTTCATCTCTTCATCTGGATAAAAAGTAAATGGTTACATTGATGTCCAAAAGAAGGGAGAATCCACTACTCATCAGCAACACATAGCTTGGTCAGTTTGGCAGCACCACGCTTTCGTCGAAGGAGGTCATGTTTTACTGTTGAGCAAGCAAATAATGCTGTTGAACCTTCGAGAAGCTACACGGAGGAGGACAAATATAGCATACTAAAACATCTACAAATGGTGATCTCCTCTCCTCCATATGGCAGACGTCGTGGGCCCATTTCTTCAAGAGACCATACCTTCAAAACAACATCCCTAGTGTTGCTTTTGCCTACATGAAGAACCGTGAAAGCAGAACTTTCATGGTAATGTCCAACTTTCGTCCGACTCTTCGATGTATAAAGGTTCTTCCTACCATCTAAGGAAAATTCTTCCAAAATACGAAGAGTCCTGAGCTCTCTGATGTTGGTGTCAAGTGTTGCATCTTCACCATGCCTAGAATCGCCAATACCGGTCCTAGAGAAATTTGCTAGCCCGATCCCTACAGAATATGAGAAGGGGCAGAAAGACAGTCAGACTTAGAAAAATGCAGGAAAAAACTAAGTCCTGAAGACTCCTATGCGTCCAAAGGGCTATGCGTCCAAAGGGATATGTGCCCAAAACAAGACATGTGGGCGCATGAATCTCGGACAGTAAGCGGGCGCATAACTTGCCATAGCTTAATGGGGCGCATAATATGGCAACACGTGGCCGCATAGCACACCACAGTGTTGGCGCATGACTTCTGTGGGCGCATAGTAACGCTCACAGGAGTATGTTGCCCTAGGCGCAAGCGCCAAGGCAGAAGAGAAGTTCGAGCGTCGCAAATTAACGCTCGAGACTTCGTTTTTTGAAACATGCCCTCACCCATAATCGGGTCCTGGACTGCCGAGGACGCTGCCGCAGGAGGAGAGTCACTCGACGCAGCCCCCTTGTCCTTCGTGGATCTCTTGGCGGCCTTGGGAGACATGGTTCTCAAAGAAAGAAGATGAAGAGTTTTCTGAAAAATTAAAAGAGAAAGGAATAATGAAATCTCTCTCTCCTCCAGGGTCTATTTATAGGCACGGGCCACTTCTTATGCGCCCGCCTGCTGTATACGCCCATTGTGTTGTATGCGCCCACTACAGCCTATGCGCCCACGTGAAGGATCAGCTCTCTGCATACTATGCGACTGTCCCTTGCTGACGTGGACAACGTATAAAGGATGGACCGCTTCAAATTTTATTCTGATGAATCTGTCAGTTCAGATTTCAAAAAAAATCTCAACAGTCGTATCTCCCTGACAGGCTGGCCAAATACTATGCGTCCAAGGAGAGGGCCGTGCTATGCGCCCATTGCCTCGCGAGAAGACGATCCATGCCTCTTTCAAAGTATTTCGAACTTGTTCAAGTATCGAAAACTTTGAAGGAGGTCCTGTAGAAGCATGAAAATTTTTCAGCAAATATAGCTACATGCGTCCAAGTCAAGTGTAGCTCCATGCGTCCAGACAGTGTAACTCCATACGCCCACTCAATGAAGCTCCATGCGCCCAGTCAAGTGTAGCTCCATGCGTCCAGTCAGTGAAGCTTCATGCGCCTAAGACTAGCTCCCCCGAAAGGAGGGCACATAGCCTGAGACATGGCTATGCGTCCAAGCCGGACTCAGTCAAAGCCATGATCAAAACGTGCACCGAAGCGCATGGCCACGTCAGTCTCCACGAGCAGTCGTGCACCGAATGCAGCCACGTCAACACCACGACCAACCCACGATCTCACAGCCTGTATGCGCCTATATCCTATGCGCCCAAACAGGACTATGCGCCCAAATAAGAACCAGCGTGTTTCCTCATGTGGGCGCATAACATCATTCCAGCTCGAGAACGAATAAAAGGGGGCCCCACCCCTCTTCAAAACAAGAGAACGGAGAGCATTTTCAAGAGCCAAATTGCTGCACTTCTTGCCAGTGAGCCGAGAGTTAGCAATTTTCTTAGGTTTTCTCCCACTTTTGTAATCAGAGTGTCAACGGAGTAAAGGAGCAACTGCCGTTCGATCTCCATCGTCCCATTCTCCAGAATTCTTTTTTGTACTCGGGGATCCTCAGCGCAGGATCTCTCAGGCGTACTCGATTTGTGGTGCCTTGCGCCAATAAAAAAAGACAGCATTTTTTCTTCTTTTTTTGTGTGTGTCCACAACCCTAAACTTTTTTTACTCAACAACTTAATACCATCAACTATTAAAAAAAATTCAACTTCATACCCAAAATTAAAAATTCCCCAAACTACCCCTGCCCTCTTGGCCCCCCCTCTTGGGCAACCCATGTCCCGACCCTCCACCCTGGCTGCCACCACCCTCGCTCCCATCCCCAGCTGCCACCACCACGCTGCCCCCCCTGTCGCCCTCCCCCGCTCCTCCAATCCCTGTCAATGGTTGCTGCTAGCTGTCGGCTGGCCGGGGTCGCACGAGCGAGGGTGCGGCACAGGGGTGCGACGCGGGGGCGCGCATGCGGGGGTGCAACGGCGTGGATGAGGGCACGCGGGGGTGCAACGACGGCGTAGAGGAGGACACGCGGGGCCGCAACAGCGGGTGGCTGGAGGGGGCTGGGGGGCGGGGTGGGTGGCCGGAGGGGTGCAGGGGGCGAGGGGTTGGGGGCTGGGTGGGTAAGGGATGTAGTTTTAAGTTTAGGTTAGGGATATTTTTGTCCAAAAAATTGTCAGGGTATCAAGTTGTTACAAAAAAAAAAATTTAGGGTATCAAGTTCAAAAACTAGAATAGTTGAAAAAATAATCCCTTTTTTCCGTAAAATCTAATCAACCAGGCAGGTCTCCCACATGCTAACCACTAAAGTCATGATATACAAAATTTAAGTTTCTTACGGAAATGTTTACTTTTGAGTATCATATGGTTATAAAGCAATCTCAACCACACATTTATTTCTATCATGTGGTTATAAAGCATTCCATAAAGTTGTTGCCACGTCAGCATACTTTATAACCACATGATAAAAATAAATGTGTGGTTGAGATTGTTTGGTGCAAGAATTGATGCAATAAATTCGGTGCAATATCCCTCCCCTTATGTTATGTAAATACAGCTGGAGATACATATGAAGATAGTTAATTAGATGTAACAATAATAAAACACTTTTATTTCCGAACGAAATGCGCGTGTACTTAGAAAAACTATTAAGTTTATTTAAAAGTCAAAGAGCATAAATGACCGTTGGTAGCGGATCTGAAGTGTGCTGGAATGATAGTGTAATGTTGGGGGAGTGGTACGGGGAAAGAAAAACGGACGGCCAGGGTGGACCTTTGAATCCGGTGATGACTGGCGAATTCCGGCCCTCCGAACGAACGGATGATGAATACCACAAGTTTGTCCATGGAGGTGTAGTCGGTTGGATACACCGGAGGATTCTATAAAGATGGACACTGGAGGGTTTCGTGGAAATAGATACTGTTCAATTTTTATATTTTTTTGGCATTACTTGTTGGTCCAGAAAAAAATGATACCTAAAAAAAAAAAAAAAAGACAAGTTTTGGTCTGCGTCGACCCAGATTTTCAATGCTAGCATCAGGTTATTAAACGTTGGGAACAGACCGAAAGTAATTTATGAGAAGTGGAGAACACACAATCACATCGTCACAAACTGAATTGTCACTTCTAGTGGAAAGTTGCAATTCATCCACAAAATTTAGTAGTGATATGGGGGAGTAGCAGAGCCGCAAAATTCTGCTTCCGCGATGGAACTTTTCCGACTTCTTCCGCAAAATTTAGTAGTGATATAGGGGAGTAGCAGAGACGTGTCACCCTCCCACTGTCCCCCCCCCCCCCCCCTCCCCCCCCTCCGCACCACACCAGACCCACCCCACCCCGTCCTCCCTCCAATGAACGTACGACACGTGGCTTGCGGACCACGATTGCGGTCCAAACTTGCGAACAAAGTAGCACTGCTCACACTATAATGAAGAACACTGTTTCCACAACATTATGCTTCCACAGTACTATGAAGGCTGTTTCAGTGGCACTATGCATCAAAGACCAATTAGTAACCATTTTATAATGTCACGATACTCTAAAGACTATTATCTATCCCTATCTCTAAAAAAAAAAAAAAATTCCTAAAAGGAGGGATCATCAGTATAATTAATTTAAAAGTAGGTGTATTATGTATTATAAATTAAAAAATTAGAAATAGTTAGCATAAATAACCCTAATTCAATCATGTAGCCTTATTTGAAACTGCATTATATGTACGATGGTACATATATGACATTTGGTGGTTGGAGGACACCACATGACAGGGGTGTTGCAAGCTGATGCTTTGCTTCTTTGAACAGGAAGAGGAACAAGCATTTGTTATATGTGTTTTAATTATTAGTTAATAGACAGTGAAATCACTATACATTTGTTATTTATTTTCTTTATGGAGACGGCTCTACCTAATGATACAACCGATTCAGAGCCTTAGGTAACCTTCCTTATAACGGAAGTAAAAAATTCAGGAAAAAATTAAATGTTGGAATGGTATATATTAATTAATTAGCGACGTCATAAAATGACGTTACTAAACGTCACTGATTCTGTGACTTATTACAATTGTGTGGCTAGACGTTGCAGATTCAGCGATGTTCAACAACGACTATCTACATTAAGTGACAATACTTGACGCTTTAATTCTTTTAGAGTCGCTCGTTGTTAGCGACGTGAGACGTCCTCTCCTAAGGAGTTGTTAAACACGTTACACGTCGTTGATACAAACCTTAGTAGTGGAAGGACTCCTACGAGTCATCCCCGATCTCCGACGATCTCCTTTCCGTCAGTGATGGCCCCTAAGGCTTCAAGCCACGGCTACGTACGTACGAGAAAGGGCAAGGCTCCCTCAACCGCTGCCCAGTCGGCCACAACGTTAGTATATGTCTTGGCCCTTGAGAAGATGCTTGTGCGCATTTGAGCGCGGATGCCAACGTTGTTTATGCAGCGCTGCTTGCGCGTGTTTGAGCGCGAATGCTGACGCTGTTCATGCGTGTATGAACGCGAATGCAGAAATATCTTGCGCACGCTTGAGCTAACTTAATTTTACTGTGATTTACTACTTTGAATTGATTGTCCTAGTATTTTTGCATGCAGATTTCTAATTAGCAAGACAATTTATGATGATGTAGTGTCAGATCCGTTCCATAAGAATTATCTTATAAGTCAATCATTTTTCAAGCTGATTTGCAACTTGATACCCTCAATTATCCATATTTTTGAACTTGATACCCTAAATTTTTTACTTAACAATTAATACTATCAAATATTAAATATTTTTAACTTCATACCCTAAAAAAAAAAAACCAAAACTACCCAAGCAACATGCTCCCCCCCCCCCTCTCAGTGTTGGATTGTATCCCATTTCTGGTTGAGCCCTCAAAAGAGGGTGACAATGGTGTTGAAAATTTATTCTCACATCGGGTAGGAGGTGAGATCATGACGTATAGATAATTGGAATTGGCTCAGGCCTTACATGAGAATTCTCTTTTAAGGCATATGGGCCCAATTCAATATTGCACCTCATGGGACAACTTCGGTTCGGGTCAAACCGCGTTCCCAACAAGTGGTATCAGAGCACAAGGCTATAGGACGGGTTTGGACGACTCTAATTGGTTCAAAATAGACGGTGCTGAACGTTCATACGTATACACGGATATACTGACTCTCTTCTTAAGGTGGAGTTAGGAGCATATGCAACTACACTGATTGGCTTCAAAGATGTAACCCCATGTTTTCAAAATCATGATTATTTTAATTATTTTTAATCATTTTTGAAATATTTTATTTAGAATCTATTTGAATTTATTTTAGATTATGACTTTTTATTAGAATATTTAATTGGATTAATTAATTATAGTTTCTTTTTATAGAGTGGCAGATTTGTAATTACTCCCTAATTAGATTAGTTATTTAGGAAACCCATTGTGGAATGCTTAGCCACATGGCTTCGTAGAAATATTCTGGAATCATCGTTAATTAGTCATAATTAATGTTGGTTAATCATGATTAGTCTGAAATATATCAGAAATATTCTCCTAGCGCACGTGCCTATAGATTCTAGGTGTTTTCTAATCATGGCTATAAATAGCCTCATTAATTGCTGTTAATTATTCCTATAATCTATTGGCCTAACTATTGTGTCCCCGTGTCCCATCGTGTCTATTCCACTAAAACTATTTTTACAATTACATTTGTGTTCAACACGAAAATCTTCCGTGTCCAATCCCATTTTCGTATCCTATGTCCCCCGACACATGATTACATCCAGACTATCCTGTGTCTCGTGTCACCCCGACACGGACACGCATAGATCTCAAATCCAAACCGTAAACCAAACCCTAGATCTACTTGCCCCGCTGTAGCTGCCCTTCCCGGAAATTTTAAAATATTTTTTATTATTATTTATTTTATTTGAATGGTAATTTTTAGATTTTTATAAATAATTATTTAGTTAATTATTACGGTAGATAATTTTAGTCATGGTTAGGAATTAGAGTACAAGGTGAATAGAAATCGTGGCACGGATAGTGCAGTGGCGTACTTTGACTAGTGTATTAGCCCTGGTAGGGAAGACCAAGCCATAGGGATGTCCTAACTAGAAAAACTAGGTCAAATTGCGACTTAACCCCTATAGATGTTTTAATTATTTATGAATTAATTTATTGACGTATAGAAGACCAGGCTGTACCAAACTAGCCTGGACTGGACCCGAACCAAGCCCAAGCCCATGTAGTCATACGTGACGTCCAATGACATTCGTGTTGATGTATTTTGGTATGATGGTGTATTCCATTTTAATGATCTAATGAATATTTTCTAAGTTTTTTTAATTAAAATATTATAAATATCATTATTAGTTTATATTTAATGATATTTGTATAAAATATGTCCTTGTACATTTTGGGATTACTAGACTGTACAAAATGGTATATACACCATTATTGGTTTATTGAATTTCGTTATTATTATTATCAATGTTATTGAGGTGATTATTATATAATAATAATATTATTATTGGTTATATTATCTTTGTCAAATAAATATTGTAATATATATATTCATATTTACATGAATAGACCGTACAATAGAAATAGATAATATTGAGATTTTATTTAGATTTTTATGGAGATTACTATATAAGTATATATATATGAATATATAGATATATGGGTGCCTATTAAATAATTGTAAATATATACTCTCATTATTAATTATAAAATAAAGTAAATATATATATAGAGTTATATAAGTATATATATATATATATATATATATATATATATATATATATATATATATATATATATATATATATATATATATATATATACACGTATGTATGTAGGTATGTACACGTATGTATGTAGGTATGTAGGTATGTACATACATATGTAGGAAGTATGTGTATATATAGATATAAATCAATAGGTATAATAATAAAGAAATAAAATAAAATAAATCCCAGCCCACCCAAGCTAGCCCGGCCCGATCTCCCCATACCCGAACCCAGCAGCTACAGCAAACCCGATAGAAAAAATTCCCCAGGACCCAGCGGCCAGAGCAGCCCGACCCGAGAGTTAATTATGCATATACACATATATGTATATATAATAGAGAGATCGAGGGAGAGAAAACGAGAGAGGAAGAGAACCCTAGCCGACACCTTCACACCACCTCGAGCTCCCGCGCGCATCCTCGGCCACCTGCGCGCCGCCGCATGGTCGACCGTCGGCTGGTGGCAGGCCGACAGCAACTGCGATCAGAGCAGTCGTACAGAGCGGACACAGCCGTAACGTGATGCCGAGCCGACTTCGCAATGACCATTCTCGAAGATCGCTCGATCGTTTCGAGAGTCGTTTCCTCTGGTACATTCACAACCCTGCCCTCTATAATTTCTTTCAAAGAGATTTAATTGGTTGGTAGTATACGCATCGTAAATCGAAACCAAACTTAACAAAAAATCTGTTCGAGATTGAATAGTTGGATAGTTACTGTCCCCACGTTGGAAGACAGATTTCTGTCGAACCAACGATTGACTTGAAAAACCAATTGAACAAGATCAAAGACAACATATAGGGCTTTAGAACCTATTTCGTAGTTTTGAATTTCATTAACTGTATACAGAGAAATCTGTTACTAAAACTCGAGAAAAACTCGTTTTCAAAATAGTGAATTCCAATAAAAACCTTCGATACGATGTGCGTCCCGCCAATCCGGGCAACGTGGTCACGAACCGAAAGCATCGAAAGGTGCGTAATGGCTTCGTGGACGTGTGGGCTTTCACGGAATTCAAATTGGTCGCGTATGCACGATGAATTTGATGCGTATCCGTCAAAATTTACCGTATCGGCCTCTGTTCAAGTTTTCCAATTACTTTGTGCACGTTCGTCAGATCTAGACAAAACTTACGCCAACAGGACTGTATCATTTTTTGGTCCTGTATGCCAAGTTTGGTCCGATTCTGAGACAGCTGACCGGATTGCCGTTTTGTGGGTCCTACGATCCGACTCAACGGACGATTTTGTGCACGGTCCGTCGGAATCCAACTTTGGATATACGGTTAGGTTCGTATAAAAAATCGAACCTGTAGACATATAGTTTGATGACTTTAGAGAACATTGACTCTAGCACACTTTTCGGTACAAAGCGGGTCCAACGGCGGACATCGTTTTGACCCAAAATTACCGTTTTGACCCTGTGTTCAGAATTGGACCTAAGGACAGGTAATTTTAGCTAATTTGACTATTCTAAAAACGTTGGTAATGTTTATTTCAGCATCCGGAGACTTCTGCATGTGTTGACTGTTGTGTTTCACTGTGTGGTATAATATTATCGGTTTCACCAGCACAGGACCTCAGGCGAGTACATTTTTGATAGTTTTTGTATTTGATTATCTCTATACTTCCTGTATTTAATAATGTTTTACATTGATATCACGTTGATATTTGACACGCTTGTCACACGAGATAGTAGTTACGGATTCTTGCATGTTGTTCGTGACCAATATTTTCGTGTTCGTGACCTATTTGAATCCATGGGTACTAGCCGGGCGGGAAAGTACATTAGTAGACATTTAAACATACCCAAAAATATCCCAAAAGTCTATTCTTGCCTAATAGCAGTCGCACAACTCACGTGCGGGGTGCCGGATTTACCCCTTTAGTCGTTTAATTACATGTCGAAAGTGTATTTCAAATCACTTGTTAGATATAATCTTGCTACATTACAGTTCTTGTCATTGTTTGTCTTGTGTACCAGGTCTTCCTGCTTTTACTCGCATGATTCCTACCATGATTTTCTGTTTATCCCTTATCATGTGTCTCAGTATTATTGCAGATTTATGGATTTTGTCATTTATTGATTCTGTTGTGTAACCCCACTTCTCAAATTTTAACAATATTTTAAATAAAAAAATATTGTAGACTTATTTTTCTAAGTAGGTTATTTTTCCTATTTCAATTAAATCCTTAATTCCTTAACCTAACTCTTAGGCTAATTTGGCCCAAGCCCATGGGGTTTCTACCAACTCTATTTAGCAGTGGAAATCAACTGTTCGGAAGAACATTCGAACCTCCCCTCAGAGGAATTCAAATTCTCCTAACTAACTCTGACAGTGGTGGAGAGAATTTTTCCTGCCATATGAATTCCTTCTCTAAAGTTCCTGATCGGCTATTTAAGAGCCTTCCTTGATTCTTTTCTTCTCCAATTCCAATTTTTAGCGTAGCCAACAAATCCATGGTAGTGAGAGCCATTGATGGCTGTTGAAGCCTTTCAATCATCAGGCTATGTTCGAGCTCTGCAATCGCAGCAGGACGATGTCATCCTCCGACAAGTGGGCGAAGGATCTCCGGTGTAGTTAGTTCCAGATCACAACACTCCTTGATTCAATAATTTGGTAAGATTTCTCAACTGCTCCTCTCGAATTGTGAATTTGGAACTTGGATTTGGATCGACTGGTAGATTGATTGTTCTTCTTACAATCTCCTAGATCTGGAGTCATGGATCGGTGGTCGATCCAACCATTTTCCTGTCTCTATCATACCACATAGATGAGGTATTTGTTCTAATGACTTTGAGAGTGGTTGATCTTTTTCGATCTTCATTCTCCAATTTATTATTGTAATCTGTGAGAATATTCTCGACCGTTAGTGATCTTATTACGATCTACTTGATCTCACAGATCCTTAGCTTGAATCTTCTTGGAATCCCTAGAATTTACGAATTGATACTATTCTATTGAGTCGGATACAACTCAGTAAGTATCCGATCTTGTATTTTGTTGATTGGATTGTTTACAACTTTGGATGAAAGTATGGTTGAAAGATTTCTTGCTGTTGTAAATCTGCTTGATCAGGATCACTAAGACTTGGATCATCTAGATTTGGACTACATATTGATTTTCTCCTTGATTCCATTTTTGATCAGGTATGCTACTTCCCCTGTGGTTAGGCTCTGTTAAGTTAATTTTCATTTCTGAATAATACATGGATCGGTTTTAGTTTAGTAAGTTGGTTTTCAGATTTCTGTATGATAGAAGTTATCACTGAGAGTGAGTAAATACTTTGGGTATTGATAAATCAAGTTAGGATCATTTTAATTTGGGAACATTTAGATGGATGTGTTTGAACTCTCTAGTTTGGCTCATGAGTGATAATGCCAACCGATTTACTAAGCGGAAAACATTACTTATATAGAGACACTGTATTGTTAGATGTTGAGGGAATTGCAAGGTGTGTTCAGGATGAGAATTCAGATTTGGGCTAATCTTGGGATAATTTTAACCTAGTACTCAGTCTATCTATTCTACAGCTTGGTAAAGGACTGCAGGATTAGGATTTATTCACTGGTATATTTTAGGATAGTAGAACAGTATGTTTTCTTCCTATAAACTATTATATCTCAGTTCATTGGACTTGGGAACGTGTTGAGTGTGTGAACTGTGTTACATTAGGCTGGGACTTTGTGTACAGGTTTACATTACTTTTCATAAATGTTGTCTGTTGATTTACCTAAAGCTATAGTTGAGAAAGGGACTGAATCAGGCTGATTTGATATTGGACTTTACTAATCAGTCCTGATATTGGACTGATTAGAGTATCTAATGGAAACTGTCATATGCAGGCAGTTGCTATCCATGCTTGAGTTGGATGATGTATATAAATCCTGTCAAAAAGCTGATGTAGGCAAGCTCTGTCCTAGACTGTCTGTGTAGTCCTGGGTTGAGTACAAAACCATTCTCAGGAATAAGTTAAGGTTAGGGATTTCCTTATGAAAGGAGTGAGAGATGTGTCTTAGGAGGACTGGTGTGTTATTCATAAAGGATTATGTATAAATAATTTTAGTGTCACAAATCTTCTATTATAGTGCAGAGCAGAATTATTGAGGACTGGATGTATTTCCCATCAGGACTAAACTACATATATGTTGGCATGAAGACTCTGTCATATGTGAGTCATTTGTTACATATATCGAAGTTAGTTTTGCACTAGGGAATTTCAGTGGATAATTAGATTCCTGGGAACCAGATTGGTATTCCTATTACTGCCAGGTTTGATGAGTTAGCATCAGGGCTATGGTCTGGACAGGAGGAAATCAACTCTAACCTTGGACTGAATTGTTCTCAGCTCTATTAAGGACTGAGACATGAATTTCCTAGTTAGGATTTGATTTTCCTGAAACCTGGGGGATCAAATCACAAGTTATGTTATTGAACCCATATTGGACTCAACCTTATTTAGATAACCCTGTTAAGAGACTGGTTATTAGCAGTATCCTAATTAGGACTGAGGTTACCTGAAATTGTATTGGCAGTTGTTCTCAGGATGGGTTATTTAGTCCTGAAGCAGGACAGGGACATTAGGAATAATTTCAGGAAATTGTCCTGAGGTTGAGTGTAGATGTCCTTACTCCTTGATCCTATTGCAGACTCCAGGAGACCCACTTTCACTTGAATTGGATTATGGTTTGAGACTGTGCAGTGGGCTGAACTTTAGGAGTATATCAAGTGTTGGTTTAGGAAGTAAATTAAGACCAATATTGGTTTGAATTACAGTCCTTAAGCTGAATACGATTAATACCTGAAATTGTGTTCCTTGCAAACAGTACATTATCCCTGGAGATAGAGAACCTGGACTGTATTGTATCAGTCCTACCTAGACTGAATCCTTGTAGATTGTCAAACTTCTTATAGCTGGGTACTTAGGTATTCAGTACATATTAGAGTATGGATATCTCAATACCATGATCAATTTAATTACCTTTTACTAATCTTGTCTAAATAGTATTCAGTGTTACCTATGAATATTGTATTACATATTAATGTTTTAGAGTGGACAGTTAGACTCTGAACTTGTGATTTGAACAAATTGGATTTGGGTTTCATGTTCATTGTCTTGGTGTACCTAAAATATTAATAAGTGCAATTATAAGATTGGTGATAGATTGCTTCATGTTTTAGGTCATAATTGAATATTGTCTTATTCTATAAAGGTAGGTTTAGAGTTGGCAAGTTTAAAACCAAGGATTATGTTTAGTGACCTTTCTAGACTAGAAATATCTACCTATATTTGTCAACTTATCAATTGTAAATCATAACATGAGGATATCCAGCACCACTACCCACACTTGATTACCATGAGCAAGGCAAGTATACTCCTCGGACTCGTTCATTTTCTCATGTCTTGTATATTCATTCCTGTATCACCTTGTTGACACGATGTATCACGGGATTATCGTGTTTCATGTTCTCTTGAGTTTACTTGTGTCTGGGAGGGGAAATACTATAGATGTGTGATCAAATCCTGTTACTATTCATGTGAATAGCTTAGGCCCTGCATCGTACATGCGGGACCAAAGCCGTACCATTTCATGTTCATTGAATCTACCCAAGCCGATCACACACTCTGGATGTATTTCAATATTGCACATTTCAAGACTCAGGTTGTATTTCATGTTCAGGTTGTATTTCATTTTCAGGACTCTTATTATGTTTCATGTATTTACTTTCAGTATTCATATTCAGGATTCATGTCTTGTTCTCATTTCTCGTACTTTATATATATTTTTTATTTCTTGTTCATACCATGATGTTCATGTTCATTTCCTTGGATATACTTAGCTCCGCTCCTGACTAGGATATGTTGCAGGTGAGATGGAGGCTATATGTGATACTTACTATGGGCAGGAGCCTGGAGGCACCTATGAGCCAGTGGGTGTGGCCCAGGACCTAGAGGCTAGGAAGCCTAATCTTTTCTACTTTAGCTTTATCTGGACTTGTATTAGAGACATCACTATAGTCTACATTACTGGAATGTAATAACATTTAGATTGTATCTGAGATTATGAGATTTGATATATTAGATGCTGTGATTGCTTTCAATCTTATCTTGATTCGTATTTCTCCCTAGATATTGGTACAGCTTACTTCATTGTGTCTAACAATGAAGGCTGGGCGTGTCCGACTCGTATTCGATTATTCGGGAGCGGATTGTGACATATTTTTAGTGGTGGACCATGCAGGTCTATCCTAATGGTACCTAGGTCTTAGCGTACTATTGGGGGACTTAATTACACTAGGAAAAACTTGATCACGGGAAACAAGGGCATATCAGGTTTATCAGGTGCATTGATATTATAAAACATTGTTTATTAGGATTTAGGGTTTGTCAATCAACGAAGTTTTCTTTCTATTACAGGATGGTCACTACGAAGAAGACCGCGGATCAGCCAGGAGTTGCAGGCAGTTCGGGACAGCCTGAGCCAGATGTTTCGGCAGATTAGCTTCCGCCACCGCCTTCTATTTTTCCTCTGTTGTCCTTGACGATGATCTTTGATGGCGCCCAGGTGATGGCTATGTTCCAGCAGTTTATGGAGGCCCAGAACCACCAGGCAGCGCAGTTTCGGGCGACAGTTATAGATGCGCTCAGGACCAGAGAGCCGGCAGCACCAGCTCCAACAGCACGTGCAGTACCAGCAGCATCGAGACCAGGGATTGCCAAGGACTACCAGAACCTCTGTCCGATGGACTTTTGGGGCAACGAGGGTATCGTCTATACAGACGAGTGGCTGGAAAATGCGGAGAGGATGCTGAGGATGGCGAGGATCCCTGATGACTTGAAGGTGGAGGTGGCGAGCATGCGACTGTTCGACCTTGCCAGAGCCTGGTACCTTGAGGAGCCCCAGCTGGCAGCACCGCAGGTTCTTTGGACAGATTTCAAAACTCTGTTCAAGAAGAAGTTTTTTCCAGACATCGAGAGAGACGAGCTTCGGATGCAGTTCGAGGCCTTGCAGCAGGGGACGATGACAGAGGCAGAGTATACTTTAGAGTTTACCTGACTCAGTAGATTCGCACAGAACCTAGTCGGCACGCCGGAGGAGAGGGCCTGGAGATTCAAGAAGGGTCTGACCAGAGAGCTACGACACGCAGTAGCTATTAGCTAGGCGACTACTTACTCGAGTATCCTCAAGATCGCCCAGGTAGTTGAGAAGGAGATGGACCCGAGGCCCAAGAGGCATAGGGACATCGGCAGCAGCAGTTACCAGGCACCGACAAAGAGGGTGCAGATGCAGACTCAGACGAGACCAGCTCAGCAGACAGCAGTTCAGCATCGTCCTGCCAGAGTTCCAGCAGTTTAGATTCAGAGGTAGCAAGGGGTCACTTGCACATATTGTAATCGGCCGGGACACCACGTGGAGGTCTGTAGCAAGTGGCTGGGACTTTGCCTATTCTGCGGGTCAGATGC
The DNA here is from genome assembly GCA_029216955.1 of Iris pallida. Taxonomy (NCBI): domain Eukaryota; kingdom Viridiplantae; phylum Streptophyta; class Magnoliopsida; order Asparagales; family Iridaceae; genus Iris; species Iris pallida. Next base: position 7,429,597 of record JANAVB010027799.1, on the reverse strand, counting down.
ACACCAGATGAGAGATTGCCAGTAGGCTACAGCCAGACTAGCAGGAGGACCCCGAGGAGCTGGAGGACCCTCGCCTGCACCACCCAGAGCATTGCCTGCTGCACCCCAGAGAGGAGGAGCTCTACCACCCCAGCAGCAGAGGTTTGCACAGCACCAGCAGCAGCAGAGAGGAGGACCACAGCGGGGACGTGCTTACATCATGGCTGCAGTTGAGGAGGAGGAGGCAGCTCCTGATGTTATCATAGGTTCTGTTGTCATTTATTCATTTCCTGCCATTACATTGTTTGATTCTGAAGCCACACATAGCTTTGTATCATATGAGTTTCTGCATAGACACGGCTTCACACCCAAGCCTACTAGGAGGAACGGTCGGATTATGACAGGAGGAGGGGTAGTGCCAGTTAGAGAGATGGTGGATTGCCCTATCACTATAGCTGGATGGGAGCTTAGGGCTCAACTTCTAAGAATGCCATTGCCCGAATTCGACGTAGTCCTCAGCATCGACTGGATGAGCGAGCAGTTTACCGTAATAGATTGCCATGAGGGGAATGTTACTTTCAGCCCGCCTGGAGTTTCGCCGTTCGAGGTCAGAAGACGGATTGCAGAGAGGCCAGAAGGAGTCTACTTCGGAGTAGTTGCAGAAGTCCAGGAGTTGCCGCATTCCCTGATTGCAGAGTTTCTCGACGTCTTTCCCGAGGAGTTGCCAGGATTGCCGCCGGATCGAGACATGGAGTTCAGCATCGACCTAGTGCCCGGATCAGCGCCGACGTCCCAGCATTGTTACAAGATCAACCAGAAGAAAGCTGCAGAGTTGAAGGCCCAGATTGATGAGTTGGAAGACAAGGATTTTATTCGGTCCAGTGCTTCATCCTGGGGAGCACCGGTACTCTTCGTGCCCAAGAAGGATGGGACGGTGAGGATGTGTATCGATTACCATGCACTCAACAACATCACTATCAAGAATAGATACCCGTTATCGCGAACTGATGAGCTGTTTGATCAGCTGAGTGGGGCGAAGGTCTTTTCCAAGATTGATCTTCGGTCGGGATATCATCAGATGAAGGTTCGGGAGCAGGATATTCCGAAGACAACTTTCAACACCCGATACGGCCAGTATAAGTTCTTGGTGATGCCGTTCGGACTCACCAATGCCCCAACAGTGTTTATGAACTTGATGAATAAAGTTTTTCATAAGTATCTGGACACGTTTGTTGTAGTCTTCATTGACGACATTCTGATATATTAGAAGACCGAGGAGGAGCATGTGGAGCATCTGTGGAACGTGCTGGAGATTTTGCGAAAGGAGAAGCTGTACGAAAAACTCTTGAAATATGAGTTTTTCTTGGACCGAGTGGAGTTTTTGGGGCATATGGTGACTGGAGAGGGGATTTCTGTGGATCCTAAGAAGATTGAAGCAGTGGAAGCATAGGCACCTCCCAAGTCAGTAGCTGAGATTCGTAGTTTCCTGGGGCTAGCGGGATACTACAGGAAGTTTATGAAGGATTTTGCCCGGATAACAGAGCCGATGACCAAGCTTACGCAGAAGGACGAGGAGTTCATCTAGAGTGACGCCTGCCAGTCAGCATTTGAAGAATTAAAGAGAAGTCTCACGACAGCACCAGTTCTAGCTTTGCCATCGAGATCTGGAGGGTTCGTCATCTACAGCGATGCTTCAGGGAAGGGCTTGAGATGTGTGCTGGAGCAGAACAAGAAGGTCATTGCTTATGCTTCTAGACAGTTGAGGTCTCATGAGAAAAATTATCCCATACATGACTTGGACCTTGCAGCAGTCATTTTTGCCTTGAAACTGTGGAAGCACTACTTGTATGGAGAGAGGGTGGACATCTTCACGGACCACAAATGCATGAAGTATGTTTTCAATTAGAAGGAGCTGAATATGAGGCAGCACAAATAGCTGAAACTTATGAAGGATTTCGACATCAATCTACAGTACCACCCTGGGAAGACGAATGTGGTAGCAGATGCTCTCAGTCGATATCCTGTTGCTATGTATCTCACCATGGATCGGCATCTTTTAGAGGATCTTGAGAGTCTTGGAATTGAGATTGTTCTTCCAGGAGTCGGAGGGCAGCTGATGCACATGCAGATACAGTCAGGACTGATAGAGAAGATCAAGGAGGTCCAGTTTCTCGATGAGGGACTCCGATGTCTCAGAGGCCAGGCAGAGCCAGGATTGCTCGACGACTTCACCATTGCAGACGATGGATCCCTGAGGCACGGAAACCAGATGTGTGTGCCAAAGGATTTACAGGAGGAGGTGATACATGATGCCCATCAGTTGTAGTACTCCATTCATCCTGGATCTACCCAGATGTACAAGGATCTGCGAGAGTATGTTTGGTGGTATGGGATAAAGAGAGAGGTTGCCAGATTTGTTTTCAGATGCCTTGTGTGCCAGCAAGTCAAGGCAGAACACTAGAGACCAGCAGGACTACTCCAGCCCTTACCTATTCCGGAATAGAAGTGGGAGCATATCACCATGGACTTCGTCTCTGGATTATCGCGTACGCCCAGTGGCAAGAATACTATTTGGGTTATCGTGGACAGACTGACGAAGTCTGCTCATTTCATTTCGTTCAAGGTTGGGCTGTCGACTGAGAAGCTTGCAGACCTCTACATGCGTAAGATCGTGAGGATTCACAGGGTGCTGGTGAGCATCATTTCAGACAGAGACAGCGGCTTCATATCACACTTCTGGAGGAGTCTACAGCTGAGCGTGGGTTCGCAGTTGAAGTTCAGCACCGCCTATCATCCACCGACGGACGGACAGTCCGAGAGGACCATTCAGACACTGGAGGACATGCTACGGGTTTGCGTACTTAATTTCGACAGTTCGTAGGAGGATCACTTGCATCTAGTGGAGTTTGCCTATAACAACAGTTATCAGGCTAGCATTGAGATGACCTCGTTCGAGGCACCGTATGGGCGGAGATGTCGCATGCCTTTATCTTGGGATGACGTTGGCGAGAGGGCTTTGCTTGGGTCAGAGTTGGTGGTATACTCAGCTGAGAAGATCAGGCTGATCAGGGAGCGTCTCAGAGTTGCACAGGATCGACAGAAGCACTGGGCGGACAGCAGCAGACTGATACTGGAGTTCGACGTTGGAGATAGAGTATTTCTGAAGGTCTCATCAACAAGAGACGTCATTCGTTTCGGCAGAGGCGGGAAGCTCAGTCCGAGGTACATCGGGCCTTTCGATGTGACGGCACGGATTAGCGAGGAGGCGTATCGACTAGCGCTTCCAGCTAGCTCGGAGCGAGTGCACGACGTCTTCCACGTTTTCCAGCTTCGACGCTACATTTCAGAACCGAGCCATGTGGTGGACTACTCAGAGCTAGAGGTGGGTCCGAGCTTGACCTACGAGGAGCAGCCGGTGGAGATCCTTGATCGGAGGGAGAAGCGCCTACGAAACCAGACTATTCCACTCGTCTGCATCATGTGGAGACACCACTCTCCGGAAGAGTCCATATGGGAGCGTGAGGATGAGATGCGAGAGCGCTATCCTAGATTGTTTACTTGATTGTATTTTAGTATTTTGGAATTTCCATTTTCAATAAATATTTCGTGGTGTTTGTGAATCAATTTCTTGAATTTCGAGGACGAAATTTTTCAAGGAGGGGAGATTTGTAACCCCACTTCTCAAATTTTAAAAATATTTTAAATAAAAAATATATTGTAGACTTATTTTTCTAAGTAAGTGATTTTCCTATTTCTATTAAATCCTTAATTACTTAACCTAACTCTTGGGCTAATTTAGCCCAAGCCCATGGGGTTTCTACCAACTCTATTTAGCAGTGGTAATCAACTGTTCGGAAGAACATTCGAACCTCCCCTCAGAGGAATTCAAATTCTCCTAACAAACTCTGAACTACATATATGTTGGCATGAAGACTGTCATATGTGAGTCATTTGTTACATATATCGAAGTCAGTTTTGCACTAGAGAATTTTAGTGGATAATTGGATTCCTGGGAACCAGATTGGTATTCCTGTTACTGCCAGATTTGATGTGTTAGCATCAGGGCTATGGCCTGGACAGGAGGAAATCAACTCTAACCTTGGACTGAATTGTTCTCAGCTCTGTTAAGGACTGAGACATGAATTTCCTAGTTAGGATTTAATTTTCTTGAAACCTGGGGGATCAAATCACAAGTTATGTTATTGAACCCATATTGGACTGAACCTTATTTAGATAACCCTGTTAAGACACTAGTTATTAGCAGTATCCTAATTAGGACAGAGGTTACCTGAAATTGTATTGGCAGTTGTTCTTAGGATGGGTTATTTAGTCCTGAAACACGACAGGGACATTAGGAATGATTTCAGGAAATTATCCTGAGGTTGAGTGTAGATGTCCTTACTCCTTGATCCTATTGCAGACTCCAGGAGACCCACTTTCAGTTGAATTGGACTGTGGTTTGAGACTGTGCAGTAGGTTGAACTTTAGGAGTATATCAAGTGTTGGTTTAGGAAGTAAATTAAGACCAATGTTGGTTTGAATTACCATCCTTAAGCTGAATACGATTAATACCTGAAATTGTGTTCCTTGCAAACAGTACATTATCCCTGGAGATAGAGAACCTGGACTGTATTGTATCAGTCCTACCTAGACTGAATCCTTATAGACTGTCAAACTTCTTATAGCTGGGTACTTAGGTATTCAGTACATATTAGAGTATGGATATCTCAATACCATGATCAATTTAATTACCTTTTACTAATCTTGTCTAAATAGTATTTAGTGTTACCTATGAATATTGCATTACATATTAATATTTTAGAATGGACAGTTAGACTCTGAACTTGTGATTTGAACCAATTGGATTTGGGTTTCAAGTTCATTGTCTTGCTGTACTTAAAATATTAATAAGTGCAATTATAAGATTGGTGATAGATTGCTTCATGTTTTAGGTCATAATTGGATATTGTCTTATTCTATAAAGGTAGGTTTAGAGTTGGCAAGTTTAAAATCAAGGATTATGTTTAGTGACCTTTCTAGACTAGAAATATCTACCTATATTTGTCAACTTATCAATTGTAAATCATAACAAGAGGATATCCAGCACTACTACCCACACTTGATCACCCTGAGCAAGGCAAGTATACTCCTCGAACTTGTTCATTTTCTCATGTCTTGTATATTCATTCATGTATCACCTTGTTGACACGATGTATCATGGGATTGTCTTGTTTCATGTGAGTTAACTTGTGTCTGGAAGGGAAAATACTACAGATGTGTGATCAAACCCTGTTACTATTCATGTGAATAGCTTAGGTCCCGTATTGTGCACGCGGGACCAAATTCGTACCATTTCATGTTCATTGAATCTACCTAAGCCGATCACACACTCTGGATGTATTTCAATATTGCATATTTCAGGACTCAGGTTGTATTTCATGTTTAGGTTGTATTTTATGTTCAGGACTCTTATCATGTTTCCTGTATTTACTTTCAGTATTCATATTCAGAATTCATGTCTTGTTCTCATTTCTCGTACTTTATATATATTTCCTGTTTCTTGTTCATACCATGATGTTCATGTTCATTTCCTTGGATATACTTAGCTCCGCTCCTGACTAGGATATGTTGCAGGTGAGCTGGAGGCTATCTGTGATACTTACTATGGGCAGGAGCCTGGAGGCACCTATGAGCCAGTGGATGTGGCCCAGGACCTAGAGGCTGAGGAAGCCTAGTCTTTTCTACTTTATCTTTATCTGGGCTTGTATTAGAGACATCACTATAGTCTACATTGCTGGAATGTAATAACATTTAGATTGTATCTGAGATTCTGGGATTTGATATATTAGATGCTGTGATTACTTTCATTCTTATCTTGATTCATAGTTCTCCCTAGATATTGGTACAGCTTACTTCATTGTGTCTAACAATGAAGGCTAGGCGTGTCCGACTCGTGTTCGATTATTCGGAAGCGGGTTGTGACATGTGAGAATGTACTCGTTCCATTCCTAACTGGAAACCAATAAATTTCAGGTTTAGCTGCGATCACTCTTAGCATTGGAAAGACATGGATATGCTGAGATCAACCTAGATAGTTGAATTAGTTGTCTGTTTTCTATTTACGAGACATTGTATTTTCTAGCAAAAGTGAAGTTGTAGAACCTTGTAATTTGTAAACTTGATATAATAATGTGAATGAGCAATAAATGTATATTCTGTGATTTTGAGCATCTTGGCCGTTGTAACGCCCCAGTCCCAAAATACGTAGGACTAGGAACGTAGACATGTCAGCAGTATACATACGAAGTACATGGACCTTGTATGGATATATAAGCTGTAAAATACAGTAAACCACAACTAACTAATCTCATCCACATAAATGTAAAAGATATCATATAATAACCATGATTTGTCTTGGTACAATATGTTGGGTGGAGACACATCCACTACCGACCAATTAAAAGGAAAGAAGTACATGATATATAAAATAATTTGACGAAAGTAGCAAGATAGATCCAAGATACGTTATCTTCGAATAAATGAAGAAGGTCACGACCTCGGCTAGAATACCTGCGAAAGACAAGAACACACATCTGGAGAGATAACCAGGTCCTCAGAGGGACGTAACAAGATACATAATATCATGCCATATAAACTGAATATAAAATATGTCATAAAGTCACAAAGTAAGGTAAAGTGTCCCGACCATAACACAACCCAATATCCCATCATCGAAACCGTAGACTACCCCTACAACCAAACAAGGACAAGGGGTAATGTACTATTTTGCGATGTGACATTGTCCCGTGCCATGACTAGAACGAAGTGTGACATGACATTAACTATGGTTACCTAACCAATCTAGTATGCAATTTAGAAGACATCTCAATGTATGGGCAGGTAAAGGCTGACTCCCCCAAGATAAGGTAATAACTCACAACACGCACACGTCAGGTACCAATACAATCAGCCGGCATAACTCGAGGCTAGCGGCCCACGTGACCCATTAGTCAACATAGCTCGAGGCTAGTGACCCTCGCGACACGACTACCGTAGTACGCAGTTACTACGACTTTTGATTTTTGGTAGCCCATACATCAAACTGTCTTCACCCTCCCAAGGGTCGCTAACAAAGGTAGTCCGCTAAGACTAGGTCCACATGCATATTAAAATACAAGCAAAAAATAATTGAAAGCAAAATAAAGTAACTATGAACAACAAATCATGGATCCAACTGAAAATAAACAAGAAATAAATATACCGTAAATAAAGAAAGATGCAACTAAATATAAATAGTAAATAAGGCAAGGTATCTTGCCTGTTAATTGTCCAAGTCTGTGTTGAGTCCACAAATATTAAGGCCTATCAAAGAATTTATATAAACAAGAATTAATGTACTATATCTACAAGTACTTGTCTACCTTCAATTTATGTGTCCTACTCTTATTAAATAATCTATCTCAATCTCCATATATTTTTTGTTATCTGTTTTTTAAAATTACCTAAAGGATGTGATATGTGGTTGTTCATCTCAATCCTATACACAATTTATAATAATGGAATACTATTAGTCTAGTGGCCCCTGCCATGTTACTAGGTTGGCAACATATTTAAGAAATTTTACTCACTAGTTATTCTTAGCTTTTAACACATACTCTATTTATCTACGATGTAAGTATCTTCCAGGAAGAGTTCGGTTAGATCTAAGACCTCGGGTGTTACCTAAAGGATGTGATATGTGGATGTAAGTATCTTCCAGGAAGAGTTGGGTTCCATGCATGTTTATATACATGCATGGGAGGGTCGGTTAGGGCAACGATGACGATGGATAGGACTAAATCTAGTATAGGGGATTTAACCAAAGAGATTTTGTTTGGTTACAGAAGATTTCGATTTGATTTAAATGAGCATTACTGATAGCTAGAATTATTGGAGAGGAATGATAAATATTGAAGGGGATGATAGGAAGTTTTTATTTTATTTTATTTTAAACATATTACTAACTATATACATTTATGTATACATATATAAACACATACATACATATATTAGATATCTAGAAAATATTCTAAAATTTTCTTAAATATTTAAATAAGAAGCTATAATATATATATTTCTCCCACATAATTTATTTATAAAAATGATTTATTTAAAAAATATTATTGTAGAATTTTAAATTACATTGGCAAATATTTATATATAACTCTAATTTATAAAACATTTCCTAATTTTCTTTATATTCTATAAATATCTAAACATCCTTGTCGCAACAAATTAAATTTATATCCCGCAGAAAAATAAACTTACATATCTATCAATATACAAAACTTTTATTATGTATACATAATATGTTGCTAACACATTATCCCAGTTAATTAAGAAATAAAATGATTATGCATTTATAATTCTTATATGAATTAGAAAAAAAAAGATTCCAAATATAGGGGGGTTTACAGCCGTGACAGCGTTCTACTGCCGACTCTGCGGCGTAGGCTGGCTTGGACACATCTCGTATCCAAAAAGCGGGTGCAGGTCATGACAAGTTTTTGTGGTGGCTCATGCAGGTTAGATTTTGCAAAATATGCGAACTCGTGATGGTACTTAAATTAGTCGTACCATTGCGAGCCTGCGACTAGGAAATGCTCATTCACAACTTAGAGTTAAATCGATTTAAGAGAATGACTAGGACTAGGAGTCCCTTGTTCAAATTGACCGTTGGGTAGTTAAGGTTGTCAGATAGGCCATACAATTTAGATAAGGAATTATTAAATTTAGATAGCTTGCCAGATCTCTATAGATACACTATTACTTTTGATATGACGATATGATCCAATGTGGATGTACTATTCACTTGTAACTTAGACTTTCCTTGAATTAAGGCTCTAATCTTGATAAACTTTTCAATTTTCTTTTCTCTATTAGATATAAATCCTATATCATAAGTTAGAATTGCGTATTTAAAATCTTATTTTGCCGTAAGGAATTAGTTTATACATTCCTGATTCTGTTATTCACATACGAATCTCGAGGTAGAATTAATTCAAGGTTTTTCCCTCCACCATTTGAAATACATATGAACTAAAGATTAGGATGTTCTTACCTCCCTTGTCTTCAGTTATTTTCTCTCCGATCAACCTTTTACTTTAAGGATTGAGACTTATAGGCAGATGTTTACGCTTTGTATCAGATTCAACTTGTTTGAATCTCTAGCAGCTCCTTGAAGTTCTTAGGAATATAGTTGGAGTAATTTTAACGACTGAGATGGCTAGACAGCAGCGCACTGTCACCAATTACTGGAGAAGGGAGATTGTGGGTTCACTGCAGCCAGCAGCACACTGGCGAGGCACGACCCATAGAGTTGAAATTATTTCAAGGAATTGTAGTTTATGGAACATTGCTAAAACCATGTCTTCGTTGACCTCTTTAAACCTTGTGTCAATGTAAGGTAGAGTATCTGATAGCGTATCACATTTGAATCATGGAACCAAGGGTTTACCACAGCCAGAGTATACGGGCGAGGCATAATTCTCGATAAAATAACTTCAACGTTATTACAAGTTTATGATACTATGGAGAATAGAAAAATTCTCTGTATGTCCCATAAGGTTCAAAGCCAATACTAGTGAAAGTTCTGTGAGTTTGATAGCATGTCTCCCAACCTAGTATTCTGTGGTCCTTGTGATCTATTAACGAGGTAATTGACTGACACTAATAGGTTTACCTAGAATATACAATTTAGAGGTCCATAACCCATTAGTCGACCAAGGCCTTATGGATAAGAAGATATTAGGATGACTGTATAAGCGATTGTTAGCCCAATGATTATATCATATTTTTGAATATGGCTAATCAATTAAGTTTAACATATCGACGTCACTAATATTCATGTAATCATTATCATGTTGCTACTTAAACTTAGCATTGTCCTAATATTAGCATTGTCCTAAATGTTCTATATCATATTGCTATGCTTGTATCATATTATTCTGTTTGTCTAACATGTACTTTCAGACATGCTGTAAGCATGATCAAACATGATCAAAGCAGGACATATGCAATGGAGAATTATTGATGGGCCAAAGACGATATTATATAAGAAGATTTCTCTGAACCACCTAACGACCTATCCGGGGCCTCGCTTCGGGGGTTCTTCTCTATAAGCCTACTACTTCTTCCAAATTATTTCGAGCTATTCATTTTCAAATCCCAAGCCAGTTACAATCCTCTAGTCGATTTGCTAGTGCGGTACGATCTAGAAGTTTTAGAGCGATTGTAATCAGAGGCTTGATTGAAGGTAGACACTTCACAATTAAAGTTGGTCGAGTACTTCGGATCAAAGCTCGCGTTGTACAAGTTGCAAGAATTTCGAATGAAAACTTGTGGTGATTTTTCGTAGTGGATTCAACTGGAAGCTAGAGTTCTTCCGACTGGACTAGTCCTCACAAGAGGGAAACCAGTATACATCCTTGTGTTTGCATTTGCTCTCTTCTCTCTACTTTTTATTTACATATTTGTGATATATATATATTATGTGATCTTGCTACTAACATTTTTAAATAGTTAATTTCCGCTACCTACTCTATTCACCCCCCCTCTAGAGTATTACGCTTTACAACTCGTTCCTACAATCGGTCCTACAGCGATAACACCAGGTAAGGTTTTGATTCTCTCAAAACTCGAACTACTTGTGCCTCCTTTAAAAAATCTCGCATGCTTGTATTTTGACTATCTTGACCAACGCTTCTATTACAGCCTAGTTTTGCAAGCTTACTCTTTTATCGAGCTTGATTCAAGACATATGTTTATTGGGGACGCCTACTAACATATTGTCTAATCAGAATCGATATATTACGGTCTGATCAACCTTAGTGCACTCGGTTCGCTCTTCCTCAGATTAACCTACGTGGATTGAGATGTCTCTAGGATCTCATCCGCGACTGCTTTGACAATTTCTCTTGAATTATACATTCGCCTTTGAATCACGTAATTGTATTCAGTGACATCTTTCCTGAACTCTTTACTATTTTTGTCTTTCACTGATTTGGAAAGACGAAAGCTCGTAATTGGTAGATAGATACCGAGTATCCCCATGGCTATGATAGTTGTATACACAAGTGTAGCTACCATCGGCCAGCCAATTGACTAGAACCTTGCCTCGAGTTACTCATTCTCCTCTCGACCCTCAAACTACCATTGGGACCTTCTAGCCATCTGAATTTGAAAAAGATTAAGGTTTTACCCTTAGTCAAATGCCAACCTAGGAGACTATTTATTCTCAAGAAACCAAATGTTGTGAGTCTCTAATTTTTGCTTGAAGCTTGCTTTAACTAGCAACCCTTAAGCCTTAACCCAGCCCTTCCTCGACCAAAGCCTACAGTTTCGACATGAGATGAATAGATAAAGGTAAGGATAATCATTTACCATGACTATGGTAGACACCCATCCCGAGATTGGTTTCCAACAAATATGACCCTAGTTATGTAAATTTTATTATTAAGACCTGACTAGTATTGAAATACCACAGTCACTAGCTTAGCCAATACCATAGCTTAAATACCCTGTCGTATTATGATCTACCAGTTATCAACAGCAATACATGATCACTACATCCCATACCACTAGAACCCTTGTGATAATAGTCTGGCAGGCTTGACACAAATAGAAATTCACGATCCAGTTGTTAGAAAAAATTTTATATGATGTGTCTTAGAGTTGGTTACCCCGTCGATAACTCTTGTATACTATGGACGAGTAGATCATTATATTTTATCGACCATGTGTCATTGTACACTCATTTTCCATTTATTGAGGAACGATCCTTGACTTGACTTATATCTGCCGTATCCCGTTACGCCGTGCCTTATTCTTTATTAACAAGAGTCGAGGTGCAAAATCCGGACTTTAGAATTCTTCTAACCTCATTATTCCTAAAACCATGTTCTAGCTTCTAACGAGAGTAGACTGTAGCCTTCTAAAAATTTTAGGATATACGAGGATTACCGATTGATTAGAATAATTTCTATTAGGATGATAATTAGTGCCCCATGGACTCCCACTTTCCATTTAGATTATTTTGTGTTCCCGGCCGTGTCATTAATATTCGAAGCACGAGACCAGCTGTTACCTTTCAATAAATTTCATATGCAAGATCTAGACGAGTCCACCTTCATCTAGGTATATCATGTCCTACTCAAACCCGTCCCCTTGTACTTTATTTTTGTGGTATGAATTTCAGGTCAAAAGGACTAGCTATAACCCTTACCATAATACCGGTATACTTCCCAACTTCCATTAAAGCCTCAACCTCGACTCAATTCATTCGATCCAATATATGGTGTGACCTACTCGAAGCCAACTACGCACCTGCCACTAGTGTGCCACCCAATTGAGGCCTCATGTGCTACTTAAACACAAAAGTCACTGAAGGCACATTTTTGGGCTTTAGGGACCTAGCTAACCAACCTGACTGGCAACTAGCTCAACCACTTGGGTTGAAACCTATTCTAGGTTACCCTAACCTAGTAGAAATAGTTTTATCATTGGGATCTTGTCCAGTCAATATAGATTGAAATCTAAGGTTCATCCAACCAACGATTGATGTCCAATCAGGGAACCCATTAAGACCCAGTAAAACCCATCCATACATACCACCATATTTGGACTATAAAATTAAACTATTTGAAATAGGTCCCTATATCTATTATGCAGTCTCCTCCTCTTAGAATGTGAAGTCATTCTTAACCCTTATTTTATCTACCTGGAAGTCGCGATACGATCTTGTGTTACATTTATATCCCTTGCTCGTGTGTTTAAATAATCACGGAAAAGACCATAATCTTGATTTCTCAAATTCCGTTCCATTATGGAACCTTGTTTAGATTAATTTCGAGAATATGACTTCTGTATTGCACGGATTGCAAGCCCCTCTAAGAAACGAAGGGTTCTTCGATTTAGCAAGTGACTGGATTAAAGTAGCCCAATCTAGCAAATAGGTCAATGGTTCATAAACTTTCTCTCTATCTACGTCATTTGATACTCTCTACAGCTCTTGAAACTTTATATTTACTCTCGATTATTCTTTCTTATCTTTTTGTTCTTCCTATTTCAGAGAGACGAATGGTCATGCTTATTAGAATTTATCAATAATTCTTAGCTACTTGTGTAAATTTGTTGTTTGTTAAATTTTGGGTTACTTGATAGATAGAAGAGGATTGTTGATGCCTTATACTATAGATATCTATTGGTAGTTACTTTTAGCAATTAGCGGAAAGGTTACAATATTATGACATCATGTGTTTGAAGGGATAGTGTGACCAAAGGTGGGTAGAAGTCCTCGAGGATTCGTAGTTACGAAATGGCTAGGAGGAGGATATAAACTATTTTGAGGAACTAAAATTTAAGGAGATTAAGGTTAAGGTAGACTTTCTTTTTAAATTTTAAAGAATAGTTATGAATTGGAATTTCGAGGACGAAATTATTTTTAAGGTGGGTAGATTTGTAGCTCCCCTTCCTGAAAATTTTGAAATATTTTTTATTATTATTTATTTTATTTGAATGGTGATTTTTAGATTTTTATAAATAATTATTTAGTTAATTATTACGGTAGATGATTTTAGTCATGGTTAAGAATTAGAGTACAAGGTGACTAAAAATCGTGGCACGGATAGTGCAGTGGCGTGCTTTAACTAGTGTATTAGCCCTAGTAGGGAAGGTCGAGCCATAGGGATGTCCTAACTAGGAAAACCAGACCAAGTTGTGACTTAACTCCTATAGATATTTTAATTATTTATGAATTAATTTATTGACGTATCGAAGACCAGGCTGTACCAAACTAGCTTGGACTGGACCCGAACCAAGCCCAAGCCCATGTAGTCATGCGGGACGTCTAATGACATTCGTGTTGATATATTTTGGTATGATGGTGTATTCCGTTTTAATGATCTAATGAATATTTTCGAAGTATTCTAAATTAAAATATTATAAATATCATTATTAGTTGACATTTAATGATATTTGTATAAAATAGGTCCTTGTACATTTTAGGATTATTAGACTATACATAATGGTATATACACCATTATTGGTTTATTGAATTTCGTTATTATTATTTTTTTATTATCAATGTTATTGAGGTGATTATTATATAATAATATTATTATTATTGGTTATATTATCTTCGTCAAATAAATGTTGTAATATATATATATATATATTCATATTTACATGAATAGGCCCTACACTAGAAATAGATAATATTGAGGTTTTATTTAGATTTTTATGGAGATTACTATACATAAAATATATATATATATATATATATATATATATATATATATATATATATATATATATATATATATATATGAATATATAGATATATGGGTGCCTATTAAATAATTGTAAATATATACTCTCATTATTAATTATAAAATAAAGTAAATATATATAGAGAGTTATATAAGTATATACATAAAAAAAAAGTATATACAAAAAAAAAAGTATATATATAAATGTGTGTATATATATATATATATATATATATATATATATATATATATATATATATATATATATATATATATATATATATATATATATATATATATATATACGTGTGTATGTAGGTATGTATGTATGTATGTATGTATGTACATACATATGTAGGAAGTATGTGTATATATAGATATAAATCAATAGGTATAATAATAAAGAAATAAAATAAAAGAAATCCCAGCCCACCCAAGCTAGCCCGGCCCGATCTCCCCATACCCGAACCCGACAGCTACAGCAAACCCGATAGGAAAAATTCCCCAGGACCCAGCGGCCAGAGCAACCCGACCCGAGAGTTATGCATATACGCATATATGCGTATATAATAGAGAGATCGAGGGAGAGAAAACGAGAGAGGAAGATAACCCTAGCCGACACCTTCATACCACCCCGGGCTCCCGCGCGCACCCTCGGCCACCTGCGCATCTCCGCATAGTCGGCCGTCGGCCGGTGGCAGGCCGACAGCAACTGCGATCAGAGCAATCACACAGAGCGGACACAGCCGTAACGTGATGCCGAGCCGACTTCGCAACGACCATTCTCGAAGATCGCTCGATCGTTTCGAGAGCTTTTTCCTCTGGTATATTCACAACCCTACCCTCTATGACCTCCTTCAAAGAGATTTAATTGGTTGGTAGTATATGCATCGTAAATCGAAACCAAACTTAACGAAAAATTTGTTCGAGATTGAACAGTTGGATAGTTACTGTCCCCACGTTGGAAGACAGATTTCTGTCGTATCAACGATTGACTTGAAAAACCAATTGAACAAGATTAAAGACAACATATAGGGCTTTAGAACCTATTTCGTAGTTTTGAATTTCATTAATTGCATACAGAGAAATCTGTTCCTAAAACTCGAGAAAAACTCGTTTTCAAAATAGTGATTTCCAATAAAAACCTTCGATACGACGTGCGTCCCGCCAATTCGGGCGACATGGTCGCGAACCGAAAGCATCAAAATGTGCGTAATGGCTTCGTGGATGTGTGGGCTTTAACGGAATTTAAATTGGTCGCGTATGCACGACGAATTTGATGCGTATCCGTCAAAATTTACCGTATCGGCCTCTGTGCAAGTTTCTCAATTACTTTGTGCACGTTCGTCAGATCGAGACAAAACTTACGCTAATAGGACCGTATCATTTTTCTGGTCCTGTATGACAAGTTTGGTCCGATTCTGAGACAGTTGACCGGATCACCGTTTTGCGAGCCCCGCGATCCGACCCAACGGGCAATTTTCTGCACGGCCCGCCAAAATCCAACTTTGGACATACGGTTGGGTTCGTATCAAAAAATTGGATATATAGACATATAGTTTAACGACTTTAGAGACCATCGACTCTGGCACGCTTTTCGGTACAAAACGGTTCCAACGGCGGATACCGTTTTGACCCAAAATAACTGTTTTGCCCATGTGTTCAGAATTGGACCTAAGGACAGGCAATTCTAGCTATTTGACTATTCTGAACACGTTGGTAATGTTTATTTCAGTATTCGAAGACTTCTGTATGTGTTGACTGTTGTGGCTCACTGAGTGGTATAGTATTATCGGTTTCACCAGCACAGGACCTCAGGCGAGTACATCTCTGATAGTTTTCGTATTTGATTATCTTTATACTTCCTGTATTTAATAATATTTTATATTGATATCATGCTGAATTTTGACACGCTTGTCACACGAGATAGTAGTTATAGATTCTTGCATGTTGTTCGTGACCAATATTTTCGTGTTCGTGACCTGTTTGAATCCATGGGTACTAGCCGGGCGGAGAAGTACATTGGTAGACATATAAACATACCCAAAAATATTCCAAAAGTCTATTCTAGCCTAATAGCAGTCGCACAACTCACGTACGGGGTGCCGGATTTACCCCTTAGCCGTTTACATGTCGAAAGTGTATTTTAAATCACTTGTTAGATATAGTCTTGCTATATTACAGTTCTTGTCATTGCTTGTCTTGTGGACCATGTCTTCCTGCTTTTACTCGTATGATTCCTACCATGATTTTCTGTTTATCCCTTATCATGTATCTCAGTATTATTACAGATTTATAGATTTTGTCATTTATTGATTCTATTGTGAGAATGTACTCGTTCCATCCCTGGCTGGAAACTAACATTTTTTAGGTTTAGCTGCGATCACTCTTAGCATTGGGAAGACATGGGTATGCTGAGGTCAACCTAGATAGTTGAATTAGTTATCTTTCTTCTATTTGTGAGATATTGTATTTTCTAGCAAAAGTGAAGTTGTGGAACCTTGTAATTTGTAAACTTGAGTTAATAATGTGAATAAGCAATAAATGTATATTTCATGATTTTGAGCATCTTGGCCGTGACAGCGTTCTACCGTCGAATCTGCGGCGTAGGTTGGCTTGGACACGTCTCGTATCCGAAAAGTAGGTACAGGTCGTGACACCCGTCGTGTCCGGCTGTCCCGATGCCGGAGAAGTGTCGTGTCCTGAAGGAGTCAGGACACAGGTTCCACCGTCAATATAACTCCCTGAAACATATTTAGTGAATTTTAGGATTTTTCTAATTTTTCTTGAATTTAATATTGTTTCTTACGAAAACCTAATTTCGATTGAATAAGTAAATTTGATTTTCTATTAAAACAATTAATTCCATTTTTAACCTGATTTTTATTTTATTATTGGTTGATATGATTTATTGAAATTTTGATAGATATAATTGGGTGTTGATATTTTATCATTGGTTATTATCCTTGTATGGTAATAAGCTATTATTTAAGGGAATAACTAATTCTGATTTCCTGTTAACTTTAGTTGGCAGGAGTAGTTTAACTAAATTAGTGGTTAGTTATTTAGTTAGCCTTAATTTATTGACTAATTAGTTAATTGGTTAGCTATTAACTAAACATGTAATTAGTTGAGAGTAACTAATTTTAATTTAAAAATATGTTGAAATTGTTGGAGGGAAAATCTGATTTTCGAAGTCTATTTTTGAGAATATTTGAATTTTGAAATTCTGGTTTAAAAACTGTTTTTGAATTTTTGTTTTGAAAACTGTGAAATATTTGAATATTTGAAAATTTGTTTATTTTTTAAATCTGTTGAATGTTAGAGAATAACTAGTTTCTGAAATATGTTATTATCTTGAATTTTGAAAATCAGTTACTGACTATTTACTAAAGACCCCCAGATCTGTATTAAATTTCCACACTGCCATTGTGCAGACCCCCAGATCTACTTCTTATTACCACTTTGACATTCCTGCACACACACACACAATTATTATTTTATTATAAATTGCTCTGCCAGTCACAGTCCCCAATGTTCAATTATGACATACACAGTGACTCTACATTCTGTTCTCTCTCTACAATTTCTCTATCTCTCCTCTCTGGCCACTCGACCGAGAGCCACCGTGAGCGCCACCAGTTCTTCAACGAGGAGCCACTAGAGCTTCACCCCGCTGTCGACCAAGCTGCCAGAGAGATCAACTCGTCGACAACGACGTTCGTGCTGCCTCCTCGAGATCCCTGCGTCTCCTAGAGATCTGTTTCGACGGTTCTTGTAGGCCGAGCCGACCTTGACTGCAGCGCCGACGCTTCGATTTCTGTGTTGCTTCCTCGAGCAGTGCATGGCTCTTCGGGAAGCGAGAAGTCGTCTCGAGAGGAGCGTCGTCCCTTCGAGACTCGCCACCGATCAGTGACTCGTCGCTGAACCACCTTGGAGACCGCCGTCGACCAGATCCACTGTTCAGAGCCGTCGATCAGCCGTTCGCCGCTGCGTCGCCGTGGATCGACGTCGCCGTCAGGCCGGTGAGCAACTCTTCATCGATCCACTCGGCCCCCTTTTTTCTTGCTTGTAGGGTTGTTTTTAGGGTTTGTACTTGGGATTAGGGTTACGGCTAGAGGAAGAAGACGATAGGGAGGGGAGCTGACTCTCGAATATTCGGCTAGACTGGAAGATGTGAAGAGAGAAAGGAGAGTGGAGGATTTGAGCCGGGCTGGGTGATTAAAGGAAGCTAGGGTTTGGGTGAGCGAGCAGTGAGGAAGACGAAAAGAGAAAATATTTAGGGTTACACTGGGAGCGGCCATGGGAGACTAAGTTAGGCTGTGCAGAAATTTTTAGGGTTAGGGTTCTTGCTGGGAGTTTGGGGAAGAAGGAGACGAAGGGATATCTAGGGTTTACATGTGAAGGAGATGGAGAAGATGGACCTAGGGTTTCAGAGATCTAGGGCTGGGGGCTAAGACTGAGGAGGAAGACGAGCAAGAATTAGGTTTAGGGTTTGCTTTTGGAAGTCTGGGGGAAGAAGAGGATGGGGAGTGGGCTGAGTTTTCTATCGGATGGGTTTGTGAGTATATTGAGTAAGGAGAGAAGAAAGGAGAATGGGATTAAGGTTGAGAATGAGCCGGGATCAGCCGTGGGAATTTTGTAGTGGCTGAGAAATTAGAAGTGGAGATGATGATGAAGAAGGAACTTGAGAGTGGGATTTTTTTGGGCTGTGAGTGATGGGAATGGAGAGACTCTCTCTCCCTCTCTCAGTTATTTTACTTTGCACCAACAGTGGCCCTCGGAATGTGGAAAACTGTGAGGTTTTTGGCTGGAAATTAATGGAGGAAAGAAGGAGTGGACTTTATTTGTTCGGTTGAGATTATAAAATAGGGGTAAAAGAATATGAAGAGGAGTTAAATGATGGGTTTTTTTGATATGATGTGTGGACTGTTATGTCCATTTCTCCATCTACTTTTTCCTTTTTTGCTCATTATGCTAATTGACCCTTCGATTAGAGAGCCATAGCCGTTCATTTACTGTGCGGTTGAGAGAGTGACTACGTTTTTGATGTAGTTGGGAACATGTGACTCTTCAGGAATAGAAGAGTTATTTCATATTATCAGGAAGTGCATTGCTGGCAGTACAGGAATGGGGGCTGTTTGTGTTGTCATGATGTTACTTCATTGTGGAGTGTTTTATGTATTATATTTTAGGTTCAATATTATTTTACTAATACTTGCCATTATTAGTATTTTTGTACAAGTATAGATATACTGCTATATTTTGTTCATATATATATATATTAGTTCATATCGTATTTTCAAATTAGTTTAGCAATCTATTAATATTTAATATGTACTTGATGTTAATGGTTTAAATAGGCATTATTTCGATTCTAGTACAGGTTTATATTTATAATTGAGCCTATTCTACTCACTACCTTGCTAGTAATAAATATTCTAAAATAATTCCTTTACTAGATATAGCCCAAAACATTATTTTGATTAAGCTACATTCTATATTTTCAAAATGTTGTTTAGCTAGTTATGGATATGGTTAGCTGTAAATATTTTTCTAAAAATATTATTTTGCAAAAACATGGTTGAAATATTTACTTTGATTAAAACTAATATATGGTTTAGTAATTAGTTTATATTATTTAAAATTTTGGATAAAGTTATATAGAATAGTTCTAAAATATTAACTAGAATTATAGTGATAGCTAACAAGTTTTGGTTAGAATGATTTAGTTGACCTTGTCATTATTTCAAAATCCTAACAAATTGTACAACTACCAGGTGATCATTACAACCATACAGTACTACTCTCGTGCAACCAAACCGAGGTAAGTACACTGACTCGACTTGTACTCTGTATTTCTGTTTTACCTTTATGTGCCATGTTCTCATATTGGACACGAGATACACACGATTGTCTTGTACATTGTTCATTGCTTGTGAGTCATTATTTATTGCGGGGATTGGGGGAAATATTAGCTTTTGTGTGACCACACCCAACATAGGAATTGTGGATAGCCTAATCGTACACTTTACGTACGATGAAGCCGGACCATGTAGAATTGATTAACTCATTGACCCATTGATTGATTATGCTCCTAAGCCGGTCACACATTAGTTTAATATTTCAAATTTTCACACTTGTATATTGATTGTCGTGTTCATTGCCTTGTACATTAATAGCCGTGTTCATTGCCTAGCATATTGATTGTCGTCCATTGCCTGCAGTTTTACATTTTATTTTTGGTACCATAGTTTCACTTCCATTTCTGGTATTCTGGTTTCACCTTGTATTCTGTACTACAAACTACATTGTATATTGTCTTGTCGGGGTTGTACTTTGCTCTTTTTCTGACAGGATACGTTGCAGGTGAGCGTGAGGCCACATGGAGCATGTGATTGCATTGGATATTGCAGCTTTTATTTTATTTATTTTTTGGAGATTGTATTTTGGATATTCATTATTGTACATTTATTTTATTGACCGGATTTGTCTCCGGCTAATTTTGTACTAAAAAGACTTGATGGATATTGGTGATTATTTTTTGGAACAATATAAAAACTGTGTTTGTTTACATTACATTGTGACTTGAAGTTTTCTTTAGTATTGTACAGCTTACTTCGTCGTGTCCATCGACGAAGGCTGGGCGTGTCCGACACATATCCGATTGTTCGGGAGCGGGTCGTGACATATTTTTAGTGGTGGCCCATGCAGGTCTATCCTAATGACACTTAGGCAATAAAGTATTATTGGGGGACCAGCGAAAGCTAAGGAAAACTCATCACAGCATAGGAACCGCGGGAAAATGGTTTATGGTTTATGGTTATTGATATTTAAATTTAAAATTTAATTTTTACTTATGATTTTTAGGATAGTTTATGATTTTTCTAGGAAATAGCAATCAACAGTTTATTTTTCTGTTACAGGATGGTCGCCACGACGAACGCTGGGATTAGTGAGCAGCCTGCACCCAATGCGCAGGAGCAGATTCCCCTGCCTCTGCCTCAGCCGCTTCTCCGATGATGACGTTCGACGGAACGCAGATGATGGCCATGTTTCAACAATTCATGGAGGCCCAGAATCAACAGGCTGTGCAATTCAGAGAGGCTCAGAGTCAGCAGGCCGCACAGTTCAGAGCGACCGTCGTCGACGCACTCAGGACCAGAGAGCGGGCAGCACCAGTTCCACCAGCACCGCCGGCACCAGCACCGCCGAGGCCAGGAACTGCCAAGGACTATTAGAACCTCTGCCCGATGGATTTTTGGGGCCAAAAGGGGATAGTCTACGCAGACGAATGGCTGGAGAATGCTGAGCGGTCATTGAAGATGGTAAGGATCTCGGATGATTTGAAGGTCGAAGTTGCGAGCCTGCGACTTTTCGACATTGCTAGGGCTTGGTACCGGGAGGAGCCCCAGTTAGCGGAGCCCGAGGTTTCCTGGAAGGATTTTAAACTGCTGTTCCAGGAGAAGTTCTTCCCGGATGTGGAGCAGGACAAGCTTCGGATACAATTTGAGGCATTGTAGCAGGAAAGTATTGTAACTCCCCTTCCCGATTTTTTTTAAATTTTTTTTATTATTTATATTTAATCTTCTAGGAATTTTTAGGAATTTTCTGGAATTATTTTGATTATTAAATAGTGGGAAAACCTATTTTCTAGGACTGCTAGAATTTATTGTGGTAGCCTAATAGTATATTTTGACCCCAAATAATTTCCTAGGGTTCATTATCCTATTTTATATTTTCTGGAATTTTTTCATAATTTTTGGCAATGTTTAAGTATTTATTTATTATGGTTTATATATTTTTAAAGGCTTCCAGTAATTACTATAAATTTATTTGAGACTATTTTGTGACAAATTATTTTTATCTAGGTTCTAGGTGGTTATTAATATTTTCTATAATTTTCTAGGATTTTTCTAGAATTTTTAGATATTTAATTTGAGTTATTTGGGTTTAAATTGATTTATAAAACAGTTTCAGTAAATATTTACACAGTCAGCGCAGGCTGGCCCACCCGTCAGCCACCCGCTGAAGGCGGGCGGGCCCAGCTGTCAGCACTGTTGGCTGCTGACTGTGCTCTAATTATTGAGCTGGCTCTATTAGCCGATCAGGATCGGCTCAGCCAAGCAGCCTCACCATCCGACCGTTCATCCATTGAGCGGGAGCCACAGGATTCTGCCACGTGGCGGAGCTTAGCCACCCAACCGACCCCCTGAGCTGCCCTCTCTCTATATATATATATATATTCGGTTTACAGAAATCGAGAAAATCCTAGTTTATTGTCAGCCGACTTTTGTGATTTTGATCCCGGCGATCCCCCGACTTCCCGAGGTGATTTCCGTCAACCCCGACCTCATTTTTGCGTGCTGTTTTTTTATTGGAAGCATTTTGAGGTAAACTCTCTGAATATATAATTTATTTTCATAAATTCTGAACATGAATTTCTAGAAAATTCGTGGAGTGTCGGTTGTCCGAAACTTGATGCGTTTCAGTGTTTTCGAGATTCCGGGAGAACCAGAAATCGAAATCATGATCCGTTTGAAGTTTCGGAAAGCTAACTCAGAGATATATGACGTATATTTTTCTCAAAAATTACTTCGTTCATTTATTATTTTAATTATTCTGTTGAACTCAGAACTGATTATTTGATCTCCGTTTTGGTCACGATTAGCCATAATGGCGATATCTTTTGACCAAAGCGTGATTTTGAGGTACGGTCGATTCCAACGCACTCGTGGCACTGAAATCTACCAAGGTGCACTTTCAAAATCTAGGGTTCATAGCGTTTGACTAAAAATTCAACGGCACGTCTCGATTTGCGTGCCATGGTTTCCGAAATTGAGAAACACGACTTTTGATGGCCAAACTTGCATATGTAGATTATATTCAGATTATTATTAGGTTAAATTAGGTTTTTAAGTAAATTATTATAGAATTAATTATTATTAAAATTAGTAACCCAACTAGCCACTATTTAGAACTAGAACATTAGAATTAATTTGTGGTTTTCGTGCACTGTTCGTAGTGCGTTGTATGTTATAGGTTGACATCTTCTAGATCGATTTTCCTTCACCCTCGTCTTGTGACTACGGTTTGTGCAAGGATTTAGGCAAGTGCACTTTCTGATTGCTTTCCGATTCATAGTAGTCTTATCATTTCATGTCTATACATATATCTTGCTGCTTGTTGACACGCTCATCACACGGAGTAGTCGGGAGGGGAAATACTAAGTAAATATGTGAACAAACCCAATTATATTACTGAACGATAGCTAAGTCATACACACTCACGTATGAGTTAGTCGTACCATTACTGAACGATAGCCATCGTATGATGTGCCGTATTAGCCCAGCCGTTCACGTATTAAAAGGTATTTCACACCACATAGGTAGATGTCTTTTATTTTTCCTTTTACTTTTCTACCGTGCCATGTCATCAGTTTTCTTACTAGCTTTCATATTCCATATGCTATTTTCATGTCTTGTTAATTCTATTATGTTTTCGCATTGTCGTCGGTTTGTGTACTTGTTCCAATCCTGACTGGATAACCAATATTTTTCAGGTTTAGTCGCGATCACTCTTAGCACTGGGGAAGACTTGGGTATGCTGAGGCCGGCCTAGAAATAGAAAGCAATTGTTTTAATTTTATTAATTGTAAAACTCTGTATTTCCTTTAAATATAACTGTTGTAACTGTTGTAATAAAATTAGAAATGTGAATGAGCAAATGTGTATTTTGAGCATTTATTTTCTTGCGGGCTTGACAGCGTTCTACCGCCGACTCTGCGGTGTAGGCTGGCTTGGACACGTCTCGTATCCGAAAACCGGGTGCGGGTCGTGACAAGTTTTTGTGGTGGCCCATGCAGGTCGGTTTTTGCAAAAGATTGCGAACTCGTGATGGTACGTTAGTCGTACTGTTGCGAGTCTGCGCCAAGAAATGCTCATTCACAATTAGGATTAAAATGATTTAAGAGAATGACTAAGACTAGGAGTCCCTTGTTCTAATTGACCGTGGGGTAGTTAAGGTTATTAGATAGGCCATACAATTTAGATAACTTGCTAGATTCTATATGTACACTATTACCCTTGATATGACGACATAATCCAACGTGGGTATACTACTCACTTGGCTAGTTAGGCTTTCCCGAGAATTAAGGCTATAATTTTAATAACCTATTCAGTTTTCTTTTGCTCTTTGTGGATATACTATTCGCTTGCTATGTTAGTCTTACCTAGAATTAAAACTTTAACCTTGATGAACTGTTTAAATTTCTTTTGCTTTATTAGATATAAATCTTATATCGTAAGTTAGAATTACCTATTTTAAAATTCTCTTTTGCTGTAAGGAGTTAGTTTATAATTTCTGATTATGTTATTTGTGTATGAATTTCGAGTTAGATTTTGATTCTCACAAAACTCGAACTACTTGTACCTCCTTTCCAAAACTCTCGCGTACTTGTATTTTGACTATCTTGACCAACACTGCTATTACAGCCTAGTTTTTGCAAGCTTACTCTTTTATTGAGCTTGATTCGAGACATATGTTTATTGGGGACGCCCGCTAACATATTGTCTAATCAGAATTATTGTATTACGGTCTGATCAACCATAATGCAATTGGTTCGCTCTTCATCTAATTTTCCTACGTGGATTGAGATATAGATATCCAGGATCTCATCCGTGATTGCTTGATAATTTCTCTTGAATTATATATTCGCCTTTGAATCACGTAATTGTGTTCAACGACATCTCTTGAACTCTTTATTGTTTTCGTCTTCACTGATTGGAAAGAAGAAAGCTCGCAATTGATAGATAGATACAGAGTATTCTCATGGCTATGATAGTTGTATACGAAAGTGTAGCTACCATCGGCCAACCCTGTGACAGGAACCTTGCCACCATATCCTAGCCTCTAAGGTGGGTAGACTGTAAGCCTTCTAAAATCTTGAGATATACCAGGATTACCAATTGATTAGAATAATATCCATTAGCATGACAATTAGTGCCCCATGGACTCCCACTTTCCCTTTAGATCATTTCGTGTCCCCGGCCGTGCCATTAGTATTCGGAGCACGAGACCAGCTATTACCTTACAACAAATTTCATTTGCAAGATCTAGACGAGTCCACCTCCATCTAGGTATATCATGTCCCACTCAAACTCGTCCCCTTGTACTCTATTTTTGGGGTACGACTTTCAGGTTAAAAGTATTAGTTATGACCCTTACCGTAATACCGGTATACTTTTTGACTTTCACTAGAGCCTCAACCTTGACTCAGTATATTCAATCCAATACATAGTTGTGATCTACTCGAAGCCCACTACGCATATGCCACTAGTGTGCCACCAAATTGAGGCCTCATGTGCTACTTAAACTCAAAAGTCACTGAAGGAGCATTTCAGACTTAGGGACCTAGCTAACTAACCTGACGGGCAACTAGCTCAATCCCTTGGGTAGAAACCTATTCTAGGATACCCTAACCTAGTAGGAATAGTTTATCTTAGGATCTTGTTCAGTTCATATAGATTGAAACCCAATGTTCATCCAACCAACGACTGATGTCCGAATAGAGAACCCATTAAGACCACAATCTTGATTCTCAAATTCCGTTCCTTTATGGAACCTTGGTTGAATTAGAATTTCGAGGACGAAATTATTTTAAGGTGGGTAGATTTGTAACTCCCCTTCCCGATTTTTTTTAAATTTTTTATTATTATTTATATTTAATCTTCTAGGAATTTTTAGGAATTTTCTGGAATTATTTTGATTATTAAATAGTGGGAAAACCTATTTTCTAGGACTGCTGGAATTTATTGTGGTAGCCTAATAGTATATTTTGACCCCAAACAATTTCCTAGGGTTCATTATCCTATTTTATATTTTCTGGAATTTTTCCATAATTTTTGGCAATGTTTAAGTATTTATTAATTATGGTTTATATATTTTTAAAGGCTTCCAGTAATTACTATAAATTTATTTGAGACTATTTTGTGACAAAATTATATTTATCTAGGTTCTAGGTGGTTATTAATATTTTCTATAATTTTCTAGAATTTTTCTAGAATTTTTAGATATTTAATTTGAGTTATTTGGGTTTAAATTGATTTATAAAACAGTTTTCAGTAAATATTTACACAGTCAGCGCAGGCTGGCCCACCCGTCAGCCACCCGCTGAAGGCGGGCGGGCCCAACTGTCAGCACTGTTGGCTGCTGACTATGCTCTAATTATTGAGCTGGCTCCATTAGCGGATCAGGATCAGCTCAGCCAAGCAGCCTCACCATCCGACCGTTCATCCATTGAGCGGAAGCCACAGGATTCTGCCACGTGGCGGAGCTTAGCCGCCCAACCGACCCCCTGAGCCGCCCTCTCTCTCTATATATATATATATTCGGTTTACAGAAATCGAGAAAACCCTAGTTTATTGTCAGCCGACTTTTGTGGTTTTGATCCCGGCGATCCCCCGACTTCCCGAGGTGATTCCCGTCAACCCCGACCTCATTTTCGCGTGCCGTTTTTTTTTGTTGGAAGCGTTTTGAGGTAAACTCTCTGAACATATGATTTATTTTCATAAATTCTGAACATGAATTTCTGGAAAATTCGTGGAGTGTCGGTTGTCCGAAACTTGACGCATTTCAGTGTTTTCGAGATTCCGGGAGAACCAGAAATCGAAATCATGATCCGTTTGAAGTTTCGGAAAGCTAACTCAGAGATCTACGATGCATATTTTTCTCAAAAATTATTTCATTCATTTATTATTTTAATTATGCTGTTGAACTCAGAACTGATTATTTGATCTCCGTTTTGGTCACGATTAGCCATAATGGCGATATCTTTTGACCAAAGAGTGATTTTGAGGCACGGTCGATTCCAGCGCACTCGTGGTGCTAAAATCTAACAAGGTGCACTTTCAAAATCTAGGGTTCATAGCATTTGACCAAAAAGTCAACGGTACGTCTCGATTTGCGTGCCATGGTTTCCGAAATTGAGAAACACGACTTTTGATGGCCAAACTTGCATATGTAGATTATATTCAGATTATTATTAGGTTAAATTAGGTTTTTAAGTAAATTATTACAGAATTAATTATTATTAAAATTAGTAACCCAACTAGCCACTATTTAGAACTAGAACATTAGAATTAATTTGTGGTTTTCGTGCACTGTTCGTGGTGCGTTGTATGTTATAGGTTGACAGCTTATAGATCGATTTTCCTTCACCCTTGGCTTATGACTATGGTTTGTGCAAGGATTCAGGCAAGTGCACTTTCTGATTGCTTTCCGATTCATAGTAGTCTTATCATTTCATGTCTATACATATATCTTGCTGCTTGTTGACACGCTCGTCACACGAAGTAGTCGGGAGGGGAAATACTAAGTAAATATGTGAACAAACCCAATTATATTACTGAACGATAGCTAAGTCATACAAACTCACGTATGAGTTAGCCGTACCATTACTGAACGATAGCCATCGTATGATGTGCCGTATTAGCCCAGCCGTTCACGTATTAAAAGGTATTTCACACCACATAGGTAGATGTCTTTTATTTTTCCTTTTACTTTTCTACCGTGCCATGTCATCAGTTTTTTTACTAGCTTTCATATTCCATATGCTATTTTCATGTCTTGTTAATTCTATTATGTTTTCGCATTGTCGTCGGTTTGTGTACTTGTTCCAATCCTTACTGGATAACCAACATTTTTCAGGTTTAGTCGCGATCACTCTTAGCACTGGGGAAGACTTGGGTATGCTGAGGCCGGCCTAGAAATAGAAAGCAATTGTTTCAATTTCATTAATTGTAAAACTCTGTATTTCCTTTAAATATAACTGTTGTAACTATTGTAATAAAATTAGAAATGTGAATGAGCAAATGTGTATTTTGAGCATTTATTTTCTTGCAGGCTTGACAGCGTTCTACCGCCGACTCTGCGGTGTAGGCTGGCTTGGACACGTCTCGTATCTGAAAATCGGGTACGGGTCGTGACAAGTATGACTGTGGCACAGTATACATCGGAGTTCACCCGACTCAGCAGGTTTGCAGAGAACCTAGTCAGCACGTCGAAGGAGAGGGCTTGGAAGTTCAAGCAGGACCTCACCAGGAAGCTGCGACATGCAGTAGCTATCAGCCAGGCTACTACTTATGCGAGCATCCTTAAAGTTGCTCAGGGAGTGGAGAAGGAGATGGATCCGAAGCTTAAGCGGGACCGAAACATTTGCGCCAGCAGTTCCCAGGGTCCACCGAAGCGGACCAACACTCAGCAGAGACCACCTCAGCATTAGCATCATCCTCATGTTCGAGCTTCGACATCGTCGAGACAGCAGAGACAGATTCAGGCACCGATATACTTTTCTTGTGCATACTGTAAGAGACCGGGACACCGTGTCGAGGAATGTCGCAAGAAGTTTGGGCAGTGCTTGATTTGTGGATCTGCCACTCACCAAGTGAAAGATTGCCCTACAGCTTTCACTCGTCAGGAGCCAGCACCAGAGCAGTAGCAGGAGGACCCAGTCTTTGAGGATCAGTAGTAGCTGCACGAGCACAGTCGGATGGACCGTTATTTTCTTACTTGCTTGTAGTAGTTAGATTTCTTTTGTATTGCCTATTTTGAGGCTTATCTCTGAGTTTTCTTGCACTTACTATTTTCGTATTGTCTTGTGACTACTTGTTAGTCCTTATTATTTTGACTCCATAAATAAATCATTTAGTTTTCTCGTTGTCTTTAATAAATTTTGCTTGATTTTGTACTATACAAAACCCTTGAAATTTCGAGGACGAAATTTTTGTAAGGGGGTAGATTTGTAACTCCCTGAATCATATTTAGTGAATTTTGGGATTTTTTCTAATTTTCCTTGAAATTAATTTTGTTTCTTACGAAAACCTAATTTCGATTGAATAAGTAAATTTGATTTTCTATTAAAATAATTAATTCTATTTTTAATCTGATTTTTATTTTATTATTGGTTGATGTGATTTATTGAAATTTTGATGGATATAATTGGGTTTTGATATTTTAGCATTGGTTATTATCCTTGTATGGTAATAAGCTATTATTTAAGGGAATAACTAATTCTGATTTCCTTTTAACTTTAGTTGGCAGGAGTAGTATAACTAAATTAGTGGTTAGTTATTTAGTTAGCCTTAATTTATGGACTAATTAGTTAATTGATTTGCTATTAACTAAACATGTAATTAGTTGAGAGTAACTAATTTCAATTAAAAATCTGTTGAAATTGTTGGAGGAAAAATCTGATTTTCGAAGTCTGTTTTTGAGAATATTTGAATTTTAAAATTCTGGTTTAAAAACTGGTTTTGAATTTTTGTTTTGAAAACTGTGAAATATTTGAATATTTGAAAATCTGTTTTATTTTTGAAAAATGTTGAATATCAGAGAATAACTAGTTTCTGAAATCTGTTATTATTTTGAATTTTGAAAATCAGTTACTGACTATTTACTAAAGACCTTCAGATCTGTATTTAATTTCAACACTGCCATTGTGAAGACCCCTAGATCTACTTCTTATTACCATTTTGCCATTCCTGCACACACGCGCACACAATTATTATTTTAATATAAATTGCTCTGCCAGTCACAGTCCCCAATGTACAATTCTGACACACACAGTGACTCTACACTCTGTTCTCTCTCTACAATTTCTTTCTCTCTCCTCTCTGGCCACTCGGCCGAGAGCCACCGTGAGCGCCACCAGTTCTTCGACGAGGAGCCACTAGAGCTTCAACCGGCTGTCGACCAAGCTGCCAGAGAGATCAACTCGCCGACCTCGATGTTCGTGCTGCCTCCTCGAGATCCCCGCGTCTCCTAGAGATCTGTGTCGACGGTTCTTGTAGGCCGAGCTGACCTTGGCTGCAGCGCCGACGCTTCGATTTTTGTGCTGCTTCCTCGAGGAGTGTGCAACTCTTTGAGAAGAGAGAAGTCGTCTCGAGAGGAGCGTCGTACCTTCGAGACTCGCCACCGATCAGTGACTCGTCGCTGAACCACCTTGGAGACCGCCGTCGACCAGATCCACTGTTCGGAGCGGTCGATCAGCCGTTCGCCACTGCGTCGCCGTGGATCGACGTCCCCGTCAGGCCGGTGAGTAACTCCTCATCGATCCACTCAGCCCCCTTTCTTCTTGCTTGTAGGGCTGCTTTTAGGGTTTGTACTTGGTATTAGGGTTACGGCTAGAAGAAGAAGACGATAGGGAGGGGAGCTGACTCTCGAATGTTCGGCTAGACAGGAAGATGTGAAAAGAGAAAGGAGAGTGGGGGTTTTGAGCCGGGCTGGGTGATTAAAGGAAGCTAGGGTTTGGGTGAGCGAGCAGTGAGGAAGACGAAGAGAGAAAATATTTAGGGTTACACTGGGAGCGGCCATGGGAGACAAAGTTAGGCTGTGAAGAAATTTTTAGGGTTAGGGTTCTTGCTGGGAGTATGGGGAAGAAGGAGACAAAAGGATATCTAGGGTTTACATATGAAGGAGATGGAGAAGATGGACCTAGGGTTTCAGAGATCTAGGGCTGGGGGCTAAGACTGAGGAGGAAGACGAGCAAGAATTAGGGTTAGGGTTTGCTTTTGGAAGTCTGGGGGAAGAAGACGGTGGGGAGTGGGCTGAGTTTTCTGTCGGATGGGTTTGTGAGTATATTGAGTAAGGAGAGAAGAAAGGAGAATGGGATTAAGGCTGAGAATGGGCCGGGGTCAGCCGTGGGAATTTTGTAGTGGCTGAGAAATTATAGGTGGAGATGATGATGAAGAAGGAGCTTGAGAGTAGGATTTTTTTTGGGCTGTGAGTGATGGAAATGGAGAGATTCTCTCTCTCTCAGTTATTTTACTTTGGACAAACAGTGGTCCTCGGAATATGGGAAACTGCGAGGTTTTCTGCTGGAAATTAATGGAGGAAATAAGGAGTGGACTTTATTTGTTCGGCTGAGATTATAAAATGGGGGTAAATGAATATGAAGATAAGTTAAATGATGGGTTGTTTTGATATGATGTGTGGACTGTTATGTCCATTTCTCCATCTACTTTTTCCTTTTTTGCTCATTATACTAATTGACCCTTCGATTAGAGAGCCATAGCCATTCATTTACTGTGCGGTTGAGAGAGTGGCTACGTTTTTGATATAGTTGGGAACATGTGACTCTTCAGGAATAGAAGAGTTATTTCATATTATCAGGAAGTGCATTGCTGGCAGTACAGGAATGGACGTTGTTTGTGCTGTCATGATGTTACTTCATTGTGGAGTGTTTTATGTATTATATTTTAGGTTCAATATTATTTTACTAATACGTATCATTATTAGTATTTTTGTGCAAGTATAGATATACTGCTATATTTTGTTATATATATATATATATATATATATATATATATATATATATATATATATATATATATATATATATATATATATATATATATATATATATATATATATATAAATATATATATATTTTATATATATATATATATATATATATATATATATATATATATATATATATATATATATATATATATAAGTTCAAAAAAAAAATATATATATATATATAAGTTCAAATCGTATTTTCAAATTAGTTTAGCAATCCAAATATTAATATTTAATATGTACTTGATGTTAATGTTTTAAATAGGCATTATTTCGATTCTAGTACAAGTTTATATTTATAATTGAGCCTATTCTACTCACTACCTTGCTAGTAATAAATATTCTAAAATAATTCCTTTACTAGATATAGCCCAAAACATTATTTTGATTAAGCTACATTCTATATTTTCAAAATGTTGTTTAGCTAGTTATGGATATGCTTAGCTGCAAATATTTTTCTAAAAATATTATTTTGCAAAACTAATATATGTTTAGTAATTAGTTTATATTATTTAAAATTTTGGATAAAGTTATATATAATAGTTCTAAAATATTAACTAGAATTATAGTGATAGCTAACAAGTTTTGGTTAGAATGATTTAGTTGACCTTGTCATTATTTCAAAACCCTAACAAATTATACAACTACCAGGTGATCATTACAACCATGCATTACTACTCTCGTGCAACCAAACCGAGGTAAGTACACTGACTCGACTTGTACTCTGTATTTCTGTCTTACCTTCATGTGCCATGTTCTCATATCGGATACGAGATACACACGATTGTCTTGTACATTGTTCATTGCTTGTGAGTCATTGTTTATTGCGGGGATTGGAGGAAATATTAGCTTTTGTGTGACCACACCCAACATAGGAATTGTGGATAGCCTAATCGTACACTTCACGTACGATGAAGCCGGACCTTGTAGAATTGATAGACTCATTGACCCATTGATTGATTGTGCTCCTAAGCCGGTCACACATTAGTTTAATATTTCAAATTGTCACACTTGCATATTGATTGTCGTGTTCATTGCCTTGTACATTGATAGCCGTGTTCATTGTCTAGCATATTGATTGTCGTCCATTGCCTGCAGTTTTATATTTTATTTTTGGTACCGTAGTTTTACTTCCATTTCTGGTATTCTGGTTTTACCTTGTATTCTGTGCTACAGACTACATTGTATATTATCTTGTCGGGGTTGTACTTTGCTCTTTTCCTGACAGAATACGTTGTAGTTGAGCGTGAGGCCACATGGAGCATGTGATTGCATTGGATATTGCAGCTTTTATTTTATTTATTTTCTGGAGATTGTATTTTGGATATTCATTATTGTACATTTATTTTATTGACCGAATTTGTCTTCGGCTAATTTTGTACTAAAAATACTTGATGGATATTGGTGATCATTTTTGGGAACGTTATAAAAGCTGTGTTTGTTTACATTATATTGTGACTTGGAGTTTTTCTTAGTATTGTACAGCTTACTTCGTCGTGTCCATCGACGAAGGCTCGGCGTGTCCGACACGTATCCGATTATTCGGGAGCGGGTTGTGACAGTCAAGAATATCGACGACGCCTTGCCATGCTGTGTTCGGCCAGATCGAGCCGGAGTATACCTCGCCGTGTCACGACCCGCACCCGCTTTTCAGATACGAGTGCGTACGCAAGTCTAGCCTACGTCACAGTTTCGGTTGTAGAACGATGTCTAGCCCGAAATAAACAAGTACTAATAAAATATATCTTATTTGCTCATTCACAAAATCAATTTACAACATTTAAAGGTTACATTTGAATGAAATACAAGGTGTCACGCCCCAATACCGAAATACGAAGAGTGACTAGGCCAGCTAACCCGTATGAGGTATATAAACGTCATACGGTGATCATGGCTGTCATGAGACTAGGGGGTGCATGCTACAATCAAGTCTCCTATGGTCCCACAGAGCATCTATGTCTCAATCAATAAAGCAAGAAGCAACAATTAATGAACATATAAGATAAAGCAGTAAGGCGTCCCCGACGCTTCATCAAAATAATCATGGGGAACTAGATTTATAAGTTAGCTAGCCCAGAGAGTCATAGGTACATAATCGTAGTCAGCTGCAGTCTGATTTATTTACAATTATGCAAGAAGGCAAAAAATCCAGAACAACCGGCTAAACAGTTGTCGGTGGCTAAACGTCAGAACTTAAGTAATGATACTAGAGTGGTGGAGAAGAAACCCACTCGAGTCCCCCATCCGCCATGCTCCTAGTATGCACCATTGACGTCAGGGAGGAAAGTCGGATCCTCTGGCTCTGTTACGTGATCTGGCCAAACAAAACCAGCGGGGTCAGCCCCGAATAGCAAGTACCACAAGGGAGCACAAAAGTGTGAAATAAAATCCAAGCATAATAATAAATAGTAATAATAATAATAAAAAGCTTCCGGTCGTAACCTCTGTCCATAGCCTGTCGTAGCACGATAGCCCAACCCAACAACCAAACAAGGACATGGGTTGGACCACGCACCATGACAGTTCATGTCCCTCGGCTACTATCGAAAGGTACAAGGCACAGTCAAGTCATTTTTCAAGCGGCCATTCATTCATACGACTTTCTATATTTGGCGGGGTTATCCCCGCAATGCTGTTATAGGAATCCTTAGATCATGTCCTTCCAACAGGACTAGCCAATCCAAAATATATATATATAAACACATAGCACCTTGATCATGCACTGGTCCCCCGTAAGGCTACCGCGCTAAAACATATAACTCCTAGCACATAGGCGTCGGATATGGTCATCCACCATAAGCGGATGAACCATGTCCGTGGAGGTCAACCCGGCACGTCAGGACGGAACCTGGGGTGGCTGGTGTAGCATGATCTCGAGATTCTTTCCGCCCAATACATCTACCATATTAGTTGCCTAGTTAACCCTAGGTTAATCTCGAGATTCACATGTCATGGTCACATGCTCATTCTCCTAAATGTCGTACATAGTAGGAGTACCCCAAGAAGGGATCCACACTGGCTCAATGAGTCATACATGAGGATCCCTCCTTAGTGTAATGCAACACGCTACACAAACCACGTCATTACTATCGACCATTCATTATGTAAGTGCTGGAGGCATTGGATGTACTAAAATATTTCGTGTAGGAACACTTCACACATGAGATAGCACATCGGGGTTCACATAGATTGTACCTCAGTACATGCATTGGACAAGCACACACATAGATAGTTAGGTTGGGAATGAAGGTCGAGCCGCAAGATGGAAGAGAAACTAGAAGGCACTGCACACTTAGGATATGAAGCACACACAAGTCATGAAGTGGCACAAACGGCGCATTGACAAAAGGCGCATGACGCAACGTGCAAGATGCACAAGGTGCAAGGTACAAGGTGCGCGAGGGGTGCACAAGGTGCACGAGGTGCACGAGGTGCACGAGGTGCACGAGGTGCATGAGGTACGTAAGGTACGCGAGGTGCAAGGTGCGCGAAGTGCGCAAGGTACAAGGTGAGCGGATTAAAAGGTGCGTACGAGGTGTGCAATAGGTGAGCGAGGTGCAAGGTACGCAAACCAAAAGGTGCACGAGATGCAAGGTACGTGGACCAAAAGGTACGATAGGTGCAAGGTGCGCAGACCAAAAGGTGCGCGTGGTGCGCACGAGGTGCGCGAGGTGCGCACGACGTGCGTGAGGTACGCACGAAGTGCACGAAGTGCAAGATGCACGAATCAAAAGGTGCACAAAGTGCAAGGTACGCGGACCAAAAGGTGCGTGAGGTGCGCACGAGGTGCACGAGGTATCGTCCCTACCAACAAGCTTTTGGCTATAGAGTTTTAGAAACTTCCAATGTCCATAACTTGGACTATTGGACTGAAAATTGGACAAAATAAAGGTCCAAACTGAATGAATTTGAATTCTCTACAACATGAAACAAGTAGTTTTCGAAAAAGAGTAAGTTTGATAGATCAAAACCATAAAAACACATAAATCCTAGTTTTTGGAACATATATCTACTCAAAAGTAGCCATCAAAACCAAAAATACCAAGTACTAAACTTGTAGGGGATGATGAGAAGAACAATATAGAAAAATCATATCAAAGAAAAAAATAAAAAAATAAAAAAAGTAAGAATCCCCATTTGGTGCAAGGTGTACTTGCCTAATGGTGGTGGTGGTTGAGGGAAATAAATGAAGAGTTATGAGGAGAGAGAAAAAAAAGAGAATATATATATAGTAGTGTTGGGTTGGCTTAAGGAAACCCTAATCTTAAACATGCTCTTAACCGTTTTAACTACTGACATGATTTGTGGCTACATGCAACAACTAATAGAAAAATAAATTAAAATAGTGCATTTGCACAAAATACCATATGTCATATACAGGAATCAAGAAGGCAAATACGTATATTGGGAACGGGGAGTGACATCTCTGCCCTCCTTAGAAAAATTTTGTCTTCGGAATTTCTGCCAAGACAAGATAGAGAAATCAGGACAAGCAAGTACATTAATAATAAGACCAACTACACATGCAATTATATCAAACCTATCAGGCATTAGAGAACAACCATCCACCCTAGTGGGTGCAATTCAAGCATGGAAACATGTTTCGAAGGCATAAGGATAAATATACCTTCTGAGTCAAACAAGTACGGATATCGAGATCTAATCTCTTCTTCGCGCTCCCATGTCGACTCTTCTGGTGAGTGATGGCCCCAAGAGACACGGACAAGACTAATAGTCCGGTTCTTGAGCACGTTCTCTCGCCGATCCAAAATGGATACGGGTTGCTCCTCGTAAGTCAGGTCGGTACCGACGACCAACTCAGAATGATCGAGGAAGTGACTCGGATCCGGGACGTACCTACGCAACTAAGACACATGAAACACATCATGTACATCATGTAGCGAAGGCGGAAGGGCAAGACGATAAGCAACATCGCTTACCCGAACGAGAATTTCTAATGGACCAACATATCTACGACTGTCACTCCCAGTACCGAAATACGGAGAGTAACTAGGCCAGCTACTCCATATGAGGTATATAAACGTCATACGGCAATCGTGCATGTCATGAGACTAGGGGGTGCATGCTACAATCAAGTCTCATATGGTCCCATAGAGCATCTACGTCTCAATAAATAAAGCAATAAGCAACAATTAATGAACATGTAAGATAAAGCAGTATGGCGTCCCCGACGCTTCATCAAAATGATCATGGAGAACTAGCTTTATAAGTTAGCTAGACCAGAGAGTCATAGGTACATAATCGTAGTCAACTGCAGTCTGATTTAATTACAATTATGCAAGAAGGCAAAATATCCAGAACAACTAGCTAAATAGGTGCCTGTGGCTAAATGCCGGAACTTAAGTAATGATACTAGAGTGGTGGAGAAGAAACCCACTCGAGTCCCCCGCCCGCCATGCTCCTAGTGTGCACCATTGACGTCAAGGAGGAAAGTCGGATCCTCGGGCTCTGCTACGTGATCTGGCCAAACAAAACCAGCAGGGTCGGCCCCGAATAACAAGTACCACAAGGGAGCACAAAAGAGAGATAAAATTCAAACACAATAATAAATAGTAATAATTATAAAAAAAAGCTTTCGGTCGTAACTTCGGTCCATAGCCTGTCGTAGCACGATAGTCCAACCCAAAAACTAAACAAGGACATGGGTTGGACTACGCACCACGACAGTCCATTTCCCTCGGCTACTATCGAAAGGTACAAGGCACAGTCAAGTCATTTTTCAAGCAGCCATTCATTCATACGGCTTTTTATATTTGGCGGGGTTATCCCCGCAATGCTGTTATAGGAATCCTCAGATCGTGTCGTTCCAGCAGGACTAGCCAATCCAAATTGTATATATATATATATATATATATATATATATATATATATATATATATATATATATATATATATATATATATATATATATATATTTATATATATATATATAAACACATAGCACCTTGATCATGCACCGGTACCCCGTAAGACTACCACGATAAAACATATAACACATAGAACATAGGAGTCGGATATGGTCATCCACCATAGGCGGATGAATCCATGTCCGTGGAGGCCAACCCGGCACGTTAGGACGGAACCTGGGGTGGCTAGTGTGGCACGATCTCGAGATTCTTTCCGCCCAATGAATCTACCAGATTAGTTGCCTAGTTAAACCTAGGTTAATCTCGAGATACACATGCCGTGGTCACATGCTCATTCTCCTAAATGTCGTACATAGTACGAGTACCCCAAGAAGGGATCCATACTGGCTCAAGGAGTCATACATAAGGTGCAAGGTACGTGGACCAAAAGGTGCGCGAGGTGCGCACGAGGTGTGCAAGGTACAAGGTGCGCACGAGGTATCGTCCCTACCGGCAAGCTTTTGGCCATAGAGCTTTAGAAACTTTCAATGTCCATAACTTGGGCTATAGGACTCAAAATTAGGCAAAATATAAACTGAATGCGAATGAATTCTCTATAACATAAAACAAGTAGTTTTCGAAAAAGTGTAAGTTTGATAGATCAAAACAATAAAAATACATAAATCCTAGTTTTTGGAACTTAGATCTACTCAAAAGTAGCCATAAACATAAAAAATATCAAGTACTAAACTTGTAGGGGATGATGAGAAGCAATATAGACAAATCATATAAAAAGAAAAAATCATGAAATAAAAAATACAAGAATCTCTCCATTTGGTGCAAGGTGTACTTGCCTAATGGTGGTGGCTGAGGGAAATGAATGAAGAGTTATGAGGAGAGGGAAAAGGAAGAGAATATATATAGTAGTATTGGGTTGGCTTAAGGAAACCCTAATCTTAAGCATGCTCTTAACCATTTTAACTAATGACATGATTTGTGGCTACATGCAACAACTAATAGCAAAATAAATTAAAATGGTGCATATGCACATAATACCATATGCCATATACAGGAATCAAGAAGGCAAATACGTATATCGGGAACGGGGAGTGACAAGGACTAAGCTTTACTCGGGTTCCAAATCTAATGATACCCCGAGTAGGCGAAATCCACAGAAATACTTGGTCACCAACACCAAACTCTAGAGGCCTACGATGCTGATCTGCCAGTATCGGTGTCTGTCCTGCGTAACTCGAAGCCGCTCTCTGATTAACTTGACTGTTTCTACGGTCTGCATGATCATCTCTGGTCCTAATAATTTTTGTTCTCCCACATCATCCTAAGCCAGAGGGGACCTACATTTTCTTCCATATAATGCTTCAAACGGTGCCATCTGTATACTTGCCTGATAAATATTATTGTAAGAGAACTCTACTAAATGGAGATGATCTTCTTAAGTACCAAAATCTAAGGTACAAGCTCGTAACATGTCTTCTAATGTCTGAATGGTTCTCTCTGACTGCCCGTCCGTCTGCGGATGATAGGCCGTACTGAACCTCAGTTTGGTACCCAAACTTTGTTACAAACTCTGCCAAAAATGAGAGGTGAACCGGGTGTCTCGATCTGATACTATGCTAACTGGAACTCCATGCTGCCTCATTATCTGCTTCATATATATTTCTACCAACTGCTCAGTAGAATGCCCTACTCTAAATGGAAGAAAATGAGCAACCTTCGTGAGCTGATCCACAATTATCCAAACTACGTTTCGATCAGTCGGAGATCTAGGTAAACCGATCACAAAGTCCATTATGATGTGCTCTCACTTCCACTCTGAAATGGGAAGCGGTTGTAACAATCCTGCTGGCCTCTGCTGCTCTGTCTTGACTTGCTGACATACCAAGCACCTAGAAACAAATCTTGCTATCTCCCTCTTCATGCCATTCCACCAAAAGTGTTGTTTTATATCCTGGTACATCTTTGTGCCTCCGGGATGGATGGAAAAACTATGAGCCTCTGACATAACTTCATGTCGAAGGTCTTCACCTCGTACGCAAAGACGGCTTTCGAACCTAAGCATACCATCTTCATGGATTACTAACTCATTCCTGAGACCTGATTTACACTCTGATCGAAGCTTCTGTATCCGCGGATCCTCC
The DNA here is from genome assembly GCA_029216955.1 of Iris pallida. NCBI lineage: Eukaryota > Viridiplantae > Streptophyta > Magnoliopsida > Asparagales > Iridaceae > Iris > Iris pallida. Next base: position 7,389,925 of record JANAVB010027799.1, on the reverse strand, counting down.
GCCTGGGCTGCTCTTATCCTCTATACTAAAGTAGACTGAATCTGCAAACTGGCCATAACTCCTGTATCTTGTAGCAAGATCACTTTAATTCCCATTTTATGAAGATCTTCCAAAATATACCTCTGCGAGGTTAAAATGAATGCACCACCTCTCATGCTCAAGGCATCTGCTACCACATTCACCTTGCCTGGATGGTACTGTAGATTCACATCGAAGTCCTTCAGTAACTCCAACCATCTTCTCTGTCTCATATTTAAGTTCCTCTAGGTGAATACATACTTCAAGCACTTATGATCAGTATAAATTTCCACTCGATCCCCATATACGTAATGCCTCCATAACTTAAGTGAAAACACCACTGCTGCTAACTCTAAATCGTGGGTTGGATAGTTCTTCTCATGATCCTAAAGCTGTCGAGATGCATACGCTATCACCTTACCATGCTGCATCAGTTCACACCCAAGTCCCTTTCCGGATGCATTATAATATACTGTAAACCCTCCTGACCCTACTGGAAGTGTCAAGATCGGGGCTGAGATCAATCTCTTCTTCAAAGCTTCAAATGATGTCTGACACTCTGCTGACCAAACAAAATCTATATCCTTATGTGTCAAACACGTCAAGGGTGCCAAAATCCTGGCAAAGTCTGCCACGAACCTCCTATAGTAACCTGTCAATCCCAAGAAACTACGTACTTCTGCTACCATCTTCGGAACTGGCCAATTCTCTACTGCCTCAACCTTCTTCGGATCTACTGACACTCCTGCTCCAGAAATAATGTGTCCCAGAAACGAAATACGATCAAACCAAAACTCGTATTTACCAAGCTTCGCATAAAATTGATGCTCCCTCAAGGTCTGCAAAGTTGTCCGAAGATTTTTCTTATGCTCTTCTTCATTGCTGGAATAGATGAGGATGTCGTCTATGAACACTACTACAAACTTATCCAAATATAGCATAAAGATGTGATTCATCAAATCCATGAATACTGCTGGGGCATTAGTTAGTCCAAATGGCATTACCAGAAACTCATAATGTCTATATCGCGATCTAAATGTTGTCTTGGGTATGTCCTGATCCCGGACACTCACTTGATAATATCCAGATCGAAGATCAATCTTAGAAAAGACGCAGGCCTTACTTAATTGGTCAAATAAGTCGTCGATCCTTGGTAATGGATACTTGTTCTTTACGGTTATTGCATTCAACTGTTGGTAATCAATGCACATTCGCGTCGATCCATCCTTCTTGGGTACTAAAATCATCGGTGCTGCCCAGGGCGATTCACTGTCTCGGATAAACTGTTTTGCCTTCAGTTCTTCTTCATACTGGTACAACTTGTCCAACTCTGATGGCGATATCTTGTAAACTCTGCCGACCTTAGGCTCTATTCCAGGATTTAACTCAATGCAAAACTCTACATCTCTCATCGGTGGTAAACCTGGAAGCTCATCTGGAAATACATCAAAAAACTTTCTGACCACTCTTGGAATCTGCTCCTGCTCTGCCAATGCCGCTGCAACTATGCCCTGGGATCGACCCTCCAATGATCGAACAAAGATGAACTCCTCAATGCCAGGTACATTAAATACTACCCAACCTCCTCGATAATCTATCGTCGTATGACTGTCTCTCAACCAGTCCATGCCTAGGACAACGTCAAAGTTGCCTATAGGGAACTCAATCAAAGATGTTGGCAATAATTACCCACACACTACGACCGGACACGCTAAGCACACTCCGCTAACTCCTACGAGCCCATTACCAGTGAGTATATTCATCCTCTCTGGCAATGCCTCGAACTCTAATCCAATAAGTGTCGCAAATCGTACAGATATAAAAGGATGGGTAGCTCCCGAATCAAATAATGCTACTCAGGAAAAGAGGTAATAGAAATATTACCTGCAACCACGTCGCCTGAAACTAGTGCATCCTTTAGAGATAAGGTGAAGGCCTGGCCCTGGCCTTGCTGAGCTCCCTGCTGCTGTCTTCCTAGACCAAGTTGTTGTTGCAGTCTCTGCTGGCCTCCCCGGTTCTGTGCCTGAAGAAACATTTGAGCTTGCATTGGCAGACGCTGGGCTAGTTGCCTTACTGCCAATGTTGGTCCTCTGCTCGGTGCTGCCCCCGGAGGTGGCAATGCTAGAAACTGCTGAACTGGCCCTCTTGGCCTCTGCATCATAGGACAATTGGCAATCATGTGGTCTGGACTGCCACACCTCATGTGCAACCCATTAGCTGAACGACACACATCCCTAGTGTGCCTTCCCTTACCGCAGTAAGTACATCCAATGGGTGCCCCCTAGCACTGCTGCTGGTTCTTCAGCTGCTGATGCCAAACTGGTGCTATTGTCTCTGATACCGCCGCCCTCCGTGGTGCTCCTGACTCATAAATACGGATGCCGAGTGCTGGTGCCGATGTTCGCTGCATTGCTTCTCCGTCCCTACTCTGGGAATGAGACCTCTTCTGGCCACCAGTCATTGCCGCCACCTTTGCTGGGTAAGCTCATACCTTCATGCTACCGTTAAAACGGCATCAAAAGTATGATAGTCGTGCCCTTCCACTAGCTGTAGAATCTCCAGATGAAGTCCCTGTTGGAACCTTATAGTCTTTTTCTGCTCTGTTGCTACCATCGCCGGTGCAAACTGACTCAACCTACAGAACTCCACTGCATATCCATCCACCGACTTACTAGCCTGTTTGAGACTGAAAAACCTCTGCTGAAGCTCATACCGTGCAACTACGCGAAAATACTTGGCTTTGAATCTAGTACTGAAGCTATCCCAAGGAACAGGACGCCCATTCCAACCTCTTCTGTTGCCCACCAGTTGTGAGCAAGATCCTGAAGCAATAATCTGACTTGGTCAACCTTCTCCTCTACTGGAAGCTTTGTTGCTGTAAATATGGCCTTAATATCCTGACGCCAAGCATACGTTGTAATGGCATCCTCCGTGCCGTCAAAGTACCTCGGGTTAAGTCGACAAAACCTCCCCGACGCTCCTGAATCAATCCTGACACTCCTCTCAAGGGCTAACTGTAACCCCTGGTTCAGTAGCATATTCTATTCCTGCTATTGGGTGTGATGTTGCTGGTGGGTTGCCACCTGACGCTGCTGTGTCACGACCCGCACCCGCTTTTCGGACACGAGTTCGTGAGCAAGCCAGCTACGTATCGAGCGGACTCCAGCCCGACTCGAGTACGTATAAGCTGTCAAGGTCATGGGTATCATATCTAATCTAAACTATATCTCAATCCACATGAATCATATAAACAAGAATGAACAAGTATGGGTCATGGTCTGCAGCCCATTAGCATATTGTTCGATTAGACTCTAAGAATGATATGAGCCTATAAATAAGCAGAGTATATCATGGTATGGAATATAAAGCACGAGAAGATAATAAAGAAATAACACAAACAAATACCTGTATCATATATCGCAATCCTCTATCATCCTGCTCTGCTAACTAACTCTATGTAGTCGCTAAACCTGAAGAGATCATCAGGTCCTCAGAGGACTAGCAAGATACATAAAAATGAGCCTTTCTAACAGTTTATTATGCATGGAGAAAAATACAGGATAAATAAGTAAACTGAGTAATGAATAAGCACGAATCTATACACTGTCTACAGGAAAATGAACTGCTGAACAAGGACTATAGAACTCATGTCAAGATGTCAACGGATAACCGAAACGAATACTCAAACCCTCGTCCCTAGTGTGGACTCGCAGGTTTGAACAACTACTAATCCTCGTCCCTAGTGTGGACTCGCAGATTAGTATCACCCTCGTCCCTAGTGTGGACTCGCAGGCGTAAACCCTATACTACTAACCCTCGTCCCTAATGTGGACTCGTAGGTTAGCATCATCCTCGTCCCTAGTGTGGACTCGCAGGCGTAAATCCTATACTACTAACCCTCATTCCTAGTGTGGACTCGCAGGCTAGCATCTACTACTAACCCTCGTCCCTAGTATAGACTCGCAGGCTAGCATCACCCTCGTCCCTAGTGTGGACTCGCAGGTGTGGACCAATAACTACTAACCCTCGTCCCTATTGTGGACTCGCAGGTTAGCTTCAAGGTTCAAGACACGAAGGCACGACTCAATCAAGGCACGACTCAATCAAGGCACGACCAATAAGACACAAGGCTAACTGTGAACACGGTCTACAAATCAATGGTACCAATATATGAACATGATATGAAAGATACATATCAATAATATAAGAAAATTGGATAATAAATAAAGACAGTGCATGTAAATAAAGCTGTGTAGAAAGGTAAGGTATACTTGCCTGGGGGTTGCACGAAGAACCAACAATGTAACTCCAATCAATAAGTCAGAAAGTCCAAGTCATCACAACTGTCTCCGAAAGCTGAAATAAACATTACCAACATTCTCAGAATAGTCAAATTAGCTAGGATTGCCTGTCCTTAAGTCCAATTCTAGACACAGGGGCAAAACGATAATTTCGGGCAAAAATGATGTCCGCCGTTGGACCCGCTTTGCACTGAAAAGCGTGCCAGAGTCAGCGGTCTCTAAAGTCATCAAACTATATGTCTACGGATCCGGTTTTTCGATACAAACCCAACCGTATGTCCAGAGTAGGATTCCGGCGGGCCGTGCACAAAATCGCCCGTTGAGTGGGACCGTGGGGCCCGCAAAACGGTAATTTTATCAACTGTCTCAGAATCGGACCAAACTTGGCATGCAGGACCAAAAAAATGATACAGTCCTGTTGGCGTAAGTTTCGTCTCGATCTGACGAGCGTGCACAAAGTAATTGAAAATTTTGCAAAGTGCACGATACGGTAAATTTCGACGGATACGTATCAAATTCGTCGCGCACACGCAACCAATTTGAATTTCGTCAAAGCCCACACGACCACGAAGCCGTTACGCAGCTTTCGATACTTTCGGTTCGCGACCACGTCGCCCAGAATGGCGGGACGGATGTGGTATCGGACAATTTTCTAGTTTTGAAAATAGGTTTTTTGGAAACTTTGGGATTCGATTTCTCGGCGAGTAGTCGATGAATTCAAATTCCGTAAGAAGGGATTCGAAGCCCTACATGTTTTTAAAAAGTTTCTTCAAATAGTTTTTCAAAATCGTGCATGGATTGGGGGAAAACTGCCCGTGAACTAGAGTCCTTGGACTGGTTTTACTGTCCTGTTTCGACAGATTTTTTGGGTTTTTGGGTTCGAATTCTCTTCGATTCTAGATCGCTTTACTACAAACAAATTGGAGGGGTCTAAAGACCTATATGTTGTGCTTCTATCGAAGCAATTGGTTCGAAATTCGATGGAAGAACTAGGGAGAAACTTACCTGTGAAGTCGACCCTTCGGGGGCGTTGCTGCTGTTGCTTCCCGGTTCAGACGCTGTGCGCGCGCCTCCCTGGCCGTGGCTTGGCTGGTCGACGGCGGCCAGCCCGCCGTGGGGGCCCGCGCGTGCGACCACCTGGTTGGTCGGGGCTTGGTTCGAGGGTTTTAGGGTTTCGGGAAAATCCTTCCCCTCTCGCGCGGCTCTCTGTATATATACGGATTCGTATATATAAGCGGTTGTAATCTATAGGGGATCGAGGCCTGAGCATTTGGGGAGCTCGGCTGACCCTGGGCCTGGCTGAGGATGGGCCTCTCCCCTGTGGCTGGGCCTTAGCTAGGCTGGGGTGCTAACGGGCTGGGATCGTGGGTTGGGCCGTGCTTCATAGTTTTATTTCTTTCTCTTTTCTTTCTTATAAGTCTAGTATATATATATATATATATATATATATATATATATATATATATATATATATATATATATATATATATATATATATATATATATATATATATATATATACACCTATACGTATACTCTATATATTTATATATACTCACATATATATATATATAATACGCACACATAATACACACATATAATATATATATATATATATATATATATATATATATATATTATATTATATGTGTGTGTATATATATATATATATATATATATATATATATATATACACACATATAATATAATATATATATATATATATATATATATATATATATATATATATAATATATATATATATATATATATATATATATACACACATATAATATATATATATATATATATATATATATATATATATATATATATATAATATTCATATATAATATATATACATATATAATATATTAATATATATAAATACACATAGACCCATATAATTATATATATTTATATAAATATATATATACACACAAATACATTTATCTATAATATATATATATATATATATATATATATATATATATATATATATATATATATATATATATATTATATATATATATATGCACATATTCTCACGTATATATTCTTATATATATATTCATATACATACACCATATACATTTACATATATTCATAACATAGTGTCTTATTCCTAGAAATATGTATACACATATATATATATACATATCATATATATCATAATAATAATAATAAAATACAATAAACTAATAATAATAAATAATAATAAATAATGATCCTAATGACAATCAATAATAGGCTGATTGTCATTCTTGATGGATACAACGCGCACACTACTTATCTAGTTTTAGAAGATCATACAAAATTTGTAAAACATTATTTAATAATAATATAACAATTATTTAGAAACTAATTGCCAATTCCAAAATATATACAAAATACTTGCACTTACCAAACATGTCTACAAGGCCGTAGTTGGTCCCACTACGTGCCTACCTGGGCTTGGATTTGGTTCGGACCCAATTCGGCTAAGTCGACACAAACGGTCTCCTACAGGTCAATAATTAAAACAACTATAGATGTTAAATCGCAGCTTGGCCTGGTTTTCCTAATTAGGATACTCCTATGGCTCGGACGCGAGTTCGTGAGAAAGCCAGCTACGTATCGAGCGGACTCCAGCCCGACTCGAGTACGTATAAGCTGTCAAGGTCATGGGTATCATATCTAATCTAAACTATATCTCAATCCACATGAATCATATAAACAAGAATGAACAAGTATGGGTCATGGTCTGCAGCCCATTAGCATATTGTTCGATTAGACTCTAAGAATGATATGAGCCTATAAATAAGCAGAGTATATCATGGTATGGAATATAAAGCACAAGAAGATAATAAAGAAATAACACAAACAAATACCTGTATCATACATCGCAATCCTCTGTCATCCTGCCCTGCTAACTAACTCCATGTAGTCGCTAAACCTGAAGAGATCATCAGGTCCTCAGAGGACTAGCAAGATATATAAAAATGAGCCTTTCTAACAGTTTATTATGCACGGAGAAAAATATAGGATAAACAAGTAAACTGAGAAATGAATAAGCACGAATCTATACACTGTCTACACGAAAATGAACTGCTGAACAAGGACTAGAGAACTCATGTCAAGATGTCAACGGATAACCGAAACGAATACTCAAACCCTCGTCCCTAGTGTAGACTCACAGGTTTGAACAACTACTAATCCTCGTCCCTAGTGTGGACTCGCAGATTAGCATCACCCTCGTCCCTAGTGTGGACTCGCAGGCGTAAACCCTATACTACTAACCCTCGTCCCTAATGTGGACTCGTAGGTTAGCATCATCCTCGTCCCTAGTGTGGACTCGCAGTCGTAAACCTAATACTACTAAATCTCATCCCTAATGTGGACTCACAGGCTAGCATCTACTACTAACCCTCGTCCCTAGTGTGGACTCGCAGGCTAGCATCTACTACTAACCCTCGTCCCTAGTGTGGACTCGCAGGCTAGCATCACCCTCGTCCCTAGTGTGGACTCGCAGGTGTGGACCAATAACTACTAACCCTCGTCCCTATTGTGGACTCGCAGGTTAGCTTCAAGGTTCAAGACACGAAGGCACGACTCAATCAAGGCACGACTCAATCAAGGCACGACCAAAAAGACACAAGGCTAACTGTGAACACGATCTACAAATCAATGGTACCAATATATGAACAGGATATGAAAGATACATATCAATAATATGAGAAAACTGGATAATAAATAAAGACAGTGCATGTAAATAAAGCTGTGTAGAAAGGCAAGGTATACTTGCCTGGGGGTTGCACGAAGAACCAACAATGTAACTCCAATCAATAAGTCAGAAAGTCCAAGTCATCACAACTGTCTCCGAAAGCTGAAATAAACATTATCAACGTTCTCAGAATAGTCAAATTAGCTAGGATTGCCTATTCTTAAGTCCAATTCTGGACACAGGGGCAAAACGGTAATTTCGGGCAAAAACGATGTCCGCCGTTGGACCCGCTTTGTACCGAAAAGTGTGCCAGAGTCAACGATCTCTAAAGTTGTCAAACTACATGTCTACGGATCCAGTTTTTCGATATGAACCCAACCATATGTCCAGAGTTTGATTCCGGCGGGCCGTGCACAAAATCGCCCGTTGAGTGGGACCGTGGGGCCCGCAAAACGGTGATTTTATCAACTGTCTCGGAATCGGACCAAAATTGGCATGCAGGACCAAAAAAACGATACGGTCCTGTTGGCGCAAGTTTCGTCTCGATCTGACGAGCATGCACAAAGTAATTAGAGAATTTGCAAAGTACACGATACGGTGAATTTCGACGGATACGCATCAAATTCGTCGCGCACACGCAACCAATTTGAATTTCGTCAAAGCCCACACGACCACGAAGCCGTTACGCAGCTTTCGATGCTTTCGGTTTGCGACCATGTCGCCCGGAATGGCGGGACGGACGTGGTATCGGATAAATTTCTAGTTTTGAAAACAGGTTTTTGGAAAACTTTGGGATTCGATTCTCGGCGAATAGTCGATGAATTCAAATTCCGTAAGAAGGGATTCGAAGCCCTACATGTTGTCAAAAAGTGTCTTCAAATAATTTTTCAAAATCGTGCATGGATTGGGGGAAAACTGCCCGTGAACTAGAGTCCTTGGACTGGTTTTACTGTCCTGTTTCGACAGATTTTTTGGGTTTTTGGGTTCGATTTCTCTTCGATTCTGGATCGCTTTACTACAAACTAATTGGAGGGGTCTAAAGACCTATATGTTGTGCTTCTATCGAAGCAATTGGTTCTAAATTTGATGGAAGAACTAGGGAGAAACTTACCTGTGAAGTCGACCCTTCGGGGGCGTTGCTGCTGTTGCTTCCAGTTCAGACGCTGTGCGCGCGCCTCCCTGGCCGTGGCTTGGCTGGTTGACGGTGGCCAGCCCGCCGTGGGGGCGCGCGTGCGCGACCACCTGGTTGGTCGGCGCTGGGTTCGAGGGTTTTAGGGTTTCGGGAAAATCCTTCCCCTCTCGCGCGGCTCTCTGTATATATACGGATTCGTATATATAAGCGGTTGTAATCTATAGGGGATCGAGGCCTGAGCATTTGGGGAGCTCGGCTGACCCTGGGCCTGGCTGAGGCTGGGCCTCTCCCCTGTGGCTGGGCCTTAGCTAGGCTGGGGTGCTTGTAGGATCGTTGAGCACTTCTAGAGGGGGGTGAATAGAGTGCGTGTGTGCAGTGGAAATAAAATCACCAATTAAAAAATTAAACTATGGCAATGATGTAAGAGCAGTATATAAAGATAGGAGAATCAAACTCAGTAACACAGCGATGTATACTGGTATCCCTCTGAGAGGACTAATCCAGTCTCGAGTACTCTTGCTCGATGTTAATCCACTAAAGGCACAAGCTTTAACTGAGTGCTTGCAACTCTTACACCACCGTGCTTGTTGACGAGTGCACGACCAACTCCAACATACACCGTGCTTGGTGACGAGCGCACGACCAGCTCCACAACAGGAATTGTTGTTGAAACTTGACGACCTCTTTACAACTCTGAATAACCAAAAGACTTCTAAATCAAATGTGATAGTACTGGCTTTTGGCTAAGAGAAGTATAGGTGAGATTTGAAATTCTTGGATCACTTAGAAAACACTTGAGATGAAATAGAGAAGAGATGAAGAATGAATTGATGTTTTGAAATGAAAAGTTCTTCTCTATTTATAGGTGTTTTCACCAACCGAACTCGGGCAGAACTCGGGCAGAGTTCGGATACAAAAATCTCGCAATATAGACGTTGCTCGCAGATTTGGAGGCAACTGAAGTTTGAATACAAACTGACCGAACTCGGTCAGAGTTCGGGCCGAACTCGGGCCGAACTCGGCTGTGAGTTCTGTCAGGAGATTTAAAATTGTTTTCAAACAGTTTTTGGAAATTTGTAAAATCATTTAAAAGGAATATTTTCGAAATATAATTATGGAATATTCGTAATCGAAAATATTAGGGTAAAAGTAGATTTTGAAAAATGAGAATAATTTTTAACCCTAAGCCAGTAATACCATACTTGATTTTACAAAGAAATTCCTAGACTCAATAAATTGTAAAAATACAGAATAAAAGTAGAAAAGGAGTCTTCAGAATTTTGATGACTTTGACGCTTGGAATTATGCAGTACATCGTCCGTTGAATAAGATTTCATGTATCCTGAAATAGTTAGCAGCATTGTCTATATTTTGTATATGGACTAAAGTGTAAGTCGATTATCGAAATCGGGTGTGACCATGGAATGGGCCAACAATCTCCCCCATTTTGATAATTGACAAAACTTGAGTCTATACCAAAATATATTTCAAAAAAAAATAATATATCAAAATACCTGGGCTGATTTTGGTTATACTCATTTTTCTCCCCCTTTGTCAAGTAGTAAAATGAATCGGCTCCCCCGTAAGTCATGAAGCCAACAATAAAAAAAAAAACAAAGTGAAAGAAAACAGTAGTAATCACAGTAATCATAGCATAGAGTGAAATGCAAATAAACTGAAATAGCATAAATATTCCACTAGAAAATCAACTGGTACATCTGATAAATGTCTAACTGAAAGAGTTTAGACAAAAAAAATAAAAGTACTACATAAACTGCATCAAAATCCACTATCCTATGGCTGAAACCATATCACAACTCTGCATCATCTGCACCGGGAGGATCATGAGGAAAATAGGCAGTGGTCGGGTCGAAATACTGAAAAGTGGCCTCATCAGTAAAACGGGGACCAGGGAAAGCAGGGTGTGGAAGGATAGTAAGTGGATGGGCTGGATCATGCACCAGGCTGTAATGTAGGTCGGCAATACTGTTTCTCAGCACCTGGGCCTGAGAAATATGCCTGAACTCTGAGTCCTGATAACGTTGCGTGGAAACCGCAACGAACTCATCAAATCGCTGGTAGAAAGCATGATCGAGTCCTGGAGCAGGGGCCGGAGCAGGAGGAGCATCTGCTGGAGGGGCCTCAGCATCAGCTGGAATATCAGCAGGAGCAGCACCGGGAGGTCGAGGAAACCGACGAGAGCGGGTCAACTCAACAGCAGTAGAAGAAATAGCACACGTTTCAAGATCAATCTCGAAACGGCGAAAGATACTCGCAAGGTGCATAGGAAAAACAAGGTTCCTTCCTGCATTCTTGCAGTTGAGCATCCAGGACATCATGGTTTTTGGAATTGAAAAGAGAATTCCAAAATGAATGTGATACAAAGCAGAGAGTTCCAAAAATGTGACTTCATCAGTAGAGCCTTTCTTCGGAAGAAGGGCTGAGAAAATCATGCGATGAAGTTCGTAGAAATTTTGGTTAAGATGTCGAGAAAATATTCTCCGAGGAGGAGGAGTGGGGTGACAAATCAATTCCCTAAAAGAAGCTAAGGTGACATCTGCAGGGAACTGAATGTGGTGGATGTCAACAAGAGCTTCACCAATATCAGGAACGTGAAAATATTCACTGATATCAGTGGCGCTAAATTCAAGTTCCTGTCCAGCAACACAGGAATAGAAATTTCCGTTTTGTTGTACTTGCAAGTTGCAGTAGAACATACGGACAGCATTGTCATAAATATTATCTTGGACTTCAAAAAAGTCGCGAAATCCAAGTAGTTCAAAAGTAGGAACATATTCGAAGAAGATTGTAAAGTTGACAAATGCTCCAGTACAAATACGACGGAGAGAAAAGGAATCAAACCAGAGATTGGAGAAGTCTCTGTCGGGAAACAGAGTGCCATCGAATTCCTCGGGATCTCTAGGTTTGGCTGGACTGAACAAACTGGCTGGAGTGTAGTCGGAAGATGAGGAAGCACCCTGGGAAGAATTTCCTCGCTGACGCTTCGGAGCCATGTGGAGATGGAGAAGATCGTCGAAGCCTTGCACGAAGGGAAGAGGAAAGTCTTCTAGAAGGATGTAGAGCTATTTCTCGTTTTGGTGTGGAGAAATAGTGGAAGAAAGGGTGGATTAAATAGGTGCTAGGGCCGGCTGTTCGGTTCTGGAACCATCACAGCGCCGACCGAACTCGGTCCGAGTTCGGTCCGAACTCGGTCCGAGTTCGGTCCGAACTCGGTCAGAGTTCGGGCCGAGTTCGGTCACTTGCATTTCCGAGGCAGTCAATGCAGTCAGAGTATATTAAAAGTTTAATAAATAAAGTTTGACTGATTTATATTTTAACTGCTGTAATTTTGGGTTAACTGTAGGGGATGTCCCAGCTAACGGTGGTTCACCGGGGAACACTTAAGTACCGCTTCGCTTCGACCGTAGCCGTGGTGACAGACATTGCCCTTTATAAGTTTGTCCCCAAAATAACTTTCGTTAAATAAATAAATAATCAAATTATTTAAAACCAGTTTAAAATACCATATGCATTAAGAGTCCGAAAATTCAAGGATGCCGAGCTCACGCCTCAAGATGTTGAAACGGTCTTCAGCCAAGGGTTTAGTGAAAATATCTGCTAGTTGATGTTCAGTATTAATAAATATTAAGCAAATATCCCCGTGTTGTTGATGATCACGTAGAAAATGATGTCTAACTTCTATGTGCTTTGTGCGTGAATGACAGATAGGGTTCTTAGTTAAATTAATTGCACTAGTGTTGTCACAGTATATAGGAACATTTGTATAGTGCAGATTATAGTCCTCTAAGGTTTGCTTCATCCACAAAATTTGAGCACAACAACGTCCTGCGGCGATATACTCAGCCTCAGTTGTTGATAATGCTACTGAATTTTGCTTCTTGCTAAACCAAGAGACTAGGGCCTTTCCCAAGAAATGACATGTACCACTGGTACTTTTACGGTCCACTTTGCATCCGGCAAAATCTGCATCCGAGTAACCTGTAAGGTCAAAGGATTTGGTTTTGGGATACCATAAGCCAACTGTAGAAGTTCCTTTAAGGTATCGGAAGATACGCTTAACGGCACTAAGATGTGATTCCTTAGGATTTGCCTGATATCTTGCACAAATGCAAACACTAAACATAATATCAGGGCGACTAGCAGTTAAATATAATAAACTACCAATCATACCTCGATACTTACGCTGATCAACAGGTTTGCCACTTTCATCAGCATCAAGCTTTGTAGATGTAGCCATAGGCGTCCCAATTGGCTTTACATTTTCGAAGTCGTACTTCTTCAGTATGTCCTTCGTGTACTTGGCTTGGTTGATGAATGTTCCATTTGAGTGTTGTTTGATTTGCAATCCTAGGAAGAAGTTCAGCTCTCCCATCATGCTCATTTCAAATTCACTCTGCATACACTTGGCAAATTCTTGACAAAGTTGTTCATTAGTAGAACCGAATATAATGTCATCTACATAAATTTGCACTAGAAGTATATCATTATTCAAAGATTTAATAAAAAGAGTAGTATCAATTTTGCCTTTTGAAAAACCATTATCAAGTAAGAAGGCGCTTAGGCGTTCATACCAAGCACGAGGTGCTTGTTTGAGTCCATAGAGTGCTTTCTTAAGCTTGAAGACGTGATCAGGTTTTTGAAAATCTTCAAAACCAGGGGGTTGTTTCACAAAAACTTCTTCTTTCAAAAATCCATTTAAAAATGCGCTTTTCACGTCCATTTGAAAAAGTTTGAAATCATTAAAACAAGCAAAAGCGCAAAACATGCGAATGGCTTCTAGTCTAGCAACAGGAGCATAGGTCTCATCATAATCAATTCCTTCTTCTTGATTATAACCTTGTGCAACTAGACGTGCTTTGTTGCGTAGAACTTGACCATCTTCACTAAGTTTATTTCGGAACACCCATTTGGTACCAATTATCGATTGACCAATAGGTTTAGGAACGAGTTCCCAAACTTGGTTTCTCTCAAATTGATTAAGTTCCTCTTGCATGGCAGAAATCCAAAATTCATCAGAAAAAGCCTCATTAACATTCTTAGGTTCTATTTGAGAAATAAATGCTACATTAGCTGCTACCTCAGAATCTCTAAGAGATGAACGAGTACTTACACCTTTGGATACATCACCTATTATGAGAGTTTCTGGATGATCTGGTTTGAATCTTAATGATTCGAATCTTTGGGCCATACCTTTCACAAGGCTCTTCTCAGTTCCTGCATCTTCAGGACTTTTATCGGTTCTTGCCTCTTGGGTAGGATCTTTCTCAGAACTCTTCTTTGTCTTTGTAGGTGCATCTTCATCATCACTGTCGCTAGATCTATGACTATTCACTCATCAAAGGTAACATTAACACTTTCTTCAACAATCAAAGATCTTTTATTGAAAATTCTATATCCTTTACTCTTAGCAGCATATCCGAGAAATATCCCGTCATCTGCTTTCGAGTCGAACTTTCCCAAGTTATCCTTGGTGTTCAGGATGAAACAGCGACAACCAAAAACTTTAAAGTAAGATATGTTTGGAATTCTTCCAAACCAAAGCTCATATGGTGTTTTCTCTTCGATATTGGTCGAATTAACACCCTATTTAAAATATGACAGGCTGTACTAACAGCTTCTGCCCAAAAATATTTAGGAAGATTATGCTGATTAAGCATGACTCTAGCCATTTCGCTTAGAGTACGATTCTTCCGCTCCACAACACCATTCTGTTGGGGAGTTCTAGGACAAGAAAATTCGTGGTAGTATCCACTATCATCACAAAACTTTTTGAAATCAGTATTTTCGAATTCGCCACCATGATCACTTCGGATACGAGTAATCATGAAGCCTTTTTCGTTTTGAACCTTTTTAAAAAATATCTGAAATTCAAAAATTGCATCACTTTTGTTTGATAAAAAATAAACCCATGTAAAACGAGAGAAATCATCAACAATGACAAAAGCATAGAGTTTACCGCCAAGACTAGCGACTCTACTAGGACCAAATAAATCCATATGAATCAACTGCAAAGGTCTCGAAGTACTTACAGCGTTGATGGATTTAAAAGATGACCTATGTGCTTTGTTCTTTTCACAGTCAGCACATACCATGTCTCTCTTGAATGGAATTTCTGGGAGTCCTTTTACCAACTTCTTTGTGTTCAGGCGTGAGATAGTATCCATGTTTGCATGTCCTAGTCTCATGTGCCATAGCCAGCTTTCATTTTGATTGGCTACTAGACACCTTCCTGCATTATTAGTATTCTCCAAAAGAAAACATATATATTGTCTTCTCTAATCCCTTTATATATGGGATCACCAGATGACATATCATATATAGTACATTTATCTTTCACAAAATTGATGCCATAACCATTATCTGCCAAATGACTTATACTCAGTAGGTTATGTTTCAATTTGGTTACTAGACAAACATCTTTTATTATAGGGTAAGGAGACATACCTACAGTGCCATTACCTATAATGTCACCTCTCAAGTTATTTCCGAAGGAGACGTATCCTTCTTTCTTCATCGATAGCGTAGCGAATAAAGATGCATCACCAGTCATGTGTCGCGAACATCCGCTATCGAGGATCCACTTGCTTCTAGCATGAGAGGGTTGAGGGTCCACCTACAAAACAAGTAGATGAATCCTTTGGTACCCATTTTCTGAAGGGTCCATGCTGATTAGCTTTAGGTCTCCAGACTAAAGTATGGTTATCAACAAGTTTTCTTGCAAGACAGTATTGTGATATATGACCATGTGTACCACAATACGTGCAAGTCAGTTTAGAACCAGATGAGGTTGAAACTGAGTTCACATGCTTGTTTGGTTTCTTGGAGAACCTATAAGTGAAAGCATGATGATATTCGTGTTTCTTATGTGCTTTCTTGTTTTTAGTCCTCTTAGGTGTATGCTTAGCATTAGGACTAAAATTAGGCTCTGTCACAGGTATAGCCTGTTTGCCTAACTTGATTTCTAACTTTTTAGAAATCGCAATAGACTCTTCATATTTAGCAGTCATAACTGAGAGTCTGTGTTCTGTTACTAAGTGCATTCTCTTCTCTGTGTCATACAGTTTTTGCATCTTACCATAATCTCTTTCTTTCTTTTGAATAGTGAGGATAGCCTCATGATAGTCTACCTTGAGTTTGGCTATCTCTTCCGTGTTACCGGTAGTAGATGTCTCTTTAATATCTTGAAGAAGATTAGACAGTCTAGCTATCTCGGCTGTGTGTGCCTTAATCTCTTTTCGAGATTGCTTATACTTGTCGAGCACAGTTTTGTGATCTTCAAGTAAGTCGCTAAAGGCAGTCTCTAGTTCTTCAAAAGTAAACTCATCAAACAGAGGATTAGATGATACCTTTTCGAATGCCATAAGACAAACATTTGCATTGCTGCAGGGTCTGTCTTCTTCTTCTGAGTCACTGGCATCACTCTCGTGCCAGATGCTTGTGTTGGCATACTTTCGGCCAGATGTGGATCTTCTGTTTGATCTTGACCGATCATATGGACTGCTCTTCTTGATAGCTGGACAGTCCTTCTTCATGTGCCCTGATTTCTTGCATCCGAAGCATATTGTCTCGTCTTCATTGCTTTCTTGGATGTCTTTCTTCTTCCTGCTTGTGAACTTTAGATATTTCTTGAAGTTCTTCACAAGTAAGGCACGTTCATCACCACTTGATGATTCTTCGTCTGAGTCATTGCATGCTGATTTTCTTGCTTGAGCTTTGAAGGCGATAGTCTTTTCTTTTGGTGTGGCCTCTTCAAAATCTTGTAAGTCGAGCTCATGAGTCATCAACTTGCCCATCAGTGTTTCTAAAGTCATCGTGGTGAGATCGTTTCCTTCAATGATTGCTGTGGCTTTTGGATTCCAGTTCTTCGTTAGGGCCCGCAGCACTTTCCTGATTTTCTCATGGTTGCTGTAATCTTTACCAAGAGATTGAAGAGGATTAGTTATATCAAGGAAACGAGTAAACATCTGTGTAATTGACTCACCAGGTTTCATTTTAAAAGATTCATATTCCTGAGTCAGTCTACTGATTTTGGATTCTTTAACTTGGGAAGTTCCCTCATGGGTTACCTCAAGAAGTTTCCAAATATCATGAGACGTCTTGCAGGTAGAAACTCTATTGAACTCTGTTTTGTCAATTGCACAGAATAGTGCATTGATGGCTCGAGCATCAAGACTAGCCTTTGCTTTTTCAGCATCGGTGTACTTGTCATGCGGCTTTTCCATAAGAATACCTTCAACCACTGTAGGTGGTGGTTTCTTATATCCATCAATGACTATAGACCATAAATCAAAATCTAGAGACTTTAAAAAGAAAGTCATACGTGTTTTCCAGTATGTATAGTTTGTTCCATCAAATAGGGGAGGTCTATTTGTGGATTGCCCTTCACCGTTGAATATAGATTTCACGGCTGCCATATATATACTCTCTAGGATATGTTATATGAGAATATAACCTGCTCTGATACCAATTGTAGGATCGTTGAGCACTTCTAGAGGGGGGGTGAATAGAGTGCGTGTGTGCAGCGGAAATAAAATCACCAATTAAAAAATTAAACTATGGCAATGATGTAAGAGCAGTATATAAAGATAGGAGAATCAAACTCAGTAACACAGCGATGTATACTGGTATCCCTCTGAGAGGACTAATCCAGTCTCGAGTACTCTTGCTCGATGTTAATCCACTAAAGGCACAAGCTTTAACTGAGTGCTTGCAACTCTTACACCACCGTGCTTGTTGACGAGTGCACGACCAACTCCAACATACACCGTGCTTGGTGACGAGCGCACGACCAGCTCCACAACAGGAATTGTTGTTGAAACTTGACGACCTCTTTACAACTCTGAATAACCAAAAGACTTCTAAATCAAATGTGATAGTACTGGCTTTTGGCTAAGAGAAGTATAGGTGAGATTTGAAATTCTTGGATCACTTAGAAAACACTTGAGATGAAATAGAGAAGAGATGAAGAATGAATTGATGTTTTGAAATGAAAAGTTCTTCTCTATTTATAGGTGTTTTCACCAACCGAACTCGGGCAGAACTCGGGCAGAGTTCGGATACAAAAATCTCGCAATATAGACGTTGCTCGCAGATTTGGAGGCAACTGAAGTTTGAATACAAACTGACCGAACTCGGTCAGAGTTCGGGCCGAACTCGGGCCGAACTCGGCTGTGAGTTCTGTCAGGAGATTTAAAATTGTTTTCAAACAGTTTTTGGAAATTTGTAAAATCATTTAAAAGGAATATTTTCGAAATATAATTATGGAATATTCGTAATCGAAAATATTAGGGTAAAAGTAGATTTTGAAAAATGAGAATAATTTTTAACCCTAAGCCAGTAATACCATACTTGATTTTACAAAGAAATTCCTAGACTCAATAAATTGTAAAAATACAGAATAAAAGTAGAAAAGGAGTCTTCAGAATTTTGATGACTTTGACGCTTGGAATTATGCAGTACATCGTCCGTTGAATAAGATTTCATGTATCCTGAAATAGTTAGCAGCATTGTCTATATTTTGTATATGGACTAAAGTGTAAGTCGATTATCGAAATCGGGTGTGACCATGGAATGGGCCAACAGTGCTAACGGGCTGGGCTCGTGGGTTGGGCCGGGCTTCATAGTTTTATTTCTTTCTCTTTTTCTTTCTTGTAAGTCTAGTATATATATATTCATATATATATATACACACCTATACGTATACTCTATATATTTATATATACTCACATATATATATTTAATACGCACACATAATGCACACACACATATATATATATATATATATATATATATATATATATATATATATATATATATATATATATATATATATATATATATATATATATATATATATATATATACTCAATGCATATATATATACATATATAATATATTCATATATTATATGCATATATAATATATTCATATATATAAATACACATAGACCCATATAATTATATATATTTATATAAATATATATATATATATATACACACAAATACATTTATCTATAATATATATATCTATATATATATATATATATATATATATATATATATATATATATATATATATATATATATATATATAATATATATATATATATATATATATATACATATATATATGTATATATATAGATACATATACATACACATATTCTCACGTATTCTAAAAAAAAATATATATATATATATATACATATATATATACACATATTCTCACGTATATATTCTTATATATATATTCATATACATACACCATATACATTTATATATATTCATAACATAGTGTCTTATTCCTAGAAATATGTATACACATATATATATACATATCATATATATCATAATAATAATAATAAAATACAATAAACCAATAATAATAAATAATGATCCTAATGACAATCAATAATAGGCTGATTGTCATTCTTGATGGATACAACGCGCACACTACTTATCTAGTTTTAGAAGATCATACAAAATTTGTAAAACATTATTTAATAATAATATAACAATTATTTAGAAACTAATTGCCAATTCCAAAATATATACAAAATACTTGCACTTACCAAACATGTCTACAAGGCCGTACTTGGTCCCACTACGTGCCTACCTGGGCCTGGATTTGGTTCGGACCCAATTCGGCTAAGTCGACACAAACGGTCTCCTACAGGTCAATACTATAATTAATAAATACTTAAAACAACTATAGATGTTAAATCGCAGCTTGGCCTGATTTTCCTAATTAGGATACTCCTATGGCTCGGCCTTCCTTGGCACGGCTAATACACTAGTCAAAGCACGCCACTGCACTATCCGTGCCGTGATTCTTGGTCATCTTGTACTCCTAATCTCAACCATGGCTAAAGCCATCCACCGTAATAATTGACTAAATAATTATTTATAAGATCATAAATTACCATTTTAAATCAAATAAAAATAATAAAAAAAAAATATTTCGCTAATTTTTGGGAAGGGAGGCTACATGCTGAGTGGCCAAAAATCTCCGGATGACCTCCAGGAGTGCTGCAGCATCAGGTACTGTTGTCGCTGCCAGCACCGCTGGGGGTGCAGGGGCTTCGGGAACTGGTTGCTCTACTGGCTCTGATACATCTTCCACCCGAATCTGACCAAGAGAAGGCATTCCTTCCTGAGGCTGCTCCGTTGAGCCATGCTCTACTGGACATTCCTCCACGTTGGCCTCGCCAGCTACTGAGAAAGAAGCACCCCTATAGGAAAAGATACAGGACATCAAATGACAGGACGAGGAAGATTCGAGAATGTAATTCAAGTTATCAATCAAGGTGAGGAAGGAAAGACGAAGCAAAAGATCAAGTGAACAAGTTTTGATTGAGACTCCTATAATAATAACATCCCATAAGTCTGAAAATCAGACTTGCATAGGCCACCAATAAAACCTTGTCACGCCCCAGTACCGAAATACGAAGAGTGACTAGGCCAGCTACTCTATATGAGGTATATAAACGTCATGTGGCGATCGTGGCTGTCATGAGACTAGGGGTGCATGCTACAATCAAGTCTCCTATGGTCCCACAGAGCATCTATGTCTCAATCAATAAAGCAAGAAGCAACAATTAATGAACATATAAGATAAAGCAGTAAGGCGTCCCCGATGCTTCATCAAAATGATTATAGGGAACTAGCTTTATAAGTTAGCTAGACCAGAGAGTCCTAGGTACATAATCGTAGTCAGCTGCAGTCTGATTTAATTATAATTATGCAAGAAGGCAAAAAATCTAGAACAACCGGCTAAACACGTGCCGGTGGCTAAACACAAGAACTTAAATAATGATACTAGAGTGGTGGAGAAAAAACCCACTCGAGTCCTCCGTCCGCCATGCTCCTAGTATGCACCATTGACGTCAGGGAGGAAAGTTGGATCCTCTGGCTCTGCTACGTGATCTGGACAAATAAAACTAGCGGGATCAGCCCCGAATAGCAAGTACCACAAGGGAGCACAAAAGAGTACGATAAAATCCAAGCATAATAATAAATGGTAATAATAATAATAAACTTTCGGTCGTAACCTCGATCTACAGCCTGTCGTAGCATGATAGCCCAACCCAACAACCAAACAAGGACATGGGTTGGACCACGCACCATGACAGTCTATGTCCCTCAGCTACTATCGAAAGGTACAAGGCACAGTCAAGTCATTTTTTGAGCGGCCATTTATTCATGCGGCTTTCTATATTTGGCGGGGTTATCCACGCAATGATGTTATAGGAATCCTCAGATCGTGTCGTTCCAGCAGAACTAGCCAATCCAATATATATATATATATATATATATATATATATATATATATATATATATACAAATAACACCTTGAACATGCACCGGTCTCCCGTAAGGCTACCACGCTAAAATATATAACACATAGCACATAGGAGTCGGATATGGTCATCCACCATAAGCGGATGAATCCATGTCCGTGGAGGCCAACCCGGCACGTCAGGACGGAACCTGGGGTGGCTAGTGTGGCACGATCTCGAGATTCTTCCCGCCCAATGAATCTACCAGATTAGTTGCCTAGTTAACCCTAGGCTAATCTCGAGATTCACATGCCGTGGTCACATGCTCATTCTCCTAAATGTCGTACATAGTACGAGTACCCCAAGAAGGGATCCATACTGGCTCAAGGAGTCATACATAAGGATCCCTCTTTAGTGTAATGCAACACGCTACACAAACCATGTCATTACTACCGACCATAAATTACGTAAGTGCGGAAGGCATTGGATGTACTGACATATATCGTGTATAACACTTCACACATGAGATAGCACATCGGGGCTCACATAGATTGTACCTCAGTACATGCATTGGACCAGCACAAACATAGATAGTTAGGTCAGGAATAAAGCTTGAGCCGCAAGATGGAAGGAAAACTAGAAGGCACTGCGCACTTAGGGTATGAAGCGCACGCAAGTCATGAAGTAGCACAAACGGCGCATTGGAAAAAGACGCAAGGTGCAAGGCACGCGAGGTGCAAGGTACAAGGTGTGCGAGGTGTGCGAGGTGCATGAGGTGCACGAGGTGCGCGAGGTACAAGGTGCGCAAGGTGCAAGGTGCGCGGACCAAAAGGTGTGCGAGGTGCGCACGAGGTGCGAGAGGTGTGCACGAGGTACACGAGGTGCAAGTTGCACAAACCAAAAGGTACACGAGGTGCAAGATGCGCAGACCAAAAGGTGCGCGAGTTACAAGGTACGCGGACCAAAAGGTGCACGAGGTGCGCGAGGTACAAGGTGCGCGAACCAAAAGGTGCACGAGGTGCGCGAGGTACAAGGTGCGCGAACCAAAAGGTGCGCGAGGTGCGCACGAGGTGCGCAAGGTGTCGTCCCTACCAGCAAGCTTTTGGCCATGGAGTTTTAAAAACTTCCAATGTCCATAACTTGGACTATAGGGCTCAAAATTAGGCAAAATAAAGGTCTAAACTGAATAAAATTGAATTTTCTACAACATGGAACAAGTAATTTTCGAAAAAGAGTAAGTTTAATAGATCAAAACCATAAAAACACATAAACTCTAGTTTTTGGAACATATATCTACTCAAAACTAGCAATCAAAACCAAAAATACCAAGTACTAAACTTGTACGGGATAATAAGAAGAACAATATAGACAAATCATATCAAAGAAAAAAATCAAGAATTGAAAATTGCAAGAATCTCTTCATTTGGTGCAAGGTGTACTTGCCTAATGGTGGTGGTGGTTGAGGGAAATGAATGAAGAGTTATGAGAAGAGATAAAAGGAAGAGAATATATATATAGTAGTGTTGTGTTGGCTTAAGGATTCCATAATCTTAAGCGTGCTCTTAACCATTTTAACTAATGACATGATTTGTGGCTACATGCAACAACTAATAGAAAAATAAATTAAAATGGTGCACATGCACAAAATACCATATGCTATATACAGGAATCAAGAAGGCAAATACGTATATCGGGAACGGAGAGTGACACAAGGTCTCACAAAATAGAAAACAACTAACTCAACTGCCTACTAGTCTTCTAGGTTGGCCTTCCAACGTACCCATGTCTTCACCAATGGTCCAAAGCGTAATGTAGCAGGCGATTATCTGAAAAATAGATTTCCAGTCAGGAATAGAATAAGTACATTCTAACAACAGTTCCAATAATTGACAAAAACTATAAAACAGTAAATAATACTAAAGTACATGACGGAAGGATTAAACAGAAAATTATGGTATTAAACATGTGAGTAAAAACAAGATAGCATGGTAACAAAGACAAGAAAGTAACAGTAATACATGACTCAAACAGAAACAATAATATATATCAAGACTGTATCTAACTAGTGAGTTGAAATACTATTTTCGATATGTAAATGGCTAAGGGAAAAATCTGTCACCCCGCACGTGGAGTGTGCGACTAATATCAGACACGAATAGACAAATAAGATATTTCTGGGTATATTTACATGTCTACTAATGTATTTTTCCGTCCGACTAGTACTAATGGATTTAAACAGGTCATGAACACGGTAATACATTAGTCACGAAATATAACATGGAAGGAATCTATAAAATACTACATCGTGAACCATCGTGTCGTGAATCAACAAAAAATCTGTCACGCCCCAAAACCAGAATAATGGCAAGTAGGGATGGATCAGGCCAGCTATGTAATACCAAAGTAATCCAGTACTCTGAAATAACGTATAAGTTGTCAAGACATGGGAGTTACTACTACAAGCCAACAGTCAATCCTAGGTCGAACGATCCTAGGTATCTCAATCACAGACAAATATGCAAAGTACAAGAAGTATGATCATCAGACATAAAATAGTAAAGCGTCCCAAATTATATAGACATTGATGATCATGAAGCTAGTAATACAAAGTGAAAACTAGCAAGAGTAATAGTCATACATGATAAACTCTAGCTATAGTCTAGAATATGCACATCATGTTTTAGGCCCGTAGGCTACACATCAAGATCCTAAAACATGGGCAAAATACGTGCTCGGTGGCTAAACCCCACAAAAGAATAATGTACATAACTAGTGGGAGAATGATATAAGAAACCTACTAAGGTACTCTGGGGATCCGGGTAGTCACCGTCGAGTAGATGATACGGAAGATCCTTCGGGCTCCTCTATCAATCTGGCCAAACAAAACCAGTGGGATCAGACCCCCAATAGCAAGTACCACAAAGGAAGCCAAACTTATGAACCAAAATCAGCAATAACTATCATAGCAACGGATAGAGACAGAAATAAGTAAATGCTGATCGAGACTCGTGCACTACCAATGCACTTATCCTGATAATAAAAAAGACAATAAGTAAAGCATCATGTGACGTAAAGTAATTAACATGTGACATATTGTAAAGTATAGCCATGTTAAGTAAATAGAAGCATGTGATTACGTAAAACAAACTGGACATGTGAGTATGTGAGATATCTGAACATGTGAGCATGTGAGATGACTGGACATGTGAGCATAGAAGACAATAGGGACATGTAATATGTAGGGTAACTGGGACATATTGGCATGTTAGAGAAATGGTACGTGTGAGCATGTAAGAACTATATAGAAAGACCAATGATAATATAACTTAGGAACTATTCCGGAATCCAAGTTACAACCTGTAAACCAAACAAGGACTGGGGTTGTAACCCTTCTCCTGAACAGAACTTAGTCTCTAATCATTTATCGACAAATGTAAGGCATAACAATCATGTACTAAAATAAATATACGGACACTGCCTAGGGTTATCACAATCCTAATTACTAACATATGCACTTTTGAGAAATCCAATACAGTTACCTGTCCTGCAGACTACCCAACTTATCCAGGAGACAAATGTATCCAAGATTTAATAGCGGGTATATCGCCCATGAGACAAATGTACCCTATAGAAATATAATAGTGGGTACATCGCCCAGGAGACAAATGTACCCTATAGACATATACAAGGTGCAACACTCGACGGTACGGTGGAACTGTGCTCATCATGACAGATAGCTCCAAATCCATTCAGGTTGGGGACGGGACAAAGGGCTTGCAGGTAACTTGGAAATTCTCCCCTCCCAATGATCTAGATAATCAAGCTAGTTGTTTAGTCCTTAACATTTTCTTGTTGGATTCTGGGTGTGGCATTCCACAGAATCTATCATAGACATAATATGCAAGACTGGACAAAAAAAAGAATGTGCACTACAACAAGACACAACAAGAAAATTATAATAAGCTGGAAGCCGGGAGTACGCTACGACGAGCCACTATAGAGAAAATAGGGAGTGCGCCATGACAGGCTACTATCATGTAAGCAAGGAAAAGAAAGGTACAAGAGTGCACCACGACGGGTCACTATCTAGTAACCAAAGAAGACATGTAACATGAGTGCGCCACGACGGGCCATTATCTAGTAAGAAAAAAAAGATATGTAACATGAGTGTGCCACGACAGACCACAACACAAAAATTTGCATGACATAGACTGTAATGTACAATAGATCCGGGAAGGTATGGCAATACATATCATAGCATATAAGAAGGAATCGAAAGAAAAGACATGTCATGGCATGTGAGAAGGAATAAAAGTGAGTATGTGTGCTAGTGTCAAGTGTACATAGGGTATACAGTTATTCTTTAATAATACGAGATTATCTAATCATGTTAAGAATTTATTACAGTCGAAAATATCAAAAATAGCCAAGTACAGAAAATGTGCCAAAAGATCAAAACTATGATTGAAATTATCAATCGCATATAAAATCCAATTAAAGTAAAACAAGAAGAGTATCGAAGCCAAGACAAAGGTCTACAACCTTCATATTTGAGGTTTCTCAAGATTCTAACTACAAAACAGCTTAACAGTCAAAAACGGTCAAAACAGCCATGCTAAGATCGGGTCAAAACTCAAGGTACATGCCTATAACAAGACATATAAACCATTGCAAGAAAGAAGATGCATGGGGGTACGTGCACCATAAGGGCGCCTAGGCAAGCTGGACGCCAGGGCCTGGAGGGCGCCTAGGCATGAATGGGCAACAGGGTCAGGATGGCGCTAAGTAAGCTTGGGCGCCTAGGCATGAATGGGCGCCTGGACACTAATCGACACCAGGGCCAGAATAGCGACAAGTAAGCTTGGACGCCAGGGTCAGAATGGCGCATAGCCGAGTCTAGGCGCATGGTCAGACTGGACGCATGGCAAGGGGCGCTGAATCATCGTGGGCGCCTGGGCCTTGATGACCGGAGGGGAGGGGGCACATCATAATAGGTGCCTAAGCACCAATGAGCACGAGGGTTAAAGCGCATCACAATGGCGTCTAAGCACTGTGAGCACAAGGGGTGCCAGGGCGCGTAAGGCGCTTGGGTCAGACTAAGCGCCAGCACTGATCTTCTTTTCCAAACAGCAGCCATGCTCCAAAGGAATCCGAAAACTTCAAAATGCTATAACTTGCTCAAAACAAGTCCGAATTGAGACTTCTAAGGGTTTAAACTGCATAGAACGAGATTTTCTACAGTCCGGGACGACCGATTTTAGGAAATATCAAGCTTTAATAGATCAAAACCAAGAAAATAAGAAAATATCAAAACTTAGATCTACAAAAATGTAGCCATCAAAATTAAAATTTTCAAGTTCTAAAGAGGCTTAGAATCATGCAAGAAAGAGATTTCCCAGCAGTCATGAAGAGATTTCCTAGCTACAGGCAATTCCATTATCTGGGCGCGCAAGTGGACTTGTAGCCTGCCGACGAGTAGGGCATATTTCCAGCACACTGTCATGTGTTGCACCCTTCATGAACGGATATTCGACCTGGATAACCTGGATGGTCTGCAGGGCTTGTGGCTGCTAGAATATCTCATTGCATCTTGCTAGTAACTAGGCCTGTGATAACCCTAGTTAGTTAAAGTATCAAGCCGTACTCATTGCTTGACCGTAATTGATAGGATGGAGTCTAACCCAGTCTAGTATTGTCCTGATCCTGTACAAGATTGTTACATGACCTGATTGCTTGTGCTTTACTTTATCGATAAATGGTGGAAATTAAGTTCCGTTCAGACGAAGTGTTACGACCCCGGTCCTTGTTTGGTTTAAGGGTTGTAACTTGGTTATCTGAATAGTCCCATGGTTGTCTCATCATATATCGTCATGATTTTCTATATTTTCTAGTCTTTATTATTTAATTATGTTTTGTGCTAATTGCTGGTTTTAGTTCTTAAGTGAAGCCTCCTTTGTGGCACTTCCTCTTTCTGGGATCTGACCGAGCTGGTTTTGTATGGCCAGATACCGGAGTAGCTCCAGAGTATCTTCCTACCTTCCAGCCAGATGGTGACCACCAGGCGTAACCAAGGCAACGAGTGGGTTTCCCTTTTGTTCTTCCACTTTATTGTAAAAATATTCTTTTGAGGCATTTAGCCGGCGAGCACGTGTTAGCTCGTATTGCACCTTACTTACTGTCTGCCTACGGGCTGTAACATTATTGACGAATCCTAGGGTTAATCATATATGACTGAAACTCTTGCTAGTCTTCACATTTTGTACGACTAGCTTTATGATTATCCAAATATGTAATATATGGGACGCCTTACTATTGTATATTTGATGCTCTAACATCTTGTAACTGCTATTTCTTGTATGAGATTGAGACAATAGGCTTGTTCATGACCATAAGAGACTGATGGCTTGTAGTTAAACTCTCATGTGTCTAGACAGCCGTGACCGTATAGCGAGGTAGATTCCATTTCAATATACGTAGCTGGCTATGTATGCCCCCGCTCTCCAGTGTTCTGGTTCTGGGGCGTTACAATGACTTATTGTCAATGTTTGATCATTACACCAAGAATACCACTTACAGTTTTATCACTGTCCAAAGACTTGATATTAATGATGTACTAGGTATCTTGAGATGGGGTTCACCATTATTTGAACTCGTTTGACTATATTTTACGCTTTGGTTATTTGTTAGAGCATGTTTGTTTTTTTGTTGCTTTGTTCTCTTTACAATTAATGTTGTTAAAATATCTGCCAATAAGATTTTAATTTTCATGTTTAATGGGATAAACTTTAAGGGCAAAAAAAATGAATACAGTAGCTGCTAAGGGTCCAGATCAAAAGAAACAACAATATAAAACTAAGGGTTGTTCTTTTGTGATAAGACATGACACATAAGGAAGAAATTTACAAAGTACCACGCATGGCATATAAAGAAAAATATATTTCTAAATTTGATCTGTTCTGAGGTTAATTTAGATTTAGTACCAAGAAACTCATGGTAGTTAGATTCTGGTGGGACTACCCACATTAATGTTCTAGGCAAGGTTGCCTGAGTTACCGAAAATCAATTGATGGTGAAAGATACATCTATGTGGGTGACGGCAATTCGGTAAAAGTGAAAGCAATAGGACATTTTAGATTATTTTTAGGAACCGATTATTATTTGGATTTGATAGACACTTTTATTGTACCGTCTTTTAGACGAAATTCAGTTTTAATTTCCTTAATGGACAAATCTGGTTATCATTGTTCATTTGGAAATAATAAGTTTAGTCTATCTTTAAATTTAAATATTATTGGTAACGGTTCCCTTAAGGTTTATGATAACCTATATTCAGTTGAAACTATTGCATCTTATAATGAAACCTTGCAAGTGAAGTCATGTGGTACTAAACGCAAAATTAACAATATATTTTTTAGCCTCATTATGACATAAGCATTAGGTCACTTCTCTAGAAATAGAGTTGAACAATTTGTGTCTGATGAGATTTGGATTCCATTGACTTTATAGACTTTAATGTTTATATTGAATGTGTAATGGGAAGACAGACCAAAGTTAAATTATAAACAGCTACTTTATTGGTTATTTTACAGATCAAGGGGTTGATAATTATATAATCCCACACTAAGAAATTTTTTTGAGACGAGAAGTGTAATATTTTTTGAGTACGTTGAGTTTGGGGGAGAAATAAAATCAGGATCATTGTCTTTAAGAATGAATCAATTACGATTCCTACTATCACTTTTGACGATGTGCAGGATTTTATACCTGTCATGATCAAGAAGTGAATTCGGAGTCTCAATAAGACAATGTCGAATTACCTCTATAAGTCGTTGTTGAGATACCTTAACAACGACAACGTAGCGGCACCCCATTCAAGATAAGATAATTATTCCTAAGGAACAAACTCAACAACCTCAAGAACCGATAATATTAAGATGGTCCACCAGATAAAGGAGAAATATAATTTCGGATAATATTGTCATATTTTTCTAGAAACGTGATGAAGACTGTGGATACTGGAAGATGTTCTAATCAACTTCCGTCAGACCATAGAAAGTTCCAGTTCTCAAAGTGGATTGATACAATAAATAAGGAGTATAAGTTCATGCAAGACAATAAAATTTAAGAACTTGTCCCATTACCAAAAGGTATGAAATCCATTGGTTGCAAATGGACATTTAGAACCAAGAAGGATTCGAAGGGTCATATGGAGAGGTATAAAGTATGTCTTGTAACTAGTGACTTTACTCAAAATTTTGGAATTGATTTTAAAGAGTTTTTCTCTTCGGTATCTTTAAAAAACTCCTTTAAAATAATCATAGCACATGTTGCACATTTTGATCTTGAGTTACATAAATGGATGTCAAAACGGCGTTTCTAAATGGTAACATTGACGAAACTATTTATAGGTACAGCCAGAAAACTTTGTGTCGAAAGATCCAAATAATATGGTTTGCAAATTGACAAAATCCATTTATGAACTCAAGCAAGCTTCTCACCAGTGGTACTATAAATTTCACCAAGTTGTTACCTCATTTGGTTTTGAGGTTAACGTTGTTGAAGATTGTGTGTATCACAAATTCAGTGGGAGTAAAATTATTTTTTTGGTTTTGTATGTTGATGACATACTGCTTACCACAAATGATATAAACATATTGCATGACACTAAGAAATTTCTATCAAATAACTTTGAGATGAAAGATCTTGGTGATGCCTCTTTTGTAATAGGAATTCAAATACACCGAGATCGTTCTCGAGGTATTCTTGGATTATCACAAAAGAGCTATATCGATAAAGATTTGGCATGCAGGAATGAAAACCAGGTGGCACCCCAGTCGCTAAAGGAGACAAGTTCAGTCTCAATCAGTGCCCTAAGAATAGCCTTGAAATTAAGAAAATACAATAGATCTTTCTTTCATGATCAGTTATAGGGAGTCTAATGTATGCTCAAGTACGTACGCGTCAGGATATTGCATACATATTAGGATGTTAGGCAGATATTTAAGCAAATATGGATGGATCATTAGGTAGCAGCCAAACTACTTAAGTAATTAATAGAGAACAAGAAATTATATGGTCTTTGTAGGAGATCGGATAATTCTGGAGATCATAAGGTATTCCGACTCCGATTTTGTTGGATGCCAACACAGTAGGAGATCCACATCAGGTTATACTGACTAATGGAGATATATTTTGGATGAGTGTCAAACATGCACTCATAATTTCTTCCACCATGGCAGCAAGGTTTATAACATGTTGTGGGACATCTATTCAGGGAATATGGTTGTGAAATTTTGTCACAAGGCTGCGCCTATAGTACGGTGTTGAAAGACCACTTAAATTATTGTGTGACAATAAATTAGCAGTAATGTATTCCAATAACAACAGAAACTTGTATAAGTCAAGGATATTGACATAAAGTTTCTAGTTGTGAAGGAAAGAATTCAGAATGGTTAAAGTGTCCATATAGCACATTATGACAAACTCCATTTTAGCGGATCCGCTCACAAAAGTATTATCACCCAGGGTCTTTCATGAGCATACTGCTCATATGGGTGTTATCTCAATTAAGTATATGGCAATATAGTGAGAGTTTGTATTTTATGTATTTGGGTGCTATTTGGTTTTGGACACATTCATGTATTAAAGTATTTTGGATATTTATATGATCAGATATATGAAAATTCAGTTCATTCTGTTTTCATTATGTTAAAGTATTGATCTCATTAAAGTTAAGGAGGACCATTTGGAAATAGACATGTATTGATCACATTGCGTGTAATTTTTATGCTACGCATCCATGATTGATCTATGTCGTTTAGCTATATTGGTATATGTGACCATTGATTGTTTAGTTACGCTATATGTGACGAATGCCGCTTTGATCCTATGTTGATATGGTTAATGGACGAGATTGTCCGGATATACCCTAAGGATTAAGATAGCAATTTATGAGCTCACTAAGGTTAACACAATTATAAGGTTACATATGTGGCCCAGTGGAAGTTTGTTGAAATTATTCAATAATTAAGGGACCACACATGTAAAATTAATTGTGTTTAGGCTATCTAAATAATTAAGCCAAATTAAAGTGGTCTATTTGAAAATTGGCTTAAGGGTATAATTGTCATGGAATTAATGTGTAGATACCGAAAATAATTCTAATTTGATGAGGGGCCAAATTAGAAATGTCAAAACATATAAATATATGTATTCATTAGGGTTGTGGTCCCCAACTTATACGGCCACCAAAAGAGAGGTTTTCTTTTTTTTCTCTTCTGCATCCCCATCAACAAAAGAGAGGGACAAAGGATTCAGATTCTTTTTTGTCATTAAGGGTCGTAGCAAGTGGGAAGATCGAATCCCATAAAAGGACGACCGCTTCAAGATCCATCAAGCCTAGCAATGGATTCAGGTACGCTTCCGCAATTTAATTTTGTTCTTTATCTCATGAATCGACAGGGTACAATAAACTTTTAACATACCCGACCTTGAATAGGTTACTTTTCGAGTCAGGCTGAGTCAATTTTGGGTTGTGTTGGATTAGTTAACCCTTCCAAATAGTATAGATGACAGGAGGCGCCAGAGACGGGAGGAACAGTTTATTTTCTAAGAGCATATAAGTTCCAGTGCAGTCTGCAGCTAGTTGAGAGAACATATGAAGATGATGATCAGAAAGGAAAGGCAACAGCTTGTCCTTGCTGTCATCAAAGTATAACTAAAGTTTGTAAACTACACAATTTTGAAAAAAGGGGGCATAAGAGCATCTCCAACCCTACTGTGAGTTTAGAAAAAATGGTTGCCATATAAGAATGATAAATTTTCATTTCAAAAATCTTTCTCCAATGCAAATGTAAAATAAATCATGAAGTTGACATAGCAATGACATGGCAAGGACAATGTGAAGTTGATTATCTAGATCTAGACAATGCACTTCACAATGACTTTGTCTCTACATCATCAATTATGAATAGAAATATTTATTAAAAAAAATGAAAAAGTAGAGGAATTGTCTTGGAAGGTGGAAAAAATATTTTCATTGTCTTGTGTGAATATTATCTTGCCACAGAGAAAAAATATTGTCTTGTGTCTCATGCCACATAGGAATTACAACACAAAACAAGACAATAGGGTTCGAGATGCTCTAAGACTATTTATTCCTGACAACATTTGCTAATTAACTCAAGACTTCAGGGCTTACATGCAGAGTATTGTAAGGTAATATACCAACTGGATCTCATAAATATATAAAACTTGTACACTGTAACGTTTACATCGTAAACATTTGGAAACAAAAAAGAAAAGAACACATCTTCTAGGTAGTGGTAGATTTGCAAGATTCTAGCAATGCCCATGGACTGTGTTCCTTGGAACCTTATCATCGAAAAGAATTAAAAGAAAAAATCAATACGAAGCACGGTATTTACAACGGGACCACCAGTATACCAGTCTGCGAAATAGGTCTCTCTTCGTTCTGCTCAACATTATTCACTTGAAGAAGAACTTGCGAATCTCCCTGTCTGACAATTCTGTAACCACATGAGCCCCAAAGAGACCTTCCTCATCCACCAGGGCTTTAAGATGCCGAACTCCACCATTTGAACCAAAAAAGCTCTTCTTTGCAGCTAGATAAAGAACACCATATGGCGGCCGCAAACACTGTAGATAACAAAACCAGTTAGACTAAGATTGAGGTACTGCTTTCTCAATTTGGCTCTCAGAGAAAAGGTTGGGAGGAAAAACAAGATAATAGCTATATTTAAACTCCAGGCATTGTAACTCCTTCCAGATGGTAGCTTTCTGGTACTATAAAGCAGGTCTAACATATTATTGTGTATCAAGAGTCCGATAATTTGATTCTATGATATCAAACAATGAGCTGGTTACAAAAACTTCAAATAAGCAGGCATTAGACGGTAATCCACAGACAACGCCACTGTTCAATTTGGTAAACCAAATACGTGGTTGATATGATGAGTTGCAATTTAAAATTTAGGCACTTGAAGAAGTTGTAAACCCCAATGAAAAAGAGAGGGAATATGAATCAACAACAAACTAAGCAACTAACCTTTGTTATGAGGCCATATAGCTTCCGCAGAGAGCTCACTGAATATGGGACTTCAGTGATCAAAATAATGTCATATCCACCATCCCCAGTGTCTGTTTCAATTGCCCTCTCCCATGCACGGCTCCCTGAGAGTTTCCTTGAACGCCTGGCAGAAGATTCATGGCCGACAATGCTTCCATCCTGACTGCTACACCCATCCAAGAAGTCTTCCTCGGAGAAGCTGAGTCTCGGAGGCGGTAGCTCGCATCCAACTACTGACAGGACAGTATGGAGTTCCTCCCAGTCTCCAGCATAGAAATGCACATCAGGAGACAACTGCTGCCAGGATGGAGTGAGAGGGCTCTCTGGTTGACGGCTCTGCCTATCACGAGTCTGCTCAAGATTTCCAAGCACATTGGGTATGGTCGTGCATCTTACAGTCTCGGCATTTGGATCCTGGAAATGCACTGTTGATGCACCCTACAATAGTTCCAATAAAATTCAAAGGGATATTAAACAACAAACCAAAATGACTATAATCTAAACAGAACAATTATTGTGTGAACACCGAAACTACAAATAATGCAAGCTTAGGCTCACCTTCAGGCATGCAAAAATCCCAGGAAGACCATAACCGCACCCAAGCTGCACGGATACATATGAAATATCAAAGAGACGGATCAACTACCAGATGGAGATAAACAGTGCAAATTATATTTGATTCATGGAATGAAATTCACAAATTTTCCCATATGAAGAAATCTTAGAAAAATAACTCTGTAGTACTAAGTTCATAATTTCTTAGTGAAGTTCACATTATTAACAGATTGGAAGCACTTGTCTTGTGCTTAATATGCTGACGGTGGGGAGACTTTCTACCAGCTCTTAAGCAATAATTATAGGCTCTAATATCATGTTTTTTAAGTTTTAACTTCCGATCAGGCTAAGCAACAAAAGCTATAACAAAAAATTCGGGCTACCTATGATTTCATGTTCAACGTTGAAACAGTTATGGTTCTCCAGGTAGCATTGTTCTCCTATATTCCAACTTCTTGATAAACTCGGACACCCACTCGCTGAAATTTTCTTGGGTTTCTTCCTTTCATCCAGCGTGGAAGTAATCCATGATCTGTTTGCAACTCTGGACAAATGCAAATGACTAGCAACGAGATCTAGGCAATATTCCCACGAAGCAAATCGTCACAAATCTGACAATTAACAATCCTAAAATATCAGAAGATTTGCAATTAATTAACAAGTTGGTGAGATCAACCCACACGATTGAAACTCGCCCGAAAAGTGATCCCAGAAAATGGTTCCTTTATTTCGAACCCTTCACCTCCGAGCAATGATCGACCATTATTCGTGCTTTAGAACTTGATCTATTGAGGATGAGGATGCCTAGATATTGAATGTAATGGTGTAGAGAAGAGGATCTTACAGTTTTGGTCATTGGGATGGATTTGAAGGGTTTATCTATGAATTTCAATTCAGGAGGGCGAGAAAGAAAGGATTTAAGGGGTGACATGGAGGGTTTAAAGATAAAAAGTAAAGAATCCAATGTCAGACATAAGATACTAAGAGCACCTCTAAAGTGACCAAAGGACCACTGCCTCGCGCTAGGCTCACGAGAACAATTGTGCAAATAATATGACAAAATATCGAGACACTTGGTTGTAACAATGTATTGCATGACCAAGGATTGGAGCTGCCTAAAGTGACCAAAGGATCACTGCCTCGCGCTCGCTCTATAAGTTTGGGTTTTAGTGGATTTACCCCATTTATAAACTCATTATTTCTGTTGGTATTTTCAAATCTATTGCATGACCAAGGATTGTATTAGCTTGATGGTCAAAACATGAATGAACGAGGAAGGGAATGTATTGGTTGTAACAATTGTGCAAATAATATGACAAAATATCGAGACACTTGGTTGTAACAATGTATTGCATGACCAAGGATTGGAGCTGCCTAAAGTGATCAAAGGACCACTGCCTCGCGCTCGCTCTCTAAGTTTGGGTTTTAGTGGATTTACCCCATTTATAAACTCATTATTTCTGTTGGTATTTTCAAATCTATTGCATGACCAAGGATTGTATTAGCTTGATGGTCAAAACATGAATGAACGAGGAAGGGAATGAGTTCAAACCATGGTGCTTGCAATATCTTATTTGAAAAATGGTTTCATGAAGCACTTTAGAGACGCACTCGATATCATGTCTGTGGAGCCTAAATTCTATTTAGATCTGATCCAACAGTTTTTGTCACAAATAAGTACAAGCCTGAAAGGTTGTGTGAGTTGGCTTAATAGGTGCACTCTTTCGTGGCAAATGGTTGCAAAGAATAGGTGTGATACGGTCTATAAAAGCAACCTCCTCAAGAGGGAATGATGCAATCAAAGCATTCATGTCTCTTCTCTCTTTGCATTTTGTATAGAAATTCTGGTTAGAAATTTGCAGTACAAACAAGTTATTAATGATTGAATTATTCAGTGGCATGTTATATCTTGGGAGACAAATTTGTTGTAACCCTTTACAACATAGGGTACCCAAGCTTCGTTTCATTTGTATCTACCATCTCTGCACAATGTAATTTGATCATTTTTCAACAATCTTATATTTGAATCATATACTACAAAGGATTACAACAAATTTGTCTCTCAAGATAAAAACATGTTGGAATTATTCAACAATATGGGCCACACATGTAAAAATTAATTGTGTTGGGCTATCTAAACAATTAAGCCAAATTAAAGTGGTCTATTTGAAAAATTGGCTTAAGGGTATAATTGTCATGGAATTAATGTGTAGATACCGAAGATAAATCTAATTTGATGAGGGGCCAAATTAGAAATATCAAAAAAAAATATACTTATATGTATTCATTAGGGTTATGGTCCCCAACTCATACGGCCACCAAAGAGAGGGTTTCTCTATTATCTTCTGTATCCCCATCAACAAAGAGAAGAACAAAGATTTCATCTTTGTTATTAAGGGCCGTAGTGGCTTGGAAGATCAAACCCTATAAAGAGATGTCTGCTTCAAGATCCGTCAAGCAAAGACAATGGATTCAGGTACGCTTCCGCATTTTAGTTTTGTTCTTCGTCTCATAAATCAACAGGGTACAATAAAATCTAACAAATGGTATCAGAGCCTTTATGTTTGATTTATGAGGCTGAAGTTTAACAATTCAATTTTTGTTGTTGTTCTGCAACCCTAGTTTGTTCCATCTAATTTAATTTAGGTATCTGATTTATCGATCAATTTTTTATGATCCATTGAGAAGGACCAAATTAGGTTAGCAGATCCCTAATTTTTATTTATTGATAGATGGTTTATGATATTGTATTTAAATCAATGGTTACACGGAGCTTAAATTATTACAACTTTAGTTCGCTTCTTCTTCTTTTTTCGTGTAATTTTCAGTTGGTGCTTCAGTGCGCACCATAGCAATGGATTCAGTGCTTGTAGCATTGGCTACTTGCACAAGAATTATCTATATATAATTATATATATAGTAATTGCTTCTTTATTTAATAAAATATTAATGGAGGAATTGTTTATGCCATAATGATGTCTATTATTATTTTTCTAAGAAGGATGTGGACAATTTTTCACCTACTGCTATAATGTGGACGATTTTTTTATATATGCCATAAGGATGCTTAGATAAGAAATTTTAGTAGGCTTATGGATGATTGGTTGGTAAGTCCCATTTTTATGTATAAGTCAGCTAGTAAGATTCATATAAACAAATAATTTTATTGATTTGGTTTTATGAAGAATATATTTTATTTTGGGTCAAAATAAGACTGCATGACAATTATTCCAGACCAAGTATTGTGGTTTGTCATGATTGCATTGATTTGCTGCCAATCCTTCGTTGATTTGATCGACATATTTAAGAAAATCTTAATAGAATTCATAATTTATGTACAATAATGATCTCTCGGTTCATGCTTAAATATAAGATATGTGATGATATGGAAT
Source organism: Iris pallida (assembly GCA_029216955.1). Taxonomy (NCBI): domain Eukaryota; kingdom Viridiplantae; phylum Streptophyta; class Magnoliopsida; order Asparagales; family Iridaceae; genus Iris; species Iris pallida. Next base: position 7,352,438 of record JANAVB010027799.1, on the reverse strand, counting down.
TAATATTTTAAGTCATGCAGAAAGATTCACATGTTTATTAGATAAATTTTGATATAATCTTTATGGGTTATTTGAAGCAATCTATTGGTCCATATCTTCAGTAAAATATTACGTGAATTTTATTATGTTGACAATGCTCAGTTTAGTCAAATTAAGAATGTTTGTTTGAATCATGTAAAGAGATTCACATTCTTATGATTATCTTATTTGAGTTGTAATATTTTAATTATGCATGTACATAAAGTTTTGGACATGATTCGGTTTTGTAAAATTTAGTCAACATTCAAATTTTTTTTGGTGCCTTTTGTGACTATCAATAGTCGTCTAATATTCTAAATAGACCCATTGAAACAAGATGTCGCCAAAGTGACCTCTCTTGCGTAGATAGTCTATGAGGGATGTTAGATGTTTGTGTGTGTAAATTCATGCGAGTATTAGCCGGCCCAAAGGAAGGTTAATACTTGGCCGAATTGCACACATACTTGTGGTGATAAATGTGTGATAATTATACGGTTTACATGTGAATAATAACCCGATCCAAAGATAGGCTTATTATTTGACATGACTTATTGTCAGCGTTTGATCATTACACCAAGAATACCACTTGCAGTTAATATCACTGTCCAAAGACTTGATATTAATGATGTACTAGATATCTTGAGATGGGGTTCACCATTATTTGAATTTGTTTGACTATATTTTACGCTTTGGTTATTTGTTAGAGCATGTTTATTTTTTGTTGCTTTGTTCTCTTTACAGTTAATGTTGTTAAAATATCTGCCAATAAGATTTTAATTTTTATGTTTAATGAGATAAACTTTAAGGGCAAAAAGAAATGAATACAGTAGCTGCTAAGGGTCCAGATCAAAAGAAACAACAATATAAAACTAAGGGTTGTTCTTTTGTGATAAGACAGGACACATAAGAAAGAAATGTACAAAGTACCACGCATGACGTATAAAGAAAAGTACATTTCTAAATTTGATCTGTTCTGAGGTTAATTTAGATTTAGTACCAAAAAAACTCATGGTAGTTAGATTCTGGTGGGACTACCCACATTAATGTTCTAGGCAAGGTTGCCTGAGTTACCGAAAGTCAATTGATGGTGAAAGATACATCTATGTGGATGACGGCAATTCGGTAGAAGTGAAAACAATATGACATTTTAGGTTATTTTTAGGAACCGATTATTATTTGAATTTGATAGACACTTTTATTGTACCGTCTTTTAGACGAAATTCAGTTTCAGTTTACTTAATGGACAAATTTGGTTATCACTGTTCATTTGGAAACAATAAGTTTAGTCTATCTTTAAATTTAAATATTATTGGTAACGGTTCCCTTAAGGTTTATGATAACCTATATTCAGTTGAAACTATTGCATCTTATAATGAAACCTTGCAAGTGAAGTCATGTGGTACTAAAAACAAAATTAACAATAATAAAAATTTAGCCTCATTATGACATAAGCGATTAGGTCACATCTCTAGAAATAGAGTTGAACGACTCGTGTCTGATGAAATTTGGATTCCATTGACTTTATAAACTTCAATGTCTGTATTGAATGTATAAAGGGAAGACAGACCAAAGTTAAATTGTAAGCAGCTACTTTATTGGTTATGCTACAGATCAAGGGATTGATATTTATACACTTCCACACTAAGAAAAAAAAAATTGAGACGAGAAGTATAATATTTTTTGAGGATGTTGAGTTTGGGGGAGAAATAAAGTCAGGATCATTGTCTTTGAGAAGGAATCAATTACGATTCCTACTATCACTTTTGACGATGTGCATGATTCTATATCTGTCATGATCAAGAAGTGAATTCGGAGCCTCAATAAGACAATGTCGAATTATCTCTATAAGTCGTTGTTGAGATACCTTAACAACGACAACGTAGCGACACCCCATTCAAGATAAGGTAATTATTCCTAAGGAACAAACTCAACAACCTCAAGAACCGGTAATATTAAGATGGTCCACCAGAGAAAGGAGAAATATAATTTTGGATAATATTTGTCATATTTTCTAGGAACGTGAGGAAGACTATGGATACTGGAAGATGATCTAATCAACTTTCGTCAGGCCATGGAAAGTTCCAGTTCTCAAAGTGGATTGATAAAATAAATAAGGAGTATAAGTCCATGCAAGACAATAAAGTTTAAGAACTTGTCCCATTACCAAAAGGTATGAAGTCCATTGGTTGCAAATGGACATTTAGAACCAAGAAGGATTCGAAGGGACATGTGGAGAGGTATAAAGTACATCTTGTAGCTAGTGACTTAACTCAAAATTTTGGGATTGATTTTATAGAGTTTTTTTTCCTATTCGGTATCTTTGAAAAACTCCTTTAAAACAATCATAGCACATGTTGCATATTTGATCTTGAATTACATTAAATGGATGTCAAAACGACATTTCTCAATGGTAACATTGATGAAACAGTTTATATGGTGTAACCAGAAAACTTTGTCTCGAAAGACCCAAAGAATATGGTTTGCAAATTGACAAAATCTATTTATGAACTCAAGCAAGCTTCTCGTCAAAGGTACTTCAAGTGATTATCTCGTTTGGTTTTGAGATGAACACTTTGAAGATTGTGTGTATCACAAGTTCAGTGGGAGTAGAAATAATTTTCTGATTTTGTATATTGATTAAAGTATTTAATGCAAACCAAGTGACACATCTCGTTAAAGGAGACAAATTCGGTCTGAATCAAGTGTCCTAAGGTTAGCCTTAAAATTAAGAAAATATAATAGATTTTTTCTTCATGATCAGTTGTAGGGAGTAATGTATGCTCATGTACGCGTCAGGATATTGCGTACATATTAGGATGTTAGACAGATATTTAAGCAAATATGGATGGATCATTGGGTAGCAGCCAAACTACTTAAGTAATTAATAGAGAACAAGAAATTATATGCTCTTTGTAGAAGATTGGATAATTCTGGAGATCATAAGGTATTCCGACTCCGATTTTGTTGGATGCCAACACAGCAGGAGATCCACATCAAGTTATGCTGACTAATGGAGATATATTTTGGATGGGTGTCAAACATGCACTCATAATTTCTTCCACCATGGCAGCAAGGTTTATAACATGTTGTGGGACATCTATTCAGGGAATATGGTTGCGAAATTTTGTCACAAAGCTGCGCCTACAGTACGGTGTTGAAAGACTACATAAAATTATGGTGTGACAATAAATCAGCAGTACTGTATTCTAATAACAAAAACTTGTATAAGTCAAGGATATTGACATAAAGTTTCTAGTTGTTAAGGAAAGAACTCAGAATGGTTAAAGTGTCCATATAGCACATTATGACAAACTCCATGTTAGCGGATCCGCTCACAAAAGCATTATCATCCAGGATCTTTCATGAGCATACTGCTCATATGGGTGTTATCTTAATTAAGAATATGGCAATACAGTGAAAGTTTGTATTTTATGTATTTGATTGCTATTTGGTTTTGGACACATTTATGTATTAAAGTATTTTGGATATTTATCTGATCAGATATATGGAAATTCAGTTCATTATGTTTTTATTATGTTAAAATATTGATCTCACTAAAGATAAGGTGGATCAGTTGAAAATAAACATGTATTGATCACATTACGTGTAATTTTCATGCTACGCATCCATGATTGATCTATGTCGTTTAGCTATATTGGTATATGTGACCATTGATGGTTTAGTTACGCTATATGTGACGAATGCCGCTTTGATCCGATGTTGATATGGTTAATGGACGAGATTGTCCGGATATACCCTAAGGATTAAGATAGCAATTTATGAGCTCACTAACGTTAACACAATTATAAGGTTATATATGTGGTCCAGTGGGAGATTATTGGAATTATTCAATAATATGGGCCACACATGTAAAATTAATTGTGTTTAGCTATCTAAATAATAAAGCCAAATTAAAGTGGTCTATTTGAAAAATTGGCTTAAGGGTATAATCGTCATGGAATTAATGTGTAAATCTAATTTGATGAGGGGCCAAATTAGAAATATCAAAATATATATATTTATATGTATTCATTAGGGTTATGGTCCCCAACTCATACGGCCACCAAAGAGAGGGTTTCTCTATTCTCTTCTGTATCCCCATCAACAAAGAGAGGAACAAAGATTTCATCTTTTTTATTAAGGGCTGTAGCGGGTTGGAAGATCAAATCCCATAAAGAGACGTCTGCTTCAAGATCCGTCAAGCAAAGACAATGGATTCAGGTACGCTTCTGCATTTTAGTTTTGTTCTTCATCTCATGAATCGACATGGTACAATAAACTTCTAACATTTGAATCATATACTACAAAGGATTACAACAAATTTGTCTCCCAAGATAAAAACAAGTCGATGGATAATTCAAGTGTTTTGAGAACTTGTTTGCAAATTTCTAACCAAAATCGATAAAAAATGGAACTTAATGCAAACAAGAAAGAGTAATGTTTTTAAGTGCATCTTGAACATCCCAAACCATGCATAAATAGGAGCCTCATGGCACTATGACACCCTTTCCCTCTCAAGGAGGCTTGCTTTCATAATTCATATATGTTGTCCCACAGCTATTTGCTGAAATCATTCAACATGAGAAGTGCACATATTCAGCTAACCTGTACAGGCTCGCACAGGGTGGCAGAAATTGTTGGATTGAATCCAAAAAGGACATGAAAAAAGCACATGTTCAACCAACATGTAAAACCATTTGGCCTCGCACATGTTGGTGGCAAAATTTGTTGGGATCAGATCGACGAAAAAAAACTTAGTGCCAAGTGCACCTCCAAAGCACCGAAGGCCTATTAGCCCTTGATTGTAACATGCTCGTTTCACAAGAGCATTTTTACAAATTATAGGGTAAAATCTTGCACCCACCAAGGTTCGATATTATGTCCCTATACATTCATGCCGTAACTACCAAGATATATAAAACTTGATAATGTAAACTACATTTATAAACATATAAATTTGAAATACCAATACTAGTAACTAGTTTAGAACTTGGGGTAAATCTACTAAAAACCAAATCTTATTGGTAATTGTTATAACCAAGGGTAAACCCACTAAAATATTTTGTTATAACAATGTATATAAGGTCACTATCAATTTGTATTACTCTTGAGCGACTTGGTTAAAACAAATAGTACATAAAATACATATTCGTTATACAAATTTTAATCATTCACCTTTAATTATCATAGATACATTTGATGATAGCAAAAAGAATAATGGATACTTAGTCCTGACAATTAGTAAAAACAAAAAGAGCATATTAGACACAAATAACAATTAAAGAGGGCGGTTGATACTCTTCAATATCTAGGTAAATAAGAGAGATGTTTTGATGCTCTCAGATTTCAAGATATGTAGTTTGAATGAGTAGTAATGATATCTAATTGTTGGTGGCTTACTTAAAATGTTCAAACAACTTCTGGTCTATGCATTATGATGTCTGATATATATTTCTCCATTACACATGGCTCAATGTGTTTAACTTATCAGAGCACATGTTATTTGTGGTTAAACGCTTACATTTGTATTTACTTGCATTATGGAACTCAAGTTACAAACACAATCCAGTATGGTTAAACAGACGCATGAAACGTCTCAATTTTATGATATAGATCCGAGCTTACGAACTCGGTCAACCATAACCAAGGAGAAAAGGACCCACAACCTATTCACGACTAAAACAAAACTATAAAAGAATCCAAGTATTCCACCTACAAGCTTCCCCAAAATCCATATTGGAATTACACCCAAACCCTTGCATCAACCTATGCCCCAGCAGTCCAATTTGTGCTGCGAGGGCCAATCTGGTTGACCTTCTGTAACAGGCGAAAGGCCGCTTACTGCTTGCAGTTAGCCGGTCGATCACACCAGGAAGTAGCCCAACAGGTTCTATGCTAGGTGCACGTTTGAAGTTCCCATCCGGGACTTGTTCTTTAGTGCCAATAGGTGTATATGTCGGATTACCTACATCCACATTTTCCTTTATCATAAATGCTAATGCATCTTTCCTTTCAATTCACTTTCACTTCCTAGAAAGAATCCATATGCACTGCTAGGCGTGTGGACTGTTACTCATATACCTATTCGCCCAATCTACTCTAATGATAGCAATCATGCCTCATCATATTGATGTGCCGTATTAGCCACTCGCAGTCCACATACCAAACAACATGTTCTAAAAGACACAAGTTAGTTATCACTGTACGCTATTTCTCTAGTTTGATAATATTGTTATCATCACTTAATGACGTCTCATCATTATATTGGCTTGACTATCATCATGTTGTTCATATTGCATGTTTCTTCTCAAGTCATTCATGATAGTATTGTATCATTTAGCGTACTTTTATTCATGTTTGCTTTGCTCCAATCCTAACTAGATAACCATTTTTCAGCCCTAGGCAAGGGCTACCCTATGCACCATGTTTACAGAATCAGGGAAAAATCATATCACAAGCATCCGATTATAAAGGTTTTTGTAACCATGATGATGAACTTCTAGAAATGAAACTTTTGAGATGTTTGGAAAGATGACCAAAAAAAAAGAGTTGGAAGAGTGATGAGAACATCATGACTGCAATTGGATTAGCATTTAAGTTCAAATTTGAATTTTGAACACAGATTTTATTTGTTATTCTGTTTTTATTTTGTTATTTTGCTTCTTATTTGTTACCTAGTCTCTAGGGGGGAGATGGTTGGGGTTGTTTTGTAGTTGCGACTTACCTATTCCTTAGGAATTGGTTAGTTGGTTGAGTGGTTGTTTTGAAAGCCTATTTATAACTTTGTTTGTGAAAGAAATGGGGCAATGAATGATTGAATGAATGAAAAATGAATGAATGAAGAGAATTTGCTTTATGAACTCTACTCTCTATGGCTGAGATGGCCTAATCTCTCTCCCTCTCCTAACCCTCTCTCAATCCCTACCTCCCGACACTCTCTCCAGACAACAAGCCTTCCCCCTTCCACCTCTAAACACAACAGCCGTAGAAGAAGGACGAGAAGCAGCAGCTTCCTGCAGCAGTAGCAGCCTGCAGCAGCGGCAGCAGCCAAAAAGAAGCAGCAACAGCAGCAGTCGCACAGCTACAACAGCAGCCGCAAAAGCAGCTACTGCAGATGCAGCATAGCATACGCAGCAGTAGCCGCAGACGCAACAACAGTAGCAGACGCAGTAACAGTAGCAGCAGACGCAACAACAGTAGCAGACGCAACAACAGTAGCAGACGCAGCAACAGTGTCCCCCCCTTCGGGTAATCTCTCAACATCCCGATTCCAATCTCCCTCCTCATTCTAAATCAAGTATGACTACCGCATATATTATCCAATATACTATCAATAAACTGTTGATCCACAAATAACTTGAGTGCTTCTACAAATGGAACTTGTTGTTATGAACCTATTTATTAAATATAGAAATATCCAAATTTAGTGGTACCTTTTCTCGTAAAATTCTAAGGTTTTGCATGCTAGCATATGATCTCTTGCTAATATAATCATTAATTTTGGCGACCTAGAAATTATTTGGTAACTAGTAGAGATTTAAATGAACCTACTTTTAATTCAAAGTATTTGCTGATTCTTAATTCACATACATTCCGCATCAAAGAGCTTGGTCTCTTGTAGATGTAAATCTAAGAAACAAAATGGCACAAATAACTTCCAAACTGAGATACCTCAAGGACACACTTTCCCCTGAAACTTAGTTGTCCATCACGAATCTCATTCTTAAGAGTATTCACGAGATCAATTGAACTTTCCCAAGACTTTAGAGAACCTGCAAAAGCAAAAGATAAAGATTTGGCATGGTAGAACCTTTGTCATGTCAAATTTATGATACTAATAAAGTGAAAGTTTTGATTCCAAACTAGTACAAACTGACCATCTGGTTTTGTAGATATCATCTCTGAACTTGAAAATCCAATAATATCTGCCACACTAACTCTTCCCTGAAACGTGCAGTCATCAACATCCAGTTAATTAAGGTATTACTGGAATAATTAAATAACTAAGATATGCTGCATTCAATTTATCCATTTCAAAACATCCACTGGCTAAAGACATATTGCAGGAGATGATCTTAACTCTAGTAATCTGCTTGCAATGATTTAGCAAGGTTAGTCAAAGTCAAACATGTATTGCAAATTTGCCTGACAGAAAAATGGCATGTTCTAATCAGCATGCTTTTAGTTATTGATATAAATTCCATGGCAGAAGACCGAAAATCTGGTATATAACACATACCTTGAAAATGTTGATCCCTTGCAAATCAACATTCTCTCCAGCGTACTTGTAGGGGTGAGCATTCTGTAAAAATTGCTAAATAAGTTTACTTATATTCATATGAAAAAAATAAAAATAAAAATGATGATCACTGTCTCTTGATGAAAATTAATAACACATTTATTAATAAAAGAAGTAAAAGACCTAAGATGCACGGATACTCAAATAAGTGCCGTGTCAGTGTCATCCATGACATAGAAAATCTAAAATACCATAGAACATGCCAAAACTAGTCGTGCATGTGTCTCTATGTCATCGTATATTTCGCCATGCAGCATATTAAATGGCATGTCACAATACCTCTCTAGTAGTAATAGCTAGAGTAGAAGACATCAGGAAAACAAGGACAATAGGCCTTAGAATCGAATCTGAAAGACCAACTATTGATCTATAAATAGACTAAGAAAACATGATTAAAAAAAATAGTGAAACTCCTGAAATCACCAAAAACAGGACAAGCTAATGATAGTCTTCAAACACTTTTAATATTATATGTTCCATACAACAACTATCTACATCTAGGAAGCACAGAAATCCAAAATCCGCTGCCATGGCCACTTCGGATCGTTTGGAACATGTACCAGACAACATAGACACTCTGAAAATACACCACGACATGCCAAAATCTGCATTGTATCTGTTTCACCGTAACGTATCATGTCATATCCACGTATGTGCAACATAGATCTACATATACCATAACAAACTTACAATGGAACCTAGAAATCAAACACAAATAGCCAACGACGTCTCTTCATCATAAAAATAAAATAAGCAAATCAACTAAAAAAGCTGGCTAAGAAATTAATTCAACAAAAAGGAGGTATTAATCATTACTTTTGAAGGAATGATCTCGACAGCTGGCGAAGGAAGATGCAGATCCCTTTCGGAACCTATGGCAACACCAGCATGACTGTTCCTATCGTGCGGCAGCAACCCCGGCAAGCATTGGGCAAACAGCGAGGGCGTTCGCATTTCCTTCCAATTTGGCAAATGCAAACCTGTCAACAACACCAAATAGATCAATTACCCAATAATTTCAACAAGTAGAGAAGAAAAATTAACCAATTATTCAAAAAAACCCAAAGAAGCAGCCTTTTCAAGAAATTAGAAACTATAAGTCAATAAAAAGTCCAAAAGAAGGGGAAAAAAAAAATCATGGGACATAAGATTCAAACAAACATTCCACTTAAGAAGCACGCAAACATGAATAAGAAGCAATCTTTTCCAGAAATTAGAAATTAAAACTGAAAAAATGTAAACAAGGAAGAAAAACTAAACTGGGAAATGAGATTCAAACCCTTAAAAGAACAGAGAGAGATTTATTGGCTCGTAATTTTGCAATTTCTACAAATGTAAACTGCCAACAACTCCAAATCGATCAACCAATCGACCAACTTCAACAACTACAGAAAATTAACCAAAACCAAAAAAATTCAAGAAACCCATAATTAAATTCCACTAAAGATGCAATCTTTACGAGAAATTAGGAACAAAATCTCAATAAATTCCCAAAAAAAAGGGGAAAAAAAGGGGATATGAGACTTGAATCCTTGCAACAACAGATGAAGATTAGAACCCTAACCTTAAAAAATTTCTCGCGCAGAGATCTCGGGAGAAGAAGGAAATGGGCACTGTTCTAGATGATGAATGGAAAGTCAATGGAGAATAGAGGAATAATTGCTCTTCTTCCTTGGAATAAAACCCTAACTACTTTTTTCAACTTTTAACCCTCTCTAAACACCCCGCCATTCTAATCAAAGTGTCGAGTGAGAAATGAAGAAGAAAAAAAAAAAAGAGAAGCTTCCATGACTTTCCTGTCCACCCACCACGTGTGGTTTATTGTAAAAAAATTAGTAAAAAGCAATTATAATAGCGCCTTAAAAAAATTATAACTCATGGTATCAACAAATTTACTCATTAGACAAATGTACTGAATAGCCATACAAATGTTTGTTTTTTCACTATACAGTAATGCAGCATCAAAATTTATGAATTGCTTATGGTATTTTATTCGAGTGAATGGTGCAAATATTATAGAGTACAAATTAGTGTTATAAGTTGTGTCAAATATAATTATATTACCAAAAAGTATAAATTTTTTGCTTGTATGTCCATCCGTCTAGAACATATTTTTCAAGTTGTTTATGAATAACTGAGATAACATCTTAAGGATATAGATAATTGTGCTCATTTACTCATTTATGAGAATGTGTGCTCATTGGATAGGTTATATATATATATATATATATATATATATATATATATATATATATATATATATATACAAAAAAAAAAAAAAATATATATATATATATATATATATATATATATATATATATATATATACAAAAAAAAAATATATATATATATATATATATATATATATATATATATATATATATATATATATATATATATATATATATATATATATATTTTTTTTGTATATATATATATATATATATATATATATATATATATATATATATATATATATAAGCCTTCTAATACGGGAATCAAATTTACGGGATTATACGGGATTGTGAAAAATAAAACAAAGGTGGGGTTAGCAAAACAAATATACGTGGTCTGGTTTGGTGTTGGTATGAGCCAGCTATCTCGTGCTAAGCCCAAGTCACTATCACCATTATTCTCTCTCTTCTTCTCACTCTCTCGCAAGAATCAGATGTGTTATGTACTCTTCTTCTAGTTGGTGTTGTATATATATAGCAAAACAAATATACGTGGTCTGGTTTGGTGTTGGTATGAGCCAGCTATCTCGTGCTAAGCCCAAGTCACTATCACCATTATTCTCTCTCTTCTTCTCACTCTCTCGCAAGAATCAGATGTGTTATGTACTCTTCTTCTAGTTGGTGTTGTATATATATACAGTTATTTACTATTAAGCAAAGGGAAAGGAGGGGTAAATTTACCTAAGGAAACAGTAGTATGGTACTTATTCTTGTAGTCTTCATTCTTTCTTCTTTTCATTGTTATTTTCTTCTTACATCTTCTTCCTTCATTTTCTTTTTCTTTTACTTCTCTTCTTTAAGTTCTTTTCTTAAACTTAATTTTCAACACGCAGGGAAGATGCAGAGGAAAGGCCAGCTAATACACGCGTGGGCGCATCACTGCCTCGTGCGAGCATCGCACAGTGGTGGAAGACAAGGCTGTCCCATCGGTGGAGTTCGTGGCTCTGGCAATAGTTGCACTTATGAGCAGGCTCCGCTCGGCAAGGGTTTAGTCACGATGTTTGGGTTCTTCGGGATCGGCTCTCCGATCAAGGGGGTCATAGATGCGAAACAACTTTGGTCGGGAGAGGAAAGCTCAGTTCTTTGGGTGGCAAGCATTAGACGAGGAGGTCAAGCATGGATGGGTGGCCGGTCTGGTCTCGAGCACGAGCCCGGCGCCATTAATGGTGACGACGAGGGGGCTCGTGCGAGGTGTTCTTGTATGCGGCATAGATGTCGGTGAATCGAGCGGTGACTGGTTGCACGGACGAGTGTCCTTCAGTCAAGGTGATATGAGCGTATGGAAGGGGCGATCGGTTGGAGGTTATCGAGCAGTGGAACGTCGGGGTACAAGCGTTCACCAGAGCTCGGTGAGATTCGGTCGGTTGTGGATACGGGGTAGGGAACATGGTTGGTTCGGGTCTTGGTGATGATGGTGGTGGTTGAGTAAAGATGAACAGGAAAAGAGAGTTTACAGTTGAGAGGAGGATGGGCATATATAGACTTTAACTCTTATATATAATAGTAAAGAACTGTATGTGTAGAGCAAAACCTTCTATTTTCCATCATCCCGTATTCTCGTAAGTTTTTTTTTTTTTTAGGAAAACAAGTGAATATTATTGATCCATAAGGAGCGAAAGCTCAAGGTTGGCGTCGGGAGATTGCCCAGGCTACTTACAAAAGTATCAAGTCTGGGAGAAAACCAGACTAAAAAATAAAAAAACAAGACATATGAAGGTATGGCGTCGGAAGACAGCCTTAGCCAGCAAAAGTAACCGCACCGGGGACAGCAAGTGCGTCTCAAAAGTATGAAATAAAAATGGTCAAGTGCCCCAAATCTAAGGAACAGAAAAGTCCTTAAGTAAGGCAGCTCGGGCCACCGACGAAAGCTCCATAGCGTGGGAGAAGATCTGGTCAGCATGAGCGGGCTGAGCCAGATATGCCAGAGATTTTGCCACGCCGTTAGCACTTGGCGATATCTTGAGAATACCGAGACGAGGATTGAGGAGCGCTTAGATTTTGCGGGTCTTGTATCTGAGAGCCCATGGGGTAGCAGATTTGTTGGCGAGGATGTTTATAAGAAGATATGACGAGGTTTCTATTTGGTTATAATGGATGTTCCGAGTATTGCACCATTGGAGAGCTAAAAGGAGGGCATCCAGCTCTGGAATCTGGCTTGCCACGTCAACAATGTACTTGGAAAATACATGAATTGTAGAATTTAAAAATCAAGGGGCGTCACTCATTAAAGTGCGCCATCATCAAGTGACGCCAGATCATTAGGTTGCGCCAGTCTCAGATTGTGCCAAAGACAGAGTGCGCGGTGCCACGTGGCAAGCCTCCTTGAGAAGTTGTAACGGCTATCATCATTACTGATAGCTCTGACAGCACAAAAATTGAAAAAAATCCATTTGAATCCCGTGCAACACGGCACTCAAGAAGATTTTGTCAGCATGTAATTAATGCTAACAGCCAGCCCGCGCAAGTCGTCAAGTGGCACGCGAATTAATCAATACATTACAGAAGACCCAGTCAGAGGCGCTAGTTGTTGAGTTGCGTCCGCACACAACCTGGCTAATTGGTACCACTTGATCAAAATTTATGTCCAGAAGCAGGATAACGTGGCGTACATGCCACTAATCTCGAAGAATGTGTCCATTATACTGCCCATGACCATGCGCATCTCACTCGAATGATGCCACGCGTCCCCAGCAGTTAAAGTAACCGCTCGCACAACTGGACAAGAGGCGTGCAACCTGAAGTGCGCGCCACTCAGAATAACTACTTAATAGTTATTTCAAGAACTCTATAAATAGAGTTTCAAATCAGTCTTAAAGCATCAAAAATGGATCTTAATCTCCTGATAAAGTATTATTGCATTCTCCAGAGGCTTGTGCCTTCGATATCATATCGTCCAAGGGATAAAGTGATCGTCTTCTGATCAGATTCCTACAGTTGTACTTCTCCAGAAATCAATTGTACTCTTGTACTCTTTTCTAAGTTTGTAAGAAAACTTTTGTTTTTGCAAACAAAATGGCGACTCTGCTGGGGACGACTTTCTTCTCCGACGTGAAAGTGACAACTCAATGTGATACCGCGTCGATCGGCAAGACGCAGAAGACTTTGGTCGTTCAAATAGACCAAACCGCCTACGAAGCAATGATCAGTACTGGGGGTACTAGGCACACCTCAGTTGCTGTCAAGAGCAAGGCACGCACTGTATGGACTTCTATGCCTTCTACAGTAACAACTACTACTTCTGCGCAACCTGTGTATGCTATTTCTGCGCAACCTGTGCCTACTGCCTCTTTGGCTCTGAATAAAGGGAAATGCCTTTTGGCTACTCCCTCCTCTTCACCAGTTCTGAATTATGAGAAGAACCTATCTAGTGGGAGTGCCAGACATAATAAAGGAAAGCACCCTTTGGCCTTTCCTCAACTTATCCAACCTGCACCTGTGGCCTCTCAGCCACAAAACAAAGGAAAACGCTCTTTAGCTACTCCCTCTTTCTTCACATATGAACTTGGCAAAGAATATATCTATTCCTGTCTTGTCACAGAACAAAGGAAAGCGCCCTTCGGCCTTTTCTCATTCTTTCTCGGTTCTTGACTCGGCGGAAAATAACTCTGGTTGCGCCCTTGCGCTAATCAGTACAAAAGCTCTTTTGGGCAGCAACCTTACTCCTCTTGACAGAGACAATCAAATCTCTGCTAAGAAAGTGAGTTCTGTCCAAACTGAACTTTCTGCCATCCAGTTGTGCCAGGCCAAGTGCACAAAAACAGGTTGTGCAGCACAAAAAGGGATTCTGCCTACTCCCAAGAATGCAACTCAGGATCTTCCAAACCTGCGCATCTCAAGATCCAAGCAAGGCAAACTATTAGTATCTCAGACATATACACAAGTGCCATACCTTTCTGACCTGCGCACCTATCTCAACAGGTGCCAGCCAATATCTACTTCAGTAAGATGCAAGCAGCATGCGCCAGTGGCTAACTTGCGCCAGAGACAGACTTTTAGAGTCAAGAACCCTCTTGCATATGCTAATCAACTTAGCACTTTCTTGTATACTCAGGGAACAAGACATCTCAAGAATCGGTATCATGTTCCTAACATCGTTAAAGAATATGTTCCTCCGAATTCTTCTCACTCTGTTGTGGTAACCGATCTCCGTGAACTACTTGAACAGAAGCGGAAGATCACAAATCCGTCTCATCCACCTGTAATACAACCACAAGAACACCACTATAATTATCACCATGAAGTGGTTATCAAATGCTGTTGTCAGTCAGCTAAACGGTCTGTCTTCGACCGTCTTAACTACGCTCAAGTTCCTCAACCAATGATAGTAGATGAAGATGAATTGTTGTACGCTTCTGTCAACATGACGTCTTGAAGCACTGTTGGTGGAAAGCGTCCAAGACGTAACGTATTCCGCAATCCCAGTCAACAGTACTTAGATCGGATTCGTGAATACGACGAATGAGTATACCGACACACCAGATCAAGAAACCAAGAAACAATCGGTCAAAGGAATACTTCTTATGGCCAAGATACAATCGGTCAAAGAAATGTTCCTGATTCCAGTCAAGATGCCTTCAGTCAAAGGGATCTCCCCATCACTCATCCTGGGGGTAGTTCCTTATATGATTTTGATGTCGATAGTGAAAGTTCTGAACGGACCATCTTTTTTACTAGCTCGTCTTCGATAGCTAGAGAAGTGACTGCTAATGTCGTCACAGAAGATCAAGATGCTTCCAGTTCTAACAGTCAAGAGCAGAGAATTGCTGCTTTGGAGACTAGTTTGAATAGCATGGTTGAGATGATGACAGGCATGCATGCTGTGATTATGGCACAACATACGGTTCCACCGGTTGTGAATCTGATTCTGACCTAAGAACCTGTAACGACATCTGCTCCAGTCAATATTGGTCTCGAGGTACAGTCTCCTTATACCGCTTCCATACTAGTGCAGGCTATTCCAAGTCAATCTGGTGCTGGGGGTGGTACTTATTATGCAGTACCTCCTCCTAACACATCAAATCAGTCCACTGCTCCATAATCATCAGAAGATACTAATGAGGCCGTAAAACTTTTACGTACTCAATTTGAAGCCTTCAAGCAGAAAGATGGCTTACAGAAGCTTGGAATCAAGCAGCCTTATCCTACAAAGTGGAAAGAAGTTCAATTTTCTTCCAAATACAAACCCCCTACTATTATGTTGTTCGATAGCAGCACATCCCCAAGTCAGTACCTCAATCACTTTGAGGTAATGACTGATCAATTACAGCTAAACGATGCTCTACTCACTAGGGTGTTCGTCGGATGCTTAGCAGGTGCAGCTTACGACTGGTACCGTAGTCTGCCAGATGGTTGTATAACCTCTTTCTCCATATTCAAACAAATGTTTCTGGAACAATTTTATGAGGGAACAAACGACATGACTATGTCTGCCCTCATCAAAATTAAATAGCGACATAATAAAACGACCGAACGGTTCATTGAAAGATTCTACTGTGAGGCACTCAAAATGCCTCTCAGAACTCCAGATGCTTTGACGATAGACACTTGCAAATCAAACATGTTGCCTATAATCAACATGTGGACTGGATCGACACAGTTCCAGGATTGGCCTTCATTCACAGTGAATGGTAAAGTAGCAGAAGAAAGTGCTGATAAGTTCAAACAATTAGGTATTCAGATGCCTAATCTTAACAGAGATGAACATGCTACATCAAATAGCGGTGTCCGTCAGAACAACCACAAGGGCAAGAAAACTTTGGCTATCAATGTCAAAGGCAAAGAAGCTCTAGTTGTCAATATAGGTCAATCAACACCTACTCCAACGGCACCACCACAAAGAGCACCACGTCCGTAAGAAGAATACTCCTTCGATGAAGATGATGTCATGAGCATATTTGATTGTCTGATCAAGAGCAATAAACTTTAGCTACCAGATGCAAAATGGCCAGAGGAAATAGGTAAAACTGATCACCCTAAATATTGTGTTTACCATAGGTTTATCGGACATCCGACTCGAGCATGCTACATGCTCAAAGGCAAGATCCAGAAGATGGTCAATTCTGGTGCAATCACTCTCCAACAAGACGAAAAGACTGTAACGGCTAACGTCGTCTCTCTATAGTTTGGCGATTTTTCTGCTCAACTTGTGGAGGACGGCGTCGTCCCCATCCCGAAAACCACTTTGGAGATTGTTAATCTCCCACCTGCACGAACTGATGGTCTTGTTCCTCTGTCTACCTATAAGGGAGAAATCATATGGATACATCCGGATTTAGTAGCTAATTTTGAAGCACCTTCTTCATCCACAAAGTCCAAGAAGACAACCAAATACAAGTCATGTCATATGACTTCATTGGGTGAACATTGTCTTCCACCTTTAACTGATACCTTCATCTCAGTAGCAGATTCTTCTTCTTCCTCTGAAAGAACAATGTCAAAGTAAGAGGATAAATATCAACCAGCTTTCTATCTCTATAGTCCACAATCCCGTGAACTAATGACAAAGATGGAATATGATCTACAGAAGGCCCCCGGCTTGAATCATGGAAAAGGATCTCCAATACCTCTTTCTCTATTCCTTCCACACAATTAATTTCGTGTTGGCTTGGGTTTCTGGCGCACTCTTCATCCTGTCAAAAGAAATATTCTAAAAATAAGCGCCACATGAAGAATTACAACATGGTGTCCTTCAAACCTGTATCTGAAGAAGAAGCTTTAACTAGTACTAGGTCTGGGAGAATTTACTTAAGAAACTACTCAGAAGGTCAAGAGAACCATGCTCCAACTTCGGAGGCTATCCCAGCACCTGCTTCCCCTGCTATGAATGTTCTATCTGCTTCATCACCTTCAGTGGAACCGACTCTTCCCAAACCAACGGCGACAGACAACGGAAAACAACCAGTCTATTTGATAAAGTATTAAAAAGACCCCACCTCTAGGACTCAAGAAGCCGTATAACTTTGGTATACTGGCTCAGCTGGCTAATACCCCGGCAAGGTTATCAATCTTTGAGCTCCTGCGTCTCTCAAAGGAAACTCGAGAAACATTGAGTGAAGCTTTGATGAAAGCTAATACTTGTATAACACTCCTCAAGAAGCCAGAGGATGAGCCTGTAACTTACTTTCATTGTCATAGTGTGATGGAGCTGATGCCAAACATCACATTTACACAAGATGATATGCTGCTGGAAGATAATCGTCATGACCGACCCCTCTATTTCACAACATATGTCGATACCATAAAAGTTGATCGTATCTTGATTGATCCTGGGTCTGCACTCAGCATCATGCCAAAGACTCTACTGGATGCATTAAAGATTCCTGTGCACAATCTTTCCACAACTATCATAACGATCTTGGGATTTAATTCTGGAAGAAGTGAATCCCTGGGAAAATTTTGCCTGAAAGTTCAAATCGGCAATCTTCGTACAAAGGTTACCTTCTATGTGATCGATAATCATGGCTCCTATAATACTTTGTTGGAAAGACCATTCCTGCATAAGCATAACATTGTACCATCCATTCTCCATCAATGCTTCAAATATGTGGACGCCAATGGAGAAGTCCAGAAGGAAGTAGCTGATCTAAATCCTTTCAGAGGCATCGAAGCATATTGTACTGATTCTCGGATGTACAAGGAAGAATTCTTAAAGGTTGTACTGGCGATAGATAGTGAAGAAGATCAGAGAGTCACCTAAGATGATGTTCTCATAATCCCAGTCAAAGGACGTACTACTCGTCCATCTTCTTTTCAGACATTAACTATCCATCTTTTCTCTCATAACAAGCAGCCTCCTGATGGAAAGATGGAACAAAGGGAGCTCACCTCTTCTGAGCCACTTGTTATTGACTTTCGTCATAACAAGCTTCCTCCTCCTTCTTCTTCTTCTTCTTCTTCTTCTTCTCTGGTTATCAATCTGACTAGGCCTTCTGCTAAGGCCAAGAATCCTGTTGTAAATGATGATGTACAAATCAATAAAATAGTATCTCCTTTGCAGTATACTGATGTCTTTTATTATGTACGATGTTATTTAGAAATGCTAGATAACTTTGAACCACTTACAATAGGAGCAATTCAACCTCTCCAAAATAAAGTACTACTTGAACCAGTATTAGATTCCTTCTTTTTAGTTCCTTCCAGAAAAAAGGATAAACTTCCAATAATTTTTAGTAAAGGAACAGAACAGGAAACTACTCTCAATAGCGAAGACAAAAATGAAGATAATGGGAGACTCCAACTTCGTCATTATAGCCAACAATCAAAAGATATTATTCAAAAGATGGGTTATAATTTTAAAGCCGATCTCAATGGCGATAAAGGAAGGTGAACTCACATTCGTATTTTTGCTCCAAAAGAAAAATCACTGCAATACTACAGCAAAATAAAGCGTGGATTAGGCTATACCTCGCCAATTCTAACCCCAGAAGCTTTCGAATCTGACAAAGAAGAGCGATCTAACTCTTCTGATTCTGTTTCATAGGATTCTGACACCAGCGTCGGACACGTCCATCACGTGACACTATCTCTAATATGGTGTCTGCCAAATTTTTAGAAGATGAGAAGGATGATGTAGTTGAAGCTCCTGAAGTAGATCCTTGGACACAAAGAATGGGCACTCAATGGGAACTTCGTTTCGAACAACGAGAACTACCTACTGAAGATCAATTAATTCAGGTCGATGTTGGAGAAGAGGGTTCACCAAGACCTATCTTCATCAGTAAAAGTCTCTCAGAAGAAGACAAGCAAGAATTAATTCAGCTTATCCGGGAATATATTGACATCTTCGCCTGAAATTATGAGGATATGCCAGGATTAGATCCTCAGATTGCTACACACAGGCTCAACATCTTGCCCAATTCAAGGCCGGTCAAACAACAACAACGTCGATTCCGACCTGACATGATGGATGCTATAGAAACTGAAGTTAAGAAACTTATCTCTTGTGGTTTTATCAGAGAAGAACAACATCCTGACTGGGTGGCTAATGTCGTCCCAGTTATAAAAAAGAGGGAAGGTCCGAGTCTGTATTGACTTTAGAGATCTCAACGATGTTTGTCCCAAGGATGAGTTTCCTCTTCCGATTACTGATGTCATGATCGACAATACTTGCGGATTCGAACGAATGTCTTTTATGGATGGATTATCAGAATACAATCAAATCAAGATGCATCCAGAAGATGAGAAACATATATCTTTTTGCACTCCTCTCGGAGTCTACTGTTATACTGTCATAGCATTCGGTCTTAAGAATGCTGGAACCACCTATCAGCGGACTATGAGTACCATCTTCCATGATCCTTTACGAAAGACTGTTGAATGCTATATCGACGATATTCCTGTCAAAAGTCGTCTAAAGGAAGACCACATCCAAGACTTGAGAGCTATCTTCGATCTAATACGCCAGCATCAACAACTCAAGATGAATCCCACCAAGTCATTTCTGGGAGTCTCTACTGGCAAATTTTTGGCAGTCTCTACTGACAAATTTCTCGGATTCGTTATTACCTCTAAAGGTATACACGTTGATTCCGAGAAGATCGAAGCCATTCAAGAGATACGTCCTCCACACAACCTAAAAGAGCTATAAGGATTCCAGGGTCGGCTTGCTTACATCAGGAGATTCATTTCGAATCTGTCTGAACGTTGCAGACCATTCACTCAATTGATGAAGAAAGGTATGTCTTTCATTTGGACTAAAGAATGCCAGCAAACATTTGAAGACATAAAGCGGTACTTGATGAACCCACCAGTCTTAGTACCACCAATCTATGTTCGAGCGATGGATCATTCGTTAGGTGCATTACTAGCTCAGAAGAACAAAGAATGTCATGAGAAAGCTATCTATTATATCAGCCGTACAATGATCGGGGCTGAACATCAATATAGTCTAGTAGAAAAAGAATGTTTAGCTTTGATGTTTGTTGTTCAAAAGATGAGACATTACATCACTGGCCAAACTATTCATGTTATTTCTAGAGTTAACCCTCTTCGGGACTTAATGAAGAGGCCCAGTACACTCAATTCTAGGCTTGCTACATGGGCTATATTATTAGCACAATATGATATGGTTTATGTTCCTCAAAAGTCTGTTAAGGGTCAAGCCCTTACTGACTTTCTAGCGGCTCATCCATTTCACGAAACGTCTAAACTCTATGACGAGATTCCTGACGAAACTTTGGAATCTAACATAATTTCAGAAGAAATTCTTGCCTGGCGTCTATTCTTCGATGGAGCATCCAGAATCGGACCAAAAGGAGCCATTGTCGTAGGAGTTGGAATTGTCCTCGTATCACCGGAAGGATTAGCTATTCAAAGAGCTTATTCCTTGGATGAGCCATGCTTTAACAATGTGGCCGAATACAATGCTTTGCTAATTGGTCTCCAATTAGCTAAACAATTAGATATTGAATATCTCGAGATGTATGGAGACTCTAAACTGATTATCAATCAGGTCAGAGGAACATATGAGTTTCGACATCAAGATCTTGTCCCATATCATGAGGCAGCAGTCAGAATGGCTTCATCATTCAAAAGATTCTTCATTGAAAATGTACGTCGAGCATGTAATACCGAAGCTGATGTATTGGCCAATCTTGCAGCAGTATTGGCAATTCCAGTCAGAAGACAACATATGATTATTAATAGAGAGTTATTTTGTATCAAGAATAATTAAAACATTGAGTTCAGCAATTCAACTGAAATCAACATCATCAGCGAAGACTGGAGAGTTCCTTTCATTGACTTCGTGGTATATGACATCTTACCCGAAGATCCTAAAGAAGCTACAACCATTCGTCGGCGATCACTCTGATTCTATTATAATCATACCATCAAGACCCTTTATCGACGAATATTTGATGGTTTACTCCTACTGCGTCTTGTGGGAGATGAAGCAAAATAAATACTATGGGAGGCTCATGATGGTTTTTGCGGTGCACATCAGCCAGGTCCTAAACTGCATGATCGTATTCGATGTATGGGTTACTACTGGCCCACTATTGTATCAGATGCCATCGAATATGCAAGGAAGTGTCGAGCCTGTCAAATCTACGCAGACTTCATCCACCAACCATCGAAATTTCTTCATCCGACTACCGCATCATGGCCCTTTGAAGCGTGGGGCATGGATGTCATTGGTCCTATTAATCCACCGTCGTCTAGAGGATATCGATTTATACTGGCTATAACCGATTACATTTCGAAGTTGGCCGAAGCTATACCTTTATTCGAAGTTAAGACCAGCAATGTTATCAACTTTGTCAAACATCATGTGATATACAGATTTGGCATTCCTCGATAAATTATTCATGATAATGGACCACAATTCATCAGTCAGAAGTTTACTTGATTCTGTGATGACAACAGAATCGATAATGTCACTTCCACTGCATATAATCCCGCAACTAATAGTTTGGCTGAAGCATTCAACAAAACTATCATCAAACTCCTCAAAAAATTTGTTTCTACTAACAAACGCAATTGGAGTAAAAATCTTGGAGAATGTTTATGGGCTTATCGTACTACTATACGCAATCCTACTGGTTGTACACCTTTCTCTTTAGTATATGGGTGTGAAGCTGTTCTACCATTAGAAATTCAGATTCCCTCCCTGAGGATTGCAATTGCTAATGAACTCACAACAGAAAACAACGATCATCTTTGACTTCAAGAACTGGAAGCGCTTGACGAGAAAAGGCTGCTAGCTCAACAACATATCGAGCTATACCAGGCCCGCATCTCAAAAACTTTCAATCGTAAAGTCAAAGTATAAGCGTTTAAGAAATGAAAACTAGTTCTTACTATCAGACGTCCTATGACTATGACACACAAGAGCCAAGGCAAGTTCGAAGCGAAATGGGAAGGTCCATATGTCTTAAACAAGGTTTTCTCGAACGGAGCTTATCAACTAACCAGGATGGATGTCCGACTCGCTATGATGCCTATTAATGATAAATTTCTAAAGAAATACTATATTTGAAGGATGTATAAGATATCTTATGAATGTTGTATATATAAAAAATAGCATTGAGTTATAGTCTCTTATTCACTCTTCTGATAAACTTTTAAATCCTCAGCGGAATATATCCACATCGTATCACTTGATCATAAACCCTATCTTTGAAATCCCAGCTGATTCGAAGATAATCAGAATAAATATTTGAATTCACGTTCATATTACCTCTGAATTCTAATATCTACGTCAGCGACCTATCACGTCCACATTACCTCTGATAAAGTCGTCTATTGAAATGAAAATATTTTGAGAATTATATTCTGTCATGTCCACATTACCTTTGTACAGATATAATAAATATTATTATTTTCTAAGGAGATATGTCATGTCTGGTACCTCTGAACATACTTCTTGTTTTTCATCTATTACTTATGTCTATCACAGGCATGCAACAAGTTATGGAACCACAAAAAAGATCATTATTTTTTATTGATGATGCAAAATATCAAAAATACATCATGTGAAAGATGATTAAAAAAACAACATAAATAGCTTCATTGGGGAGGTTGAGTACTGAGCTCAATGATCAATCTCTTCAAATTCTCAGCTCTTTTTGTCCTGGAATTGAGCACCCGTTGTCTAGCTTGAGTTCTCCTAGACTCATGATCAAATGGTAACAGTAAGGAAGCTCGTCATTCTAATTCAGCATTTTCAGTTCGAACAAATTCATCTCTTTGTCGCCTCGGATCATCTAATTGGCTCGCAATAATTTGATGCAATTCTAGCACTTCTTCTTCACGTCGTCGAGCTACTTTAAGTATTTCTTGGAGCCGGGCCATCTCAGCTTCTAGCTTCCAAATGCGGGCTTGACATTGAGCAGCTTTTTTCTCCTTCTCTGTAGCTTCGGTCTTGTGACGCTCAACAGAAGAAGCTACTTCAACGATATGAACTTCCATTTCTGCAGAGCACCGTGAGAAAGCCACCACAGAAGCTTCGAAATCAGGTTTTTGTCTTACAGTCTCACGAGCCATCGCCTCGCACTCGGCATCTACAAGCTTATGAATATTTCCACTTATCAGATCTTTGTAAGATTTAATGGATTCCTCAAGCGCATCCAAGATATGCTCCAGATAAATAGCTCTATCCAGATCTCCGATTTTGTGAATAGCTCTGATTATACAGGAGGAGGGGCCCCTTACCGACTTATAAGGACTATCTTTCTCCATAACCATATGAACTAGAGGCGTCATGGATGTAAATAAAGTGTTGGTATAGGATTCCACGATGAGCCTATTCATCGCTAAGACACCCGGTGTAGCCACTTCCGCTTGAATCCTTCCTTCTACAGCAGCTGGAGGAATCGCAGGCTATGCACCAAGAGACCTGAGTACGGCATCATAGACGAACTTCCTTCACCAGTCTGGGTCCCTATATCTAGAGGAGCCATCGTTGAGCTGAAACTGAAAGCGGTTGAAGGAGCTGGTGCAATCGTCCCCACAGGACCTTTTACAATCAAGATACACAGTCAATATACATCATCAAAAAAATCAGGGGATTAAAAGTCAGAAATTTACCCGAACTTGGTAGTACATGTAGGTATCGTGGGGTGTGACCAGATCCGTACGGAGCCTGGCCATGGTAGTTTCAGACACGGCTGCCTGACTACTTCCAGCCTCAGAACCGCCTGATAGAAAACGGCTGCTTCCGGCACCCGACTCTACTTGGTTAGCTGAAGCAATCACTTCTGCATCCTTGACCTCAAGAGTTTGATCGGCAGGGGTCTGAGTCTCCCCAGCAACAGTATTGGGATTTTCATAATTTTTAGCATCTTCAAGAGCCGTAGTCTGATCTTCGTTACTTTCAAAGTCATCAGTTTTTGGGCTTGGATGCCTCTTATCAACAACAGGGTATTCTTCACCCTCAACAGTTATATGGCCTTCTTCAGTCGGTATCAGTAGGACATCTACTGAAATTGGTTCTTCTTCAGCAGCGCTTACGAAATTATCTTCGATTAACGCATCGCCATAGTCACAATCTAGGAGGGAATCTATCATTTCTCGATCTTCTTGAGAACGAGCAGGAGTTTGAGCCATCGGAAGATCGGCAACCCTAGCTTGAGATTCTATAGGAGGTAACTCCTCCTCAAGAAATATAGCCTCTGGGACATCTGGAGTTGGGGATGACAATGTTACTCCTGCTGCAGCCTGTGCAGTTATAGAAACAGTCGTCTGCACAACTCGATATGCTAGGATTTTCTCGGTAGTAACTGAGACTAGAATATCAATTGTTGTAGTCTCTGTAGATGAAAAAGAATAATATCAATATATATCATTTATATCTTAAATTATGCTTAAAAGTATAGAAATCACCTTTTTGAGATGGCAGATCCTTCTGCGAGGGTACTGATATATCAAATTCCTTTGATCTGGAAGGGATGGAGGAAGCGTCAATTGTTTGATGATCTGCTCGAGTCGCCAGCAATTTTCTTCTGGCCTACCGTAGCAGAGGTGCTACAGGTTCTTCTTCGACCTCATCAAGGTTGTCTTGCATCCTGGGCACTTCGGGCGACTCCACTCTGTTTTGGAACCGAAGAAGTTCTCTCTCCTACCCCAGGGGATGCCCCAATATGCATCTGCTTCGACTGGGACCGAGTGGTCCTGGTAGTAGGCTGTTCACTAATGACTAAAGTAGTCTTCGTTTTTTTTCCCTGGAGCCTTAGGTGAAGAGAAAGATCATCATAATGTGAAAGAGCAGATGAATCTCCAGATTTCCTTTTCTTAAGCCCCTTGGCGGGAGATTTTTCCTTTTGTACCTTTAATGATACGTGTAACGGATCATTTACTTCATCTAGGAAGCCTACAAGAGAAGCCTCCAGAGGTTCATCGGCAGGGTCTCGATCTTCTGCATCCCTGAACAATTGTGCAGTACGGACTCCAGTCTTTGATCGCTTATCACTGGCAAAGTTGTGGGCCAGATGAAAATTTTCGGCAAAAGTGTTGGCCGAAGTATAGAAATTCGCTTTTGTGTATGACATACGTGGACCCTGAGTAAGATTATTGGGCATAGAGAACATAGCTTTGGTGCCTCTGGCATTATAATATCTCCAAGCTCTAGCACCATCAATCAAGAAATCCTTGGCCTGAAGGCAAGTAGTGGCATTCTCCACATGCAGCTGGTCATAGCCAAATTGTCGAGCGAATCGACTTGGCAAATACGGTTCCAGAAAACACTCTTCCTCAAATCGATATACTAAGTGAGACGACCGGATTGTCTTCAACCATACAAAATTAGCCGGAGACAGATTGAGAGATGTCGTTTTTAAATCCATGAGTTGTGGGGGAAGATTCTCATATCCTGGAGGAGGTGGGACACATTGAAATCTCCATCCAGATCCTCGGTTCAAAGCTCTTCTGCATTCTGAAAGTGCGTTTATATTCCATCAAGCATTGGAATAACGTATGATAAAGTTGCCTCCAACTTCACCCATATCAAGGTCCATCAAGCTGGGATGGTGTAGCAATAACCACCCAAACAAATAAGAATAAGGCATTTCGGTGCGGAGAAAATCCAGCCGAGCAGCCTTATCGTGCAGCAAGGTATCAACAAAAGAACGCAGTCCTGCGTTCAGGCGACAAGTCATCGAGGAAAGAATGTCCATCTTATGGCCAAATACTAGACGCACAACAACAAATAGTATGCCTCGGTAAAATCTATCGGCTGTACTGGCTCCGGAAACTATAAACCATCGTAGCCACAAAAAAAGAAAATCTGCCAACTGGGCTTCTTTTGACATGGGTCTGTAACCCTGCCTGAGATAACTCTCAATAGTAGCACCAGCCTTAAATGGATGCCAGTCCACATTCAAGATGTTATCGGTATGCTTGGACTTTTCCATCAGTTTTCCTATGTTACTACGGCTGAGCGGTTTGAAGAAGCAAGGATCGCAAGCCTGACTCTCGACTATCTTGTCTTCAAAGATATGGCCTAAAAACAAATATGGCAGCCACTTGGTTGTATAACGAGTCCCTGTAGAAGCGCTTTTGTAATAAAGGGAGCATATCTTATAATGGCACAGAAGCTCCTCAAACATAGCCACCATCTGAGGGTTCTCTGTAGACAGAATATCCAGTTCCTCATTAGTGGACACATATTCTTCATATGGGTTGTTATCCATTGGAAGATGTGAGAGATATTACATCTCATGAAGTGCAAAACCAATTTCCCCATGAAGGGTCATGAAGGTACCGGTTCTGTCGTTGTATCTTTCAATCAGAGCCAAGAACATATGAGCATTTGGGCAAAAGCCGTGAACAGTGGTCCAGATGGCCTGATAAAGTTTTAGTTCAAGGAGTTTGTCCTCGAACTGATCCAGAATCCAAATCACTAAGATGTTCCAACGTTTCATGTAAGGGTTCGCTAGGCCTGTCAAACGCATGGCCTAATCTGGGTATCTTCCTTCAGCTTTAGCAAATGTGTTCGCAAAGATGGGTACCTTGATGGAAAGAAGCATCGATGAATCTTCCGGAGGTATACAGCTCGGCTTCAAACCCCTCAAATGGGAGTTATACCTGTCTGAAGTACTATAAAATAGGTCCTTGCTCTGCGGACCTAATCTGTAACATATTTTCTTGACTCTGACTTGCTGAATCGGAGTCATATCCCATACCATCCGTCGAGGGTGTAATGCCCTACTCCGCACGAGCCATTTGGTTGGCTTGTTGGATGGGATCAGAATGTTGGACCGTGACTTATGTTGGAGATCAGGAGAATTGAGACTGATGCAGTCTCTCTTAGCTGGCTAGACGGATGGGTATTGGAACGTGGCTCGCTGGTGGAGCTACGCTTAGTAGGATTGGAGCAGGAAGACAGTTATACAAGGCAAGTGAAACTGTCCTCCTTCCTCCTTATTCCTGCATGCTTAATAAATGGAATAACGTGATGCTATGAATATGTCCCTAATGTTTCTTACTTTGAATGTTGAATAATTGTGACGCAATGCTTTAGTTGCTAAATCGATAGAGATGCATATGTTGGAAATCGTTGAAATGAATAAGGCATGAATACTGAACTGCTGAACGAATAATATTGAACTGCTAATGTGACTTGATGCCTGAGAATAAATTGATAACATTGTCCCTTATGTTTAATGCTGCTAAAACAAATAAAATACTTGAATAATGAGATGCGGTATGATTGATACATGGAAAAGAACTGGCTATGCTATTAACGCAATAAACTGAATGAGACTCTTGAAACATGTACTCTTTGTATAACTGTCGTAAAGAAATGAGATGCTGCCTATTTTTGTATAAGCAATGAAATAAATAATAATTGTCCCAATAAAATGAATGAAATGTTGTTGGTTCCTCGTTTAGAGGAATGCTATAAGAAATGTACAATGAAACAATGAATGAGGAATAATGAGGCTTGGGATCATGGAGATCACCAAGTAGAATGATGGTAATGATTAGTCGTTGAACACGGCTCAGGATTTAGATAAGATGTTGAACTGTTGGCTCTGCTTACTTTCAGTTGCTTTACCATACATTTGCGTTATCGAGTCGACACACATTCGCATGGTCATGGACGTACTTGTACAAGTCTGAGTAAGTTTCCTCGAACGGTACCTGGGGCGCTGGGACCGATTCGACCCGGGAGGAAACATTGGTCGTGCTATGGTGGCATGAGGTATTACGGGACATTCGGCTAGGCTTGCAACCTACCCTGGAATGGTGCGTCGTAATACCCGTTGGAAAGTCCTTTATGGTACAGTTTCACTAACGACCATGTAGTCAAGATGCATGCTAATAAATATTTTGTGCAGACAGAGTAAGTATATCATATTATCTTGTATCTTTATGCAGGTACGAGGGAGTTGGCTATCGGTAAGAAATTACTTAAATATGATATACTCAATATATGTGTTGGTTTAACTTGCATGCTTAACGTGCCAAGTAAATGATGCTATGTGTAGTCTTTCAATATGAGAACCTGCTTAACATGTTAAATTCAGTATGCTAGAAAGATGCCTTGCTATGAACGTTGCTCAAACATAACATACATGCTAATGGATGCTTGAAGTGAGAATTGTCATAACATGTTTAAGATCTTAATGTTAACGATGCCTCAATGATGTCTTTGCATGATAACACCAAGAATGCTAATGATACGTCCACATGATTATTACTAAGAATAAGTTCACATGCTTCACTATGATTATTGCCCATGAACTGTAAACTGATGCTAGGTCCCAAGTAGAAAGATCATTCTATTAAATGCTTGCTAAAATTGATCAGTTAGTCTTGGTTTAGGCGAGTGGGTTGGATTCTGCTCGCCAGTACATAGATGATGTACTGAACCACATTTTTGTGGGCAGATGCTCGTGCTTAAGATGTTCTGTACACGAAGATTGGCTTGATCGATCCTGCGGCATCGAAGATTTATTGGGCATGCATAAGCTCTCCTTATACAATATGATGTCTTCTGTTTATAAAGGGCATAATGTATGGAACATTGTAATCAGTTGTACCAGTAAGTTGTAAGCCAAGTCAGTATATCGAGTTGTAATCCAACGTATCCAAGTATCAAAAGTAAGCTCTATAGCATTGTTCAGTTGGCTTCCAATGTAAAGTGAGATTGGTTGTAAGCATTGTACTTTAATACAAGTCTTGTACTCTTCTTCAATTATCAATAAAGAGAATAAAGTTCTATATATCTCTGTGTGACTTCAAGTTATCCTTCTATCTCCGCTGCTATAAAGAAGTGATGTATTTCTATTCAATAAGAAAGATTGTCCTCATTAACTTTAATTTATCTGCTTCTGTCGCTACGATGTGTTCCTATTTGAAGATAATCAATTATATACAATCTTTGCCTTGTACAAGTGCAATACCAGACTTGTACGACATCATACCCAAGCGAGGACGATCGATTCCAAGATATAAAATATATGAATAAATGACTCTACGAATCGGGGCGTGACAAATTGGTATCAAAGCATGGTTTTACGTCCTTGGTCTCTTCTTGATTCGTTTCAAATCAAAGTTGCATCGACGATTAACCAAAGTTGCTTCCGCGATCACTCAATGTTGCTTCCGTGATTAAATCAAGGATTGCTTCCGCGATTATGCTATTGTTGTTCGGTAGTCATCCTATGTTGTTTGTGTCTGAAAGTTCGTTGACCCTCGTTGCTACTCACTGGATGTTCCATAAAATAAGTCTATATACATTGTGATGCCCCTGAATGAATGATTGTTGTTGGTTGGACACAAATAACCCAACAATGACTCGATGCCATAGTATGCTATAGTATGAATGCTGTTTGGAATGTGGGAATAGAGAAAGTTGCCGGTGTGCTGTAATAAGTTGCAAAATTATATATGATGTTGGAAAAGAATTAGGAAAGATACCATGAATGGATGAGTTTAACAAAATTGCTGAGTTGACTCATGTGTGTTAGCCTTGAGAATTTGAGACCCTAAGAATGTTGGCTTGTGATTTGAGACCCTGAGATGTCGGCTAAGTGTTGTGATCATTATAGATCATGAATATCCGGAATAGATTTAAGTTGGTATTGTTTAAGGATGGCTTCATTTCTGAGTGGTATATTGTCTCTACCACCTCAGAACGAGATGCATGTTGACCCTTTCCATAAGATAGCAATGAGATAATCTATGTGTACTGGGTAGTACCGAAACTTAGCAGGAAGTCACGTATTGTTGCTAGATGACTCGAGTGTCCCTTGATGGTGATGTTACGCTGGGTAGCAAGATTTCTAAAAATTGTAACGGGTGGCTTGGTTAGAAATTGTTTAGTCGAGTGATGAGTCAGACTAGTAAGACAGTTAGTATGCTATGGGTAAATGGATTTGGCTAAAGAATGTTGTGGCTTAGAACATCTGAATGTTGACTTCGATTGGTTGGATGCAAATCATATGGGACTAATACAAAGTTGGTTGTTAAGCTGAAAGTTTTAGAATTATTGTGGGTGAACCAAAAGAATATTAGAGATCTGTGCCTTTACCGTAATGTGTAATAGATGTTAATCCATCTTGATCACCAAAGGATAGTCGTTGCATATGTGCAAGTATGCTGAGGAATTGAATTGTACTAGAAAAATAACAAGTAGTAATCCTGAATATTTGTGTTGCATAGAGAATGGTTAATTGACACATAAATTGTCGGATTGAATGGAATGAATTACTCGACCCTTGCGGTATGAGATTTTAAGTATGTCATTATAATATTTTGAGGACTGAGAAACGAATGGGATTGAGAAATGGCAAACATATTGGATAATGTCGGTATATGTGACTGTTGGTTGGGGGTATAGATTGCTGGCTTATGACTTAGTGGTGTGACTTCGTCATACAGACCGAATAGTATGATTCCATAGTTATGTTAAGACTATCGGAATCAATGACCCTTGAATAGTTTGCCTTGGCTTATGGGTTCGTGTGGGTATAAAGGAATTGGAATAGAAATTGAATCATTGGTAATTTACTTGATGGATTATTAGAACGATGAGAATCGTATGTCGGGTTGGGATTGACCGTAATATTGATAGATCGATCTTAGTCGATCGTTGGGTAAGTCTAGAATGAGCCTCTGTGAGAATTATTTCCTTGAGGAAGACCCTGGATAGATAGACTTGACCCTTGCGACCGTGGGCTGCATGACCAGTTGTTGGCTTAGCTGACAATGGCGATTAGTTGTTCAGACTAAGTTGAATCACATAGGTTTGGGTAGAGCTGCCTCGAACTGTCGGTTGCCTGTTGGCCTGAGAATAAAAAATTTGTATGATCCCTAGTAGCCGTCCACTCTAGGGGAGTCACCTGAATGATTAGGTTTAGCTGTCGGTATAGCTAACCATAGAGACTTGATCGAATAATAGGGTGACCATTGGCGACCGTAGGATAACCTTTTGGTATTGAACGAGAGATGGTGATGAGTATAACCTAAGAATGATATGTTGTAAATGTATGCTTCAACTTCTGCCTCAGAGATGTTTGACCGGTATCTATAGTCGGGTAGCTGGGTTAACCTTGACGGTTTTATAGAATTATACCCTGACCCGGGTAATCGATAGTGGATGAAATCGGATTATATCTTTTATAAAAGATGAATTACCTCGGTGAAAAGTATTATAGATTGGGAAGGAATATGATTGCATGTTGTGAACTCTTGATATGATTGGCTCTAAGTTAGACCCTTGACCGAATGTTAGAAATATTATGCTTAGATAGAGAGCTTACCCGAGTTATCCCTGATGTTAAGTGTTTTGGCCTGGAAGATAGTGATTGTGGCAAAGTGAATAAAGTGATAAGTCAATTGAAAGGATGCTAAGTCGGATTTGGAAAAGAGAGTTATATCGTGGCTGATCGAATCGCACTAACATGAAAGTTGGCTGAAGTACATATGTTTTGGGGACGCCTAAAATATGTGTATGGATCCAGCCGAAGTGATATGTTGCGACTGAGATAACATTATGAGAAGAATTTATCGCACTAGCGCGGACTTTGGCTGAAATGCATATATTTTGGGGACGTCTAAAATGTGTGTATGTATCCAAACGAAGTAATATATTGCGACCGAGATAAAAATATAAAAAAAATGTTGGTGAATCAATGGGAAGTTATAAGTAAATGAAAAAAAGAAAGACAGATTGAATCGTTGATGGATTAAGTGGTACAGTTGGCTAGCTATTTCGAAATGGTCGAGTATGATGAACTGGATATTGAATGGAAGCTGAATGAATATTGAATTAAAGCTGAATGAGTAACTTGTTGTGACTAAGTGAATTAGTAAGATGAGTTGTTCTCTTAAGTTTCGAGGACAAAACTTTTTCTGAGTGATATATTATATAATACCCCGCTCCGCACGAGACATTTGGTTGGCTTGTTGGATGGGATCAGAATGTTGGACCGTGACTTCTGTTGGAGATCAAGAGAATTGAGACTGATGCAGTCTCTCTTAGCTGGCTAGACGGAATGGGTATTGGAACGTGGCTCGCTGGTGGAGCTACGCTTAGTGGGATTGGAACAGGAAGACCGTTATGCAAGGCAAGTAGAACTGTCCTCCTTCCTACTTATTCCTGCATGCTTAATAAATGGAATAACGTGATGCTATGAATATGTCCCTAATATCTCTTACCTTGAATGTTGAATAGTTGTGATGCGATACTTTAGCTGCTAAATCGATAGAGATGCATATTTGGAAATCGTTAAAATGAATAAGGCATGAATATTGAACTGCTGAACGAATAATATTGAACTGCTAATGTGACTTGATGCCTGGGAATGAATTGATAACATTGTCCCTTATGTTTAATGCTGCTAAAATAAATGAAATACTTGAATAATGAGATGCGGTATGATTGATACATGGGAAAGAACTGGCTATGCTATTAACACAATGAACTGAATGAGACTCTTGAATCATGTACTCTATGTATAACTGTCGTAAAGAGATGAGATATTGTCTATTTTTGTATAAGCAATGAAATAAATAATAATTGTCCCAATAAAATGAATGAAATGTTGTTGGTTCCTCGTTGAGAGGAATGCTATGAGAAATATACAATGAAACAATGAATGAGGAATGATGAGGCTTGGGATCATGGAGATCACCAAGTAGAATAATTGTAATGATTAGTCATTGAACACGGCTCGGGATTTAGATGAGATATGGAACTGTTGGCTCTGCTTACTTTCAGTTGCTTTACCATGCATTTGTGTTATCGAGTCGACACGTATTTGCATGGTCATGGACGTACTTGTACAAGTCCGAGTAAGTTTTCTCGAACGGTACCTGGGGTGCTGGGACCGATTCGACCCGGGAGAAAACATTGGTCGTGCTATGGTGGCACGAGATATTACGGTACATTTGGCTAGGCTTGCAACCTACCCTGGAATGGTGCGTCGTAATACCCGTTGGAAAGGCCTTTATGGTGCAGTTTTACCAAAGACTATGTAGTCAGGATGCATGCTAATGAATATTTTGTTCAGACAGAGTAAGTATATCATATTATCCTGTATCTTTATGCAGGTACGAGGGAGTTGGCTATCGGTAAGAAATTACTTAAATGTGATATACTCAATATATGTGTTGGTTTAACTTGCGTGCTTAACGTGCCAAGTAAATGATGCTATGTGTAGTCTTTCAATATGAGAACCTGCTTAACATGTTAAATTCAGTATGCTAGAAAGATGCCTTGCTATGAACGTTGCTCAAACATAACATACATGCTAATGGATGATTGAAGTGAGAATTGTCATAACATGTTTAAGATCTTAATATTAACGATGTCTCAATAATATCTTTGCATGATAACACCAAGAATGCTAATGATACGTCCACATGAATATTGCTAAGAATAAGTTTACATGCTTCACTATGATTATTGCCCATGAACTGTAAACTGATGCTAGGCCCCAAGTAGAAAGATCATTCTATTAAATGCTTCCTAAAATTGACCAGTTAGTGTTGGTTTAGGCGAGTAGGTTGGATTCTGCTAGTCAGTATATAGATGATGTGCTGAACCACGTTTTTGTGGGCAGGTGCTCGTGCTTGAGATGTTCTGTACACGAAGATTGGCTTGATCGGTCCTGCGGCATCGAAGATTTGTTGGGCATACAGAAGCTCTCCTTGTACAAGATGATGTCTTCTGTTTATAAAGGGCATAATGTATAGAACATTGTAATCAGTTATACCAGTAAGTTGTAAGCCAAGTCGGTATATCGAGTTGTAATCCAACGTATCCAAGTATCAAAAGTAAGCTCTATAGCATTGTTCAGTTGGCTTCCAATGTAAAGTGAGATTGGTTGTAAGCATTGTACTTCAATACAAGTCTTGTACTCTTCTTCAATTATCAATAAAGAGAATAAAGTTTTATATATCTCTGTGTGACTTCAAGTTATCCTTCTATCTCCGCTGCTATAAAGAAGTGATGTATTTCTATTCAATGAGAAAGATTGTCCTCATTAACTTCAATTTATCTGCTTCTGTCGCTGCGATGTGTTCCTATTTGAAGATAATCAATTATGTATCATCTTTGTCTTGTACAAGTGCAATACCAGACTTGTACGGCATCACGCCCAAGCGAGGACGATCGATTCCAAGAGATAAAATATGTGAATAAATGACTCTAAGAATCGGGGCGTGACAGAGGGTAACTGGAGAATTCGGGACAAGGACATGTGTCTCGACATCTCAGTGAGATACATAATTTTGTCCCCGCATTGATAAATCCTTTCTTCTTTCTTGGTCTTTGGCTGAGATGTCTTCTTGACTACATCTCCAAACAAGAAGGCCGATTTCTTATGAACCACATTGTCTACACTCTCCAAAGGTTCACCATTTATTAGACATAACAAAGTGTTACTTTCTTGAGCAGTGAGTATGGCCTTTCTGGATTCAGGTGCATCGTATTATGGATATGAGACATGAGATAAGTCTTCTTTATATTCTGGTACATTGAAAGCAGAAGCAAATTTCTCGACATCAGGGTCTTCCCTAAGGTCGACTACAAAAAAAGAAGAACAAACAAAAGTTAGTCTCAAAAAGAACTTAATTCTATGAAGCAGAATACACGAAATCATAGGTTGCATGACATCCGTGTAGCTTGACATCCATGTTGTGCGACATCTGTGTTGCGCGACTTTTGTGTTCCGCGGTATCTACGTTGTGCGACATCTGTATTGCGCATGATTTCAAGTTACACCACTTTGACATGCACATTCGCACAAAATCAGAAAGCATAAATTTGAAACTCGTACAACACAGTTCGTAAAAACGAACAGTGTGTGGATAGCAACCAAACTATAAACAGAGAAGGCGCAAGTTGTGAAGCCCGCCTACACTCTAAAAAGAGGTGGCGCACATTATGAAATGTACGAATCGACCAAAACTCTAAAAAGAGTTAGTCGATCCAGTCAACGTTCGGTCCATTCTCGAAGAATCATCTTCAAGTGCTGGGTTGGCTCTCTCAGTTCTTGATGATGGTGGCACGTGTTGAGGCGCTCTCATTAGCAGTACACGAGATGAAGGCCCAACAATGGCCTTTTCCTTGATGACGACAGACTTATTTGGGGTATTTGACGATCGTCGGAGGAGCTTCGAGAGTTGGGAAGAAGAAGATGAAAGAGTTTAAGAGAATTAACTTTCGATATAAAGTTAAAAATTCTCTTTGGACGACTATTTATAACCTAAAGAGTCCTTTCGAAACTGTTGCGCAACTGGCGCTTAAAATTTGGAATCTGTTGAACATTTGACTGGCGCAACCGTGTTATGTTCTTCTAATTCAAAGTATTTCAAAATTTTGAAATCTGTCAAACTTTGAAAACTTTGAAGGGGGTCTTGTAGAAGTTAAAAATCAAGGGGCGCCACTCATTAAAGTGCGCCATCATCAAGTGGCGCTAGATCATTAGGTTGCGCCAAAGGCAGAGTGCATGACGCCACGTAGCAAGCCACTAGGTGAAGCTGTAACGGCTATCATCATTACTGACAGCTCTGACAGCACAAAAATCAAAGAAAATTCATTCGAATCCCGCACAACGCGGCGCTCGAGATGATTTTATCAGCATGTAATTAATGCTGACAGCTAGCCCACGCAAGTCGTCATGTGGCGCGCGAATTAATCAATATGTTACAGAAGACCCAGTCAAAGGCACTAGTTGTAGAGTTGCACCAGCGCGCTGTCACGCCCCGACCCGGAATCACCCGAATCATCATCCTCACAGGTGGCGAGATGCCACACGAGCCTGGAGTTGTGCTCGTGCAAGGCAAGATGACAAGTTCTCAAATGGTTATCTTTGATTTGATATTAACAACAAAAGGAAAACATAGTATACGAAATAATTCTCTTTATTGATATTAGAAATGAGATTACAAAGGCTTTCAATAGCCCAACAAAATTTTCCAGGTTGGCTACAACACTCAAGTTCTCTCTTACCCACAAAGGATTTTACCGTTCCATACATCATGCCTTCTATATCTCGGCCGTATCAATCTTGTTGCAAGTCCGAACGTCAATGCGATCGCACGCTTCAAGCGTTACGGCATTCCATGCCTTTGCGCGATCAAGCGAAGCTTCGCCGCGAGCAATCTATTCCCTGCACCCTGCATAAAACACTACACCAAAATAGGAGATTACCAATAGTTATTACCGTAACAAATAATTTTAGTCACGGTATTTACTGTGACTAATCAGGTGTTTCAAATTGTCGTCACGCTAATCTGTCACATTATTTACCGTGATGTAATCCGATTTTTGTAACGAATTTTGTCACGGTAATAACTGTAATGAAATTGAATTTCACTAACAATAATAACCGTTACAAATTCTAATTTTATAACATTTTAAATTGTGACAACATAAAATTTGTGGCACTAATTACTGTTATGATACCAATTTTTTAAGGGCTTAAAACTTCATTGAAAACTTTGTCATGAATTTAACCGTTACAAATTGTCGATTTTAACAATTTATAATACTTATTTTTCAAGTTTTGTCACAAAAATAACTGACAAATCATAATATATTACAAATATATATATATATATATAGATATATATATATATATATATATATATATATATATATAATGTTGATACTTGCAAATCATAACCACTCGATATATATACATAAATGAAAAAAAATTACACACAAACTCATTTTATTACTCAACCAAAAATAGTAGTGTCACAAAAATACTCTTTATAAAGTGGGATAAAAATCATCCAACATTATTTGTACAGACAATAATTCTATATTAAAAAAAAATCAAAAGAATCACCAAGACAATGTTCAATACATAAAACTATAAAAGACATCAATTTTCTCTCTGTAAGCTGCAGTAAGTTATTTTATACAGTGGAGCTAGAAGGACGAGCAGTAGAAAATCTCTTCAACATGAGACTTAACTATGACAAATTTTACTCGAAGGATCCTTCTCACAACATCACCAATTCTGCTCATGGAGATCACTTTTTGGTTCACAAGAGAGGTCAGATCGTTGATGAAGTCCACGTAACTATTAGGAACCATAATCTGTAACAACCAGTAAATAGAAAACATAAAAACCTCTTATTTCTCCACAACACAACTCAAGAGAGGAAACTGACCATATCGATACCAGCACCGACTCCTGCTTGTACAGAGTAAGTGTAGTTACTACCAGGTGGAGATGTAATCCTATCAATGCCTTTCCAATCTGAGATCACAAAGCCCTAAAAAGAAGTCATAGACACAAAAATAGTTGCAATCAATTGAAAATGTCCAAACTACGATCCTGAGCAGATTATGTAGCATTGGTGTTACCTTAAACTTGAGTGTGTTCTTAAGGAATCCAGTGATTAGATCACGGTTGGCATGCATTTTCCTCCCGTTCCAACTTGAGTAAGAGACCACGACAGTTGAGACACCCTTTGCGATTGCGTTATAGTATAAGCAGGCATGTGTGAATGCTGAAAGCCCTTTGCTATCAATGATGGTGTTATTCTCATTGATTCCTTCATATGTTTCTCCATCACCAACAAAGTGCTTGGCACAAGTCGCAACCTTGTCCCTGTCAAGAAATTATTCATCAACAAATGCTCATGATAAATTTTACTCAAAGCCGCATGGATAAAAAATATTACATAAGAAGTTAACAAGGTATGATATCACAGCATGCAGTAGCAGATACACGTGACTCCTAAATGGCCAGTAAAACTGCCAATAGGTGTGCCCGCAAGGACTTCTACAGAGAGAGACTTTATTTTACAAGGGGAATGAGAGATGTCAGAATCTCATGTACCTTGGAAACTAGTAGGAGGTTCAGTTGCTTGATTTTGATACGACAACTTCCCAGGAAGGGCCTGGAAAATAGAAGAAAAATTTTAAGCCAGTAAAATTTTGTAAAAGAGGAAGGTCCATAAAACTTGAAGTAAACAATCACACTTAACATAATAAAAGTTAATAGAAGAACCTGCTGATATAAAATTTGAACATTTTTTTATGCATATACTCTTTGCGCAATACTCTCTCTCCAACCTTCGGATAGAACATTGTCAAGAATCCTACCTTTACCATAGCTAGTTCAATACAAATTCTACTTTCTAGTTTTCGCCCCATGTACTATAATGTTCAGGTTTCCAAGTAAATTTGGTTATACTTTTCAAATAGCCCACCACTAATTTCTGGTATCATACATCAAAGCAATAAGATTGTCATTGGATGACCCATGCATCTTTCTAAAATAAAGTTCACTCATGCTACATAATACAAATAATTTGACCAAATATAGATGTTTAAATTGCTCGAAAGAAGATTCATAGGTCCGGTCCATTCAAAAAAAATGTAAAAAGAGAGTTCAAAATAATGTAATCAATCTAATATAAAAAAGAGAAAATATGAGTTACACCCCACTTTATTTACCATAATTTAAGGTGCACCCCACTGCTTTACTATAATGTACAAACCCCCCCTTCGTCAAAAACTAACGGTCAACTCCGTTGATCGTTAATTTTTGACCGAATACTCCTTCCTTCTTCCCAAGCTGAGGATGGGGGACTGGTAATAATGGTGATTTGCTAGGGGTATTTTGGTCACACAAAAAACGGTCAACGGAGTTGACCGTTAGTTTTTGACGGAAGTGGAGGGGTTTGTACATTATGGTAAGGTAGTGGGGTGCACCTTGAATTATGGTAAATAAAGTGGGGTGCAACTCAAATTTTCTCTATACAAAACTATCTATAACCTAGAGCAATGTTGTCATTTGGCCATTTGATAAAATAATGCCATAGCGTTATGGGCAGCAACTGTAGCTACGCAAGAAGCTTTTGGAATTACAACTCTTCAATGAGAGCTTACAATGAATCTCTACAACTTTGAAAAATCTGGGGAAGTGTCCCGATGGAAACTTGGTCAATGCACGACTACTTTGTTCTGTTGATGATCCGTACTCAAAACTTGATCTCATGTTGTGTACTGCTTTAAAGAAGTCTCTCTTATATCTCTGTAATGACCAAAATACAGACCCCATCCGTTCAGCCCACAGCCCCTAGGGGGCTATTTATAGAATTCAGGGGCGTGGAAGCAATGGCGTTAACCCACAGCAGGGTTGCCAAAAGTCCTTAGCGGCATTAGAAATGTAGTTGTCATTCCCCACTACTTACAGGCATTATGGTTATAACAGCCCATCACTAGGGTTGTAACAACTCACTAAGCATGTAGGTTGTTACACCCTAATTCCCCACTCGGTGGAAAAGGTCAAACGACATGTCATCTGTGCAGTACATGCGGCATTAGCTGATGGCACAACAGGAGCTATGTGGTGGCGTTGTATTCATCGGAGTTAGCCCATTGCGGAACTATCATACAGCGGCTCTGACTATGCCACTAGCCCTGTTCAAGCGGGAGTTATGTCAATTTGTTTCGCAAGCTCGCATTAGATTGTGGAGTTGACCTTCCAGGCTCTATTTTCAGAGTGTCAACAATTGTAGTGCAGGACAAAGAAAATTATAAGGAACCTTCTAGTAGAACACCATAACTTCTACAAACAAAAACGAAGAACAAATCAGTCTGAGAAGGAAGCAATTGAAGGTATGATAAACATGATCTTGATGCAGGATTATGCACCAAGAATTAAGGAGTTGGCTTGAGTAGCTAGCTGTCCAAAGGTTTATTTGCCTTCATAATTATTGACCCTTGAATAGATGTTAAAGGAGAAGAAGAATAACCTTTCAAAAGTATGTTATCATTTTGTGCATTGCAGCACCATTCTTGCAGACTCCTAACTAGGTACCAGGTCCTCTAAAACATAATTTTGCCTAAGTTTGGATATTCATATATGACAACTTTAAAAAGAATCAATAGCTTGCAGAAAAAAGTTTACAATGGACTCATTTTGATAGAAAATTCTGAAATTTATATAAGTCAAGCAAAGAACTTTTAAATTATGCCTCAATGTCAGAAAGACATTTTTTGAATGTCGTATATCCTGCCCAAGAGCACAAAGGAACCTAAAATGCACACTAGCACAACAATAGATATAAACCAAACCTTTTGTATGTCCCACAAGTTCTCTTACAGGTGACAGTGTTTTCCTGACATCCTAAACCTGTAGAATATTTTGATGTAAATAGAATCCGATTGCATAATGAAATTTGAAATATTAGTAGTTTTAAGAAAATTACTCTGAGTGCAGGCGAACTATCATCATCAGATGCTATGATAAGTTGTGTGGATACATCTGGATTCCATTGCAAAACAGAGCACCTTCTTTTAGTGGAATCTGAAATGCTGATTAAAAAGCAATAATACATTTCAGCTGGTTGATTGCAGTCACGGACTTTATAACTATAATACAATTTGAAGATTATGAGAAAACAAAATACCTTGTCAGCGGTTTCTGTTGCTTCAAATCCCAAACAACTGTGAATAAAAACATGTTTATCTATTTATATATAATGGTTAAAAGGTAAAAGAGAAGCAACAAAGCATAGAACAGTTTCCTACCAGTAACCCCACTGTACGAAGTGGATGCTAATATATGTTGGAACTTTGGATTCCATGATACATAAGAAACTTCTGTTTGAGCACTTGAAACAGCACTTTATATAACAAAAGAAAGTTCAGTATAAAAGAACAGATCAAAGTTGACACATGAATAATAGATTTATAATAAAAGATGCATAGTTATAACCTATATATTTAACATATAAGAAAATCAGCCAGAACAATCAATAGTAGGCAAAAAGCGTGTTCGGAATCAGTTAGGACTTGAAGAACAGATGTACAGTGAAAGATGCATATTTTTAACCCATATAATTACTAAGCAAATAGGCTGCTTAAACCAATAGTAGGGAAAAGTTTGTGTTCAGGATCGTGTTGGAGGATCATATAAGTAAAACCCACAAAATTAGCTGTTGCAACAGGTTAGGTATATATCCAACTAAGCTTAACAATGCTTAGAGGTACAACAACTTTTATCTTTAGACTTCATGGCAACCAGAAATATAACCCAACTACTATTTTTTAAATTGTTTGACAGCAAGCAACTGGATAATACACAACAATATGTTGCACTTTTGGCTTTCACATCACTCTCTTGTAAGATACATTATTTCTGCATGATTGAAAGATGGACTAGCTACAATGCCTAAACAGATTATGGGATACAAAAAGACATCTGAATCGTATGTGAATAATAGGGGCCAATCAATATATAGTTTTATTGTTGGCGCAACATTTTATGAGTGGTAATTTCTAGAAGAATACCTGTTTAGGCATTGTAGTCCGAAAGTATATGCATAGAATGTTCTTTGATAATCCGAAGCAAAACAAATTTGATGACCATATTTCACAAATAACAGAACTTCCTTTCAGGAATAGAATACAATATAAATGCTATTCCTGAACTGCTAAAATGACAAATAAAACTTAGATTTTTGGTTATGCTCCAGATACTAGGGTATACATGTTCAGTATTTAAGCTCTTGCATAAACTTGTAGATAAAAAAATAGTCATTCCTGCTAGAAACATTGACTAACAAGTGCTTCGATCCATAGAGCGAACTCTCCTATCAACATAGTTTTTAAATTCTGCTTGATTCTCAAGTTCTCCAGAAGAAAGAACATTACGACTGCAAAAATATCCTTTGATAATCAATCAATCTACATATCTCACAATCTAAACTTTTAAATCATTTTTGTAGCAACGGGCATAAGCAAATATACTGTTAGGTGGTAGCAGGATGCTCCCCTAAGGGGCCTCAGACTCCCAAGGAGCCTTTGGAGGAACACCAGCAACAAATGTGAACCCCCCCCCAACCTCTTCCCCACAAGAAGACCTTACGTCCTTAATCATTGTGATATTGCAGGTACTCAAACAGGAAGACTAGGGGAGTAAACTTTCTATTGTTTGGGTTTGCCTCAAATGCTGGATGAAGAGGACCCCCACAAAGAGAAACCACCTAACACCATAAAGGTAACTACTAGAGAAGCTGCATCTTCAAATCCATAACCATATCCAGTTCAAGGTCAGAGAGCCTGCTGGAGATTGATATCGTGATAGAGCAGTTTTCTACCTACAAAACTTGGATTGACACAGAACCAGTGTGGGCTTCATCCCTTACCAATCGGAGTCATTCCTAACCAGTACCCACTTACCCAATGTCCGATTCGCAATGGACATGAGCATAGATGTGGGAGGAAACACCCAAGATGCATCATATAGTCAACAGAATCAAAGTTTTTATGCAGCTTTATTTCGTTTGGTTCAATATTCGGTGTTAGTCCTGACAAAAGTTCAGAAGGAGGCTTTTGGAACCTTGGAAGGACCGAGCTTATGACAAAGACAGTGGTCTTAGAGATTGAGCTTAGATTTCCATAAGATACAGGCATCTGAGACAGTCAGTATTGTTTGAGAGAGCACAACTTGGTATGCAGGGACCCACACCTAAAATCTTGTGACTGTGTTAACTTTCCTAAAGAAAGCCGGGGTGAGCACAATCAGAACTTTCCATGAGTAAGGGTCCCCAAGACACGACTATAATGACACCAGGGATGCCAAATTATTCT
Source organism: Iris pallida (assembly GCA_029216955.1). Classification (NCBI taxonomy): domain Eukaryota; kingdom Viridiplantae; phylum Streptophyta; class Magnoliopsida; order Asparagales; family Iridaceae; genus Iris; species Iris pallida. Next base: position 7,309,372 of record JANAVB010027799.1, on the reverse strand, counting down.
AAGATATCCTTTGGGGCAATGCTATTAAACTATATGACCAACAAATAAGATAGGATTGTCTCTTTCTCTATCTTAAAACTAAGAAGAAAGGTGATTAAGGAAAGAAAAACGTTAAACACCCTAAGTGCCTAACAAAGTTGTATATATCAAAGCCTTCACTCTATCCAGCAATGTGCTGAATAGAGTCAATTCAAACCCCAGTCTTTGTGAATGGAAACCAAGACTAAAAGCCTGAAACATGTGTCTTACATTCTATATCTTCAAAGTTACACACCAACCATCAACAAGTAGATGTCTGTCAGTTAGCTGTCGTTTCACTGAGAAGAAAACAATGTACTTAACATTTCATATAAATTGTATAATATAAGTGAAAGGAAAAGTAGGAAATTGGAAAGTTGTACTGGGACTTGAAGCCAAGGAAAAAAAATGAAATTCTAGGCTTGAGATGGAAGAATTTTATAAAGGTCTTTACTCTTCTGCATTTTCATGTTACTTTTATTTTGGCAGGGAGCTATACTATTATTTTGGTGTTACTCCTATTTTCGTGAAAACTGGAACCACCAAGAAATCAAAGAAATCTACCAAAAAAATCATGCCCTAACAAGAATCAAAGCAAATAATCAAAAATTAAAAGTTGAGCTACTAAGAAATCAAAGCATAAGCAAAATCTACTAAAAATAACAAAGCATCAGCCATGAGATCACTATGACAACCTAGAATCTGAGCATCAGCCATGAAATAGATGTAAAAAAAACTAAAATATTAAACACAAAAAATTATTAAAAAAATGATCATCACCTTGGTGGCCAGTGTCAATTTTTTTGCAGTTCCTTCTTGGAAGATGATCGACGCTGTGAGAAAAAATCTGTGAGAAAAAAAAAATAACAAAGGAAATATCAATTCGAAACCCTAAACCTTGATGAAATTGCAAAACCTAATGGAATAATTAGGAACTCACATCTTCTTCTTTATCCCTTCTTTCCCATTGAGATCATCAAATCAAAGATTAATTCTTACTGTAGATGAATTAGGAGACGTAACAAAGATTAATTTTCATCAGACCCAAGAATACGAGAAATTAAAGAGACAGGAAGAGAGATTAATTACTCATTCATCGGCGCCCTTGTGGTGCTTGGGGCATCGTCGAAGGTAGGATCGATGGTTGTAGCAGCCAACTTTACTCGACGTCCAAGAAGGAAGAGAGCGAGAGAGCAACGATCCACGGAGAGCCGGAGGGAGGGAACGAGAGAGAGAGAGAGGGCCGGATGAAATCTCTAAAATTATGTACTGATATGTGGTTCTCATAATAATTATTAGTCTGGAGGAAAATGGTAACATTTTTTGGTGGGAGGGAAATCGTTTGGTAACATTTTTTGGTGGGAGGGAATATTTTGATAACACTTGTTTGGGAGGGAATAACAGAGGAAGAATTATGAAACGGAAGGGATAACACTTTTTATAATTGTTATTACTGTTACCAAAAATAAAATAAATATAAAATATAAAATAGGTATTTTAGTAACGGTTATTAGATTATTGTCACGATAATTATCGTTACAACTTGTAACAGTAATAACTGTTACGATTTAAAAAAAAATAGTGTTACAAAATGCCTATTTTGGTGTAGTGAAAGCTGGTGGGGGATTAGTACGTTCGTCCTCGCATGTACTGATGAAAAGACCCACTTGCTATATTCTCTTTAGGGTCAATTTTATGGCATATTCGAAAGCGATAAAACATGTTATCATGGCAAGCATGTTATTCGAATTGAATAGGCAAGCAGGCAAGCAATCTCGTGTTTGTTTCATGACGCGACTTCTTACCAACATAGACGCACTCGCCCTTGCACCGACGCAAGGTGAATACGCCACATTCTTTTCCTGTCATGTTATAAGTGCTCTCTATACAGGATCTATGTGTGCAGGACACATACGTGTCTGCACTTTCAACCCATCGTTCCTTAACTATATGAAGGTCTTGGCGTATCCGCGCCGGAATAGACTAAAGGTGTTTCTCTTTTCTTTTCCTTTCTTTCTTTTCTCTTTTTCTTTTCTTTCTCGAATTTGGGTAGCCCGGTGTTTCACGGGTTGGGTTGCTATCCAAAACAACCGAAATATACCACGTACATACCATCATTTGTGGCTTTTCACATCTCGCTAAGCGGTTGCTAATCGTCTTACAGATGTACGCCTATCAAAGATTATATCCCTCCCAGGCCGAACGGTCTCGGTGTCCCGGCATAGCCCGTTCGGAGGGAACATTCCGTGCATGGAAGATTATCATAATTATCTCAAGTCCATTCGACCATGCAATGCCCTATTTTCAAACAACCAAACATAGTCTTGAGCTCGAGACTTAGACTTTATCAAACAACCAAACATATTCTTGAGTCCGAGACTTAGACTTTATCATCTCGTATTTCTTCCATTAACTTTCTATGTTCTTATATTTCATACTTCGTTTTAATGTTCAATGGCATCATGCCATAACTCAATGTTCGTCAATCGAACGACCCGAAGGTCTCGAACACCTTTCGAGGCATCATGTCATATCCGACAGTTCCGCCACATTCATGCCACAACTGTATTCTTTCACAACGAAGCCATCTTTTATGATCTCGTGCATGTAGGCACGTTTCGACACATTTATCATCTTTTTCCTCGCGTCGTGCACTTGGTGCACGCATCGAAGCCGTATTTTCATGTTCTATGACTTAGTGTTCAATGTTCGTGGCTTGCACGCTAGGGCGCTCGCCTATTGTCTTTCAATGTGCTAGCCTTTCTAACTCGTACACAAAGGAACGGAATGGCTCGTGCACGAATGCACTCATCGAATACAATTATCCTATGTTCCTGTGGCTTGCACACCGAGGCGCTCGCCTTTGCGATTTCCAATATCCCATAGCGACTCGTGCATTTGATGCACGTTTCATTTCAATTGTTCTAACTAGTGTTCGACACACACTACGATTTATCTTCCGATCGGACCATGCCCATGGCGTCGATAGGTTAACTTAGCATACAATGATATATTCCGACTTAGGCATGAAGGAGTTAAAAGAAGAGTCAATCCTCCCACCTTGAGTCGATACGCCTTGTCGTTTTGCCGAGCTGATGCGGCTCGATTTTATAACTTCGTTGTACGGCCAACTCTCCTGACTTAGCCATTCGAGCACTTCATGCTTCATTGAATTATATGTCCGATTTGGCTTACCGTGCCAACGCCTCAGTCCGTCGCAAGGCGACGATTGGTTTCACGGACCCCTTTCTGAATAAGGCAAAATGTCGACCTCTAATATTTCAGCGAAAACATATAGCCTGCACACGAAACCAACTAAAATTAATACTTATTTGAATCGGTCAATTGCCTTACATCGATTCGATTTATTAGAATCTTCGAACCGACTCACTGCTTTCCCTCGGGCCAACTTAACAGTTTCATCGATCTTACTCGATGCATTCCTCGGGTCAATGTAACTATCCGACTCGATGTATCCCCTCGAGACAAAGTAACTCTTTGTATCAATTCGCATCGATACGTAATCGGGTCAACGCAACTCTTTGAGTCAACGTCTCAGTATAATACGCCGTACGAAGCGGGGCATTACAGAATATACCACTCAAAACAAGATTCGTCCTCGAACCAAAACCAACACTCTGATTAAGTATTATATAGATCGTTTCATGATCTTGTCCCTCCAATGTTGTTTAATTTCATACTATCTTGCAAGCTTTTCATTAACATTTTAAAGTCTTTCCTGCAGCTCGATTTGAATTTGTATACAACTCGATTTGGATCCGTACCTATATTCAAGGCATCCCAAAGATATATGTATTTCGACCAAGTCTAGTGGTAGCAAATTAGAACAAAGCTAACAGGTAATTTCAATCCTATGCTTGCCATCTCGTACTCCCTATCGGACTTATCTTTAGCAACTGTTTTCGAAATTTCATCGCATATATATATTCGATACATACGTGATTCGTTCAATAAAGTCATTGCACGCGATGCGATTCAAAATTGCATTCCTCATTTCGTATGTTTCGTATGGACTATCAATCCAATACGTTGCATCGAGCCGTCGCACATCCGATCGCAACGATCCTTCGTAACGCCTTGCGTTTGAATTTACCACCCAACTATTTCCGAAGTCTGGCTATGCAACTTATCTCGATACGATTTTCTTTGTTGACTTGCAAATGCATCAACATTCAGGACTACACCCACTTGGTTACTTACTTAGACACCGTGCTTAATTTCTCCCGACGCAACTTTAAATTGACATTGCTCAAAGGCCACAATCTATCCGACACAAAAGTTTACATCGAGGCGACGGTGCTCAAGACAAAAATCGTTTTGACTCAAAGTCTCTACTATTTCATCTTATGGTTGATTCCTAACGAGCAGGAATTTACTAGCCAAATTCCCAACTTATCCGTCTCGCAACATCGAATATAAGTATGATTCACGCAAGCTCAATTGCAAGGTGGATCCAAATATAATGACATAACTCGTAAGTCATTCCCTTATCATTCTCTTTCGGTCATAGCACGATTCTCACAATCGCCTACCCGAATCACCAAGTTCTTGGTGAATTTCGAGTTCGATCGTCGACCAACATAACCATTCAAGCACTCATCCGACGAATACTCAAAATCTAGCTACATTATTCTCAATCGAAAGCTGTTCCAACAATTTTCGATCGCCTAGACTTATCGTCAACATGTACCACATAATATTCGTTATCGATGCAATTTTGTATGCAACAACGCATAGGTCATCTTACGGTCTGCAATATTCAATTTAATTTGGCGGTTAAGTCTTCTAGGGTCAACTGCCCCGAAGCTACGCTCGATAATTGTAGATTATTAACGAAGGACATTTTACTACGAACCATGCTATATCTTATTTCGGAGCCAAATCACGTTCCGACGATTTCTATGCGACTACCCAATTTCGGACAAAACCATTTATATCGGCGCAACTGATGCGCAACTATCCTTCGAGTAAAGTCATGCACTATCGTCGATGATTTTGCTATTCACGAAGCATCTCCTCGTATTGAGTTCAAGTCTATCTTATTTGCGGTCAACACACGAGATGCTATACGTATCGAACAATCGCCGATGACTTATAGTCTCATCTTGATCAATCATAAAGTTCATGATCAACCAGTTCGTTCATTCTCGTATTGTTATTTACAAAATTTTGATAGCGCGAGGCATACTCCATTTCGTATTCTCACATCGTGCTTACGTTTCCTTACGTATCGATCTCGATACATCGTATCAATTTTGATAGCGTAAGGGTCAACTTTGATTCTGTTTTAACGTCGACAACTTGCATTGCATACGTCCAAGTTCTCCACAAATATTTTCGTACATCTCGAATCATTTCTCGATTCGTTGCATTCCGTTATGCTTTGATCGCGTAACCGAGTTACCGATTATCCAACATCGAACCCTCGAGTTATACGATCACGCCCTCTAAATTTTTGCATATTTTAGACGTACTCAAATGAGTTTTGTCGTATGTAACCAACTATCTCTTAGGCACTATTTACCCGCATCAACCAACTCTTCATCGAAGTCGCACATTGTGCGATCCGATTATAATTCGCCTCGTCCAACATTTCTATCAAGATCACAAGTCGTGCGATTCGATTCACCTCGCCCAACATTTCTATCGAGATCGTAAGTCGTGCGACTCATTTGTAACTTCGAGTTTTCCTTTCCCGTCGATCAGATTATTGCTTCAAGGCATAATCGCTCCGCTAGTCTCGGTCGTCCGACCGACTTATAATTTTCGTCCGACGTATCATTCATTGATACGAGTCTCGCCTTATCGTCCCAACCTATTTTCGAAGAACACTTGCATCAACATACCGTCATACAAATTTCCAATCGAATCTCGGTACTCTTCCGTCCGTTGCGGACAAACCTTCCACAATTCTCACAACGCGTCGATGCAATTTATTACACAAGTGGTATATCATATACCACTCGGAATCGAGTCATTCATCTCAACGTGTTATGGCATATACCACTCGGAAATCAAATCATTTTCCTCACATTATACTCACTATGAACCAACAATCTCTCCCGACTCACGATTTCCGCAGTGATCGTGCTTGATCACAACCGTAACTTTGATTAAATCAAATCCGACACAACTCGGCCAATGTTTTCATTTGCCAACACAAGTTCGTTGTGCAACCGAACGATTCGTTCTATCGATTTATGATTTCAGTTCCTTTCGTTGCATCTCGTGCAACGATTTATTTCCAATATCCTCGTACTTCGTGCAACGATTACTTTGACATGCGTTGCACCTCGTGCAATGATTTATTTTTTACATCTGTTGCACCCCGTGCAACAATTTATTCCCGACATTCAAAGTAAATGCTCAAATTCGTTCAACATATTTGATATTGACTTATCACTTTCATTTCAACGCATATTCACAATCAACTCGTTGCACTTCCTGCAATGCATTATTTAAGTTTTCGTATTGGTGCAACCAATATTCAAAACCTATTGCACTTCGTACATTATTTTATTTCTCATTCAACATGTTACATTGCAACAAAAACATCTCAAATTGCATTTCACAATTTGTTGCACTTGCAGCAACTAATATTTCACGGCTCGTGCATTCAATGCAATGAAACGTTTCACGACTTTCTCCACAACATCAAGTAAATTCGAAGTACTTGCGGCAACGTTACCCGACTTTGTATTAGACTTATTATATGAAATATCCAGTGCGGCATCGAGTAGAGTCAAGAGTGATTTCGATTGGTAGTGGGAAACTCTTCGGAATTAAAACAAAGCAAACGTCCTGAGGAAATTGAGCCTAGAGCTCTTATACCAATTTGTCACGCCCCGACCCGAAATCACCCGAATCATCGTCCTCGCAGGGGGCGTGATGCCGCACGAGCCTGGAGTTGTGCTCGTGCAAGGCAAGATGACAAGTTCTCAAATGGTTATCTTTGATTTGATATTCACAACGAAAGAAAAACAGAGTATACAAAATAATTCTCTTTATTGATATTCGAACTGAGATTACAAAGGCTTTCAATAGCCCAACTAAATTTGCCAGGTTGGCTACAATACTCAAGTTCTCTCTTGCCCACAAAGGATTTCACCGTTCCATACATCATGCCTTCTATATCTCGGCCGTATCAATCATGTTGCAAGTTCGAGCGTCAATGCGATCTCACGCTTCAAGTGCTACGGTATTCTATGCCTTTACACGATCAAGCGAAGCTTTGTCGCGAGCAATCCATTCCCTACACCCTGTATGAAATCTGGTGGAGGATCAGTACGTTCATCCTCGCATGTACTGATGAAAAGACCAACCTTCTAAACTGACATTTAGTATTTATGTTGAATCATACAACTTAGCTTATGATCTTGCTATATTCTCCTTAGGGTCAATTTCATGGCATATTTGAAAGCGATAAAGTATGTTATCATGGCAAGCATGTTATTCAAATTGAATAGGCAAGCAGGCAAGCAATCTCGTGTTTGTTTCGTGGCACGACTTCTTACCAATATAGACGCACTCGCCCTTGCACCGACGCAAGGTGAATATGCCTTATTCCTTCCCTGTCATGTTATAAGTGCTCTCTATGCAGGATTTATGTGTACAGGACACATACGTGTCTGCACTTTCAACCCATCGTTCCTTAACTATATGAAGGTCATGGCATATCTGTGCCGGAATGGACTAAAGGTGTTTCTCTTTTCTTTTTCTTTCTTTCTTTTCTTTCTTTCTTTTCTTTCTCGAATTTGGGTAGCCCGATGTTTCACGGATTGGGTTGCTATCCCAAACAACAAAAACATACTGCGTGCATACCATCATTTACGGCTTTTTAAATCTTGTTAAGCTGTTGTTAATCGTCTTACGGATGTGCGCGTATCAAAGATTATATCCCTCCTAGGCCGAACGGTCCCGGTGCCCCGACGCAGCCCATTCGGAGGGAACATTCAGTACACGAAAGATTATCACAATTATCTCAAGTCCATTCGACCATGCAACGCCCTATTTTTAAACAACCAAACATAGTCTTGAGCCCGAGACTCAGACTTTATCAAACAACCAAACATAGTCTTGAGTCCGAGACTCAGACTTTATCATCTCGTATTTCTTCCATTAACTTTCTATTTTCTTATATTTCATACTTCGTTTCAATGTTCAATGGCATCATGCCTCAACTCAATGTTCGTCAATCGAACGACCCGAAGGTCTCGAAGACCTTTCGAGGCATCATGTCATATCCGACAGTTCTGCCACATTTATGCCACAACTGTATTCTTTCGCAACGAAGTCATCTTTTATGATCTCGTGCACGTAGGCACGTTTCGACATATTTATCATCTTTTTTCTCACGTCGTGCACTTGGTGCACGCATCGAAGCCGTATTTCCATTTTCTATAACTTAGTGTTCAATGTCCGTGACTTGTACGCTAGGGCGCTCGCCTATTGTCTTTCAATGTGCTAGCCTTTCTAACTCGTGCACGAAGGCACGGAATGGCTCGTGCATGAATGCACTCATCGAATACAATTATCCCATGTTCTTGCGGCTTGCGCCCCGAGGCGCTCGCCTTTGCGATATCCAATGTCCCATAGCGACTCGTGCATTTTATGCATATTTTATTACAATTGTTCTAACTAGTGTTCGACACACACTACGATTTATCTTCCGATTGGACCACATCTGTGGCGTCGATAGGTTAACTTAGCATACAATGATATATTCCGACTTAGGCATGAAGGAGTGAAAAGAAGAGTCAATCCTTCCACCTTGAGTTGATACGCCTTGTCGTTTCGCCGAGCCGATGCAGCTCGATTTCATAACTTCGTTGTACGGCCAACTCCCCTGACTTAGCCATTCGAGCACTTCGTGCTTCATTGAATTATACGTCCGATTTAGCTTACCGTGCCAACGCCTCAGTCCGTTGTAAAGCGACGTTTGGTTTCGCGGACCCCTTTCTGAATAAGGTAAAATATCGACCTCTAATATTTCAGTATAAACGTATAGCCTACACACGAAACCAACTAAAATAAATACTTATTTGAATCGGTCAATTGCCTTGCATCGATTTGATTTCTTAGAATCTTCGAACCGACTCACTGCTTTCCCTCGGGCCAACTTAACAGTTGTATCGATCTTACTCGATGCGTTCCTCGGGTCAATGTAACTACCCGACTCGATGCATCCTCTCGGGACAACGTAACTCTTTGTATCGATTTGCATCGATATGTAATCGGGTCAACGCAACTCTTTGAGTCAACGTCTCAGCGTAATGCACTATGCGGAGCGGGGCATTACACGCGCAACTTGGCTAGTTGGTGCCACTTGATCAAATTTTATGTCCAGAAGTAGGATAACGTGGCACGCATGCAACTAATCTCGAAGAACGTATCCACTACACTGCCTACAACCATGCACATCTTACTCAAATGATGCCACGCATCCCCAGTAGTTGAAGTAATCGCTCGCACAACTGGACAAGAGACGTGCAACCTGAAGTGCGCGCCACTCAAAATAACTACTTAACAGTTATATCAAGAACTCTATAAATAGAGTTTCAAATCAGTCTCAAAGCATCAAAAAAAGGATCATAATCTCCTGATAAAGTGCTGTTGCATTCTCCAGAGGCTTGTGTCTTTGATATCATATCGTTCAAGGGATAATGTGATCGTCTTCTGATCAGATTCCTACAGTTGTACTTTCCCAAAAATCAATTGTACTCTTGTACTTTTTTCTAAGTTTGTAAGAAAACTTTTGTTTTTGCAAACATGAATGAGGTCGCCATTGGAGTCCCTGATGATCCCACCACAGGCCAAGCTACGGTCGTCCCCTAGTTTCGCTGCGATGTTCAGTTTCCATCCCATCGTTGGAGCCACCCATCCCCGCCAGTGGACCGAGTGTTGCTAGGTTTTGCCGGGGTGGCTCGTCCCAACACGTCGGTCCCCAGATTATGAGCACATAAAGTATTTTGAAGGTTTGTGGTAACCAGTCGAATGATCTTCATAGCATTCCTACTCCCTTTGCCAAAAATAATGGAGTTCCTTTGCTTCCAAAATTCCCACAAGCTATAGGTGAATATGATGTTCCTGCTGATGTCCGCTGAGGTAGAGAGAGGGGTTTAGAAACCATATATGCGCGAGTTGATCGATAGTAGTGGAGGAAGTGAAGTTTTGGAAGGGGCGGAAAAGTGGTCCCAAATCTTTTTAGCCGTATCACCCAAAACGAAGAGGTGGTCGTTCATTTCAATATCCAGATTGGCACAACAAACACATTTAGAGAGGAATTAGAAACCCATAGATAGGAGTCTAACCTCCACCAGGATAGCATTGCGGCGAAGATGCCAGAGCAAAGCGCCTATACGGGGTTGGATATATTTGTTCCAATAGAAGCCGCTCCAACCTTCGATGAGGTGTCTTCTTCTATACTGATCCCAATAGGCTTTGGTCGAGAAATCCCCCACCTAGTTCAGAACCCAGCAGATTTGGTCCTTCTCCGTATTAAGAGCAATGTCATCCAGCATGGCATTAGCCTCAGTCGGAAGAAAATTACGATTGTTTACCATCTCCCCCAGAAAGTTACAGACCATTGGCGAGCCCACCACTTGACGAATGGAGGGAGTATATGCGAAGTCCGGAGGTTTGATGAGAGGGTAGCCACACTAGTTAGGGCCCCAAATTGGAATGTTGCCCCGGCCCAGAACCCATTGACAGTGGTGGTAGACGTTGGGAAAGATCTTGATCATGGAGCGCCATAGAGGAGAAGGAGCATAAGACATGGAGTAATTCTGGGTAGTAGGGTCACCATACTTGCGGTACATATATTGAGCCCAAACAGAGTCCCATTTGATAAAGGACCAACACCATTTCGCATGAAGAGCAGTCATCACCTGGTTGAGGGATCTTATACCAAGACCCCCCTTGTCCATAGGCCTACACACATTATCCCACGATATCCGTCGAGTCCTATGTTTCTCTTTGGAGTTCCAGAGGAAGGCAATCATGTATTTTTCTAATTTTTGAAGTAGTTTCTTCGAAGCTTTAATCACACAGAGGGAGTAGATAGGGAGGGTATTGAGGACGCTTTTGAGGAGAGTGATTTTGCTACTAAAGGACAGGAGCCTGCCTCTCTACCCGGAGATCCTTTTTTCAAACTTCTTGGCCAAATCAAAGAAGTATTCTGGTCTAGCCCTACCTTTGAAAAGGGGAACCCCCAGATATGGGATTAGAAGGTGAGTGATCGAAAACCCAGTTCTAGCAGCTATCAAATTGGCTTGGGAAGATATGTGGTCTTTTTGGGACACAATGAGGGTTGATTGAGACATGTTGATCATCTGACCCGACGTTACTGAATAGTCCTTCAGAATCTTCAAGAGGTTGTCCATACTATCAATACCCCCGTTGAGGAATATAAGGCTGTCATCCGCATAAAACAGGTGAGACAGGAGAATGCCATCTTTTCTACCCGAAAAGTGTTTTATATGGCCATGCAGGCAGAGGTTGGAGATTTTCCTGCTGAGAGCATCATGGGCGATGATGAATAAGACGGAGGAAATAGGGTCACCCTGACGAAGGCCTCTAGCCGAGCGAAAGAATCCGCCTGTCTTGCGGTTGATGGAGATCGAATACCAACAGTTAGAGATATTTCTGAAGATAAGGTCAATACATGTATTGCTGAAGCCGAACTGTCGAAGCACCCGGATGAGGAAACTCTAGTTGACTCTGCCATAGGCTTTAGGTATATCGAGCTTGATCGCCACATTGCCCCCAGAAATCTTATTGTCGATGGTACTAATAATTTCGTGGGCCAGGCTGATGTTCTCGTGGATGCTACGCCTTTTAACGAAACCCGTTTGTTCCCTAGAAATGATGTGTAAGAGGACAGCCGAGAGCCGGTCTGCCAGGATTTTGGAAATGATTTTATGGGAAAAGTTACTCAAGCTAATTGGTTTAAAGTCTTGAACGCTCCCCGGTTCAGAGATTTTTGGAATAAGGACCAAATTAGCCGAAGTAATGCCTTTGGGGAGTTGGATGCCTAAGAAGAAATCAATAATGGCCGCCATTAGGTCATGTTTAATGATATTCCAATACTTAGTATAGAAGAATCCCGTAAACCGGTCCAGTCCAGGAGCGCCCTGAGGGTTGAGCGAATTCACCGCCTTTTCAACCTCGTCCATTGTGGGCATCGCACTCAGATTGACGTTCTGCTCCTAAGAGATAAGGTTAGGAATGTATTCAATGAAATCCCCTGGTTCTGTAGCAGGCATAGACTCGAAGAACTTAGAGAAGTGCATAATAGCCCGATCTATAATGACATGGTCCTCCGCCATCGAACCATCTTGTTCGAACAGGCAAACTCTATTCGTGGAAGCCCTTTTTTTGATAATAGCATGGAAGAAGGTAGAATTCATGTCCCCCTTCTTGACCTACGAAATTCTAGCTTGATCCTGAAGCAGTTGCTCTTCTAATCCCAAGACTTTGCCTATGTCATGTTTGAGCTTTTAAAGATTATCACCATCGGAGTCGCACTAAAGGACTTGAAGACTAGCCTCCAAGTTGTCAATGTCATTTTGTAGGTCCCACTTTTGTTTACGGAGGTTACCAAAGACATTCCAGTTCCAGTCTCTCAACATAGATCGCAGACATTAGAGTTTTTTGTAGAGGGTAAAGAGCGGAGGACCCTGGCAATCCATGTTCCAGCAATTCGCAACAATCTCGATGAAGGTCAGATGGGTACACCACATATGTTGGAAACGGAAAGGGGTCGGGGTAGAGACGGAGTCAGAGGGGGCGATGAGGATAGGGGATTGATCCAAGTGAAGGCGTGGAAGATGTATCACCGAGATGGGCGGTCGGTTGATGTAGAAGTTGGTGTCATAGAGGACTCGGTCAAGCCGCTCCCAAGTGTTCGGATTATTAATAAGACCATTGCACCAAGTGTATAACGATCCTTGTTAGCCAGCGTCCAAGAGACCAGACTCTGCGATAAATTTGTTAAAATCGGCTACTGAAGCCACATTAATGGTGCTCGGTCCCGCTTTTTCTGCCGCCGGGGTGACGACATTAAAATCCACGGCAAGCACCCACGGCTGATCATTAGAATTGGAAAAGGTCGTAAGATCATGCCAAAGGTCTCTTCTGAACTACATATGGCAGCTGGCATAAACGACGATAAGGGCCATCTTTAGGCCCGACTTCTTATATGAGATAGTGCAGTTGAGGAATTGCTTGTGAATATCATCTACCACGAGATCTATGTAGTTGTTCCACATAATCCAGATATATTTATTCTCTTCACCTCCCTGGAAGGAAAAGGGCATATGAACTTCATTGGCAAGATCCTGGATATTCTGCCCTCAATAATCGATTCCAAAATCGTAATAAGGTCCGGAGAGTGTTTCATGTTAAGATATTTAAGGTAGTTTTTGGTAGGTTGATTCCTGATGCCCCGCGCATTCCAGATGATGGCTTTAAATAACATTAAAATACGGAGGTTGGTTGTTTGGCGTCCTTCTGTCGCCTGGTTTGCACAATTGTAGGAGTACTGCTAGGGTTGTTAACCTGCCTTCTAGCCGTTGTAGGCAGAATCTCAGAGGACACTTTGAGAGTCAGCTTAGGCTGCCCTCGAGGTTTAGTTCCTTTGATTAAGATAATAGGCTCTGAAATCTATTTGCCCTTTTACGCTCCCGTTCCCTGTTTTTAGGAGGAATTCTTTGAGGTGCCCCCCTCAATGTGAGAGTCAGCTGCAGTAGAAGCCGATAACCTCTCCGTATTGCTATTCTTCCTCTGTATAGCCTTCTGACGGATATTAGGGATGTTCACAATCAGCTCCTCATCTACCATCCGATCAAACGAACTCGAGACCTCCGTGCCACCTACCTCCGGATCATATGGCGCATCCGAGAATCTGGGCGAATCCGATGCGTCCGATAATTCGAGATCCCATAACTTTCTTCCTTTGGTAGAGAATGACCTGATAAGGTTAATCTCGGTGGCTGGTGATTCTCCCTCCTCCAGAGATTGTATGCCGAGCAATTTGGTTTTGTAATCCACAACAGAGTCTTCGATGCTATATTTGTTTAGTTTCTTAATAAAGTTACCGTCAAACGACTCCGGTTGGGCCTCAGCACCGATGGTATTACTGTACGATACTGAGGGATTCTCCGGAACCGGGGGCTCCGCCTCAACAGGGATGTCTGTCTCCCTACCAGGGGCACTGCCGATCTCTGATGCCTCATCAGGGATCTGAGTCTCCTAAGAATCATCAGTATAGTTCGTCTCCTGGGTGTTATTAGTGTGTTTTGACACCAGTGTATCATTGGGATGTTCCGTAGCTAGGATGTCAAATTTATTGGTTAGGTTGAGTGTAGGGGTTTTGTCGGTTGCAGTGTCACTTTCCAGAGAAACACTTTTCTTGGAATGGACTTGGGCCTGAGAGTTTCCGACACTGGCTTCAAACTGGATGTGGGAGTTAGGTAAAGCAAGTAGCGGGGATTGGTGACTTTGTCTTGGCTGATGAGTAGGGGGTGCCTTTAGAACCTCTTTCTTCTTCAATTCTGGGTGCGCTCTAAAGCAGTGCTCGGTGGTATGGCCTCTCATATGACAGTGTTTACAAAAGATAATATTGTTATCATAAACAATTTATTGAGTGTGCATTTTATTGCCGAGCGAGATTTGAATCTGGTTGGGTAGATCCTTAGATAGGTCAAGCTCCATACATATTTTGGCGTTATTAGCTTTGGATAGGTTTCGAGATTCTTCCGCCATGGCCACGAAAGTCCCAAAAGAATTGGCAATCCTCTTCAACGCTGTAGGAACAAAACATATAAGGGGTAGGTTAGGTAGTGTGACCCATACAGAGACTATTGTCGAGTCTTCTTTGGTGATAAAATCCTGGGACTACTTGACGATATTCATTAAGTGAGAGTCAATTCTGCCATTGCCTCTAGACCAGACAAGCTTGTAGTCGCTATCAGAGGATAGGTGCAGGAGAATGTGTATGAGATCCATGGGAGCCACCCTGTAGGCCGAGGTCATACCCCAGCTGGCAATCACTAGCTGGACCCGCGAAAGCTTCGGACATCCGGTGGAGAATTTAAGGACAAAAGTGTGTGAGAAGATCTCAGAGAGTGAGGATATTTTGCTGGGGGAGAAAGGCACCAAAATCTTGTAGGGATCAGTCGGATTAGAGCAATCGAGATCAGGGAGCTCGACATCAGTGATAGTCAGTAATTGTTTAGCAGATCAGTCAAGCCTCAGCATATCAGCATAGGACATTGTATGAGGTTTGTTCCCATGGCCGGGAGTCTCGGATATGTGAGGCACGTCACCGTAACGTGATGAAGCTGGGATAACATTTGTGCCAGTGCGCATAGACTGACTATGAGCCTTGGAGATGGTAGTAGCAGATGTCGATGGATTGGGAACATCGCCATTGGATGGCGCTGTAGCTCCCCTTCCCGGAAAATTTTGAAATATTTTTATTATTAATTATTTTATTTTGAATGGTGATTTTTAGATTTTTATAAATAATTATTTAGTTAATTATTACGGTAGACGATTTTAACCATGGTTGAGTTTTGAAGTATCAGACGACTAGGAATCATGGCACGGATAGTGCAGTGGCGTGCCTTGACTAGTATATTAGCCCTGTCAAGGAAGGCCGAGCCATAGTGATGTCCTAACTAGGAAAACCAGGCCAAGTTGCGACATAACCTTTCTAGATGTTTAATTATTTATTAATTAAATTATTGACTTGCAGAAGACCCGGTTGTACTCAACTAGTCTGAACTAGACTCGAACCGAGCCCAATGCCCATGTATAGGTATTAGGTGTGCCAAGACGTCCGGGTTGGCATGTGGTATGTATATGCACATATTTTATAATTTATTTAAATGGAGTAATATTTATTTTTATATATATAGTTGTCATAAGTATAATATAATATTATTTGTTATTAAATGGATCTATAAGTTAAATATATAGATGACTAATAGTATATAATATTATCTTCCAAACCCTTAGTACTTTATTTCATTTTATCCATCTATTTATTTATTTATTTAATTGTTATTTAATTATTTATGCATTTGTGTATCATAGAATGTATTTACGTAGCAAAAGAATTTATGGTATAAACATGGTTTAAGCTTTAGATTATTTATATAAATATTTCTAGTATTTATCTACAGTGTGTATAATATATATATATATATATATATATATATATATATATATATATATATATATATATATATATATATATATATATATATATATATATATGTGTGTGTGTGTGTGTGTACATTTACTTTGTTATATAGGGACTTAATTTATATAAGAAATAAGAGTATTATTATTATTATTATTATTATTACCATTATTATTATTAATTGAACTAAGCAATAGGCCTAGCCCGGCCCAAGGTGAGCTCAGCCGAGCAACCCCATTTTTCCCAGCAAGGGGGGCCTAATTCCTGATTACTCAGCCTAATTACTGATTACTCTCTGTCAAAAGCCCGACCCTCTGAAAACATATACCAATATGTATATAACGGAGCGCGAGTTCGAGTTCGAGAATAGCAAAGAAGACATAAACCCTAAAACTAACCCGTGCAAACACCCACGCCGACTCCCACAATGCTGGCGCACCCCCAGTCACCTCCGCGCGTCGCCCTGGACCACCGCCGGCCGACAGACGCGCGGCCGAGCGCCTGAACACACACGCGCAGGGGCGAGCAGCAGCAGCCCGACCCCCTATGCGCAGGTAAATTACTCTCCACTCGTTCGACCACTTCTCGTCCCGTTTTCACGTATACGATCACAACATGACCACCTTGAAATACCCGTAAACAGGTTGACCATAGTTGTATAAGCTGTCCTGAAAAATTGACATGAAGTCGAGGGGAAACCACTTAAAAAAAAACAGAGTAACATGAGCCGTCTGAAACCCGACTTGGCAGAGCAATCCTGACCATAACACTTATTGTTTCGAAATCAAATCTAAAACAGTCAACGACAACATATGGGTCTTCCAAACACTTTTTACAGAGTTGGATTTCGTCGACGGTGCGTCGAGAAATCAGTCTCCCAAAACCTGCAACAACCTGATTTCAAAACAGTAGAAAACTTGCGAAAACCTTCGATACGACGTGTGTCCCGCCAATTCGGACGACGTGGTCGCGGACCGAAAGCATCGAAAGGTGCGTAACGGCTTCGTGGACGTGTAGGATTTGACGGAATTCAAATTGGTCGCGTGTACGCGACGAATTTGATGCGTATCAGTCGAAATTTACCGTATCGGCCACTGTGCAAATTTTCCAATTACTTTGTACACGTTCGTCAGATCGAGACAAAACTTGTGCCAACAGGACCGTATCATTTTTTTTGGTCCTGTATGCCAAGTTTGGTCCCATTCTGAGACAGTTGATTGGACCGCCGTTTTGCGGGCCCTACGGTCCCACTTAACGGGCGATTTTGTGTACGGCCTGCCGAAATTTAACTTTGGACATATGGTTGGGTTCATATCTGAAAATCGGACCTGTTGACATATAGTTTGACGACTTTAGGGACCATTGACTCTGGCACAATTTTTGGTACAAAGCGGGTCCAACGACGGACATCATTTTTGCCCGAAATTACCGTTTTGCCCCTGTATCCAGAATTGGACTTAAGGACAGGCAATCCTAGCTAATTTGACTATTCTGAGAATGTTGGCAATGTCTGTTTCAGCTTTCGGAGATAGTTATGATGATTTGGACTCATCAGCTTACTAGTTGACTATATGTTGTTGGATCTACGTGCAACCTCCAGGCAAGTATACCTTGCCTCCCTCTGTAGTTTATTTTCATGCTTATAGTACACCTGTTGTAGTATGTTATACTTAGTTACCTTAGTTGTTATAGATTTATATGATACTGCGTTTACCAGTTTATTATCTTGCTTGTATATCAGTGTTTTATGACTTGATAATGTAGTTATACCAGACTCGTTTTATGTCATAGATCATGCTAGAGTTGTCCTTACCTGTGTCATGACTGAGTTGTACCGTGTCTTCATCTGTATCTTGACTGAGTTGTGTCTGCAAGTATGTGTGAGTGAACTGCTATTCCTTTGTCTTTCCCACAACCTGCGAGTCCACACACGGGGCGAGGGTTGTCCTTTGCACCTGCGAGTCCACATACGGGGCGAGGGTGACTTGTCTTGAAACTGACCTGCGAGTCTACATTCGGGGCGAGGGTTGGTATTCCATTGATCTTCCAGCAGTTCATTTATACATAGTTGATCCCGTATCCGTGTTCATAGCTACCTATCAGTAGCCATATGCCAGTCTTATGTCTAGTTCCTGTTTATACCCTGGTTATATTATTGCATGATTAAACTGTTAGATAGGCATGTTTTATGTATCTTGCTAGTCCTCTGAGGACCTGATGATCTCTTCAGGTTTAGCAACTACATGGAGTTAGTTAGCAGAGCAGGATGGTAGAGGATTGTGATGTATGATACAGGTATTTGCTTGTGATATTTTTTTATTATATTCTCGTGCTTTATATTCCATACCATGATATACTCTGCTTATTTATAGACTCATATCATTCTGGGAGTCTAATCGAATATTATGCTAATGGGCTGCAGACCATGACCCATACTTGTTCATTCTTGTTTATATGATTCCTGTGGATTGAGATACAGTTTATATTAGACATGATACCCTGGACAGCTTATACGTACTCGAGTCGGACTGGAGTCCGCTCGATACATAGCTGGCTTGCTCACGAGCTCGCATCCGAAAAACGGGTACGGGTCATGACAGGCACAAAAGAGGAAACATGGCTACTGGTTGGCATCTGGATCCATGTGCCAACTAGAGTGTATGCCTGGTTTGTGTCACGCCCCGCTCCCGTAGGAGCGATCGTCCTCGCTAAGGTATGATGCCGCATGAACCTAGATTGTGCTCACGCAAGGCGGGTTCCATAACGGCCGATTACTGGCTAAGCGACGGGGTCGTCGCATATAAGTCCCAAACGAAAACATTGATACAACAGCAGAAATTTGAAGCAAATACACTTTATTGATATGGAACAAAAATTACAATGTGGCGTAGGGCCAAGATTACAATCACTCAAGCTCACTCTTCTCACATTACAAGTCACTCTGCTCTCTCTCATCTCTCAATACAATTTGAGTAGGCCAAGGAAATCTTTAGATAGGTGATTTCCATACATTATATCCCATATAAGTCTAGACTCCATGCGGTCGCGTGCCTCGAAATGCCAAGGAACTCCGTGCCTCGACGCATCCAAGCGAGGTCCGCACGAACGAGCTTCTACCTGTTCATGTACATAAAAACTGTGTGGGTGTCGATACTCAACTGTACTGGTGGTGTGAGCCCCTCGCCCACCCATACAAAACCAATACGTTCATTTACTTTGTGCAACATAGTCCCTTTTTTTATTGCCTTTCTACTCTTGCCTTAGGATCAGATTTAGGACATAGACACTCGGCCTATTTTGTGTCTCTAGACCATCCTGTGCCTTACAACTAGCAACTTACTGATACTTTGCCTTCTAGACCCTTTTCGTGTCAACAACGTTAACTTATCAAGTCGTGTTTGCCTTTCGGCCCATACTCAGAGACGCAACTACACGATAATGCACAATTTCCATGTGACCGGGCTACAAGTCCATTATACCATCAACGTGGTCGTATCATACGACCTATTCGTGCATCCATATTGAGGCCGTGCCTCGCAACTCAGTATGACTTAACCATATTGCTGTCTCGCGGCCCTTGCTGCGTTAATCACCAACTGACCAAATCATGACTTGTGAACTTAATGTCACCTAACCAACTTTGCCTTACGGCGATTCCTGACTTAAACTCGTAACGACTCAAATCTAACTTGTACAACTCTATGCCAATAACTTAAGACTCGATGTCACATCTAATGCCGAAGCACGGTGTCTACGTTGCAGCTAAATCTTAGGCCCCAAACATTATCTTCTGATCGTGCACCTATTCAACTCGACTCGATCCAAAGGCACACCTACGGATTATCGCTCGTGCTGACCCATCTATATGAAAGTTCACTAGCACCACAAGCTATCCTGGACTTATAGCTTTGTTATTCGGTGACCCTTTCAGCGCAAGTAGCGAGCCCCGCTGAAAGTTCCCAAATAACCTGAGCGGTACCCCCAGCTCGGCTATACCGTGTTTCCTCCTAGGCCGAAACGGTCCCGCGGCCCGGGGATGCCGCTCGAAGAAACTTTTACCTTGTCGACAAGTTGTCCAATGACCATGCAAGACTAGACTCGAACTAACGTCTTACACAGTCATTCTTCTTCTAGTGTTACTATCTTTTCAGGACCAAATTCAAGATTTTTAGAATTTGAGACCGCCTCGACGACCCATGGTCGTGAGTATTCTTCCTTCTTGCCCTATTATTTCATTCGACTCAGGAACGACTATTTGAAAGCCCTCCTTCCAACTTAATTTAATCAACCGTGGCCCGTGCCACAAAAATACTAAGTCCGTAACATCGTGCCTGAAACCAACTTGAACCCTATGCGACACCATCGTCCAAGTCATACTCTATATGACAGGCCTTACGATCGTGAAACCAAGAAACATCGACAACCGTAGGAAACATGGGACAGTGCTTAGAATGTCTTTGATCGCTTAGAATCACTTAGCCTAACTTAAACGTGCATCAACTTGACGAGCAAAGGCTGCGTCAAGCCTTGTGTCGAGGGAATGTGTCGTGCACGCGATCGACTTTGAACAATCAAGTTATTTGGGTGCCTAGACTAATGCCACAAGCCGCACGATGCAACTTAGCTCGTGGGACGAACAAAGGCTATGCCAAGCCTTGGACGATGGGACTGTGCATGCTTTATCAAGCATTTATGTGGACGCCGCCTATGACTTAGGCTAACTCATAACTTTGTGGCGAAGACCAACTTTTCCTTCTTCCAAGCCACGGGACGAAGGACCGAGTGTCCTTTTGAAAGCCATCGTGCAACGATTCTAAGCCGACCATGGGACCCTGTTCATTTTCTAACTCAATCGACCCGACTTGGATTATTCCCTTAGCTATGTGGATTTGTCTATTTTATTATCAAGCCTACTTGTGCATTTAAAAACTTTTGTTTTATTAGTGGAAAGGCCAAGTTGAGACAAGTTCACCGAAGCCACCCACCTGAGCGAGGAGTCGCCTCGATCGAGCGGGTCTTCGAGTAGCCGTTGTATGGCTAAGTCCAAATGCCATCGGCTTTTCGATTTCCTCCGGTTGACTGAGCGGGACGGGGTACTACATCATACACCACTCAGAAAACGTTTTATCCTTAAAACTAACTGAGTACTTACTCATCGGAAAGGAGAAAAAAAAGGGCTCACTCTATTCTATAAATAGAGCCCCTTTGCCTCCTTTGAAAAGGTCCCCAACTTCTCTTCCCTCCTTCCAAACTTGGACTCTTCCTATTACGCACCTTCGGGTGCTAAGTCGAAGAAGTCTAGGGCAGCGCGGGCTCATCGAGTTCAGTCAGCTATCCCAACCTCTGACCATCAAGAGCGTCCCGCTAAGCGGGCCTCTGATGGAAAGTTGTACAGAATCGCTCGTGTCCAGCCCCCGACGGCAAACGGACATGGTGGTTCTCAAGAGTCTCCCAACAAAGATCGAGGGCAAGTGTTTTTACTGGCCCCACATCAGGAAGCAAACATGATACCTACGTACTCGTGCGCTCGGGATACCCGGGCCCACAAAGCGAGTGCACAGGTGGATCGAGACATTCCTCATGCGAGTCATGAGACGTCCTTCATGCGGCTCGGTCATGAGACATTCCTCATGTGGCTCGGTCATGAGACGTCCTTCATGCGGCTCGGTCATGAGATATTCCTCATGCGGCTCGGTCATGCGATGTCCTTCATGCGGCTCGGTCGTGAAACATTCTTCATGCGACGCAGGATCCCCATGCGGCTCAGGAGTCCATACGGCTCAGGGGTCCATGCGGCTCGGATAGATCCATACGACTCAGAAAGAAGCTATGTGACCTTCAAATATACGGCTGCATTTAATGCCCTGACAACATGCTCTGACAAAAAATAGCCATGGCGGCTCTGACAATAAAGCTGCAATGATGACTCTGTCATAATGGCAGACTCCTAGGGAAACGAAGGAAATCTCTGACACGATCCATCAAACCCCAAAATCCTTCATGCGGCCTTGACACGTGGACAGTCGCATGCGGCTCAGGCAGAGGCCACCCATGCGGCTCAGGCAGAGGCCACCCCATGCGGTTCAGGGAGAGGCCACCTCATGCGGCTCAGGCAAAGTCTACCCTATACGGCTCACGAGGACTATCTTCATGCGGCTCATTGAGAAGCCACCATCATGCGGTCGCCTACGCTCATGCGGCTCAGATCATGGGGACCATCTCCATACGACTCAAATGTTCAGAGGCCACGCCCAAGCAGCCTGATACGTGGCCAGCCTTATACGGCTCAGTAGGGAACAATCCTCATGCGGCTCAGATTTCCTAAGTGGCTCGCGGTTGGGACACGTGGCATCAAATCAATCAAGATTCATCAACGAATCCCAACAACCAGATTTAGTGCCATCCTCATAATTACTGGGATCAAATTAGATCATTTGCAATCAAGCAAATTGAACACGTGGCGGAAGATCCGAGCTTGGCATAACAAATCATGAGGATTTATGGCAATCATCATTAATTACCCACAGAGATTTGATGTAATCTACATTAATTGTCTAGATTTGCTAAAATCAGAATAAAGCGCCCAGATTAATTGATCCCTAACCGCCGACTTATCAAGGAGGCAATCATTGTAAACCATAATGATTGCATCCCACTCCTATAAATAGCAAGGTGCCATTCCCTTGCGAAGAGAGGACCTTTTTCGAAGAGCACCAGAGCACCTGGAGAGACTTAAAGAGAGAGCAGAGAGACAAAGGCACACAGAGAGCATCCTGAGAGCATTTCTTCCCCGGAGCCAAGGCTGCATCCGATCGTCCAAGGAGTAAGGCAGAGCTGCTGTCGCTTTTCCGAGCCTCTACCGTCACCCCCCAGAATCTAAAATAAACAATTGTACTTAGATTGCTGTACCTAGGTTTTCATCCCTAGGCTTTCTTTGTACAAGCGAGTTTGTATTGTGAAGTAAAAGTCCAGTCCTCCGATAATTGTTCTGTTCTTTTATATTTCATGGCAAACACGATGGCGACTCTGCCGGGGAAAAACTTTTCCATGGCTGAGGAGTTGGTGACGCAATCGGATGTAGCTAAACTTGGCTCCACACAACAGAAGATGGTCGTCTGCTTCGACTAACAGGCATTTGAAGAAATGCTCTCCGACGGAAGCGTTGGCCCGGTCCAGAAGCGAACCCGCACGAAGAAAGCTCGTAGGGAATGGTGGCCAAAGTCATTTGCTCCTCCCCAAGCTCTGGACGGAGTACTCTCTGCTGCCCAAGACGGCGAAGGCAAGTCTCATGCGGCCCCACTTCAAGCCATAGAAGACTCTGCTGTCCCCAAGTCTGGCAGAGGAAAGCACTACGATGCTGGACTTGCAGGGGCAAAGAGTGATTCTAAGTGCTCCAGGAAGAAGCCGAACAAAGGCACTAGCCGCAGGCTGAAGACTCATGCGGCCGAGATTGCCAGCCGCATGCATGATGTCCATGTGGCAGAAACTGCCAGCCGAATGCATAACACTCATGCGGCTAAGATTTCCAGCCGCATGGAGAAGACCTATGCGGCTGAGACACCCAGCCGCATGAAGAAAGCCCATGCGGCTACGATTGCCAGCCGCATGAAGCCCGTTGATTCCAGCCGTATGTCGCCTGCTCCACGCGGCTCAGTCTTCGATCGCCTCTCCTATGGTCCTGATCTCTTACGCTTCCAAGAAAATATGGCTGATTCTCTCCAGCACTACTTAGACTCTTCCTATTATGTGCCCTCATGTACTGGAGGAAAGAAGTCTAGGGCAGCGCGAGCTTGGCGAGCTTAGTCCGCTGTCCCGATCTCTGACCATCCGAGCATTCCACATACTGTTATATGGGCCTCTGATGGAAAGTTGTACAGAACCACTCGAGTCCAGCCTCCGACGGCAAACGGACAGAGTGGTTCCCAAAAGTTTTCCAAAATCCAGGGAGCAAATATGGTCGTTCCAGACCCATCTGACTTGCGTGAGGCTATCCTCCACAAGCGCAAGGAAAGAGAAGAGGCCTCGGGGTGCAAAGAGTCCTCCCACGGACATCACTGCACCCAAGTCATCGTCAACTGATGTTGCAATAACGCAACGGTACGAGAAGACCGGCAGTCCATCTTCCAAAGACTGCAATAACTATGTTCAGAGGATAAGGCACTTCCCGTCGTCTCCTGCAACTCTGCTCAGAGAATCCCCGCCAGCGGAAGAGCGAAGAAAACAAATGTTCCCAGCCCGAAGATTTCAACCACTGTGACTAAAAAACTGTCGTCCAAACGGTTGTCCACCACCGAAGTTTTCCAAGGTATCCGCTCAAAGACAAAATCTGCTACAGTGGGAGATTCATCATCCACATCACTGGGGGTTTCTGGAACTGGAGGTATCGCTCCTCCGAACATCCACGACAATCCGATGTTCCAAGGAGACGAGCCGGGGGAAACAACTCTTCCATCAGATACAGCAGGTGCCAACGTCCCCGAGGCCGTCCACAACTCCCAAGACGAGGCGAACTCGGAAGCTGGGGGTACTGTTCCTTCTGAGTCCGAATCAGATGAGGACATTCCCACGTACCCCGATGACTTTTTGGTACACGGGTATGATTCGGAGGGTACGTCATCCACCGTCCCTTCCACTTCTACTCATGTGAGGACGGCATTCATGACAAACGATGAACAAGATGGTCCCAGTGATCGCCAACGCATCGACACTCTGGAGGCCATACTGCACACTTTAGTCAAATTCGTGGACGAGATCAAAGCAGCCCTCCCTACTCTGCAAGGAGGGACGCCTGGCCAAACAAACTTGGGTCTCACGGTCAATGCAGACTCAAACTCAGCGGCACCGAACCCGGGCAATAATCTTCCTAAAATATCGGCTCCTACTGCTGCAGATGAGGCCAGGGAGGCAAGAAGAGAGGTCCAGGAGCTCCGGGCCATGTTCCATGCCCGAGAAAACTGCCAAGACCTCAGGATACGACAACCGTATCCCGCTGCATGGAAAGTTGTTCCCTTCCCACCAAAGTATAAACCATTCCACATCAATCCCTATGATGGGGAGACCTCCGCAAGTCGGTACATCACATACTTCGAGTTCACCACCGACCATCTGCCCCATGACGATGCCATCCTTATGCGATTATTCATTGGAGTATTGGAAGGGGTCGCCTTCGACTGGTACCGTAACCTGGCAGACAACTGCATCCACTCCTTCACCAGCTTCAAGCACATGTTCTTGGAGAGATTCTATGAAGTAGGATAGGACATCACAATGTCCACCCTCATGGACGTCGTTTAAGGGAAGAAAGAGCTAACAAGGAACTATATTGAGCGGTTCCGCCAAACCGCCATAAAGTTGCCGTCTGGTAATCTAGATTCCTCCTTAATTGAAATTTGCCAAAAGAGACTGCTTCCAACAATCAGTCTCTGGATGGGTGAAGTCAATTCAAGGACTGGAAGACGTTTATCATCAGTGCCACTAGCACCGAGGATAGGTTGAAGAAGGCTCGCCAACTGGGATTGCACATCTCGGAAGGAGAGGACAAGGACAGGCGCCCTAATACCAACAACAACAATGGTGGTAACTCCTCCAACAATCGGGACAACAAGGGCAAGCAGGCTATGGTGGCCGATACAGCCCAGAAGCCTGAGTCAAAATCGGCAGACAAGCAATGGCCGCAAATGACCTACTCCTTCGAAGACGGCCATGTCAAGCCCATCTTGGACATGCTCATACAAGGAGATAGAATTCAGCTCCCCCCCACCAAGACGGGAACCTCGGCCGGCAGAAATGGAGAGCCCAAAGTACTGCCATTACTACCGCTACGTCCACCATGCTACACACGACTGCTACCAACTGAAGCGATACATCCAACACCTCATCGATTCGAAGGCTCTGGCTATTAATTTCGAGGAGGTGACCGTGGCAGCCAATATGGTGTCAGTACAATTTGGCAGCTTCCCTCTGACAGAGACTCAAGACGGCGTGATACCCATCACGTGGGCGACAATAGAGATTGCTAATCTTCTACCTCCTCGAGATCAGGCTACTGGTCTAGTGCCCCTCATAATATCATAAAGGGAGGTCATGTGGGTCCATCCGGACTTGGTACCTGAAGTGACTCGGTCTACACCACTCCCCATTGGCAAGAAGAAGAGTAGAAAGGTCAGATCCTGCCGTACAATTTCGGTAGATGTCGAAGAAGCGACAGCTGTCGTCACTCGGTCTGGTGCTCAATCCCAACCAATGCCAGATAACTTGACTGAAGAGCATCAGCCGGCCACTGCTGACACTCCGGAACCTTTCCAACCTCCGACGATCGACAAGCCTAGGTCGAAGGAGACTCGCTTTGACAAATCCCTCCGAAAAGAGGCACCTCATTGGCTGAAAAGGCCCTACAACTTCGACATCTTCGCGCAATTGGCCAACACACCGGCCAAATTGTCATTATACGAGCTCCTGAGACTCTCCAAGGATGTTCGCACGGCTTTGAGCGACGCACTCCAGAACGCCGACGCATATCTAGCTCAGGTCAACCTCACGGGAGAGAGCCCGTCTGCAGATCTCCAAGATAGCGCTTGCACGGAAGCGATGCCCAACATTACCTTCACTCCACAGGACATGCTCATCAAAATCAACCTGCACGATCGACCGTTATATTACACTGGATACATCTGCAACGTAAAGGTGGATCGGATGCACATTGATCCTGGTTCTTCCATAAGCATCATTCCGAAGAGTCTGTTACATCATCTCCGTATTCCTATGCATCGCCTAACACCAACAAGCACCACCATCAGCGGTTTCAATTCGGGCAGGAGCTATCCGATTGGGAAGATTTGCTTGAAGTGCCAAATTGGCGATCTTCAGTCAGAAGTGACCTGTTACGTCATAGATGCGGACACTTCCTACAATATCCTCTTGGGGCACCCTTGGATACACGATTATATGATCGTGCCTTCCACGCTGCACCAGTACGTCAAATATGTCGACAAACACGGCTTCGTGAGGACAGAATTTACCGACATCGATCCCTTCAAAGGGGTCGAATCCTACTACTCAAACTCCTGCTTATACGAAAAGTCGAAGAGGCACCTTGGTGAAGGAGATGTGCAAGCTCGAACTGAGACGGTCACAGGATCATAAGAACCTCTGACGATCCACCTCCAAGCTCGTAAACCTGGCAAGTCCGCACCCCTTACGGCCGCTCTGCGTAAGGACGCAATCAGCCTCTCGGCACAAGAAGGGCAAATAATAATCCGGCTGCCAAGGTCCGGGCAAGCGCCAAGACCCACAACGGAGCCACTGACAATCAGACTACCTAGAGTCGGACAGCCACAAACGGAGAAGCTCAATCCCTCCGACAAGCCAATGACGATACGTCTTCCCAAAAAGAATCGTCAGCCCGATGCAAAGTCTGGGGCTTCTAGCGAGCCAACCACTCCCCGTCCAGCATCGAGTACCAAACTGGGGATCGCTAGTTTGCCAACGACTCCACGTTCTGCTCCACCAGCAGAACCCCTGATGATCAAGTTGCCCAATCCATCCTCTCAGTCTTCATTTATACAGGGGGTGGCCGAAGAAGAACCAGAACTGGCCAAATATTTGGCCGCTCACGCTGATGTTCCATCCGCAGATGATGTAATCCTGCTAGAAAAGATACCTTACTTCATCAATAAAGGACTATCTTTGAACTACATCGAGCTTGATAAGCTCTGTACAATGTATGCTATGGAACACGGTATAGGCACTCAACTACATACACAGGTAACAAATATTTACACCGTAAATCAACTCACTCCCGCGGAAGATGCTTACCGCATAATCGAGGGAGAGGATCATCCAATCATCTTCGGTCGGAAGAATGATCCACAGCCCTTCACCATAGAAGAAATCGATCTCGAATCGGACGCCGGGAGACTGCCTCTCTATCTATACAGCCCCCAGTCCAAATATCTCATGTAAAAACAGGGGTATGATCTGGAGACTACGCCAGGTTTGAAGTACGGCACTGGTCGACGATTACCTTTAAAGTCGCCAGTCCCGGCTGGCAAACCACAGGACTACTACAACAAGACCCGATGCGGACTGGGGTATGTTACGCCTACAACGACCCCTGAAAGCTCATATGAGGAATGCGACTGGCACTCACATTCAACCGGATCACCAACTTCTGATTCGGATATCAACATCGGGGATGTATTCAGGCAAGTCATGTCTGTCAATATGGCATTCGCTGATGCTTACGAAGAAGGTGAAGACTTTTCTGAACTCCTCGAATTAGAGCCGTAGGCCCAACAGCTGGATGTGCAATGGGAGAAGCGGTTTGAACAAAGAGAGCCTCCTACTGAAGATAAGGTCATGCAAGTGGATCTAGGCAGCGACTCTTCTCCAAAACCAATCTTCATTAGTAAAAGCCTGACAGACGAAGAGCGAGAATCGCTACTGGAACTCGTCAAAGAGTACATTGATGTGTTCGCCTGGAACTATGAAGACATGCCAGGGTTAAATCCCGATATTGCTCTTCACAAACTCAACATTTGGCCAGATGCAAAGCCAGTCAAACAACAACAACGACGCTTCCGTCCAGGCATCATGGATGCGATCGAAGCCGAAGTCAACAAACTGATAGCCATCAGCTTCATTCGTGAGGAACAACATCCGGACTGGGTCACCAACATAGTACCGGTCCTCAAGAAGAATGGAAAGATTCGAATCTGTATCGACTTCCGCAATCTGAATGACGCGTGTCCCAAAGATGAGTTCCCCCTCCCTATCACAGACATTATGATTGACAACACCTGCGGCTTCGAACGTATGTCGTTCATGGATGGCTTCTCAGGGTACAACCAAATTAAGATGTCTCCCGACGACGAAAAGCATACATCATACCGAACACTAATAGGCACATTCTGCTACACAGTCATGCCTTTCGGTTTAAAGAACGCTGGCGCCACCTATCAGAGAGCTATGAGCATCATCTTCAGGGATCACTTGCGCAAGACCGTGGAGTGCTATGTTGACGATATCGCCGTTAAAAGCCGCTCTAAGGAAGATCATCTGCATGATCTAAGGACAGTGTTCGACCTGATGCGAGCGCACAATTTGAAAATGAACCCCACGAAATCCTTCTTGGGTGTATCCAGCGGGAAGTTCTTGGGTTTCATCATCACCTCCCAGGGTATCCACGTAGACCCTGAAAAGACGAAGGCAATCATGGAGATGGGTCCCCCGAGAAATCTCCGAGAACTTCGAGGCCTCCAAGGGAGGTTAGCTTACATCAGGAGGTTCATCTCCAACCTCTCCGGGCGATGTCAGCCATTCACGCATCTCATGAAGAAGGGCGTCTCATTCGTATGGGATGAAGAATGCCAGCGTGCCTTCGACAGCATCAAAGAATATTTGTCGAACCCTCCAGTCCTGGTGGCCCCGGTTGCTGGAAAACTGTTCCTACTCTATATACGAGCAATGGAGCATTCCCTCGGCGCTCTGCTAGCACAAAACAACGATGCAGGCCACGAGCAAGCTATATATTAACTAAGCTGAATGATGATCGGGCCAGAGCACCGATATACCGTCGTAGAGAAAGAATGCCTCGCCCTGGTATTCGCCATTCAAAAGATGCGATACTATGTCACGGAGCAAACCATACATGTGATATCACGAGTCAACCCCCTCAGGGTCCTCATGACTAAACCAGGGACACTCAGCTCTCGTCTCGCTACATGGGCAATATTACTGTCCCCCTACCATATGATCTTCGTTCCGCAAAAGGCTGTTAAAGGTCAAGCTCTGGCAGACTTTTCTAGCAGCCCACCCAGGCTCGGAGTCGGCCAGAATATATGAAAAAATCCTAGATGAGATCGTCGATTCGCATGCAACCTCTCACGATGATATATGGCGAATGTTCTTCGACGGCGCCTCAAGGACCGGACCTAAAGGCAACATCGTCATCGGAGTCGGGGTAGTGCTGGTTTCTCCTTCTGGACTGGTGATCAATCGTGTCTACTCCCTCACGGAACTGTGCTCTAATAATGTGGCCGAGTACAACGCTTTAGTCATTGGCCTCTAACTTACAAGGAAGCTGGGGGTAGAATATCTTGAAGCATATGGCGATTCACAGCTAATCGTTAATCAGATTCGGGGTTCATACGAGGTTCGCCATGAAGACATGATCCCCTATCACCAAATAGCGATCAACATCATCTCGTCATTCGAGGGATTCTTCATCGAACACGTCCCCAGACTCCAAAATATTGAAGCCGATGCCTTAGCTGGCCTTGCCGCTTCCCTAGCGGTTTTGAACTATGCTCATCAATCGTTGGATGTGATGGGCCATGAACTGGTCTGTCCCAAGAATAATGTTCAATTCGTGGCGAGTTTTTCTGCTCAGACGATCGACAAAGCACAAGACTGGAGACAACCATTCATTGACTTTGTAGTCTACGACATCCTGTCGGAGGACCCAAAGGAAGCCACCTCTATCAGAAGACGTTCTCTCAGATTCTTCTACGATACAGAGACGAAAATGCTGTATCGCTGATCCTACTATGGATTATTGCTTCGATATCTGTCAAACGCAGAAGCCAAAGAAGCCGTACGCGAAGCTCATGACGGTGTCTGCGGGGCCCATCAGCCTGGCCCAAAACTGCAAGACCGCCTTCGTCGAATGGGCTACTACTAGCCCACAATGGTAGCAGATACGATAGACTATGCAAAAAAGTGCAAAGCCTGCCAAGTCCACACGGACTTCATCCACCAGCCGTCCGAATTTCTACACCCGACAGTGGCATCCTGGCCATTCAAAGCATGGGGAATGGATATCATCGGTCTGATCACTCCACCTTCTTTCCGAGGACATCGCTTCATACTCGCCATCACAGATTACTTCTCCAAATGGGCGGAAGCTGTTCCGCTTGCAGAAGTAAAGACTTTAAACGTGATCAGCTTCCTCAAGTACCACATCATCTATCGCTTTGGACTGCCCCGAAGGATCATCCACGATAATGGTCCGCAGTTTGCAAGCCACGCCTTCTATCGGTTCTGCGACAAGCACCGCATCCAGAATATTGCTTCAACACCATACAATCTGGCAGCGAATGGGTTGGCAGAAGCATTCAACAAAACCATCATCAAGTTGCTCAAGAAGTTCGTGTCGTCCAACAAATGCGACTGGAAAGAGAAGCTTGGTGAATGCTTATAGGCGTACCGTACCACAGTCCGAACAGCCACAGGGAACACACCATTCTCCCTGGTTTATGGGAGTGAGGTAGTTCTCCCATTGGAGACTCAAATACCCTCGCTCCGTGTCGCTCTCACTTACCAATTGACGGCGGACGATAACTATCGTCGCCGGTTACAAGAGTTGGAGGCCTTAGATGAAAAGCGCCTCTTGGCTCAGTAACGAATCGAGCTATACCAAGCACGCATCTCCGGAGCCTTCAACAAGAAGGTTAAAATCAGAATATTCTAAGTGGGCGTTCTCGTTCTGGCAGTTCGAAGGCCGATGGTTATGACTCACAAAACCGCCGACAAATTTCAGCCAAAGTAGGAAGGTCCATTTATCATTGAGGCTGTATTCTCCCACGGTGCTTACCGCCTCGCAAAACAAAACGGAGACTTGCTCATGTTGCCCGTCAACGGCAAGTTCCTGAAGAAATATTATGTCTAAACGACATTTTCCCAATTCCAGATTATTGAGTTATGTACCCGCTGGTGCCGCTGAACTCACATCCACAACACTCCAGATTATTGAGTTATGTACCCGCTGGTGCCGCTGAACTCACATTTCCAAATTCCAGATTATTGAGTTACATATCCGCCGGTACCGCTGAACTCACATTCACAAAATCCCAGATTATTGAGTCATGTACCCGCAGGTACCACTGAACCCACATTCTCCAAACTCTAGATTGCCGAGTTATGTACCCGTCGGTACCGCTGGACTCACATTCACAAAATCCCAGATTGCTGAGTTATGTACCCTCCGGTACCACTGAACTCATATCCTCCAAATTCCAGATCGCCGAGTCATGTACTCTTTCGTACCACTGAACTCACATGCCGATTCCAACTCTCCCAGATCATCGAGTTATGTACCCGCAGGTGCCTCTGAACTTACATTCCGGTCACTCTTTTAGGTAGTAAGTCATGTATGATCATACCTCTGAACTTATTTCTCTGAAAGAGCTCCTCCCTTATGATCCACTGCCCGCACTCTCAGTACACAAAAAGGGTAACAGATCCACAAAATTTCTAAAACGACCACGTCGATGTTACCTCTGAGTCATTTCACTTCCGCCAAAAACAAATCACCCCTCTACATAGAACTTCCATGTCCTCATTACCTCTGAGTCGTCCTATGTACCCCTTCATGGAGCCCACTCCTGCCATGTCCTCATTACCTCTGAGTGGAAAGGCTCCATCGAAGAAACCCTCATATTTGCCATGTCCTCATTACCTCTGAGTAAATATGTTGGTTCTCCCTCGACTTATTATCTGTACCAAAAAAAAACCAGGGTACGCCAAAGATAATAGGACCACAAATGTCCTCCGTGGACCACAAATGCTGTACTAAGTTCCCTAGTACATCCACATCTTTCTTCATCATCACATGCTTTTGGAGCCCAGCTGTTCTATAGCATTCTTTCACGCAATACATAGATCTTCCACGTTGATAGCACCTCTAAGTTGTTCTGTGTATCCTCATTAGGCCCACTTCTACCACGTCCTCATTACCTCTGAGTAGGAAGGCTCTACTTTAGACCCATATTTACCATGTTCTCACCACCTCTGAGTAAATATGATGGTTCCCTCTCTCAACTTATTATCCGTACCTAAAACCAAGGTACGCCAAGGATGATAAGTCCACATAAAATCTTCAGCGGAAGTACCCAAACCTATCACGTCCATGCTACATCTGATAGAATTGCCACACCTAAACAACTCTACTTTCCATGCTTCTTATTCAAAGTATTCCAAATTTGCAATTTGGAAACTTTGAAGGGGGTCTTGTAGAAGCATGGAAAATATTACTTTTAGTCCCACATCGGAAATAAGAAAAAAAAAGGGCTCACTCTATTCTATAAATAGAGCCCCTTTGCCTCCTTTGAAAAGGGCACCAACTTCTCTTCCCTCCTTCCAAACTTGGACTCTTCCTATTACGCACCTTCGGGTGCTAAGTCGAAGAAGTCTAGGGCAGCGCGGGCTCATCGAGTTCAGTCAGCTGTCCCAACCTCTGACCATTAAGAGCGTCCCGCTAAGCGGACCTCTGATAGAAAGTTGTACAGAACCGCCCGTGTCCAGCCCCCGGCGACAAACGGACATGGTGGTTCTCAAGAGTCTTCCAACAAAGATCGAGGGCAAGTGTTTTTACTAGCCCCACATCAGGGAGCAAACATGATACCTACGCACTCGTGTGCTCGGGATACCCGGGCCCACAAAGCGAGTGCACAGGTGGATCGAGACATTCCTCATGTGAGTCATAAGACGTCCTTCATGCGGCTCGGTCATGAGACATTCCTCATGCGGCTCGGTCATAAGACGTCCTTCATGCGGCTCGGTCATGAGACATTCCTCATGCGGCTCGGTCATGCGACGTCCTTCATGCGGCTCGGTCATGAAACATTCTTCATGCGGTGCAGGATCCCCATGCGGTTCAGGAGTCCATGCGGCTCAGGGGTCCATGCGGCTCGGATAGATCCATACGACTCAGAAAGAAGCTATGTGACCTTCAAACATACGGCTGCATTTAATGCCCTGACAACATGCTCTGACAAAAATAGCCACGACGGCTCTAACAATAAAGCTGCAATGATGATTCTGTCATAATGACAGACTCCTAGGGAAACGAAGAAAATCTCTGACACGATCCATCAAACCCCAAAATCCTTCATGCGGCCTTGACACGTGGACAGTCGCATGCAGCTTAGGCAGAGGCCACCCCATACGGCTCAGGCAGATGCCACCCCATACGATTCATGGAGAGGCCACCTCATGCAGCTCAGGCAGAGTCTACCCTATGCGGTTCACGAGGACTATCTTCATGCGGCTCACTGAGAAGCCACTATCATGCGGTCGCCTACGCTCATGCGGCTCAGATCATGGGGACCATCTCCGTGCGGCTCAAATGTTCATAGGCCACGCCCAAGCAGCCTGACACGTGGCCAGCCTTATGCGGCTCAGTAGGGAACAATCCTCATGCGGCTCAGATTTCCTAAGTGGCTCGCGGTTGGGACACGTGGCATCAAATTAATCAAGATTCATCAACGAATCCCAACAACCAGATTTAGTGCCATCCTCATAATTACTGGGATCAAATCAGATCATTTGCAATCAAGCAAATTGAACACGTGGCGGGAGATCCGAGCTTGGCATAACAAATTATGAGGATTTATGGCAATCATCATTAATTGCCCACAGAGATTTGATGCAATCTACATTAATTGCCTAGATTTGCTACAATCAGAATGAAGGGCCCAGATTAATTGATCCCTAACCGCCGACTTATCAAGGAGGCAATTATTGCAAACCCTGATGATTGTATCCCACTCCTATAAATAGCAATGTGCCATTCCCTTGCAAAGAGAGGACCTTTTTCGAAGAGCACCAGAGCACCTGGAGAGACATAAAGAGAGAGAGCAGAGAGACAAAGGCACACAGAGAGCATCCTGAGAGCATTTCTTCCCCGGAGCCAAGGCTGTATCCGATCGTCCAAGGAGTAAGGCAGAGCTGCTGTCGCTTTCCCGAGCCTCTACCGTCACCCCCCAAAATCTAAAATAAACAATTGTACTTAGATTGCTATACCTAGGTTTTCGTCCTTAGGCTTTTTTTGTACAAGCGAGTTTGTATTGTGAAGTAAAAGTCCAGTCCTCCGATAATTGTTCTGTTCTTTTATATTTCATGGCAAACACGATGGCGACTCTGCTGGAGAAAAACTTCTCCACGGCTGAGGAGTTGGTGACACAATCGGATGCAGCCAAACTTGGCTCCACACAACAGAAGATGGTCGTCCGCTTTGACCAACAGGCGTTTGAAGAAATACTCTCCGATGGAAGCGCTGGCCCGGTCCAGAAGCAAATCCGCATGAAGAAAGCTCGCAGGAAATGGAGGCCAAAGTCATTTGCTCCTCCCCAAGCTCTGGACGAAGTACTCTCTGCTACCCAAGACGGCGAAGGCAAGTCTCATGCGGCCCCACTTCAAGCCATAGAAGACTCTATTGTCCCCAAGTCCGGCAGAGGAAAGCACTACGATGCTGGACTTGCAGGGGCAAAGAGTGATTCTAAGTGCTCCAGAAAGAAGTCGAACAAATGCACTAGCCGTAGGCTGAAGACTCATACGGCCGAGATTGCCAGCCGCATGCATGATGTCCATGTGGCAGAAACTGCCAGCCGATTCTTTTGTCTTGATATTGATTGATTGACTTGACTTGTGACATACTATAGATTGGAAGTATCTTGTATTGTACTACGATTTATAGGAGTCTACTTGACCTTGTATTCCTTTAGGAGAGGAGATCGATACTAGAATTGGCTATTCTCGACTGGGAGTATCTTGCATTATCCAACAGTCGAAACCTATTATAGATTAGGAGTATCTTGCATTGTACTACAAGCTATAGGGGTTAATCGTTTGATTGATAGCCAATTCTACTATTATATTTTCTTATGACTTGTCGTGTCTTAGATGTCCTTCTTGCATCGTCCTTATCTTCCATACATGTTATTTACTGTTATATTAGTAGGCATGTTTTATGTATCTTGCTAGTCCTCTGAGGACCTGATGATCTCTTCAGGTAGCTGGTTGCACGGAGTTAGTTAGCTGAGCATGTGGTAGTCGATTCCATCTGCATGATTCAAGTATTTTGCTAGTGATATTGCTTTATTATCTTCTCGTGCTCTTATGATATATCCTGCTTGTTAGCTTAGTTTATTAGACTCATGTTATTCTCGGAGTCTAATCGAACATATATGCTAGTGGACTGCAGACCATAAACCATACTTATTCATTCTTGATTTACATACATCTCGTGGATTGATATATAGTTTAGATTACCATATTAGAGATGATACCATGCTCTTGACAGCTTATACGTATTCGAGTCGGGCTGGAGTCTGCTTGATACGTAGCTGGCTTGCTCACACACTTGTATTCCAAAAAAGTGGGTGCGGGTCGTGACAGAACCCATTCGATATAATCTACATATCCAAGTCAAGTTCACCACGAGACGATTTGTCACTAAACCATAATTCTCATTTCATATTTCCTAAGTCGTTTATCACAGTTCACGTAATCGATCACGAGGACGTCTAGCAAAATAATATGTCACGCCCCAATCTCACGTAAGTTTGATTATCCGTGGTGGGCATGAAATCACCATACAACGCATCGCAGGATAATCGTTCTCATCGGGACGTAACTCTTGCTTTAAGTCTAGACTGACTCATTCTCGATACGCAGATTTGATCTACTCAATCCTCATTCCCATGTACGCTATCATCCGATCGTGCTAACTTTTCGTATACGATTCATATCGATTTCTCCTATCAATTCATCCGTTCACTATACCTTAACTTTTCTTCGATTCAGTTTATCTACTCAACCATTTCTGCATTTTGTACTTGTACAATCCTAATCTCGTACGCGTCATCTCTAGTTTTATTCAAATCGACTCGTCCAAATCTTCAAGATCATAACTTACTCAATCTAAGGCTTTGCATGCATGCAACGCTTGCTGACAGTCTCATTGGCATGTATCCTCAATCGACCAACATCTCTGAGGCTATTCCATACCACTCAGGGATGAAGTCATTCGACAAATCCTCAAAACTATCATTTAATTTGCAATCGACTACTTCGAATATCCGTTCGAACCATTCCTCAAATTTCAAGCACGCTCTCCTATATCACATCAACGATAACATCGTCGTTCGATAGCACCGCTATCGAAACTACCCAACACTCTTTGAATCAAGTCTAACTCATTCTTGCCCGACGCAATTTGGTGTATATGCCTAGCCCGACTTAGCCAACCATGCTTTACACGAACCATCTTTTAGTTTTGTCAAAAACTATTCTCATACGATTTGCAAAATATATAGACTTATTGTTTGGACATCCCGTGGGACATTTGAGAGAGAGTGCACCAACGATATCGAATTACGGAGACAATATCAGAGTTTAAAAATTCAATCAAAAGTCCAATGACGTAAAGCCGTGCTCTGATACCATTATGTCACGTCCCGCTCCCGTAGGAGCGATCGTCCTCGCTAAGGTATGATGCCGCGTGAGCCTAGATTGCGCTCATGTAAAACGGGTTCCATAACGGCCGATTATAGGCTAAGCGACGGGTTCGTCGTACAGAAGTCTCAAGCGGAAATATTGATACAACAGCAAAAATTTCAAGCAAACACTCTTTATTGATATGGAACAAAGATTATAATGTGGCGCAAGGCCAAGATTACAATCACTCAAGCTCACTTTTCTCACATTACAAGTCACTCTGCTCTCTTTCATCTCTCAATACAATTTAAGTAGGCCAGCAAAATCTTTAGATAGACGATGTCTACATTATGTCCCTTATAATTCTAGACTCCATGTGGCTGGGAACTCCGTGCCTCGACCATCCAAGCGAGGTCCGTGCCAACGAGCTTCTACCTGTTCCTGTACATAAAAACTGTGTGGGTGTCGATACTCAACTGTACTGGTGGAGTGAGCCCCTCGTCCACCCATACAAAACTAATACGTTCATTTACTTTGTGCAACATAGTCCCTTTTTTTATTGTCTTTCTACTCTTGCCTTAGGATCAGATTTAGGACATAGACTCTCGGCCTATTTTGTGTCTCTAGACCATCCCGTGCCTTACAACTAGCAACTTACTGATACTTTGCCTTCTAGACCCTTCTCGTGTCAACAACGTCAACTTATCAAGTCGTGTTTGCCTTTCGGCCCATACTCAGAGACGCAACTACATGATAATGCCCAATTTCTATATGACCGGGCTACAAGTCCATTGTGCCGTCAACGTGGTCGTACCATGAGACCTATTCGTGCGTTCATATTGAGGCCGTACCTTACAACTCAGTATGA
The DNA here is from genome assembly GCA_029216955.1 of Iris pallida. Lineage (NCBI taxonomy): Eukaryota > Viridiplantae > Streptophyta > Magnoliopsida > Asparagales > Iridaceae > Iris > Iris pallida. The sequence goes on along the minus strand of JANAVB010027799.1, from coordinate 7,271,042 downwards.
CTTAACTATATTGTTGCCTCGTAGCCCTTGCTGCTTTGATCACCAACTGACCAAATCATGACTTGTGAACTTAATGTCACATAACCAACTTTACCTTGCAGCAATTCCTGACTTAAACTCTCAATGACTCAAATCCAACTTATGCAACTCTATGCCAACAACTTAAGACTCGACGCCGCATCTCATGCCGAAGCACGGTATCTACGTTGCAGCCAAATCTTAGACCCCAAACATTGTCTTTTGATCGTGCACCTATTCAACTCGACTCAATCCAAAGGCACACCTACGGATTGCCGCCCATACCGACCCATCTGTATGAAAGGTCACTAGCACCACAAGCTATCCTGGACTTATAGCTTTGTTGTTCGGCGACCCTTTCAGCGCAAGTAGCGAGCCCCGCTGAAAGTTCCCGAATAACCTGAGCGGTACCCCCAGCTCGGCTATACCGTATTTTCTCCTAGGCCGAAATAGTCTCGTGGCCCGGGGATGCCACTCGAGGAAACTTTTACCTTGTCGATAAGTTTTCCAATGACCATGCAAGACTCGACTCGAACAAACATCTTACAAAGTCATTCTTCTTCTAGTGGTACTATCTTTTCAGGGCCAAATTCAAGATTTCTAGTATTTGAGACCGCCTCGACGACCCATGGTCGTGAGTATTCTTCCTTCTTGCCCTATCATTTCATTTGACTCAGGAACGACTATTTGAAAGCCCTCCTTCCAACTCAATTTAATCAACTGTGGCCCGTACCTCAAAAATACTAAGTTCGTGACATCGTGCCTTAAACCAACTTGAACTCTATGCGACACCATCGCCCAAGTCATACTCTATATGACATGCCTTATGATCGTGAAACCAAGTAACATCGACAACCGTAGGAAACAAGAGACAGTGCTCAGAATGTCTTGTATCGCCTAGAATCACTTAGCCTAACTTAATCGTGCATCAACTTGACGAGCAAAGACTATGACAAGCCTTGCGTCGAGGGAATGTGCCATGCACGCGATCGACTTTTAACAACCAAGTTATTTGGGTGCCTAAAATTATGCCACAAGCCGCACGATGTAACTTAGCTCGTGGGGCGAGCAAAGGCTATGCCAAGCCTTGGACGATGGGACCGTGCATGCTTTATCAAGCATTTATGCGGACGCCGCCTATGACTTAGGCTAACTCACAACTTTGTGGCAAAGACCAACTTTTTCTTCTCCAAAGCCACGAGACGAAGGACCGAGTGTCCCTTTGAAAGCCATCGTGCAACGATTCTAAGCCGACCATGGGACCTTGTTAATTTTCTAACTCAATCGACCCTGACTTGGATTATTCCCTTAGTTATGTGGATTCGTCTCTTTTATTATCAAGCCTACTTGTGCATTTGAAAACTTTTATTTTATTAGAGCAAAGGTCGAGCTGAGGCAAGTTTACCGAAGCCACCCACCTGAGCGAGAAGTCGCCTCGACCGAACGGGTCTTCGAGTAGCCGTTGCATGGCTAAGTCCAAACGCCGTCGGCGTTTCGATTTCCTCCGGTTGACTGAGTGAGATGGAGTACTACATCATACACCACTCAGAAAAAGTTTTGTCTTCGAAACTAACTGAGTACTTACTCATCGACTCATCACTTTATCCAACATTCAATAACTTTTGCACACACTACTCCTATGTGTTTCTTTAATCCGAGCAACTATCGCACTACCCTCAATCTTTTCCTTGAAACCCTCGATACCCTTCCATTTCATTAGTCTCACTTTGAACTCAACGTATCACTTAGTTGGATCGTGCATATATTTCAGGCGTCCCCAAAATACATACATTTCAACCAAGCCTCGTGATAGAAAATTCTGTTATTTCCACTCGATTCGGATCGTGCACATATTCGGGCGTCCCCGATATATATGCATTTCTGCCGAGGCTCATGACTGGTATTCTCATACTCTTGAATCATTCCATTCATCAACACCAATATCCAAACTAATCAATCCTCTAGATCACTCGTACCGATGCTAACTCTCGCAACATGGACGTCTCGCCTAACCGCTAGGCCATCTTTCCAAGCTAAAGTCAATTGTCAGTATTGGAATCACAGTTCCCAAACAATAATATCAACACTGACCCCATCCTAAGGTCAAACTAAAGTTGATATTACGGGCCTGAGGCCTTCCATTTTTGATCATGTGACAGTGCCCGAGTATCAAACAATTAGCGAGTCACTCAACCATGCCCTTCGTCTCGAGCCTCAATACCCTCCGGTCGCCACAGACACTGTTCATACCTACAATAACAAGTACTATGGCAACCCAGAAGGGAAAAATATGTATAAGCATCCAAACCACGGCAACGGAGGCTGCAACCAGGGGAGGAACCGAGTAGTTTGCAATCATTGCCATAAGGTGGGGCACATGGCTAACGAATGCCTAATAAAAAATGGAGCATGCTTCGGGTGCGATCGAGTAGGGCACGTCGCACGCAACTTCCCTGAAGGTGGGTCAAACCAACGCCCCCTGCAACACCAATAAAATCGAGGCCAAGCACCTCGGGCTCTACGGACCGTACCACAAAATGGCCAAGACCGTCGTCCCAATGCCCAGGGTCGCATCTACGCCATGACCCGGGATGAAGCGTTCGCATCTGACATAGTCATGACAGGTATACTGTATTTCAATAACAAACCTGCTCGTGTACTATTTGATTCAGGTGCTACGCAAAGCTTTATATCGGTAAATTTTATCACCGAACACAAATTTCCTGTGATGCCATTAGGCATGAATCTTAGTGTCAACATACCGTCGGGCACGTCACTACTTGCAAACTTAGCCTGCGGAGACGGAATCATCTGTATAGGTGGTCAAAAGGTAGTTCTCGATACGATAGTCCTAGACATTAAGGACTACGATATCATTCTGGAAATGGATTGGCTCAGTCCGTGCAATGCAACCATCGACTGTGCCAAAAAGACGGTCACCTTCCGTATACCTGGAGTGCCTGAATTCTATTATTTGTGTGGTGAGGCATCGTCGACCTGCATGGTGATCTCGACAATATCGGTTTGAAGGATGCTGCATTCCGGGTGTGAAGGCTATTTAGCGTCTGTTCGAGACATGAGACATGATAGTGCAAACGCGGGTCAGGCCGACATTGTGGTAGAATTTCGAGACGTGTTTTCGAACGAGCTGTTCGGCATGCCACCTGATCGAGAGATAGAGTTCACCATTGACACATTCCCCGATACCCGACCAATCTCTAAAGCTCCATACAAAATGGCCTCTGCAGAGCTTAAGGAACTCAAAATACAGTTGCAAGAGTTGCTCGATAGGAGATTCATACGGCCTAGCGTCTCGTCATGGAAAGCGCCCGTGTTGTTTGTCAAGAAAAAGGATGGCTCTATGCGTCTTTGTATCGATTACTAAGAGTTGAACAAGGCCACCATCTGGAACAAATATCAATTGCCCCACATAGACGACATGTTCGATCAGTTACAGGATGCTTTGGTGTTTTCTAAAATTTATCTTCGCTCGGTTACCATCAACAAAAGATTAAATCGGACGATGTGTCGAAGTCAGTCTTCCGCACTCAATACAGCCATTACGAATTTTTGGTAATGCCGTTCGGCCTAACAAACACCACAGCTGCTTTTATAGATTTATTAAATTGGGTATTTTGAGCCTTCCTTGATAAGTTCGTAGTAGTCTTCATCGACGATATACTCGTCTACTTGAAGGACAAGCGGCAACATGCTAAGCATCTGCGGACCATGCTTTAAACCCTTCGGGAAAATCAGTTGTATGCGAAGCAAAACAAGTATGAATTTTGGCAGAGTAACGTCGCATTCCTCGGACACATTATTTCATTCGAAGGCATTACAGTCGACCCTAAGAAACTTGAAGTCGCTATCGATTGGAAACTGTCAGCGTCAGTCGACGAGATTCGAAGCTTCTTTGGCTTAGCAGGATACTACCAATGCTTCGTGAAGGATTTTGTGAAGATCGTATCGCCTCTGACTCGCCTCACCCAGAAAGGAGTCGCTTTTGAATGGTCAGACAACTGTGAAGCTTCCTTCCAGGAGTTAAAGTAACGGCTCGTTTCGGCCCCGATACTCGTACTTCCAGAAGGGAATGAGGGATTCCAGAACTTCAGCGATACGTCCGACCAAGGTTTGGGGTGTGTGCTGATGCAACGGAATAAGGTGATATCTTTTGTTTTTCGACAGCTAAAGCCGCACGAGAAGAACTATCTCACCCATGACCTGGAGTTAGCGATGATTGTGTTCACGTTGAAATTATGGCATCATTATCTTTATGGCATTGCGTGCACGATCTATATAGATCACAAGATCCTCAAGTATCTATTCACGCAGAAGGAGTTGAACTTGCGACAAAGGCGTTGGCTTAAACTGATCAAAGATTACCACTTGACTATTGACTATACGCTAGACATGAGAAATGTTGTGGCAGATGCTCTGAGTCGGAAGTATATTGCCTCATTATCCATCGACCGCAGACTGCTACGGGACCTAGAAGAGATGGACATCGACCTCCGGGTTCGAATCATGGATGTGCAGTTTGCACGGTTGCAGCTAAAGCCGAGCTTGCGGGAAAAGATCAAGACCACTCAAAAGGATGATCCATACCTGAAAAAAATATAAGAGCAAATTTCAACGGGTAGTGCCACCGACTTTACGGTAGATAAAATCGACATGCTTCGATTGAAGGGTAGGCTATGCGTTCCGGACGATTCAGAACTTAGAAAGGAGATATTGATGGAAGCACACTATACGAAGTATACCTTGCATCCAGGCAGCACTAAGATGTACAATGATCTCCGCATGACCTTCTGATGGCACGTAATGAAGAGAGATGTGGCGCTCTTTGTGTCGTAATGTATGGCCTGTTAGCAGGTGAAAGCTAAACATAAGAGATCGGGCGGAGAGATACAGAACCTTGCCATTCTAGAATAGAAATTGAATCATGTCACTATTGACTTTGTTATTGGCCTGTCGAAAATGTCGCAGGAAAATGATGCCATCTGGGTCATCGTTGATCAACTAACCAAGTCAGCGCACTTCATTGCCATTAAAGTTACTTGGAGCATTGATCACTTGGCTTAGATTTATCTTGACGAGATAATACAGCTGCATGGAGTCCTTGTATCTATCGTCTCTGATCGGGATGCACGATTTCCATCGAACTTCTGGAGTAGTCTTCAGTCAGCTCTAAGTACCAAGTTGTAGTTCATCTCAGCTTACCATCTTCAAACCGACGGCCAAACGGAGCGTGTGAATCAGATTCTTGAATACATGTAACGGCTCTGCGCAATTGACTTCAAGTCGAGTTAGGACGTTTATCTACTGTTGGCCGAATTTGTATACAATAATAGCTATTAGTCCAGCATCCAAATAGCGTTGTACGAAGCCTTGTACGATCAGAAGTACACATCACCCATTTGCCGGGATGAAGCCGGAAAAGACAGATTCTTGGTCCGGAGCTGGTGGAACAGACTATGGAGAAGGTCAAGCTCATTAGGGAAACATTAAAGACTGTACAGAGCCGACAGAAAAGTTACACGGATGTCCATCGTCGATCCCTCGAGTTTCTAGAAGGCGATCACGTATTTTTTAAATGTCGCCTATGCGTGGAGTTACCTGGTTTGGTGCAAAGGAAAAGTTGAGTCCGAGATTTGTTGGACCGTTCGAAATACTCAAGCGAGTCACCCCAGTGGCCTATCAGATTGCCCTGCCGCCAGTGCTAGCGGGTGTGCATAATGTCTTCCACGTCTCTCAGTTACGGAAGTACATGCACGACCCAAGCGATGTGGTAGATTTTGGCCAGCTGGAGCTGAAGGCCGACTTATCATATGTTGAAGTGTCGATCCAAATCTTAGAACGTAAAGATAAACTGCTATGGAAACCCTCTCATCCGCGTACGTTGGAGCAATCATTCAGTCGAGGAGTCGACCTGGGAACTTGAATCGAAGATGAAGGAGAAATTTTCTTCATTGTTCTCGTAGAGGTAGGTTCTATTCTTAAGTTTCGAGGATGAAACTTTTTCTTAGTTGGTTATGGTGTAGTGTACCGTCCCTACATCGTGCCCCATTTTCGTCCACGGGGTGTGCAAGAAATGAACACTGTTGCTACCGATGTAGTCGAGACCGATAGGTTAGAATCGGTTGAATCGGTCGAACGAGAATGATTGAATTAAGATCATTTTTTCATTATAGAAAGGCTTCTTCGGAATCAAGTCCCATATTCAGCGGGTTGTGCCTCAAGGATTGGCTCTTTGACTGAGTCGGGAGAGACCTCACGTTGTTCTGTTTTTTATGCCGTAAATTGCTTTGGCTTTGGCTTTGGTTTTCGTGAATGTTTTCGATATTTTTATGGCTTGCGTTTTTTAACTTCGTATTCGTATCGAACTCCTTGAATAACACAATATTTTAATTAGTTGCTTATGCTATTGCAGGTGATCGCATAGGCGACGTCCAAGCGCAGCCAAACAGTCTCTCGCCTGAAGCAAATACTAAGGTGAGTGGATGACCTCCTTCGCCTCGACTCTCTATTTCAAATCAATCATGAAACACAAAATCAATGCTTGTCGCCATAGTGTAGAAGCAATAAATTGAGGCACGATTCTTCATGAAACACTTACTAAAGGAAACTCAAAATGACTGCATCAAATTGAGTAATTTACTCAATAAATGTAAGTTTTACACCAAAAAGAGAAAAGATAAGGTTCTAGAAAAGAGATAGAATTATTTCAAGATCTACAAAAAATGGGCATTGGACAACTTGTCGACAAGGTGTAGTTTTCTCGAATGGTTGCCTAGGCCAAGGAACAGACTCGGCCCGGAAGGAACGAGTATAGCAAATGCCAGCAATGAATCGGTACGGGTGATTCGGGAACTTTCGCATAGGGCTCGCTACCCGCCGTGAAAGGGTCGCCATCTAACCCAGCTATAGTCCGTGATGGCTTGACATTGCCAGTGACCTTCACACCCCTTTTACTGCTTGAACTAACGCACGTGACACGGGATGATTATGATAACTCCTCAATGTATACAATTTCATATGCTTGTCTCAAAACATGTTAACATGCAAATCAATCAAGATGGTTAGAAAGATCACCAAATAGCTAACATGTTTTATAAACTGTTTGAACCAAATGTAGAGCTTGGGTTTAATTAGCCACTTGCCAGTACATGTGATTGTACTGACCCTCGCTCTTCGCATGTGCTAGAAATCAAGAAGAATGCACCAACTGACCAAGGCGACGTTCGTGCTTTTGAAGCTTCGACGTGCGTCGAAGACCCCCGCTGCTCAACTTTTGAAGACTCTCTGCAAGTCCAAGAATCATGTCTCAGCATCCCTCAAATCCAGGTGGCTGAAATACTTTTATTGTAAATACGGAATGTATGTATGGAACGGCTATCTCATCAGCACTCCTTTTGTAATCGAGTCATGTTATAAAGCCCGCGCAGCATAATTGTAATAAAGTCTGTAAATGATATCTATTATCAATAAATACAAAGTTTTTTGTCTCAATGTGTTGTTCAATTTGTCTGCGCGCTCTCTCTCTCTCTCTATTTTAGATGTTGTGTTTTGGATTACCTTATGACTATGCCTTGTGCGATCGCAACCTACGTTCGTACGGCATCACGTCCGGTGTAATATCCCGCTCCGTACGGCGTATTACGCTGAGACGTTTACTCAAAGAGTCACATTGATCGAATGAAATGTATCGATGCGAATCGATACGTGAGTTACGTTGTCCCGAGCAATGCATCGAACTAAGTCGATGCGAAGAGTTGCATTGTCCCAAAGAAATACATCGAGTTGAATCGATGCGAAGCGCCGCATTGTCCCGAAGGATAAGTGCGTTGAGTCGGCTCGAAGATTGTCACGCCCCAGAACCAGAATACTGGAGAGCGGGGGAATGACTCAGCCAGCTACGTATTACGGGTAGATAAATACCGTATAATACGATCAATGCTGTCTACAAGACGAGGGGGTGCATACTACATGAAAGTCTCCCTATGGTCACTTTACTTCTATTGTCTCAATCATTCAAACAAGAAACAGAAATAGAGAACATGTGAGATAAAGCAGTAAGGCGTCCCAAATGCTCAGTCAAAATGTTCTTAATATCTGGCTTTACAAAATACAGCCAGATGATGTAGTAAGTATACACAATTGTTAGCAGCTGCAGCCTGACTTAGTTACAATTATGTAAAAGTAGGTACAAGACAATCCGACTAACATGTCGGTGCCAAACGGCAAAGTATAAAGTAGATAACAAAATGGGCGGGGAAGTAAGAAACCCACTCGAGTCCTCCTGCGATCATCCCTCTAGTGTTGACCATCTTGGAGGTAGAAGTAAGCGGGATCCTCAGGGACCGGCTCTAAATCTGGCCATACAAAACCAGAGAGGTTAGACCTCTAATAGCAAGTACCGCAAGGGAGCACAATATGAGGAATGAAGCCAGTAATAAGAGAATATGATAATAGATCTCTGCTATCTACTCGGACTCACACAACATCACGATACTTCGAACCAACCTCCCAACCGAACAAGGATAGAAGTTGGCCCGTCATGTCCTGACATTCTGATCATCTCAGTTAAGTAACAGAGTAGGTACAGTACACAAACAAATCAATTTAAACGGCCAGGCAACTACTACGGCTTGCTATTGTGAATCCCAAGTTATCCTGGAATTATGCAATAAAGGATTTCTCAATTCTTACTATGCGCAAGCAAGGCTAGTTTACCCAGTCAATCAATTGCGCCAATCATAAATTAGACGAGTCCCAGTGGGACGCCCGTCATTAATATACAATATTCAATAGATAATATAACCAGATACCGCTCCCTGCCTGTGTGGCAGATTTGCAGTATCTGTGGGGACCAACCGGCCTGTCGGGCACTACTAGTCCCAAGAGGGCTGTCATGTAAGAACTCGGGAATTCATTCTCTCCATGCAATCATTATTTTATTTAACTTAATAGTCTCTACGTTGAGTGAAGTACCATGCCGTGGATCATGGTCATTCAGAATGAGTACTTTCGTACGGGGTACGATATGCACAACTCTACAATGATACCAGTACGGTCAGGTTGTAGGTCTTACATAGCGTAATGCAACAATCAAAACTAACCACGGAGTAATCATGCCTTGACCATAAAGTACACATGCTTCTTTGGTAAGATAAATAAATAATAAATGAATTGAAGCCTGCATGTGCCTGTATGCCAATATTCGGGGTTAGCCAGTCGATTTCAATAGTTCATAATTAATATGAATGTGTCTCATTCATTCAATTCAAAAAGACGACTAGCCAGTCTCTTAGTTTCAACTAGGAACGCATGATCAATTATTAGTCAAGGTCACAATCATTATCAATGGTGACAAGGCATGAAAGTCAACTAGTATTCAGTGGGGTCGAGTCTACAACTCTCAGGGTTTAATTCCAGTCAATCGGGGTATCTATAACTCAATTCACGACACATGGTACATCCCACGTAACAATCTATATTTAACAGAAATATTAACATATCATGATTATATCAAGTTTATGCCAAAAGGCGTAAGGATATAAAATGGACATTAAATATCTAATAAAATATCAATATACAGGGCTATAGAAGATCCAGGGTAAGTAGGGTCAGGTCCAGTTGCGCCTAAACATCAGGTTGCGCCTGAGTCAGACTACGCTCAAGTCAGGCTGCGCTCAAGTCAGGCTACGCTCAAGTCAGGCTACGCTCAAGTCAGCGTATGCAAGACATACGTCTCCAAGAGGCAGCGTATGGACTCCATACGACTCCTCTTCAAGGCAGCATATGTACTCCATACGACTCCTCATCAAGGCAGCGTATGCAAGACATACGCCTCCAAAAGGCAGCATATGCAAGACATACGCCTCCAAAAGGCAGCGTATGAGTCAGACTGTGCTACGCTAAAGAGCGCGCGCAACTCAGTGGTGCAAGCTAAAAAGCTCGTGCACACTGCTCACTGTCTTCTCCAAATCAGCAAGAACTCCATGGTTTGAACCCAAAGCTTCAAAAGTCCATAACTTGGTCAAAATAAGTCCAAATCCAACTTTTCAAAGGTCAAAATTGGGTAGAATAAAATTCTCTACAACATGGAACCATCAAAACTTGAAAACAAAGAAGTTTGATAGATCAAAACCACCAAAATCTGAAAATAACTAATTTTTAGATTTGCAAAAAATAAAACTTCAAAACGAAAAATGCCAAGTTCTAAACTCTCTTAGAATCACAAGAAAAAGAGAATAGAACCATAAAAATGGGTTTTCATGTGGAAGCAAGATGTACTTGCCTACGAGTTGGTAGGTAGAGGGAGTTATGAAGAAGAAGAAGAGTAAATGAGAAGGAGAAGTAATGAAAAGAGAGAGAAAGGATTGGGGCTTTAAATGGTGATGGTGGGTTCGGTTCATGATGAACCACCATAACCCGAAAATAAACCAACCTAGGTCAAACCTAAAGTAAGCTAAAACAGAGAATAAAAGCAGAAAGTAAAATACAGAAAATTAATTGCTGGAAATTAATTAACATGAATTTAAAGAGATTTAAATACAAAATAATACATGATAAATATTTAAATAAATATATTAAAGCAGTACATGTATTAAAAATACGTATTCTGGGAACGGGGAGTGACAAAGATTCCAAGAAATCGAATCTACCCAAGGTGCAAGTCCGAATCGATGCAAGTATTGATTTTAGTTGGTTTCATGTGCAGGCTATCCGTTTATGCTGAAATATTAGAGGTCGACATTTTGCCTCATTCGCAATGGGTCCGCAAAACCCAAATCCCCGCCTCGCAACGGGCTGGGACTTGGGCACGGTAGGCCGGAATCAATCGAGTAGTTCAATAAAAAAAGAAGTGCTCAAATGGCCAAGTCGGAGGATTTGGCTGTGCAACAAAGTTATAAAATTGAGCTGCATCGGTTCGACAAACAATAAGGCGTATCGGCTTAAGATAGAAGGACTGACTCTTCTTTCCTTTATGCCTAAGTAAGAATGTAATATTGTATGCTAAGTTTATCTATCGACGCCACGGGCATGGTCCGATCAGAAGGACTGACTCTTCTTTCCTTTATGCATATATATCTTATTTGGGCACACCCATATCCATATTCATGTTATAATGTAATATTGTATGCTATATATATATATATATTTTAATATATATATATATATATATATATATATATATATATATATATATGCCAATACACCTTTGTCTAACATGAATATGGATATGGGTGTGCCCAAATAAGATATATATGCATATCTAATTTGATATGTATATCAAAGTTTATATTTTATTGTAATTATTTTTATTTTGGACTAACCAAATCTTTAAAAAAAAATTAACCAAATATGTGTATAAATAAATATTAATGATGTCGACATAGAAGAAATATATATATATATATATATATATATATATATATATATATATATATATATATATATTTAAAAAAACCCATCTTTTTATTAATCAAGGCTCAAAATGCCGAAGCCTGACACGTATACAAGGCAAAAGAAGCCTATACAAGTATACCAGCAAAAAAGGAAAGAAGAGGGAGAGAGGTGACCGGACCCGCCGAAACTAAGTGGGGCTCGGGTACCAGAATGTTCAAGGACTGTGGGAGCAGAGGGTGCTCTGTTTGCGACATTGCCGAAGAACTTCCAGGATGAGCTGATCGGCTGAGTATTGGTGACCCTCGTATCTCGCCTTGTTACGATTCTTCCAAATCACCCATGTAGCGGCCGCTGCTACGATCTGGTGGCCGTGGGAAGCGAAACCCCAGTAGGCCAGCAGATCGTGAAAACGACCGCCTCCTGGAACAATGTTGTAGTACTGGTTGAGGATTCTCCAGAGCCTGCCTGGAAGACTCCCCTCCCTGAATATGTGGTCTATTGTCTCCATCTGACGGTCAGTGTAGCAATTACAAGCTGACGCTAAGCTAATGCCGATGGAGTTAAGGATCTCATCGGTTGACAGTTTCTTTCTAATGACTCTCCACATGAGGAAGGACCACTTCTTGGAAATGTAAGAATGCCAATAGCGCACAATGGAATGCTGCGACTGCCCAGGCTCTTGGATAGCGAGTCTCGTCGACCTCATTGAGAATGCCCTGGAAGCCTCCAGCGACCACCTCAGCTCGTCGGCGTCGATCCCGAGGTTAAGTCCGTGCAGACGGATGCTGTCAACCTGTCACGCCCCAGAACCAGAATACTGGAGAGCGGGGGCAGACACAGCCAGCTACGTATATTGAAATAGAATACATCTCAACTATACGGTCACGGCTGTCTAGATATGAGGGTTTACTACAAGCCAGCAGTCTCTTAAGGTCAAGCCTATTGTCTCAATCTCAAGCAATTAACAGAGTTACAAGATATTAGAGCATCAAATATATATATATAAGACGTCCCAAATATTACATATTGGATGATCATGAAGCTAGTCGTACAAAATGATGGGACTAGCAAGAGTTCAGTCATACATGATCAACCCTAGGATTTGTTAATCATGTTTACAGCCCGTAGGCAGACAGTAAGTAAATGTGCATCGAGCTAACAGGTGCTCGTCGGCTAAATGCCTCAAAAGAATAATTTACATATGAGTGGGTGAAACAAAAAGGAAAACCCACTCTTGGCCCGGGTTCCGTCTAGTTGTCACCATTGGGCTGGAAGCTTGGTAGATCCTCGAGAGCTGCTCCGAAATCTGGCCACACAAAACCAGCTGGGTCAAACCCCAGAAAGAGCAAGTGCCACAAAGGAGGCCACAAATAAGAACAAAAGCCAGCATATCAGAACATAAAGAATAAAAGAAAGTACAAGTAAATAAAAGTACACAGGGCGATAAACGACTAGGGACGTGGAACCATTCCGGGAGCCAGGTTACAATCCTTAAACCAAACAAGGACCGGGATTGTAACCCTTCGCCTGAATAGCTCACTGCCTCTACCCATTTATCGTTAGAGATAAGTAAAACAATCATGATCAAGAGTTCCAGGTACAAGGCTAGACAAGACTTAGATCGGGCTGGACACCATTCATTCACAATCGGCCAAGCAAGTACTACGGCTTACTACTTTAACTAACTAGGGTTATCACAAGCCTTAATTACTAACAAGATGCAACTGAGAAACTCCCAGTCCCAAGCCCTGCAGACCATCCAGTTATCCTTCCGCGGGTTGAGAGTTATAGGTGGGTACATTGCCCGGAAGACAAATGTACCCTTAGGTGACTTAGAGGGTGCAACACATGACAGTGTGCTGGAAATGTGCTCTACTCGTCGGCAAGCTACAAGTCCATTAAAGCGCCCAGATAACGAGATTGCCTGTGACTGGGAATTCTCCATGTTCTAGTTTGATCTAATAATTAGCCTAATCCAATTTAGCGCGAGTCCCTGGCCGTGGTACCCAGGAAGTCACGTCCTAGACATGATGCAAGACAAGACAAGTAGATTGTGCAAACAAGCAAGCAGGAACACCCACGGTGTCAAGGCAAGTCAAGTCAAGTTATCAAGTCAAGTCAAGTCAAGAGTGCGCCGCCACGGCCACTATCAAGTTATCAAGGTAAATCATGTCAGGGTACTTGTCAGGGGTGCGCCACGACGGGCCACTATCAAGTCAGGTTGGTCGTATCAGTAGTGCACCACTACGGGTCACTGTCATGTTATACTAGTTCCTTGTCATACCATGCTGTGTACAATAGTTATTCCAAACATATTAAGCAAAATCAAGTTCATGCAAAAAGGCGTAAGGATATAAAATGGGCGTAAAATACCTAATAAAATACTAATATAAAATAGGACTATAGAAGAGCCAAGATCAAGAAATAACAATTTCATCATAAACAAGTAGGTTGTGCAAGGGGGTCAGGGGTTGGTCTGCGCAGGGTGTGTACTGCGCATGGAAGAGCTGCGCAAGAGTTGTCTTGCGCAAGGGTAGACTGCGCAGGGGTTACCTTGCGCAAGGGTGGTTTGCGCAAGGGTGGGTTGCGCAGAAGTGAATTGCGCAGGAGCGGTTGCGCAGAGATGGATTGCGCAGGAAATGGGTTGCGCAGACATGAACTGCGCAAGGGATGGCTTGCGCAAGGCTGGCTTGCGCATGGCTGGCTTGCGCCAGCGTAGTCCAGCGCAGCGCAAAGCACTGGCCAAGTGATTGCGCAATCGGCCATGCGCTAAAGAGCACAGGCCAGGGGTGCGCAATCGGCCATGCGCTAAAAAGCGCAAGGCAGGGGGCTGTTCGTCCTGGCCGAGAGCAAGCCCAAGAACACCAAGAACTTCAATTCTTCATATTTTTGTCAAATCAAAACCAAATCTAGATTTTCAAAGTTCTAACTTGAGTAAAATTGAATTCTCTTCCACATGGAAGCATCAAAACAAGCAAAAATCAAAGTTTAATAGATCAAAACCAAGGATTTTCGAAAATGGTTAAAACCTAGATCTAGAAGAATGAAAGCTCCAAATCACAAAATTCCAAGTTCTAATGTTGATCTACATGTCCTAATCTATCAAATGGACAAATAAAATTGGGTGCTTATTTGTTGGCAAGGTGCACTTGCCTATTGGTTGGGGAGTTGTATGGAAGAAGGAAGAAGAAGAAGTTTATAAGAAATAAATGAGAGAATAAAGAGGAGAGAGAAAAGTAGGTGGTGTTATAAAGTGGGGGAGTTGTGGTGTGTTGAGGGAGGAGTGTAGGTTAAAGTGTACCAATCATGATGAACCAAACCAAACCAATTCCACAAAATAAAACCAAGCCATGGTCCAAAACCCATTTACGAGAAACCAAAATCCGCAAGTCGAGAAAATAAAATACGTGCCAAAATCAAATACGAGCATAAATACGAAATACGGAAAATGGGGGTGACACAACCGTTTCGTTACCGGACCATGCGCGAATCTGATCCCAATTCCAGTCGTTGTTAGTGGGGTTCCACAGGTCTCTGATCCTACTATTACTGGAGGATACTGTAATGTTCGGGATAAGGCTGTCATCGATCCATCTCTCTAGGAAGGGATTCGCCTCGCCATCACCCAGATGGAGTCTTATCGCTGGCTCGGCCAATTCGTGGCTACTTAGAATGCGACACCAAGCTGTAGAGGATCTGCTGTTGGCTCTGGCTATTGCTGGGTGGATGTGTTTGAAGTACCTGGCCTTCATGAACTTGGTCCATAGGTTTTTGCTCGTGCGTAGTTTCTACCACAATTTCATCAAGAAAGCTTTGACGATGTGATTGAGTTTGGTGAATCCTAGCCCCCCATTCTCAGTAGGTTTAGCCATGGCATCCCAGCTGGCCCAGTGGTGTTTGTCTAGCCCTTTGTTGTTCCCCCAGAAGAAATTACAAAAAAATCTGCTCAATCGACTCGAGGACCTTCTTAGTCGGGGAGCACGCCGTCAGGGTGTAGATGGGGACGGAATTGAGCACATGTTTGATGAGAATCATCTTGCCACCTGGGGACAAGGTGGCATTATGCCATCCCTCGATTTTGTTCCTGATTCTGGTGATCAAGTTCTCAAAGATGCTAGCATTGGATTTCCCATACACAAGGGGACAACCGAGATAGTTGAAAGGGGGGTACGCCACCGTGAAGGATGTTAGGTTGGATAGTCTGGCAGCGTTCTCTGTTTTGATGCTGTGATGGGCGTAGATGACGCTCTTAGAATGATTAATCTTCTGGCCTGAGCATCTAGAGTACCTCTGCAGGGTGTTATGGACGACCTCCATCGATCCAACATCCCCGGATGAGAAGATGAGTAAATCGTCGACGAAGGCCAGGTGGGTGATGGTAGGGCATCCACTGGATGTGTGATAGTGCTGGAAGTTAGGGGTGCTGATCATGTTGTTAAGGTTTCTGCTCAAGGCATCAACTGCGATAATAAAGACAGTGGACAATAGAGGGTCGCCCTATCTAACACCGCGGCTAGATTTGAAGAAACCCTCAGATTGGCCGTTGATAACTGTGGAGAACCATGAATTGCTGACGGATCTCCACACGATGTTGGTCCAATTTTCTGAAAATCCGAATGCCCTGAAGACCCAGATCATGAAATGCCAATCGAGTCTGTCATAAGCTTTTTCCATGTCAATTTTGATGGCAATGTTGCCCCCTCTAGCAGGAAATTTCATGCAGGTGATAAGCTCTTGGGCCAGCATAATATTATCCTGGATGTTCCTTCCTCGAACGAACCCGCTTTGCTCCTCTGAGATGATTTTGGGGAGAGTATCTGCCATCCTGGTGGCGATGATCTTGGATATAATTTTGTTGGTAAAAGTGCAAAGACTGATGGGTCGAAAGTCGCAGAAGGATTCTGGGTTGTCCTTTTTCGGGATAAGGATGAGCTTGGCGCTGGAGATGGCTTTGGGGTAAGTAGCTCCTTCGAGGAAAGCAATAGCCGCTTCGGTGATGTCCTGCTTGATAATATTCCAGCAGGTTCGAAAGAAGACGCCTGAAAAGCCGTCTGAGCCTGGAGCACTGTGCTCGTTCAGAGCCCACACCGCTTCTTTCACTTCCTGTTCGGTCAGTGGGTGCTCCAACCGGGCATTGTCGATGTCGTTAATAAGAGTGGGAATTTGGTCTGGGAAGGATCTGTCTTTGTGGACCGTCTCTTTGGAGAATAATTTGTAGTATTCAGCAGCTGCCGCTTGGATTCCCTTGTAGTCTGTTATGATGTTCCTATTCTCGTCTGCGGTATGGTGAATCGATAGTTTGTGTCTTCTGCCGTTGACGCAGGCGTGGAAATATTTTGAGTTTTTGTCCCCCTCGCTGTCCTATTTCAGTCTCGCTTTCTGCTTCCAGAAGTCGGTCTCAACTTTGAGCCTGAATTTGAGCATAGCCTTGGTTAGGTTCAGGGCTCTCCTGGCTGCAAGGGATCGGTCGGATAAGAATATGGCTTCTACGCAGGTGACATCATCCTCTGCTACCTGAATCGCTTAAAAAATGTCCCCGAATGCTTGTTTGCTCTAATTGGAAAGAGCTTTTCTAGTGGCTTTGAGCTTGTTGCTGACCTGAGTGAGGAGATTGGGGAAGTCCTGACCATTCCAAGCTTCTGCCACTATACCCAAAAACTGTGGGTGATCAGTCCAGAAGTCGAGGAATTGGAAGTTCTTTTTGGATGGGTTGGTATTGTTTTTTATTTCAACCAGAATAGGGGTGTGGTCGGATTCTGTGGAGTTGAGGTAGGACAGGGTTGAGCTGATCCCCATTCCGTGCCAGTACGCGTTCGTGAGGGCTCTGTCCAGACAGGAATATTGACGACGGTCGCCTTCCTGCATGTTACACCAGGTGAATTCGCTGCCATTGAACTGGAGAGGGAAAAGATGAGCGTTGAAGATGAAGTTGTTGAAGTCTTGCATGGCTGATAAGGGCGGGGTCCGGCCTTCGATCTTCTCTTTTCTGCAGGTGATTGCGTTAAAGTCCCCTATGCAAAGCCAAAGGGAGTTGGTGTTGTTGAGTTAGGTGTCAAGAAGGTCATTCTAGAGGTGTTTTCGTTCAGCGATGACACAGCCGCCGTGGACCGCTGATAGGATAGCTTGCTCTGGAAGAATGGGGTGAGTGAACTAGTATAAGAGGGCTTACCGGGAGTCCTGAATGATATCGAACTTGACATCCTTTGTGCCGAGGATCCAAATATCATGCCTGCCTGCAATGGCCGAGGGGAGGCCCAGAGCCATCTGGATAGATTTTAGTCTTTTGGAGAGAATTTTGGGTTCAATAATGATGAGGATATCAATCTTGTAAATTTTTCAAAGACTGGAAATTCTCCTTAATGTAGGTTTGTTTGCCAGACCTCGGACGTTCCAAGATAGGATGTTAAGCATTAATGAGTTTGTGGGTGGGTTTTTTGTTCCGCCTAGCAGCGGATCTTGTTTGGATGGTAACGATTTTGTCGATGCCTGACTTGATATTTCTCCGATGGGAGTTCGACGCTTCCGCTTTCATTGAGGTGGGTGGGTCATGGTTATGCTGCTCTAGTGGCCCCGATGAGGGGCCTATCAGATCTTCAGCGGAGTCGACGGTAAGATCCTCCGTGGGGATGGCCAGGGAATCGCTCGCACTCTCAATCAGCATTTGCTGTAGAGGGAATCCGGCGGCTTGGACCTGAAGACCCCTCAACGCTTGGTCAGGCCCAAGGATGGCTAGGGCGTCTTCAACTGGGTCTACGCTGGTGGGTTGTTGAACAGCATTACTGGGGAGGGTGGCCAGGGTGTCGTCCCCATGGTCGTTGGTGGTGTGTTGTTGTTCTGCGTTTCCTGAGTCAGTGGCCGCCCCCGCCCTCGACGTCTTGGGGGTGTTGAGCGGTAGCTCGAGGAGGCCAGAGTCTTCTAGAGGGCTACCGGTCCCTGTTGGAGCTTCCGAACCCTCCGAGTCTAGAATGTCGAATTGGTTGGAGAGAGCGAGGGGTTGGAGAATAAAGGGGATCAGGGCTCTGCTAGGGGGCTCGCTGGAGTCTGACTTGCCGTCACTGGAGCCAAATCGAGTGTACGAGTTCGAAAGTGGTAGAAGGGGTGGCTTGGGAGACCTCCCCTCTTTTCGATCGTTGTCTTTCCGGGTTGACTTCTTCTTGAGATCCGGGTGAAGACGGCGGCAATGTTTTGGTAGGTGGCCTCTTAAATGGCAGTGGTTGCAGAACAATATGTGGTTGTCGTAGAGGATTTGTTGGGTATGGGTTTGGTTGCCCAGCTTGATGGTAATGAAGTTGGGTGGTTCTGATGTAAGATCCAGTTCCACGCAGATTTTGGCGTAGTGGGCCTTAGTGAGGTTACTGGTCTCAGGCGCCATTGCCACATACGTCCCGAAGGAGTTGGCAATACGCTTTAGTGCCGTCGGGACAAAGCAGATGAGGGGAAGGTTAGGCAGGGTTACCCATGCTGCGGCCGTAGTTGAGTCTTCTTTGGTGTTGAATCCAGGAGACCACTTGATAATCTTCATCTGGTGGGTATCGACCCTGCAAGTGCCCTTGGACCACACTGTCCTGTGATCACGTTCGGATGAGAGGTGTAGGAGAATATGTCTGGGATCGAGGGGTGCCACTCGATAGTCGGTCGAGAGATTCCAATTGACTAAGATATATATATATATATATATATATATATATATATATATATATATATATATATATATATATATATATATATATATAATGGGATATGAGACATGCTCACACTCTTATATGAGCCATCCCACGTGGCTTCCATGTGGACCAATAAAAATATATTGACTTAGACGAGAAAATTTAAATAGATAAAAATAAAAGATCTCATAAAAGGTTTGATAAATAATAACTTATTATATATTTACTTAGGAACAAAAAATAATAACTTATCATATCTTCCATATATATATATATATATATATATATATATATATATATATATATATATATATATATATATATATATATATATTGGAACCAGGTAAATTGTTTCTGGAATCGCTCCCACTGGGATTCGAACTCCTGACCACTCGGGCCGCATGCATCTCTCTTAACCACTAGGCTAAAGATCATCTACTATATATATATATATATATATATATATATATATATATTGAAAAGGAATTTATTGAATGAGCAAACAGAACACAGAACGGGCTCACCAGCAACCCGTTACAAAAGCAAAATCCAAAAAAAAAGAAAACATGCGGCCCAAGGGGCCGTTCAAAATTCAAAACAGAAAAAGGACAGCCACACAGCTCAATGGGGGAGCGTGGGGCCCAAGGAGCAGGGGTCAGCCCGAGGACCCTCGGGACTCCCACCCGCGTGCCAGAGGGAGGGGGCGGGGGGGGTAGGGGGGCTAGCCGGAGGAAGGGCCTCGGCGAAGGGGATCCGGAGGGGCGCGCTGCCGGCTGACGCGAACACCATGGCGGAGGGGGGGCTCCCGGACCACGGCGAGGAAAAGGACAGCGGCGAGGAAGGGCCACCGCAGGAGAGGGAACCACTGCATGGGGGGAGCCACCGCAGAGGGGATCACCGCAGGGGGCCACCGCTAGGGGGGACGCAGCGAAGGACGGTCCCGGGGGGGGGGAAGGAGCTAGGGGGAAGCGCTCGAGGGGGAGCTCGGCACCGGCGAGGGGGTGGGGGGCGCCCAAGAAGGAGAAAGAGGGAGGCTCGACCTCCACGGGGAGGGAGTCAGGGGGAGGAGCGGGAAAGAGGTCGCGACCGCTCAGAGGGGAGGGAGAAGCCACCGCCAGTGGAGGGGGAGGAATGGCCGCTGCAAAGGATGAGGGGCTCCACTCCTAGGGGGAGCGTAATACGCCTACGATGAAGCGGAGGGGTGACTAGAGCCGCCGGGGACTGGACAGTACCAGGAGGGGAGACCGGAGCCGCCGGGGACTGGAGTGTACCAGGAGGGCACGACCGAGGGGGTTGGGAGAGAGTGCCAGTGCCACCGCAGAGGGGTGGTGGCCGGGAAGAAGGTCGCCGTCAAGTAGGGGGAGAGCGCGGCGAGATGAGTGTCGGGAGAGAAGGCCGCCGGGAGGAAGACTGGGGAGGGCGCCGGGAGGGAATCTGCTGCTGAAGAGGTGGGAGACGGCGCATCGGGAAGCGTCGGAAGGAAGACCGCTTCAGAGGCGGAGGGTGGCTCGGCGAGAGGAAGCGCCGGAGTGGAGGCCGCTGCCGAGGCGGGGGGTGGCTCGGCGAGAGGGACGGCGGGAGGGGGGCGCCGGGGCAGGGGGAGGGGAGACTGGCGGAGCGAGCACCGACCCAGGCGGGGGACCGAGGAGGGAAGGGACTGGAGGGAGACCTGAGGGGACGGCCGGCAGAAAAGGACCGGATCGATGGCGACTAGGCTGGGCGCGCCGTGGCCGCCGTCGAGGGGGGCGGCGCTGAGGAAGAAAGGGGAGGAGGGAGGGGAGGACTCCGAACGGCGAGAGGACTCCGGGATGACTGCCAGGCGGCGCCCGGCCATCCAGGGAAGCGGGGCCGACGGGGGTTGTGCGAGCTGCCGGAGAGGGGGTAGGGGCCGAAAGGTGCGGCCAGACCGAGAAGGTCGGCCGACCAGGGGGGACGCCGACCACGAGGAGGAGAGGGAAGGCGCCGGCGAGCGAGGGGGCTCGGCTCCGCTGCCTGGAGAAGAACCCCATTTTTATATATATACCCAAATTCTATTTTTTTTCTATATATATATATATATATATATATATATATATATATATATTGTTGGTGAAATATATATATATATATATATATATATATATATATATATATATATATATATATATATATATAAATATAAATATTGTTGGTGCTCTTGCTCCTTGACATGAAAAGAGCTTGCTCTCAACATGCCTAGTAAAGTTTAGTCCCAAACCGAAAGTGCACCATGTGTTATCTCAACATATATACTTGTATGTGTTGTTGGGACATGCACATGGGGTGGTGACCCTAAGGAGGAAATCATGTGGGTGATTTTACTAGGAGGTAAGGATAAGGCTCCAAGTTAAGCATTCATGCTTTTTGCTCTTGGAAAATTAATTTCCATTGGAGCTAAGCCCCGTAGGGGCTTAGCGACTCGGACTCGAACTCGGGCTCGGGCTTGGGCTCGGGCTCGGGCTCATGAGGCGTACTCGTTCAGTGGCACTATTTCGCACAGATCGTGGCCATCCACATTCTGACCATTTCGTAACGTACGATAACTGGTCTGGGGATTTCGGATCTGACATCATATCATCACGTACATTACGGATCTGAGCGGTTACAGCAGGACACTATATATAGGGGCTCTCTTCTCTCAGAAAATATGGAACTTGATTCTTTTCAGACGAAAAAATTCTATACGAGAGCAGAGAGAGTTCATCGACCCATTCGTGTTCCAGCGCCCCATGTTGCTCCTCGCGCCACCAATTTTTCTTCCTTGTCTTTCCGAGCAGTCCGTTCTTGAGCAGATCAACAGAGCATTCCAGAGTTCTTTTGAACTTGCTGGTTCCTGAAAGGTGACCGTGAGGGCAGATCTAGCTTTGAGCACTGGTGTTCTTGACACCCCAGCTGGCTTTTTCATTATTATTGAATTTATGAAAGTCTTTTTAGACTATTCGTACGCTGCCTTTAACGAAAAATCTTTTTAGATTTTTTGTTTACAGAGTCCTTCTAGGATTTCTGTTTTGCATCTTCCTTTGAAGTGTTGCAATCGTGTCACAAGAGTTTACTTCTGACTTTACGCCCAGGGAATAACAATCTCAAAGCTAGAAGACGAGAAAATGTCTCTCGTCGACAAGTTTGTCGTTGGAGGGATCGTCTCGAAACTTCATGCTAGATGGAGTACTTTCTATGCAAGAATGCATCGAAAGAAGCTGGACATTAGCTTAGAAGATCTCCTACAAGAAATCCATGTTGAGGATGAGATGCGTTCTCAACAGAAGATGGACACTCTGTCCAAACAATTGGCTAAGGCCAATCTGGTGCAGACAAGAGAGTCCAAGGGGAAGCAGGCGGCTTCTTATCACAAAAAGAAGGACTCTACTAATCTAAAAGTGAAGGGTCCTTCATTCAAGCATCAGAAGTCCAAGTCCCACGTGACTTGTTTCAATTGTGGCAAGAAATGCCACTACAAAAGTGAATGCAGATCCAAGCCTAAACAATCAGAGAAATGTAAGCCTAGTAAGGTTTCTTTGGTTTCTAACATTGTTGCTATGATCGCTCAGGTCACAACTGTGAGGGCTGACTCTGACTGGTGGATAGACATCGGTGCGACGAGCCATGTCTGTTCTGGCAAGGAATAGTTTGTTACGTACCAGCCAACGTCTAAAAAAGTTGTCATGGCGAACCAGGCCCAAGCTGAAGTTCTGGGGATCGGGACTGTGGAGCTGAAACTCACTTTCGGGAACACTCTGACGCTCTAAGGAGTGAAGCATGTTTCGGTGATTGCCAAGAACCTGATCTCTAGGAGTCTGCTTAGCAACGCAGGCTTGAGAATGGACATTAATGCTGGTCAGATGGTGATGTCCAAGAAGGGAACATACTTCAGATAGGCTTATCAAACCAAAGGGATGTTTAAAATTCAGCTTGTAAACCAGTCTAATAAAATTAATACAGTTAATCTTTCTGATTATTCTCTTGAGTTGTGGAATAATAGGCTAGGACATGTTTATTGTAAAAGAATAAACAAAATGTCTAGTCTAGGACTTATCTCCAAATGTGGGGGTAAGATAGAAAAGTGTGAAGTATGTGCTCAGACGAAGATCACAAGAAAATCTTTTCATCGGGTCAATCGAAGCACAGATCTTCTAGAGTTGGTTCACTCATCTGTGACTTCAAATAATTTTCTACAAAAGTCGGAATGAAGTATTTCATAATCTTCATCGATGACTTCTCGAAGTACGCGTTCGTCTACTTACTGAAGTCTAAAGATGAAGCTTTCGGGAAGTTCAAAGAGTTCAGGGCCGAAGCTGAACGGCAAACTGGAAAACAACTCAAGAGGTTGAGAAGTGATCGAGATGGAGAATATCGGTCTCATAAATTTGTATCGTTCTGCAAAGAATATGGAATCATCTGCGAGACTACTGCTCCGTATTCTCTTCAATCTAACGGAGTAGCAGAGAGGAAGAACCGAACGTTGACAGAAATAATGAACTCAATGTTGCTAACTGCAGGGCTTCCAAAATGCTACTAGGAAGAAGCTGTATTAACGGCCACTTTCATTCTGAATAGAGTGCCATATGCAACTTCTGACATAACTCCTCATGAACTCTGGTTCAAAGTCAGACCTAACTTGAATGTCATTCGAGTGTGGAAGTGTATGTCTTATGTGAAGCTCCCAGATCTGAAGATTCAGAAGCTGGGGATAAGGACTACGAAGGCGATCTTCTCGGGGTATGCCGAGAAGAGTGATGCCCGAAGATTTCTTGACATTGAGTCAAATCATATCATTGAATCTCACGATGCTGAATACTTTGAAGACAAGTTTGCAAGACACAAAAACATTGTTCTTCTAAACATTCTAGAGAATGATAAAGGTGCAAATGAGACTGAGATCTCATATGAGCCAGTAGTCCAAGATGAAGTTGTTGGTAGGGAAACAACAATTGAACCAGAACTCGTTGAGCCATCAACGAAGCAAGCAAGGAGGCCGAAGAGCTTCGGAGATAACTTCGTCACCTATCATGTGGAAGCAGATCCGCTTACCTATGATGAGGTGATGAAGACCAGAGATGCTATCTTCTGGAAGGAGGCAATAGACAACGAAATTGACTCAATCACCTCCAATAACACATGGGTGTTAGTTGATTTACCCGAAGGAGCAAAATCCATCGGATGCAAGTGGATCTTCAAGAAGAAGATGAAAGCTGATGGAACCATTGAAAAGTTCAAGGCCAGGCTAGTGGCCAAGGGATTTTCTCAAAAGCAGATGAGCAACTACTTTGACACATATGCTCCAGTAACACGGATGACAACCATCAGATTGTTGATTGCTCTTGCGATAATACACAAGATGGTGATACATCAGATGGATGTGAAAACAGTATTCCTGAATGGCAAGCTGACCGGGGAGATTTATATACAACAGCCAGAAGGATTTGTCGTCAGAGGCCTAGAAGACAAAGTTTGCAAGTTGGTTAAATCTCTGTACGGCTTAAAGCAAGCTCACAAAATATGGCATGAGAAGTTTGACAAAGTTCTAAGGTCAAACGGCTATAGGGTCAGCGAAACAGACAAGTGTGTCTATACTAAATTTGCTGACGGAAGAGGAGTCATCGTTTGTCTATAAGTGGATGACATGCTAATCCTAGGCACGGATATAAGCTGTGTCACTGAGACAAAGAAGTTTCTCTCGACAAAGTTCAGTATGAAGGACTTGGGGGATGCTGATGTTATCTTGGGACTCAAGATCATCCGGACAGACACTAGATTGGCACTGTCACAGTCTCATTACGTTAAAAAAATGCTCACTCGCTATAGGTATCATGATCTTCCTATAATTGATACGTCGTACCGAGATGACCAGAAGTTGGAGCCAAACTCGAAGGAAAGTGTCAGGCAATTGGAGTATGCTAGCGTCATCGGAAGTTTGATGTACGCTACTACTGCCACTAGGCCTGACATAGCTTTCGCAGTGGGAATGCTTAGTCATTTCACTAGCAATCCAGGCGTTGAGCACTGGAAAGCTGTGAAGCGTGTTATGAGATATCTCAAGAAAACTCATACATAAGCACTGCACTTCAGCGGAGAGCCGCACGTAATAGAAGGCTTCAGTGATGCCAGCTGGTGCTCAGAGATGGAGAGCGAGAGGTCCACAGGTGGATGCATATCCACATTGGGTGGAGCTGCTATATCGTGGAAGTCGAAAAAGCAAACCATGCTCTCGTGGTCATCCATGGAATCTGAGTTCTTTGTACTAGATACCGCAGCAGAGAAAGAAGAATGGCTTCGGGAGCTCATGTATGATCTTCCAGTGGTTGGGATACAAATACCGGCAATTTTGATATACTGCGACAACCAGGCAACTACGGCAGTGGCATCAAATGATCTCTTCAACGGGAAAAAGAGAACCGTGCGATTAAAACACAGGGCAGTAAATGATCTCATCAAGAGATGCGTTATTGCAGTAATAGATGTTCGGAGTCAAGAGAACCTGGCGGATCCGTTCAGGAAGGACCTCAAGCGCCAGCTGGTCGAAGACACAGCAGGAAAGATGGGCTTGAAGGCAATCTGATTGTGTGTCTTTGTAATCCTACTATAAAGATTTATGCTATTAGTTCAAAGAGAAATCTACTAGTCATCTAACTTTTGGTTCAAGGGAGGACCACTGACTGGAAAACTATTCGATAACAGTGGGTACTTATTCTATGGAACATGAAAGGGTTACGGACCCATAACTATTGTTGTCTATTATGTGTTTTCTGTAAAAAACATATCCAGTGGGAAGGTTGGCTTAAAACGCCTTAATGAGTTCTCAGGCAGAGTGAATGCCTGGTGTGCTTTACAGGAAGCACGATAGCGCAGCACTACAAGGAGTAAAACTCCATGCTATAGTGGGATGACTCTACCATGAGGTTCTCAGGTAGGGGTAATACCTCGGCTTTGCAAGCCAAGTCATAGCGGCGTAGCTCCGCAAATAGGCAGGTAGCCTAATAATGTATAATGAAATTAAAGAGTTGTAGACAGCACTACAAAGGGGAGGGTGTGATCCCCATGTTACAGTGGCACGATACCATGATGAGGTACCCGGGTAGGGGTAAAGCCTCGGCCTTGCAAGCCATGTCGTTGTGGCGTAACACCGTAAGGAAGCCTTAGGCTTCATGCTGGATAGAATGGCACTACAAAGAGGCTGTGACCTCATGCTGCAGTAGTATGACACTACGATGAGGTTTTCGAGTAGGGGTAATGCCTCGGCTTTAGGCCATGTCATAGCGGTGTAGCACCGCAAGGAAGTACAAGGCTTCATGCCATGTCTCTTTAATAAAGAACTCACCTATAGTGTATGGAAAGAGATATTAGATCGTCTCTTGAGTGTAGATGCCCAAAATTATACACTGAAACTAGGCTGGCACAGGGCCTTTAATGTGCAGCCAGAAGCACATGTAACTACACTTTATGAGTGGAAAGAAATACAATTGTGGTACATAATTCAAGGCGTAGTCCATTCTTATATCACATTGTTATTCAACCCATGCGGGAAGATTTAAGTCGTCAGCGACATCTATCCTAATACAAAATGGACAGTTACTGTGGGGAACGCTCAACCCTAGACACATATATATATGTTGAGATATGTGGGGGATTGTTCGTGCTCTTTCTCCTTGACATAAAGAGAGCTTGCTCTCAACATGCCTAGTAAAGTTCAGTCCCAAACGGAAAGTGCACCATGTGTTATCTCAACATATATACTTGTATGTGTTGTTGGGATATGCACATGAGGTGGTAACCCTAATGAGGAAACCATGTGGGTGATTTTACTAGGAGGTAAGGATAAGGCTCCAAGTTAAGCATTCATGTTTTTTGCTCTTGGGAAATTAATTTCCATTGAGCTAAGCCCCATAGGGGCTTAGCGACTCGGACTCGGACTCGGACTCGGACTCGGGCTCATGGGCTCATGAGGCGTAATGTGGCATTTTGTTGGCACACTTTACACTTAGCACGTCAGTATCATCGCTAGGTGCATAGTGTGCTTAAGTTAAGCGAGCCTCTTGCGCAGCCGACTGCGCTTCCAGATGCGCAGCTAAGGTGCATGGCCCAGTTACGCTGCCAAGTTGCGCGGCCAAGGTGCGCGCCCAGGTGCGCGGCTTAGTTGTGCGCCTAGGTACGCATCCAGGTGCGCGACCCTGGTGCGCGCCTAGGTGTGCGCCCAGGTGCACGACCCTGGTGCGTGCCCAGGTTGCGCTGGGTGTACAGGGCGCACAGCGCCTGCAGGTTGCACAGGTTGTGCGGGGCGTGTAATGACCCGCTCCGCCCTAGCGGAATGTCGATTCAAACGGCAAGTACAATGACTCAAACGAGCCGTCGACTCGAAGAGTTGGCATCGAACCGATAAAGAATCGATGTAAGACTTACATTAGCCCATCGAAGATGAATTCAGACTTAGACTTTCAAAGGCACGCTCGAAGTATCGCTCGGCCGATACGAACATCGCTAAAGTGGGTGGCTCCGATGAACCCGTCTTTGCTTAGCCTAGACACTTAATAATATGGACACTGTCACTAGAATCGCTAGGCGATAACACCGTGCATGCTAATGAATGACTCAACGCTCCTAGCTAAGGGAATAATCCCATCTTGTATGCTTGTTTAGAACATAGAAAGAACTCGGAAAATATACAAACTCTCGCACCGCACTCCACGCTCGTGCTAAGGCACAAGCTTATATTTCAAGTTCCTTATGCGTTCAACAATGAAGAAATAAATGGTTTACAACAATGAAACGGAAAGACTATCGACATAGTCGTTCCGAGTAGAGTATAGCAACATTGGAAGACTTTGGGATCGATGGGTCGCCAAGGTGACTCCCGTACAGGGAGTTGCATAATGTATGAATGAATGAATGAATACGTGAATGAATCAATGAACGAACGAACAAGTGAAAGAAAGAAAGGAATGGTTAGCGACAGGTATAACGGGGACGTGCATCGGGGCTCGCTACCCGCGTTGCACAGATGCCGTCGCCAACCTGGTCGATAACGCATTATGGCTCACAGACAGCCTATGGCTCAAAGACAGCCGTTAAGTTAAAATGACAAGACAATACGAAATGGTCGCGGACAACCCACTCGTATACGGGGGGGAAGAGGAGCAATAAGGGATTCCAAGGCAACGATCAGCAACATCATGGCCGACCTAGGCGGAATCATGGCTTACGGTGCCGGCCTGTGTGTGGGCTCGGACACACAGGAGACATAAGGTCGGGTATTTCAAAAGACTATCAAGGTGTACCAGCCATCACGCTATGATAGGTGAGAATACCAAGGGGAATATGTCCAAAATGGCTTGTTCTGCCAGCGACCGGTGCATATAGATTAAGTGAACTTGCTGGTGGCAATCCACGTACAAGTCCTTGCATTGAAACAAAGTAGTCTAAGCTAACTAAACAATCGAATAGTTGAGTGAACATGGACATTGGAACAAAAAATTTCGAGCGTAACACAACTGACCGGTTAAGTAGGTAGGAATATCCAGGGGAGAATGATCATCGGAACGAGGCGTGGACATAACGTATCTTCATAAGCGAGAACGCGTCGTAGAATCTGAGGCAGGGACACGCCCTTGACACTGAATGTTTACGTGAATTTCGTTAAGTTGTTATATATGAATAGTTGACTAACTTGGTTTACTTTGGACAGGGAAGACCGGACGGTAAGTATGGATAAGTCGAGCATGTATTTCCATGCAAACACTTGAAATCGGTAACACGAGATAGATTATAAAATATGTCATAAAACTGATCCTAAGGCAAGATTAGAAAGATAATGAATGATAGACAGTACGCAAAAGTAAATAGAACGTGTTTGGTAATGATAGCATTGTGGATGAGCTAGCCTCCCACCAGTGCATAATAATGTACTGATAATCCTACAGTTTGCTTGCAGGGTGCAGGAGACGTCGTCAGGTGCGGAGCTTCCCTCGAACGTGCTAAGGCGCAGAGCTAACTCTGGAGCCTTGGAGCGTTGCAAGGAGCTGAAGCACTATATACAGGACATAATGTATCGAAACATCGCTATGAATCATTCCATCTTGTAAGCCACTTGGCACGCCTTTTATGTTTCAGAGAGAGAGAGAGCTTGAGAGACTTGTAAACTCGGCCTAGTGCCACTTGTAAACTTCTTGAAGATCAATAAGAGTTTGAATCCGCTTCAACTTGTGTTCATTTACTTTCCGCTGCAAATGGGGACACTCTGTGCGACTCTGTGGCCTAGCTCAAATCGACCATTTCTGGAGATTAGCCTTACACGGGCGCAACCTAGGCCCATGCGGCATCACGCCTTAGCGAGGACGATCGCTCCTACGGGAGCGGGACGTGACAGATTGGTATCAGAGCACGGCTTTACGTCCTTGAACTTTATTTCGATTCTCTCAGTTTTGAAGCTCGTTGGAAATAAAAAAGTATACGTTCTCTCTTATTGTTCCTTGGGATGTTCCATAAAATAAGTCTAATATTTTCAAAAGCTCGTATGAGTACTCGGTTGAACGGGATCGATAGGCGAAGGCCTTTGTGCCAAACTACGACGGACTTGAGTTGGAAGGAACCAATGCTAAAAGTTAGCAAACGTAGTGCACGCTTGAATAACCTTATGCTGACGATAGCGAACGAGTACACAAGATCAAAGTATAGTTCGAACGGGATGGTTATGCACGCAGTCTTTCGGCTAAGTTGTGTCGAGTATCGCGCACCTAGACCTTCTGGTGCGAACGAGTTTGCGAGCGAGATCGACTATCGCTCGAACGAGAATAAGTGAGACTTAGAATGTATGTCAATAGAGACGCTACTTGACCAACGCTAAAGCGAACACGAGAATGATTCTTAGAGTTTGGGGGAATGGACGAATGCACCTTCGAACATGTCGATTGTGAATCGAATGACCTATTGAAGAATTGTAGAATGACTTGACCCCGAGTGGTGTATGTGATAGCTTCGAAGAAGAATAAGAGCGAGTGTCGACGACTAGTCGAGTGGCTCGAACCCTAAGTGGTGTATGGACGTTATAGAAATTGTTCGAGCAAAACTAAAGGATTTACGGATAGAACGAGTATGTCGGCAAGTGATGACATCGCGCAAAGCCTTAGAACGAGTAACGCTTAGTTGGTTGCGACTTCGAGAGTCTCAAATGAGATATCGTTCGGACGAATTAAGAATGTGTAGTAAAAATTATGAAACGGTTGAATGGAGATTCGAAACAATAAAATAAAATGGATATCTTGGTCGAAGAAACTTAGTGGATCGTGCATGCGATTTTGAATTTAGTCGAATGGATTGAAACTTGAGTTAAGGTGAAATACTCATAGACGAGATCGAAGATAGCACGATCGGAAGATAGCGTGCATGGAAAACATTGGTTTGAAGATACGAGAATGACTAAGGATTTGGAATAGATATTGCTCAATGAAGAGTTAGCACGAGACAATGTGAATTGAGGAATTAAGTTGCACGACTCGAAATTCGTTGCAAAAGAAAGATCGTCAAGTTATGTATATCATCGATGGTATTGAGGCGTATCAAAGATTGATGTACGATAACTCGAGGGTACTCTGATTCGATAAATGATGATCGTGTTAGAAGTTATTGTTTTGAAGGATGCTATATTGGGGATTTTGATAGAAATGAATGTTTGGATGAAGAAGAGAAATGACTTGATTGTTCGGTGATAACCATAACGACAACGATCTTGTCTTACGCGAGCGCAACTCCAGCCTCACACATACATACGTCAGATTTGGGACGATCATTCCGCATGAGCGTTGGCATGGTGATTCATGTCCAGCGAAAATGATCGAACTCGAAACACCTTGACATGGCAATTTTGATTGCTTCGACTTGTGGTTTGAAGCGAAAGCGAATTCGAGGATTGATCAGACTTATGATTGACGACTAAGTAAAGTTAAGGATTGAGTAGACCCAATCTACATATCAAAAATGAGTAAGTCTAGACTCAACGCAAGAGTTAGGTCCCGATGGGGACAATTATTTTGTGAGAATGTTGACATGGTAATTCTTGTCCGCCGTAGATAATCAGACTTACGTGAGATCAGGGCGTAACATATTGCAATGCTAGACGACCTTGTGATTGACTACGTGAATTGGATAGGATGGATAAGTAAATTGTATAAAACATACCTGAAGATATAGACTACGATAATTGCTAGTGTGGACATACGATATTAACATGTCGAGGATTTGGTTAAGGACAACCTATCGTAGGATGACTTTCCTAAACGAGCTCGGACCTTGAGCGAAGAATGTGTTGATACGAATAGGGCAAACACTACTTGATGATTAGAGATTTGAGTAAAGTAAACTTGGGTAGAAACTTCCGTATAAACAAACAAATGGTTTGACCATAGGATTTGGGACGAGCGTCGTACAATGACCTTACACGATGAATCATGAACTTGACTTGTAACTATGACCTTGTGAGATGACCTAGCGGATAGGCAGACGCTATGCCGAGTGATTGAACCTGTGTGACTGATATTTACAGTATCGTCTGAACGGACGATGGACTTGGGGCAACAAGAGTTAGAGTTAGGACGTGGAACTGGGAGTGTGCGTTAACGATAATAATACCGGCCCCAAATGAAGTAAATGAATGAAATTGATGTTGCACAAGTAAAGTTGGGATAACAAATTAAATCATTGATAGGAAGACGTACTCGATGATAGTGCAATACTTGGTCTCGAATCGGACGAGAATTACTTAAACTTGGTCGACTCCGCTAAGAAGAAATCATATTGATTTCGTAGACAAGAACGCTTGAGAAGCGAATCGGATCATCTCGAGGACCGAGATAAACGATAGTGAGACACACATGAGTTCGATTTTAATTGAAGTAAAAGTAAAACGATCGGCATATCAAAACTATCACGAGTAGCTTGTCCGACTTCGCTAATCGCTAAACTTGGTTGAAATGTACATATTCGAAGGACGCCTTGAATATGTGCATGATCCAAACTCAGCGATATGATGAACTCGAATGTAGCTGCAAGTGGGTGTTGAGATGCGCATAAACGAAAGTGAGTAAGCCTCAGCCTACGACTCTCGTGTTTGATGAATTACAACGCACCTCGTGCGACCATTACAGCCCCGCAACAGGGCACAATAGTTACCAAGTCATAGAAACATGACGACTGAGTGAGTACCATTAACTCTTGAATAAGTAATAAAGTCATTCGATGAAATTTACCAAATACATGCAACATAAAACTTGGAAGGATTAACCGAGTATAGTTCGATGCCATCGAACGGTAAAGCCATTCGATAGAAATTATCTAAGGTATGCACACGACATGAGTTAAGGAACGATAGGACGACTTGCACTCAGGAAGTCTCGAGGACGAGACTTGTTTTGAGTGGTGTATTATGTAATGACCCGCTTCGCCCTAGCGGAATGCCGATTCAAACGGCAAGTGCAACGACTCAAACGAGCCGTCGACTCGAAGAGTTGGCATCAACCCGATGAAAAATCGATGCAAGACTTACATTGGCCCATCGAAGATGAATCTAGACTTAGACTTTCAAAGGCGAGCTCGGAGTATCGGTCGGCCGATGCGAACATCGCTAAAGTGGGTGGCTCCGATGAACCTGTCTTTGCTTAGCCTAGACACTTAATAATACGGACACTATCACTAGAATCGCTAGGCGATAACACCATGCATGCTAATGAATGACTCAACGCACCTAGCTAAGGGAATAATCCCATCTTGTATGCTTGTTTAGAACATGAAAAAGAACTTGGAAAATATAGGAACTCTCGCACCGCACTCCACGCTCGTGCTAAGGTACAAGCTTACATTTCAAGTTCCTTATGCGTTTAACAATGAAGAAATGAATGGTTTACAATAATGAAACGGAAAGACTATCGATATAGTCGTTTCGAGTAGAGTATAGCAACATTGGAAGACTTTGGGACCGATGGGTCGCCAAGGCGACTCCCGCACAGGGAGTTGTATAATGTATGAATGAATGAATCAACGAATAAGTGAATGAATGAATCAACGAATGAATGAATGAATGAATGAATGAATGAATGAATGAATACGTGAATGAATCAATGAAAGAACGAACAAGTTAAAGAAATAAAAGAATGAATGAATAAAAGATAAGAAAGAAAGGAATGGTTAGCGACAGATATGACGGGAACGTGCATCGGGGCTCGCTATCCGCGCTGCACGGACACCGCCACCAACCTGGTCGATAACGCATTATGGCTCACAGACAGCCTATGGCTCAAAGACAGCCATTAAGTTAAAATGACAAGACAATACAAAATGGTCGCGGACAACCCACTCCACTACTAAAATATGTCAATTCAGCGACGCGTAAAGACGTCGCTAAAAAGGAAAAATACGTCGCTAATTTCTATTAGCGACGTCATTAGCGACGTTTTCAAGTAGTCGGGATTAACCTAGTCGCTAAACAAAAAAACGTCGCCATACGTCGCTATTACGACGAGCTTTAGCGACGTGTCCACGTCGCTAATATAGCGACTGCCAGCGACATAAAACGTCATAATATACCGACGTAAACTAGCGACGTTGAGCGACTCTGTCTCGCATCGATGCTGACCTGGCTTGAGAGCGATATGGCGACGTTCTACAACTTTTCTACGTCGCTACATTACCGACGTTTACCGACGATCCGCGACGATTTTCCTTACAGTTAGCGACGTAGTTAGCGACGTTTCTTTCGTTGCTGACCGTCGGTAATCGTCGCTGAACGTCGCTAATATTAAAAAAAAATACAGCATTTGCAGCATCCCTGCAGTATTTGCAGCATCCCCCACACCATTTGTTACAGCAACAACGGTGTGTATCACGAACACAGTATCAAACAACACAGATACACACAATCACGAACACGTTTGAAACACAATCTCATCAATCAACACAGATATATGAAAATTTGTAACAACAATGTCCAACATAATGGTCCACAACTTAACTGTCAAGTATGGGAAGGAATGGCTCAGAACACAACCCAAAATTCATTCTAGCATACATTAGTGTGAATCATCTATGTTCTGTACATATGGTGTAGTATATGTTCTTATCGTATGTAGTATCTGAAGAATGTAACAGAATCAAGATGAACTCACATAATGTAATACTAAGACGTCATCTACTACTATATATATAAGATATAGTGATAGGTTGTCGTATCATCATTGCCGAGGGATGAGGGTCGGAGGACAGTCAACTTTATCTACGGCTACATAGTTTTCTGCCTCGCCAGTCGAATGGCTGCAGGGACTATGTCCTGATCACGATGTCATACCGTAGATTTAGGATTTAAAATATGGTATTCAGGTCAACTTAATTCGGTCAAAGGGTACTGAACAGAAAGTCTAATTATCCCATATTTCAGTAATATCGGTGAGCTAAATCATACTCAACTGTCGAGAATACTTAGGAGAAAACTCATTCACAGGATTAGTATATCCATCCTTCGTGACATAGCTGAAATTTTATAGGGCTCGATAATAATTATTAGTCAATTTATTCATCATTTCAAAACCCTAAAAATGCCCAAAAAAACTCCCAGTATCAGTAAATAGGGCTCGAACCCTAAATTAGAATTCGAATCCACCCAAAACATCAAATTGACAGTTGATATGCCCAAAAAAACGAGATTTTTCAGTATATAGGTGTCACACTGTGAATCTCGTATCCACACAGTGGGACACGACGTGTCCAAACCAACAAAATAGGTGTCACACGAACTAGAAGCGAGTCCACGCTCTCGTGTCCCCCACAACGAGTCCACTGTCAGTCTCGTGTCCCCCGCAGCGAGTCTACGCTCTCGTGGACATCAAATTGACAGTTGATATGCCCAAAAAAATGAGATTTTTCAGTATATAGGTGTCACACTATGAATCTCGTGTCCACACAGTGGGACACGACGTGTCCAAACCAACAAAATAGGTGTCACACGAACTAGAAGCGAGTCCACGCTCTCGTGTCCCCTGCAACGAGTCCACTGTCAGTCTCGTGTCCCCCGCAGTGAGTCCACGCTCTCGTGGACACGAACTAGAAGCGAGAGAGAGAGCTAGAAGACGAGAAGAAACTGGGAAGGAGCTACCAGAGGAAGGAGGAGGAGGAGAAGGAGGAGAAGGAGGAGCTACCTGAGGAAGGAGGAGGAGGAGAAGGAGGAGACCGGAGGAGGGAGATCGCCGGAGGAACGCCGCGGAGGAGGAGGGAAATCGTCGGAGGAGCGTCGCGGAGGAGGAGCGCGCCCAAATTTGGGGGAAAAAATTTGTGAAATGATCGAAAAGGAAACCCCCGCTGGCTATATGAAACGTTTAGCGACGTCCGCATAGGACGTCGCTAAACGTCGCTGATATATAATAAATAGCGACGCAACTTAAAATGCGTCGCGAAACGTCGCTATATCAACGACGAGTACCGACGAACTTGCGATGCACTACCCCATTTAACAAAATGTAGATGCTAGACGTCGCTATTAGTCGCTGTTGGCGACAAACAGCGATGTCTTTTATTAACGTCGCTAAAACCCCAAACATTAGCGACGAAATTTCACGGAGTCGCTAAATACGTCGCTGATTTGACTTATTTTGGTAGTGCTCGTATACGGGAGGAAGAGGAGCAATAAGGGATTCCAAGGCAACGATCAGCGACATCGTGGCCGGCCTAGGCAGAATCATGGCTTACGGTGCCGGCCTGTGTGTGGGCTCGGACACACATGAGACGTAAGGCCGGGTATTTCAAAAGACTATCAAGGTGTACCAGCCATCACGCTATGATAGGTAAGAATACCAAGGAGAACATGTCCAAAATGGCTTGTTATGCCAGCGACCGGTGCATATAGATTAAGTGGGCTTGCTGGTGGCAATCCACATGCAAGTCATTGCATTGAAACAAAGTAGTCTAAGCTAACGAAACAATTGAATAGTTGAGTGAACATGGACGTTGGAACAAAACTTTTCGAGCGTAACACAACTGACCGGTTGAGTATGTAGGAATACCTGGGAAAGAATGATCATCGGAACGAGGCGTGGACATAACGTATCTTCGTAAGCGAGAACGCATCGTAGAATCTGAGGCAGGGACACGCCCTTGACACTGAATGTTTACGTGAATTTCGTTAAGTTGTTATATATGAATAGTTGACTAACTTGGTTTACTTTGAATAGGAAAGACCGGACGGTAAGTATGGGTAAGTCGAGCATGTATTTCTATGCAAACACTTAAAATAGGTAACACGAGATAGGTTATAAAATATGCCATGAAACTGATCCTAAGGCAAGATTAGAAAGATAATGAATGATAGACGGTGCACAAAAGTAAATAGAACGTATTTGGTAATGATAGCATTTTGGGCGAGCTAGCCTCCCCATCAGTGCATAACAATGTACTGATAATCCCACAGTTTGCTTGCAGGGTGCAGGAGACATTGTCGGGTGCGGAGCTTCCCTCGAACGTGCTAAGGCGCAGAGCTAACTCTGGAGCCTTGGAGCATTGTAAGGAGCTGAAGCACCATATACAGGACATAATGTATCAGAACATCGCCATGAATTATTCCATCTTGTAAACCACTTGGCACGCCTTTTATGTTTCAGAGAGAGAGCTTGAGAGACTTGTAAACTCGGCCTAGCGCCGCTTGTAAACTTCTTGAAAATCAATAAAGAGTTTGAATCCGCTTCAACTTGTGTTCATTTACTTTCCGCTGCAAATGGGGACACTCTGTGCGACTCTGTGGCCTAGCTCAGATCGGCCATTTCTGGAGATTAGCCTTGCACGGGCGCAACCTAGGCCCGTGCGGCATCACGCCTTAGCGAGGACGATCGCTCCTACGGGTGCGGGGCGTGACAGGGCGTGCAGGTTGCTCTAGGTGTGCAGGGCGCGCTGGTTGCGCAGGGCGCACGGGAAGCGCGAGGCACGCTGGTTGCGCTGGGCACGCGCAACTCGTTCAGTGGCACTGTTTCGTACAGATCGTGGCTATCCACGTTCTAACCGTTTCGTAACGTACGATAACTGATCCGGGGATTTCGGATCTGACATCATATCGTCGTGCACGTTACGGATCTGAGCGGTTACAGTAGGACACTATATATAGGGCCTCTCTTCCCTCAGAAAATAAGAAACTTGACTCTTTTTAGACGAAAAAATTCTATACGAGAGCAGAGAGAGTTCCTCAACCCATTCGTGTTCCAGCGCCCCCTGTTGCTCCTCGCGCCACCAATTTTTCTTCCTTATCTTTCCGAGCAGTCCGTCCTTGAGCAGATCGACAGAGCGTTCCAGAGTTCTTTTGAACTTGCTGGTTCCTAGAAGCTGACCGTGAGGGCGGATCTAGCTTTGAGCACTGGTGTTCTTGACATCCCAGTAGGCTTTTCCACTATTGTTGAATTTACGAAAGTCTTTTTAGACTATTCGTACGCTGCCTTTAACGAAAAATCTTTTTAGATTTTTCGTTTACAGAGTCCTTCTAGGATTTCTGCTTTGCACCTTCCTTTGAAGTGTTGTAATCGTGTCACAAGAGTTTACTTCTGACTTTACGCCCAGGGAATAATATATATATATATATATATATATATATATATATATATATATATATATATATAACACACACACACACACACAAAATATATATATATATATATATATATATATATATATATATATATATATATATATATATATATATATATATATATATTTTGTGTGTGTGTGTGTGTGTTATATATATATATATATATATATATATATATATATATATATATATATATATATATATATATATATATATATATAAAATATATATATATATTATTCCCTGGGCGTAAAGTCAGAAGTAAACTCTTGTGTGTGTGTGTGTGTGTGTGTGTGTGTGTGTGCAAATTTAACTGTAATTCCTATAGTGGTGGAGATATATACAGAGAGAGAGAGAGAGGAACAAAAAAAATCATATTCATATATATATAGCCATTCACCACATATTTTACTGTCATGTGAACAGTGCCATTGTTCACCACAATAAATGAACATAGTGATCATTAGGGGTGAGCATTATTCGGTTTGGACCGAAAACCGAACCGAACCGAATAAGAGATTCGGTTCGGTTTTAAAAAAATCGGTTCAGTTTCGGTTTTGAAAATACTAAATTTTCTTATTCGGTTTCGGTTTTGGTTTTTGGTTTCGGTCCAAAACCGAAAACCGAATAAGAAATTTTAGTTTATATATATATATATATATATATATATATATATATATATATATATATATATATATATATAGCGGGCGCAGAGCCCTTCCGCCCGTCGCCACCCTCCCTCTCCTCCTCGTGGTCGACGCACCCCCCTGGCTGGTCGACCTTCTTGGTTTGGCCGCGCCCACCGGACCCTACACCCCCTCCGGCGGCTCGGCCTCTTCCCGCCGTCCCCACTCCCATGGATGGGCGGGCCCCGCCTGGCAACCCACGCTTGCCGGCAGCTTCCCGCCGTTCGGAGTAATCCCCTCCGTCCTCCCCTTCCCCCCCCCCTCGGCGCCGCCCCCCTAACCGGCGTCCACGCCGCGCCCGGCCAAGGCACCGACGGCCAGGCCCTCCTCCGCCGGCTGACCCCTCTGGTCTCCTTGGCCATCCGCCCGGGATGCTGCTCGCCCCACCAGTCTCCTCGGACCCTGCACCGGCGCCCCCCCTTCCGTCGCCTCCCCCTCCCTCGTCGCCCCTCCCCCCCCCGTCCCTGCAGCGACCAACCCCCCCGGCGCTTCCTCACGCCGTACCACCCCCTACCTCGGTGGCGGTCCTTCCCCCGACTCCCTCCCCTCCAACTGCCCATCTAGCCGTGCCCACCCCTGCCCCGGCAGCGGGCCTCCTCCCGGCGCACTCCCCCCCAGTCGCCCATCTCGCCGCTCCTCCCCCCGCCTCGATGGCGGCCTTAACCCCGAAGACCACCCCTCTGCATTGGCACTAGTACTCCCTCCAGAACTCCTCGGCGGCGCCCTACTGGTACTCCCATGTCCCCGGCGGTCAAGGTCCCCCCTCCGCTTCGCCGTGGGCGTCGTACGTTCCCCACTACTTCTAGCCCCAGCCGCCGCTCCTCCGACGGCCAATGGGTCGCCCCCTGGCTGTCTCGTGCCTCGTGGGCCCCCCCGGTGTCCCGGCCGTGCCGGCCCTTGTGTTCTCTTGTCTCCCGGTGGGAGCTTCCGTTGCGATTCCCCCTCCCGTGGTCGCACTCCCCCTTCTCCGTCCAGCTCCCCCCAGGTCGAGCCCCCCCTCTCCTTCCCCCCTCTCCTCCTCTCCTCGCCCACACCCGGGATCTACCCCCATTTCCCCTCGCTGAGGCCCTCCCTTCCCCTTCCCCTCGCCGTGGTGGCACCCTCGCCCCCCCTGCTCCCCCGGCACAGCCCCCCTCCTAGCGCCCCCATGGTCGATCCCCTCCCCGGTGCCCCCACGCAGTGCCCTTCCGCTCCCCCTCTCGGCCGAGGCCCCTCCCCGTGGTCTGGCCCCGCCGGATCCTCCCCTCCGGCGTGGCCCCTCGTCGCCCCCGCCGCAGTACTGGTGCTATCCGCCGTAGCCCCCCGGTCGTGTCCCCCCCCTCTCTCGCTGGCTCACGCGCGGGAGTCCCGAGGCGCCTCCTCGGGCTAGGCCCCCTCGGGTCCCGCGTCCTCCCTCGGGCCGCGTGGGCGCCTTCCCCCTCGGGCCCGGCGTCTCCTTCAGGCCGCGTGGGCGCCCTCCTTTTGTTTGAATTTCCTTTTGAATTTTGAACCGGGTGTTGTGGGACCCGGCCCTTGTACTGCTGATTCATTCAATAAACTTTGTTTATATATTTTTTTTATATATATATATTTTGTTTATATAAACTTTGTTTATATATATATATATATATATATATATATATATATATATATATATATATATATATATATATATATATATATATATATATTTATTTATTTATTTATTTATTTATTTATTTATTTTTAAGCAAAAATATATATACTAAATATATATATATATACTAAATATATATATAGGTATATAATAAATATATCTAGGTATATTTAGTTATTATATATATTAACAAAAAAAACAGAAAAATTCAAAAACCGAATAAACCGAAAACCGAATCGATTTAATTTGGTTCGGTTCGGTTCGGTTCGGTTATTGATCAATTCGGTTCGGTTTCGATTTTGCTTATTCGGTTTCGGTCCAATTCGATTTTCGGTTATTCGGTTCGGTTGGAACCGAATAAACCGAATACTCACCCCTAGTGATCATTGTATGCTACTATTTCTTGTATATGAAGTGTGAACACAGTGTACCATTGTCCTATTTACTACGTTTTTTTACTTCTTCTTCTCCTATATATATCTATTTCTGAAATTATGCGGGAACATGAGGGAGGGGTCCATGGACATTACCGGGTTCTGACTATACGGCACGAGGAGTTGTCAGCCAGAGTTGTGGTGCGTGAGATGTGCATAGTTGATGTTGGTGTTTTTACCTTTGGACTAGAAAAGATAGTCCCACATCGGCTACACCAAATGGTGAGTATCTCAATATAATGCATTGCTTGTGTTGAGGTGTGCACATGAGGTGTAGTGGGGCACAAGTTTGTGCCATATGGAAGTATTTTTCTAGAAGGAAAAAGGATTAAATCCAACAAGGATGCAAGTTAATTTTTGTTGTGCGGACTCGGACTCGGACACGGACTCCAGGATGTCTCGTGCATGCACGGGAGTGTTCGGGGGGTAGGCGTGGACTGGCACACTTCTATGCTGATTGTGGGATGATCTAAAATATCAAACTCTATTTTTGAGTATTGGTATTTTAGTCCCACATCGGATAGGAGAAGAGGTGAAGTCTCAACTCCACTCTATAAATAGAGCCCCTTGGCCTCTTTTGAAAGATGCACCAAG
The DNA here is from genome assembly GCA_029216955.1 of Iris pallida. NCBI lineage: Eukaryota > Viridiplantae > Streptophyta > Magnoliopsida > Asparagales > Iridaceae > Iris > Iris pallida. The sequence goes on along the minus strand of JANAVB010027799.1, from coordinate 7,230,006 downwards.
AAGAGAGTTGAGGGAGTCTCTTAAGTCCAGGAAGCCCGTTCAAGTCTCAAATATTGACTTACGAGCGTTCCAGAAGTTCTTCGTGAACTTGCTGGTTCCTGGAAGCTGTTCGTGCTCGTGTGGGACGAATAAAGCTTTGAGCAACGGTGGTTCATTCACCCCAGCATTTCATTCTCGCATATCATCGCTGCTGTTGTCTTTTACAGTAACTTCTTTTTAGAAGCTCTACTGCCGATAGTCGCTTGCACAAAAGTCTCTTTAGATTTTTTGTGTATTACGTAGAATCTTTTTAGATCCTCGTAATTCAGAATCCTCCAGGATCTCTGTTGCACATCTTCTTTAAGGTGTTACATTTGAAACGTTGTCTTTACAATTGTTTCAGTTTCAGAATTTTCCATCAAAAATTGTGCCTCGGCACTAACAGTTGATGTAGGCTCGGCTAGCGATGTTGTCTTCGGATCGCTGGCTGATCATGCTTTCTTGTGTCGTCTTTACAGACACTTCACCGACGGTCTTATAGTCTTTAAACCGGTGGCGTCGAGCAATCGTGCTGTTAACATAACGTGTTATGAAAATGAAAGAGAAAGAGAAAAAATTAGTAGCCAGAAATATGTATGTAGTTTTTCTTTGATAACATATATAGAGGAAATGAGATAGTATAGATAAGAGCATCCATATTTAGATTTATTCAAATCACAACACTTTGCGTTTTCATTTTTACAGTTACTTTGTTTTGACACAACAATGAGGCCTACAATGTCACTAAAAATAAAGAAAATTCTACTGAAAGCATTCAAGTTACTCTATATTGTAGAAAAAACATATAGCTTCTAAATTTTTTAAATTGAGCATAAGATCGTCCTAATTTAGGATGTAAGTTGGATTTCCTAGGTTTACACCCAACCTGGAATTTTTTTCTTACATTAATCTAGTTTTTCTTACGCTAATCTAATTTTTCAGTATTAGTAACTTGAGCTCTCTTTTTTTTTGAAATTCCACGTACACACACAATTGGGGGCTCGAACCTTTTCGGCCTCTCCGGGTGTCCACTCTAATACCACTTACGCTCTTTTGTTGGACTTTGGTTGGATGTAAGTTCCGGTTTTACTCCCTTATTTTGGGCTTAGTTAGATAAAGAAAAAGTAATTTTTTCAAATGAGTAGTTTTTGAAATATTTTTGTTTCTATGCTATATTAGATAAAGAAGAAAAAAAAATCAGACATAAACCAAGTTTTTTATTTTTCAAATATTTCACAGATAAAGTAAGTAGTTTTTTCAAACATTTCAAATATTTTTGTTTATTTCACAGATAAAATAAGTAGTTTTTTTTTACAGATGAAAGGAGTAGTGTTGTTTGTATGTTATATAAGATACAAAAAGCCCAAAAAAATAAAGGGAAAAAATATAAATAACATGAAACCGAAAAAAAATTAAAAAAAATGAAAATCGAAATATAAAGAAGGAAGAAAAATATGGAGAAAAAAAAAACCCTTAGAAAATGAGAGAAAAAAATTAATTGTAAGAAAATATAAAAACTCAAAACATAACCTTGAAAAACAAATCCAAAATTAGGAAAATAAAGAAAAACTGAAAACCAATTAAATAAAGAATAAACTAAAAAATAAAAATAAAATGAAGCCTAAAACAAAAAAAAATTGAAAATTGAAAACCCTTGAAAGCAAAGGAAAATATAAAACCGAAAATTAGTAGGAAAAGAAATAAGGATAAATAATTAGAAAACCGAAAAAATTAAAGAACTCAAAATTAAAATAAGGAGAAAAAACCTTAGAAAATGAGAAAAAAATTGTAAGAGAAATATAAAAACCAAAAACATAACCCTTGAAAAACAAATTGAAAATTAGGAAAATAAAGAAAAACTGAAAACCAAATAAAGAAAGAATCAATTGAAAATAAATAAATGAAGGCTAAAATAAAAAATAAAAAGTTGAAAATTGAAAACATAAAGTAGGAGTGTGCATCGATCGGTGGTCGACCTATTTGGTTCCAACCGAAGTCGAACCGAAGTTAATCGGTTTGAAAATAAGCAAAACCGAACCAAACCAACCAAATGGTCGGTTTGGTTTTGAAACCGACCGACTTGGTTCGGTTTGGATCGATTCGACTTGGTCGGTTTTGATCATATAAAAAAAGGACTGTTTTTTTTTGTGTGAAACCTCAGTCAACTTGCACTTTGCAGTAGTAAATACAATTCAACAGCTACAATTCAACTTGCACTTTGTATGATCAATTATAGGTTATACATAAAAACTATTCAATTTCAACTTAGAGCCTTACACCAATATGTAACATACATGAAAATGTGCAAATCAGTGACTTGGAAACCATCCTAAAGGGGCAAGATAGCAAGAAGGAAAGCTACCAAACACAGAGACTCAAACCACCATGGATGTCTAGTTCAAATGTCTAGTTCACCTGGATGCAGACATCAGAGAAACATTATTGTTGGCAACTTGCAACATACCATTTAATATGCATATCTCTTCAAATGGCATTAATTTGACTTTATGAAGCCATACATGAAAGAAAAAATAAACTGACAAAAACCAAGACTAATAAACTGACTAATAGAGCCTGCTTCTTTGTGGTTTGCTGTTATAGGTGCAACATTTGGTACCAAAGCCAACATACTATGAATTTCATATTATTAGTCCATGAAAGACACGGGAAAAAAAGACTATCAGTCATCTATAAGAAATAAGAATACTTAAAGTCTTAAAGATACTATTTTTGGTTGAAAAACATATGGAAAAAACATATGAGTATCAGTCATTTGTATTGAAAAACCTATGGAAAAAATATAAGTATCAACCAATTTGTTCTTGTCATCTTCTGAACATATGAGTATCAACCAATTCATAGTGTCATACAGTTCAATATAGTGTCAACTGTCAACCAATTCATTCTATGAATTTCATAGTGTCATACAGTTCAAACCTATTGAAAAACCTATGGAAAAAACATATGAGTGTCAACTAATTCATAGTGTTGAAAAACCTATGAAAGTAATCAGACTATCAGTCATCTTATGAAAAAAAGAGTATCATTGTATCAGTCATCTATAAGAATACTTAAAGATACTATTTTTGCAAAGATACTATTTCACCATACAGTTCAATTAGTATTCCCCAAAAGAAGAGTATCATAGTATCACTATGGAAAAAAAAAGAGTATCATTGTTGATGTCTGTTCACTGTTGTTGAATGAATAAATGAACCAAACCGATAATACAACCCATACCCAACGCTAATTATTTAACAAGGATTTGGTTTGCTTCGGTTCGCTTCGGTTTAGCCGATTTTTGGCATAACCAAGCCGTGAACCGAACCAAACCGATCGATTTTAACAAAATTGAAGCCGAACCAAACCAACCGAACCATCGGTTCGGTTTTACTTGGTTCGATTTGGTCGGTTTGACTTAATTGTGCACAGTCCTAACATAAAGGTTGAAAACAAACAAATATAAAACCTAAAATGAGTAAAAAGAAAAACAAGGAAAAATAATAGAAAACCGAAAAAATTAAAGAATAAAATAAATACTTGCGCACATTTTTTGGACGGAACAAACAAACTTACACCCTAAAAAACAAACTTACGCCCTAGAATAGAGTGTAAGTTTCTAATTAAGCAAAAAAAATTAAACAAAGTATTAACAACTTACGTCCTAAATTAGTGCATAAACCCAACTTACGTCCTAAATTAGGACGATCTTATGCTCAATTTAAAAAATTTTAAAAACTATATACCTTTTATACAATAAATAATAACCTGAATGTTTTCAGTACAATTTTCTGCAAAAAAAAATACTTAACTGGACTTATATGACAACCCAAAATGTATTTCGGTCAAAGATGACCTGCACTTGACAGGTTTTACACTTTGTAACACAAACTCGTCATTATAAAACAAATTCCTCGTGGTGTTGGTCTCTCCACCCAACCATTAAGTGGATGAGGAGGATGTACAGTGAGCACGGCTCACAGAATAACTCCTCCAGACTCTTGCATCTAGTGAACAGAACACAATATAAGCCATCCGCATCCTGGTGTTTCTGTTTAAATAGTTTCTTAAAAAAGTATATCAAATAGTTATATATATATATACACAGGGAATGAGTTATGTTTCAATGGCCATTATGAACAAACACAACTCCACTCCAGGCACTCCTGCTGCTGCTGCTGCTGCTGCTGCTGCTGCTGCTTCTTTTTTCCCCTTCTCTGCGATCAGGAGCCACTCCTACTGAGAATACAGGAACACAAAACAAAGGTTCCCAATTGGAGACCATTTGTTCTTTACGACAGCAAGCGCACCAGAAAAGACCTGCAGACTCCCTACCTCTGCTGCTCGCACATCTGGCATGTGTTGCTGGACTTGGGGTTGGCGTATGTGCAATGCTCGCATGACCATAGGCTGCCATCATCCGAGCTTCGGCTTGGACCACCAGCTGGCTTTGAACTGGTCCCAGCAATCTTCACCTTCCCACTCTTGCCCTTGCCCAGACTCTTCAAGCTTGAACTCTTGCTACATGTGGCCTGTTGGTTGCTAGATCCTACGTCCTTTAACCCAGTCTCCAGAGCTCTCACCAGGTTCTCAAAATAGTTCCGTGTCACACTGAAAAGACAGATTGCAAATGTACTCGAGTTTAATATCAAACGAGAACTATGTTGATTTGGAAGAGAAGAATACATGCTCTTTACATAAATATTATGTAGAAAGCTCTTAATTCATCAAAATGGGGTCCGCTATGGAGGATAAGAAAGCTCCATGAAGGATTTGACCATTTACATCCTCTCTCTATGTTGGTGGTAAATTTCTAGCCAAAGTAGCTACGAGTATGAGAGGGTCATGCCACAAAACCTTGGTGGCCACTAGGCAGATAGGTAGGCCTACCTTTTGGATATACAACTTAAGCTCATGCAACCAAGGAACACCCTCCAAGTTCCCCTAGACAACAAAAAAGTCTAGACGAAAAGGTAAGATGATACAAGGGAATGCATTCATGTTCATGACACAACAAGCCAAAGAGTGAAAAGGAATGACAATCCCACGTATAGAAAACTCTCAACAGTATATGCAAATTACATACTTGAATCAGGACTTAATAATTGCACATATATTGAAATAGAACACTCTGATGATTTGTATATGCAGGAGAAATTGTAGTACCTCAGAGAGAGCATGACAAGCCTGTGTAAACTTAAAAGGGGTCATCAGCATTCTATGCCAATCATTCCTATTAAAAGATGCAGATCTAGTATACGACGCATCTACCCTTTCTTGACTACCTTCCAAGTCTAGTTAGGTCTTCCCTTCTTTCCTAACCCTTGAGAACCAAAACAATCAATCCTTACAGCGGCCACCCTGCCCTTACTGCACATGGGCATATGCCATTTAAACTTCACTTACAAGAATGCACATGTTAAGGGCCATTTCCTTTGCAACATTAACAAAAACCATACCCATCTTCATAGCCTCAATTGAAGCATGTTTAGGCCCATCCCTAGTTATAGCAGCTCCTTCAACTAATCTCTGAACTCTTCTAACCAGTGCAGTTCATATAATAATCTATCTAAAGGTATCAAAAAGATTTTTAAAAAAAAGGAAAAAAAAGTAGAATTTTTGTTTACAATGAAATTGTGAACCTCTTGAAACAAAGCTCAATCTATTTTGTGTAAAGAATAACACCACTTTCATAACTATAAATTCCAAACCCCATTAAAATTGCGACAGTAACAACACTCTAAAACACAATACTATGAATTATTTTCCTTCTCCCATCTCCGGCAACCTCTCCTTCTGCGTATAGCAACATGGTGGCTTTGCAGTTGGAGTGTTCTTTTGTTTCCTTCTCTTTTCCTGTATTGGACATCTTTTTCCCTGCTTTTAGTAAACTGGTTTCATGTCCAGATATGTCACCGACAAATCAGAGCGGAATCAAGTTGAATCTAGTCAACTAGTGTCAGACAAGGATTTAGGCGTATTGGTATCTGGTTAGTAGGTACTGGACCTTATCCCAAGGAGCCTCCAAATCCTATGCCATCCGTGGCTTCAAAACCATTTTGTAGAACTTTCATTTTTATTCTAAGAGATCTACAACTATTCATCCAAGCCAATCTCTTATGCCCCTAAGAGGTCAACCTTCATCTCTATTACTGGGTTATGTTTAATTATATCCAAGTTTTGTTACTCCTCCCTGTTCCTGTTGATTCTGGATCATCTATTTTACTTCTCGAAATAGCCATGTCAATTGACTAGTCCATCTTAAAATTCAAGTCAATTGTCCAAAGGTAATAAAACTAAAATATAATGTTGAAATGCCTGATACAAGCAATATTTCTATGAGCTAGAGTAAGCCTGTTGATTTGACAACAATTGATGTGGTGCACTCACTTTCAACCAGGCCAATACCTTGTGTCAGTATTCGTCCATGTACTGACCAACTAGGTAAAGTGTGGAGGTAGCACCCTCACAAACAAAACAATTCAAGTGGATATAAGATTAGTGAATGGGTTGATCGAACTTAGACACTGATCAAAGACCATCCAATTTCGTACTATATCAAGCTGGAGCAAACATAAAGCTCTGTTTAATTGCAACCTTGCTCTTCAAATCCCTATATCCCATAAGTCGATACAGTTGAACTTAGTGTGGCTCCTTGCTTCTTTCAGTGTGTTTATTAACTATTTTACTTCTTATGCTAATCATGTTATGTTAACTGAGCCGTATTAAATTTCAAATCATGTTAACTGAGCCATCTTAATATTTGTGCACAGAAGAGTTGGTCTTGCTAAGTTAGGGATGTCAAGCCTAAAAATCAGGTTTTCACATTATCATAACAAATAAGAAATGACACCAAATTAGAAATGATGAGAAGTTACCTGGTTAATCCAGCTAACTTCGTTCTGAAGTCATTGAACTCTTTCATGGGAGTCTCTGCTTCGAGATAGATCTGGAGTTCCTTCTCTGTACATTGATGAAGCCTCTCTAATCCAGACTCTGCCTCACCTGAAGAAAAATACAGATGTTTCCTTGAGATTTATTACTTAAAAGTTGATGTGTAAACAGAAAAAGCAGATATATGTAAAAACCTTGCAAGTACTCAAAGAACTGTCTTTTAGCACGTTCATGCTCAGGTAGGTAGTAGCCATATGCATATGTCCATTTCAATACTCGTCTACACTCCACAATCTGAATAAAATGGTAGTGAGATGATGAAAAAAGAAGAAGAAACTAACATAGTATAAAACATACCTGTAACCAGGCTTCAATTATGAACTTGAGCTGGGACTCTGGTTGGCTTTGTTTATCACTCAACCTCTCAAGCTTCAAAATTTTAAAGAATAGTCAAAAGACTCAAAACAGGTGCAGTGTATTTACTCATCGAAGTTTACATAAAGAACCAAATATTAGAACTACTAAAAAGGACACGATCAACTAGGACGAGATATTAAAATAAAAATTATGGGTAAAATAATCATACTGCTTCTCAATATTTTTTCTCAGAGAAAATAAGATAACTCCTAAATTATTCAATCATAGCATTGCCAAAAAGTTCACGCAATCTTGGTGCCAAGCTGTGCAGGCGAAGAAGCACACAAATTTAAGAGAATAAAAAAGAATCAATAACAATGGTTAATTAATTCCAACCACATTCAATTAAATGTTGGAAATAGCTCTGAAATCACAAGCATAGTTTACAGTATCGGCCGATACCGATACAGTTTCACATGTCCCAATCCGATACCGACCTATACCCGATATTGACCGATACCGATATTAGGAGTCTCTTTTCCGATCAATTCGGCAAAAAAAATTGAACGAAAAAGACAAATCAGCAAGGGTTTAAAGCATAATAAGGCTAGCAAGGGTTTAAACATTAAACATAATAAGGCTGTATAAGCATGTAAAAAGAAGAAAATTTATCTATTGCATGTAAACCAATCGGTAAGGGTGACTACTATTCATTTAATTTCAAAACTACTAATAAATAACACTCGAAATAATTAAATTATGCCTAAATGTACAAAATATTTTTTATAAATGTTAATAATTTATTTATTAATAATTATTTGTTTTCCGATACCAAAAAATCCGATACTCCAATCTAAAACCACAGATACTACCGATATCGCCGATACCGATACTCATAGGAATGGTCCGATACTGATACTGCGAACCTTGATCACAAGTAATCACTTGCACCTTGTACCTTATATTTGATTTAGGATGTTATGAGGTTCATTAGTCATTACTTATGTCATTCTTATGATGACAATTTTGATTTTTGAACCATGTGGTAATTCAAAACTAAGATAATTATAGTGATTAAAGTTCAACATAATTCATAAAGTACCTAATTTTAACATTACTCGTACAAATAAAAACAATTTGTCATGACCTATAGCCATGAAGGTCAAGGCGTTGCAAGAATGTAATGATCCATACCTTTTCAGCCTGCATACTATGTAGGTCTGCAAGTGCCTTCTGCCTTGACTGCAAACAACAAAAACAAGTTCTTCAGATACAATTTCAAAATTTTACCATAAAATCAACTGTAAACAAGAAAACAAAGCTCATTACTGAATCTTTGTGACGTGCGTCATTAATTTATTAGCATACAATTAATTGGAGATAAGTTGGAGAATTCAGTGCAACCCGCTAAGTAAATGTCAATCGTTTTGTTTGACAATATATATTTTTTATGTTAGCTCTAACAAATTCTTTTGTAAACATTGTAAACCTCATGTTCTGAAAATGCATCAGTTGCAACTAATCATGAGTAAGCATATGAAGCAAACATTCAGAAATTAGATGATTGATATTATGTGCTCCTGCAAAAAAGAAGGGTGCAATGAAGAAATTGATGGAACTAGGGATTTTCAGGATCCCTAGTTTGGTGTGCGTATTGATCGATGGAAGTTAAACAGATTTTAGACGTGTTCTAACCCTTCATAGCGGAACTAGGGTTTACGAATTATACCTGCGACGGGAAGAAGAAGACACTTTCCAGCAACATCGAGCAGTCACGACCCCAAGATCTTCTGCACGTATTCGTTCCTCGGGTTGGACGTACCCAAAATTTTCTTCTTCTTGGCAGCCCTCCCTTTCTCTCCTTACGTGAATAACGAATTTAGACAAAGCTTCTTATTTTTTTGATTAGATCATGACGGCCAGAGAATTGAGGATATATATAAGGCTACGGCAAGGACCATGAGAAAAAATTAGGGTTAGATCTCCTAACGGATCTGGGTATCCCGTGTTCAGCCCGAACACACAACCCAAGCCCATTAACAATAGCTCGGTCCACTAAAGATCTATTGTTACACTACCTTCCTAATCCCAAATTATGACCGTGGGCTCCTTTTATTATATGCTCGTTTGGCTCCCCATGTTAAGATATCGAATGTCCGTCGATCAAATTAAGTTACTGACAACTATATTGATCGACATCTTTTATCCTTAAGTAGTACCACTCAACTTTATTTGTCATGTCGGATATAATCAACCTGCAGGGTTTACATGACAATCCTTATGAGTTCCTTAAGGGGACATCATCAACCCGACGTATCGGGACATGAATTCCTTTTATAATCAACAACACATCATACATACAATGTTATTACCCAATTCATAGAGGTTGTTGACCCATAATGAATCCCACTCTTTTATGAGTCGAAGTAATGCACACTGCATATACATGTCTGTTATTATATCCAGATTAAAAGCACAAGCATCCATAATAACAGATGTGTTTGTTCTCTTATGTTGTCAATACAAAGAGAACAACCTCAAGTGGTCATGTTCAATACACACAAAGTGTGCTAGTGTAAACCTATAGTCAAGATAGATTAATACCATATTACACTACAACCTTTCCAATGGATTGTCCAAGTCCATCTAGGTTGTGAACTATTTATATATTCCATAGGAAACTGATAATATGATCTTCTGTGTGACACCACACACCATATTATCTACAATATAGAATATCAGACACTTGCATTAACACTTTCAACAAATACAATATGCAAACATTTGTCCATATGATTCTCATTCAAAATTTAAGGAAATAAAATTAATACAAAAGTGATGCTTTTAGTATATAACCCTAACAGAAATCACTGCCTATTCAAGGTGTCAGTAAAAAATAATGGCCAAATATTTACTTCTTCCAACACTATCCTGTAGAAAGGAGAGTTCTTCAAAATTCCGATGCCCCTTCGTAGTCTTTGAATAGCTGCCCCCTAAACTTTGAGACAGCCTTTGTTTCTGTTGTTCTTGTTTGCTCTTCACCTCTGAACTCAATATTTTTAGATCTACAGTAAATCCTAAATCCAGCCTCCAAATTATATTCAAGTCCTGGCAACCTTTCTTCTGGTTGCCTACTATGTTGCACAACAAATACGACACAACAAAAAAAAAAGACGTGGCACATGTTTTGGTCTGTCCTAGTGTATTTTGGAGTATGTCATGTCCAACAATACACGACACGTATGCAGCACCGATTTTTGGAGTCTGTTTTTCCTAGCCACAAACCTACATACCTATTAACTTGTTTCAATTGTATCAATGATACGAAAAAGGAAAAAGAATGACTGAGATACCCCCAATCCACTGAACACTTTAAACCAAAGAAAAAAAACTCTTTTAACTAGTTACATACACTGCGAAAGTTACCATACAACAATGGTTTCGCAAAAGTCCTGACCAATTTGTTTCCAAATAGGAGGAATATAGCTCTTAAACATCAGTTTCCAAAAAGAAAATTTATATGATATATAGTTATCTAAAGATGAACATCAGTTTAACATTCAGATGCTGTGAATAGGAGTAACATTTCTCAATAGTTTTCCCTTGTCATATACATCACATCAGTCAAATGTTATATCATCAAGTTTCAAAGACTATGTATCGGTAACAAAATCAAAAACTTTCTATGAGTATAGCCATATGTAAGTTGAACCCAATTAAACATGTGAATCCAGCCCGAGGCCTACATCTAACATAACCAGGCCAATTCGGACAAATAAATTTTTATTTCCGTGCTTCCTCCAGTTTCAGTCAATTACAGATTGTTTCGCCCAAAGCCAATCAAAACTATAAATATTTGATGCCAACAATGACCTTAATCCACTAGCGGGTTATTTTAAAGTTCTAGATTGGGTATGTGCAAACCCAAATCTGAAACCACGCGTACATTTCGGTATCTATAGACTTCTGATAACTCGATATCATGTCTTGGGCTTTAGAACTATTATGTAACCGAATACATACGCAAGACTGAAAGGGAAATATTGGGTTAGCAATGGCTGTAAAGGACAGTACTACTGCAAGAATAAATGTTTCCACCTTTACTATGTGGCATGCCAGAGAAGGGAGTAAAGGAGGTAATTTTGTCTCGACCCACCAACCCACCTTCTTAGGAGGGTTAGGTCAAGGGCTATACAGGTTCGGGCATAAATGGGTCAACCAGTCTAACATGTTTTACTAAATGGGTTGGGTTCGGGTCAAGGGTGGTGGCCCCTTTATTGGAACAGATTACATTCAAATCCACCCGTGTATCCAACCAAATCCAAATCCATCCGATATGTATCTGACAATGGTATGCCATGCCACCTCCATTGGAGTATCCATACAACATAGATCTAGAGTGTTATTTTAGTGTTGCATCCATGTACTTACCTTTGACACATTGCATCTTAAACACTTTTACTTTAGTGCAGTATGACTAGACTTTAGTTTATTCTATTAGCTCGCTATAAAGATTGTGATGATCTTAACATGTATTTATTTCTTGAGAATAACACCTGAACAATTAAAAACAATGATCTTAAGTTGGATATATCCTTTTATCAATATGTAATGCCAAAATCATAGTAAACCTGAATGATACAATGTTCTTAAGTTGGATATAGCCTTTTATCAATATGTAATGCCAAAATCATAGTAAACCTGAATGATACAATGTTCTTAAATATATCCTTTTGTAAATATGTAATGCCAAAATCATAGTAAACTGTAAACCTGAATGATTGAGTAGACTATGAATACACATCCTTCAAAAACCACACAAAAAACAATAGCTAAAGCATGACATACCGACTGATTGGTTGCCCATCGTTCATAGTAATGGGTGTATCTCTCAAGAGAGTTCTTTGCCATTTCCCTCCTCCTTTCAGATTCATCATACTGGAAAAAATAGAGCAACAAATATGAGGTCAAGGATTAAGCATAATCTCTAACGAGTTATATGCAAATAAACAACAGGGCATTAACAGTAGATAACACACCACCCCCTCCTGTTTTGCTGATTCATAGCGATTACAAGCATAGAAACCACCAGTCCTTTCCCCGTGCTCTGACCATGCACCAAGACATAACCTGCAATCAGAGATAAAATTACTTATAAGGACCATAGTTTGCCTATAAATTTTCACAACAGGATTCAAGCTAGAAATATGAAAAAATTTACCAGCAAAACTCAAATTTACATGGAGGTGTGCATGTAATGTGCATGCAACCCTGGTTTTTCTCAATTGGCCTTTTGCACTTTGGACAGGGTTTAGAATTAGCCAGTATCCTGAGAACATATAAAATAACTGAGAAGGAGATATCATACTAATGAGATGAAAAAGACATCAGAGTCAACAGAAGTATCCAAAATCAATCGACCATTTCAGCAAAATAGATTATGTCAAAGGTGCAAATATTGATTCAAATGGTTAGGAAACCAATGCAGCGGTGTCCTAGTAGCCAAGAAATGCAGTTGTGCTGAAATGACAAATTTGCATATTTATAAAGCATTCAGAACAAGGACTGCATAATCAAGCATCAGTGTTCTTCCACAACTGGAAACTGGAGAGACAGATGCACGTAGATCATTGGTCCATAAAAAGGGTTGTTCCAACCTATAACTTTTTTCAGCTTTGGTAGTTTGATTCCTCATGAGATTGATTCAATATTGAGGTTCATTATAAACATAGATCAGCCAAAATAATGTGACTTCATTTGTGATTGATTCCAAAGTTTGATTCATTAATTGATTAACTTGTTAACCATTAACATTACTATTTGTATTCAGGTTCTAAAAGATTAACTGAATAGTTTCCCAAAACAAAGAAGGCACCCACCTGAGCTTCACATGCATCACTTTCTCGAGTAATGTTACATGGAATTTAACTAAATAAATTAATGTCTACACCACCCGCACAAAGAAAGACACAAGTCACACGCACATGTTCCAGAGGTAAGACTAGGGTTGTGCAAGTAGAGACCCTAGTAAATTCAGCAGGGAAAAAATGAACGAAAGAGAAATAAGTACGAAACAATAGTGTCAACATAATGATTGAGTTGTGCCAAAGATCGACAATGTTAATGTGTCAATAAGATTCATTATTGACACACTATAACCATTAGCAAGTTGTATATATATAAATTCACAACAACCATCCATCTTAACATTATTCTCTTCAAAATAATTTATTGTGATTGTACTGTCTAAAGGCAAGTAAACAAAGAATAATATTTATTGCGGGTGTAGGATTTATTAATGTTGAATATTATTCATTTAAAACTAAGAAGAAAAAATATATAAAAGGATTATTTTTAATAGGGAAATGCTATTTTGACCGCCTGCGAGGGGTGCCCGCGGCCACGTGGCACGCCGCCATTGGCCCCCGGCTCGGGATGGGCTCGTGTTAGCAGGGGGGCCAATGGCTGGCCGCGTGATCACCCCCTTGGGCGGTTTAAGTATCATTTCCATTTTTTATAAGGGTACTAGATTTATACCTAATTAGACTTTGAGAACTGAATTTGTCCGTTTTAGACTTTGAGTACTCGAACTTTTTTAGTGACACATTTTAGTAATGAAATTGGGCTTTCAGTGACGAAATGAGCCTTTTAATGACAAATATTTGTCACTAACATGTGTCACTAAAACAGTTCAAGTACCCAAAGTCTAAAACGGACATACTCAATACCCAAAGTCTAATTAGGTTATAAACCTGGTACCCTTATACAAAATAATCCTATATAACCCTATGTTTAAATATGTATCAAATGTTTTTTTAGATTTTAAAATATTCTTATCATTTTGGGGTTTTCTGAAACGAAGAACCCGATACTCCGATTCGAAACCGTCGATACCGATACTCATTGGAAGGGTCTGAAACCGATTCCGATTCCGATACCACAAACCTTGATAAATCCTTTGCCTACATCTTGAATTATTATGTTGTAGGCATATTAGTTATGATGTTAGTTTAGTATGATTAACTTCCACATAAATATCGGAAGTGTATTTTCCTTTGTCATGAACTTAATAATAGTCTACCAAAGGACAAGTGGGTAGCAAGAGGGAAAACTTCAAAATTTGTGGCATGCCGAAGTTCAAGAGAAGCAGGTCAGGAGGTTTAACCGCTAAGGGAAAAAAGGAGCAACAAAAGAGAAGGATTCTATTGACTCGAGGAATAAATGAAAATTTTCAACTTAACGAAATGTGTAGCTGTAAACAAAAAATGACTCCATATGATATCATTGTTTATTCATATGTCTACTGTGGATAAGGCGTGTATATTGTGTTTGTCTCAAGGTTTGTAGTATCGGTATCAGAATCGATTTTGGACCCTTCTTATGAGTATTGGTTTCAGTGAGTTTGGTAGCTTCAACGATTTTGGATCAGAGTTTCGAAATTCTTGGTTTTGAAAAGCCAAAAATACTAAGAAGGTATTTCTCAAAAGCTAGAAAAAAAAACTTTGATAATTTAGCCATAATCTTATGTATTACTCGTTTGATATTATTGTTCATTTTACTCTTTTTATAGGCAAAACTGCCCCACAATATAGAGTTACTTTCATTTGATGAATGAATATTATGAATATTGTTATCGAATGAACATTATGAATATTGTTACGTTCATACATCGTAAACTATGCGATGAATGAAAGTAACAATATTTACGATGTATGAATATTATGAATTTATAGTCTGCAACTATGACAAATGGTAATAGTTACGTTCATTCGATGAATTTTATCGACAACTTGTAGCATGTTCATTTTGGAAACTAGCATATGTGCACGTGCCTTGCACGTATTTTAACATTTCTTAATTAGTTTAGGAAGACCAAAGGCTAGTCTTCCTAATTACTAAGTTGTCCTTATTAAAATTAATGAACTATTTTTAATTAGTATAAGTATGTAAGGGTATTTTCGGAATTCAAAAGTTTCACCATCTAAGTTTTCCTATTATATAGTAGAATAGATGAATGAATAATTGTATCCACTTTGCTTTTTCCATACTTTTCTCTTTTTCTTTTAATTTTTCCTTGCTAAAATGACCGGAAAAGAACCACAATATCAGAATATCAATTGGGGCATCGTATAGGACATGCATGCAAACCTTGGTTTGACTGTGTGTATCCATCTGTAGGTTGGCAGGTAAGCAGTAGGCTATGTAGGGAAGAAATTGGATAGTGTGAGGGAGGAGCAGATCAACTAATAGAGTTGCAGGCTAAGTGGAAGAAAGTCGAGTCCACTACGCGAGTCAATGGCCAATACATGGATGCAAATGAGTAAATGATCATTATGTTGATGAAGAAGATCATGCCATGTTATTTGCTTGCCAATAAGGGGGGTGGATGAACCTATATCATGTACCATGAGTAGGACTCCATTTTCTGGAGCAGAAGTAATATTTGGAAGTATTGGAGGTTGCTTAACCAAGAGGATTTGAAAAGCTCTATATGAGCTCCATTAACCCACCACTTTGTCCTTTTGTAGACCTTCGCAGCAGAAAAGATAACTATGATGAGCACCTCCCTATTTTTGTTTCTCCTATAACATGTGTGGAAACCAGCAGGTTTTTCATTCTAATCCAATAGTCATTCATTGGAACGCAAAAGTGGACTTCTAGCTAAATTACAAAGTTCTGCAGTTGCATAAATTCTCAGTTCCACTAGTTATCCAACAAAAATTAAGAGACAAATATGACACATCCAGGTTCACCGATCTATTACATTATTATAACTGGCCCATGGTTCTTTTACCAGGATTGCTGGCACACAAAGAAGTTGAAGTCAAGCTATTAGCTAGTGTTAAATTTCAAACAAAGAGGTTGGTGTAAATCTATTAGCTAGTTTTTATGCATCCTTCTAATTCAAGCTTCATGCTCCATAAGCGAAATTCCATTTTCAAGTGAAAAGCATTAGCTGATGATGAATGATGATATTTCAACTAATCATGTGAAAAAGAAAGTTATAGAGCTTATTGCCGTACTAAGTAACCGGGTATGATTCAACAGAAGCACACCACTGATGAAATCTCGAACAAAAAATTAACTTGAAAGATGCACCAGGTCATACTTGAGATTAAAGTTATAAGTTAGACAAGGTTTGTACTTTTACCCTACCAATTCATATTTTCAGATTCTGCACTGTTTTTCAGTATCCATCTTGCCACTGTCTCACAGTCCACTGGTCGATGAGCTTCCTCGGTACACTGCATACGGAAACTCACTTGTAAAGAGGATCAAATATAAAGTTCCTTTTATTGGAAGAATTTAGCAGGATGTGTTTGGGAAGAATTTCTTACATTCCAGCAAAAGCTATATGAACAATTGCAAGAAACATCGTAGCTTCCACTGCCCATGGCATATTCCACTGCAAATTCACAACCAGGAGCAGGACACCATTTTGTCTAGAAGGAATAAAAAATTATGAAGTAACCAAAATATGACAAGAAAAGTCCTCATGATACAAAATCCAGAATGATAAAAAAGCTTACTGAAAACCTATAGAAGAACATAGCAATTAATTACAAATGTTCATAGGAAACCAGTGTTCTAAAAATTGGCCTAGGCGGCAGCCGGCCAAACCGAAAACCCCTTGTTCGGCCCTCCTGTGTGCCTGTTCAAGCCCGTACAGGCTTGTGCAGATTTTGGGATTTTTTTATTTTTTATTTTTTATGCTTATTTGTATGTGGATATGTTGTTTGGATTTTAAGATTATATTTGAATTTAGAACATTGAAATTTCAAATTTGTAATATAGATTTCAAATTTCAAATTTCAAATAAATTATGAATTGTATAATGGATTTAGAACATGTTTGGATTTCAAATTTCAATTTATATTATGGATTTAAAATTTCTAAACAAAAAAAAAATATTCAATTCGGCACCTAGGCATCCTAGGCGCTAGGCAGTCCTCCGCGCGCACGTCTAGCGAATTTTAGAACATTGTAGGAAACTAACAAGTTATTCAACGGGTTAGAAACTTATTAATTCTAGATCTAGATATATTTAACATTAAACATAAAATGTAATTTCAGCTGAAGATATTGATGTAGATTACGGAATTATCATGGAAACTAGACTAATAATTTATGTTGTTAGTATCTTACTATATGGTGCAATACAAGTATACAACCTACAAATAATATGATCCGTTGAACGATACAGGGATTTAGTACATGTGTATTTTAGTCGGACGTACTTTAGTCCCACATCGGCCGAACGGCAATACTGCTGCCAACCATGGGGGTACCTCAGGCCCATTCCTTTCTCCCTAAGCTTTGTTGACAATTGATCTCAAGAGACGATTATTTTATTGCACAATACGTATCACCCAATACAGAATACTAGGTTAACCTGAAATTGTGCAGGTCAAAAGCCGGATTTTTATTGGTTTAATGTTATATAAGTCAACACTACAACTCTATAACTCGATCTGAAAAACATATAACCATTTAGACCTTTTTTTGGTACAAACTACCTTTCCTTCCGAGTGAACTCTTTTAGACAAATTTCCTTTTCATAAACTTCCAATATCTCCAACTACGACATCAGACATCTAACACCTTTAGGGATGTCATCTAGAGCCAATAGAGACTTCAACAACTCAAACAACTAATTTTCTCAAAACAGGAACATTTCATCTTTCAATATTTCTTGTTATTTAGATTTCTCGAACATTCTCCATTATAAAAGTTTACTTTCTTATAGAGCTTTCATGTCTCTGTTTCTAGGGTTTTTATATGCTATACATTGTTCAAAAGCTAGATTGCACAACAAGATTTGAATATCAACAGACTGATTTTTAATGTTAGGAATCAAGTTATATTGGTGCAATGTTATTATACTCGTGATTAGTAGATGTCATGCCAATGTTATTTTTGCTTCTAATTTATCAACTTTATGATGAATTTGTCCCTTAACGCTTAAGAATGCCCCTTATTATTGCTTAATGTACTAAACTATTTACACATGTTATATTAATTTCCAATCAAAATTAACTATGAAACAATGTCTCTTACGACACATTAGACGATACAATACACAATACGACAATCAATAAAGTGATAAAGGATACATATATCAATGTGACTACCTAGCTCATAATTTATAAAGCATTCACATAGAAGCTTAGCATGTGTGCCAAAACCAACTTCTTTTGCCTTAGTTACAAGCACATAAAATAAGAATACAACAAGGAAACAATGTTAATTTCCAATCAAAATTAACTATGAAACAATGTATCTTATGACACATTAGACGATACAATACACAATACGACAATCAACAAATTGATAAATGATACATATATCAATGTGAAAACCTAGCTCATAATTTATAAAGCGCTCATATAGAAGCTTAACATGAATTCCAAAACCAACTTTTTGACACTAGTTCCAAGCACATAAAATGAGAATACAACAAGGAAATTCACCAACCTATTGTAAAAAGTAGCAAATTAACTCAAATGAGAGGAAGGACCACTCGGCAAGACTAACCGGCAGTTCATGCATTGTAGGAAAGATTGTGGATCAGATAAGGATAATAGTATACATTTTGATATCGCATTATAAACTAAAACTCTAATCTAATAATTCCTCAAGCAAAAGGCACTTCATCTACTAGTTACACCTGTTATGCTCTGCAATCCAGATGGTCTCTTGCATGGCAAAGACCACTAGCAGACAAGTAGCTCCCCCCCCCCCCCCCCCCCCCCAGGAATTAAAAATGGATCTTGGTACCAGACTACCAGCCACGCATTTGGTTTGAAGGACCTAAGCTACAATGTCCTACAGTTTCATTTGCTATTCCTAAAGCAAAAGGCACTTCATCTACTAGTTACGCCTGTTATGCTCTGCAATCCAGATGATCTCTTGTATGGCAGACAAATAGCTTCCCTCCCAGGAATTAAAAATGGATCTTGGTACCAGGCTACCAGCCAGGCATTTGGTTTGAAGGACCTTAAGCTAAAAGATCCTACAGTTTCATTTGCAAGCCCTCCCTCTTACACAGATACAAAGCAAGAGAAGCAGCAATGTAGTAAGCTTCTAAAGTACTGCTATTGGGTCTTTCTTTTATATTCGGGTTTTATTAATACCTGTGTATTCTTCCAATTGTTGCTCAACGTATTTGAACTAAAATAAATCTAAGATT
Source organism: Iris pallida (assembly GCA_029216955.1). Lineage (NCBI taxonomy): Eukaryota > Viridiplantae > Streptophyta > Magnoliopsida > Asparagales > Iridaceae > Iris > Iris pallida. The sequence continues at coordinate 7,210,547 of JANAVB010027799.1, read as the reverse complement.
TGCAAACGTTTGGGTCTTTCTTTTATAAATTAGTTCTCTATTTTTCTGACCTCTTTCCAAACATTTTCCAAATTACCTGACTTTTACCTGTATCTAAATTCTTCATGTTGAATAGTTCCATAATGTTGGACAAATGACAAAATTAAGCATCTATTCCACCATGGTAGCTAGGTAACCCTGATTCTGGCCACTTCTTGCAATTAGAAGATGGAGGCCCCACAGCTGTGCTTACAGGTTTGTGATAATAGGTTCTCTTCCATTATCCTTATTTAAAATCTGCAAATCACATCTCATAGAGAGGAAGTTTGGTCACAATGGACAGAAATGGTAAAGAATGAGAAACTATTCCGCGGGGGTAGCTCTATAACACTGATAGTGGCCAGTTTTTAGAATTAAATGGTTATTGCCACGCTGTTGCGGTCACAGTAGATGAGTCACGATCGGTTTCTTCCCATTAGTTTCATGTAAAATTTTAGCATGCACTTTTCTAAGAAAGAAAAAGTGGTTTGCAGGTACTTAATTATTATGATCTTTTACGTCAACTTATCTGTCACAACCAAATATTCAAAATTTTATCTCTCTTGATTTACACTTTTTCACCGCTTCCAATAGACTTCATTATCTTTTGAAGGAGAGAAGCCACATGATGGAGAGGGGCATAATAATAATTAATTCAAGGTTTCGAGGAAAACACTGCTTGGCAAGTATTACCTAATAGTTTATTGTCCTTTAACTTAGTTGTAACAATCAAACAAATATAATATGTACACCTGTTTTTATTTTTCTTCTTCTCCATGACCAAGACTAGACCTTTCATAATTTCTTGCATAACACCATAACAGGTAAGGGGCATAATAATTTCCAATTTCATGGCTAATTACTATGAGAAAGAGCAACTTGAGTCGCACAATACGGAATACACCGTATAAGGACACGACAACATGAATACTACACAGATTTGGACATGTCTATAGATTCTGGTGTGTCCATATCTTGTCCAATCGATTTTTCTGGGAAAATGGAACCAATTCCAAGTGTCTACGCATCCTACCCCAAAAACCATGGTGTAGTGTAAATCTATCCATAACCTTTTTTTTATGCTCTCAATTCTAAAGATACAAGCTACACGACAACAAAAAGAAGGAAGTCAAGAAATGTTCATTTCTGTAAATCCTCCAACTTAAAAATTAGCTCAGGGTATACCTTTCTGCTGTCCTCGATATAAGACCTGACAAGGTAGCGAGAATACTTCTCCTTATCCTCAGGAATAGCTAACGCACTAATCATATCTTCACCGACAGCAGCACCACAAGATGGGTCAGGGCATCGCAAAGTTAAGCATCCAGGCCCATCACTAATTGATGTCCCAATGTAGCCTGCAATCAGATCTTTAGATCAATCAAGATGGCATTATATATATAATAATGACAAAACAAAGGGAAACATAATTACAGATGAAGCTGTTAGAGATAGTGGGTGTAAGCTTGTTCACTCTATTTTTAGTCCCACAGTAAAAAATGCAACATTTTGCTGTAAACTTGTTCAGGTCCTTTTCACCAAGATGAGAATTATATCAGCACTAGCAGTCACAATGACTCAAGTTTCAAGGAAGATAATTTAACCGTTTCTAGATGATGATATTGCATGCTAACCAAGACGCTGGGGAGTGGTGATGCAAACGAATGTTTTAATGAGTAAATAGAGAAGGTACCAGCCATCGTCACAAAATAAACTTTAAAGACACAAATACACAAGCTGTATTGCAAGCACTAGGTGGCTTTCCTGCACCTACTGCACTAGGATGAACATTTTGCCATTAAATTGTTTGCTAGTTTGCTCTAGAAGTATCCACCAAATTCATCAATGCAACTCTTTGTTAAGTGATCTTTAAAGTACATGAAGCAAGAAGGAAACAATAACAATTGCTAATTACAGAATTCAGTAGCGCTTTTAAACATGGTGCATCTTCTGCAATCACAAAAAAAAACCACCATTTCTTGACTACATTTTCATCATACCAGAAGCAACCACATCAAGATACGACCAAGTGAAGGCAAGACAACAATGCCGTCAATAATAAGAACAGCAAACTATTATACACATCAATCTCTGTGATCAACCTGAGCAGTCACAGCTTGCTCAACTATTTCTTAACCTGGCTATGTTAACCATTCTTGTAGCTCACCATATGTATCTCTTTTCCACCCTGTCCATACCTAGACATTGACTATATATATATATATATATATATATATATATATATATATATATATATATATATAATCTACATTATCTTCATACAGCTTTATTTAAGAAAGCAAAAGAAGCCCTCATACGTCCCGAAAGCAAGCTCATAAACAGCTCTAGTAGCAGTAACATTGTAAAAATATAGAAACAACTTTCTTCGTACCAACAAGTTTTTCACTGATTTCTAATCAGTGTCCAAGTCAGAATAGAGTTGCTTCTTTTTTGAGAAATGGGGCCAGTTTCTTTACAGTTCCCCTAGGTTTCGAATCCGGTACCTCCTCTTCCCCTACCAAAGGCCTCAAACATTGTGTTCCCCAGAGTCAAAACAGACATGTTTTGCAATACTAATCCCAAGAAATAAAGGGGGTCAAAATATTACGATCATTGTTGTGTTAAATAGAGAACTTATCTGCACACAATGTGTTCAAAAATAGCGAACTTTTAAAGTGATAGTCGACCTCAGAATCACCTTCTCCATGAGCTTCATTCCATAATATTAACCATGAACGGAGATGAAACAGACAGGACACCTATGACAAATTAATTATTTTTAACCTACTCAAAATCAGATTTATATTTTTTACTAAACAATAAAAGAGTTGTATAGAGTAATAAGAATGCCATGCACATAAAGATTAGCTGGTTTGTCTATTAGTTACTGCAATGAAGTGAGAATAATACCAAAATCTCGAATTAATGCAACAATGGGAAGTATGGGTCAGGTATTAATCCAAAACAAACCTCTCCAGCAGACACCACAAAATTGATGACCACATGCAGCAGAACTCATCATTTCCCGTGGATAGTTATCAAAACATATTCCACAAGTTACCTGCCACAAAGCACAAAGACCACATACATAGTGACCAAAGAAGGGTTATCAAATAAACGGTATGAATTCTTCCAATATCTCAATTACTTAACTATTATATTTCAGCATATATTGTTATTGGATATTTCGCAAATAAAGTTAACAGACACTCAACAAGCATATAAACTTACTTCCCTGGCATTTGATATTACCACTGGCTTCTCCAATAAGCCAACAACCCTCCGAACTTTTCCTTCATCTGCAAACCATTCATCGTGCACCTTACTGACGCTCCTGTGATGTTTAATGAAAAGAAAGTTCAGATATTAGGACAACTCATTCGAATTGATGGTGGAATCATGTCATAGACGATGACTGAAAAGAATGTTTATTGTAAAACTATGTAGTGCCTCCACAAATGGTTGTACAATGAACAAGTAAACTGCAACTACCAACAAGTATGCTTGAGTTTCAGTATGGCTACTATCAACTTCTCCCGAGTTAAATCTTCAATATAGTTTTTGAATTAACTGTGATGAACAATACCTCAGCTTCTTAACAATATACAATAGAAATAGCAATTATTTCCTGATAAATTTCATAACTTCATATATCCATAGTAATATTTGAGAATGTTCAGACAAACCACATTTGATCAAGAGTTTACACCGTTTGATACTGTTCAGACAGATCGTTTAGGGTTCACAAACTCAGGTATTTGGGTGCAGAGCTGGAAATATGAGTTGATTGTACAGAATTATTTACCAAGAAATAAGGAATTACTCTCCCCCTCATGAAACTTTGGACGAGCAAACAACAGCTTGTTAGTGGAAGGAATCTCTTTCACCTTCCATTTTCCTTTTCCCACTTTGTTTATTGTTGCTTCATAACTCTATAATTAAAACCTGCTCACGATTTAATAATCAATATAAAAAAATCTGGTGCTCCGAAGATTCCTGTAAGGAGAAGACCACTTACAAGGATATCCATTTTGTATGCGAGTGTGTGGAGTTTTTACTACATAAAGAATTAACCAGTACTATCATCGTTTCAAATTGGTACTTGGTAGCATTATTTTCTTAGTCAAGAAGGTTTTCATGGATGATTCAGTTGATTCAAAACCAGAATCATACAGGAGTTTGTTTAACATTTCCAGATTTTGTTCTCACTGTTTCAGACAAAGCCAATGGAGACAAGTGTACACTGTTTCCACCAAACCCAATGGCGAGAACTAGACGGTGGTTAGTTTCTAGTGAAACATATTTTCTGTCAGTGTCAGGAAAGCGGAACCTGCACCATGTTAACAAAAGTTGATTCTACACCCATAAACTCTACAATTGAGAAAGACTACGAATTTGCACATAACAGTTGACAGTTACATGATTAATAAGGAATTAAGTAATTTTCATGGTTTTGCAACCTTTTCTCTTCCATCCAAACCGTAACAATGCTTAACATTCTACTTTTTCAGGCTGCACAAGTCAAGCTAAATGCCTTGCTAATACCAACTACTTAAAAACCTTCAATCCCTTCAGTGTCATTACCTTCCCCACCCTCTTCAATACCACCATCGATGGCTTATGTATCCTAGCTAGATCCATTATCAAATACTCCAAAGTAAATCAGAATGTCAATATTCAAATATTGCAATCCACTACGATGTTATTCAGGTTAAGATGAATCTCTAAATTGATAGATATTGTATTGCCCCATCAAAGTAGACGAGCTGTTCGTCTTTCATTGAACATATAAATAAAGCTTTTATTAGTTCACAAGGAAGTATAAGGGACCTTTGTGATCCCTAGTAAAGGAAATAAGTTATAATTTTGTATTCTAAGGTTTTGACTCGTCATATTCTTAGGTTTGGTTTGGGATCGCTTATTGGAGGCTTATTATGCTTCTTTTTTTCCTTGGAAAGCGTTCCAAGGTTATTTGGTAACAACAACTTATCAAAAATATTTTTAAAAATCAGTTCAATTTTGGGGCAGCTTTTGACAGCAGCCCCCCACCTGCGGTCAAAAGCTGCTTCTGTTGTGGCTTTTGGAAAAGCAGCAGCAATACCAAACCAAGCATTGTTCTCCTTTTTGGCCTTTACAAGCATCAAATATTAATCCACTTACAATGCTTTGGTTAAATTTCCATAAGAAATTTCCTCGTTGGACTGCAATCATCTGCATAGGAACAAATGCTCTTTTCAGGTTTCTTGCTCAGTATATGTGGTTTCCTAGGCCTTCCCGTAGTGAAAATTATATATTAATCGAGTTCCATTTTCTAATTAGATGGCATCTTGTTTGGAAGGATAATATGGGCTGTGAGTCTTTCATCAAATGTAACATAAAATAGAGGATTCTCAACGCTCTCTCTGGAATGCCTCCATGTCTGAGATGCAAAACAGTAAATGATCAAATTTAGCAATTTCACTGTAGAAGCTACTGTGGACGGCCAACTTTGTTCACATACTGCTCCACTTATTTATTTATTTTTTATACATAAGCAATATAATTTTCTTGCACATCTTACAGATACCTCATCTAATGGAAACCATATGAACCTAGAGTAATATTCATGATTATGGTGAAAAGCCACTTCCAAGAAAGCATGTGACAATGTCAATAATCTTCTTTCATTTTTTTTTTTTGCATTTCTTGCAAGTTATGTTGTTTCATGGATAAAATTGATGACCACAATAGCCTTATTCTAGACCAGTGACTGAGATCTGTGCATAAAGAATGATACTTAGCGATGCTCAGCGATGTTTTACTGGATGAAATAGTAATAAACTATCACTTCATCACCACCACCATCATCATCATTATTACCCAAGACTTCTCCTATCATAATGGGGTTGGCTATGGAGCATAAGAAACACCACCATCATCATCATTATCACCCAAGACTCCTATCATAATGGGGTTGGCTATGGAGCATAAGAAACCTAAAAAAATGACAATTTTAATGACCAGCTGTCGAGACGCCAACCCTTTCTGTTGGTGCCAAATTCCTAGCCAAGGTTGCTACGAGGATGAGATGGTCATTTCATAAAGCTTAGACGACGAGTTGGCAGGTAGTAGACCTACCTTTTGGCTATGCAGTTTAATCGCATGCAACCAAGGAGCATCATCTAAATTTTCCTAGATTATAAAGAATCTAGACAAAGAGGTACAATGATACGATTTGCTACAATTGCTACAGGGAATGCATTCATCTCCATGACACATCAAGCCAAAGAGAAAAGGAACGCCATTCCCGATAAGATTTACAGAGTTGCTTAGCAATTTTATATAAGACAACTTGATTACAGGCACGGGGCAAGAAGCTGTCTAAGAATATGTCCCTTTCATCGGAAGTAAACGGTAACTAGTGAATAACATAAAATACTCTGTGAATTCTTAACCCAAAAAAAAATGTGATTTCTTATGAAAAATATTATAGGACGCTGAAACAACATAAGTTTGTGATTCCTTCACCAAACAGTTGTGGCTTCTACTAATGAACACCATAACATAATTGACAGACAGGAATAAAAAACTTGCTCATTTCAGGTATGCTTCTCTAACCAACAGAATACCACTACTTTACAATCTTTAAAAATAATTGACCACTATTCAATACAAAACCTACATGTCAAAATATGACTGACAAAAACAACATTAGAAGAAAAATATTTTAGGGCTTGATGAAAATATAAGACAATTGGAATACAAGCGATTCCAATACATTTAGCCTGAAACAATTGATTGTAGTACACATAGATTTAAATTTTTTTATGACAGTAAAGCAAAAAAGAAGACAACCAAAGTAGCAAATACATCTAGAAGAATTATATCACACAACACTATAAATACTAATAACTAGGAATACATGTAAAACCAAATGCCATGAAGATGCACATTCACTGCTAAATATATATCCCTTACCAATTAAAGTGGCGGAGAAGGATGCATGCTGCATCTCTTGGTATAGATAGTACAGTAGATACCCTATTTATATCTCCCTCTTGACGTTGCCGTACATCAACATCTCTTAATATACTGTAATTTTGCTGAAACAGATAGGGCCAAAAACATTAGTAATGGTGCATTGAAGAAAAAATTTGCATTAATATTAAAACTCTACAACACCAATCATATTTCTCAAATGCAGAAGTTCCATTTTATTTACAGACCTATGTAACAACATGCTAGTTATACAATATTGTAATCACAACTGACAGGATAGAACTGGACATGGTTCGACCAAATAGTAACCTCCAAACATATAGCATAAATCTTATAAATTTATAATATGAAAAACACTACTGAAATATCCATGTTGTTAAATGATTATCTCTGTGAATATAGGTGTGTGTGTGTGTGTGTGTGTGTGTGTTGGGGGGGGGGGGGGGGGGGGGGGGGGGGGGGGGGGGGGGGGGGGGGGGTTGTAAAGGTACAGGATTATCATAGAATTTCAGTTTAAATCCTACAGACACATTCAATATCTTGTGCTTCAAATGGAAAATCCAACCCATAGATCATGATCCATATAATTTGAAATATCCACTATTTGGAATATCTGCGGACAAATACTTTGAAGTTTTATAATTATTCATGAACCGTTTGAACAACACCTTGTGAACATAAACGGCGTCGAATGTTCTGTATGTACTAAAAACTTGCATGCATGAATTTTCAACACTTACGTCATAATCAAATGTATATATTCTCAAATTTATATATTCCAAAATACAGACGGATGGCACTCAAAAATAGCCAAATCTCACATGGTACGGTCATCCCACAAAACAAAAGCAAGAGTGATCTCTGAACCCTGCAGCATGGTGTCGAGGGTTCCGCTGACCGGTCAGCGAACATGGGTCGAGGGGGCAGCACCTCCCGTGGGGGTTCAGGGGCGAAGCACATGAAAGTTATCATTTTTCATATTAGTTTTGTCCTTGCTAAACAGAGGAGACCCATATGTTTGCAGAACCAGCAGTAAGCTGCTCAGTCCTGCGGAACAGGACAGACAATGCTTTGAAGTATCCACTATTTGGAATATCTGCGGACAATGCAGGCAAGCTCGCTGAACAGCTAAACCCCATTGAACCAGGAGTCTCGCAGAAGTGTCACTCCATTGAACCGAGTACAGCAAAAATGTGCAACGGCGCTGAGCACACCAATCGACACTCCTCATTACAGAGGGTTGTCAATGTCCCATCATAATGATGAGCTATTCCATCCCTATTAATGAGGGGCGTTATGTATTTCGAAGTGGCACGCCTCACAAAGGCAGTGTCATCAATGCAACCTACGTGGACGGCTGCACTGATTGGACTTTATGTCCTCGTGACGGGGAAGTCCACATGGCATACGCTCAGCGCTTCCTGCAGGAGCCTTGATTGCCGTTGCCTGCTGAAACGGCCTCTGCAGAACCCCAACAGCTGCAGTAACCGTCGTCGCAGGACATCAAGCATATCCATGCAGCAGAACTTGGTAACTAGCCCATTAATGGGGAGTTAATGTTGTTAAATAACTCCTAGGCTGTTGTCCACTAATGGAGTGCCATGTGGAGCACTCATCAATAGCCACAATAGATGATTCCCACGAGAGGAGAATTGGGAATGCTTCTATTCCCAGCATAACCGCTTGGTTCAACGGCAATTAGTGAAGGTTCAGCACCGCTGAACGCTGGTCTTAGGGAATGTACCCTATAAACAGCTCTGTGCTGAGCTTAGTATGGGTATTATCTTATGATCATTCCACCCCTGTGAAAGAGACTCTCAAAGCCAATTCTTGAGTAACTGCAGCCAACACTGCAACCTGAGGTTGGTCACGTGCGTCTCTAACCTCTACCAACCTCCGTGACGACGTGCTTCCCTGCAGATATACTACTACAAGCAAGTCTTTGCTATCATTGGCAGTCAACCATCGATGTCTTAGAAGTTCTGAAGCATCCGAGAAGAACTCACATGGCATCGAAGTCCTTGCACTTGAAGTTGGATCTTCAACGGGATAAAGTAGTAGCGCGGTGACGAGCCTCTCACTGCTACTCTTTCCCATGTATAAATATGTATATAAAATCCTATGCTGTAAAATTCCAAACCTACCCGGATCTATCAAACCATTAGTTACTCATCTTATTTTAGATTAGATGGGATCTTTATGTTTATTTATATTAAACCGTATGATACTAAAAGACCATCTTAGCCATAACCTACTTCATATTCACAGCTGTTTGCAGTGATGCGACAGGCATGGGCCTCAAGCAACAGATGAACAACTAATTGGGAATTCACCCCTTTCTCTCCTTTACTTTCCTTTTTCTCTCTTACTTAGAGTGTATCTTCTCTCTCTTTTAGGGGTGTTCATGTCGGTTTCAGGAGTCCTCAACCGAATCAGGCTCCTGACCTATCTGACAACTTCTGCTTCACAAGGTAATTTACTCATTTGGTTGAACATGTTGCAGATAGAAGCCACATATCTAATTTCCATGGTTATGGATAGCAGCCAATATGAAAGATCTAAAGGCTAACCAATACAGTTTGCCCAAACGGTTCCCCAAAAAGGCAAATTGAACCTACCTGCTGATATATCGTGTATACCGGGAACAAGTATATATAGGAACCCTACAAAAGGTCATAATCCCAAATTTGTTTCTCATTCTCGACAAGACAAAAAAGAAGAGGTACTTAACTTCCCAAGGACTCGACAATGATAGCGGCACTTACCTTCTCTTCTTCGTTTAAAACAACTGACTTAAAGACTTCTGAGCTGTTCAATTAATAGAATGCTTTGTGGATACTTATATTGTTTATGGACACTTATTAGCTTTATATTAATGTTTTGATTCCTGTCATACATGAAGTGAGTTGTTATCCTATACTGCCATTGGGTCATATCTTCCGATATGTCCGGTATATAGCCATGTATCCGGTTTCTGGTACTGGGATGCCTCAACTGGTATTGATCTAGATATGGTATTAGAAACTTTACCAACTTCAGCATCGCATGTTATCAATGAGCCTTCCAGAATTCTTACCTCATTGTCTATCATCACTTCTTCTATGCTATTGGGATTTGACTATCATAGAGATCATTTAGAATGTTCTGTTCAATCAACCACTAGTCTTCATCAACCTTAATTTCTGAATTTAAGGAGCATGCAGTCCAACCACCTTCTTTTTTTGAAAGTAATTCAGATGCCAGTTGAGAACCGACCCATCATTTATGTTCTCACCGAGTGTTCTCATATAAGGGGAAAAGAGGGTACTTCTCATAAGCCCCAATTCATTATGAACATCATTAACAAATGGATTTCTCGGTACTAACATGTCATGAGAGTATCAAATGCTCAAAGTAAGACTTCAACTTTGCATAAACAAATTAACAAAGAAGTGATGGTAACTTTCGTGAACATTGTTTTCATATGGGAGTAACCAGTTAAGAAAATTGAGCCCGTAAAACCAAGTAAATATCTCGTAAGCTACTAAGTTCTATGCATTGATTGAGAACAAACCATTTATCAGAAAACAAGTCGAATAAAGATTTCAGCTACTTCCTGATGGAGGATCAAGATTGAATTATTTTAATTTGTTTGTTAGGGTTAAAAAATAATAATGGGAATGTTATCCCTTTGGATTTGTTTGAATAGGAAACTTATCTTCCTTAAGAATCGCTAGATTATGTGTTCATCTTTATTGTTATTTATTTGTTATTTGGAGGTTAGTTTTAAATAGGAAGCTTATCTTCCTTAGGATTATTTGTTTATCCTTAGAGTTATCGTGTTATCTTATGATTGAATGTATGGCTATAAAAAGAAAGAAATGCAGAAGAGACAGACATGAAATAAAACAAAATTGAAATTTGAGTATATGTGAGTTGGTGTGATACCAAGTAACTTTTCAAAACTTGTTTCATCTACCAATCAATCTTCTTCTGGACGCTCTTCATCACCACCTCTTCGACATTGTCTTCGGTATATTCCAAAACTCACATTTTAAGGTTATTGATAACTCTTTGCATCTTGTAATTTTTTTTTGTAAATCATATCAATAATTTTGTTCATAATTAGGCTCTTGCCCAATAGTTAGCTTAATTGATTGCAATCCATAACCCAAATAAGTCCAACTGAATCCTATTGGTCTTCGTCCAACGTCATATTGGTATCAGAGCTTAGGTTTAGGCTTATTTACGCATTTATGTAGTGGGAGAATTTTAGGTTCAAACATGGAAGATACTGATTTGTTTGATAAATTATCTTCGTTGACAATAGACTTTAGAAAGCAAATAATAGTCGAATTAAATCCTAAGTTCAATGCACTTGATGCTAGGATAGAGACTATGAATGCTAGAGTCAATCAAATAGAACGATATATGCTATTGAACAACCCCACCAAAAAGTTATACAAGATTCATCTTATTCGGAAATTGGTACAACCGTCACTGAACCAAACACCCCTCTTTACACAAATTATAATGACATAAAAAAATCCATTTGAGTGTTTATCCGAGATTTTGATACCCCTTGAGCTATCACCATTACTACTAGATAGTCCGCCTAGTGAGTCTGTTAAAATTGCTGAGTCTATTCGAACTCCAATCTCGCAAGTTGAGTTGGTGTTACAACATTTAAGTTGAAGCCTCAACACGTAATTGTGAACAACTATTATTATTATATAATATTTGCCCAAAAAAAATTATACAAGTTACAGGATTGGACAAAAGATGCTTATTATGACAGACAAACACTACATCAGAAGCCTATTAATTGCATCGACACGTTCGGAACAATCTTACGCCATTACATTCTTTCAAGAGAAATAATTACCATTGATCCAAGAATAGTGTTGTCTATTTCTCCACCACGACTATCAATATTATAGTATCCTTCTGAAATTCCAGTATTTCTATGGTTACCGTTTTCTTCCGCCTCCACCCCATGGCCATCCCGGATACAAAATATTTTGTTCTCAGACTTCCAGCATTACACAATTTACCAAGAGGTAAATCTTTCGAAGCGGAAGAGAATAATGGACCAAGATTGAATTAGTTTAATTAGTTTGTTGGATTTAAAAAAATAATGAAAATCTTATCCCTTTGGATTTGTTGGGATAGAAAGCTGATCTTCCTTAGGAATCAATAAATTAGGTGTTTATCTTTATTGTTATTTAATTGTTAGTTGGAGGTTGGTTTGGATAGGAAGCTTATCTTCCTTAGGATTGTTTATTCTTGATTTATTTTGTGTTCTTATGGTTAAATGTATGTCTATAGAAAAGTCAAAGAATTGTAGAAGAGACGGACATAAAATAAAACAAAATTGAAATTTGAGTTTATATACGTTGGTGTGATGTCTAAGTACCTCGATGTTTTAAATTTTGCTAGGCGAAATCGGTGCGTCGAAGGGCCGCCTAGCGCCTAAGCCGCCTAGGTGCCGAACTTTCTTTTTTACATGTAAACATAGATAAGTAGTATGTATGTATTATTTTGACACAAAACTTTGTGGTCTCTTGGCTAGGAGGATGGGTTTAAGTCTTTGTTATTGGACTATTTGTCATGAGTTCAAATCTTGTTTCTTACAAAAAAAAATTCAATTTTGTTTTACTTTTGGTGACTCCACTCGCTCTCTATATATCTCTCTCCACTCTCTCAGAGTCTCTCTCTCTCTCTCCTCTTCTCCACTCTCACTCTCTTCTCCACTCCCTGTTGAGAATGGAGTCAACATAGCAACAACGGTAGCAGCAAGGCAGCGGCTGCGGCTGCGGCAACAGGCGGGGCCGGCAGGCGACAGCGACAGTAGCAGTTGGCGGCGACGTCGACGGCGACAGCAGGCGGTGTCGAAGGCGGCAGCAGGCAGCGGCGGCGGTCGTAGTTTTTTTTTTTTGAAATTTTCATGTCCGTCCAGACCCGCTTAGGGCCGGACAGCGCCTAGGACCGCCGCCTAGGCCAAATTCGGTGCGTCCGGCAGCCGACTAGCGCCTAGGCAGAAATTTAGAACACTGAAGTAACTTAAACTTAATTTTCAAAACTTGTTTCATCTACCATCGATCTTCTTCTGGGCGCTCTTCATCACCCCCTCTTCGACATTGGATTCCAACACAATTGCGAGTTTTATTGCTCCAGAAGTGCACGAATCTTCAATATATTTCATGAGTCACATTTAAGTTAATTTATAAATCTTTAATAATTTTTGTGAACTTATATCAATAATTTTGTTCATAATTAGGCTCTTGCTACAATAGTTAGCCTAACTGATTGATTGCAATCCATAACCTAACTAAGTCCAAATGAACCCTACCGGTATTTGTCCTGCGTCACTTCCCCACACTCTTATAATACGGGAACTCGAAAAATCGGTGTGTCCATACCGCATCGTATCAGACACATGTTGGGCAGAACATGGACACTCCAAAAGACAGTGGGACACACCAATATATATATATATATATATATATATATATATATATATATATATATAATCCAACATGGAGATGCTTGGGGATGCTTGGGGATGCAATATAATCCAACATGGAGATGCTTGGGGATGCTTGGGGATGCAATATATATATATATATATGGAGATGCGGTGATGCAATATATATATATATATATATATATATATATATATATATATATATATATATATATATGAAAAAAGGATAAATTTTATTCCAAATGCAACGCAATAATCTTACAACATACAATCATGGTGGGACTTCCACACTTCAGTTCTCCATAGCATGTACATCGAATTCAATGCTATGGAGGATGCCTACAGGAGGGGTGATTAACCCCTCGAAGATACGACGGTTTCGTTCCCTCCATACATGCCAAACAACGGTAGCGAGTCGGACTCTGGCGGTCCGGAACCAGTCATGTCCTCTTCCTCTGCTATCTCGAAGCACAGAGATGATGTCCCCAACACCCTACTTTGCTTAGATCAGATCTGCCATGACAGGTCACACTCAAAGAAAATGTGCCTTATAGATTCATTCTCCATACTGCATAGCACACACTTAGGGTCAGGAACCTGAACCCCAAAAGCACTAAGTCGATCTCTCGTCAGAAGACGACCAAGAAGCCGGTAAATACACAATTGCATCTTCCTTGCAAGTCCCTTACACCATACGAACTCATAGTCAGTACTCAGAGGGAAAGTGCGCCTAACGAGATTATAGCAGCTCCAGAAGTGGAACTGTCCAGTCCCCGTAGAAACTTCAAGCGGGTCCCAGACCCATCGATCAGCCGACAATACTGGATCCAAGGTGACTGCCCTGATAATCTCACCAAGCTCCTTGGTGTAACGGTAAGACTCAGGGCTCCACTCTCCATCTCCGATAATCTGTTGGCAAGTCAGACCCCTTCTGTCCTCCTGATGCGACGATGCTCCCCTGATCTCTAACAGAGATTGACGATCAATCCAAGGATCCCGCCAGAGGTCTGTGCCAGCCCTATCCTTCATGACCCTTCGGATTGCAGATTTGAGTACCCCCATATGTCTCAAAATAGTTTTGAAAGTGACTGAATGGTTATTGTCCATGGCACAGTCCCATAGGTTGCCATGTTTCACATATATGTTATGCATCCAGTCAGCCCAGAGGGATCCCCTATTGATGAATCTCCATGCCAGCTTCAGCGCCGAGGCCTCCTTGATCTCCAACAATGGCCGTAGCCCCTCCTTCCTCCTTCCTCCTTCCTAGGACGACAAAGCTGCTCCCAGGAGATCGCATGCATACCACCCCTCCATATGAAGTCTGCACAAATCTGCTCCACTTTCCTGATAGTGGCAATAGGAAGTAAGATGGATTGCAGCCAGAAATGGGCCACAGCTGATATCACCGATCTAACCAGCTCGATACGTTCTCCAAAGGATAACCAGCAGCTTGCCATCCTTCAACCCTCCTCTGGACGTACTCTACCAGACTATGGCAGTCCTGATCCCGCGCATAGTTGACTGTGAGAGGAACCCCTAGATACTTCACCGGTAACTAGCTCCTCTCAACTCCCAGCGCGCCGGCCAACTCCTTCTGGGAACAGAGGTAGCTGAAATACACCATGTTCTTCTCTCTGTTCATTTGCAGACCTGAAAGGGATTCCAGCTCTCCCATAATTCGTGTGCATACCCTCCATAGATGGCTGGATGAACACCAAGAGATCGTCTGCATAAATAAGGTAGATAATCGGGGGATCGATCCTCCTGAACAATGGAACCAGTCTCCCACGATGTACTGCCATGTCCATCAAGCATGTGAAGTATTTCATGACAAGCGTGAATAGGTAAGGGGACAGAGGATCGCCTTGCCTAAGTCCACGATTGCTCTGGAAATATCCAAACGGTGTGCCCCGAATGAGGACAGAGAAGGTGGGAGTCGTGATACATTCCCGGATCCTCGCAACCCAGCCGTCTTCAAAACCCATGGCAGACATCAGATGACAAAGGAAATCCCTATTGACCATATCATAGGCCTTCCTCAGATCCACCTTCACGCATGCCTTCTCCCCGCCTGGCTTACCGAAGCCCCTCACCATCTCATGCGCCAGCAGGCTGTGCTCCACGATCGACCTCCCCTTGATGAAAGCAGCCTGGTTCGGAGAGACTAAGTCCTGCATGATCCCCTCCATCCGCCGACACATGGGGTGCGTAATTATCTTATACAAATAATTACAACACAACTATAACAAGAAATCTTGGAAGCACGGACCCTCCAAAATGTTTGCTGTGCCTGATACAGACACTCCCAAATACACTATGACACACCAAAGTGGGTGTCGTGTCCGTGCCATCGTGTCGCACTCGTGTCCACGCCACACAGGAGCACGCGAACCATCAAAATATCCCACTTTTTCCCACAAGCCCTATCCTTTCCAAGCTCAGAATCGACTTAGCCCAGCTCCAACCAATAAATTAAAAAAAAAAAAAAAAAAACGACTAACTTTTTTTTTCTCTCTCGATCGGGACGATCGTGGGTCGAATCACACCTGGTGGCGGTGGGAAGTGATGTCCTCGGAGTCGTCGGAGTCGTTGTCCACGAAGTCGTAGTCGCCGTCGCAGTCGCCGTCGTCGCTCCCCATCCCCGTCTCCCCGCTGTAGAAGCCGTCGTCCAGCGACTCCAGATCGTTGGCGTCGTGCATGTCGTCCTCCGAATCCATCCCTCCGCGAATTCCTACTTTGGCGAACTCGGAATTAGGGATTTGGAATCAAATTTGGGGGAGAAGAGAGAGAGAGGGAGGGGGGATTTTAAGGAAGGTGGGTTTTATTTTACCACCAATGGAACAATTTACTTGTTTGACACTGTGTGTGAAAGTACAAGCCAACAAAAACAAATAGCAGTGGATTTACACTTTAGCTTTATTCTTATTTTTATTTTTGTGGGGTTTGTATGGTTGTCTACAACCAATTTTTTACAACCTCTTTTCCACATCTCTTACACATGGGTCCCACCGGATCCCACCTCCCCTCTCACCGCCCGCTACATGAGCTCCATCCGGTCCCACAACTTTCTCCCCTCCTCAAATCGAAGTCCGACACGTGACGGTTCTAAGGAGATTGTAAGCATTTGGTTGTAGGAATAACAAAGCTCGAAAAAATATGGTAGTGGAATAAGATGTATGGAAACCTTTTTATTAATAATATATATGGAGAGGAAAAGAATATAGGTGGTTGTAGAAAAGGAAAATGGCATCCATATTTGGATTTATACCAAATTACAACACTTTCATTGGATGCACACTTAATCATGTCTCATTAATAACTTTTCTATGGAAAAATTTATCTTTAAAAAAAATCATAGTAATCCACAGTAAAAGAAAAGAGTACAATAACATTCTTCAGGAATTCAGGTGGGTGCAATTTATACTATCTCATTAAAAAAAAAAACTCATCGAATGAAATGAGTACAATGTGCAAAGACATACTTCGAGACGTCTCCATTAGCATCTTTAGGGTGCTTGTATCTACAAGATGCTCTCCCTAAAAAAATACTAAATTTAGTAATTTAGTTGTTACATCAATCCGAATGAAAAATTAACCCCCCCCCCCCCCCCCCCCCCCCCCCAAAAAAAAAAAAAATACATTTGAATTTTATATCTCATCCAAATACTTTGTTTGTCTATACATTTATATGCATTACACTTATATCCTTATGAAGAGCTTGTAGACTTTATTTGTGATTCCTAGAAACTCGCAACTCCCCCTGATATGTTGAACTATTGAAATCATAAACATGCACATTCTCTATTTACTTCATTAATTGCAAGGATGATTGGTCGAAGTTGTCGCAGTAATTTGCTTTATTGATCTCGGAATACCTACAACATTAGAAAATGTATCTTGTTTGTGATATCCCCTTAAAGGGATTAGATAAATAACCTGCATTTGCAAATCACATAAGATCAACATATTCATATGAATTAAATCAAGAATGATTTATGTGTTTTATATCATTCTAGTGTCTATATGTATGTGAATTTCATCAGGTTCATATATATTGTGCTGAGCAAATGACAATAAAGAATTTGTACTTAAAATATGGTACTTCAGGATCCAGAACATGGTTCTTTTCTTCTTTAGGTCGAAATAGCTTTCTATTGACCTGACCACTCTAGGTGTACTGAGTGAATAACAAGTGCTCATATTATCTCTCTCATGAGATTTTCTCTTCCGGAGATCTCTTCTGGAGATTTGTCTCTTCGAAAGATTATCTCCTTAGCAGATATTATCTCTTCGGGAGATCTTATCTTCATGAGACACTGTCATATTTTCAATCCCTTCAGAAGGTACTTTCGGTCTCTTCAGGAGATACTGTCATGTACATATATACGTAGACGGACGTTTTGACGAACCAAGATCTTTTTCATAAATATGACTGGATATTTAGGATCATTATTACATATTTTTCCTAGCCTGATACTCGATGAGCCTACCTATTATCACATTCTTCTGGATGGTTTTAGTTCATATATGACTCGTTTTGTAAATCCTTCGAAAATATCCATGCAATTTAAATCCTTCAGAGATTTCATGTATTTTATTGTCTAGGTTATCATGACCGGAGAATATGTTTCTTCATATTCGGTTCATGGTCATTTCGAGAATCTTTGATATAATATTACTCTATACATTTGAATCTCATTCCTTTTATTTCTTACAAACACTTATTTAAAACCTACCGAATTTATTCCCTTTTGGGTTTTGTACTAAGAACACTCCACATTTTACGAGAGGATCTAGTTCTGTTTGTATTGTATCTTTTCATTTTTGGCCAAGGTTATCACTTTCAATATTCAAGAATTACTTGTGGTTTTTCATCATCCTTTTTATTCTCATTTATTAATGTCATTTATGACAAAATTTTTTCGATTTAAATTTTTTTATGAATATGTATAAAACATAGATTTCTTGGGTAATGGTACATCTTTCTCAGTTTTTTCTAGATCTGAGACATATTCTCGACCGGAGCGATATATTGTAAAAAAATTGGATCTTTGGTTTATAACATCTAATGCTTCTCCAGGAGCTGTTTCTTCAAAAGCATTAGGGTGTGTTATTCAATCTCTTCTTCTGGAGAGCTAAACCTTGAGAACATTTAGGTCTTACACGTTTTTAACGTAAAACTGATTCATTTGTTGTCTTTATTTGGTTCTTTTGATATTTACTTATATTCTAGAAGGTACATTCATAGTTTGTATATGTGACCTAACTATTTATGTAGCATTGTTAAAGACATCGAGTAGGTATCGATTAATTATATGCAATGAATTATAAAGGTAATTCTCCTAATTTAGTCGAGATTAGATAAAATGGAAGTATGCCATAATAATTTACTACGTTCTTATGAAATGATGATTTATGACATTCTTTTAGAACGATGATTCATGACATTCTTTTGGAACGATAATTCATGACGTTCTTCTGGAACAAACATTTATCTTCCTTCTATCTCCCCATAACGGCAGAAATTATGTCTTATCAAAGCAACATATCACAAATTTTACGTTAAAGATATTTCATGTATAAAAGATTTAATAATCTAAGAAGAGAAACATATAAATACCAAATATTATAATTCACAAAACATATATGCCAAGATTACACTCTCAAATAATACCAAGCTATACAAATCTAAAAATAATACAATTCTAAATGAAACTATGCTACTTATTGTTCAGATACAATTCTCATTATCTTCAGAATTGATGGTTTGGAAAAACAAATTTTTCTTGAGGTTAAGGATAGTTGACCGTTAGATATGTTGTCATTTGCTAAGAGATGACCACAAGAATTTGTTATGACCATTCTCATCATTATTGTCACGAGATGTCTTGGTCGATCATGCCACGGTTTAAAAAGTTATGTGATCATTTGACTTCTGGCTCATAATGAACCCACATGATTGAGATTCTGGCTCATGGTATTATGTTACTTGACATCCCCGATGTGAGTGATGGTATTATGTTACTTAACGTACCCAATGTGAGTGACGTATATCCCTAGTGAATAGCTAGAAAATTTTTCTAGACGAACTTCTGGTTCTCTAGACGAGAGGTTACACAATTCTTTTCTTATTTCACTCGCTAAGAGTTTTAATATGATACCCGTTTGTCCTTATATTTTTAAAATTCAGTAAATTTCTTCTTAAATTATGAGAGTATGTATATGTTTGATAAAATATGCTATGTTAGAGTCTTCAATTAATTTGAGCAAGACCAGCTATCGTGGATACTACGTTCGATATAGTATTGATGTTGGAGAAAAAGATCCAATTCTTAAGGATGGTGTGTGTAGCAGCATTGTAAACTATCAATTAAAATATGTCTATAAAATTTTAGGTCTATGATAGTTGGTAGGACAACCAGATATCCAAAGTCACCCTAAGGATTGGACAAACTTATGGCGCAAACTTTAAATTTTCTAATCTATATGAAGTTTGCAACTTTAAAATATATGCAACTATATTAATGAAATATCAACATTCAGGTTGATGTTTTTTTACTTTTGACCTTTCGGAGACAGCAATCCACTGTGACCTACAAAAATTAATTCACGGACGGCTTGTTTTTTCTCGGACATGCAGCGCAATACCTGTAATGTATGCACCCATTTGGGTTTGTACACCTGTAATGCATGACCCATTTGGGGTGGTACGAAACCCAAGAAAATAAATAGCTTATCTTATGCAAAAATAAAAATTACAATTTTTCTTTCCGTCTTGCACCAGTTGGATTTATTAGAAAATTGTGTTGGGAACGCGGTGTGATCCGAACCGGAGTTGATCCGTGAGGTGCGATATTGAATTGGGCCCATATGGCTTAAAAAAGAATTCTCATGTAAGGCTTGAACCAATTTCAATTATCTACACCACATGAACGCGGTGTAACCCGAACCGGAGTTGGCCCATGAGGTGCGATATTGAATTAAGCTCATATGCCTTAAAAGAGAATTCTCATGTAAGATGTGACCCGAACCGGAGTTGGCCATGAGGTACGATATTGAATTGAGCCCATATGCCTTAAAAAAATTATAATGTAAGGCCTGAACCAATCCCAATTATCTATACCACATGATCCCACCTCCTAACCGATGTGGGACTAAATTACCAACTCCACTGTTCGCCCCCCCCCCCCCCCCCCCCCCAATAATTTGAGCATTCAACGGGAAACGAGATACAATCCAACAAATTGCTATTACAGTCATTACCAAAATCTTAATGTGTGCGCCTATGTGGATTTGGTTGCACCGGTTGGGTTTTCACATTCTTATCTAATCAAACAAGTTACGGAATTTAGAGGGGGAAAAATTCGTAAATTTTCACACACTTTTTATTGTGCAAATCCAAATCCTCGTCCACATCCCGTCTACCAAACCACCCTTAAAACTCTTTCGTTTGGTGGAGAAGGGAAAGAAAAAGAAAATAAAAGTTATATAAATGGTATAATATAGCTTTAAGAATTTTCGTAACTATGTAGTTCTTGTTAGAAATTGCTTGTACTTCACTTTTGAGTTATGCGAAGTTGAAAATGTCGTCGAGGCTTGAATCGTGCATTTAGCAGCACTTTTCTTAAAGTGTTTCGGGCTCCGGTAACGTCTTGGAGTCAGCACGCCAGAACACCCAGGATAAGACAGCCTTCTGCTGGAGGTTCACCAGACGTTGTGAGACACCGGCGTAGGGAAGAACACCTTTCTGGAAAACTTGGGAAGAGAAAAGAAAGAGAGAATGAATACTGAGATTCTGTGTGTTTTAGACTCAGAGATCTGTAGTATATATAGATGGATTCGTGTTGTTTCGTAAAGTCGCGACCCTTCCGAAACAACATTCATTCACCTGTTCGCAGGTTCATTCACCCTTTCGTTTGTCTGGGCCGCTGCAAAATTAGAAATTCTCGGGGCGATAATCGCCACGAGGAGCCTGAGGCCCGAGCCTAAGTGCGTCTATAATGCGCCACTATCGCCTCTACGCCCGAGCCCGAGCCCGTGCCCGAGCCCGAGCCGGTGTTGTCGGTGGCAACACCAGCTACATTTTCATGAAGAAGATAAAACAACAACCAATGGTCACCCACTAGCAACCCTTTGGTTGTTGCACACTCCTCATGAGTGCACATACCTATTTAAGCACCCTCAAACCTTTCTCTCTTTTCGATGTGGGACTAAAGTCCCTTCTCTTTCCTTTTTATCCTTATGAACAATAAATGGAATTAATAATTCCAACAATCCCCACTTGTTCCATAAATGATGGAAAGGAATTCCAGAATACATCACTTAAAGAATGTTAATACAGTTAGGTATCTTTCGATTTGAACCTAACCTTAGTAGATACAACACAAGATTTTATCGGAATCTCTGGTAGCTGGACTTTGAACCAGTTATTCCTTGTGATAAAATCGGTGTTACTTTACACACATTCTTTTGTAGTTCTTCGCCTACATCTCTCGCTTAGCACTATTAATGGCCATGTGCTGATCCTGTCTCGTAAATTTTTATAAGATAAACTCCAAATCTTACTGAGACGGCACCATCTCTAAATTTACATAGGTGAAGTTCTTTCAGTATCTCTGTTGCTTTACAGATACATGTCAATATTACTGAACTTTATTAGGAGTTTTATAAACTCAACCCTCAAATTGCAACAGTCGACATTATCATGTCGTATACATCCAAATCAACAGTTTGTTGTTACCCATTGAATCTAAGGTTAAGGTTTTCTTAGCATTAGATTGGGTTGCCACTGTTGTTGGAACTCTTACTCAAGGAGTTTCAATCCCATACCTCTCGAGGTAGATTTTACTAAATCCCTAGCTAGTGGTTTAGTAAAGGGATCAGCTAAGTTATAGCTGGTACGCACATACGTAAGAGAAATAATTCCATCTTTGATCAATTTTCTTACGTAGGTATGTCTTAGACTTATATGTCTAGACTTCCCATTATACACTTCGTTGTAGGCTCTTGCTAGAGTAGCTTGACTATCGCAATGTATTGACACTTTTGATACATTGTCCTTAGCCAGCGAAACTTCTAATAGAAGATCCCTCAACCACTCAGCTTCTTGTTCTGCAGAAGCTAGAGCCACAAACTCTGACTCCATGGTCGAATGGGTAATGCACGTTTGTTTCTTGCTCTTCCAAGAAACTGCCCCTCCGGCAAGCGTAAATACCCAACATGTCGTAGATTTGTTATCCCCGACACTTGATATCCAACTAGCGTCGGTATATCCTTCTAATACAGCAGGAAATCTACCATACTGTAATCCAAGATTCTTGTTTTCAAAAGATAACAAAAAATTCTTCCGATAGCCCTCCAATGCTCATTATTAGGGTTGCTAGTAAATCTACTTATTTTACTAACTGCAAATGCTATATCAGGTCTTGTGCATTGCATCAAATACATAAGACATCCAATAGCACTTGCGTATTCTAATTGAGCGACGGCTCTTCCAGAATTCTTTTCTAGTTTAACACTTGGATCAAATGGAGTGTTTACTTCTTTGAACTTTAGGTGTTTGAACTTGTCTAGCACTTTCTCAACATAGTACGACTGCGTAAGTTCAAAATTTCCACTGTTTTGTATTACTTTGATCCCCAAAATAGTGTCAACTATTCCAAGATCTTTCATCTTGAATGTGAAAGTTAGAAACCTCTTCGTTTCTGTAATTCCACTCATCTCGTTGCTAATGATCAACATATCATCAACGTAGAGACAAAGAAATATCACGATATTTCCATATACTTTAGTGTATAAACACTTATCACAAACATTGTGAACAAAGCCATTAGAAATTATGACTGAGTCAAATTTTTGATGCCACTGCTTTGGTGCTTGTTTTAATCCGTACAAGAATTTAACAAGTTTGCATACCTTTTGTTCATTTCCCGGGAGCACAAACCCTTCCGGTTGCTCCATGTAAATCTCTTCATCGAAATCTCCATTTAAGAATGCCGTTTTGACATCCATCTGATGAACATTAAGATGATGCAATGAAGCTAACGTAAACAATATTCTAATTGTAGTCGTTCTTGCTACTGGTGCATATGTGTCAAAATAATCAATTCCTTCTCTTTGTCGAAATCCTTTGGCTACTAGTCTAGCCTTGTAGGTGTTTAAAGTACCATCACTATGATACTTTCTCCTGAACACCCACTTACATCCAATAGGTCTTGACCCTTTGGACAGATCGACAATTTCCCAAGTGTGGTTAGATATTATCGAATCCATCTCATCTTGGATAGCATCTTTCCAAAAAGATGAGTCCCGCGAAGCTATTGCTTCCTTAAAGGTTTTAGGATCATCTTCCACCTGAAGAATGATAGGAATCTTTCGAATAAATTTCTCTGCATTTCCTTCTACTAAGTAAAAAGATATTAGTTGAGAATCTATTTCGTCAGATCCTAGATCCTTAGCCTTTCGAACTCTCTTGCTGATCCGAAGCTCGAGTTATTTTTCAACTAACCGTGAAGAGCTCTCCTCACGAGACTCTTCATTAGCAGGAATCTCAGAATCCTTATTCTTAGTAATAAGGTTCTCAAAAAATTCTACATCTCTGAATTCGACAATAATGTTAGACTCTAAGTTTAAAAGTCTATATGCCTTACTATTGGCAGCATAACCTACAAAAGCACTTTTGATTCCACGAGGACCTAATTTGGTCCTTTTAGGATCCATGTTTTTGTAATAAGCTATGCACCCCCACACTCTAAAATAACTGATATTAGGCTTACGGCCTTTCCATATCTCATATGGTGAAATACCAGTTTTCTTCAAAGGAATTCGATTCATTATATGACATGCAATAAGTAAAGCTTCTCCCCATAAACTAAATGATAATTCAGAATGCATTAGCATTGCATTTATCATTTCTTGATATGTTCTATTTTTTCTTTCGGCTAGTTCGTTCTGTTGTGGTGTCCGTGGTGCAGAACATTCGTGAATAATGTCGTTCTCTTCACAGAAGGTATTAAATGCAAAAGAAAAGTATTCACCACCTCTATCACTTCCAAGTATTTTAATGTTTCTACCAAGTTGATTTTCAACCTCTGATTTGTATATTTTAAAAGCATTAAAGGCTTCATCTTTATGCTTTAATAAATATACATATGTAAATCTAGAACAATCATCAATGAAGGTAATAAAGTATTTATTACCTCCTCGAGATAATGTGCCATTAAATTCACATAAATCAGAGTGAACTAAATCTAGTAGGTTGGTATTACGCTCTACACTGTGAAAAAGTTTTTTAATCATTTTGGATTTTGTACAAATTTCACACTTATCTAAGTCTTCAGAATTGCATAAAATTAATCCAGATTTAATTAATCTTTTCATAGTGCTAATACCTATATGCGCTAATCTACTATGCCATAAAGTAGAGGACTCAATCATGTAAGTAGAAGTAGAAACTTTATTGATATTATTTTCAATGATACAAAGTTTGATCATACCCTCATCGGTATATCCCTTTCCAACAAACACACCATTACGGGTCAAAATTAATTTGTCCGACTCAAAGACAGATTTTATTCTTGGTTTACCCAACAAGACTCCACTGACGAGATTCCTACTCATATCCGGGACGTGAAGTACGTTAGTCAGAGTTACTTTCTTCCCGGAAGTGAATTGGATTTTCACATCACCTGTTCCCACGACCGTTGAGTGTCCTTCATTTCCCATCTGAACTTATTGTCCATCATTGACTTCAGAATAGGTCTTGAATGCTGCTTTGTCGTATGAAACATGAACGGTAGCACAAGTATCGTACCACCATCCTGGAGCCTTCCCTTTGACCGCCATGAGTTTGCTCACCGTAGCAATTGTGTCATCTGTCTCAGTGAGATTTACCTCGCTATTTTGGGTCTTTCGAACCCGACAGTCTCTGGCATAATGTCCTGCTTTGCCACATACAAAACAGCCAGTCTTGGGTCCTTTGGCGGTGCTGGAGTTCTTGAACTTTTGTTGGTCCTTCTTAGGACCGAGAAAGTTCTTCTTTCCTGCAGGCCTCTTGCCTTTTGCGCTCATCGCGTTAGTTTTAGAAACTTCGTTGTTCTCGGATTTCTGTGTTTCTGTCTTTCCTTCGATTCCTCTTCGATTCGAAGGTGTTTTTGAATCTGTTCTAGTGAGAAATCCTCAGAGCTGTGAAGTAGTTTCTTCCGGTAACTATTCCAAGATGCTGGCAATTTAGTAATTATAGCACCAACTTGGAATGGTTCCGGAAGTTGTATCTTTACTGCCCTGAGTTTATTGACTAGAACTTGTAGTTCGTGTACTTGGGCGAGTATAGGCTTTGTATCAATTATTTTGAAATCAAAATACTTTTATATAAGAAATTTCTTTGTACCTTCTTCTTCTGCTCTGAATTTGAAATCCAGAGCCTTCCAGATGTCAATCGCCGAAGGATTTTCTGTATAGAGGTCGTACAGTCTGTCAGACAGGGTGTTCAGAATGTGACCACGGCACAGCAGTTCGTCCTCTTTGCGCTTTTTGCGTTCTGCCTTGACTGCATCAGAATCTGCTGGAGTGGGTTCTGGAACAGGTGGCAGATCTGGGTCGAGTACGTAGTAGATCTTCAGCACCGTCAGGAGGAAGATCATCTTGTCCTGCCAACGTGTGAAGTTCGTCCCGTCGAAGCGATTCAGTTTGACTAGATCTTGATTCATGACTTTGATGCTCGAAATTGCAGCCTCGGACGCCATTATTTGTAACACTTTAAGATTGTTAGAAATTGCTTGTACTTCACTTTTGAGTTCTGCGAAGTTGAAAATGTCGTCGAGGCTTGAATCGTACATTTAGCAGCACTTTCCTTAAAGTGTTTCGGGCACTCAGGTAACGTCTTGGAGTCAGCACGCCAGAACACCCAGGATAAGACAACCTTCTGCCGGAGGTTCACCAGACGTTGTGAGACACCGGCGTAGGGAAGAACACCTTTCTGGACAACTTTGGAAGAGAAAAGAAAGAGAAAATGAATACTGACGCGATGCCACGTTGCCCAAGTGCACAAGTGCGTCTACAATGCGCCACTATCGCCTCTACGCCCGAGCCCGTACCCGAGCCTACATTTTCATGAAAAAGATAAAACAACAACCAATGGTCACCCACTAGCAACCCTTTGGTTGTTGCACACTCCTCATGAGTGCACATACCTATTTAAGCACCCTCAAACCTTTCTCTCTTTCCGATGTGGGACTAAAGTTCCTTCTCTTTTCTTTTCATTCTTATGAACAATAAATGGAATTAATAATTCCAACAGTTCTCTGAAGTTTGCTACTGAGCTTTGGTATATAGTTTTAAAAGAACAATGCCATGTACACGCCCACAAAGCTTTCATCTAGAACAATCAAAGATTCAAAAAGGATTGTGGTGCTTCATTAGGTTACATTACTTGGTGCAGGTTGCTCCACATTGGTCATTATTGCAAATTCTTCTCTACTCAAATCATTCGTAGGAAGAAAAAAAGAGTTGAAAATTCTAATTCTAAATTCAACAATGTGAGAACTTTGGCATTGGACATATAGTTGTGAGTTTTACATTCCATGAAATGAAACTCCAGGAGATGTACCAATTCACGTAGGAATTGGAAAATCCACTCAGGAATGTCGATTCATGCCTTTATTTTCAAAAGCTAGAAAATCAGAATTTACTCGTAAAAATAAGGATTAATTGTATTAACTATTCCTATATTTTATATTTATAACATATGTTTTATACTTATAACACGAACCATTCCTGCTTTGAAACTAATTATACAGACCCCCTATAGTTTCTATTTTATATAGAAACTAGTAACACTGACCGCTATGTTTAACCAAATTTATAAAGGAGAGGGGGTGGTCACTGTAAATATGAGTAGTTCCGGTAATTCTCATGAAACATAGGGGAGGTTTGGTATAATTAACCCTAAAAATAAGCATAGCTACGTTTCCACGAACTGGAAATTTTTAATGAGACCCCCGTCCGATAATAGTAGTGCAACCAGTCGCAGGAAAAAAAAAAGTTTGTTTCCAAGGTAAAATTTGATTGCTCGTTACTGTTGGAGCAGTTCAACCACACCCACACCCACAGAAGAAACTGAAATTTCAATTGATTGAATTGAATTTTAGAACGCCATTCCAAGACAGCAAATCAAGGCTTTTTCTAAGGGCACCCCTACTGTTACTAGGGCTATCACTTACTAGGGGACAGCCCAGGTTTGAGAAACTTTTACTGGAGACGTCCCAAAAATTACTTGGGGGCAGCCCAATATTAGGGTTTTTCTCTCTCCTCCTCCTCCTCCTTCCTCCTCCTCCTCCTCCTCCTCCTCCTTCCTCCATTAGGATTTTTCTCTCACCGACAAAGTGGAGCGGCGCCGGCAGAGCCGAGACTCGCCGCAACCGTTGGGTTGGGGTTCACACGACAGCGCGAGAGGTGGATACGCTGGAGGTGGTCGGCGACGGAGGAGAGGTGGTCGGCGACGGAGGAGAGGTGGTCGGTGTGGTCGGCGACGGAGAGGTGGACACACTCGACGGAGAGGTCGGCTGGCTGCTTGGGACGGTTGTAGGTCGGAGGCGGCGTCGAAGAGGAGGGTGACGAGGGTGGCGCCGACGAGGTCCTCGACGGCGGGACGGCTCTCCAAGGCGACGACGAGACATTCGCATCTGCTGCTTCTTCTTCTTCTTTTTCTCCGAGGACTGCCTTGTTGGCAGTCCTAACATGTTAGGACTGCCAACCAGCATGTTGGCAGTCCTACTTGCTGGAAAAAATTGGACTAGCCCCAAGTAAAAAAATTTGATGACAAACTTGTAATTTTTTGCAAAAATTTTGGAATAGCCCCAAGTAATTGGTATGGTGCCCTTAGAAAAAGCCCAAATCAAAGTAGAAAATTCCTTGGCGTCTTATGAAACTATCACTTCCAAGCAATAAATATCGATATGGAAACTAGAACAATTCATGTGTATTGTTCCGTGCACAAATATTTGTAGACACAATTATTTGCTAATTAAACCTTATACACCATATATATATATATATATATATATATATATATATATATATATATATATATTGCAGTGGCTCTGCTCTTAAGTAGCTCTTATATAATTCTTTTGAAAGAATGTACACATCTGCGACAAAATTGAAACATATTGAGAGATCAAGATTACAAGTAAAGGCTATCGAGCAGCAAACAAAACATGACAGAGACCCTAAGAAATGATAGGGGGGAAATACATTTATGATTTGATCAACAAAGAATCAGTGTTCTATACAAACCCTACTGGCAGAAATTTAAGATAACTTGTACAGATGCCTACAGCGCGATGGAGGAAATCTCTCTCTTCATTTGAAGGCAAACCCTCCGCGCAAGAACAATATTGCTCGACAGGTAGGAGGACCAAAAGAATATAATATAAAAAAGTTCTCACCCTGCAGCAAAGTATCGCTTTTAGTTTTCTTCGAAGTGGCCCATCTCCGTACCGGATCTAAACAAAGAATTTATCCCAAGAATCTGCAGAAGGAAACAGAGTGGCTAAGATTTCCTAGACTACAAAGCATAAATAATTGTTTCGGTCAACAGAAGAAAAATTCAATGCAAAAGGACAAGCAAAATTAAGTATTAACATAATAGTTACAGAGGTAGAGATTTATAGATGAACGTTTCTGGCCAGTCTCCTTGGAGGCTGAGGACGCATTTTATGCAGGAATTTTGACGTGCTTGATATTCTATCATACTAAATCAATTGATGTTGTCATTATACATCTTTCATTCTAAAGTAAGAAAGTGATTACTATTGTGAAGAGGAAAGGAAAAACCGTAGAATGAGCTGATAAACTAAAGGTAGTATACAGCGAAAGGCCTTCAGGGTAAAGGAGTCACTTGAGTTCCACAATATTTGGACACTTTTTTATTCTGGTTTTTGAACCTTGTCAAGTCATTTTGCACTCTGAAGTTTAAAATGATTTCTCTAAAAATCATAGCCTAAGAAAATAGATCTTGTGGAGAACGTTTCTCCCATCACTAAAAATTGTCATCTCCATCCATTCTGACACGGCATTCATGTCCATCTTCGTTCAAGAGATTGTTCGAGACTTATAGATATTTTCACCTTCCTTTAATTAAAGAATACGAATATATGAAAAGTAATATTCCCTAGTTTATAAATTTATATTTTCACTAGTATTTCAATTCTTAGGTTCTTTAATACCAAAGCACAAACTCTAATACACACACCCCGAAAAAAATGTATCATGGTTTTGAACAATTATTGTATCCGGCTCTGCATGACTAGTCACAGTGAACAATACTAGTTTCCAAATGCAAACGAACCATATAAAGGAAGTCATATTTGAAGAAAACTTCTCTTAAATTTCAAACTCTTTTCTATCCTACTTTTGCACCTAATTCGGTTTTTTCTTTATATATATATATATATATATATATATATATATATATATATATATATTTTGAAGCAATGGGTAATTGTGGCGAACTCGCCTCCACTGGGGCTCGAACTCCCGACCACTTGGGCCACATGCATCTCTCTTAACCACTAGGCTAGAGGTCATTTGCATATATATATATATATATATATATATATATATATATATATATATATATATATATATATAGCAGGTCCTGCCCCTGAACTAAAATTGTCTTTTGCTACTTGCACTATTTATGAGATACAATGCAGTAAATTTAGGGTTTGAATCATCTTAGCATATACTATTTTCAATTATTTCCTTGTAATGACAAATGCTTCCACTGGGATCCTAACTATAGTAGATTTCGAAGAAATCTGTTATAGAAGTAAACCGCACAAACTGAGTTCATGGCATCCCTTTATGAAATATATGAGAATTGACAATGAAATATGTCAAAAATTAACAACGATGGGTGCACACTGCATGCAGTAGTTGTGATATGCAAGATCTAACTTATCAGAGTTCTCTGTTAGAAAGAAAAAAACACGGGTAGGATCATGCCTTGAGAACATTAAATGGGCAAAAGTGGTTGTCTGTCGTCAGGAACACGGTGGCTAGCCTGAAAAAGAAGGAAAGGTTGTTCAACTTATAAGGCATTAAATGAAATTGCAAGGAATCTGCTAGAAAGTAAGCATCTTACATCCTCAGCTGCCCCAGCAGTCATATTAACAAAAGGAGCATCATTTGTCCTGAAAACAGAAAATAATTATGGATCATCATAACAGAAAAAACAGTGCAGCAGACAAATGACAATGACAATAATACATGATAGTGTTAGCTTAATATGTGGTATTGGGCATTTTAGACTCGGTCACAACAATACTAAGGAATACAAACAGCTCAGTGAGGCTCATTTAGGAAAATCAGTTTCAAACAAGTAACAACGGTCTCATGAAAGTAAAGTAGGTTCATCAAGCTTGTTCTGCACATATTGGTTTCCCAACAATATATATGGCTAGTAGGGTTACTAGGAAAACAAACTAATTTACTCTAATGGACCAACTTAGAAGTATTTCCTTCCTAATTGTAGTATTTCCTTCCTAATTGTTTTTGTTTTAGCCCAATCTTACTCTAGGATCCCAGGCCAAACTATTAAATTTTGCTACATTGCAAATTGCAATAATAATGATTGCATACTTAGGGAGAAGCGAAGCCTTATATATCATCATCCAAGCCCTTGCATAAGAAAGGGGTTGCCTGACAACAAAAATTTACATAGTTTCTTTGGCCAGCTGTCAACATATTCATCATCTGGCTTTATGACAAGGCCTTTACTGCTACCAACCATCCCTTCTTGATGCTTCCTAATTTCTAGCAAAGGTAGTTATCCCTTCTTGATGCTTCCTAATTTCTAGCAAAGGTAGTTATGAGGCATAAAGAGCATAGAATTTCCAAAAAAAGTAGGTTGGAGAGAAACCGCTCCTTTCTTTTCATACATTTAAACAGGTGGGTATTAATTCACACTAAAAAACATAATGTGTTGAAATAATTCTTGTAAAATTTACTTCTTTATGAAAGTGATTATGTGTGTTCTTATGTACATAATTATGTAACTAAGCATGTATGTTATGTTCTAAGTATGTATATGTATCAATCTATCTGTATATTGTATGTTCGTACTTTGTAGAGGTGGGAGAAGTTTGAATTTGTGTGTTCAAGGGAGAGTACCTTAAAGAGTAGACTAAAATATTTTCTGCAACAAAGCAAATACCCACCTGAAATTTTGAGCATCAACTGATGTTCCATTTTGTGTCTCATCTTTGACTGTTGCAAGGGGGGAAAAGAACTGCAGAATACAAAGTCGAGTATTTGAAGATGAAGAATAGATGAGGCATTCTATAATTTAGCAGTTACCTGGTGCATCGATATAAACACTATCGAAATCCCCAACATAAAGTTTATAGTCAGAGTGTGACCGAACAATGCAGCAGAAGCTATGCCAGTAAAAATAGTGGCGACTGTTGATGAATATTTCTTTAAAATGGTATCTGTAGTAATGAGGTCAGCGAATACTTAGAGATGGATAAAGAATTCTGCAGTCATACTCAAGTATTTACAAGCAAACAAACTCAAATACACCATGGTAATCATAACTTACCTGCATATTTGAAAAAGAATGAGGAGAGTACTCCCTGTGCTGCATTGTTGAAAATTAGTAGCATGGTAGCCTTTGAGTGGCCTTGAAGGATGTCAAAGCTGCTGGGCCCTGGAAAAATAAAGACAACAGGCAGGCATTGAGTAGTTTAGCATATAGGCAACACTGCCAACACAATAACATGCAACATAGCGCAAGGAATAAAAACAATAGAAACTCCTGTAAGTCAGTAAGCAGTCCATATACCTTGTTATTATACCCTATACAATTGAAAGGTTTGGCAATTTCTGTCCAAAACAAAGATAAACAGATGAACTGAACTGGCAGGTTACCAAGAAAAGCCTATGAAAAAATGCAGTAGATATCTAAACAGAAAATTACATGTAAACAGGAAAGGAACATGGTAGTGAAGTAGCACACTAAGCATATGTCTGTGAGAAGATTTGCAGTTCAAATTACATAAACTGGGTTCAAGAAAGGATCCAAGGAGACAGCTTGATGCATGCTAAACTGAGGTCAAGCATATCAACGATAAGATCTGATATAGCAAATGGAAGGAACAAAATGGTACATGTAAACAGGAAATGAACACGGTAGTGAAGTAGCACACTAAGCATATGTCTGTGAGAAGATTTGCAGTTCAAATTACATAAACTGGGTTCAAGAAAAGATCAAAGGAGACAGCTTGATGCATGCTAAACTGAGGTCAAGCATATCAACGATAAGATCTGATATAGCAAATGGAAGGAACAAAATGGTTTTTAAGTTTTATACAAGACAGATGATGCTTGACCCGTTTTGTTTCCATTTGAATTGCTTGAATAAATATGAAACGAAGTGACAAGAACATCAAGGTACAACAACAAAAATTTCAGACAATATGCATTTTCATGCGCACACAAGACAAATGTGCTAATTAATTCATCAGTTACACTTAGAAACAATGTTATAATGAAAAGAGAGAAAGAAAGAGAGAAGATGAGAAATAAAAAGTAGGATAATAAGGAAGACGAGAGAAAGAGAAGTTGCCAATATATCAGTAAAATTGGGTCATAACCTGGTATTGTTTGATCAATAGAAATGGTTGTTCTTTGTTGTTGACCAGGAAGTAATGAGATGTGACCCATAATGTGTTTATTATACTAATTGCATGCAAACCATGATCCATAAATTTGTTCCATGGATCAGCGTCTAAAAAGTGACTTCTTAGGTAAAGGGAGTTGTCTGGTGCCTGCCCCGGGACAGGCGGCCTATTTTGGTGATCTTGGCAGTCACACATATTGTAAAGGAAATAAGAAAAAGAAAGAAAACAAAATTAATGGAAAAGGAGGTAACTGTGTAAGGAGAACCATTATTAATCCTAACTACTCCATCCAAAAGTCATTGCTTAATTGGGCAGCCAAGGGAGAAAGGATAGATGGTGCTCACAAAGATTTCTTGATCGGATTGAGGGTACCAAGACTCACATTTCACCTAGAACTTTGATCTAAATCCCAAATTGAAGTTGATACAACCTCGCCGTGAGTTAGCCTGAAAAGAATTCATGCAGACACAACTGCTCCATCACTATTCATGGATGGTTACAGCCCAATGTACAAAACTTAGAACAATTTTCCAAGTATGCTTTGTGTAAAACCAAACATGGTAACCATGCAAGCAGATACACAATGTTGTCACATTTCGTACAATGAAATTTAAAAAGAAAATGTAAAATAAACAAACCAAATGCATATTGTTGGTCGAACTCCAAAAGTGGTTTCTCCTTAACCACTTAAAGCAACCTAGTTAGAAACAGTTGAGAATCTGAGATACTTGAAGAGATCAAGTGGTTCAGTATTGAAATAAATAGGAGCAAAGTAAAATCTCAGATACAGTTGAAGGGGATTTTAGTAAGCTACCAAGAATACAGAGTCTATTCGTAGTCCTCACCATGTCAATATGCTATACTTTTAGTATGTTTCATGTTTACATGCCATTTGCAACCATATATGGTGCCCTACGTTGCACGGACACAGGATTCGACACGACACATTTCAGACACACATGGATTCAACATCTATTTTTGTGTCTTAGTGTAATTTAGAGTGCCATGGCGTGTCCAAGACGTGTGTCAGACACGACAAGGACACGACATGAATTTTGGATGTAAGTGATTCCTAGTTGATGCCTATGTTCGTGCAACATGAGTGACACCCACAAATTTACTGTTTCCTTAGAGAGGAAAGTTATGAGGAAGTGTTATGATGTAACCAGACCGTCTTGCATTGTCAACAAAACAATGTCTTTTCCATTTTGTTTTATCCTATTAAACGTAAATAACGTGTTCTGGTATCGGCTCCTAACTTCCAAATAGGGTGGTCTCTATTACAAACCTATACGCCAATAAGGTGTGAAGTTCTCTTTGTTAATCCAATTCCAAGTGGATCAGACATAATGCAAGACACCAATGCAAATATATAAAAGGTCTTCTTTTAACTTTCCTCATTTCTTCAGAAACAATTTTATACCAAAAAAACAAATTTTAAAAGTTTATTGTCATTTACCCATATCATCGAAACCAACTTAAATAACAAAAGGTTCAATTCCTAAGAAGGTTATTCTCTTGTACTCGCAACCCATTCCATCAATGTCTACTTCCATAACATATTTTCAACATTCTACCTTCAATTCCTGTAAAAGCATGTATAGGTACGTGATCCGATGTGGCTCTTTGGCCTACAAAGAGATAAATTCTACTTCTTGAAACATAATTTCTGATCTCATTACTTGTCTAGACTCTAGATTGTTCCTAGTTAACTAGGAAAAGTTGCTCCTTGGTTGCATGTAGTTGAATTGAATGAGTCCAGAAAAATGTCTGTTTGACCTGTCAAGCCTTCTAAATTCAATGGCAGAGTCTTCCCATGCTTGTAGCTGATTTATTAATAATTACATGGAAAACAACTTAGATGATGACGACTAATGTAGAAAATCATCCAGACTACAAGATGTACTCTACCTTCCACAGATATGGAATATGAATAAGATGATGTTTGTTTCTAACAATATGATATTTAAATAAAATTGTAATGCAATGTCAAAATAATAGGACTATCGTAAACTATTATCAGTAGCAAGTAAACTGATTTTTGAGGTATAGGATATCAAAATAGGCAATTACTACTTAAATAATGATAGATCCAAACAAGATGCCATACCTTTAAATAATGCAATTCCAATGATGGCAAGTAAGTTGAATATCGCACCATAACCATACAAAAATATGTTCTGCAATTTGTACAATATGATATCAGATGGTATGGAGGCTGAAATATAAGGGCACAAAATTCTCCAGTATATGACACCAACCAAACTTTAAAGATAGTGACCACAAAATATAGCAAGGGAATTAATTATAGGTTGTGAAATTTTATTCACAATACCACTCTGGCTGGGAATAACTAGCACAAAGGCATTTTATCCGCAACAGGTAAATAAGGATGCTTCACACACAAGATTATTATGTGTCTATTTAACCTATGAAAATCAGTAAGCAACACCATTTCTGGAGAATCACCTGAAGATAAATACTAGTATCAAATTGGCTTTTCATTGCGTACTCATTGAAAACAGAGGCCATTGATGGAACAGTGACCTGAAAAAATATATCAAGATGGAAAAGTAAATGCTACGTGAACAAGAGTATACAGCGCGTTAGAAGACACTAAAGTATTCATTTCATTGCAGCAAAATGAAAGAAATCACTAAACCAGTTATCCACCTTCTACCTTCCTTCAAATCCTCGTATAGCTAAATAAGCATTACCAAAACGATATTTCCAACAATGTAAAACATGATTTACATAACTAAATTACTATTTACACAAGAAAGCTTGCTTGATGATGACTAGGTTGGAAACAGGTCAGAAATAGAGTTTTCATGTCAAACTTTGAAGTAAAAATTATGTTCAAGGGAATTGATTATCCCAGAAAACTTAAAGAGATACGAGGTTGCAGCAAACACCAACATCTAAACTGTTTACTGCTAGATTTGTAACAGAACATTTTGATACAATCCATACTCTTTAATGAGGTCAGACTTTGAGGGGGAAATAACAAGTTCACTATGCATCTCTCAAGCAAGAACAAGAATGAGGATGGTATTAGTCTAAAATTGTCATTCCAAAGTCCAAACCGGTAATTTAAGATTAAGAAAATAAACCAATAACAGAATCAGAAGATACAGCTAACAGAACTTACAAAGATCAATGTGTATATGTAAGCACCCGTTGCAACTGGAAGACCGAGGGTGGTAGTACCCTCAGGAAGTGATCGGAGTTGATTTACACTGATTCCAATAAGCAAGAGTGCTAGAGCCTCCCACTGCCAACCAACAAAACATAGAAAATACTAAGAATTCAAGAGAAAGGATATAAACATGCATGAATTCAACCCTGGGTTGGTAAACAGATTTTCTAGCTTAACTCATAATTAACACCTCCAAAAGAACAAAGTAAAATCAAGTACACTGCTATATTCAACAGTAACTGTTAATATTTCACTCCATGTTTTTCTTAGATAAAAGTATCAAATAGCATGGTGTAGAAATTCAAAGCTTACTTGTATAATGGAAAAACGCCGTCTCATTATCATCTTTAACAACACAGCAATAACCAAAACCTGGAGGTGTATGAATCGCCGACAAGGAACATTCATGAATTAACTTTGAAAAGGCAACTTAAAGCAATAGGAGATATATTCAGAATAGAAACAAAAGGAGCAGGCCACGTTAGAAAGTCGATATCACAGATATAAATAACCAGGGAATAATATTTATGTATATAAAATTACATACATACTTCAACATAGAATAGATATTCCAATATTCAGTGTGAGGGTGCATATGAAAGTAAGTAATCCATGCATGTTTGCGGATAAAGAGTTCATAGAATTGCATCCTTGCAAAATACTGCTGGTAATAGCTGTTTATGTAGTAGTTAGTCCAGAAGAATAAAGAACAATAAAATAAATTCCCAAATGTCTATACTTCCCAAGCCATAAAGAGAGGCTGGAACATGAAAACTGTCAAACAAAATAGTCCATCCCACTGGAACACGAAAACCAAATGATTGAATCTCACCAAGAAACATACCCCAATGAACATAACGCCTAACCAAATTTTATTAATGACTAAAATGAACCCGAAGAAAATGAGGAAAATGGATAACTAGTTATGTTGAATCATCTGACCATCTTTGAGAATTCACATCTTATAAAGAACTGACTATAAGTTTATAATAGTTAACACCAGGGCTAGTTGCTGCTGGATGCAACCTTCAGAAATGCAAGAGAGGATCTTGAGAACCTTCTTTAATAATTATAAGTGTAAACTTCTAGTAGCCAAAATCCACCATAAGTTGTTGATGTCATCAAAAATATCACTATATCATGCATTAACATACAAATAGAAAAAAGTACTAGGAGAGTTATAAAAATAATACCTTCAGGTTGCTCAACATTTTCACAGTTGCTGGATTGAAATACAACTGCATTAATGAGGTAGATAAAGAATAGTAAGACAAGAAGGGTTCAAATCAACCTTTCTACTCAAAGAAAACAGTCTTGCCTAGCTAGCTGAACTAAATACTGTACCTGCATGATAAACTTCAAGTAGTTGTTGATAGCATATAAAAAAGCGGGAACAGCGAGTAGTACGTTATTACGAGCTGCCTGCAAGGAAACAATGATGTACAAAGTGATATTCAGTATACAAAGGACAACCATTTTGCGTCCTACAAATTACATGATAATAGCATATCGCATCACATATACAAGAAACTGAAAGGAAATAAATCCAACACAGTAGAGTGTGAAAATAATCCTTACATAAAAATAGGTCAGGTGGCCACATTAGACTCGGGGTGGGATCCTCCAATCCAAGGTCGTATCAGGTTCGGATTGAGCCTTTTGGGAGTTGTTCTAGTTAAGTTAGAATGGAAACCAGACAACCCCGTCCCCATGTTTGCCTTTAATTTAAATATGCATAAGATGGATATGATGCATAATTAGTTGAGTAGAACACCATCACAGAAAGGTTCATTAGTTTACTCTTTAAGGTACTCTCCCTTGAACACACAAATTCAAACTTCTCCCACCCCTACAAAGCACTAACATACAATAGACTGATAGACAGATGGAAACATATACATACTTAGTACATAACATACATGCTTAGTTATGTAATTACGTACATAAGAACACACAATCACTTTAATTAAAGAATTAAGTTTTACAAGAATTGTTTCAACACATTATATTTTATAGTGTGAATTAATCCCCACCTGTTTAAATGTATGAAAAGAAAGGAGCGGTTTCTCTCCAACCTTCTGCCGTCTAGCCTGTCAAAAGACAGCATAAGAATGATACTACACATTAAAAAACACAAGAAAAGCATATTGGAACTTATGTGAAATTTGCTCAAACCAAAACCTGTTTACCATATGATAATAGCGAGCTCTATTTGCTAATGATAAAATATCTCCTCTATCAAAAGCTATACGCATAAGCAAATAATATACAGGGTACAAAATATGGTAAGTCGGTAACTTAGAGATGTCAACTGCCTAGAAGATGATCACCAAAAGCAAAAAAAATGTACAATCTAATTGCATTTACAAAAGATTGTATCTGAAAGTATCAAGCAGAAAGTACGCTCTAGCAGACAGAGAAAAGAAAAAGTAATAGAAAACTATAGATCGTTCAGCTAAGTTATAAGAAATCAATCACAACCTAGCAGAAATGGGGCAGATAACTATTGTGAAGTTTTCAAAGTGAATTTGGAAGAAAGAAAGAAAAAAAAAATCACAGAACCTCGATCAATTAAAAAAGTGCCATATCTTGGAAAATGGGAATGTTGCACACAGTTGAATGTGAAGAAGTAAAAAGTTTATCCCAAGTGAATTGCAGAATAAAGCCTACATGGCTCAGGTTTAAGAAACCATCACAAACCAGCAAAAGTGAGGCAAATAAACATTGCAAAAATGATATAGCAAAATCCTATAAAGATTATAATAAAATAAAATAAAAACTGAATCAAGTTCATCATTACGCACGAAAGAAGAAAGTAAATGGGAGTAAGTAAGATTAAAATGCTCCAGTCAAAGGCTCCAAGCTTTATGATCCTTTTGGATAATGCAAGAAGCCAAATAAAAGTTAACTAAGATAAAAATATTATAATCAAGGAATCTCTTCTGAAGTAGAGTCAGGATCATATAGAGACTTAAGTCCAAACAAATGACTGACAGCTTCTCTCTGTCTTGGACAATCCACTGTTGCTTCCACAATGGACAGCTCCTCGCGGTCAATTGTTTTAGCCTATTCTTACTCTTGGATCCCAGGCCAAACTATCAAATTTTGCTAGATTGCAGACATAGGGAGAAACAAAGTCTTACAATATCATCATCCAAGCCTTCGCCATCGTAAAGGGGTGGCCTGACAACAAAAATTTACATAGTTTCTTTGGCCAGTTGTCAACATATTCATCATCTGGATTTATAACAAGGCCTTTACTGCCACCAACCATCCCTTCTTGCTCCTTCCTAATTTCTAGCAAAATGTAGCCACGAGGCGTAAAGAACACATAATTTCGAAAAAAAAGTTGGTCTACCTATGGTCAATTGACAGCTCCTCGCGGTCAATTGTTTTAGCCTAATCTTACTCTTGGATCCCAGGCCAAACTATCAAATTTTGCTAGATTGCAACTATAACGATTGCAGGCTTAGGGAGAAACAAAGTCTTACAATATCATCATCCAACCAAGCCTTCGCCATCGGAAAGGGGTGGCCTGACAACAAAAATTTACATAGTTTCTTTGGCCAGTTGTCAACATATTCATCATCTGGATTTATGACAAGGCCTTTACTGCCACCAACCATCCCTTCTTGCTCCTTCCTAATTTCTAGCAAACGTAGCTACGAGGCGTAAAGAACACATAATTTCGAAAGGAAAAAAAAGTAGGTCTACCTATGCGTCATCTGGCCTTCCAAGTTCTTGCCATCAACCCTCCCTCCATGTCGATGCCTAATTTCTAGCCTAGCCGTGAGGCATAAAGGGCTGTCATAATCATCATCCAACCAAGCCTTCGCCATCGGAAAGGGGTGGCCTGACAACAAAAATTTACCTAGTTTCTTTGGCCAGTTGTCAACATATTCATCATCTGGATTTATGACAAGGCCTTTACTGCCACCAACCATCCCTTCTTGCTCCTTCCTAATTTCTAGCAAACGTAGCTACGAGGCGTAAAGAACACATAATTTCGAAAGGAAAAAAAAAGTAGGTCTACCTATGCGTCATCTGGCCTTCCAAGTTCTTGCCATCAACCCTCCCTCCATGTCGATGCCTAATTTATAGCCTAGCCGTGAGGCATAAAGGGCTGTCATAAAAATTGGAAGAACATATGTCGCAAGCTAGACCTAATTTTTTGGATATCCTATGTTCAGTAACAGTCCTTAGACTAAGAAAGTGTGATGGCACATCAACTCCTTACGGATTCAAAGGTAGATCTGTTTTTTTTCCGGAAATTCTACGTTCAGAAACAATGGACCCGAGCGAATTGTTGGCCGGACAGACAGACAGGGTCAATCCCAACGAACTACATTAGTGTAAACAAGCTGACAGCTGACCCAGCCATGGCCAGGTTCCTAAGTGAACAGTGAGCCATCCCCGCCTAGGCCACACTTTCCGTAACACTAGTAAATGCATAGATCGCATATTTACCAATCTAATAATTTTACAATCAATACTACATACACTTGTTAACCGCGCCAACCGCTTCATTCGATTCATTTCATATAGCACAGTGTTTGAGAGGGAGTCAAAAAAAAAAAAAAAACCTGGAACAGGAGCATGGCGATTGCGAAGAGGACTTTGGCGGCCTCCGTCAAGAAGTTGACGCTGACGGGACTAAATTTGAACTTTCCGTCCACCTTAGACATGTACACGAGAATAGGCTGCAGCAGGAAAGAGCACACTTAGACGCGTTGAGAGAGAGAGAGAGAGAGAGAGAGAGAGAGAGAGCACCTGGAAGCCGACGAGAGCGCAGTCGCCAACGACGAGGAGGAAGTTGAGGGCGCGGCTCTTGGAGGAGACCTTGCTCCTGTGCCTGTCGTAGGCTCTGGACACGGACCTGGGGCTCGGGGCCGGCAGCTTGGAGCGGCACACGCTGCACTCCATCATCCCTCCGTTGCTGCTGTCCTTCGCCATCTCTCCTGCTCCAAGCTCTGGACCTACAAATGGGAGATCTATCGATCCGGATTCGGATCTAGATCTGGAGATCCGAGATGCAGAATGGCTGTAGAGGAAGAGAGAGAGAGAGAGAGAGAGAGAGAGAGAGTAGAATGGGGGTTTTGTGTAGGTTTTTTTTTCTTCTTCTACTTTGCTTATAATTTACAACAGCAGCAACTGCAACAGCAACAGCAACAGCAGCAGGAGGAAGCAGTGGTCGGTCGTCTTCGCGTGCAGTTCTGTGTTATTTCTCTCTGTATCAAAGCACGCACGCACTATCCCTTGTTGCAGGCCGGACTGCGCTCCTGCATTTCTATATGGTTTTTTCTAAGGGCATCCTACTTTTTACTTAGGGCTAGCCCAAAAATGTTCAAAAAAATTACAAGTTTGCCATCCATTTTTTCACTTGGGACTAGTCCAAATTTTTTTTTCCGGCAAGTAGAACTGCCAAACATACTTGGATCTAGGACTGCCAACATGTTGACAGTCCTAACATATGTTAGGACTGCCAACAAGTTAGCAGTCCTCGGAGAAGAAGAAGAAGAAGCAGCAGCAGCAGATGGGAAGGGATCCACCTGTCAGGCCTGGCGCAGCCGTCGCTCTCGTGCCACGCGGCGAAGGGGACCAGCGCCGAGAGCCCGTGCCAGAGGTTGCGGTAATCGTAGAGGGTGTCGGAGACGGCGGTGAGCGGATCCGGGAGGAGAGGAGGGGAGGGCGGTGAGCGGGGAGGAGGAAGGAGTTGGTGGCCATGGCGATGGCCGCGGCGGTAGGGAGTAGGAAAATCGGAGGTTCTTAAGAGGGAGGAACGCCGCTGGAGGAAGGAGGAGGAGGAGGAAGGAGGAGAAAGAGGAGAGAGGAGAGAGAAAATCCTAATATTGGGATGTCCCCAATCAAATTTTGGGTGCCCCCAGCAAAATCTCCACCTGCTTGGGCTGCCCCCAAGTAAATTTTGTGGTGCCCTTAGAAAAAACCTTCTATATTCGCAAGGGAGTAAGATCGGAGTGGACACGCAACTTTCCCAACACTGACTGGCCCTCTACCATTTTTATTTATTTTATGGGCTAATTTTTGCTGGTAAATATCTTAGGCTGGGTTTGCTTATTATA
Organism: Iris pallida; assembly: GCA_029216955.1. Classification (NCBI taxonomy): domain Eukaryota; kingdom Viridiplantae; phylum Streptophyta; class Magnoliopsida; order Asparagales; family Iridaceae; genus Iris; species Iris pallida. The sequence goes on along the minus strand of JANAVB010027799.1, from coordinate 7,168,121 downwards.
TTTTTTTTTCAAAAATCCTAAGTAACTCGTGAGTTACTCATTTTTAAAACTCGTCAACCACAAATCTGTGGATTACATGCAACTTGCCTAGTCGAGTGGGACCAAACTCTGTCCGAATTCAGTCTTTGGCAGAGTTCGATTTTAGGCCTCATTTGGTTCACGGAATCATCGGATTGGAAAAAGAAAGTGATTATTTTTCTATATTTGGGTGTCAAGAAAATTGAGGAGGAAAGGAAAGTTATTTCCAATTGAAAAAAAAATCAGTAGAAAAAGTGATTACATCCATCCAAACAAGGAATCACTTTCCAAATTCCTTGGCATTTTCAAACATCGGAAAGGAAAATTAATGAAAATTATAATTTTCCAAAGGAAAGAAAATGCCAAGGAATTGATTTCCTTTCCCTTCCATTCCGCGAACCAAACGAGGCCTTAATTTGGATATTTTGTGACAGAACCTTTAGCAGGGTCCAAATCGAACGATGGCCGAGTTCGGTTCGGTCGACATCTGATGAGTACTTTAGGATCTTAATCAGCATCGTTAGTTGCGTGCGGAGGGCCAGGATTTATGCTGGACTATTTTAGGGTTTTCTATGACCTAAAATAGGATTTTTTAAGGTATTTATATGGGTTGAGTGTTGAGAATGGAGGCATAGGAGGAGCACACACATGAGATTCGATGGTACTTGTCCACAAAAAACTAAGAGAAAGTCTGCACTTTGTTCTTAGGGTTGCAAGAAGAGGAGATTTGTGCGAAAAGTTATCGTCTTCGTATAGGAAGATCGTTGCGGATATGGTGATTGATTTCATTGTAACATTTTGCTTCCTTCTTGAGTTTGGTGAGAGATTTGAACCTTTGGGCAAAGAGTTAAACAATTTTGTGTTTAATTTTATAATTTTACTTGAGGTTATAAAGATTGAGATTCGTCCAGGTGACATGATCACTAAAAATACTGTGTTCTCATCTATGCTTGGTCCTTGCATTAGACATACGGTTAGTTATCTCAAGTGGGTTGACCTAAGTTTACTCTGTGGTCAGTTTCAAATACGATATCGGAGCGCAGTACCAACGCTTTTCGGTCCTAACATCTTGCATCATAGCGAAGTTTCGGTTCGTTCTGATATGATACCAATATTTGGTATCATAACTCTCAGGTTTTCGAGAGGACAGTGCAACCATGTATTTGGAACAAATGAACTGATCATCCTTACAGGGGAAAACTATATTATTTGGAAGCCAATATTGATTGAGGACATATTCTGGTATAAGGATTTGTATGGTCTGTTGGAGGACAATATTACTAAACCATCGGACAAGTCTGCTGATGACTGAAGGCGATTGGATCAAAAAGTCGTTGGATCCATATGTAATGTCCCGTCCCGTTCAGTCAATCGGAGGAATCAAAACGCCGATGGTGTTCGAACTTATCCATGCAACGGCTGCTTGAAGACCCGCTCGGTCGAGGCGACTCCTCTCTCAGGTGGATGGCTTCGGCGAACTTGCCTCAGCTTGGCCTTCGCACTAATAAAACGAAAGTTTTCAACTGCACAAAGTAGGCTTGATAATAAAAGAGACGTATCCACATAGCTAAGGGATTAATCTCAACTTAGGTCGATTGAGTTAGAACATGGAAAACGTCCCATGGTCGGCTTAGAAATATTGCACGATGGCTTTCAAAATGACATTTGGCCTTTCGTCCCGTGGTTTGGGAGAAGGAAAGTCGATCTTCGCCACAAAGTTATGAATTAGTCTAAGTCATAGGCGTCGCCGCATAAATGCTTATTAAAGAATGCACGGTCCCATCGTCCAAGACTTAGCCTAGCCTCTACTCGTCCCATGGTTTAAGTTGCATCGCACGATTCGTGGCATAAGTCTAGGCACCCAAAGAACTTGGTTGTTCAAGTCGAACGCGTGCACAGCACGTTTCTACAATGCAAGGCTTGGCATAGCCCTTGCTCGTTCCGCTGGTTAAGTTGTTGCACGATTAAGTTAGGCAAGAGTTTTGTTGCGCTATCAAAGTCACAGCAAGCACTGTCCCATATTTTCTGCGGTTGTCAAGTCACATAGTCCCACGATTCCAAGGCACGTGATTTGGCACGAGATGTGGATAGACTAATGAGTTCGTTAGCACGGAGTGCATAGGTTCGAATTAAGTCATTTCAAAGTTAAGTCAGGAAGGGCCGTAGGGCAAGTTGGTTAAGGCATCATGAGTTACGAGGCACGACCTCTATATGTCATGTCACGACCACGCTGTTATGACATGAGCATAGGTGAAAGACTAAGTGGGGAAGTGGGGAGGCACTGCTTCGATTATACTGAAGCACGAATAGAGTATAGCACGATCATGTCGTTGCGTCGCTGAGTATAGGCCGAAATACAAGCTCGAGTCGGTACGTTGATGTTGCAAGTACGAGAATGGTCTAAGGTACAATGATAAGTAAGTTATCGGTACGAAAACACGATGATGGTCTAGAGACACAAATAGGCCAGGCGTCTATGTCCCAAAATCGACCCTATGACAATAATAGAAAGACAATCATAAAGGGCTTATATTGCACAAAGTAAATGAACGTGTTGGTTTTGTATGGGTGGACGAGGAGCTCACTCCACCAGTACATAGTACTTACACCCATACAGTTTTCATGTGCAGGCACAGGTAGAAGCTCGTTGGCGCGGAGCTAGCTTGGATGCGACGAGGCACGGAGTTCCTTGGCGTTTCGAGGCATGCGGTCGCATGGACTCATAACTTATACATGACATAATATATGGACATCGCATATCCGAAGCTTCCGCTGGACTACTCAAATTGTATTGAGAGATGAGAGAGAGAGCTGAGTGACTTGTAATTGTAAGAAGAGCGAGCTTCAGTGATTGTAATCTTGACCTCGTGCCACGTTGTAATCTTTATTTCAATATCAATAAAGAGTAGTTTGAATGACTTGTGTTTTACTTTAAATTTTTGCTGCTGTTATTCAATGTTTCTGCTTGGGACTTCTCTGCGACGACCCCGTCGTAAGCCGCTGTAATCGGCCATTATGGAACCTGCCTTGCGTGAGCACAATCTAGCCTCACGTGGCATCACGCCTTAGCGAGGACGATCGGTCCTATGGGACCGGGGCATGACATAATGGTATCAGATCACGACTTTATGTCCTTGGACTTTCAATTGAATTCTTTAACTCTGATGTGTTGCTTCCGTAAATCGATATTGTTGGTGCGCTCTCTCTCAAATGTCCCACGGGATGTCCATACAATAAGTCTATATATTTTAAAAAAAATCTCACGAAAGAAATTTTGGTTGAACAAAGTTAACTTCAAGTAAGCACGGTTGGCTAAGTCGGACCAGACATATACACCAAAATTGCGTCTGTCACGCCCCAGAACCAGAATACTGGAGAGCGGGGGAATGACTCAGCCAGCTACGTATTACGGGTAGATGAATACCGTATAATACGATCAATGCTGTCTAAAAGACAAGGGGGTGCATACTACATGAAAGTCTCGCTATGGTCACTTCACATCTATTGTCTCAATCATTCAAACAAGAAGCAATAACAGAGAACATTTAAGAATAAGCAATAAGGCGTCCCAAACGCTTTAGTCAAGATGTTCTTGAGATCTGGCTTTACAAAACATAGCCAGATGATATAGCAACATATACACAATTGTTATCAGCTGCAGTCTGACTTAATTACAATTATGTAAAAGTAAGTACAAGACAATCCGACTAACATGTCGGTGCCAAGCGGCAAAATATGAAGTAATTAACAAAACGAGCGGGGAAGTAAGGAACCCACTCGAGTCCTCCTGCGATCATTCCTCTAGTATTGACCATCTTGGAGGTAGAGGTAAGCTGAGTCCTCGGGAACCGGCTCTAAATCTGGCCATGCAAAACCAGAGAGGTTAGACCTCTAATAGCAAGTACCGCAAGGAAGCACGATATGAGACATTAAACCAGTAAAAAAGAGAATATAATAATAGATCTCTGCTTGCTACTGGGATTCACATAACATCACGACACTTCGAACCAACCTCCCAACCAAACAAGGACAGAAGTTGGCCCGTCATGTCCTGATGCTCTGATCATCTCAGTTAGGTAACAGAGTATGTACAGTACACAAACAATCAACTTAAACGGCCATCCAACTCCTACGGCTTACTACTGTGAGTCCCAAGTTATCCTAGAATTATGTAATAAAGATTTCTCAGTTCTTACTATGGACAAGCAAGGCTAGTCGATCCAATCAATCAATTGCGCCAATCATGAATTAGACGAGTCCCAGCGGGACGCCCGTCATCAATATATAATATACAATAAATAGTATACCAGATACTGCTCCATGCCCGTGTGGCAGGTTTGCAGTATCTGTGGGGACCAGCCGGCCTGTCGGGCACTACTAGTCCCAAGAGGGCTGCCATGTAAGAACTCGGAAATCCATTCTCTCCATGCAATCATTATTTTTATTTAACTTAATAGTCTCTATGTTGAGTGAAATCCCATGCCGTGGATCATGGTCATTCGGAACGAGTACTTTAGTACGGGGTACGATATGCACAACTCTACAACGATGTCCGTGCGGTTAGGTTGTAGGTCTTACATAGCGTAATGCAACAATCCAAACTAACCACGGAACAATCATGCCTTGACCATAAAATACACATGCTTCTTTTATAGTAAAATAAATAAATAAATAAATTGAAGCCTGCATGTGTGCCTGTATGTCAATATTCGGGATCGGCCAATCGATTATAGTAGTTCATACTTAATATGAACGTGTCTCATTCATTCATTTCAATAAGACGACTAGCCAGTCTCTTAATTCCATCTAGGAACGCATGATCAATAATTAATCAAGATAACAATCAATGTTAATTAATGCCAAATTCGGAAAATAAACATTGGGAAATAAATAATGTTTGGGAAATAAAGAATCTCATGCGCTGTGGGAAAGGTTGGGAAATAAATAATATCATGCGCCTGAGGGAAATGATTGGGAAATAATTAAACTCATGCGCTGTGTGAAAGGTTGGAAAATAAATAATATCATGCGCCTGAGGGAAATGATTGGAAAATAATTAAACTCATGCGCTGTGGGAATGCGGCTGTGAGAAATAAATATCATGCATTGTAGAATAAGATTGGAAAATAAATAATCCATGCGCCTGAGGAATGAGATTGGGAAACAAATATCATGCGCTGTGAAATAAAATTGGGAAATAAATAATCCATGCGCCTGAGGAATGAGATTGGGAAACAAATAATCTCATGCGCCTGAGGAATGCGGCTGTGGAAAATAAATATCATGCGCTGTGAAATAAGATTGGGAAATAAATAATCCATGCGCCTGAGGAATGAGATTGGGAAATAAATATCATGCGCTGTAAAATAAGATTGGGAAATAAATAATCCATGCGCCTGAGGAATGAGATTGGGAAACAAATAATCTCATGCGCCTGAGGAATGCGGCTGTGGGAAATAAATATCATGCGCTGTGGAATAAGATTGAGAAATAAATAATCCATGCGCCTGAGGAATGAGATTGGGAAATAAATATCATGCGCTGTGAAATAAGATTGGGAAATAAATAATCCATGCGCCTGAGGAATGAGATTGGGAAACAAATAATCTCATGCGCCTGAGGAATGAGATTGGGAAACAAATAATCTCATGCGCTGTGGGAAATAAATATCATGCGCTGTGGGAAAGGTTGGAAAATAAATAATCCATGCGCCTGAGGAATGAAGATTTGATGCGCTGTGGGAATAAAGATTTTCATGCGCCGAGGAATGAAGATTTGATGCGCTGTGGGAATAAAGATTTCCATGCGCCAAGGAATGAAGATTGATGCGCTGTGGGAATAAAGATTTCCATGCGCCGAGGAATGAAGATTTGATGCGCTGTGGGAATAAAGATTTCCATGCGCCGAGGAATGAAGATTGATGTGCTGTGGGAATACAGATTTCCATGCGCCGAGGAATGAAGATTTGATGCGCTGGGACTGTCCTTCTTCTCCGAATTTTCTGAGAACAGAACCATGGGAACCATGGAAGCCATTGCTTCCAAGCTTCATAAATCCTTCATCCCAAGTCCAAATATGGACTTCCATAGGTCAAAATTGGGTAGAACGAAATTCTCTACAACATGAAACCATCAAAACTTGAAGATAACAAAGTTTACTAGATCAAAACCTAAGAAATCCAAAAATGTAACAAACTTAGATCTACAACAAATCAGCCATGGAAATTGAAAATGCTAAGTACTAAAGAGGCTTAGAATCAAGTAAGGAGGATGATGGAACAATAATAATGGGGATCCATCAAGAAGCAAGTTGGCACTTGCCTTGCTCTCCTAGGTTGGTGGGAGAGTTATGAGGAAGAAGAAGAGTAATGGTGAAGTAATGAAGAGAGAGAAAGGAGATGGGCTTTAAATGGAAGGGGTGGTGGTAGGTGGGGGTTTATTTCGGTTCATGATGAACCAACATAATTAAACCAATCTGAGCTGAACCCATAGCAAAGCTAAAGCAGAGTATAAAAAGCAGAAAGTAAAGTACAAAAATAAAATTGCAGGAAATTAATTAACAGAAAATTAAAGAAATTTAAATACAGAACAATACATGATAAATATTAAATGAATACATTCCAGCAGTACTTGTATTTAGAATACGTATTCTGGGAACGGGAAGTGACATCTCTACCCTCCTTAGAAAAAATTCCGTCCTCGGAATTTCAGATCCAAGCATGATAGAAATATCGAAGCTAAACTAATCTAAGTATAAACAATTGAGTAAGCAATCATTCTACAATGATAATAACAAGTAACATATCTATGTTGAACATTCTACGATACCAAGCAATTCTACTCGTAAGGTGGCAAGCATGAGGAGTTAAGACAATCAAGGTATACAGAAAGAGATATACCTTGTGAGTCAAACATGTACGGATACCGTGATCGGATATCATCCTCACGTTCCCACGTTGACTCCCCTAAAGAGTGATGACCCCAAGCAACCCGGACAAGGCTAATTGTTCGGTTCTTGAGTATCTTCTCTCTTCGGTCCAAAATAGACACAGGATGTTCCTCGTAAGACAGGTTGGTACCAACAACCAGCTCAGAATGATCAAGGATATGGCTTGGGTCTGATACATACCTTCGCAACTGAGATACATGAAATACGTCATGCACCTCTCGTAACGAAGGTGGAAGGAATAAACGATAAGCAACATCGCCTATCATCTCAAGAATAACAAATGGGCCCACGTACCGCGGACTCAACTTCCCGCGAACGCCAAACCTAATGACCCCACGGGTAGGTGAGATCCTCAAGAACACGTGGTCCCCAACAGAAAACTCTAGCGGCCTACGATGCTGGTCCGCCCAATGACGATGCCGATCCTGTGCAACTCGAAGTCGCTCTCTAATTTCTTTGACCAATTCAACTGTCTGAACAATCATTTTCGGGCCTAACATCTTTCTCTCCCCGATATCATTCCATGCTAGTGGCGACCTACACTTCTTACCATATAGTGCTTCAAACGGTGCCATCTGGATACTGGCTTGATAACTGTTGTTGTATGAGAACTCGACCAAGTGTAGGTGGCTCTCCCAAGATCCTCCAAAATCTAGGGTGCAAGCTCGCAACATGTCTTCTAGGGTCTGAATTGTTCTTTCTGATTGCCCGTCCGTCTGTGGATGGTAAGCCGTGCTAAATCTTAACTTGGTACCCAAGCTATGATGTAAGCTCTTCCAAAAATGTGATATAAAACGGGTATCTCTGTCTGACACAATACTGACTGGGACCCCATGCTGCCTGACTATCTGCTGCATATACAACTCTGCCAACTTCTCCGTAGATTGACCTACTCTAAAAGGAAGAAAGTGTGCCACCTTTGTAAGCCGATCTACTATCACCCAAATAGCATTTTTACCACTTGGTGATCTTGGTAAACCGGTCACAAAGTCCATTGTAATATGCTCCCACTTCCATTCCGGGATAGGAAGCGGTTGCAATAACCCAGCTGGCCTCTGCTGTTCTGCCTTCACTTGCTGACATACCAAGCAACGGGAAACAAATCTAGCTATCTCCCTCTTTATCCCATTCCACCAGAAGTGCTGCTTGATATCTTGGTACATCTTGGTCCCTCCAGGGTGAATAGAATACTGAGAGCTGTGAGCTTCTGCCATAACCTCCTGTCTGATATCTTCACTAGGCACACATAGACGTGACCCAAACCTAAGTGTACCATCTTCATGAATTCTCATCTCCTTCCTGAGTCCTGACTCACATTCTGCCCTAAGCTTCTGAATCCTTGGGTCCTGTGCCTGAGCTGCCTTGATCCTGTCTACTAAGTCGGATTGAACTTGTAGACTCGCCAGAACTCCTACATCACTAGGAAGTACAACCTCGATGCCCATTTCCTGAAGGTCTTCTAAGATATGTCTCTGTGTTGTTAACATAAATGCGCCGCCTCTTCTGCTGAGAGCGTCTGCTACTACATTCGCCTTGCCTGGATGATACTGAAGCTCCACGTCATAATCCTTGATCAACTCCAACCATCTCCTCTGCCTCATGTTCAGTTCCTTCTGAGTAAAAATGTACTTCAGACTTTTGTGGTCTGTGTACATGTCCACTCGATCACCATATAAGTAATGCCTCCATAGCTTCAAAGCAAATACTACTGCTGCCAACTCCAAGTCATGAGTCGGGTAATTCTTCTCGTGGTCCCGAAGTTGCCTAGATGCATACGCTATCACCTTCCCATGCTGTATAAGGACACATCCAAGTCCTTTACCTGACGCATCACAATAAACGGTAAAACCTCCGGGTCCAACTGGCAATGTAAGAATAGGCGCTGATATCAACTTCTGCTTCAGATTCTCAAATAATGTCTGGCATTCTGCCGACCAGACGAATGGTACATCCTTCCGTGTCAAGCGGGTCATGGGTGCTGAAAGCCTTGCAAAGTCTGACACGAACCTTCTGTAATAACCCGCCAATCCCAAGAAACTCCGTACATCAACTACGGTCTTGGGTACTGGCCAACTCTCTACTGCTTCTACCTTCTTGGGATCTACTGCTACTCCAGCTCCTGATATGATATGACCCAAAAATGAAATATGATTTGTCCAGAACTCACACTTGCTGAGCTTGGCATACAACTGGTTCTCTCTCAGAACCTGTAACACTTTCCGGAGGTGGTCTTCATGCTCCTCTTCACTAGCAGAGTACATAAGAATGTCGTCGAGAAATACTACGACAAACTGATCTAAGTACGGCATAAAGATACGGTTCATCAAATCCATAAATATTGCTGGAGCATTGGTCAAACCAAACGGCATTACTAAGAATTCATAATGCCCATACTTTGACCTGAATGCTGTCTTGGGAATGTCCTCCTTCCGAACCCTCACTTGATGATACCCTGAACGAAGATCTATCTTGGAGAAAACTCTAGCTTTGCTCAACTGATCAAACAAGTCGTCGATCATGGGTAGTGGGTACTTGTTCTTTACTGTCGCCGCGTTAAGCTTCCTGTAATCAATGCATAATCTGGACGACCCATCCTTCTTTCCCACAAGTACCACTGGTGCTGTCCATGGTGATATGCTAGCTTGGATGAACTTCTTCTCCTTCAGTTCCTCTATGTGCTGATATACCTTAGCCTGCTCCGAGTCCGCCATTCTGTAAACTCGATCTGATATCGGTTTAGTTCCTGGTGCCAATTCTATGCTGAACTCAATATCTCTAACTGGTGGCAGACCTGGAAGTTCTTCAGGAAATACGTCTAGAAACTCTTCAACTACCTTCGGAACTTGAACTTCTTCCATTGTCGTTACTACTCCCGGCTCTTGCTGAGTTACCTCTAATCTGACTAAGGTGAACCGCTTCATGCCTGGGATATCAAAAGATACACTCCCTCTACGACAATCTATCGTCGCATGACTGTCTTTCAGCCAGTCCATGCCTAAGATAACGTCGAAATTTCCAACAGGAAATTCTATCAACCGGGCGGGTAAGGAATGCCCGCAAACTACAACGCTACACGCTAGAATAACTCTACTAACTCCTACGAGCCCATTGCCAGTGAGTATATTCAACCTCCCTGGCAATGCCTCGAACTCTATTCCTAGCCGTGTCGCAAATTGTGCAGATATAAATGAGTGTGATACTCCCGAATCAAACAATGCTACTGCGGGATAAGAGGCGACGAGAATGTTACCTGCCACAACATCTCCCGATGCCAATGCCTCTTCCAAGGACAGAGTGAATGCCTGTCCTCGACCTCCTTGCTGGTTCCCATGCTGCGGCCTAGCCTGGTGCTGTCGCTGGCCCCTGTCCTGGTGATGCTGGGGTGGTCTATGCTGGTGTTGCTGCATCGGCGGTCCCTGCTGCCGAAACATCTGAGCCTGTGGCATTAACGGACGCTGGGCCAATGGTCTCACTGCCACTGCGGGTCCTCGATACTGCCTTGTCCCTGGTGCTGGCAGAGCAGGAAACTGTTGCACTGGTCCTCCTGACCTCGAATTCATAGGACATGTGGTAACCCAATGATCTGGATTTCCACATATCAAACACAGTCTGTTCAATGTCCGACACACATCTCTAGTATGTCCCATCTTCCCACAATAAGTGCAGCCCGCCGGGGGTTGCTGGTTCTTCCTCTGTTGCTGTTGCTGTTGCCTGGGTGGTGGTGCTGGTCCTCGTATCGCCACATCGTGGATACGAATGCCAGTGGATGGTGCTGTTGTTCGGGGCGCCGCTCCCCCTCCTCCTTCAATCTGACTATGGGATCTCTTCTGACCCCCAGTCCTCATCGTAAGCCTCTGAATAGTGATCTCATGCCTTCGAGTTGTCGTTAATACTTCGTCAAAAGTCTGGTAATTGTGCCCCTCTATCAATTGCAAGAGTTCAAGGTGAAACCCTTGCTGAAACCTCATGGCCCTCTGGCGCTCTGTTGCTACCATCTCTGGGACGAACCTACTCAATCTGCAGAACTCCGCTGCATAAGCATCTACAGTCTTGCCGGCCTGCCTGAGGTTGATAAACTTCTGTTGTAGCTCAAACTGCGCCACAACTCTATAGTACTTTGTCTTGAATCTTGCTGTAAAATCGTCCCAAGCCACAGGACGCCTGATGCCCACTTCCTCTGATTCCCACCAATCACGTGCGAGATCCTGAAGTAACAACTTCACTAGATCCACACGTTCTTCTGCCGGCACCTTCGCTGCTGTCAGAATAGCCTCCATATCCTTAAGCCATGCATCTGCTGAGATGGCATCCTCTGTGCCTTCAAAACGGCGGGGGTTGTACTTGCAAAACTTGGCTGATGCTCCTGAATCAGTCCTCACTCCTCTTTCCAATGCCGTCTGCAATCCTTGGTTAAGCAACACATTCTGCTCTTGTAGCTGAGTGTGCATGCGCTGCTGGACCAACATCTGATGTTGCTGAGTAGCCATCTTTCCTCTCATGATCTCCAGAAGGGCTGGTGTGTCCACTTGGGTAGGTGGAACTGTTGGTGGTGGTGGAACATCCGGATACTGCGATCCAGCTGCTGCTTCCACTATCACTTCTTCCTGGGCAGCCTCCTGAGGCGAGACTGGCCCTTGTTGCTGACCAACAGGGTAAGGTTGTCCATGTTGCTCCTGCTGTTGTCCAGCTCTGACCGATGCGGACGAAGTGCCCCTAAGAAAAGGGACAAGAGAACAATCAAACAACCGGACATGAAGGATCAATGAAGTCAAAGGATACCGGAATGTCAAGCAAGGGTTGAGAATAATGAATCATGAGATCAAGGGGGAACACGTGTGATTGAGACATCCTATAAATCAAAACACCCCACAAGTCTGAAATTAGACCTGCATGGGCCACCACTAAAACCTTGTCACGCCCCAGAACCAGAATACTGGAGAGCGGGGGAATGACTCAGCCAGCTACGTATTACGGGTAGATGAATACCGTATAATACGATCAATGCTGTCTAAAAGACAAGGGGGTGCATACTACATGAAAGTCTCGCTATGGTCACTTCACATCTATTGTCTCAATCATTCAAACAAGAAGCAATAACAGAGAACATTTAAGAATAAGCAATAAGGCGTCCCAAACGCTTTAGTCAAGATGTTCTTGAGATCTGGCTTTACAAAACATAGCCAGATGATATAGCAACATATACACAATTGTTATCAGCTGCAGTCTGACTTAATTACAATTATGTAAAAGTAAGTACAAGACAATCCGACTAACATGTCGGTGCCAAGCGGCAAAATATGAAGTAATTAACAAAATGAGCGGGGAAGTAAGGAACCCACTCGAGTCCTCCTGCGATCATTCCTCTAGTATTGACCATCTTGGAGGTAGAGGTAAGCTGAGTCCTCGGGAACCGGCTCTAAATCTGGCCATGCAAAACCAGAGAGGTTAGACCTCTAATAGCAAGTATCGCAAGAAAGTACGATATGAGACATTAAACCAGTAAATAAGAGAATATAATAATAGATCTCTGCTTGCTACTGGGATTCACATAACATCACGACACTTCAAACCATCCTCCCAACCAAACAAGGACAGAAGTTGGCCCGTCATGTCCTGATGCTCTGATCATCTCAGTTAGGTAACAGAGTAGGTACAGTACACAAACAATCAACTTAAACGGCCATCCAACTCCTACGGCTTACTACTGTGAGTCCCAAGTTATCCTGGAATTATGCAATAAAGATTTCTCAGTTCTTACTATGGACAAGCAAGGCTAGTCGATCCAATCAATCAATTGCGCCAATCATGAATTAGACGAGTCCCAGCGGGACGCCCGTCATCAATATATAATATACAATAAATAGTATTACCAGATACCGCTCCATGCCCGTGTGGCAGGTTTGCAGTATCTGTGGGGACCAGCCGGCCTGTCGGGCACTACTAGTCCCAAGAGGGCTGCCATGTAAGAACTCGGGAATCCATTCTCTCCATGCAATCATTATTTTTATTTAACTTAATAGTCTCTATGTTGAGTGAAATCCCATGCTGTGGATCATGGTCATTCGGAATGAGTACTTTAGTACGGGGTACGATATGCACAACTCTACAACGATGTCCGTGCGGTTAGGTTGTAGGTCTTACATAGCGTAATGCAACAATCCAAACTAACCACGGAACAATCATGCCTTGACCATAAAATACACATGCTTCTTTTATAGTAAAATAAATAAATAAATAAATTGAAGCCTGCATGTGTGCCTGTATGTCAATATTCGGGATCGGCCAATCGATTATAGTAGTTCATACTTAATATGAACGTGTCTCATTCATTCATTTCAATAAGACGACTAGCCAGTCTCTTAGTTCCATCTAGAAACGCATGATCAATAATTAATCAAGATAACAATCAATGTTAATTAATGCCAAATTCGGAAAATAAACATTGGGAAATAAATAATGTTTGGGAAATAAAGAATCTCATGCGCTGTGGGAAAGGTTGGGAAATAAATAATATCATGCGCCTGAGGGAAATGATTGGGAAATAATTAAACTCATGCGCTGTGGGAAAGGTTGGGAAATAAATAATATCATGCGCCTGAGGGAAATGATTGGGAAATAATTAAACTCATGCGCTGTGGGAATGCGGCTGTGAGAAATAAATATCATGTGCTGTGGAATAAGATTGGAAAATAAATAATCCATGCGCCTGAGGAATGAGATTGGGAAACAAATATCATGCGCTGTGAAATAAGATTGGAAAATAAATAATCCATGCGCCTGAGAAATGAGATTGGGAAACAAATAATCTCATGCGCCTGAGGAATGCGGCTGTGGGAAATAAATATCATGCGCTGTGAAATAAGATTGGGAAATAAATAATCCATGCGCCTAAGGAATGAGATTGGGAAATAAATATCATGCGCTGTGAAATAAGATTGGAAAATAAATAATCCATGCGCCTGAGGAATGAGATTGGGAAACAAATAATCTCATGCGCCTGAGGAATGCGGCTGTGGGAAATAAATATCATGCGCTGTGGAATAAGATTGAGAAATAAATAATCCATGCGCCTGAGGAATGAGATTGGAAAATAAATATCATGCGCTGTAAAATAAGATTGGGAAATAAATAATCCATGCGCCTGAGGAATGAGATTGGGAAACAAATAATCTCATGCGCCTGAGGAATGAGATTGGGAAACAAATAATCTCATGCGCTGTGGGAAATAAATATCATGCGCTGTGGGAAAGGTTGGAAAATAAATAATCCATGCGCCTGAGGAATGAAGATTTGATGCGCTGTGGGAATAAAGATTTCCATGCGCCGAGGAATGAAGATTTGATGCGCTGTGGGAATAAAGATTTTCATGCGCCGAGGAATGAAGATTGATGCGCTGTGGGAATAAAGATTTCCATGCGCCGAGGAATGAAGATTTGATGCGCTGTGGGAATAAAGATTTCCATGCGCCGAGGAATGAAGATTGATGCGCTGTGGGAATAAAGATTTTCATGCGCCGAGGAATGAAGATTTGATGCGATGGGACTGTCCTTCTTCTCCGAATTTTCTGAGAACAGAACCATGGGAACCATGGAAGCCATTGCTTCCAAGCTTCATAAATCCTTCATCCCAAGTCCAAATATGGACTTCCATAGGTCAAAATTGGGTAGAACGAAATTCTCTACAACATGGAACCATCAAAATTTGAAGATAACAAAGTTTACTAGATCAAAACCTAAGAAATCCGAAAATGTAATAAACTTAGATCTACAACAAATCAGCCATAGAAATTGAAAATGCTAAGTACTAAAGAGGCTTAGAATCAAGTAAGGAGGATGATGGAACAATAATAATGGGGATCCATCAAGAAGCAAGTTGGCACTTGCCTTGCTCTCCTAGGTTGGTGGGAGAGTTATGAGGAAGAAGAAGAGTAATGGTGAAGTAATGAAGAGAGAGAAAGGAGATGTGCTTTAAATGGAAGGGGTGGTGGTAGGTGGGGGTTTATTTCGGTTCATGATGAACCAACATAATTAAACCAATCTGAGCTGAACCCATAGCAAAGCTAAAGCGGAGTATAAAAAGCAGAAAGTAAAGTGCAGAAATAAAATTGCAGGAAATTAATTAACAGAAAATTAAAGGAATTTAAATACAGAACAATACATGATAAATATTAAATGAATATATTCCAGCAGTACTTGTATTTAGAATACGTATTCTGGGAACGGGAAGTGACAGCGTCGATCTTAGAGAAGTCGAGTATGAAATTCGAATCATATCGAAATTCGAATGAATTTGACTTGATTCATAGAATGCGGGATGACTATCGATAGGTGTGCCAATGAACGATGGTATAGTCGATGCGATACAAATGAATCGTGCTTGAAATTTGAGGAATGGCTCGAACGAAATTCGAAATAATCAGTTATGATTCGAAACTTGTTTTGAGGATTGATCGAATGACTTTATTCCTGACTGGTGTATCGAATAGCCTCGAGGATGTTAATCGATTAAGGATGCGGGGTACCAATGAGTCTATCAGCAAGCGTCGCTTGTATGCAAAGCCTTAGATGAGTATCGTTGAGTAAAATGTAATCTTGAGGTTTAATAAGTTAATTCAGACGAATGACTTTATTCCTGACTGGTGTATTAAATAGCCTCGAGGATGTTAATCGATTAAGGATGCGGGGTACCAATGAGTCTATCAGCAAGCGTCGCTTGTATGCAAAGCCTTAGATGAGTATCGTTGAGTAAAATGTAATCTTGAGGTTTAATAAGTTAATTCAGACGAACTAGAAATGACGCGCGCGGGATTGTGATTGTGCAAGTAGGAAATGTGGAAATGATTGAGTAGGCAATTTAAATCGAGAAAAAGTTAAGGTGTACAAATGGATGACTCGATCGAGGAAATCGATATGAATCATATACGAAAAGTTAGCACGATTGGATGATAGCATGCACGAAAATGATTCGAATATTTGAGAATGACTCTGTGAGCCTACTTCCCAGTTTTTTTAAAATAATTTTTACAAATATCTCTTTACAAATTATTTTCATGATAATTCTTTATAAAAAGAATTATACCATTTTAAGTATGATATCATTTCTTTTTTTTTTCTTTTAAAAGATAACTCATGTTTTGGACCGGGCTTCTCAGCCAGCCCATTAACCCCTCTTCTGAGTTTGGTTCAGCCTCAAGTTTTGCAGACAGATGTTCAATTCTTGTAACTAAAATTTGAATTCTCTGTTAGTGGTTGCTCTCCATTAGTGGGAGAGTAACAAACTTTTGGGTGCCAAATCCTTCTTGTGTGCAGCAAGTTTTGAAAACTTTCGAACCTATTTAAATCCTCCTCTCCTCGATGCTTTTCACCATTCTCCCAAATCCCTCACCTACTTTTCCTCCAGAGCAAGATCAACCCCAATTTCAGAAGCCAACCGGCCATGGCAGTGACGAGGAGTGATCTATTCGAGGAGAAGACGACATCCTGGCGACTGTGATCGAAGTTTCTCCAGCGGTTGAGGATCAACATTTCCATTATTGATGTTGGTGAGTAGCTTCAATTTCTTTCCTCTCGAAGAGAATCGATCGGCCAACATTCCTTGCTTATATGTTCTTGTGTTCATAATCTAGAGGGAGAGAATCGATCTAAGTTCATAGGAGTTTCGATCGATCTCTTAGAATAGCCAATTCTTTTCTGGTAAGTGTCGAATCTGGGAATTTTCTAGATCTATTTTTACACACTCATTATTCTTGATTGTGTTTCCTTCTGTTAATTCGAGCAGAAGCTTAGATGATCAATCGATCCAGTTTCATTTGAACAGGAGTAGTCGACAGATTGTTCGAAACCGATCAATTTTGGTAAGCATTCTTGTAATTCTTGAACCTCGTTGATCATCCAAATTCGAGGTGGTTACTATCTCTGAGTCTAATTACTCTATTTTCTCTCTCTGAACCGTTCGACAAAATGTTCCAAACATAGGCCAGAACAATTGCTGGACACATAGAGCGTATCGGATTCAAGGGATCGTGTCATTTAACTGAGGATTTATCTACAGGTATATTACAGTGTTCTGATGTTGGTGTCGATTTTGGTGTGTTGAGTAGGTGCCTGGAGAATCTAGTTGCTCTTAAATTTCAGTAATTTTATAATTTAAATTTGATTTAAGAGTAGGAAGGTGAACTTGAGTTTTGTGTTGTGAGTACTGAGGGAACTCTATACTCAAAACTTAGTTTTTCTCTCACTATTAGCTCCGTTTAAACAATTGAATTGATCCACATTTTGTACAGTTTTCATTAGCAAGTTAAATTAAATCAGTACAGCCTACTGATTCTTCATGATATGCACTGATGTCATTAGATCTATCTTAGTAGCTTGGGAGAGTTTAGGCTCCTGATTTAGGATGGTTATCAGTAGATTATTTTGTTTGATTATGGGACCTGGTATTTAAGACTGAGAAGTTCCTTGCATTTAACTTATAGCAAATAGTTATCCCTGATTGTAACATTCCTCATTTTGGAATGCTAGGTAGTCAGTTGTCTGATTTGTAGCAGAGCTCTTAACTGCATGAAGATGTGTTATGACTTGGAAATGTTTTGAAGTAAATGATAGTACTCTAGTTAAATAAATGGCTAAGCATGGTTTAGAATGAATTTGGAGAACCAACATTTTGTAAAGTATTCTTAGTTAGAATCCAATTCTCGGGTTATACCTCTGTGTTATTTTATGCAAAACCAAGTTGATGTGTTAGTTTAAGTTTACTCATTTCAGTCATACCTCATATTGGAATACCTAGTCTATATGCATTTTGGTTTAAATGTTAGATTTAATACTGAACTATGTAAGCCTTGACAGGATTTAGTACCTGAGTTGGATGTTCTTTGCAAAACCATTACCTTGTTTCCAGGACCTAAAACCAATGTACCTTGGGGGGGGGGGGGGGTTTGCAACCTGTATCTGGATTCATGAAATCATGTTTTATACCCATGTTTACTGCTGTTAGGATATGTCACTGCCTGCAGAATGGAGACAGTCCCACAGCAGAACTGTGAAGGCAGGGTTGGTTTAGCTCTTGAGAATTTTTGGGTAAATTCAGGAAGATTGATAGGTTATACAGTGTGGATCATTTTATTTCAGTATCCTGGATAATTGGTATCTGTCTTGGTATTAGGACTGATTGGTGACTGGACTGTATCAGCCTTAATCAAGGCTGATTGTATCAGCCTGAATAGGGACTGATTGTATGCTCTATTAGACTGAACTACATCAGCATCTTAGCTAAGATGGGTCTGTATCAGCTTTGCTTGGACTGAATTATATCAGTCCTGTTCAGGACTGATCCTTTGGAAAACTGATCTAAGATTATTTCAGGTAATAATTATTCTAGAAGTGGACACCTGGATATGTGGCTTGACTAAATTCATGATACCAGTAGGAAATGGTCTATTGATATTGATTTAGACAATTTCCTATTGGACAATGACATTGGGAATGCCTACTTATCACGGTTTAAGGATAAACATGAGATTGAAGGATCCATCATATCCTTTGATAAATTATTTTCTTTAGACATTATTGGCCTAGTGTTGTTTTAAGTCTTACTCTATGAATGTTTTAGTTATATGTATTAAGGTAAATGAATTAGTGTAGATTACAGTTATGCCCTTTTGCAGTATTATTCTTTAGTTTGAGAAATTGAGCTATTTTCTTAGCTAAGTAATTCTGAGTAGCTAGATGGGTTTGCTACAAACCAATACATAGATACCTGCTAGAATAGTTAACATTCATGTTACTCTACAATTTAAGCTTGGTTAATGGATAAAAACTAGTAATTAGGATTTATTAGAGATTAATCAATTGCACCAATTTACAGGAGGATATCCAGCATTATTATTCCCACTTGATCACCCCGAGCAAGGCAAGTATACTCCTCGAACTTGTCCATTACTTTATGTCTTGTATATTCATTCTTGTATCTTCTGGTTGACACGATATTTCACGAGATTGTCTGATATCTGGTTCCTTGAGTTTACTTGTGTTTGGGAGGGAAAATACTACAGATGTATGATCAAATCCGAGTTACTATTCATATGAATAGCTTAGGCCCCGCATCGTGCACGCGGAATCGAAGTCGTACCATTTCATGTTCCCTGAATCTATCCAAGCCGATCACACACTCTGGATGTATTTCGATATATTGCACACATCAGGTTCATTGTGTATTTCATGTTCAGGTTTCATTTCATGTTTCCTGTATTTATTTTTCAGTATTCATGTTCAGATTTCATGTCATGTTCTCATTTCTCATACTTTATACTTTTCCTATATTCATTTCCATACCATGATGTTCATTTCCTTGGATATACTTAGCTCCGCTCCTGACTAGGATATGTTGCAGGTGAGTTGGAGGCTATCTGTGACACTTATTACGGGCAAGAGCCTGGAGGCACCTATGAGCTAGCCGATGTTGCTCAGGACTTAGAGGCTGAGGAGGCCTAGTACCTACCTTTAGTTTCATTTGGACTTTGTATTGAGACATCAGTTTACTTTTCATTTGCTGGAAATATAATAACTTTTAGACTTGTACGTTGATTCTGGGATTCGATATTATAGATGCTGTGTTTTATATTCATTCTATTATAGACTTGTAGTTTTTTCCTAGAGATTGGTACAACTTACTTCATCGTGTCTAACAACGAAGGCTAGGCGTGTCCGACTCGTGTCCGATTATTCGGGAGCGGGTCGTGACATGTTTTTAGTGGTGGCTCATGCAGGTCTATCCTAATGGTACCTAGGTATTAGAGTACTATTGGAGGACTTGATTAAACTAGGGAAACTTGATCACAACATAGGAAATTCGAAAAATAAGGGTATATCAGGTATATCAGGTACATTGACATTATAAAAACATGGTATATTTTTAGGTTTTAGGGTTTGTCAATCAACGAAGTTTTTTTTCTATTGCAGGATGGTCACTACGAAGAAGACCGCACATCAGCCTGGAGTTGCAGGGAGTATGGGACAGTCTGCACCAGACGTTCCGGTAGAGCAGCTTCCGCCACCGCCTCCTATCTTCCCTCCTTTGCCCTCGACGATGATGTTCGACAGCGCTTAAGTGATGGCCATGTTTCGGCAGTTTATGGAGGCCCAGAACCACCAGGCTGCACAGTTCAGAGCGACAGTCGTTGATGTACTCAGGACTCGAGAGCCGGCAGCACCAGCACCGGTAGCACCTCCAGCACCAGCAGCACTGAGACCAGGGACCGCCAGGGACTACCATAACCTCTGTCTGATGGATTTCTGGGGTCATGAGGGGATTGTATATGCGGATGAGTGGCTGGAAAATGTGGAACGGACGCTGAAGATGGCGAGGATTCCTGATGACTTGAAGGTGGAAGTTGCAAGCATGCGGCTTTTTGACCTTGCCAGAGCCTGGTACCGCGAGGAGCCCCAGTTACCTGTGCCCCAGGTTCTTTGGACATATTTCAAAACTCTGTTCAAGGAGAAGTTCTTCCCTGACATTAAGCGAGATGAGCTTCGGATACAGTTCGAGGCCTTGCAGCAGGGAACCATGACAGTGGCAGAGTATATGTCAGAGTTCATCCGACTCAGCAGGTTCGCAGAGAACCTAGTCGACACGCTAGAGGAGAGGGCTTGGAGGTTCAAGAAGGGCCTCACCAGAGAGCTGCGACATGCAGTGGCGACCAGCCAGGCGACGACTTATTCGAGCATCCTCAAGATTGCTCAGGCTGTGGAGAAGGAGATGGACCCGAGGCCCAAGAGGGATAGGGACATCGACAGTAGCAGCTACCAGGCACCGACGAAGAGGACTCAGATTCAGACTCAAACGAGGCCACCACAGCCGGCAGCAGTTCAGCATCGTCCTGTCAGAGCCCCAGCAGTTCAGCAGCATCAGAAGCAGCAGGAGATCACTTGCACATACTGTCATCGGCCAGGACACCATGTGGAGGTCTGTCGCAAGAGGCTCGGACTTTGCCTATTTTGTGGATCAGACGCTCATCAGATGAGAGACTGCTAGCAGGCCACAGCCAGACTAGCAGGAGGACCCCGAGGAGCTGGAGGACCACCACCTGCGCCACCCAGAGCACTGCCTGCTGCACCCTAGAGAGGAGGATCAGCTCTACCACCTCAGCAGCAGAGATTTGCACAACACCAGCAGCAGCAGAGGGGAGGACCACAGCGGGGACGTGCTTATGTCATGGCCGCAGTTGAGGAGGAGGATGCAGCTCTAGATGTTATCACAGGTTCTATCATCATATATTCATTTTTTGCCATTGCATTGTTTGATTCTGGAGCCACACATAGCTTTGTATCATATGAGTTTCTGCATAGACACGACTTCACACCTAAGCCCACTAGGAGGAACTATCAGATTATGACAGGAGGAGGGATAGTGCCAGTTAGTGAGATGGTGGATTGCCCTATCACTATAGCAGGGAGGGGGCTTAGGGCTCGACTTCTAGTGATGCCATTGCCCAGATTCGATGTAGTCCTCGGCATCGACTAGATGAGCGAGCAGTTTGCTGTAATATACTGCCATGAAGGAAATGTTACTTTCAGTCTGCCTGGAGTTCCGCCGTTCGAGGTCAGAAGACGGATTGCAGAGAGGCCAGAGGGAGTCTCCTTCGGAGCAGTTGTAGAAGACCAGGAGTTGCCGCATCCACTGATTACAGAGTTTCTCGACGTCTTCCCCGAGGAGTTGCTAGGATTACCGCTAGATCGAGATGTGGAGTTCAGCATCGACTTAGTGCCCGAATCAGCGCCGAAGTTCCAGCATTGCTACAAGATCAACCCGAAGGAAGCTGCAGGGTTGAAGGCCCAGATTGATGCATTGGAAGGCAAGGGTTTTATTCGGTCCAGTGCTTCACCCTGGGGAGCACCGGTACTCTTCGTGTTGAAGAAGGATGGGACTATTAGGATGTGTATCGATTACCGTACACTCAATAACATCACCATCAAGAATAAATACCCGTTGCTGCGGATTGATGAGCTGTTTGATCAGCTGAGTGGAGCGAAGGTCTTTTCCAAGATTGACCTTCGATCGGGGTATCATCAGATGAAGGTTCGGGAGCAGGATATTCCGAAGACAGCTTTCAATACCCGTTACGGCCAATATAAATTTTTGGTGATGTCGTTCGGACTCACTAATGCCCCAGCAGTGTTTATGAACTTGATGAATAAAATTTTTTACAAGTATTTGGACAAGTTTGTCGTAGTCTTTATTGACGGTATCTTGATATATTCAAAGACTGAGGAGGAGCATGTGGAGCACCTGCGGATTGTGTTAGAGATTCTACGGAAGGAGAAGCTGTACGGAAAGCTCTCGAAGTGTGAGTTTTTCTTGGACAAAGTAGAGTTCATGGGGCATGTGGTGACTGGAGAGGGGATTTATGTAGATCCCAAAAAGATTGAAGTAGTGGAAGCATGGGCACCTCCCAAGTCAGTAGCAGAGGTTCGTAGTTTCCTGGGGCTAGCAGGTTACTACCGGAAGTTCGTGAAAGATTTTGCTAAGATAACAGAGCCAATGATGAAGCTTACGCGGAAGGACGATGAGTTCATCTGGAGCGATGCCTGCCAGTCAGCATTTGAAGAATTGAAAAGAAGACTCACGACAGCACCAGTTTTAGCTTTGCCATCAGGATCTGGAGGATTTGTCATCTACAGTGATGCATCAGGAAAAGGCTTGGGATGTGTGCTTGAGCAGAACAAGAGGGTTATTGCTTATGCTTCTAGACAGTTGAGGACTCATGAGAAGAATTACCCTACACATGACTTGGAGCTTGCAGCAGTCATTTTTGCCTTGAAACTGTGGAAGCACTATTTGTATGGGGAGAGAGTTGACATCTTCACGGACCATAAAAGCCTGAAATATGTCTTTACTCAGAAGGAGTTGAATATGAGACAGCAAAGGTGGCTGAAACTCATGAAGAATTTCGACATCAATCTGCAATATCACCCTGGGAAGGCGAATGTGGTAGCAGATACTCTCAGTCAATATCTTGTTGCTATGTTTCTCACTATGGATCGGCATCTTTTGGAGGATCTTGAGAGTCTGGGGATTGAGATTGTTCTTCCAAGAGTTGGAGGGCAGTTGATGCACATGCAGATACAGTCAGGACTGATAGAGAAGACCAATGAGGCCTAGTTTCTAGATGAGGGACTCCGATGTCTCAGAGGCCAAGTAGAGGCAGGATTACTCGACGACTTCACTATAGCAGATAATGGATCCTTGAGGCACGGAAACCAGTTGTGTGTGCCAAAGGATTTGCGGAAGGAGGTTATGCAAGAGGCCCACCAGTCGCAGCATTCTATGCATCCTGAATCTACCAAGATGTATTAGGATATGCGGGAGGATGTTTGTTGGTATGGGATGAAACGAGAGCTTGCCAGATTCGTTTCCAGATGCCTTCTGTGCCAGCAAGTCAAGGCAGAGTGCCAGAGACCAGCAGGATTACTCCAGCCTTTACCTATTTCGGAGTGGAAGTGGGAACATATCACCATGGACTTCATCTTTGGTTTACCGCGTACGCCCAGTGGCACGGATGCTATTTGGGTTATTGTGGACAGACTGACGAAGTCCGCTCACCTCATTCCGTTCAAGGTAGGGCTGTCGACCGAGAAGCTTGCAGACCTCGACATGCGACAGATTGTGCGGATCCATGGAGTGCCGGTGAGCATCGTTTCAGATAGGGACAACCGCTTCACATCACACTTCTGGAGGAGTCTACAGCTGAGCTTGGATTCACAGTTGAAGTTCAACACCGCCTATCATCCACAGACTGACGGGCAGTCCGAGAGGACCATTTAGACACTGGAGAACATGTTGCGGGTTTGCGCACTCGACTTCGGCGGTTTGTAGGAGGAGGATCACTTGCACCTTATGGAGTTTGCCTATAACAACAGTTATCAGGCTAGCTTCGAGATGACACCGTTCGAGGCACTGTATGGGCGGAGATGTCGCACACCTTTATCTTGGGACGACATTGGCGAAAGGACTTTGCTTGGGCCAAAGATGGTGGTAGATTCGGCTGAGAAGATCAGACTGATCAGAGAGCGCCTCAGGGTTGCACAGGATCGACAGAAGCACTGGATGGACAGCAGCAGACGACCTCTAGAGTTCGCAGTTGGAGATAGAGTGTTCCTGAAGATCTCGTCGACCCGAGGCATCATTCGTTTTGGCAGAGGCGGGAAGCTCAGTCCGAGGTACATCGGACACTTCGATGTGATGGTACGGATTGGTGAGGTGGCGTATCGACTAGCGCTTCCTGCTAGCTTGGAGGGAGTGCACGACGTTTTTCACGTATCCCAGCTTCGACGCTACATTCCAGATCCGAGCCATGTGGTGGACTACTCAGAGCTAGAGGTAGGTCCGAGCTTGACCTACGAGGAACAGCCGGTAGAGATCCTTGATCGGAGAGAGAAACAATTGCGGAACCAGACCATATCACTTGTTCGAGTCATGTGGAAACACCACTCTCCGGGAGAGTCCACATGGGAGCGCGAGGACGAGATGCGGAAACGTTACCCCAGTTTGTTTGCTTGATTGTACCTTGTTTTGAGGAAATTCTTCAAATTCAATAAATGATTTGTGTATGAGCAATCATTGTTTTGTTTTGATTTAATTGTCGTCTTTCGAATTATTGTTTCATAAGTCAGATCATAAATCAAGTCAGTTGCAAGGATATGTTGATATAGATTATGCTGGTGAGTTGGACAAAGGAAGATCAACTACCGCTAATTTATACAAACTTACAGGTACTCCAGTCAGTCGGAAGTTGACCCTTATGATATTGTGGCACTATAAAATATGGAATTAGAGTACATGGTAAAGACATCCAAAAAGATAAAAATTGGTGTGTTTGGATTCGAGGAGGTTCAAGTGGATGCACATCTAAGAAAAATCAAGATGTATCATGATATAGAGAGACTATTTCCCCAACTGCATTGGGATATTTCTTTGCCAACTTGGTTGTATGCTTAGCATGGGATGAGTATGTGTCCTGATCTTAGGCATTCAAATCTATGATGGTTCTTGTTAGCCCACTAAATTGGTTTGTTATCCTTTTGTGACAGATCTGTCTCAACTTACAGAAATTGACATGCAGAGTTATCATCCCTGCTGCTTTGCCCATAATCCTCCATTCCTTCCAAGCCACTACATTTGTGAACCTCTCAACTACCATCATCATCATCTTCTTCCTTCTTGACCCAACGCTCAATAAGAGTTCCAAGTCTTTCGACCAATATTGCTTGATGACTTGACTTTGACGTAGACTTCATCTCAGTAGTATGTATCTTGTCTAATAAGACTTGTCAACCAATCAGAAGTAAGAAGAGTCTGCAACAACATGGACCTCTTGTATGAGAATGATTGCACCAAACTCTTTAGCTCTGAGAACTTTCGAAGTAACGGAAAGAAAAGCAACGACCGGAATGGGAGAGTCAGAGTCGAAAAGAGGATTCCTCACTTCTTTTTCGAATTTTTGATATCCCTTTTTATTTCTCATCAAACGAATGGCATCTTCTTTTGGAAATCCTAGCTAGGAAATCGCTAGTGTTCTTCTATGAATGTGCACCATACGTTAAAAAGAAGGATATGCGTGGACTTGCAGTTTTTCCAAACTTGCAAATTTGGTTTGGCTTCCATTTGGTACTAGTAGTATAGCAACATCACAATTTCCAATCCAAACAATTGTCAGCCGCCAGCTCTGATCGAATACCTCCGGCTATGCCGACACCGGCCACGCCTGTCGGCGGTTCTTCAGTCAGCCGGAACCCGTTCTCGGTTGTTCTTCGGGCCATGGTGTCCTGTTTCGGGCACCAGCCTCCCGACAAGCCCGACTTATCCGAAGACCACAAGCCTTCTTCCTCGGACTATCCGAAGGCCGTTTCATATTCTTCTTCTTCTTCAGCCGCGGCATCGTCGACGTCCGGGAGTATTTACGGGAGCTCCCACGGGAGTTCGAAGAGGCGGTCCGGCCGGGGGATCTTCGTTGGAGGGAACAGCAGTGCCCAGGCGCAACCCGGGAGCAGGAAATTCAGCATGCGGGAGATCCACAGAGCAACCAAGAACTTCTCGCCGACGCTGAAGATCGGGCAGGGCGGGTTCGGTACTGTCTACAAGGGCACTCTCGACGACGGCATGGTTGTCGCAGTCAAGCGCGCCAAGAAGGTGAGATGATCCCGGACTACTAATACCACTCTCTGTCTACTTACTGCAATAAAAGCTGCAATCGACAATCGATCTTATTAACATTTGTTGCCGTAAGTGGGATTCGATCCTTATTCATCGTTTCAGTTACTTTTGTTTAAAAGCAGAGCGTCTACGACAACCATTTGGGGGCAGAATTCCAGAGCGAGATCAAGATGCTGGCGCAGATCGAGCATCTGAGCCTGGTTCGATTCCACGGGTATCTGGAGCACGAGGACGAAAGAATCATAGTTGTAGAGTACGTCCCGAATGGAACTCTTAGAGAGCATCTCGACTGTAAGTTTAGATATCGATGTCGCTAATGCAATCGACAACCATCAGTCTACTGATGTGTTTTGAGCAATGATGTGTGCTATATATGTATAGGTGTACATGGAAACCACCTTGACCTTGCCGCCCGGTTGGACATAGCAATTGATGTGGCTCATGCTGTAACATACCTCCATATGTATGCAGGTTATACTTCAAAACCTTGTGTTGAACATTCAAATAATGTTTACGTTTGGTACTGATTTTTTTTCAAGATGCAGATCATCCCATCATCCACAGAGATATCAAGTCATCGAACATTCTCCTTACGGAGAACCTCCGGGCTAAAGTTGCAGACTTTGGGTTCGCTCGGCTGGGTGCAACGGAGACGGGAGCCACTCACGTTTCGACTCAGGTCAAGGGGACTGCAGGGTATCTGGACCCGGAGTATCTCAGAACCTATCAGCTCACGGAGAAGAGCGACGTCTACTCCTTCGGCGTCTTGCTGGTGGAAATAATGTCGGGAAGGCGCCCCATAGAGCCCAAAAGAGGGCGCAAAGAACGGATTACGCCAAAATGGGTATGTTATTGCTTCATTAGCACAAAAATAGTACACAGTACTCTTTGGTTAACGACTGTGAACCTCATCTTGCTTCAGTAATTATCTGTTTCTACAGGCGATGCACAAGTTTATGGATGGGGACGCAGTCCAAGTACTGGACCCAAATCTTTCGCAGAGTCGAGCTACTAATGTGGCATTAGAGAAGATCCTCGAGCTGGCCTTACAGTGCTTAGCTCCAACGAAAGAAGGCAGACCCAGCATGAAGAGGTGCGCAGAGATTCTATGGAGCATTCGGAAGAATTACAGAGAGTTGGCGTCGTCGGACTCCTTGTCCCAGTCGGAGATCTGATAAAAACCTGGAATGAATTTTCTCTGAAGATTGTACAACTGCTATTGTGATGTGACATGTAGATACAATAAAAACTAAAGAAAGAAATAATAATAATAACATGTATATACAATGTAATTGTGGGTGTATAAATCATTGGCATTGGTAGAGCGAAGTAATTTTCCTCGTCCATAAATATTTTCATGGTATGATTATAGCTATTCAGGACATACGTATGAAGCAAAAAGCTCACACAGTATGAATCCACCATCAATTTTCACTCTTCTTTTCAATTTTACAGATGCAACATAATAGACAGTGTGAAACAGGTACTCTGAGAGATGATTACAGAACTTTTTTTTTTTTTTTTTTTTTTTTGGGGGGGGGGGGGGGGGGGGGGGGGGGGGGTGCGGACCTGTAGAACTACGCTGCAGATATCTCAACCTAGGGGCTCAGTTGCAGCGTTTGGTTGGAGGCTGCAATTGAGATGCAAATATCACTCTCTGACAACAATGAGTTACTGTCCCCTGATTTTCCTGTAGAACTACGCTGCAGATATCTCAACCTAGGGGTTGTTTGGATCAATGTAAGTGTGCAACAAGTGATCATTTTTTACCACTTTCAGCTACTGTTCACTGAAAGCAATTCAGTTGCAGCGTTTGGTTGGAGGCTGCAAATGAGATGCAAATATCAATCTCTGACAACAATGAGTTACTGTCCCCTGATTTTTTTCACAACTCAGCTGCATCAAAAAATGGGCGAAGGTGAGCAGCAAGTGGAGAGAGGAGAGAGAAATGGCAAGAGGAAGTCTCCTCCTCATTGTCGACGCCGGCCGCGTCGAACCCCTCACCACTGCCACGAAGCTCCGTCGACGACGTCGGCCACGGTGAACCGCTCACCACCGCCACGAAGCTCCGTGGACGACGTCGGCCGCGTCGAACCCCTCACCGCCGACACGAAGCTTCGTGGACGACATCGGCTGCGTCGAACCCCTTACGGCCGTCACGAAGCTCCGTCGACGACGTTGGCTGCTTCGAACCCCTCACCGCTGCCACGAAGCTCCTTCGACGACGTCTCAGATGTTGGAGATCGAAGGGATCATCAAACGATGACGACGACGGAATCATCCGACCGGATCTGAAGTGGAGGGGGGGGGGGTGCGGACCTGTAGAACTACGCTGCAGATATCTCAACCTAGGGGCTCAGTTGCAGCGTTTGGTTGGAGGCTGCAATTGAGATGCAAATATCACTCTCTGACAACAATGAGTTACTGTCCCCTGATTTTCCTGTAGAACTACGCTGCAGATATCTCAACCTAGGGGTTGTTTGGATCAATGTAAGTGTGCAACAAGTGATCATTTTTTACCACTTTCAGCTACTGTTCACTGAAAGCAATTCAGTTGCAGCGTTTGGTTGGAGGCTGCAAATGAGATGCAAATATCAATCTCTGACAACAATGAGTTACTGTCCCCTGATTTTTTTCACAACTCAGCTGCATCAAAAAATGGGCGAAGGTGAGCAGCAAGTGGAGAGAGGAGAGAGAAATGGCAAGAGGAAGTCTCCTCCTCATTGTCGACGCCGGCCGCGTCGAACCCCTCACCACTGCCACGAAGCTCCGTCGACGACGTCGGCCACGGTGAACCGCTCACCACCGCCACGAAGCTCCGTGGACGACGTCGGCCGCGTCGAACCCCTCACCGCCGACACGAAGCTTCGTGGACGACATCGGCTGCGTCGAACCCCTTACGGCCGTCACGAAGCTCCGTCGACGACGTTGGCTGCTTCGAACCCCTCACCGCTGCCACGAAGCTCCTTCGACGACGTCTCAGATGTTGGAGATCGAAGGGATCATCAAACGATGACGACGACGGAATCATCCGACCGGATCTGAAGTGGAGGGGGGGGGGGGTGCGGACCTGTAGAACTACGCTGCAGATATCTCAACCTAGGGGCTCAGTTGCAGCGTTTGGTTGGAGGCTGCAATTGAGATGCAAATATCACTCTCTGACAACAATGAGTTACTGTCCCCTGATTTTCCTGTAGAACTACGCTGCAGATATCTCAACCTAGGGGTTGTTTGGATCAATGTAAGTGTGCAACAAGTGATCATTTTTTACCACTTTCAGCTACTGTTCACTGAAAGCAATTCAGTTGCAGCGTTTGGTTGGAGGCTGCAAATGAGATGCAAATATCAATCTCTGACAACAATGAGTTACTGTCCCCTGATTTTTTTCACAACTCAGCTGCATCAAAAAATGGGCGAAGGTGAGCAGCAAGTGGAGAGAGGAGAGAGAAATGGCAAGAGGAAGTCTCCTCCTCATTGTCGACGCCGGCCGCGTCGAACCCCTCACCACTGCCACGAAGCTCCGTCGACGACGTCGGCCACGGTGAACCGCTCACCACCGCCACGAAGCTCCGTGGACGACGTCGGCCGCGTCGAACCCCTCACCGCCGACACGAAGCTCCGTGGACGACATCGGCTGCGTCGAACCCCTTACGGCCGTCACGAAGCTCCGTCGACGACGTTGGCTGCTTCGAACCCCTCACCGCTGCCACGAAGCTCCTTCGACGACGTCTCAGATGTTGGAGATCGAAGGGATCATCAAACGATGACGACGACGGAATCATCCGACCGGATCTGAAGTGGAGGCAGAGGTTGTGGTCGTGGAAGCCGTAGAGGAGCTCCTCCGGTCTCCTGCGGCGGAGGGAGGGTTAGGCGAGAGAGGAGGAGGCGGGTGGTGGTGGAGTTGGGAAATATTCTATGGAAAAAATGTGAAGAATGGAGAAACATTCTGGATGTGAATGGGATGGATAAATTTATCTTATATTCTGTAGAGTAGTTAAATTATGATAATTAAATTTATAAATAATAATAATAATAATAATAATAAACTATATTAATAATAATTTATATTACAATATTTAGGTTTAAATTCGAATTACTTATCACTTTTTAATTAATATTTAGTAATTTTTATCTTTCTTTCTTTCTTTTTTTCTTTTTTTTTTTTTTTTTTTTTTTTTTTTTTTGAGGGTGTCCACTTCTTAATGGTGCCTGAAGGCATGCCTCCAAGGGAGCTCGAACCCGCGCCACTGCGCCGGGGTGCTCCACCGGCCACTGGGACAATTTTTATCACTTTCAAAATCCACTTTCAACAACTATCCAAACAACCGAACTCATTTTTCTCCACTTTCAACAACCATCAAAACAACCAATTTATTTTTTTCCCACTTGCAGGAGACAAAAAGTACTCTATCCAAATACATTTTGAAAATACGTGCACTTTTACACTTTAAAGAGTTACCTCTATCCAAACAGCCCCCTACTGCACAGCTTGCACTATGGACTTTTAGTCTGTCTATATACCCAAGATTTCAAAAATAGCAGAATACTACATGGTTTGGTGTAACAAACTTGAACAGGATCTGATGCTGACTAAATGAAAGATTAATATCCTTTCAGTGAGTAAATCTTCTTTTTCTTCCAATAGCGGAGTACAATGTTTTGCCGATCAAAATCCCGAGCTTCGTATATAAACCAAGGGCAGCAGTAAAATACATAACAGTTATTCCTTCACTGCCCACACAGCACAGTAAACAGGGGAGGAAAGTGTAGTAATTTTGGGATTTGGAGATGAAGACTCACTCGTCAGTCATGTATGCTAGTCTGATCTACGGTTTCCATCGCTGGCAGCCGACGAGGAACGCTCCTTGCCACGCTCCCTACGCCTTCTGTCTGAATCCTTTGCATGTGGCCTTCGGCTGCGAGAATTCGAGTCCTCTCTTTCACGTGATCGATATGGAGAGTGGCTGCGAGACCGCCTACGACCACCATCTGCAGAATATTTATAGCCCAAGAGGGTAAGGAAGTTGACAATAGTGCAGGTGATCAATAATAGTATAAATGCTACCGGTGGTGGTAATATAAAAATATTTATGCACAAGTTAAGCGAAAGCTATCCAAATTAAGAAAAAAATAGAGGCAGCATATACCACTGATAGATGAGACATCCAAACAGATCATTTTGTTTGGTCTCAATAAGTTGCAGCCCTAACAGTAAGCACCATAAACAGAAAAAGAAAAAAATAGCAACTACATGAGCCTGCATAAAATTAAGAATTTGTACTGCAGCATTCTGGCTGGTCCCTAGCAGACCAATATATTGCTCATTTAATCTCTCATTGGACAAGCTGACAAACAACTTTACACATGTTGGCCTCCACATAATTCTCTCGACACCAAGACGTTCTCGGGACTTGAGGACTTTCAGCAAACTTGCACTTTTATCCCAATATTCAGTCCCATTTTTCAGGACGTCGTTTAGCGTAACAGTAAGTCTACGATGCTTAACAGCAAGTCTATGATGCTTGCATCCCGGAGGATGTGTGTTCGAGTCCAGACAATAGTCTTCCTATATATTGGGGACAAAGCTGCATATATCTTGACCTCCCCAATCACTGGATTAGTGGGAGCCTCATAGCACCGCCCCTGCCACTGCACCATGATTCCTCATCCGCACATGCAAATCACCAACTACATTAACCATGCCATTAAATTTTTTTTGAGTCATTCTTGAGCTGCTTCTTGTACCATTCAACTTTATGTGACCGTCTCAGAAGACAACTGCAGTATACAACGAATTTATTATAGGTGAAAAATCAATGGTAGATGAATACATCTACTCATTGGAAGCTATATCTAGCAACTACTATTACTATGCATGTGCATCATATTAATAAACAATTGACACTACCATATGACCCCGTATATCTGCAGCTACATGAGAACTATCTCAAGTTCAACAGAATTCAAAATTCTTGAATTTACATTAGGAACTCGAGTTACCAATAAGTGGAAAATGAGACCTACTTAGAATCTGAGAACAGGATAAAGTGCCTCAAGAAAATCAGGCACCTTGGAATGAAGATGTTTTGAAGAACCTAGATCTACAATGAAAAAACGTATTACACAAGTATATGCTAAGGTATGATATGATACAGTTTAAAAAGAAGATAAAATTTTGACAGGATCGATGATTAAGAAAAATGTCTTGCACAACAGCATCAAGAAAGAAAAAGATCTACAATGAAAAAGAAAAAAAAATTCTCTGCAGCATGAGAATAACATACATGAAGGAAAGTTCCTATGCCATAAAATATCAATATTGCACAGTAAGAATTATCAAGATATAAAACTTGTTGCAGTACGAGAATGATTGACTTGCTACCAGTGCAGATAAGTAGTGGTGTACCTCTTCTCTCTCTTGAGCCATAGTAGTATCCAGGAGTAGGTGTCCTTCCGCACTTCCTTTTTGCCTGCACAGAAAGATGAAGTGAGGATAGAGTAAAACCAGAGCAGGTTTCCACCATAAGAAAAGGTATAAAAACAATTACATAACCGTCTGGTTTAAACACTATAATTTCATTATTCTCAAATAAAAGTTCATAAAATTATAACTGCACAATTAAGTGAAGAAATAAGTAGATAGTAGATATCATCAAGGCAGTATTACTTTTAAATTTAATAGTTGTCTCTTCTAAACTCATGAATATATCAGCACTTACATGGTGTAGGTACATGACAGGAAATTACAGTAAAAGAGAGACTATCATGAAACATGATAGTTGATACAAGAAGATACATACCAAATCAAGCGAGAGAATGTAATAGAGGGCATACAACAAGTGCATAACAAAGCATGCACACTGTTCTTAATAACAAGTGAAAAAGGAATTCAGGAGATACAACCCTTCTTTACATAGTCAGATTTGAATAAACTTTGATATATCGATGCAGTGCTCATGTCGCGAAGAGAGAGATTCAAACTGTTAAGAGGATAGATTGAGAAAGCGATGGACAAACTAACACACCAAAAGTTATTAGGTAACACTTCTAATGATGAGGAGCTACCAATGGATTTGGTTATTCACCACAAACACTTGACCTTAATTTTGATGAAAAACCTAGTACCTTTTCCACTGTAATCAAGCGACCTTCAAGCACAGAACGATTCAAGTGCTTGACACATCGGTCTGCATCTTCTACAGTCTCCATTGTAACAAATGCAAACCCACGAGATTCCCTTGAGCGAGGATCCAAGACCAATTCGCATTCCCTTACCTGCAATAAAGTTTCTCAAGTCTTGGAAGCACATAGCTGCAATATAATAAATAAGCTGCTCAAAACTAAGCATAAATTAGAATGTTTCAATCCAATTTCAATTAAAGGCAAAACAACCTCTTTAAACTCTCATAAGCATCCTGGCTGAAGTGGGAAGGAGGTGGAGACATAAACATCAAGGTTGTGAAAAGCACTAGACGCTATTCGGGAGGGCACCCGCCGCCTAGCACCTAGCCCGCCTAGGCAGTCGCCTAGGCAGCCGCCTAGATCTAGGCGGTTGAAAAATAAATAACCTACTGAAAATTGCAGAAAAAGTCTATAGAATCACAAAACATGCATAGTCAGGCGTCGGAGGGTCTAGGCGGACATCGGGCGGGCACCAGGTGCCTAGCGCCTAGGCGCCGTTAGACCGCCTTATAGAACACTGATAAACATCTTGGATAGGTGGATTCGATCCCACGGGGAAACGTATTATTCCTTCCATTTAATGGGTGGGAGTTAAAAAAGGTTAAGGAAAAAAAAAGAAGGAAAAAAACTCTTTAAACTCTCATAGTCTGCTACTTACAATTCTCTCATGATCAACTACCTACTAAAAGCACCAATGTTGTCTACATCTAGAGCAACTATGGCTCATAGGGTATACGAAAAGAGTCTAAACAAATGCATATACCATCCAAACAAGGAGGTAAACTAGTAGGTGTTTCTAATATTCGATAATAGTTACTATCCAATCTTAGTTGTTAAATGCATGTGCCATGGCACAAGGCGCGGCGTGGCACACCCTTAGTGCTTCTCATAAGCATGGTGCGACGAGGTTCAAAAGGCACGCCAAAGGCGAGCGCCTTACAAGGCACAAAAAAGGCGCAAGGTGCGGCTTAATGAATTTTGTTTTGATTAGTGAATTCGGGGGGTGAGGTGCCTAGTTCCTACCCGCTAACAACCCTACTCGAACCAAACCCCTAAGTTAATAGACTAATAACATAGAGGAGAGAGAGTCATTGCCTCTATTTCTCCCCCCCCCCCCCCCCCCCCCCCCCCCCCCCCCCCCCCCCCCCCCCCCCCCCCCCCCCCCCCCCCCCCCCCCCCCCCCCCCCCCCCCCCCCCCCCCCCCCCCCCCCCCCCCCCCCCCCCCCCCCCCCCCCCCCCCCCCCCCCCCCCCCCCCCCCCCCCCCCCCCCCCCCCCCCCCCCCCCCCCCCCCCCCCCCCCCCCCCCCCTCTTCTCGGCCTCCAGTTCCCTCTCTCCCCTCTACGCCTCCGGGTAATTTTTTTTGATGCTTTTCTGGGGTTTTTTTATTTGTTTGTTGTCGCGGTTCCTCTCTTCTTCTTATTGTTTTCCAGTTAGTTTCATGCATAATCAGATTTTATGATAGAACTAATCATTTGTTGTGGCTAATCATTAGACAACATCGTCATCTACTATATTTCTTCATATGTTGATCCTAACATTTCTCTCTAATCATGTATCTCCTTCTGATAAATCATAATACCAGTATATCAAGTTTCTCATACTTTGACCTAACTTGTTTTCCTGTCTTTTTAAAAATTATGTGAGGCCATACATCATTAACATGTCCTTGTCGTCTTGCAGAAAGCTCTTGCGATTTTGTGATTATGTTGATCATTTTAGATATAGTGCAGCTAAACATGTATACATTTTATGTTACATGGTGTTAGACTTGGCACTATTATTATGCAGTCAGCTGTGCCCCATATTATGATTCCCTATAGTGAGTTAATGGACAGATCATATTGTATCTTGTGCATAAGAATTTGATTTTGACAGTATCACATATTCTTGACTATGTTGTCAGACTAGTAGCAAAGCCAGTAATGAAACATAGATCTAATTGCCTAACGATTTTTTTCATTATTTTTTTTTTTGCAAAAAGTGCACCTTATTCAAAATGGCGATCGCCTTGCGCAGAGGCACTAGGAAGCCTTTGCGCCTTTAACAACTATGTGTCCAATCTAATCTTTGATATTGAGCTTTATGTTCAGATGAGCTGTAGAATCCTCATATGATAGCATTTCTCTTTAGTATAATTATTTACGCATGCACAAGATAAACCTTTCACCATGTAAAAGTTGTTATCCATATCATCTCAGTAGGAAACTTACGTATTCTACAAAAATTGACGAAAGTTGAAAACTACACTCCATAAGATAGGAGTTGGACTCCAAATGTAACACCAAGGTTATCTTATTTTATTTAGGGTTGGACCCTGATTTAGTTTATCTATCACAAGAGGTTGTGAACTTCTGGATCATATTTATAAAGTGACTGAATAACTTAGTATAGATGTGCTACTGATAGATAGAAATCATCAAGATTGATTCTAGTAGCATCCACAAATCTTAAAATGCTAAAGATGGTAGACCAACAAAGAAATTGTAGCATTGTTGCTTCATGGCCCGTATTTAAATTGGAAACTCCCAAATCAATTATAATGACAAACCTTCCCTTCTTTGCTAAAATATTCCTCAAGATCACTGCTAGTAACTCGTGTGGATAGGCCTGTTATGTACAAATTGTTTCCAGGATTGCTTGCATGTCCAGAATCTTGGCTCCTGTCAAATAATAGTAAATAAATAGATCCAGGGGAATGGACAAGAAAGCTATGCTAGATTGACAATAATTAATTGAGTGAGAAGAACTCTCAGACATACCTAGAGCGGCTCCTTGCTCTTAACCTGTGTGGCGATCTAGACCTGCTGTGTCTTTTTGGAGGAGGGGTGATGGATCGGGAAGTATACCTGAAAACATTCTTTATGCACATAAAATCTACAGACTATCAAATAGCTACATTTTTTATGGGAAGGACAACTCACCTCACTTCTTTTAAAGGCAACATCTACAAAAGAATTACAATTAAAATGATCAAAACTCTTTAAGTCGTTAGATTTCTATTGAAATCACTTCTACTCTGAGCAACTAAATTCATCTTACAAACCATTATGAGATACATCACGACAGTATCCTATTTTTGTACCAAACAAGAAACTGATAAGGTAGGCGATATGACTCAATTAAGGGGGTGTTTGGTTGGCTACAAATGGAAATACATTGCAACATTCATTGCACCATTTTCAATGTTTGGTTAAATTGTGGAATTGGTGCAAACAAATGGTGCATAATTTTCTCCAACTAGCACAACATAAATGTTGCAGCTAAAATGGCCGCAAGACAGCTTGCAACACCACTTACGGCAACATTTGCAACACCATTTACATCATTTCCTTACATCCTCTCTTCATTCATTGTCATAAAGTCACGAGCAAACAATGGAGTTCCATTTACTGCAACAAAAGTTGCAACCATAAATGCAAATTATATCAACCATGGATGTGCAAAACCTGCAACATTACTTACATGCAACCAAACAATGGATTTGCAACACTATTTACAGCAACAAATGCCGAATGGCCCACATGCAACATATGTTGCACGGTATTGCCAATTACAACCAACCAAACAGCCCCTAAATTGGGCACCTGATGCGATATGTATATGTAACTCTTATGATGAGACATTTTTACAACAAATGTCCACTTTCAGAATAGAAATCCAAGCCCAGCTGATTACAGAAACTCCATTTTGTTAAAACTTAAAATCCTAAGTAACTTAGATGAGAAAAGTGCCCGATTAAATTCAAAGTTCTCGAGCCCACTCCTAATGCCACTATTATGTCAAAGAAGGACGTCCCGAAGCCACGATCCTCCCCTAGGGTTCTGCGGAGGCCATTCCATTTCTACATCAAAATGTCAACCAAAAACTATTAGGAACTATGCTTTTGGGGTTAAGGCATTTCCATGTCTACGTCAAAACGGGCAAATATCCTCTTCTGCTTTATTTTAAAAAAACATGTCCAGAAAATAAGGGTAGTTGAACTGAGAATGATGAGATGGATGGATAACAATACTTTAAAAGACAGGATAATAAAAATGAGTAGGAAGCACAGACACTCCAAAAATTCATGAACTCTGTGTCGCATCGTGTCGGACACATACTAGACGCACCACGGATCACTCCAAAATACACTAGGATACACCAAATTAGGTCCCAAATCTGTGTTGCCACGTCCAAAACGTGTCATGTCATATTCGCATCCGAGCAACATAGTATTCATGGGAAGTTGGAGGTGGAGTCAATTCAAGATAAGATGTGATAAAACCATCTCAGGTGGTTTGGACATGTGCAACGTAGACCAACACACGCCCGGTCAGGAGAAGCGTTAAGAGTCGGTCAAAAGACCTGCTAGAACAAGGGGGTAGGCCATAACGAACTTCGTTTGAGGTTTTGTAACAAAAGTTAATAGTTTTTGTTAATATTAAGCCTTGATTGTTGTTGTTCTTGTTATCACGGCAGAATAAAATTAATGCCAACACTCTAGTGCTGAAGCCTTTCTCCTTCTTTTCTTTCGTAGAAGTCCCTAAACCCTTGGCAAATCACAACACAAACCTGAGGATAATAACAATAAAAGCCCTTATTGATAATATTTTTCAATGAAAGATCCTTCCTTTCCTCCCTTTCCCCATATTGTTCATAACTACATGATCGCAATTCGAGGAATACCAAGTTAAAAAACTTTGATAACGAGAATTCAAAGAAAATAGTGGAATTAAAAAGAAATAACCCTAATTTAAATTAGGGTCTATAATTGTTTTTAAGGAGATCAGAGCTTACCCCTTCTCGTCGTCAAGGAGAGGTTTCGTCAGAACAAACCCTAAAAATGGAAGGGAAGGGCTTCGACTTCTCAAATTGTTGGGTATGGAAACGGAGATGGTCCCACTTGTGAATCTAACTCCGGACCGTCCGATTGGCGTTGTCTCCCTACTTTGTGATTATTAATGACTAGCATATGGGCACGTGCCTTGCACGTATTTTAATATTTCTTAATTAGTTTAGGAAGACTTTTTAGGAAGACTAAAGGGTAGTCTTCATAATTATTAAGTTGTCCTTATTAAAATTAATGAACTATTTTTAATTAGTATAAATATGTAAGAATATTTTCGGAATTTAAAAGTTTCACCATCTAAGTTTTTCTATTATATAGTAGAATAGATAACTAATATCTTCTTCCCAATAATGATTTTCAACTCTTACACCTTACACCTTGAACTTGGCAAGTCTCCAAATAATAACATGCCGTCGCACAAAGTTATTGACATAGATTTTTTTATAAGGGCTTGTCAAAACTTGGTCAGGGCTAGCATATTCTTAACTTTTATTTATTTACAAGTTCGTCACTGAAAAATTTACTTAGGGTTATCCAATTCCTAGGTATAAAAGATAACTCTTTTAATTTTTTTTTTTTTACTCTCTCCTCCTTCACAATAAGAAAGAAGAAAGAAGAACCAAAGAACAAAGAACAAGAACAAGAACAAGAACAAAACAAGAACAAGAATAATATCTTTTTCCAAACCCTAGTTTATATTTTTTTGATCTCTTCTAATTTCTCATATATATTTTTCTCTCCAAACCCTAGTTTATAGATGAAATTCTAGTTGTAGAAGAAATTGGATTATCAAATCTATCAAATCTATTAATTTATTT
The DNA here is from genome assembly GCA_029216955.1 of Iris pallida. Lineage (NCBI taxonomy): Eukaryota > Viridiplantae > Streptophyta > Magnoliopsida > Asparagales > Iridaceae > Iris > Iris pallida. Next base: position 7,129,117 of record JANAVB010027799.1, on the reverse strand, counting down.
ATCAACTAATCATTTTTTTTCATTAATAGAAGAAATTATGGATGAAACCATAATTCTAGAAAAAATCGATTTGTTGAGCAAGTTTATACAGGACTGCCACAATTTCTGATAGTCTTAGAAGTATTGAGGACTGCCATGAATTGTGGCAGTCCTGAAAGTGTAACCACGCTTCCCGAATTATTAAATTTTTGTATATTCTGGAATTTTATAATTTATTCCTAGCAGTCCTTGAAAGTGTAACCACGCTTCCCGAATTATTAAATTTTTTGTATATTCTGAAATTTTATAATTTAGACATATTTTATTTTATGGTTTGTTTATGAGAATATTTAATTGGTTTACCTATTCTTAATAAAAATAATTTTCTTAATGGATATTAAAAGGAGCAATTCGATTTTGGTTTCAAAATTATTTTCCTCCATTTTCTTTTATTTTTCCCCAAGTCTCTAACAACCTAACCACCTTGTAACAAACTAACAACCTCCCTAACAAATTTTCTAACTAATTTTTCAGTTTGTAATAAACAGAATTGGTGGAGGGGCTTTCTGGTAAATTATCATTGGTAAATTATCATTCCTATAAAAATCCTTATTTAAATAAGTTTTCTTTAATATTCTCTCTCCTCCTCAATTTTTTTCTTTCCTCTGTGAAGAGCCGACCCTTCCCAAAAAAATTCCTCTGTCTTCCCAATTTTGTGCGAGCCCTAACCCTAGCTCCCAGCGATCGGCCATGGCGGTGGCGAGCCGGCAATGAACGACGTCGGCGACTAGACTCCTCTCCCAGTAGGCGCGGCAGTTTCTCAGCGACCAGGCGGCTTTTCCACTGCAGATCGGCAGCGCACGGCTGCACAAGCCTTCTTCCTCCTTGCGACGTGCATCTCCGGCGACCCGACGATTCTCCACCACCGCGAGCTACCGCTCCACTTCGGCAGGCGACGATTGAGGTCGTGGACCCAGATCTGGGTCGATAGATCGACCGATCCCGGTTCCTTCATCCGGCTTCTCCGACCTCAGTTGTTCAGACCTAGGTCGACTCATCGTGAATCGACGAGCCTTTGATCGAGAGATCAATTCCCGGTGAGTTCTTGATCGAATTCCTCCATTTTCTTCAGTACTAGATTCGATTCATCCAATTCCTTCTGAATTTCTTTTCCGATCGAATGATGGGGACAGTATTGTCTGGCTGGATCGATCGGTTGATTATTGAACCAGCGGAGTCTTGCATCAGTCGGGGATGACGACGAGATTGAAGAGTCGTATCTGAGCTCGTGTCCTCATTGCTAATTGAACTTCCTTCAGGTAAACTTCTCTATTCCTCTTGATATTGATGTTGTGAATTTTGCTTTGAATTTGAATGATTGAAGTGTTGGCCAGATGGGGGTCGGGAGACAGGAAGTTTGATAGCGTGTGTCCAGCTCTGTTTGTGTCAGTGTTAAGTCGTGTCTGAGTCTTGGGATCGTGTCCAGTCATGAGACGTGTCCGGGTGACTCTAGTGGGAGGTGAACTGGGATTGGGTCTAACCAAGGGCAGAGACTGCTATTCTTTCCATTCTTCAAATTGCATCTCAGATGGTTGCAAATTGCTGAGTTGGGTCCTGTATATTTTCTGGGCTTATTTGTGTATCTAAATTTTCTGAACCTTGTGTATCCATTTTTGTAGAGTTTTAATGTATAATTTCTTTAGATTTTGGATAGTTTAATCTATATAGAATATTGGCTCTGTATAGATTGGTTTTGTGTATATTATCTGCAATAGAGTTGTATAACTTAAATGTTGTCTGGGGGTGAAGCAGTTAGCTGTTAGATTCAAATTTCAACTAGGCTTGGTTGCTTTGAAGATGAAGTTTAAAGTGAATGAAGTAGTTGCAGATCGATTTGGGTGGAATTTAGCTGGGTACAAGCTAGACTATTTATTTGAATATCTTCTTACATATCTTGCTGAGCTTGTCCAATCTTCACTCCAATTCAGTTGGAATTTTGGATGTTGAGTTATATATTCAACAAAAATGTTGCTTGGCAGGGAATGGTGTTTGAGTTCAAATTTAGCTATGAACTATTGGGTTGGTTGTTGTGATGATGTTGCTGCAGGGAATGGAGGAAGTCGGAAAGTCTTGGTGTACGAATGGAGGGTCTGGATTTATGCTGAGGCTGGAAAGATTAGTAGTCATTATATCTTGTATAAACTTGGGCTAGATTCATATATGAATTGTGTTGGGATTATGTTTAGGCTGGGATTAATTTTCCTTATCAGAATAATTGTAGGTTGTGTGTGTGGATCTGCTGTAGGTTGGGCCAGGGTGCAGGAGTTGGGTTAGATTTGATATGAAGTATCTATAAATGCAGTTACAATAGGGTTTGGGAATCTTTGGGCTGGGTTTTGGTTAATGTTTTATGTTAATTATTACATATAATTATAATCATATTTCCTTGGTAAAATTTAAGCAGTAATATTAATGGCTATATGTTAATTTCATAATACCTCTTGCTAAAATTATTGTATATGTACTATTTTAGAAATTATATCATTGGTATATAATATTGGTGGTTTTAAATAATAAATCTTCTAGTATTTTCTTGCTAAATTATTTTAATATACCAAAAATTGTTTCTAAAAATTTTATATAGTTATTTTTCTAGCAAAATGTTTCTATTTAAAGGTATTTTCACAAATATTTATCTTGATCAAAGTTATAATATATGTATATTTTTCTAAAATATAGTTAGCTAGTATATTTTCATTAGCTAATTTATGGATAGAGATAGCTATTGTCATGATTTCAAAACCCTAACAACTTGTAACAAAAATATCAGGTGATCATTCAGATTCATGCAGTACTACTGTCACGTCCCGATTCCGTCGAATCGATAATCGTCCCCCGGGCGTGATGCCGTACGAACCTAATTTGCGATCGCACAAGGCCTAGTCATAAGGTAATCCGAGACACGAGATCTACGAGAGTACGCAGACAAATTGATTCACACAATAAGTAAAGGAAACTTGAATTTTATTGATAATGAACATCTTTTACAGACTCCGATACAAGACTCATTGTCGCGCGGGCTACAACATGACTCGATTACAAAAGAGTGCCGATGAGATAGCCGTTCCATACATTGCACACATTTCTCAATATACACAAAGTACTCCAGTGACCTGGATGGGAGGGACGCTAAGTCATCTTCCTTGGTCTGTCGAGAGCCTTCAAAAGTGGAGTCGCAGAGAAAGTCTTCGACGCACGGCCGAAGCTTCAAAATCACGAACGCCGTCGAGCTAGCTGGCGCGTCCTTCCTGGTTCGCGGGACCTACAAAGAGCGAGGATCAGCACAAAACACATGTACTGGCGAATGGCTAATTAAATCCAAGCTCAACATTTGATTCAAGAAGTTTCGTAAACATGTTAGCTAGCTATTTCAATGATCTTTCTAACCATCCTGTTCGATTTGCATGTTAACATGTTTAGAGGCAAGCATATGAAACTGTATATCATTAAGCAACTATCATATTCATCCCGTGTCCCGTGCACCTGTTAAGCAGTGAAAGGGTATTCAGGCCACTGGCAATGTCAAGCCATTTCGGACTATAGCATTGGTTAGACGACGCCCCTTTTGCGTCGGGTAGCGAGTCCTGTGCGAAAGTGCCCGCATAACTCGCGCCGATGAAGGGTTGGCGCTGCTACACTCGTTCCTCCCGGGCCGAATCGGTCCCTTGGCCTAGGCAACCGTTCGAGGAAACTTCACCTTGTCGACAAGTTGTCCAATGACCGTTTTCTTTTAGACTTAGTCGATTTTGCTTTCTTAGCCGTATCGTTGCGATAAACGTTAAACGATTCATTCATTGTTTTACATAGGCTAAGTAGATTTGTATAAGAGAACACGTTTTCCGTTTTCAAAACCGGCGGTTTGATAGCAAGTGTTTCGTGAAGAATCGTGCCACGATTTCTTTGATTCTACACTATTATGACAAGCATTCATTTACTTCACATATTGAGTTTTGAAGTAGAGGGACGAGACGAAGGAGGTCAGCCACTCGCCTTGGGCTTGCTTCAAGCGAGCGACCGGTTGGCTGCGCTGTCGTCGCCTACGCGATCACCTGCAATCGCATAAGCAACTGATTAGAACACTGTGTATTTCAAGGAATTTCGATATGAATGCGAGCTCGAAAACGCGTCACGAAAATCCATCGAAAACATTCACGAAAAGCGCATTCACGAAAATGAAAGCCAAAGCCAAAGCCAAATCAAGTGCGGCATGAAAACCAGAGCAACGGGAGGTCTCTCCCGACTCAGCCGCAGAGCCAATCCTCGAGGCGCAACCCGCTGAATATGGGACTTGCTTCCAAAGAAGTCATTCCATAACGTGGAATGGATCTTAATTCAACCGTTCCCGTTCGATCGACTCGGTCGATTCTGACCTATCGGTCCCGACCGAATCGATAGCGACAGTGTTCCTTTCTCGCGCACCCCGTGGACGGAGACGGGGCACGATGTAGGGACGGGGCACTACACCATAACCAGAGGACGCGGACGAGAGGGATCGTTCGATTGAACCTACCTCTACGAGAACAATGAAGATGGAACCTACCTCTACGAGAACAATGAAGGAAATTTCTCCTTCATCTCCGATTCAAGCTCCCACGTCTACTCTTCGACCGAGTGGTTCTTCCAGAGGACGCGGACGAGAGGGATCGTTCGATTGCGCAGCAACTTATCCTTGCGTTCTAAGATTTGAACTGGTTCTTCAACGTAGGATAAGTCTGACTTTAGCTCCAGCTGGCCAAAATCTACCACGTGGCTAGGGTCGTGCACATACTTCCGCAGCTGAGAGACGTGGAAGACGTTGTGTACACCTTCGAGCGCCGGCGGTAGGGCAATTTTATAGGCCACTGGGGCGACCCGCTCGAGTATTTCGAACGGCCCAACGAATCTCGGACTCAATTTTCCCTTCGCGCCGAACCGAGTAACTCCCTGCATGGGCGATACTTTGAAAAATACGTGATCGCCTACTTGAAACTCGAGGGGGCGACGATGAACGTCCGCATAGCTTTTCTGACGACTCTGTGCGGTCTTTAATCTTTCCCGAATGAGCCGAATCTTCTGCACGGTCTGTTCAACCAGTTCCGGACCGAGAATCTGCCGCTCTCCGACTTCGTCCCAGCAAATGGGTGATCGGCACTTGCGCCCGTACAAGGCTTCATACGGCGTCATTTGAATGCTGGATTGATAGCTATTGTTGTAGGCAAATTCGTCCAGAGGTAGATGATTGTCCCAGCTTGATTTGAAGTCAATTGTGCAGAGTCGAAGCATGTCTTCGAGAATCTGATTGACGCGCTCTGTTTGGCCGTCGGTCTGAGGATGGTAAGCTGAGCTGAACTGCAACTTGGTACCCAGCGCCGACTGAAGGCTACTCCAGAATCGCGACATGAACCGTGAATCCCGATCAGAGACGATGGATACTGGAACTCCGTGTAGTCGTACTATCTCATCAAGATATATCTGCGCCAGGCGATCAACGCTCCAAGTAACTTTGATGGCAATAAAATGCGCTGACTTGGTTAGTCGATCGACGATGACCCAGATAGCATCATTTCCTCGCGGCGTCTTCGGCAGACCAACAATGAAATCCATGCACACGTGCTGCCACTTCCATTCTGGAATCGCCAGATTCTGCATCTCCTCGCCCGGTCTCTGGTGCTCAGCTTTCACCTGCTGACAGGCTATGCATTGCGACACGAAGAGTGCCATATCTCTTTTCATCCCGTGCCACCAGAAGTTTGTACGGAGGTCCTTGTACATCTTCGTGCTACCGGGATGCAAAGTGTATTTTGCATAGTGCGCCTCCGACAGTATCTTCTTTCTGAGTTCTAAATCGTCCGGAACGCATAGCCTACCCTTCAATCGAAGCACGCCGGTTTCGTCTTCCGCAAAGTCGGTCGTCCTGTCCGTCGAGATTAGCTCTCGCACTTTCTTCAGGTATGGATCGTCCGTCTGAGCGGTCTTGATCTTATCAAGCAAGCTCGGCTCTAACTGCAACTTTGCCAACTGCACATTCCGGAATCTAACTCGGAACTCGATGCCCATCTTTTCTAGGTCACGTAGCAGTCTGGGGTCGATGGATAACGAGGCAATGTACTTCCGACTCAGAGCGTCCGCCACAATATTTCCCTTTCCTGGCGTATAGTCGATAGTCAAGTCGTAATCTTTGATTAGTTCCAGCCAACGCCTTTTCCGTAAGTTCAGCTCCTTCTGCGTGAATAGATACTTGAGGCTCTTATGATCGGTATAGATCGTGCACGCCACGCCATAGAGATAGTGGCGCCACAATTTCAACACGAACACAATCGCCGCTAACTCCAGGTCATGCGTGGGATAGTTCTTCTCGTGCGACTTTAGCTGTCGGGAAGCAAAAGATGTCACCTTGTTCCGCTGCATCAGCACACACCCCAAACCCTGACCGGACGCGTCGCTGAATATCTGGAAACCCTCAGTCCCTTCTGGAAGTGCGAGTATCGGGGCCGAGACGAGCCGTTGCTTCAACTCTTGGAATGCAGCTTCGCAGTCGTCTGACCATTCAAATGCAACTCCTTTCTGGGTGAGGCGAGTCAGAGGCGATGCGATCTTCGCGAAGTCTTTCACGAAGCGTCGGTAGTATCCCGCTAGGCCAAGGAAACTTCGAATCTCGCCGACGGACGCTGGCCGTTTCCAATCGACAACGGCTTCAACTTTCTTTGGGTCGACCGCAATGCCTTCAGCAGAAATGATGTGTCCGAGGAATGAGACGCTGCTAAGCCAAAATTCACATTTGCTTCGCTTCGCGTATAGTTGATTTTCTCGAAGGGTCTGAAGCACGGTCCACAGATGCTCAGTGTGTTGCTGCCTATTCTTTGAGTAGACGAGTATATCGTCGATAAAGACTACTACGAACTTGTCGAGGAATGGTCGGAACACCCGATTCATTAAATCCATGAAAGCGGCAGGGGCATTCGTTAGGCCGAACGGCATTACCAGGAACTCGTAATGGCCGTATCGAGTGCGGAAGACAGACTTCGGCACATCGTCCGGCTTGATCTTGAGTTGATGGTAACCCGAACGCAGATCAATTTTAGAGAACACCGTGGCTCCTTGAAGCTGATCAAATAGATCGTCTATGCGGGACAGGAGATATTTTTTTCGGACGGTGGCTTTATTCAGCTCGCGGTAGTCGATACAAAGACGCATAGAGCCATCCTTCTTCTTGACAAACAACACGGGCGCTCCCCAGGGCGAGACGCTGGGTCGGATGAATCCCTTGTCGAGCAATTCTTGTAACTGCACCTTGTGTTCTTTAAGCTCTGTAGGGGCCATTCTGTACGGGGCTTTCGAGATCGGTCGAGTGTCGGGGAAGGTATCGACAGTGAACTCAATCTCTCGATTGGGCGGCATGCTGGGCAGCTCGTCCGGGAACACATCTGGGAATTCTGCCACAACGTCGGTTTGACCCGCGTTTGCACCATCCTGTCACATGTCTCGAACGGAAGCTAGATAGCCTTCGCACCCGGAATGCAGCATCCGTCGAGCAGATATTGCGGAGATCACCATGCAGGTCGGCGACGCCTCACCCCACGAGTAGCAGAATTCAGGCACTCCAGGTATGCGGAATGTGACCTTCTTTTCAGCGCAGTCTATGGTTGCGTTGCACGGACCGAGCCAATCCATCCCTAGAATGATATCGTAGTCCTTAATATTTAGGACTATCACATCGAGACTGACCTTTTGACCACCTATACAGATGATTCCGTCTCCGTAGACTAAATTTGCAAGTAGTGGCATGTCCGACGGTACATTAACAGTGAGGTCGAGGCCCAGTGGTGTCAAGGTAAATTTGTGCTCGGCGGCAAAGTGCGTCGATATAAAACTATGCGTGGCACCTGAATCAAACAATACACGAGCAGGTTTATTATTGAATTGCAGTATACCTGTCACGACTGTATCAGATGCAAACGCTTCGTCCCGAGTCATGGCGTAGACGCGGTCCTGAGCATTGGGACGACGGTCTTGGCCATTCTGTTGTGCGGTCGGTGGAGCCCGAGGTGCTTGGCCTCAGTTTTGTTGATGTTGCGGGGGGCGCTGGTTCGACGTAGCTTCCGGGCAGTCCCTTACGAGGTGATCTCTTTTACCGCACGCGAAACATACTCTGTGCTTAAGTCGGCACTCAGTATCCAGGTGTCCGTCCTTGTGGCAGAAATTGCAGACCATTCGTTCCTTCGCCTGGTTGCCGCGATATTGACGCTTATGTGCGTTGTTGCCTCCCGCATTACTATGGCGTTTGTTATTAAGGTGAACAACGCCGGTAGTAGTAGGAGGATACTCGGACTCCAGGCGGATGGCGTGGTTGAGTGCCTCGCCCATAGTTTTGTATTCCGGTACTGAGACATGAGTACGGATAGTGGAACGCAGGCCCACTAAAAATCATTTTGCTCGACTTACAGTGGTAGGTAAATAGTCTCCAGCAAACTTGGCCAGTTTGTTGAATTTGGTCGCATATTGTCGTACAGTCATATTCCCTTGCGTTAACTGCATAAACTCGTTTTTTTTTCCTGTCGCACGGTTGCAGAAAGATATTCGTTCTCGAACGCATTTCTGAATGTCGCCCATGAGATCGCCGCCGTCTCGTCTTCACGTCGAATAGCCCGCTTCTGTACAGCCCACCAATCGTGCGCGTTCATTCGAAGTAAAAATTGAGCACACGCGACTTTCTTCGAGTCCTCGACACCCAGTAGCTCGAACTTATCTTCCAGCTCCTCCAACAAGTCGATCGCCACGGAGGGATCTTCTGTGCCGTTGAAGGAAGTGCGGCAGCTTTTCGTGAATTTTGACACGTCGAAGTTAGAACTTCTCGGTGCTGCAGGTGAGAGCATGGGCGCCTTTGGTTCGGCTTCGTTGGATCGAACCGCAGGCTGGGTCACGGCAGGCGTCATCGTTGAATTGTTGTTGTTGCCCACGACCGACTGTACGATCTGCTGGAGGGTATTCAGCTGCTGCTGCTGCAGCTTGAATTGAGCCTCGAACCGATTCTCAAATTGAGTTTGACGAGCCTCCGCTTGCTGACGATGGAGCTCATTTTGACGTTGCTGCATTTCAAGCATCTGCAGCATACGTTGCATCGGGTCGCCGGAAGGTCCGGCTACAGTAGGCGTCATTTCCGTTGGGTTGACGGAATGCTCGGGTCTAGAAGCACTCGAGCCGCTAGAAGCGCTCGTCTCGTCTTCCGCCTGAGCTCCCGTAACTGCAGGGAAAAAGGAAAGGCAACTCTCGTTAGTTTCCGAAAATGTCCTGGGTTCAGCATATGGAACAACTCTTCTCATCGACACGAGGTCAACGGTTGGAGACTAGAACTCGACACTAGAGGCCAAGGACGTAAAGCCGTGCTCTGATACCATTATGTCACGCCCCAATTCCGTCGAATCGATAATCGTCCCCCGGGCGTGATGCCGTGCGAACCTAATTTGCGATCGCACAAGGCCTAGTCATAAGGTAATCCGAGACACGAGATCTAAGAGAGTACGCAGACAAATTGATTCACACAATAAGTAAAGGAAACTTGAATTTTATTGATAATGAACATCTTTTACAGACTCCGATACAAGACTCATTGCCGCGCGGGCTACAACATGACTCGATTACAAAAGAGTGCCGATGAGATAGCCGTTCCATACATTGCACACATTCCTCAATATACACAAAGTACTCCAGTGACCTGGATGGGAGGGACACTGAGTCATCTTCCTTGGTCTGTCGAGAGCCTTCAAAAGTGGAGTCGCAGAGAAAGTCTTCGACGCACGGCCGAAGCTTCAAAATCACGAACGCCGTCGAGCTAGCTGGCGCGTCCTTCCTGGTTCGCGGGACCTGCAAAGAGCGAGGATCAGCACAAAACACATGTACTGGCGAATGGCTAATTAAATCCAAGCTCAGCATTTGATTCAAGAGTTTCGTAAACATGTAAGCTAGCTATTTCAATGATCTTTCTAACCATCCTGTTCGATTTGCATGTTAACATGTTTAGAGGCAAGCATATGAAACTGTATATCATTAAGCAACTATCATATTCATCCCGTGTCCCGTGCACCTATTAAGCAGTGAAAGGGTATTCAGGCCACTGGCAATGTCAAGCCATTTCGGACTATAGCATTGGTTAGGCGACGCCCCTTTCGCGTCGGGTAGCGAGCCCTGTGCGAAAATGCCCGCATAACTCGCGTCGATGAAGGGTTGGCGCTGCTACACTCGTTCCTCCCCGGCCGAATCGGTCCCTTGGCCTAGGCAACCGTTCGAGGAAACTTCACCTTGTCGACAAGTTGTCCAATGACCGTTTTCTTTTAGACTTAGTCGATTTTGCTTTCTTAGTCGTATCGTTGCGATAAACGTTAATCGATTCATTCATTGTTTTGCATAGGCTAAGTGGATTTGTATAAGAGAACACGTTTTCCGTTTTCAAAATTGGCGATTTGATAGCAAGTGTTTCGTGAAGAATCGTGCCACGATTTCTTTGATTCTACACTATTATGACAAGCATTCATTTACTTCACATATTGAGTTTTGAAGTAGAGGGACGAGACGAAGGAGGTCATTCACTCGCCTTGGGCTTGCTTCAAGCGAGCGACCGGTTGGCTGCGCTGTCGTCGCCTACGCGATCACCTACAATCGCATAAGCAACTGATTAGAACACTGTGTATTTTAAGGAATTTCGATATGAATGCGAGCTCGAAAACGCGTCACAAAAACCCATCGAAAACATTCACGAAAAGTGCATTCACGAAAATGAAAGCCAAAGCCAAATTAAGTGCGGCATGAAAATCAGAGCAACGGGAGGTCTCTCCCGACTCAGCCGCAGAGCCAATCCTCGAGGCGCAACCCGCTGAATATGGGACTTGGTTCCGAAGAAGCCATTCCATAACGTGGAATGGATCTTAATTCAACCGTTCCCGTTCGATCGACTCGGCCGATTCCGACCTATCGGTCCCGACCGAATCGATAGCGACAGTGTTCCTTTCTCGCGCACCCCGTGGACGGAAACGGGTCCCGATGTAGGGACGGGGCACTATAACTACTCCCGTGCTTTCAAAGCGAGACAAGTACACCGACTCGAACCCTTTACTCTGTATTTTTGTCTTGCTTCATGTTCTCATATTGACACGTTATACACACGATTGTTCATTGTTCATTGTTCATCGTTCCTCGTTCATTGTTCATAGTTCATTGTTCAGTGTTCTTTACTTGTACATTGGGGTGGAAAAATACTACAGATATGTGACCAATCCTATATTAGCTAGGCATTGACTAATAGCTTAGGTCTCACATCGTGCACGTGGGACTCTAAGCCGTACCATTATTCATGTGCTCTTGTATCCTGTACTACTCCAGCCGGTCACATACTCTGATAGTTATTTCAAATGCATGTTACACGAATAGTATAGTTCATTGTTCTGGATCTGGTAATATAGTTTCATCGTTATTCATGTACCACAGTTTCATATTCCTGTCTTATACCATAGTTCATATTGTGGTTCTTTTTCATGCATTTCAGTTTACATTGTTTAGTACTTTTTGTCGGGGTTGTCCTTTGCTCTCTTTTTGACAGGATACGTTGCAGGTGTTCTTGATGATATTGTACCACCTTGGGCCAGAGCCCGAAGATGGTGGAGTTGTATTTCAGGATGGACTTAGAGTTGCAGTGCTCTAGATTAGATCATTTTCTAGTTTATTTAGAGTTTGTATCATGTATACTATATTGAGGATTCAGGATTGTATAATTTTATTCTGGTTACCTGATTTGTCTCCGGATGATATTGTTTTGACTTGGTAGATTGTGGAGATCTGTTCTGGGAACGTGTATAGCAGCTGTGTTGTTTATGTATCTTGTATCTTAGAGTTTTCCTTAGAATTGTACAGCTTACTTCGTCGTGTCCATCGACGAAGGCTGGGTGTGTCCGACTCGTGTCCGATTATTCGAGAACGGGTCGTGACAGAAAGGGACTTGTTGTACAAAAGGAAAGGGACTTGTTGTACAAAAGGAGTGTCACAATTTCTGGCAATCGTAGAAGTATTGAGGACTGGCAGGAATTTTGGCAGTCCTGAAAGTGATTCCTTTCAGGACTGCAATTCCTGGCAGTCCTAAAGTCAAAATTCTCGAATAAAAAAACATATGTTAGGATTTATTTCAATCTTGATAATAGAGTAAAATATGCATTTTAGGGTTTATTTCCATGCATTCTTTGTGAGGAAAGAAGTATTTAAGGTTTATTTTCATGCATTTTAGGGTTTATTTAATTTTTTGGGTGTCATCGAAATTGGGAATGAGAAGGAAATTAGAATTTTGATGGAGATGGTGATGATGGAAATGGTGGAGAAGAAGAATAAGATGAGAAGAAAACTATGGTTTTGATGGAGATGTGAGAATAGAATGGTAGAGAAGAAGAAGAAGAAGAAGAAGAAGAAGAAGAAGAAAGCTAGGGTTTTGGAAGAGAGTAAAATTTACAAATAAGAGTAAATTTTGGGGTTTGGGGGTGTGGGGTTGGGACAGTCCCATGAGTAGAAAAATTGCATAGCCCGAGTAATTTTCCTTCAAATATGGGCTAGTCCCAATCCTGGCTAGCCCTGATCAACTTTTGATGTGCCCTTATAAAAAATCTAGACATATGACATGCATATATAAGAACCAAACTCGATTGGCTCTTGTGGTTACCGATGAGAAGTATAAGATCTCGGGTGGGTGGCAGAAGAACGGTGGATAAAGCCACGGGAACATATTATTCATTCCATTTATTTGATGGAAGTTAGGGGCAGTGGGTCCAACAGGCATGCAATACATCGTACACAAAATCCCGTACATATCTTCGGGTATCTAAAAAAATTGCATATATAAGAGAATCCACACTAGAGAAACTCCAAAAATATATTTGTATAAGCTACTATTTTGGAATGTTTTTTGATATGGCACGCAATGGTACAATCCAAACAAACACACCAAATTAACCTTCTCTTTTCTCTTTTTATTTTTCTTTCATGTTTGATAAGATTTTCCCTCCCTTTTCTCTTCATTTTTCTTCCATGTTTGGTAAAAACGATTAATTTTGGTGGGCCTAGGAATTAGTGTAGAGGAGATAGGGCAGGTTCCAAATCTAAAGTATCTTTTAGCTTTCTACCAATTTTCAAGTATGAACAAGTGCCCACTACAATCTTTAAGTGTTACAAAATTTGACAAAAGTCAAAATGTAGCACTTGAGACATTTTGCACTATGGGTGCTCTAACCAGCTGTTACCACCACATTTCTGAGTAGGGTTATTTTTGTCCAACTCCTAATGTGTCATTAGCATGTCAATTATTCTAAATTATTGGTTAGGAATTTAAAATTTTGACTAGACTTTTAGTCATGGCTAGACTAGATCATAAAATTAAATTAGACCCCACTTCACTATGTTTCCATTAGGCCCTTTCATTAGCAATTTGGAAGAGAGGTAGTTAGAGGCTAATTAAGCCATAATTAGGCCCAAATCCAAGCCTATGCCTAGCTAAATAGTTCCCCCTCCCTCTTACTCTTCACACTTCATTTCTTCATCTCCAAGCTCCTCTTTAATTCTCCATTAGAGCGCCAACCCCCAAATTCTCTCCACCTCTCCAATTCATCTTCATTCTCAATTCCTTCATGGAGATCCTTGGCATGGATAACTCGAGTAGAGTCTATGAGATGCTAGCCTGGAGGAGGATTGTGTCGGAGCGGCACCTTCGTATCTGACACCATAGTTTCATATTGGGAACCTCTTCCCAATTGGTAACAACTCTTCTCCTTAATTTTTCTACATGTAATTGATAAAAAATTCCCGCAAGAATCCCAAATTCCTAGATCTACTTCTTTATGCTTATATTCGGGGAGTAGAGGACCCAATTTTACTAGATCTAGTAGCTAGAATTGGGGATCTAGCTTGGGGACACCCTTCGTGCCTACCAAGTGTTCGATCCATAGCGGTCACGCCAAAAAAAAATAAGTTACATTAGAATGGAAGAGCAAAATAAGAAACCCACACGTTGCCATGGTTACTCATGGGGTTCATCATCTAGCTGGAAAGCAGTTAGATCCTCTGTAGTGCCCCGCTCCTCGTGGTCCACTATGTAATATCCACGGCTTGCTAACTCAGTCTTAAACTGAGTATTTGGGAAAACCTTTGCCGGTATCGATTGATCACGGATGAAATGCAATGGAACTTTCCAATTAATAGATCGGCTTCTATTGAAATGAATGCAAGGATTTTGTTGGATGTTTTCTTTCGCTGCTTGGTTTTGATGAATGCATTTTCGTGTTGGTTTTCGATGATTGGCTTTCATTGTTCGCTCTCATCACATTGCGTATTCATTTCGAATCTTGAGAGAAAGAGACTAAAGTATGCTATGTTGGTGCCAATGCAGGAGGACGCTTAGGCGGTACGTGATCGTCGCATGAAGTTCCTCCTTCTCTCGAACAAGATTATTTTTGGTGAGTTGCTTTAACCGGACAAATATTTATCTCCACGCCTTAATAAAAATGATCTCTAGTCCACTCTGTTGTCTCGTCCCGCTGATCAACGATACCAACCAACAAAACATAAGAAACAAAGAATTGACTCAGATGCTAAAATCAAAGAATAAGTGCCTTACTCGTGTTCGATATGAATGTCACAAGCTCTTTATTATGTTGTCAAGAGATTTCTGTAAATGTTGCTAAAGTTACATGATAGAGAGGATACAGCTTACCGTATAGAGAAAAAGAGTAAGACGGAAATACTGAACAATGCATATGTTGTCCTAATAGAGATTTGCTTGATATAGTTGCATTCATGCATTGGTCTCGGACAACTTATGCACAAGGGTAATCCTCACGACCAATTTAGGGTCGCCTGAACAGCTCAGCCTAGGAAGGATTACAGTAACACCCTGAGGTAAAAAAATACTACCAAAATACAGTAATTTAGCGACGGCACATTAGCGACGGATAACTTCCGTCGGCATTAGCGACGGATTTGCGGCAAATAGCCGACGGAGTACCGACGACAAGCCGATACAATTTTTATTTTATTTTAAGGGGGAAAAAGGTCGCTCATCCGTCGCTAGGGCGTCGGAGATATAGCGACGGATAAGTAGTCGTCACCATGCAGTCGATTATTTGGCAAGAATTGTTGAGGAAAATGGCGGGACAATTCTTCGACTACGTAGCGACGGATATTCCGTCGGCAAGTATCAAAAAATAGCGATGGCCTTGCGACGGACATAAACCGTCGCTGGTCCGTCGCTAAATAAAGGGCCCAGGCTTAAATTAAAACGACGGGGGGAACTTTTCATTCCCCCCAAATTTCATTCTCTCTCCTCTCTCTCTCTCTCTCTCTCTCTCCCACGGCGGTCGGCGACCTCACTCTCCTCTCTCTCTCCCACGGCGGTGATCGGCGACCTCTCCTCTCTCTTTCCCAAAGGTAATCTCTCTCTCTCTCTGTGGTCGTGGGTGTCGTAGGCTGCCGGGGGCGTCGTGGGCTGCGGGGGCGACGGAGTCTGCGGGGGTGGCGCGCGCGTGGCAGTGCGGGGCTACGGCGGGCGCGCACGGGGCAGCGGGGGGCGGCGGGGGTGGCGCGCGGGGCAACACGGGGCTGGGGGCGGCGGGGGGTGGGAGGGGTGCTGGCGCGCACGGGCGGGGCTGCGGTGGGCGGCGGGGGGCAGCGCGCTCCGGGGCAGCGGGGGGTGGCGCATGCGGGGCAGCGCGGGGCTGGGGGGGCGGCGGAGGTGGGAGGGGCGGCGGGGGGTGGGAGGGGTGCTGGCGCGCGCGGGGCTGCGGGGGGCGGCGGGGGGCAGCGCGCTCCGGGCAGCGGGGGACGACGGGGGGCAGCGCGCTCCAGGGCAGAGGGGGTGGCACGCGCGGGACAGCGCGGGGTACAAATACAATGAGTAGTATCGGCGATATGACGAACCCTAGTTTAAGAAATAGGATATCGACGATATCGATAGTATCGGCAGTTTTGGATCGGTAACCCAATAGTGGTGGAGTCCGCGACTCGCTCTGGACGGTCATGATTCCTCCCACTGCCCCCATATCCTTCTCTATAGCAACATCTGAATCACCTACATCTGTCACTCCAGTCCCGGTCAATCCAAAAGTAGATGAAGCTGGGTCGATTGCGACCAATCGTGACCCTCCAGCCTCGATATTTGACTCTGTAAGACTAGCGCCTTCTTCGACCAGGGTGCCCGTAACTGGAGAAGTCTCGAAAGCAGCAACGGGTTCCAAAGGGTTTATGTCTTCAAAAGCCTACACGAAAGAAAGAGAGAGAAACAATAAGATAAAATACCATAAGTAACATGGTAGTCGGCCGAAATGAATCTTACCTCCGGGAGGGTCTCGGTATCACTGCCCTTTTCCGCAGGGTCAGAACCTCGATTCTTAAATGCGACCCATTTTTGAGAACGAGGCCAATTAGCAACAGAGGGTCCGCACTTACTTCGCTTAGGCGAAGGGCTCGGCACAGGGGAAGGCAAGCGCGTCATCAGAGTATCTGCAGGAGGCAACAGATCGTTGCACTCATCCTTCTTTTCTATATCAGTAGAATTGGAATCAGAGATCGCAACGGCCTTCGTCTTCCCTGCCCTCTTTCTGTTTTTGGACTCCTCGCACTTTTCTGCCAGCTTAGTACCAGTTATAAAACTTGTGCTCGCATCGAAATTGTGGGGATGCCCATTCACGGAGACGTGGTAGAGGGCTGCCATGTACGAAATGTGCACTAAATCCCTAGTATTAAGAAGAGAGAAGATGGTCTGGGTACAGGCGGCACTGTAATAATGCTAGGCCCGAATGCCGTCTAGGACGCTGCCCTCCTAACCTAAACAGGAACTCGGGTTGTCTAAAAACAATTGGCAATACCCAAATTGTCTAGAGAACCGACAGGGCAAATAGGGTTCCAAGAAGGCAATGTTACGATTGCGGTACACCAGATGCGCAGGACGGATGTTCTGCAACCGGCGGAATATCTTCTCGGATAAAACCTTGGGAGCGACACTGCCATCAAGATGAAGACGCATCATTTCTTCATCAGTAAAAGGCGGGACCGACACGAAGAAGAAATAGTTGTCCACCCATGCGAGCATAACACGGCATTCGAACATGGTCAAACAGGTCCAAGGCATATCATGATATTGATAAATGAATGCATCGTGAATCGTCTTGTTCCCCTCAGGGCCAGGTCACATCAGAGAAGGACAGTGCATTAACAGCCATCCCAACAGATAATGATAGGGTAGCTCAATTTGGTGGAAATTCTTCGTAACATCACGAGCTATGGTTCTGGCCGTAAAGATACGAAGATCCCGATGAATGCTGCACACCATGGCTGGGAGTAGAGCTAGCCTGCCTCCGAAAACTAACTTGACAGCAAGGAGGATCAGATTGCGGGTAATTCTCTCAATCGAACTAGCACCCCCCGAGACCACACAAATCCTCAGCCATATCATCAGAAATCCAGCCAAGATGGCTTTATGGGACAAGGGTTGGGTATCTTGATAGAAGTAGCTGAACATGTCAGACTGGCTTCCGAATCTGTCACCAGAAGCTTTGGTTCTCTTGGCGCTTTGCACCTGAGCGTCCACTCCAGCATGAGTCTTGGGGCTCCGAGGGACAACCCGACCCGAGGCGCCAAGGTCAAAAAGTAACTGACCCAGGCCTTGGTGTGAGGAAGGGTCCCCACAGAACTTTCATCCTTCTTCTTTGACATTTGTTGAAAAGTGCTATGATGACATAACACCTCCCGGTAAATGGCAAGGAACCCGAGAAACTGCTACTCTAATTCCCCAAACTCCTCATTCGTGGGAGTATACTCTTCATAAACTTCATCCCTCCAGGGCAACTTGGAGACATCATGCATCTCGTGAAGGGCGAGCCCCATCTCCCCAGCAGGTGTATAAAAGGTCCCCGTACGACAATTGTACATCTCGAAGAGCGCTATGAACAGCTTTGCGTTCATAGGGAGGTCATAGCAAGTGCCCCTTATGGCGTAGTAGAGGCCGAGCTGCTGTAAAATATCTCCATAAGTCGACAGGATCTAGAGCGTCAAGTTGACCCACGGAGGGGAACGACACATCCAATTCTGCAGCGACAGTCTACCCGTGGGATACGATCCTTTACGGGCAATCTAGTTCAGGAAGGTGTCAGCCTCAGAGAGTCGATTATTGGGCCTCAGGTCGTTTAAAACTACCAGGGGCTAGCCCGACGATAGAACAACTGACCGACTCCCTGGTCGCGACCGCTGATCGCACTCGTCTATTATAATGGATATTGCCTACGAAGACGGCTTGTCGGTCCTGAGTAATGGGGTTCGCCAGTCGTCTTTCGATAGGCACCATGTTGAAACTTGACAGAGAGAAATGGCGTTCCATCTGAGGAAGATGAATCGGTAGCCCACTGGAAAGAAAATCCCAGTTCTTAAAAAGTTCTAGGGTGCGAGGATTCGAGATAACTATAGCATCCCCGAACAAGAATGAAGGCTTCAGATGAATGCCCCTAGCTTCCCGGAATTCATCATACTGAGTAAAAAAAAGAAAGACTGGTTTCTGATCTCCCTCAGCCGATCTTCAGGCTGATCTCGGGTAATCTGAGTCGACACACGTTCGATTATTTGGTCAAATCTCACACCCAACGCAGATTAAGCATATCCTATCAAGAGTTCCCCCGAGGGAGCCAGGGGCAAGTTCACTGCAAAAGACGGAGAAGAGGTAAAAGTTAGAATTTCATCCCTTCAAACCATGCCAAAACAAAATCTATGCGGCGTAGCGGCTGAAAAGAACATGAGACGCATGCGGTTAGATCATATGCTCATGCGGCGTGGTCAAGGGACACTTAGGCCGCTCAATCAAAAAGGGTGCTCATGCGGCTCAGTCAGGATCTCATAAGACACTTATGCGGCTCAATCACAAAGTATTCATGTAACTCAGTAATGAGGCACTGATACGGTTTGGACTCGAAGTGCTCCTGCGGCTCGAGATATGAAACACCCATGCGGCTCAATCAGGAGACACCTATGCGGCACAACTATGCAGTATTTTCAGTCCTGGGTCATTTATGCAGTGCTTATGCGACACGGCTTATACAGCTCTATCATACAGAACACATGTGGTCCAACTGAGATAGGGCACGCATCAACCAAGCCTATTGCACAAAAAATGATATAGCACGAGCCTGCACATAAAAACATACGACATGGCCATCGTCTTCCCACTGTCCTTATCTTTGATGGGAGGGTGCACGTCGGAATGAATGGAAGGAGAGTCCGCCGCTCTCGGCGGAGACGCAAGCCCCTTTCCTTTGGCCGCAGTCGACTTGGAAGCTTTTGGAGCCATTAAAGATAGAAAGACAGAAAGACGAAGATGAAAGAGAAGAAGGTAAAAAAGAAAGTTTTCTCTTCAAAATAACACCTATTTATAGGGTTTACAAGAAGAGTGCCGCTTCGATTCTCGAGATCATTAAAGATAATGATGACATTTGGGGATTTTATCCCTAGTAACCGTCAACTTTATCTCGGAAAGAGAACCCAAATCCAAAATCGAATCAGGAGAATTAAATGCAGCAGTGACAGCTGGCAGGCTGATGGAATCTCCCTGCGGCTCAATATGTCCCTGTGACTCAAGATCTCTCTGTGGCTAGGATTTCCCTGTGACCCAAGATCCTCTGCAGTCCAAAAAACTTCCTACAACTTGAAGACTCCCTGTGACTTGACAAATTTTCATGCTTCTTATTCAAAGTATTCCAAATTTGTAATTTGAAAACTTTGAAGGGGGTCTTGTAGAAGCATGAAAAATATGGGGTTTATGCGGATTACAAATTACCGCATAGGTACTTTGTGAAGAACAAATAGGCAAATCTAGAGGGGGGTGAATAGAGTTTATGACAATAATATCCAATTAAAAGTTAAACTCTTTCACCAACAGTAAATAATCAGAGTAAATGCAGAAATAATAAAGAGCGAGAAAGCATACGCAAACACAGCCGATTTTAACCTGGTTTCTCTCGTGGAGGACTAGTCCAGGCCTGAGAACTCTAGCTTAGGATTAAATCCACTATTTGTGAAATAGTAGTTACACCCGTGCCTTTTCTTCAGAAGAGCACGTCAACTTCTTACAGAGATCGCAGTGGCGATGCTTGGAATTTTCCAAGCGACTTTTTAAACTCTTGCACAAACTCCTAACTGAAGAGCACTGAGCACTTTGAGGCTTAGGGAGCTTGTGGTTAGTAGATGAGAAGGTTAAGGCTTTTATAAGGCTTTAGAGAGAAGAGAAGAGAAGATTGGATGATTTGAAAAGTGAGAATTCAAGGCCTATTTATAGGGTTCTGGATAGGCAGAATTCGGCCAGAATTCTGGGTCAAGAATTCAAAATTTTGGTAGTTGGACAACTAGCATCCAGCAAATCCTAAAAATTAGGGTCCTGGATTTTAGGGGAAAGAATTCGGCCCGAACTCTGTCTCCAGAAGACAGAACTGGTCCAGTGGGCTTAATGGGCTAGTTTGATTTTAGTGGAGCTTATGGTTTGTGGTATAGGTATAGGTAAAGTCTCAAACTGCTCAGTACGACTCAGTTTACATATATCTAGACTCAAGAAAAGTATAAAATACAGACTCAAAATATTGTACGCTGCAGGTACGAGCCGTCGTCCGTCTTGTACTGAGTTCAGTCTTGATGTGTCATATTGAATTATGACAAGTATCATATTGTCAATTTTATCAATATTTGGTTGACTGTGATTTTGTGTCAACAATCTCCCCCATATTGATAATTGATAAAATGATATTTGTATATTCAATGTTCATACCTGGACACATTAAATAGTAGCTCTCCCGCAATCAGTGCGAAACTAGCAATAGCTCCCCCGTACACATTGTTTCGGTGTAATGTCCTGATAACTGATAAATACAAGCTTTCCCAAAAATACCACAGATACACAGATACAGAATACAATATGATGAATATCAAATAATTCTCCCCCTTTGTCATTTATCAAACACAAATAACAAGAGAATGGAAATAACTGGCAAGCACACTAAAAGTAAACTGCATCAAGTGTCTCAAGAGTCATAAAGCATAAATAAGTCCAATACAATAAAGATCAACTACATAAACTAGAAATCCATAGTGCAAAAAAAGTAAACATAAGATCCTCAGTAGCAGCAGCAAGTAGGAGACCACATCCATCATGGAGCTTGTGAAGGTCCAGCGTCGTCAGAAGGATCAGTGAATGAACGACGAGGGTCCACGAAAGCCGCATCCGGATCCAGATAGCGTATGACCCAGGGGTCATCGATACGGTATCCATCGCGAGCAGGGTCCCGCTCCATAGGGATATGCATGGAAGGATGACGAGACATAGAGTACCGAATGTCATGTAGTGAGTTGCTGATGGCACTCATTTACAGGGTGGTACGATAGTCAAGCTGGGTCCAGCGATCATCCTCTAAAGTGAATCGATCGCGAAGCATAGTCTGAATCGACTCAAGAGTAGCATGAGGAGGAGGCGCATCATATCCAAGAGCAGGTGCGTCAGCCTCATTGGAGTGCTCAGACTCAGCAGGAGAGCCGACAGCTACCTGAAGCCGCCGTGCCTTAGATAGGAAGGCAGGGGCAGGGAGGAACTGACACTCATCAAGGGGAACATAAAAAGCACAAAAAATCAAAGGAAGATAGAGAGCATAGACCAATGACCTGGGCTTCTTCCTAGCATTAATCATCCAGTCCATTATGGTACGTAGAAGATTAAATGGAACATGAAAATGAAGATGATACAAGGCAGAGATCTCAAAATATGTAACCTCATCAGTAGATCCTGCTTTGGGCAGAATAGTGTTGAAGATAATGCGATGAAGTTCATAGAAATAAGGATTGAGATATTTGGCGAGAAGCTTGCATGGACGTGTGTTAGGTGTACACAAATCGTCCTTGAAGCTTTCTAGGGATGACCCATCGGGGAATTGAAACATGCGAGCTTCGACAAGTTTCTCCCATGAGTTGGGCTCCGAAATTTCAAGGTATTCGACCAAGTCAAAGTCATCAAAGGAAATGTCAATGCCAGCAACACAAGAATATAAACGTGTATCATCATGAGTAAGATTGCAATAAAATATTTGAATGGCATTGCGATAGATAACTGAATTTGTAGGGACAAGTTCATCAAGACATAAATCATGGAATAGTGAATCATATTGTGAAAATATGGTAAAGTTAATAGGATGACCCGCATAGACGTGATCGAAAATCACTAAACCATTCGTTGGAAGCATCTAGTGATACAAATATTCAATCATCGTACGTGTTGAGGTTAATAGGACGAGGTGGATTGAACAACGGGTGACTGGGTTGTTGAATAGGTTGCTCAATGGGTTGTTCAACACGACGAGGAGGATTCGAAGAGGACGCACCCTCGGTTCGAAGCCTCTTCCCTCTATTAAACAACTTGGGAGCCATAACTAATGAAAAAAAAAGTAAGAAATTGAGATGGAGAGAATAGTGAAATTATACCTCAAAAAGTTGATGAAGGATGGAAGAGAATAGTGCAAGAGACCCTTTCCTTGATTTTGGAGAAGAGATATGTACTAGGATGGAAGAACTAGGGTTAGGGTTTGAAAGGAAGTGTTTGGAGAAGTTTGGAGGATGGCAATGGAAGAGAGAAAGTGGGAGAACCCGGTTAGAATATTAGGGGTTCGAATGGTCGGAACAAATCTGGACCATTGGATCAACTTTACATCAGCGGCTGAGCCCGCTTGCGATTCTGGAAGGACCAGACCGAATTCGGCCCGAACTCTGTGTTAGGCAGAGTTCGGCCCGAATTTCGGTTTCTAGGGCCAGAATAGAAATCAGGCTGGAAAATTTTGAAAATAAAGATAGATTGAAAAGAAATAAAGAAAAGGAAGTGTGAATGCAACAGTAAAAAAAATTCAAAGAGTGAAAGCTAAATCAAAAGAATAACATGAAGTTCGAAAATTTGAATTTAGCAAGTTATAAATAGAAGTATACCATGTAATAAACAAGGAGTTATGCCACAATTCAGTATGGTGAAACTGTCATGGGTTAGCTACAGGGGCCGGATCCTAGCTAGCGGTTGTCCTGAGGACTAGTGCACCGTGTCGCTTAGGCTTTTACGTCTTGTTGTCAGAAGGACCCTTTCGGCTTGTACCCATAACAAATTCACCGTAAAGAACCAAGACATAATCGATATTTACGCAGGTTACTTTAATGAATAACAGCTTCGTCCAAAATTTCGAGTTTATGACACAAAAAGTTGAAACGCTCTTCGGATAGTGGTTTAGTAAATAAATCTGCTAGTTAATGATCAGTGTCAATAAATTCTAAGTTTATAGTGCCATTTTGCTGTTGATCACGCAAAAAGTGGTGATGTATTTCAATGTGTTTCGTGCGTGAGTGACATATAGGGTTCTTGGCGAGGTTTATAGCACTAGTGTTATCACATAATATAGGAATGTGCATGAAAGAAAGATTATAGTCTTCAAGGGTTTGCTTCATCCACAGAATTTGTGCACAACAACGACCAGCTGCGATATATTTAGCTTCTGTTGTGGATAGTATGACAGAATTTTGCTTCTTGCTAAACCAAGAGACTAGAGCCTTGCCTAATAAATGACATGTGCCACATGTACTTTTACGGTCGACTTTGCATCCTGCAAAATCAGCATCTAAATAACCGATAAGGTCAAAGGATGTGGATTTGGGATACCATAAGCCCACTGTAACAGTACCCTTAAGGTATCGAAAGATACGCTTAACGGCAGACATATGCGATTCCTTAGGACTAGCTTGATAGCGAGCACACAGACAAACACTAAACATGATATTAGGACGACTAGCAGTTAAGTAAAGCAAACTACCAATCATACCTCGATACTTACGTTGGTCAGCAGGTTTGTCGCTTTCATCAGGTTCCAGCTTGGTCGAAGTAGCCATAGGAGTGCTGATTGGTTTGACGTTGTCAAGATCAAATTTCTTTAGCATATCCTTTGTATAGACTGGCTGATGAAAGTTCCTTGCGAAGTTTGTTTGACTTGCAATCCAAGGAAGTAGGTGAGCTCCCCCATCATGCTCATCTCAAATTCGTTCTGCATACACTTAGCAAAATCTTGGCAAAGATTTTCATTAGTAGAACCGAATATGATATCATCTACATAGATTTGCACTAAAAGAATAGTTTTTTTAAAAACTTTTGATAAACAGTGTAGTGTCAATTTCCCCTTTTAAAAAACCTTTTTTAAGCAAAAAATTGCTTAGACGTTCATACCAAGCTCTAGGGGCTTGTTTGAGGCCATATAGCGCTTTCTTGAGTTTGAAAATATGGTCGAAAAATTTGTGATTTTCAAAACCTGGGGGTTGTTTTACAAAAACTTTCTCCTTAATAAATTCATTCAGAAAAGCACTTTTAACATCCATTTAAAATAATTTAAAATTTTGAAAGTTAGCAAATGCACAAAGCATCCGAATGGATTCCAGTCTTGCAACAGGAGCATACGTCTCATCGTAGTCGATACCTTCCTCTTGGTTGTATCCTTGAGCTACTAGACGAGCTTTGTTGCGTGTAACTAAACCATCTTCATTTACTTTGTTTCGAAAAACCTATTTAGTACCAATAATCGAGTGATTGGCTGGCCTAGGGATAAGTTCCCAGACTTGGCTCCTCTCGAATTGGTTGAGTTCCTCTTGCATGACAGAAATCCAAAATTCATCATTGAAAGCTTCTAAAACTGTTTTAGGCTCAATTTGTGAAATGAAGGCAGTGCTAGCAATGGAGTCTCTTAACGATGATCGAGTACTTACTCCACGTGAAATCTCACCTATTACCAAGTTTTTTGGATGTGGCGGCTTGAAAGAGAATTTCTTTGGCAAGCCCTCCAGAGAATTGGTTTCAGTGGTAGTATTCATCGGAGTTGAAGTTGATGGCTCAACATCATCGTCAAGAGTAGCTGCTGCACTATTATCCTCATCAAAAGTCACATTGGTATACTCTTCCATAATTAATGAGCGTTTGTTGAACACTCTATATCCCTTGCTCTTGGCAGCATATCCAAAAAATATACCATCGTCAGCTTTGGCATCAAATTTACCTAACTTGTCTTTGGTGTTAAGGATAAAACATCGACAACCAAAAACTCTAAAATATGAAATATTTGGAGTTCTTCCAAACCAAAGCTCATAGGGTGTTTTCTTCGTAATAGATCAAATAAGAACCCTATTTAAAATGTAGCACGCTGTACTGACATCTTCAGCCCAAAAATATTTCGGAAGAGAAAATTTATTCAACATGACTCTAGCCATATCGCCAAGAGTCCTATTCTTCCGCTCCACAACACCATTTTGTTGAGGAGTTCTAGGACAAGAAAACTCATGATCAAAACCATTTAAATCACAAAAAATTTCAAAACCAGTATTTTCGAATTCGCCTCCATGATCACTTCGGATTCGAGTAATCATGTAGCCTTTTTCGTTTTGAACCTTTTTAGCAAAAATTTTGAAAACAGAAATGGCATCACTTTTGTTTGTAAGAAAGAAAACCCAAGTGAATCTAGAAAAGTCATCTACTATAACAAAAGTGTAGAGTTTTCCACCAAGACTGACTACTCTACTATGACCAAATAAGTCCATGTGAAGTAATTGCAAGGATCTAGTAGTACTTATAGTATTTATGGAATGAAATGAGGACTTGGTTGCCTTATTTAACTCACATTCAGCACATACCGTGTCCTTTTTGAATGTGATGTCGGGCAAGCCTCTCACTAGCTTCTTAGTCGACAGCCTGGATATTGTATCCATATTGGCATGACCAAGACGCTGGTGCCACAACAATCTCTCATCCTTTTGGGCATAGAGGCATCTCCCTGCACTGTTAGTTTATCTAGAAAGATAGAAAATGTAAATATTATCCTCTCTTATCCCTTCAAAAACGATGTCTCCCGTTGACCTATCGTAGATGTAGCATTTATTTTGTCCAAAGTTAATATCATATCCATGATCAGCAAGATGACTTATGCTGAGCAGGTTATGCTTTACCTCGGTCACTAGGCAGACATCCTTTATTACAGGAGAATGAGGATGACCAATAGTACCATTACCTATGATATACCCTTTTAGGTTGTTGCCGAAGGATACATACCCTTCTCTGTTCATCGATAGTGATGCGAAAAGATTTGCGTCTCCCATCATATATCGCGAGCATCCACTATCGAGAATCCACTTACTTTTAATTGAGGAGGGAAGGTCCACCTACATCAAGAGTAGATGTGACATTTGGTATCCATGTACTTGAGGGTCCTGAAAAGTTAGTTTTTGGTATCCATGCATATAGATTCATATCTACTAATCTCCTAATTCTATATTATGGTGAGATGTGTCCATGTAATCCACAATAGGTACAAATAGCATTCCTATTTATATTTGGAGCATGTTGATGATGTCTATATGTAACATGGTAAGAGTGGTGTGGAGCAGCATGATAATGACTATATGTGGCAGCAGGATGATGATTATATCTATATGCAGTATGGTGGCGATTTTGTTTATGTGCAATATAGTGATGATTATATCTATGTGTAGTATGGTGATTGTGTGTCGCGGTAGAATGATAGTTATGAGAATAATTTCTACGTGCATGTGGTTTGTGTGCTGTATGGAAGTAGGTGTACATGTAAGCATGTTTGCGTGCTGCAGGTGGATGACGTGTTTGACTATTTTGAGTAGTGTTGTGCTTTGTGTGTGTCTCATGTGATTGGGTTTCAGGTTGAGCAACCTGTTTTTCCAATCTAGTCTCTAATTTCTTAGAGGCAGCTTGCAGTTCATTACACTTAGCATTCAAACCATAAATTTTAGTAATAGAGATCTTGTGTCTATTCTTTTCTTCAGCAAGCTCAGTATTGAGCGCTGTGATCTCACATGTTTGCTTTTCAATACATGCTTCGACATCATGTAGGCTTAATTTAAGCTTAGACACCTCATTTGTGACTTCCGTGGGTGAAGTGTCTCTAATATTATCAAGCAAAGAAGAGAGTTTTTGAATCTCGACTTCATAACTTTTGATCTTCTCCTTGGCATGTTTATATTTACTAATGACTTTCTTGTGGTCGTTTAGTAAATCATTGAATGCATCGCCAAGTTCATCAAAAGTGAAATCATCGAGAGTTTCGCTAGTTACCTTATCGGATGTTACCATTATGCATACATTGGCGGTGTCTTGAGGGGAGTCCTTTTCTTTCTCGGAGTCACTAGCTTCGCTTTCATGCCAAATGCTAGTGTTGGCATATTTTCTTGAGAAAGACTTCTTGTAGGGCTTCTTATATCGGTTGTTTTTTTTTGTGAATGGCAGTCTTTTCGGACGTGTCCCATCTTCTTGCAGCCGTAGCATGTTGGCTCTTATTCGTCATCTTCTTGTTGTTCCTTCTTTCTTCGATTGAAGTGAAGGAACCTCTTGAAGTTGTGGACAAGGAGAGCTTGATCATCACCTTCCGAATTTTTGTCATCAGTCTCTTCAGGATCAGCTCTTCGACGATGAGCTTTAAGGGCAATCTTCTTTGCCTTTGGAGCAGGCTCTTCGAAGTCTTTGAGGTCAAGCTCGTGAGTCATCAGCTTTCCCATCAAAGTCTCCATAGATATTGTAGTGAGATCATTGCCTTCTATGATAGCTGTTACCTTAGGGTTCCAAATCTTTGGTAGCCTCCTAAGTAACTTGCGGATCTTCTCGTGATTTGTATATTGTTTGCCGAGAGATGACAAGGGGTTGATGATGTCGAGGAATCTTGTAAACATTTGTGTGATCGTCTCATCGGGCTTCATCTTGAACGCCTCATATTCTTGTGTGAGACGACTTATTTTTGACTCCTTGACTTGAGTGGTTCCTTCATGCGTCACTTCTAGAAGTCTCCATACTTCGTGAGAGGTGGTGCATGTTGAGACCCTGTTAAACTCATTCATGTCTATTGCATAAAATAAAGCATTAATAGCTCTCGCGTCTAGACTCGCATGTTTCTTTTCTTCGTCAGAATATTTGTTGTGGGGTTTCTTAATGAGATCACCATTGACAACTATCCTGGCGGGCTTTTTGTAACCATCGGTAACAATGGTCCACAGGTCAAAGTCTAGCGACTTGAAATAAAAACTCATTATTGTTTTCCAATAGGTGTAGTTTGTTCCATCAATAGGGGAGGTCTATGAGTGGACTGCCCTTCACCGTGATTGGAAAACATGGGTTGTGTGGTTGCCATGGATCAGCTCTAGGATGTTAGTCCTTGTTGAGGGAACAGAGCTCTGATACTAATTGAAGAACAAATAGGCAACTCTAGAGGGGGGTGAATAGAGTTTATGACAATAATATCCAATTAAAAATTAAACTCTTTCACCAACAGTAAATAATCAGAGTAAATACGAAAATAATAAAGAGCGAGAAAGTATACGCAAACACAGCCGATTTTAACCTGGTTTTCCTCGTGGAAGACTAGTCCAGGCCTAAGAACTCTAGCTCAGGATTAAATTCACTATTTGTGAAATAGTAGTTATATCCCGTGCCTTTTCTTCAGAAGAGCACGTCAACTTCTTACAGAGATCGCAGTGGCGATGCTTGAAATTTTTCAAGCGACTTTTTGAACTCTTGCACAAACTCGTAACTGAAGAGCACTGAGCACTTTGAGGCTTAGGGAGCTTGTGGCAAGTAGATGAGAAGGGTAAGGCTTTTATAAGGCTTTAGAGAGAAGATAAGAGAAGATTGGATGATTTGAAAATTGAGAATTCGAGGCCTATTTATAGGGTTCTGGATAGGCATAATTCGGCCAGAATTCTGGGTCAAGAATTCAAAATTTTGGCCGTTGGACAACTAGCATCCAGCAAACCCTAAAAATTAGGGTCCTAGATTTTAGAGGACATACTTCGACCCGAACTCTGTGTGGAGGCAGAGTTCGGCCCGAGCTCTGTCTCCAGAAGACAGAACTGGTCCAGTGGGCTTAATCGGCTAGTTTGATTTTAGTGGAGCTTATGGTTTGTGGTATAGGTATAGGTAAAGTCTCAAACTGCTCAGTACGACTCAGTTTACATATATCTAGACTCAAGAAAAGTATAAAATACAGACTCAAAATATTGTACGCTGCAGGTACGAGCTGTCGTCCGTCTTGTACTGAGTTCAGTCTTGATGTGTCATATTGAATTATGATAAGTATCATATTGTCAATTTTATCAATATTTGGTTGACTGTAATTTTGTGTCAACACTTTGGGCCAAACAGGTCCGCATAAAGGAAAGCCGCATGATTGGTTCAATGACATATGCGGCCCGTCGACAAACAGCTGTAGAAGGAAAATATACGGCTAAGAGGAGCAGTTCGATTGATAAAGCTGACAAGTCCTGGCAAAACTGACAAAAATGATCGCTCTGACACTTCAACAAAAAGATAAGACGTGAGACGTCGCCCAAAAACAGGGTTCGTACATCTTCATGCGGCCAGAAGAGTGTCATCTAAGCCGCATGAACCTTATACGGCTCAGACATATGTGGCCCCAAAATTTTCAAACTTCATGCAGCCAAGAGTAACTGTGATCCAGGCCACATGAGCTTTATGCGGCAAAAATACAGATCGAAGACTGAGAAAACTATGCAGCTCCCCACAACAAGACACGTGGCAATCTGACCAAGTCCCTAACTACCCAGATTTGCTACAATAAAATCCCAACAAATCGACAGATGGCAGCTAAAGAGTGGATCTTCGCGTGCTAATCAGCCATGTGGCCACAGGCTGTCTATGCAGCCCAACATACATTATATTATAAATAGCAGGGTGCCATTTTCTTGCAAAAGGCTGGCAACCTTCAAGAAAAAAGTAATTTCTTCACGAGCTAGAGACTGCATCAGATAGTCCACGGAGTAAGGCCGAGTTAATAGCACTTTCCCGAGCCTCCACCGTCACCCCCCATAACCAAAAGTAAACAATTGTACTTAGATTGTTTCCTAGGATTTCTTTCTAGGCTCTTCTTTGTACAAGCGAGTTTGCAATCAATTTCAGTATTCTGTAATAATTGTCTTTGATTTTTTATGACAAACATGATCATCGAACGTGATTAGTTTCATAAAACATCATGTTATCTATCGTTTTAGACTGCCCCGAAGGATTATTTACGATAATGGTCCGCAGTTTGCAAGCCACGCTTTCTATCGATTCTGTGACAAAAATCAGATTCAGAACATAGCCTCGACAGCATATAATCCATCAGCCAACGGTTTGGCTAAAGCTTTCAACAAAACCATAATCAAGCTCCTCAAAAAGTTTGTGTCTGCAAACAAACGCGACTGGAATGAAAAGCTTGGTGAGTGCTTATGGGCGTATCGGACGACAATTCGGACGGTCACAGAAAATACACCGTTCTCCTTGGTTTACGGGAGCGAGGCAGTCCTCCCCTTGGAGACTCAGATCCCCTCACTTCGAGTGGCCCTTACCTACCGGTTAACAGCGGACGATAACTACCGCCGATGGCTACAAAAGTTGAAAGCATTAGATGAAAAGCGTTTACAAGCTCAACAAAGCATAGAGCTCTACCAAGCGCGCATCTCTCGGGCTTTCAACAAGAAAGTCAAACAGAGAACATTCCAAGTCGACGATCTTGTCTTGGCCATTCGCAGACCAATGGTCATGACTCACAAGACCCCCGACAAATTTTAACCTAAATGGGAGGGTCTGTTCATCATCGAGACCGCATTCTCCAACGGTACGTACCGTCTCGCAAAACAAAATGGAGACTTGCTCATGATGCCCATCAACTGCAAGTCCTCAAGAAATACCGTCTAAACGACACTTTCCATCTCTCGGATTATGAGTTATACACCCTCTGGTATCGCTGAACTTACACTCCGACTTCAAATCTTTCAGATTGTTGAGTTATGTACCCTCAGGTACCACTGAACTTACTCTCTGACTACTCTGAATAAATTCATATCTCATCTCTTGGTCATATCTATGAACTTCCTGGTCATAGCTTTTCCCTACCAAGAATTTGCCTCAAAATCTATTACCCGCACCAACGGTGCGCATAAGGGTAGTAGGTCCCTAAAACTTGTCCTAATCTATTACTCGCACCACCAGTGCACAAAAAGGGTAATAGGTCCACAAAATTCCCCCGGCAAGGAAAACAACTACGTCTATATTATCTCTGAGTTGTTTTTCCATCCATCACAAACAAATCACCCAATGCATAGAACTTCCACGTTGATAGCACCTCTGAGTTGTTCTGTGTATCCCTATCATGCCTACCCCTACCATGTCCTCATTACCTCTGAGTAGGAAGGCTTTTTTTGACCTATATTTACCACGTCCTCATTACCTCTGAGTAAATATGTTGGTTTCCTACCCACTTATTATCAGTACTCGCGTCGCCAATACACAAAAATGGTGATAAGTCCACAAAAATTATCCTAATCTATTACTTGTACCATCGGTGTACCAAAGAGTAGTAGGTCCACAAAATATCATTCAAAATCTATTTGCTCCATTTCCAGATGCACAAAAGGGCAATAGTGTTGGCCCATTGGTCATGGTCAAACCTAATTTTAATAATTGATCAAACTCGGTCTCGATATAAATACGAGTCAATTCAGATGTTTACTAACGACGTTTTGGACACTGATCAAATATGGATATCTACTCCGTTCAAGACCGAAGCTGTTTGCCACTCAGAATGTATTTCCTTCAAAGCAATGTAATTTTTTATTTTATTGAGTCTAGGAATACATTGTATACCAAGACGTACTGGCAAATAGGCTATCCTAAAATCGTTTTTCAAAACTGACCTATCTTTTTAAAATGACCTATATTTTTGAAAAAATATCTATTTTGCCAGAGTTCGGCCAAGTTGAACGTTATGTGAACGTTTGATTTTGAACTTGGTCTCCTTTCAGTTGCGGTTTGTTACAAAGATTTCTATCTGAATTCTGCCCGAATTTTGTCAGAGTTCTGCCTTTGAAAAAACTATAAATAGAGAAAAAATACGATCATTTCAAAACACCAATTCACTTTCAATCTCTTCTCTTCTAAAGCTTACATTTCTTCTAAAGAGTTCTAAAAAGATTCTACTTTCAAATCTCAAGTCAGTTACAATCCTCTAGTCGATTTGCCAATGCGATGCGGTCTAGAAGTTTCAGAGCGATTGTAATCAGAGGCTTGATTGAAGATACACTCTTCATAATTGAAATTGGTTGAGTTCTTCGTATCAAAGCTCGCGTGTGTAGAAGTTGCAAGGACTTCGTATAAAAACTTGCAGAATTTTTCAATAGTGGATTCAACTAGAAGCTAGAATTCTTCCGACTTGACTAGTCCTCACAAGAGGAAAACCAGTATAAATCTCGGTATTTGTGTTTGCCTTCTTATCTCTCTTTTATTATTGTCATTTATTTTGTGATTATTATTATATCTGTGATCTAACTGCTAACGAGTTTTTTAATTAGCAATATTCTGCTGCCTACTCTATTCACCCCCCCTCTAGAGTATTCTGCTTTACGATTTTGTTCCTATAATTGGTATCAGAGCGGGTTATACAGGTAAAATAAGATAAAATTGTAGTTATATTCAATTATTATATAGATCACAGCATTACACATGGCAACTATGAAATTCACAAGTGAAGGCCAAGCCACAAAAAAACCTCCACTATTTGACGGCACAAACTACACTTATTGGAAAACACGTATGAGTTTTTTCATGAAATCTCTTGATTTTGACTTATGGTCTGTAGTTATTGATGGCTATAAAAAGCCCCCTCGTATTAATGTTGATGGAGTTTTAGTTGAAAAACCCCATGACAAATATACAGAGGATGAAAAGAAAAAGGCTAGTCTTGACGCACGTGCTATTAACGCTTTATTTTGTGCTTTAGACAGAATTAAATTCAACAGGGTGTCTACCTGCACAACATCAAATAAAGTGTGCAAACTTCTCGAAGTAACCCATGAAGGAACAACACAAGTAAAGGAGTCAAAGATCAGCAGACTTACTCAGGAGTACGAGGCGTTCAAAATGAAGCCACGTGAATCAGTCACTCAGACG
The DNA here is from genome assembly GCA_029216955.1 of Iris pallida. Classification (NCBI taxonomy): domain Eukaryota; kingdom Viridiplantae; phylum Streptophyta; class Magnoliopsida; order Asparagales; family Iridaceae; genus Iris; species Iris pallida. The sequence goes on along the minus strand of JANAVB010027799.1, from coordinate 7,096,026 downwards.
TTTACAAGATTCTTGGATATTGTAAATCTTTTGTCTTTACTAGGCAAGGATTACAGTAACCATGAAAAAATTTGCAAACTTCTACGAACTCTCACAAAGAACTGGATTCCAAAGGCTACAACAATCATTGAAAGGAACGACCTCTCAACAATGTCTCTAGAAACACTCATGGGTAAGCTACTCACTCACGAGTTAGAACTTCAAGACTTTGAAGATGCTACACCAAAGGAGAAGTCAGAGAAGTCGATCGCTCTCAAGGCTCAACATAGAAGAACTGTCGAAGATGACTCTGATGACAGCGACTCTGACTCTGAAGATCAAGCTCTTCTGGTAAGAAAATTCAAGAAGTTCATGTGATTTAACAGGAGAACAAAAGACAGCAACAGCAAAAACAATGGGAAAGATCCTATTTGCTACGGATGCAAGAAGAAATGACACATGAAGAAAGATTGTCCAACAGCGTCATCATCAAAGAAAAATAGCAAATATGACAAAGGCTACCTGAAGAAATCTACATCAAGGAAGTACGCCAACACAAGCATATGGCATGAAAGTGAAGCCAGCGACTCAGAAGACGAACAATCAGATGACGCTGCAAATGTATGCTTGATGGCTTATGATCAGGTAATTACTAATTCTCTATTTGATCCTTATGATGATTTCACCTTTGAGCAACTAGGAGAGGCTTTTAGTGACCTGTTAAATGATTACAAGAAACTGCGTAGTAAATATGAAACCTCTAAGAAGGTACTCAAAGAGTACAAAGGTGAAATAGGAAGACTTACCGACCAACTAGATTATGTTAGAAATAATGACTCTTCAAATGAGTCTGGTGAGCTTTCATCTATTAAGTTGTTGTTACACGAGACTGTTAAGCTATCAGAAGAAAAAAAAACAAACTATTATCCAGTTAAAGGAAGACCTATCTAAGGAGAGAAAGAGTCTCCAGTGTGCACAAGTCAGAATTGAAACACTTACATCTGACTATACTAGATTATATGACACTTCCAAAAAGTTGGAAATTAGTTTAGAAAAACGGCCTGAAGTTGCTGCTTTCTATTCTAACACGTGTCAATTACCGAATTATCGGAACACGCCTAACACCGTCAGACCAAACCATACCAAAACTATGCCCAAGAAGACTAATAGGCATGCATTCTTCTATACTAGAAAACTAAAACCTACCAATCATGCACCTCACACAACTTTCAACACTCAATATGTAAAATGTCATTATTGTGGCCTCATTGGTCATATATCTTCTGCATATAGAATCAGAAAGTTAGTAAATTTAAATGTTTATGCATGGATTCCAAAAACTAACCAATCAGGACCCTACAAGAAATGGGTACCAAGAGTTTTATTTGCAAATTGTTTTGTAGGTGGAACGTCCTTCACATGCTAGGAGCAAATGGATCTTCGACAGCGGTTTCTCACGGCACATGACCGGTGACGCTTCATTATTCGCAACACTGTCGAAGAAGAATAAAGAAGGATACGTCTCCTTTGGTAATAATTTAAGAGGGTATATAATCGGTATCGGTGACATTGGTAAGGCTCCATATTCTGTGATTAAAGATGTCTGTCTAGTTACCGAGTTAAAACATAATCTGTTCAGCATAAGCCATTTAGCTGATTATGGTTATGGCATTAACTTCATCAAAGACAAATGTACTATAGTTGATAGTTCAACTGGTAGTACTATCTTTGAAGGTATCAGGGAAGACAACATATATGTTTTCTATTTGATGGATGATGCTAACAAAGCAGGTAGATGTTTGATGGACAAAAGCATTGAGAGTCAACTATGGCATATGAGACTCGGTCATGCAAACATGGATACAATTTCAAGACTATCTACAAAGAAGTTGGTACACGGCTTACCGGACATATCTTTCAAGAATGATACGGTATGTAGTGAATGTGAAAAGAACAAAGCTACCCGATCCGTATTTAAATCCAAGAACGTTGTAAGTACCACTAGACCTCTACAACTGTTGCATATGGACTTATTTGGACCAAGTAGAATTGCTAGCCTAGGTGGTAAGTTATATGCATTTGTCATTGTAGATGATTTCTCTAGATATACATGGATTTATTTTCTTGCACGCAAGAACGATACATTATCAGAATCCGTCACTTTTGCAAGAAAGTACAGAATGAAAAAGGGTTTATGATTACTCACATTCGTAGTGATCATGGCGGCGAATTTGAGAATGCAGAATTCAAGCAATTTTGTGACACACACGGTTATTTGCATGAATTTTCTTGCCCTAGGACTCCGCAACAAAATGGAGTTGTGGAACGTAAGAACAGGACTCTATCTGAAATGGCTAGAGTAATGTTAAACCAGTTTAGTCTACCCAGATACTTTTGGGCTGAAGCTGTCAATACAGCGTGCTATATTCTCAATAGGGTTCTAATTCGACCTATATCGAAGAAGACTCCCTATGAACTATGGTTTGATAGAACACCCACTGTTTCTTATTTCAAGATTTTTGGTTGTAAATGCTTTATTCTTAATACTAAAGACAATCTGAGTAAATTTGATGAAAAGGCCGATGAAGGTATATTTTTAGGTTATGCAGCAAAGAGCAAAGGATACAGAGTCTTCAACAAAAGAACCATGATCATCGAAGAATCAATCAATGTCAAATTTGATGAGCTAAATCAACACTTAGACGATGACGACTATGAAGACGTAATTACACCGAGTACAGCTACTGCAAAACCTTCACACAAAGATGCAGAACCTTCACACCAAGCACCAGCTGAGTCTTCAAGCAAAGAAACAGGAACCAACAATCCTGAGGCTACACCAAAAGCGATGAGATTCTTGGCAGATCATCCAAAGGACTTGGTAATTGGTGAGATTACCAAGGGTGTTAGTACTCGTTCCTCTAATAAAGATATAGCTTCTTGTGTTGCTTTTGTTTCGCAGTTTGAACCCAAAAATATTGAAGAAGCATGTAGTGATAATTTTTGGTTAGATGCTATACAAAAAGGAATTAAACCAATTCGAACGGAATCAAGTTTGGGAACTTATTCCCAAGCCCATTGATCATCCGATCATTGGCACCCGATGGATATTCCGAAACAAACTGAACGAGAATGGTTTAATGACTCGTAATAAGGTTCGACTCGTAGCTCAAGAAGAAGGTATCGACTACGATGAGACTTATGCCCCATTTGCGAGATTAGAATTAATTCGCATGTTTATGTGTATTTGCATGTTTTCATAATTTCAACTTATTTCAAATGGATGTCAAAAGCGCATTTTTGAATAGTTTTATAAAAGAAGAAGCTTATGTAGCACAACCTCTCGGTTTTACTGATTTTAAATATCCTGAATATGTTTTCAAGTTGAAGAAAGCCTTATACGGTTTGAAACAAGCCCCTCGTGCTTGGTACGATCGTCTAAGCTCTTTTCTACTTGATAACGGTTTTTTAAAGAGAAAGGTTGACACTACATTGTTTATAAAATCTTTGAATAACAACATTATTTTGATTTAAGTCTATGTAGATGATATTATTTTTGGATCTACTGATGAATCTCTTTGTCAAAAAAATTTAAAGTGTATGCAGAATGAGTTTGAGATGAGCATGATGGGAGAGGATGAGCATGATGGGAGAGCTGAAATTCTTTCTCGGACTGCAAATCAAACAAACCAACAATGGGACGTTCATAAATCAAGCAAAGTACACAAAGGACCTATAAAGAAGTTTGACCTGGAAGCAGTCAAGCCACTTAGCACTCCAATGGCGACTTCAACCAAGCTTGATGCTGATGAACAAGGCAAACCCGTCGACATACGTAATTATCGAGGTATGATCGGTAGCTTACTATATTTAACTGCTAGTCGACCAGACATTATGTTTAGTGTTTGCTTGTGTGCACGTTTTCAAGCCAATCCTAAGGAATCACATCTGTGCGCAGTTAAGCGTATCTTCCGATACCTTAAAGGCACTTCTTCTGTCGGCTTATGGTATCCCAAAACCATGTCATTTGACCTAACCTGTTATTCTGATACTAATTTTGCCGGATGCAAAGTAGATAGAAAAAGCACCAGCGGCACATGTCATTTCCTAGGAAAAACTCTAGTCTCTTGGCTTAGCAAAAAACAAAATTCTGTTGCATTATCAACAACCGAGGCTGAGTATATCGCCGAAGGACGTTGTTGTGCACAAATTTTGTGGATAAAACAAACTTTAGAAGACTATGGATTGTATTTTACACGCATACCCATTTTCTGTGACAATACTAGTTCTATTAATTTGACTAAGAATCCAGTATGTCACTTTCGTACTAAACATATCGAGATTTGACATCACTTTCTTAGAGATCATCAACAAAATGGAGATATAGACCTTATATACATAGACATACAGAATCAATTAGCTGACATACTCACAAAACCTCTAGCGGAAAGATTGTTTCAATTATTTACGTCGAGAATTAGGAATTTTAGATGTCAATAATATTAATTAATTTGTTTTATTAATTATTTATTCAATACTCAATAACTGTTTTCGAGACAAGCCTAAAAAGAGTCTGTCTGTCACCACGATTACGGTCGAAGCGAAGCGGTATTTAAGAGTTCTCCGGTGAACCTCCATTAGCTGGGGCAGTACTCCTACAGCTAATCTGAGACAGATGCTGAGTAAAAAATATTAATTTATAAAATAATATTAATAGTATTATTTGAAATTTAAAATTACTAAACTCTGAATTAAATATTTGAAACGAATTTATGAAAAAGATGTGGCCCCATAAATTTTATATACATATATATATATATATATATATATATATATATATATATATATATATATATATACTTAAAATATATATATATATATATATATATATATATATATATATATATATTTTAAGTATATATATATATATATATATATATATATATATATATATATATATATATATTTTAAGTATATATATATATATATATAGCCAGGCAACCCTTGGCGAATTCGGCCCGAGTTCGGTCCGAATTCGACCAGAGTTTGGCTGGGTACATATATGTACCAGTCAGAACCCAAGGCCCCCTCTTCTTCATTCTTCCAAACCTCATCAAAACAGCAGCAACCGTGCCCCGAAAACCCTAGATCTTCTCCACCTTCCTTCTTCCAATCCACGTGGAGATCTTCGTCCAAAATTTGGATTCGTGCGGAGAATCTCGTCCTCTACAGCATAACTGATTCTCAGAAGGTATAATCCCTTCTCTCCTCCACTTTCAAATTATTAGGGTTTCTAGTTTTTAGGATAGAATGCTTAAGGGATTCAATCCTTTCAAGAGAAAAAAGACCAGTGAAGAGACATCGTCTTCTGATCCGCATACGGATTCTCTCTTTTCTCCGGTCCAATCGGATGACGGTGCATCGGACGAGTTTTATTTCAAAACTCCCGACCAAGCCCTACTTTGGTATGCCGATTTTATTATGCATACTATTTGTACCGGATCTCCGATCAAATGGACTGTATTTCCTGACCACCGTCCTTACTTTAAGGCATTAGGGTTACATCACTTTGTTACTTTACAATTTCCTATAGCTACTAATGCCATTAGACTATTTTACTGTAATTTCGTGTTAGACACTTTTACCGCGACAACTCGTGTCGGCGGAATAGATATCGAGTTCAATGATGAATTGCTAGCAGAAATCCTTGGTCTACCAAACGAAGGTGCCCCGCTCGATGACATCACTGATTTTGATTTCCTCGAGGGTACGACTCTCGTTAGTTTCAAGAATGAGCTTTGTGCGCCCGCACGTGCTCGTCCTGGAAAGTTCAAGGCCAATAACTTGAACTTGTTTAACTACGAATTACATCGCATCATCTATTCAACTCTACTTCCAAAATCCACTTCAAAAGATGATGTCACTGCACTTGAGCTTTCTGCTTTATATCATATTCTTAAGGGGATTCATTTTTCTGCCCCTAATACTATCATTCAGATGATGTGCAGATGTCGCGGAAGAGACCGCAACCTCTCTTATGCGATGATACTCCCACGCATCTTTCAGAGATTCGATATTGACCTATCCACTTGTGCTCTGGACCCTGAGCCCAAGTTCCTCAAACTCTCTCGTCGCAGCATTGCCACTGTTCCTCCACCTACTGCACCTGCTCCTCCTGTACCTACTCCCACATCACCTGGTCCTCCTCAGTCTTACCCTATGACCTTTGAGGGTATTCACCAGCATCTTTCAGATCTACAGTCATTTTATGTTGACACTTCCAGGAAACATGAGTTCCGTGACGTGACTCGGTTCCAGGCTATTGCCAACTCCTTCGCCGATCTGAGATTTGCACAGACGGGTCACTCTGCTAGCTCTCTACCTCGAGACCCTTCTGTTTCTGGCTACCGTATTGATGATGAGGCGGTCCACTCTCTGTTCCAGCCAGGGAACGCATACGATTGGTATCGTACTTCTGGTGCTACTCCTCATACTTCTGGAGCTGACACTTTTGGAGCTGGTCCATCTGGACATGCTGGCACTGTAGCCGATGATGATGATGAGGATGATGATTTCTGAGATGTTACTGTTTGAGACTGTCTATTTTGTCTTATGTTTACTTGGAAATGCTCCGACATTCCAAGATATTATCAGTACACTTTATTTTTGGATATGATTTGTGACTCTTCATAGACATGATTTTATGCCTCAGTTTGGCATATGTTTCACTTTAGTTTATTATTCAGCTTAGCATTTTATTTGTTTCAGCTTTATAGCATTATCTTTCTTTATGCTTCATATAAACTGCCTGTGACAAATACCATGCCTGTGTTGTTTATTCCATTTATATACATGTTTATACCATGCCTGTGATGAATGTTTTTCTATATTTTTTTTGTGTTTCTTCACTAATTTTTACTTATGCATTTATTGCGGAGGAGCTTTATCTTTTGCAATTATTTTACTAAGTGACAATGGGAGAGAAATAAGATCTAACATCTTCATGAATACAGGTTATGAACAATTTTTTTATTTTTTGTACACTTTTGAATTGATCAAAACCAAGATGTTATATCGGTCAAGGTTTATCAATTATCAAAATGGGGGAGATTGTTAGCCCATTTGTCATGGTCAAACCTGATTTTAATAATTGATCAAACTCGGTCTCGATATAAATACGAGTCAATTCAGATGTTTACTAACGACGTTTCGGACACTGATCAAAGATGGATATCTACTACGTTCAAGACCGAAGCTGTTTTCCACTCAGAATGTATTTCCTTCAAAGCAATATAATTTTTCATTTTATTGAGTCTAGGAATACATTGTACACCAAGTCGTACTGGCAGATAGGCTATCCTAAAACCGTTTTTCAAAACTGACCTATCTTTTTAAAATGACCTATGTTTTTGAAAAAATATCTATTTTGCCAGAGTTCGGCCAGAGTTCGGCCAAGTTGAACGTTATGTGAACGTTTGATTTTAAACTTGGTCTTCCTTCAGTTGCGGTTTGTTACAAAGAGTTCTATCTGAATTCTCTCCGAATTCTGTCAGAGTTATGCCTTTGAAAAACTATAAATAGAGAAGGAATTCGATCATTTCAAAACACCAATTCACTTTCAATCTCTTCTCTTCGAAAGCTTACATTTCTTCCAAAGAGTTCTAAAAAGCTTCCATTTTCAAATCCCAAGCCAGTTACAATCCTCTAATCGATTTGCCAGTGCGGTGCGGTCTAGAAGTTTCAGAGCGATTGTAATCAGAGGCTTAATTGAAGATACACTCTTCACAATTGAAGTTGGTCGAGTTCTTCGTATCAAAGCTTGCGTCTGTAGAATTTGTAAGGACTTCGTATGAAAATTTGCGAGATTTTCCAATAGTGGATTCAACTGGAAGCTAGAGTTCTTCCGACTGGACTAGTCCTCACAAGAGAAAAACCAGTATAAATCTCGATGTTTGCGTTTGCCTTCTGATCACTCTTTTATTACTGTCATTTATTTTGTGATTATTATTATATCTGTGATCTAACTGCTAACGAGTTTTTTAATTAGCAATATTCTGCTGCCTACTCTATTCATTCCCCTCTAGAGTATTCTGCTTTACGATTTCGTTCCTACAAATAGGTCCACAAAAATCCTTCAGTGGGATGTCCTTTATAAATGTTGTATTAGGCCCCCTAGTACAAGCACCACAAAATACCATAAATAAAGAATGGAGTGAACATACTCTGTTTATTCAAAATCAGTTACATTCATAGGACTACATCGACAGCAAAGATAGAAAAATCTGGTAATACATAGTTGTGTTTAACAGCACTTCGTCTTCAAGCAGTTTCGTGGCCCTCGAAGGAAGTCATATTTTACTGCTGAGAAGCAAACAAAGCTGTTGAATCTCCAAGGAGCTGCCAGGAGGAGGGAAAATATAGCATGCTATCCTCCCCTCCGTGTTGCGGATGCCTTAGCCCCGCTACTTCGAAGGACCATACCTTCAAAACATGGTCCATGGCGGCGGTTTTGCCTACTTGGAGAGCCGTGAAGGCAGGACGTTCATAACGACGCCTGACCACCGTCCAACTCTCCGAGGTATACAAGCCCTTCCTACCACCTAGGGAAAACTCTTCCGAAGCATGAAGAGTCCTGGGTTGTTTGATGTGTATGCCAAAAAGGCGTGGGAAAAACTCTTCCGAAGCATGAGGAGTTTTGAGCTGTCTGATGTAAGCGCCAAAATATTATATTTTTACTCCCTCGCCGACATCGGTCCTGAAGAAGTTTGCTAGCCAGATTCCTATAAAAACATAAGAAAAAGGGGGATTTAGCACCAAGAAAACAAAGAACTCTGTTATGCGGCCTAGCCAGTTATGCGGCCCAGCCGAAACAGAACTCATACAGCCCAAAGTCGTGAGGCCGGCTTCATGAAGTACTCATGCAGCATTTATATGGCTCAGTCATTATCATACGACTCAGTCATGAAAAAACTCATGCGGCCCAATACTCGTGCGGATCAATCACGAGGCAATCATGCGGCCCAACCTTACAGTATTCATGCGGCCCGATCATAAAGTGCTCATGCGGCACCGATACGGCTCGGTCATGAAATATTCATACAGATCAATTTGGAGGCATTTGTGCGGTTCAAGTTTGAATGAACAACAGTCATGCGGCTCAGTCCATGCGGCACTATCATCCAGAACACATGTGGTCCAAATGAGATAGGGCATGCATCGACCATGCTTAAAGCAGGGGCAGTATATGACAGGTCCTCGCATAAAAATATGCGCTATGGACTTCCAAAATTTCAGTCATCATCTGCTCACCATCCTTACTCTTGAGAGGAAGTTGCACGTCAGAATGAATGGAAGGAGCGTCTGCTGCTCTTGACGGAGAAGCAAGTCTCTTCCCTTTGGCCGCCGCACTAGTCGACTTGGAAGCTTTTGGAGCCATAGCAGAAAGTATAATGAACTCGAAGGAGGAGAAGGTGAAAGAGGAAAATCTCTCTGAATGGCCCCTATTTATAGAGTTGCTGAAAAGAGACTCTTCGAGATCATTAAGGATAAGGACGACGTTTGGGAACTTTATCCCTAATAACCGTCGAACGTCTCTTCAGTTCTCAAGATCATTAAAGATAATGACGACGTTTGGGGACTTTACCTCCAGTAACCGTCGACTTTATCTCGAAAATAGATCCACAACAGAATCAGGAAAATTAAATGCAGCAGTGACAGCTGGCAGGCTCTCTGCGGCTCGAAGTATCCCTGCGACTCAAGATTTGTTCTGCGGGTCAGGATTTCCCTGCGACTCAAGATCCCTCTGCAGTCCGAAAAACTTCCTATAACTTGAAGACTCCCTACGACTTGACATATTTCATGCTTCTTATTCAAAGTATTCTAAATTTACAATTTGAAAACTTTGAAGGGGGTCTTGTAGAAGCATGGAAAATATAGGGTTTATACGGATTACAAATTATCGCATAGGTACTTTAGGCCAAACAGGTCCGCATAAAGGAAAGCCGCATGACTGGTTCAATGATATATGCGGCCCGTCGACAAACAGCTGCAGAAGAAAAATATGCGGCTAAGAGGAGCAGTTCGACTGATAAAGATGACAAGTCCTGACAAAACTGACAAAAATGACAGCTCTGACACTTCAACAAAAAGATAAGACGTGAGACGTCGCCCAAAAGCAGGGTTCGTACGTCTTCATGCGGCCAGAAGAGTGTCATCTAAGCCGCATGAACCTTATGCGGCTCAGACATATGCGGCCCCAAAATCTCCAAACTTTATGCAGCCAAGAGTAACTGTGATCCAGGCTGCATGAGCTTTATGCTGGCAAAATACAGATCGAAGACTGAGAAAACTATGCAGCTCCCCGCAACAAGACACGTGGCAGTCTGACCAAGTCCCTAACTACCAAGATTTGCTGCAACAAAATCCCAACAAATCGACAGATGGCAGCTAAAGAGCGGGTCTCCGCATGCTAATCAACCACGTGGCCACAGGCTGTCTATGCGGCCCAACATACATTTTATTATTAAAAGTAGGATGCCATTCCCCTGCAAAAGGCTGGCAACCTTCAAGAAAAAAACAATTTCTTCACGAGCTCGAGACTGCATCAGATAGTCCACGGAGTAAGGCAGAGTTAATAACACTTTTTCGAGCCTCCATCGTCACCCCCCAGAATCTAAACTAAACAATTGTACTTAGATTATTTCCTAGGATTTCTTTCTAGGCTCTTCTTTGTACAAGTGAGTTTGCAATCAATTTTAGTGTTCTGTAATACCTATCTTTGATTTTTTATGGCAAACACGATGGCGACTCTGCTGGAGATACTTAGGAATAATCAGGAATAATCTTTGGTGGACCTATTACTTTTCAGCGCACTGGTGGTGCGAGTAATAGATTTTGAGATAAACCCCAACAGAGGAAATATGGACGTGATAGGTTTTGTGGTCCTAACACCATATCTTTTATCCTAGGTTGGGTACATGTGTTAAGTCGGGAGTATCGATATCAGAGATAATATGGACGTGATACACGATAATCAGGACCAAGAAATTTGCTCAGAGATAGTGATAAGCATTTGAGTGGAAGTTCAGAGGTATCAGCATACATGACTCGCCACTCAGGGAGATGCGATGTGAATCCACTCAGAGCAAATAGAGTATGAGTTCAGAGATACTTGGTGCTCGATGATCTGGAAGATTTGGTGGTTTGAGGAAGTACTAACATGTCCTTAGACATAGTATTTCTTCAGGAATTTATCGTTTATGGGCATCATGAGCAAGTCTGTATTCTGCTTCACGAGTCGGTATGCACAGTTGGAGAATACGGTCTCGATGATGAATGGACCCTCTCACTTGGACTAGAATTTGCGGCGGTTTTGTGAGTCATGACCATCGGTCTACGAACGGCCAAGACGAGATCGCCTACTTGGAATGTCCTCTGCTTGACTTTCTTATTGAAGGTCCGAAAGATGCGTGCTTGATAGAGCTCGATGCTTTGTTGAGCTTGCAAATGCTTCTCGTCTAAAGCTTCTAATTCTTGTAGTCGTCGGCGGTAGTTATCGTCCGACGTCAACCAGTAAGTAAGGGCCACACGAAGTGAGGGGATCTGAGTCTCCAATGGGAGAATTGTCTCACTCCCGTACACCAGAGAGAACGGTGTATTTTCTGTAGTCGTCCGACTCGTAGTACGGTACGCCCATAAGCATTCGCCCAACTTTTTATTCCAGTCACGTTTGTTTGAAGACGCGAACTTCTTGAGAAGCTTGATTATGGTTTTATTAAAGGCTTCGGCCAGACCATTAGCTGATGGGTTATATGCTGTTGAAGCAACATTCTGAATTTGATTCTTGTCACAGAATCGATAGAAGGCATGGCTTACGAACTGCGAAACATTGTCATGAATGATCCTCCTTGGCAGTCCAAAACGATAAATGATGTGATGTCTTATAAAACTGATCACGTTTGATGTCTTTACCTCTGCCAGTAGAACATCTTCCGTCCACTTGGAGAAGTAGTAAGTGATTGCAAGTATAAACTGGTGCCCTTTGGACGACGGCGGGGTGACCGGGCCAATGATGTCCATTTCCCATGCTTCAAATGGCCAAGAAGCCACCGTTGGGTGCAAGAATTCGGATGGCAGATGTATGAAATCTGCATGGATCTGACAAGCCATACACTTCTTTGCATAGTCGACTGCGTCTGCTACCATCGTGGGCCAGTAATAGATGGAGACGGTCCTTTAACTTTGGTCCAGGTTGGTAAGCCCCATAAATGCCATCGTGAGTCTTACGTAAGGCTTCCTTGGCTTCTGCATTTGACATACATCTTAACAGCAGCCCGTCGTAAGATCGTCGATATAACATTTTTGTTTCGGTGTCATAAAAGAATATGAGGGAACGCCTTCTGATTGAAGTCGCTTCTTTCACATTCTCAGACAGGATTTCGTAGACTGCAAAGTCGATGAACGAGAGTCTCCAGTCTTGTACATCATTGGTCATCTGGACGGAGTAACTTGTACCTAGTTGAACGTTATTTTTGGGATGGACCAGCATATGGCCTACCACGTCGACTAGATGATGAGCATGATTTGGAATCGCCAAAGAAGCGGCGAGGCCTGCTAGGGCATCGGCTTCAATATTCTTGAGTCTCATAACATGCTCTATAAAGAACCCCTCCAAGGTTGCAATGATGGTAATTGATGTCTGATGATAAAGAATCAGGTCTTCGTTACGAACCTCGTATGAGCCTCAGATCTGATTAACAATCAGTTGTGAGTCGCCATATGCTTCTAGGTATTCGACTACCACTTCTTTTGCGAGTCGGAGCCTAATGACCAAAGCGTTATATTCGGCTACATTGTTTGAACATGGTTCTGTGAGAGAATATGCCCGATTGACTACCAACCTGTAGGAAGAAATTAATACTACCCTGACTCCAGCGACGATATCACCTTGTAGCCCTGTTCTTGAAGCACCGTCAAAGAACATTCGCCAAATGTCATCATGTGAAGTCATGTTTGCATTAACGACTTCGTCTGGGATTTTTTCATAGATTCTGGCTGTTTCTGAGCCTGGATGGGCTGCTAGAAAGTCTGCCAAGGCTTGACCTTTGACAGCCTTCTACGGAACGAAGACCATATCGTAGGAGGATAACAGTATCGCCCATATGGCTAGACGAAAACAGAGTGCGCCTGGCTTGGACATGAGAACCCTGAGGGGATTAACTCGTAAGACAACATGGATGGTCTGTCCTGACAAATAGTGTCATATTTTCTGAATGGCAAATACCAAGGCAAGGCATTCCTTCTCCACGGTGGTGTACCTATGCTCCGGCCCCACCATCATTCGACTGAGATAATAGATGGCTTGTTCGTGCCCTGCATCATTGTTTTGTGCTAGCAAGGCACCGAAGGAGTGTTCCATCGCCCGTATATAGAGCTGGAAAGGCTTTCCGGCAACTGGGGCTACTAGAACCGGTGGATTCGATAGGTATTCCTTAATGTCATCAAAGGTACGTTGACATTCTTCATTCTATATGAAAGAGACGCCTTTCTTCATGAGTTGTGTGAAGGGTTGACATCGGCCTGAGAGATTAGATATGAACCTCCTGATGTAGGCTAGTCTTCCCTGAAGGCCGCAGAGTTCACGGAGGTTCCTCGGTGGACTCATCTCCAGGATTGCCTTTGTCTTATCGGGGTCTATGTGAATGCCCCAGGAGTAATGACAAAGCCCAAGAACTTCCCGTTGAACACACCCAGGAAAGACTTGGTTGGATTCATCTTTAGATTGTGCGCTCGCATAAGGTCGAACACTGTCCTCAAATCGCAAATAGTTATGTATCCACGGACGCCCCAAGAGTATGTTGTAGGACGTATCTTCATCTATGACGTAGCAGGTAACCTCTGTCCTTAGGTCTCCTATCTGACATTTTAATCAGATCTTTCCTAAGAGATAGCTCATTCCGAGTTGAAACCGCTAATGACAGTATTGGTCGCCGCTAGCCAGTGCATAGGGATGCCGAGGACTTGAAGCAAACTTTTCGGGATGATGCTTATCGATGAGCCAGGATCGATGTGCATCCGATCCACCTTGACATCGCCTATGTATCCAGTATGGTACAAGGGGAGATCATGCAAGTTGGTCTTGATTAACATGTCATATGGGGTGAATACGATGTTAGGCATCGTGTCTGCACAATTGATGCCTTGGAGGTATGCTGACGAGTCGTCCCCTGTAGGTTTGACCTGGGCTAAGTAGGCGTCAAAATTCTGGAATGCTTCACTCAATACGATACGAAAATCCTTGGAGAGCCTTAGGAGCTCGTATAACGATAACTTTGTGGGCGTATTAGCCAGTTGTGCTAATATATCAAAGTTGTAAGGTCTCTCCAATCCCTGAGGTGCATCCTTACAGAGCGGCATGTCGAAGCGGGTTTCTTTCGGCTTGGACATGTCCGCCGGTGGAGGCTGAGATGGCCCCGAAACATCAGTGGCAGGCAGCATTGTTGGCTGAGGGTCTTCGACTGAACTACCCATAGTGGCTGGACTTGTGCCCCAGACCGGGTAATAACGGTCTCCGCCTCCTCAGCTTCGACTGAAATTGTATGGCAGGATCTGGACTTTCTACCCTTCTTCTTGTTGGTTGGAGATGGCACCGCCTGGGTAACTTCGGGTACTAAGTCTGGGTGCACCCACATGACCTCTCCTCGTGACATGGTGAGAGGTACCAAGCCAGTCGTCTGGTCCCGGACGGGGGGGGGGAAGATTAGTAACCTCTATCGTTGCCTGGGAGATAGGTATTACCCCGTCTTGAGTCTTTATTGGAGGAAAGTCATCGAACTGAATTGATACCATGTTTGCCGCCATGGTAACCAATTCAAAATCTAGCGATAGAGGTTTGGAGTCGATAAGACTCTGGATGTACCACTTTAGTTAAAAGCAGTTGTTTGCCATTAAAATTGTTTGATTGCAAATCTTAATACAACAGAACAGTGTTACAATATAGGACTTAGATGTAGTCCTAGGAGTACACTTTTGTTTAATCTGGGTCCTTAGTGCCAATGGAGCGAGTGGTAATGCATTGACTCCGTTGACGGGCTGACGACAGTTATCGGTTCTCTGAAGGTGTAGATTGCTCTGGGTGCTGGAGCTTGCTGAGAGGAGGAAGACGTTGAGTGTCTGTATCTGCCTCTCTGGTGGTACGTTCCCTTGTATCTGTCTGTGTGTTGTCCGTCTGTATGTACCTGGAAGAAGGAAATGATCCCTCTATTTATAGCTGGACAGGTTGGCTGCTCATGCGCGCATTCGTAGGATGCGCCGGTACGTGGGGACGCCACGTGGGGATTGCTGATGGGGGGATGATTTGGTGGGATGCGCCTTGGATTGGACGTATGATGAGATTTTGGCTCATGACCTTTAGGAGTCACGAGCGGTTCTAGGCGCATGGCTTTTGGGGCGCATGCAAGTGACTTTCCTTCTGTCTTTCGGGATCAGACATCAGTCTGGGGCGCATGGCTTTTGTGGCGCATGCAAAGCTTCAATTGGAGACTCTTCTTCTGTCTTTAGAGATCAGTGAAGGGTCTGAGGCGCATGGCTTTTGAGGCGCATGCGGATGGTTGGGTGGCCACGTGGCAGTAGCCGTCGGGGTAAGGTCATGATGATGCTGACGTTGTGGACGCTTCATTTTTTGCAAACCGTTCAGACTTAGAAAGGCGTGCTGCCAACTCTGTCAGTTCAGCATTTAATGTTGGTAACATTCGATGGACAGCTGAGTGGGCGCGTCGGTTGACGTTCCACTAGGCGTATGGGGACGTATGGGGGCGTATCCCCTGTGATGCGCTCGGTACAGGGCGCATCTGTTTGGTGTTTGATGGAGTGTGATGCGTTGTCCAGCCGGCGCATCCGACACGTCTTTAATGATGCGGCTGTTTCGCTTCTCGAGTGCCTTTAAATAGCCGTTTGGCTGAAGTCGAGGCGTCCGGTTCATCCATTTAATGTGAGTTCATTGCTCGGAACTCGGAGAGCCATCCACTTGGCGCGTGGGTTTGATCTGCCCGGCCTATAAATAGTGGCATGGAGAGAAGGTTTGCTTCTCATTCCCTCACGTACTTCCGACATGAACTTGAGTATTCGGGTGCACTCTGTTGACGAAGTGCTCCCGAGGGTGAAGATGAGACGCCATGTCGTCGTTGATACTCTTGAAGGTGACTGTTACATCCAAAAGACGGAGTCGAGGGCTTCTGAGGCAGGCGGAAGGTGCCTGTTGCATCCAAAGATAGGGATGCTCGGGCCTCGTCTCCGTTGTTCCGGAAGAGCCGTAGATCGGAATGGCGGTGCTCTGACCGTCTTCCTCTGGCTTTGGCGGCTCTTTCTTTGGATAGAGTGTTAACTGCCACTCTCATCCTGCTCGGCCAGGTGAGCCTGGTTGGAAGAGTGGCACATAACTGGGCTGTTGAAGGGATGCACATAACTGAGTTGGATGCACATAACTGAGCTGCTGAAGAGATGGTAGGATGCGCCTGGTTGGAGGCGCATGACATCTGCTGCGCCTAACTGGCAGCGCATAGTGGCTGCTGTGCCTATCTGGAGGCGCATGGTGGCTGCTGGCTGTAGCCTTAGGATCCTTCCTTTGTAGAATTCTCCTTTGTACAACCTTTTCTAGATATATAATAGACTTTTGTATATAAATAAAAAGTCCTTCTTCAAATGTCTATAGTTACTGACTTTGCTGTTTGAGTTCTGGCGCATGTAGTGTCTGGCGCATGGTTTTTCTGGTTGTAAAATTCTATGCTTCTACAAGACCCCCTTTAAAGTTTTCAAAACTTTTAAATAAGTTTTGGAATACTTTGAATAAGAAGCATGGCGATCAGGGCGCATGACTGTTGGGGCGCATGCCTGTTGGGGCGCATGCTTTTCTCAGTTAATGAATATGATAATGCCTCGGAAACCGAAAAGATTAATGATGATCTTTTAGTTTTATCTACTGTTATCTTCACAAGACCCGAGGCGACGGCTGAGATCACTCGTCATCGGTTGACGCGTGCGACCACGGCCTATAAATAGGTGAGAGATAGAGAGAGAGAGAGTTCTTCTACTCTGTGCCTTTACCTCCTTTAGAGTTCTTCCAAAACCCTAATTTCTTCCTCTCTGATAGAATGGCTCCCAAGACTCCTCGCGGCGGTGCCGGCAAAGGAAAGGAGAAAGAGAAGGAACCTGTAGAGGCTGTCGTGAGTGACATTCCTCGCCCGCCTGTCGAAGTTCGGCCGACGGTAGTCGGTGAGCTTTATTGTCTCCTATTGATGTTGAGAACTTTCCCGCCGACGTACATAGGCTCAGGCCTTTATCATGCACCGTGGCTTAAATTGCTGACGCGCATGGGTTTTATACCCTGATGATGCGCCGAAGCCTTCGCTGACGCGCATGGGCTCACGCCTTGATGATGCGCCGAAGCTCCAATGCTGACGCACATGGATTCATGCCCTGATGATGCGCCGAGGCTTCTTTTTCAGATGCGCTTGATACGCGCTTTTGAAAAATGAAGTTCTGATCTTTGTGTCGTCTCTAATATCTTTGTATTTTTGTCAGTGTCGATGACTATCCCACTTTTGAACGAAGTGCTCCTGGACGCCGCGCTCTGCCAGATGGGAGTAGATTACGATGAAGAGGTGATAAACCATGCTCAAGCGGCTATTATGTTGGATCAGCATCCCGAAAGAATGATTCAAATTCGGAAACAACATCACGGGTTCCTCAAACGGATGATAGAACGTGGCGTTCTGAAATCTTCCACTTCCGATAAAGTGACCTTCTTAAAGCCTGAGTTCCTGTTCGGAGACCGCCTTTCTTCTACTGAAGCCAAGGTGCTGAAGGTCAAAGAAGACTAGTTCTTTACAGCCAGGGGTGTGCATATGACCGTCAGGCAACTCGAACGTCAATGGCCTTTGTTAGCTTTCTGTCGTCTTGCTTCTAAAAGGAGAATGTCCTGGGATATTACTCCATCTCAGGGGGAGCGGTAGCAGGCGTCATCAGAATTGATTCCTCTTCTGATCAGAGGGATACTCTGGCCGCCTCGCCAGCTGGTACCTCTTACACCTGGCGGACTCTTCGTCCTGGGAGTATTTATAGCGATGTTCCCGTCAATACTTTTGCTTTGGGTGCCTCGACTTTTGCTCGTCGCATGTTGTTGATGGAACAATCATACCCCAAGGGAGAATTTCGGGTAGAGGGTTGGTGTCATTATATTTCAAAATGGGACAAACTGACACACTGGATCCTGTCGCGGTTTCAGACTGAGCTCCAAGAAATTGGGCTGACTGCCGCGATCCGTGCCACTCAGGCAGGTGTAGAGATTAACAGGCACATGTTCCTCGCGCTTTTGGAGATTTTTGATACCCATACCGGGACCTTCTTCACTCCAGTGGGGGAGCTAGGGCTCGCGCTTCATGAGATGTACGAGGTATCAAAACTCCCCTGGGGATCGGAACCTTACGAGGAGTACTTCCCAACCAATGGAGAATTCCAGGTCTTGGGGGACAAAGCTGATGAGGTGATGGTCGTCTTCAAAGAAGTAGCGAGTCATCACTACTATATGCAGAAGAAGGATAGGGACGGGACGCAGCCTCATGTGACTGCTTGGAGAGATCACATCTTTAGACAGGACAAAGAGGATCCTTCCCATTTTTCTACTCCGTCGACATTTTCTCGTAACGAGGTGCTTTCCGAAATGAGCAGGTTAGGCGAGAAGAATCCCTTGGAGAACGAGGACCAGCAGTCGGATGAACGCTCCTATAGCTGTTTTTGGCATCTCACCTATCGGATGTCGCCAAAAGCAGTATTAGTCGCGTATCTTATGATTTGGCTCCGGGACCACGTCTTTTCAGGCGGGTCTGGCTCTGTAGAGAGGGTGACTCGGAACTTAATTCTGCCGGCCGTGAAGTTGGCTTTCGGCCGTCCTTTAGCTTTACTCCCCGCAATGGTGTGTAACCTGTTGCGGGGTCTTCGAGAGTTTACGGGAGATGTCGTTCACGAGCGGGGCAAAAACAACAACTTCCCGCGTGCCGAACTGTCGTTTCATTATTTGATGGGGTGGTTAATTTTACACCATCCCAATTTGATGAGCCCGGGTTCGGAG
The DNA here is from genome assembly GCA_029216955.1 of Iris pallida. Classification (NCBI taxonomy): domain Eukaryota; kingdom Viridiplantae; phylum Streptophyta; class Magnoliopsida; order Asparagales; family Iridaceae; genus Iris; species Iris pallida. The sequence goes on along the minus strand of JANAVB010027799.1, from coordinate 7,076,924 downwards.
GAAGACCACAGGTCCGGAGATGCATTCCTCCGACGTTTCCACCGAAGGAATTGGTCGCACACCGGTGTTCCTATTTGCAGGAAAGTTTTATCCCATCTTCAGGGATGGGAGATCGCCAAAGTTGGTCCTGTCTTTTCCGACTTTGAGGCCAACGAAGATCTGGTGAACTCGGGTGAGGATGCCACCACTCTATCTCCATGGGAATTCCGCTGGTTGCAAAGTATCCGGCCGTCCCATTTGGTATATCGGAACAGGAACTAGTGTTACCTGGAACCATATCTGCCGAGCCGCTTTGCGAGGCAATTCGGGTACGCCCAACTGATGTTGGATAATCCCAGTATCACCTTGGGGTACGCTGGAAGTTTGCTGGATGGTGCACGAGCTTGGCATTACTATAATGTCGGATGTACTGGAGCCTGCTTTACGCTTTCTGTCCAGAATCCGCGGCCGCCGATTCTTTACTCAGCCGCCAGATTTTACTGTGCTATGGCTGCTTCGCCCACCGGATATGATAGGGAGACCAGTTTTATTGCAGGCACCCATTTAGCGACGGGTGCAGACACTTTGGCGAAGGCTCGGTCGTACCGTCCGTCCGAGTCGGGTTATCGAGGCGCCCCTGCCGTATCTACCGGGGGTCAGGCAAAACCCTCGGTTGATCAAACGAAAAGGGGTGCAGATGCAAAGGTCGACTCTCCTGCATCGAAAAAACAGAAGAGGGCGTCGTCACCGACGGTGTCCTCGGACTCAGCATCTGCAGAGGTAAGGTGTCCCGTAAGGTTTGTTTTCAAGTTCAGCCTTATGTAATCATGCTTCTCTCTTTTTGTGTAGGAGCCACTGAAAAGAAAGCCCCGCACTCCAAAATTTAGTGGGAGCAGGCCAAAGGAGATGGCGGGCTCGTCTGAAGTGCGTATTCCGCCCACTATGATGTCTCTCATAGAGGAGAACACCGAGGATGTTGCTGTAGAGACTCCAGCATCCCCGGATTATGTCAGACGGGAAGCTGAGGATGCAGCAGCTTCCGAGAAGATGAAGGCCACGGCGTCGGCCTTGGATGACTTTGCCCCAGATCCGCAAGAGTTTGTTGCGGGGGCAACAGATATGATTGGGACAGAGGAGAGGGTTGATTCCCCTCCTTGCCATGATGAGGGGAGGTCGGCTATATCATTGCCGAGTCTTACCCCGGCTTCAACCGTGGAAGTTGAGGCGGCTACCGATCAGGAGGTAGCGACAGATTCTGTCCCTGTGGAGGGACTTGGTGACAAGACCCTTCTGCCGATCCTGTCTCCCGGGGCGGGTCAGAAGAAGATCCGCCAACCTCAACCTGCGAGGCAGGAACTGATCCCGTTGGCTACCGATCAGGAGGTAGCGACAGATTCTGTCCCTGTTGAGGGACTTGAGAAGGATGAGACCCTTCTGCCGGTCCTGTCTCCCGGGGCGGGCCAGGAGATGAGTGCTGATCTCTCCGTTCTGCCGGGGGAGGTACTGGTCGCTGATAGGACATTGGGAGTAGAGGAGGTGGCCGTTGACGTCGGTGGTCCCTCCGAGTTTGAGAAGGGTAAGGGTGTGGAACCCTCTGTTGCCCCTCCTACTTGGGGTACTATTTCGACGCATGTGCGGGCTTCCTTTGTTCCTTCGGCTCCTCGGGCTAGCAGTCCAGCCCCTGTTAATGAAGAGCCCATTGATGCCGAGGTTCAAGCCTCGCAGGTTGAGGTTGGCGGATCTTCTTCTGGTCCGCTAACTGTAGTAGCTCCTCCAACTCCTGCTATGACGCCGCAGGTCCTGGCGGATGTAGACGAATATGTGAAATTCCTCATCGAGAGGGTGTACAAAATGCTGCAGAAGGGTGTATCTGCTGTGATGGATGCCAACGGGAGTTTTGCGACGGCAAGAGCTCTGGCAATGCCCTGTATCGAGCTGATCCGCATTCACCAAGGCCACGACCATATGGCCGAAATTCTGGAGGCTTCGGTGATCGAGCTGGACGAGCGGCTTACGGAACTTCAGCGCATCCAGCGAAACGACCTCTCCGTCCTGATAGATGCGGAGAAGGGAAAGCTGATTGCCGAGATCGAGTCTTCCTACCAGGCCACTGTGGGCATTTGGGAGCGCGAGGTAGCTGAGACTGAGGCTGCGGAAGAGCAGTTGTCTCAGTCCATGAAGACGACGGTGGAAACTCGAGCTGCATTGGATGCTAACATCGCGGAGATCGACACCTAGATGCGCCGCCTTGAGGACCAACGGGCCCGACTCCAGTTGGATGTCGAGCGTGTCCGGGCTGAACACGCAGCATTCAAGAAGGAGGAAGCGACTTTTACTCAGCGGACTCTTGCCTTGGCGCAGCAGCGACAACAGCTTGATGAGAAGCATGAGAACGATATTTCCGCTGGGGCTGTTGAATTGATGCGTCAAGAAGCTGAGCGACGAGTCCTGGCGACTGTGGAGACCCTTACAGCCGACTTAAGACTTCGAGTCAGGGAGCTCTCAGCCCACCCTGTGGAGGTTCAGGGACTGTAGCTTTTCCCTTTTTTTTGTTCTTTTGCAACCCTTCGCTGGGGGATAATGTAGTTTTTTGTACTCTCTCTTTCAGAAAAATAAAGAAGTACGCAACTTTTTGTGATGTGTTCATTTTTGTTATTATGAACTTGGTGATTTGTGTGGACCTATTATCTTTTGTGCACCTTGGTTTTTAGGCACAGATAATAAGTTTGAAGGAACCAACATGTTTGCTCAGAGGTGATGTGGACGTGGCAATCATTGGGTTCAAAATGATAGAATCTTCCTACTCAGAGGTATTATGGACGTGGTAGGAATGATCCTGGGGGATACGCTGAACAACTCAGAGGTGATGTGGACGTGGAAGTTCTGCGATCAATGTACGACAACGCAGGGGTTATTTGTACGAGATGTTTACTCAGAGGTAATGTGGACGTGGTAAACATGAAGGGTAGCGTCGGCTTACGTAGCATAAGATTTCGCTTTGTAGGGTGTAGAGGAACAACTCAGAGGTGATGTGGACGTGGTTGTCTTTCTACTGAAGGATGCCGCGGAACAGCTGGGTTCCGGTAGCGTATGATTTTTGTGGAAGGAGATTGTGTGTGAGCCCGATGATTGGGCCCATAGATCCCCTTTGGGGAAGCACATGTCTGAAGGATGTCAAGAATAGTACTTCTTTAGGAACTTGCCGTTGATGGGCATCATAAACAAGTCCCCATTGGGTTTGGCGAGACGGTAAGCACCATTTGAGTATACCGTCTCAATGATGAAAGGTCATTCCCACTTGGGCTTGAACTTTCCTGGGGTCTTGTGAGTTAACACCATTGGCCGTCTGACTGCTAAAACCAGGTCGCCAACTTGGAAAGTCCTCTGTTTGACCTTCTTGTTGAAAGCCTGCGATATACGGGCTTGGTAGAGTTCGATGCGTTGTTGAGCCAGGAGACGCTTCTCATCGAGTGCCTCCAGTTCCCGCAGACGACGACGTTGATTGTCTTCTTCTGTGAGTTTGTTCGTTATTGCTACGCGGAGTGAGGGTATCTGGATCTCGAGAGGCAGTACTGCTTCACTCCCGTAGACCAGAGAGAATGGTGTGTTGCCTGTTGGGGTCCGTACCGTTGTGCGGTAGGCCCAAAGGCATTCGCCAAGCTTTTCGTCCCAGTCGCGTTTGTTGGATGACACGACTTTTTTGAGCAGCCTAACGATGGTCTTGTTGAACGCCTCTGCTAACCCGTTTGCAGCCGGATTGTAGGCGGTGGATGCCACATTTTGAATGCGATTCTTGTCACAGAACCTGCTAAAAATGTGACTGATAAACTGAGGACCATTGTCATGAATGATCCGTCGGGGTACTCCGAAACGGTAAATGACATGGTGCTTGATAAAGCTGACCACCCTGGAGCTCTTTACTTCCGCCAGTGGGACTGCTTCTGCCCATTTGGAGAAGTAATCGGTGATGGCCAGGATGAAGCGGTGTCCTCTTGATGAAGGAGGGGTGATTGGTCCCACAATATCTATGCCCCAGGCTTCGAAGGGCCAGGAGGCGACTGTAGGATGTAGCGGTTCAGACGGTGTATGTATGAAGTCTGCATGAAGTTGGCATGCGTGACACTTCTTAGCATATTCAACAGCGTCGGCGGCCATGGTTGGCCAGTAGTAGCCCATACGTCGCAGTCGATCCTGCAACTTAGGACTGGGTTGATGAGCTCCGTAAGTTCCGTCATGAGCTTCTCGAAGAGCTTCGGCTGCTTCTTCGTTGGACAGGCATCGAAGGAGGAGCCCATCGAAGGAGCGTCGGTACAGCATTTTGGTAGCTGTATCGTAGTAGAATCGAAGAGAGCGTCTCCTGACTGAGGCAGCTTCCTTCGGGTCCTCTGGAAGGATTTCGTAGACAGCAAAGTCGATGAACGGGAACCTCCAGTCTCGGACATTAACACCGGTGTTCGTCGGCATGGTATGAGCCACTCGCAAGCATAGGTTGTCTCTGGGACAAACCAAGTCTCGGCCAGTTACCGTGACATAGTGTTGAGTCCCAAGGGGCGCTGCCAATGAGGTCGCGAGGCCAGCCAGAGCGTCGGCCTCCAAGTTTTGTAGACGGGGTACATGTTCGAAAAAGAATCCGGTGAAGGTTGAAATGATGTTCAATGCAACTTCATGGTAAGGGATCAGATCTTCATGGCGAACCTCGTATTGCCCCCGAATCTGGTTCACGACAAGTTTTGAGTCACCGTAGGCTTCCAGATGGTCCACCCCCAGCTGTTGTGCGAGTTGGAGTCCCATGATGAGTGCATTGTACTCGACAACATTGTTGGAGCACGGCTTCGAAAGGGAGTAAGCACGCTGGATGACCAACTGATCGGGGGAGACTAAGACTACCCCCACTCCTGCGATGATTTGGCCTTTGGGGCCTGTTCTTAAAGCGCCATCGAAGAACATCCGCCAAACCGAGCTCCCTTCGGTGACGTTGGATTCTTGGACCTCATCCGGGATGTCTTCATAGAGTCTTGAGGATTCTGGGATGGGGTGTGCAGCTAAAAAGTCAGCCAGAGCTTGACCTTTAACAGCTTTTTACGGGACAAACACCATATTATATGGTGTTAGCAAGATCGCCCATGTGGCTAGTCGGGAGTTCAATGATCCCGGCTTCGTCATGAGGACTCTGAGTGGATTGACTCGGGAAATGACATGAATTGTCTGGCCCGAGACATAATGACGAGTTTTCTGGATGGCAAACACCAACGCCAAGCACTCCTTTTCCACGGGGTTGTACCGGTGTTCGGCCCCGATGAGCGTTCGACTGAGGTAGTAGATTGCTTGCTCATAGCCTGTATCGCTGTTTTGAGCCAGCAGAGCGCCAAGAGAATGATCTATGGTACGGACGTAGAGGAGAAATGGTTTACCGGCGACAGGTGCCACCAGGACTGGTGGGCTCGTTAAGTAGGCTTTGATGTCGTCGAAAGCCTTTTGGCACTCCTCTGTCCAGACATAAGAGACTCCTTTTCTCATGAGCTGAGTAAAGGGTTGACATTTACCGGAGAGGTTTGCTATGAACCTCCGGATGTATGCCAGACGTCCCTGTAGGCCCCGAAGTTCTCGAAGATTCTTCGGAGGGTCCATGTTGAGGATGGCTTTGGTCTTCTCGGGATCAACATGAATGCCTTTCGCCGTGATGACAAAGCCCAAGAATTTGCCGCTAGAAACCCCCAGGAAAGATTTAGCGGGGTTTATTTTGAGCTGATGTGCCCGCATGAGATCGAAGACTGTCTTCAAATCCCGTAGGTGATCTCCTTTGAGGTGGCTCTTGACTGCGATATCGTCAACATAGCATTCGACTGTCTTGCGAAGATATTGACGGAAGATGGTGCTCATAGCTCGTTGGTATGTTGCACCGGCGTTCTTCAAGCCGAAGGGCATTACTGTGTAGCAGAAAACGTCCTTTGGGGTCTTGAATGACGTATGTTTTGCGTCGTCGGGGAACATCTTGATTTGATTGTAGCCTGAATACCCGTCCATGAAGGACATGCGTTCAAAGCCACATGTGTTGTCAATCATCACATCGGTGATTGGAAGCGGGAATTCGTCCTTCGGGCAAGCAGAGTTGAGGTCCCTGAAGTCGATACAGACTCGTATCTTCCCATTTTTCTTGGTGACAGGTACGACGTTGGCCACCCAATCTGGGTGTTGTTCCTCACGGATGAAGCCGCTGGTCAAGAGTTTGTCCACCTCCTGATTGATGGCATTCATAATGTCCGGACGGAAACGTCGCTGTTGTTGTTTGATAGGTTTGGCATCAGGTAAGATGTTCAACCTATGCATTGCGACCTGTGGATCGAGTCCAGGCATGTCTTCGTAGCTCCAGGCAAAGACGTCGATATACTCTTTAGCCAGCTGGATTAGAGACTCTCGGTCTTCTCCTTCTAGGCTTTTGCTGATGAAGATGGGTTTGGAAGAAGATCCGTCCCCAAGGTCGATCTGCTCGACTTCATCTTCGGTAGGAGGTTCATGTAACTCAAAACGAGACTCCCATTGTTCTCCTAGGCATTGAGCCCAGGGTTCTTCTTCGAAGGGTTCTGGCGCTTGGTCTTCGCCTTCACCTTTTTGAGATTTTGCTGACGTCATGTTAGCTGACAGCACTTTCCTGAAGACTGATCCGATACTGATATCGGAATCCCAAGTCGATGCTTCGGACGAGTGGGAATGTTCTGCGTCTGAACTCTCTGGAGTTGTTGGCGGCGTGACATAGCCTACCCCCCTTCGAGTCTGATTGTAGTAGTCCTGCGGCTTTCCCTTAGGTGTCAGAAGCCAGAGAGGGAGATGTCGACCTTTGCCGTAGTTTAGGCCTTTGTTGCTTTTTAGGTCATAGCCCATCTTTTGGATGATGTGCTTTGTCGTATCCGTGTATCGGTAGACTTGTACTCTGCCTGTATCAGGTTCTGGCTCGAGTGGCGGGAGGTCTTGATGACGCTCGACCTTGTCCAAAATGATGGATCCTTCGTCTCGGCTTTGTGGAGGGGTTATAAAACAGACTCCTTGAGACGGGACTACTCGATTTACATGGACGGTCGTTATTTGTGTTTGCAACGACCGTAGAGCGTTATCTAATGTATACATAGCATTCCAGTGTGGAAGACAAGAATAATTAAAAGACACTCTATTATTGATAAAATACGAGATCTTATCCCGTGGGATTACATTGTCTAAGGAGGGTGCATCTATATCAGCAGAGATTTATTCGTCGAGCTCCTCATCTGTAAGCACTGGGGTCGGATCAGGAGAATCCACCACAGCTTTGACTTTGGGATCTGAGAGGGTTATGTGAGCCCTCTATGGCATCTTGGATGACTGCGGGGGCTTGCCCTTAAGACGCACCTTCAGAGGTGCCTCAACTGCGCCTCCTGTGAGTGGTGCCTTCCCCTGTAATTTTGCCACCAGGGGAGCTGATGTTTGAGACGGCTTTCCCTGAAGGCGTATCTTCAGGGGAGCCTCAGGAGTCGGTGCTTTCCCTGATAGTTTGATGTTCATTGGAGGCGCCTTCTGGGGTGGTTTACCCTTCAGTCGGATCTTCAAAGGGGCATCTGGATTCATCTCAGGCTCCGTGTCCGGCTCGGTTGCCGTCTCTGCCTCATCATCAGCATCGTTGGCTTCTTCCTCGTCAAGTGGCTTGTACAAGTCGGAATCGGTGAAGTAAGCTTCGATCCCTTTGAAGGGATCGATGTCTGCGAACTCCGTCCGGATGACGCCGTTGGTGGATACATATTTTATGCATTGGTGGAGCGTGGAAGGTACCACCATGTACTCATGTAGCCATGGTCGGCCGAGCAGGATGTTGTAGTTGACCTCGGCATCCACCACATAACAAGTCACCTCAGTTTTGAGGTTGCCGATGTGACACTTCAGTCGGATCTTGTCCAGTGGCTCGCTTTTGCTAGCGTTGAAGCCACTGATGGTTGTGTTGGAGGGCGCCAGCCGGTACATTGGGATCCCCAATTTTGATAGCAGCGCCTTCGGGATGATGCTGAGGGAAGACCCCGGATCGATCTGAATCCGGCTCACCTTGACTGAACCGACGTACCCTGTGTAATACAGCGGTCGGTTATGTCGGTGGTGCTTGAGCAGCATATCTTGTTGGGTGAAAGTTATGTTTGGGATAACTTCCTCCGCACAACGACAGTGCGCACAAGTAGTTGGGAGGTCTTCAGGCTGCTTGACCTGACTGAGAAAGGATTCAGCATCCTTCAGAGCTTCGCAGAGAGCTTCTCGAGAGTCTTTGGAAAGACGCAGGAGCTCGAACAAAGACAGGCGTGCAGGAGTACTGGCCAGTTGTGCCAGAATGTTAAAGTTGTGGGGCTTGGCTAGCCCCGAAGCATTCTCCTTCCGTAGAGGTCTGTCGAAACGAGCCTCCACCTGCTTCTGCTTATTGGCTGCTGAGGGCTTAGACGGGCCCTCCTCAGGGATGGTGCCAGGAGGCACCACCTCGGCGGTAGCTTCGCCGGGCTGGGCGTTCTGTTGTGCACGCGTCTGCACTGGAAGTGCCTCCTCCGTTGAAGAAGAGACCGTGCGGCAAGACTTGATCTTCCTGCCTTTTGGTTTGGAGGTAGAACGCACCTCCGTTTGAGTCACCTCGGAGACGAGGTCGGGGTGAACCCAGAGGACCTCTCCTCGAGATGTGGTGAGTGGGATGAGTCCACTCGCATTGTCACGGGTAGGTGGTAAGTTTACCACCTCTATTGTCGCCTTAAGGATGGGGACGACGCCATCTTGTGTGGTAGTCGACGGCAAGGTGCCGAACTGAAGTGACACCACATTGGCTGACACCGTCTTCTCTTCGTAGTCGACGGAGATTACATCCGCATTGATCATGCGCTGGATGTAATTTTTGAGGACATAGCAGTCCTTGGTCGGGTGTCTGACAAACCGATGGTAGTGACAGTACCTCGGTTGTCCACTTTCCCGACTTCATCGGGCCGCTTTGGGTCCGGGAGCTTGATCTTGTCACCCTGCTTTAGTATTTCAAAGAGTTGCAGGGTGTCTTCGTCATTAAATGAATACACCTCCTTGGGTCTCGGTGCCAGTGGAGGCTTCTGAGTAGGCGCAGATGCGCCTTTTGAGGCATTAACAGTTAATGCCTGTTTCCCCTTTGCTTCTCGTTCGAAATTGTTGGCTGCTGACCTTTTCCCCTTATCATCAAAGGCGGGAAAGCTGACACCCAGAAGACGTACATTGGCCGCCTTCTTTTCTGCGGCTTCAGCTTCGATGATCAGGGAGCTCCAATCGGGAGGGGGAGTAGAGTTGAGCCAGAGCTTCACTGCGGGCAGCATGTTCATGCTGCAAGAGGAGAGGAGCGCATGTTCTGGCATGCCTGGAGGTAGCCTGAAGCAGGCTTGTCGGAAGCGTTCGATGAACACCCGAACCGTTTCTTTCTCCTTCTGGCGTATTTCTATGAGAGATGCCGTCGTCATGTCCTTTCCGCCGTCGTAGAAGCGATCGAGGAAGAGGCGCGTCAAGTCGTCGAAGGACGATATAGAATTGTCGGGGAGGCTGCAGTACCAGTCATACGCCACCCCTTTTAGGGCCCCAATAAAGATGCTGGTGAGGAGCGCGTCCTCCTTTGGAAGATGCCCCGTTTGCGACTGAAAATATGTCAGGTACCGACGCGGAGAGTCCTTCCCGTCGTACGGCGTGAGTGTTTGTGGTTTATATTTTGGAGGATAAACCACCTTGTTCCACTCGAGGGGATAAGGCTGGGGAATGCCCATCTTCTGGCGCTCCTCTTGCCTGTTTTTGGACTCGAAGCGCTCCCGCAAGTCCTTGATCATTTCGACCACATCCTCCGTGGAGCTAGGAGTCGGGGAAGGTGGTACTACCTGGAGTGGAGCGTTTGAGGGCTCCGACGTCCGGGGTGCTTCTGTATCTGAGGGTGCCCGTTGAAGGGGTACACTCGACTCCCCATTGACTCCTGGGTCGGGACCGGTTGAAGGTGTTCTGGTCAAGGCCGACCGAATATCAAACACTGCTTGAGTCAGTGCTTGCATAGAGGCAGAGAGGGTTTTGATTCCTCCCTCTAATGAGTCTATGTGCTGGACAATGTCTTGCGGCGGCGCATCAGACTCGGAGTCACCCCCAGTCATGTATACGGTCCTGACACGACCAGGAGTGGATGGATTGGTTGAGGCTTCGCTCTCGGCCTCACTTTCATGTGGGGGAGTTACCTCTCCTAGTGTTTCACTTTGGCCACCCCCAGCCACATTCTAGAGGTCATTCTCGACGGGCGCATCTACAAAGGCCTGATTGCCCTCAGCTCCATCTTGAAGGGCCTCTTCGTCTCTACCCCCAGCTGTGTCCTGGGGGACATCTTCGTTTTGAGGGGTTTCTGGGAGGCTGACTTCGCCTCGAGGATGATGATCCATCGCAGCTGTGCTTTGGACATCTTCGTCTTCGGAAGGAGGCTCAACAAGGGTCTGACTACCCGCAGCTTCCTCCAAGAACTTCTTCTTCGACCGCGTGCCTTCGAACACCCCAGAGGACGAGACAGTTGCCTTGGTTTTCCTCGGTTGGCTTTTGGACGAAGACGAGGAATTGCCAGTCGTCTTCCTGAGTGATGAGGAGTTGGAGACCACGTTGCATGAAGCAACTCTTGGCTCTTCTTTCGTTGACACCTTCATCCCGAGACGATGTGGAAGGGGTGTCGATGATTGCAGCCGCTGGAAGACTGACTGCCTGGTGGTACTGCTGCCTTGCAACAGCAGTTGATGGTGACCACCGTACAAGTATGCCCCGTGAGAGGCGCATCGTGCCTGTTGGTCGACTTTTCTGACCGGCGCTTGTGAGTGATCACGTTACGCAGGTCGTTGGAGGAGAGTGCTATCTTCACACCCCCTTCAGGCGTATGGCAAGGCCAAGCGCCGGGGCGGACAGGTGAGTGCTGCGCCCCCAGATCTGATACCAAGCAGGCATCACGATCAGTAGTGGGGGAACAACAACATTTGAAGTGACATGAACGGACCTCAAACGCATAACCAGAGGAGGCGCGGGAGTTCAAGACCACTGAATTTGTCTCGCTCGGCTTGGTTGTGCACGCAGTAGATGCGCCCAAGTGAGATGATGACTTTGAAGATCGGCTCGTTTTTGGTGCCGAAGCACCTAAGCCGACCTTGTACAGCTTGCCATCAGCAGCGCGCATGATTGTGAGCGCATGCTTTTGGCTTGCTGCTGGCATAGCACGTTTGTGGCGCATGGCCCGTGCCGCCTTGGATTTCTTTGTACTAGCCCGCTGGGGTGCATAGTACTCAGCATCCAAATTCTCCTCGCCATTACAGTGAGTGAGTCTGTCAAAGACAGAGACTTTTTGTGGCGCATCAGAGGTGATGCGCGGGGCATTGGCTGCACCCCTGCTCCGTCGACGCATCTTCCTCGCCTGAGAGGGAGATGGCTGGGGAACGTGGTCAGCCGCACGCTTCCCCGAGAGATGTACTACATCAGCGGGTGCACCTTGGTTGCTGAGAACGTCAGCAGGAAGGGAGGGCTGGATTGGCGCATCCCCTTCAGTGGTGGTGCCCGAGGCGTCGACCTTGCGCACCCAGACACGGCGGGTCTTCTTCGGCTTCGGCAGCCGCTTCGAAGGACTCGCACTTCCTTCAGAAATGAACTCCTCGTACGCCTGTTGATTGAGGCGCACGACCAGCGTCTTGTGGGAGGAGCCCACCTTCACGTCGTCGGCCTGTGACACGACTTTCTCGGAAGAGGAGAAAGAGGTCCCCAGCAGAGTCGCCAGCCTGTTTGCCATTAAAATTGTTTGATTGCAAATCTTAATACAAACAGAACAGTGTTACAATATAGGACTTAGATGTAGTCTTAGGAGTACACTTTTGTTTAATCTGGGTCCTTAGTGCCAACGGAGCGAGTGGTAATGCGTTGACTCCGTTGACGGGCTGACGACGGTTATCGGTTCTCTGAAGGTGTAGATTGCTCTGGGTGCTGGAGCTTGCTGAGAGGAGGAAGACGTTGAGTGTCTGTATCTGCCTCTCTGGTGGTACGTTCCCTCGTATCTGTCTGTGTGTTGTCCGTCTGTATGTCCCTGGAAGAAGAAAATGATCCCTCTATTTATAGCTGGACAGGTTGGCTGCTCATGCGCACATTCGTAGGATGCGTCGGTATGTGGGGACGCCACGTGGGGATTGCTGATGGGGGGATGATTTGGTGGGATGCGCCTTGGATTGGGCGCATGATGAGATTTTGGCTCGTGACCTTTAGGAGTCACGAGCGGTTCTAGGCGCATGGCTTTTGGGGCGTATGCAAGCGACTTTCCTTCTGTCTTTCGGGATCAGAGATCAGTCTGGGGCGCATGGCTTTTGAGGCGCATGCAAAGCTTCAATTGGAGACTCTTCTTCTGTCTTTAGGGATCAGTGAAGGGTCTGAGGCGCATGGCTTTTGAGGCGCATGCGGATGGTTGGGTGGCCACGTGGCAGTAGCCGTTGGGGTAAGGTCATGATGATGCTGACGTTGTGGACGCTTCATTTTCTGCAAACCGTTCAGACTTGGGAAGGCGTGCTGCCAACTCTGTCAGTTCATCATTTAATGTTGGTGAAATTCGATGGACAGCTGAGTGGGCGCGTTGGTTGACGTTTCACTAGGCGTATGGGGACGTATGGGGGCGCATCCCCTGTGATGCGCTCGGTACAGGGCACATTTGTTTGGTGTTTGATGGAGTGTGATGCGTCGTCCAGCCGGCGCATCCGACACGTCTTTAATGATGCGGCTGTTTCGCTTCTCGAGTGCCTTTAAATAGCCGTTTGGCTGAAGTCGAGGCGTCCGGTTCATCCATTTAATGTGAGTTCATTGCTCGGAACTCGGAGAGCCATCCACTTGGCGCGTGGGTTTGATCTGCCCGGCCTATAAATAGTGGCATGAAGAGAAGGTTTGCTTCTCATTCCCTCACGTACTTCCGACATGAACTTGAGTATTCGGGTGCACTCTGTTGACGAAGTGCTCCCGAGGGTGAAGATGAGACGCCATGTCGTCGTTGATACTCTTGAAGGTGACTGTTACATCCAAAAGACGGAGTCGAGGGCTTCTGAGGCAGGCGGAAGGTGCATGTTGCATCCAAAGATAGGGATGCTCGGGCCTCGTCTCCGTTGTTCCGGAAGAGCCATAGATCGGAATGACGGTGCTCTGACCGTCTTCCTCTGGCTTTGGCGGCTCTTTCTCTGGATAGAGTGTTAACTGCCACTCTCATCCTGCTCGGCCAGGTGAGCCTGGTTGGAAGAATAGCACATAACTGGGCTGCTGAAGGGATGCACATAACTGAGTTGGATGCACATAACTGAGCTGCTGAAGAGATGGTGGGATGCGCCTGGTTGGAGGCGCATGACATCTGCTGCGCCTAACTGGCAGCGCATGGTGACTGCTGCACCTATCTGGAGGCGCATGGTGGCTGCTGCGCCTATCTGGAGGCGCATGGTGGCTGCTGGTTGTAGCCTTATGATCCTTCCTTTGTAGAATTCTCCTTTGTATAACCTTTTCTAGACATGTAATAGACTTTTGTATATAAATAAAAAGTCCTTCTTCAAATGTCTATAGTTACTGACTTTGCTGTTTGAGTTCTGGCGCATGTAGTGTCTGACGCATAGTTTTTCTGGTTGTGAAATTCCATGCTTTTACAGCAGTCATGAGTGGAATGATGAACATAGCGGTGGAAGTGGCAATACTTTGGGTCCTCCATCTCTGCCGCTCGAGGCTCGTGCCTTGGTGGAGGGAGTTGGATCTTGTCCCCTTGCAAGAGCATGTCGAAGATAGGCTTGACATGACTATCTTTGAATGAGTAATTTACCTTGGGCCACTGAGCTTCTGCCTGCTTTTGTTCAGGCTTCTTGGTCATTCCAGCGACCATGGCCTGTTTGCCTTTATTATCCCGGTTATTGGAGGTGCCTCCAGTGTTATTGTTATTGGGGGTGGTACCAGGACGTTTGCCTTTGTCCTCTCCATCCAGGGTGTGTAATCCCAGCTGGCGAGCCTTTTTTAACTTCGCCTCCGCATTGGTGGCGCTTATGATGAAGGTCGTCCAATCCCTAAACTGATCTTCACCTATCCAGAGGCTGATTGCGGGGAGCAACTTCTTCTAGCAGATTTCAATCAAGGAGCTTTCGAGATTGCCTTGGGGCAATCTCATTGCGGTTTGGCGAAACCGCTCGATATAGTTCCTTGTTAGCTTCCTCTTCCCCTGAACAATGTCCATAAGGGATGACATTGTCACATCATATCCCACTTCGTAGAATCTTTCTAGGAACATGTGCTTGAAGTCGTCAAAAGAATGGATGTAGTTGTCCGGAAGGTTGCGGTACCAGTCGAACGCGATCACCTCCAATGCTCTGATGAATAATCGCATGAGGATGGCATCGCTATGCGGCAAGTGGTCTGTTGTTACCTCAAAATACGTCATGTATCGACTAGCGGAGGTCTTCCCGTCATACGAATCGATATGAAACGGTTTGTATCATGGCGAAAAAGGAACATCTCTCCATGCAACGGAGTATTCTGAGGTCCGGGAGGAGTCTCAGGCATTAAACATTGCTCGAAGCTCCTGGACTTCCCTCCTTGCCTCCCTGGCTTCGTCTGCAGCTGAAGGAACGGATGCTCCTAGAGGATTATCACCCAAAAGAGGAGCGGTCATGTTGGAGTCCGCATTAACTGCGGGTCCCAAGCTTGTTTGTCCAGGCGTCCTTGCCGGTTGAGTCAGTAAGACATCTTTGATTTCGTCTACTGACTTGACCAAGGTCATGAGCATGGCTTCAAGTACTTCCAGACGTTGCCGATCAGTAGGTCCTTCATGGTCATCGTCGGCCATAAAGACCGTCCGTACGTGGGTAGACGTGGAAGGGATCGTAGAAGAAGTGCTCTCCGTGTCGTATCCTCGTATAGAGAAATCGTCGAAGAACGTCGGAATGTCCTCTTCCTCGGACTCGGAATGGGTGCTACCCCCAGCGCAGGAAGCCGCATCGTCTTGGTGAAGGCGGTCACCCTCAGGGACATCCATGTATGTTGCATAATTCTAGTAGATCGCTACCCCCTGTGTATGCTCTTGGAACACCGGGTTGTCGCATACATTGAGGGGACTGCTACCCCCGGCTTCATCCACCCCCAGGGAGGTCGAGGATGCACCCCAAGGTGCTGGGAGCTTATTGCTGGATCGAGTGCCTAGGTAGACACCCCCAGTGGCTGTCGGTGGCAACCCTCCAGATAAGAGTTTTCTTCTAGTGCTGGATGAGATTGCCGGGCTGAAAGAGCCTGTCTTCTTTCCTCCCTTTCCAGGAAGAACCTTCTGAATTGAATTACAGGAGGCAAAAAGGAATTCCTCGTCTCCCAGGATTTGTACATGTTTCTCAAGTTGTTGTCGGACAGATGCTGGCTCGTGCAGTCGTTGAAAAACTGGTGCAGCAGTTGATGATGACCTGGGTGCAACGACGTCCCGAAAAGGGCTCATCACATGCCAAGGTTGCTTTCTCCTTGCGTTTGTGAGTAATCACCTTTCGCAAGTCGATAGCAGAATGATCTACCTTTGCATCTAATTTGTGGACTCGGGTATCCCGGGTACACGGGTGCATAGGTATCATGTTTGCTCCCTGATCCGAGGCTAGTAAAAGCACTTGCTCTCGATCGTTGTAGGGAGACTTTTGAGACCCACCCTGTCCGTTAGCCCTGGGGGACTGGACGCGGGTGGTTCTGTACAACTTTCCATCAGGAGCCCGTATAACAGGTAATGGTGTCCGCTGACGGTCAGCAACTTGGACAGTTGACTGGGCTTGTTGGGCCCGCACTGCCCTAGACTTCTTCGATTTAGCACCTGAAGGCACATAGTAAGAAGAGTCTAGATTGGAATATTCCACATTCTTAATAGGCCGCATGGAGTCGGGCCCGTATGAGAGACGATCGAACACAGAGCTTCTGACAGGGCCACACACCCTGTCTGTGGCCAGAGTTGGCTGCCGCATGGGCCATCTGCATGCGGCCAGAGTTGGCTGCCGCATGGGCCATCTGCCTGTGGCCAGAGTTGACTGCCGCATGGGCCATCCGCCTGCGGCCAGAGTTGGTTGCCGTATATGCAGACTGCTCATCTCTCTTATTCGGCCTCTTCCTCGTCCGCATGGATTTCTCTTGTGCCCCCAAAAACTCAGTATCGTAGTATTTTCCTTTGCTGGATTTGGGGACAATGGGGTTCTCTGTAACTTCTCCTCCCGGATTTTTAAATTTTTATTTTTATTTTGTTTACCGTGTTTAAATCTTTCGTCGAGACTTTGCAAATGTTATTTGATCAAAACTAGTTTTAAATTAAATATTTTGAGAGTGCTATTTTGTTTAACAAAAATGCCTTATTAAAAAGTATTATTGGAATTTCGTTAGGAAGTTCAAATGTTGTTGAATATTATTTGGACCTTCAAACTATTGGTTTCGAAAGGGATTTGAAAATCATATTTGATCAAATGCAAAGATTTCGTCAAATCATTTTTAACAAGATTTGATATATATATATATATATATATATATATATATATATATATATATATATATATATATATATATATATATATATATATATATATATATATATATATATATATATATATAAATATATATAAAATATATATATATAAAGTTATTTTATCTCGTTATAATTAAATTACTACGATGACTACTATTTGAATTACTGTTGGATTATACTAATATACTTTAAATTAATTGGTGAGTAACAAATATTATTTAAATTATATGTTGATCAATTATAGGATAATAGTTCAAAAAAGGAAAAGATTCTTATAGGTTAAATATTCTGATTTATACTTATTTAAATCTTCTTTCTTTTAAAATTATAATCTTGATAAGAGAATGCTTGCTAACAGATTCTATCTATAACTCGGTCATATAATATAACCTCTCCCTCACCCGAATTCTCTCCCTCAGCAATTCTCAATAATTTACAGCCATCTTCACCACCATTAAACCACAACCACAGCAGCAGCCAAGATACAATCATGTTCCCTAGTGTCCGTGTGACCACCACCATTATCACCATCACAACCGTGTCTGAACCCGTGCGTCAGTGTCTATCCTATCTTATTCCAATATTATAATCTCAAACACCCATCCCCGTGTCCTCCTGTGTCATTCAAGACACGACACGATGCAACCTAAGCCTAACCCTTGCTGCCTACAGCCCTGGCCGAGCCTCCTCTGTTGCGGCCATGCCCCCACGTCGGTCGGCCATCTCCTCCGCCACACCACCACCAGAGTCGACGACGACGACCGACGACCCAACTCAACCCTGGAACGCTGTGCTGTACGACCGAACCGTGTCGCGGCGCCGCCTCGACCGCACCGACTAGGGACTCTTCGAAGGACCCGGAGCCACCATCACTCCGGTGAGCGCTCCGCACGCGCTGACACCCCGCCAGTGCGTGACTACCCGTCGTGCACCGAGCCCGGCGCAGAGCAGTGCCACTCTGCCGATCGAACCAGCGATCGCTGCAGGCACCATCGCCGGTGCCGTCGTTTGTCGTGCCCTGAGCGCCTAGCGCCGGTTTCTGCTGTCGACCTTCCTCGTGCGCGAACACCTTCGACGCCGGGTTTGGAAGAGCCACCGCAGCTTCACACCGACAGGATCGATTCTGCCGCCAGCGCTATGCCCTTCCCGTTGAGCGCCGCGACGATGACCCCCTTCCAGTCGTGCCGCCCGCGCAGTCGCTACCTCTCGCGGTGAGCTGCTCTAGCTGACACCCGTGGACGCCGTTGTGCTGCACGCCTCGCCGTACGTCCAGACGCCACCGCATACTCGTGCCCTAACCACCCGAGCTACCGTCTCCTGCATGCGTCTTCTCCCACGGTGTCACCGATCTCCACCGAGACGACCAGATCTGAACGACCGACGGCTCCATCTCGACCACAGCCGACCCACCACTCCCTCGGCAGCCCGTCACCGCCTCTCCGTCTGGGTTGTCGTGCCTACGGTTGAGTTGTCTCACCGGAGCCCTCCGTGAGACACTGCACCGTCCCGCTGAACCAGGCCGACTCCCCGGACCGCTCCAGCGCCTGGCCGCACTCCGATGGCACATAGGAGCCGATTCCCAGGTGAGCTCCTCAAGCCCCCTTTCCTCTCCATCAATCTCTCTCACTCTCCCCCTTAAAAATAAATAGATGTAGTCACTCCTTAAAAACAATGAATGGGTGTACAGTGAATATGGGAACGAGAAATGAGGTGAGGGGATTAATGGCATTTAATGAAAGTTTTATGTATTGGTATATTTAATTGGTATGTATGTATATTAAATATGAGGAAGGATAGGCATTTCCGTACTTTTTGCATCCTCAAGCATCCCCCCTACTCATACCGTTGGATGGTGCTTTAAGTCATCTAATCTTAACCATTGATTTACCAACGGTTAAGATTAGATGACTTAAAGCACATCCAACGGTTGTTAACATGGGGATGCTTGGGGATGCAAAAAATGAGGGGATGCGGATCCCTCCTCATTAAATATTATACCACTATACTAATTATAGTATTGGATATGTATACATACGATTAGCAAAACAATTATTATTATCATATATATATTGCTGATTTTAAATCATCTTTCTATTGATTATATTGTTAAAATTATATCTGTAACGGTAGTATATATTTTTGACTTACCCTATATGTTCAAATTGGGTTTTGAAACCCTACCAATATTATTATATTCTGTTTACCTAATTAAAACTAAAATATTTGGACCATTGGGTTAGGGCCTTGAACTCATTGGACTTTTATACTAATTATCATAATATTTTCTATCAAAATAAACTATTTTCATATCGGACAAAAATTAGTTTAATTGTTTAGTTATTATGTTTTAGTGGGCATTAGAGATTTTATTTCGGGCTTTAGTTTTGTTGGATTTTCATCTTAAATGTTTACTAAATATTATTGTCGTATTTTACAAAGTATAGTCTGACTAAAAGTGAATTCTCTTTGATTCTCAAATATTTTAAATAAATATTATTGTGTTATCTTATGGTATTTTCTTATATGGGTTACCATATAAATGATTTTTGTGACTTTCAAGTATTTACCTAAAAAGCTATTATTCTCTAATAAAAGTATAATTTTCAAATAATAGATTTTTAAAAGATAGTTATATATCTATATATATATATTTCCTTGATTAACAAATCTTGCCCGTGACTAGTTTTAGGCTCCTAAAATAATTATATTGTTCTAATAAAAACTTCTAAAAGTATATGTATATATTTAAGTATATATATAGGTTAATATTGGGTTATCCTTTCTCTAAAACAACTCTTTCTTAAACTAGAATGTTATGACCATGGCTAAACTAATTGTATCCTTATTTTCTTGCCAAAATGGACCACTTCATATTGATAGTAGCTAATTGGACTCAACGGGATTGTCGGTTTCACCAGCTAAGGACCTCAAGCAAGTGCACTTTCTGATTGTTTTCGATTCATAGTAGTCTTTTCATTTCATGTTTATGCATATATTATCTTGCTTGTTGACACATTGTCACATGGATTAGTGTCATGGATATCTACATACATTATTTTTTGATTGTCATGTTTTCGTGTTTCGTGACTTGTTCGAGTATATGAGTAGTAGTCGGGAGGGAAAATATCTTAGTAGACATGTGGACTATCCAGAACTATCTCCCGTGTCTTTCGTGAAGAATAGCAGCTGTACACGACACGTGCAGGGTGCCGGATTTACTCCTAGCCGTTCACATGTCGAAACTGATATTTCAAAATACGTAGATAAGTTGTCTTTTATTTGTTTCTTGCTTTCTTCATCACTTGCCATGACATTAGTTACTCTCTAGTTTTCATCTCACATATGTTATTTTCATGTCTTGTGAATTCTATTGTGTTTTCGTATTGCCGTCGGTTTGTGTGCTTGTTCCATTCCTGACTGGAAACCAACATTTTTCAGGTTAGCTGTTGCTTCACTTAGCATTTGAAGATACAGGTGTACTTGCAGACCAAAACCTAGAAATTAGATAGATGTGATATCAATTTTATTATTTGTAAGAACTTTATACTTTTTTTAAATGTAAATCTTGTAATAATTATAGATTTGATTTAATAATATGAATGAGCAATAAATGTTACATTTTGTGATTTTAAGCATCTTGGCCGTGACAGTGTTCTACTGTCACGACCCACACCCTAGAGTAAGGGCACGAGACGTGGGTACGTCCAGCCTACGCCGCAGTGTCGGCGGTAGAACGCTGTCCTAGGTCACAACATCTAACAATATATCTCTAAATAGTTTATACTCCCCGAATGGGGGTGACATAGCAGTAATAACTCAATCACAACTAAGAAAGAGATAGCACGATATGAAATAGAACTCAAGGAAATAAATAGATGAAAAGTAGTCTAAGATAATCCCAGCAATATCCAGCAGTACAAGGTCTCAGATACAGAATGAAAGAATATATACAACTCTGCACTCCAAGTAAAGTCTAGCTAAAACATGTCTCATGACTACAAAAGGAAGATAAGCCTAACTAATCTAAACTAGGCAATCGGGGTGATATCCTCAGCTAGAGCTGGGTCCTCCTGAGGGTCCAGCTCGCAGGTGTCATCTAAGGCTGCCCCGTAGAAAGTGTCCAGGCAAGCCTCCTCCTCGTTCCAGTCAGGACAGGAGCGAGTACAGTACATCTCAACAGTTCATAGCAGGTTAGAAAATATAAACATGCAGTAAAGTAAGATACAAGTATTGAAAGAAGTACATTATGTAAACAGAGAAAGAGCTGTAATAGAATATCTACTATAATAGAGACTAACAGTGGCTAGTGAGTCAGAGTACAATATGGACATGTAAATGGCATAGGAGATTCTGATAAGACACTATGGAAGAGATTCTGATAAGATACTACTGGTGTATTATTTACATGTCCAATTCTACTCCTCCGTACCCCAATCAATACACAAGGATCTAAACAGGTTATGTTATTGTACATGATATCACATGGGGGCCCATGAAAGGGTGCATATGATAGTATACATGGGGGCTCCGTGAACATGAGAGTACAAGATTCACAGGAGTGTACATGTATAATGAAAGTACAGGAGTACATGATGAAAGTGAAACGCACATGACACAATGTACCCGATGCTCCCGAGGGGGATAACATCGCATGTAGAGATCATATAGTACCAATCCGTGTGACCATCGTGACAGTACAAGTAAAGTAATCTACTGCAGGAAATAATTCTAAGCAGGATATGAAATGATCAGAGAATGTACTCGCCTGGTATCTGAGTGTCCAATATGAAAGTACTCTCCGAGGAGTGGTGTCTGGCTCCTAATCAGAACAGCACAAGTCACAACAAGTCCAGAATAGTAAAATGAAGTCCTACTATGCTTTCTACATGATTCTAGGTCAATCTAGGCCAAAGTCAACTCTTGGTCAACTCTGGTCAACCCTAGAAGTCAAACTAGGTCAACCAAGTCTAATCAAGTCTAAACTAGGCTATCTAGTCTACATAGACCAATAACAAGTACACAACTATATCAAGCCAAAATCAAACCACCACACTACATTACCCATTATCCAAATATCCATTACACCTATGCATATACATACAATATATATAGATACATACATTTGAGTTAACATTATATATACCTAGGCTAAGTACTATATATATACATATAGATTTACATCACCCAAGTACATATGTATTCATACAATACATAACCCACAACTAGAGACTGGAAATATAGAGAGAATGAGAGAGGGTGCATGTGTGTGTGTGTGCAACATGAAATTGTGTGTGTATGCATGAGTGTGGCTGTGTGTGTGTGGAAGGGTGAGGGTGTACAGGAATGTAATGTGTGTGTGTGTGCTATATGCATTGAGGCATACTTGAAACAATGTGTATATAACTAGATGGTAAAAATCTGGAAAACAGTGTGCAGGAATTTAAGTTCAAATCATAGGAAGGAACACAAGATTACATAAGACATTTAAGCCCCATTGCACTACATAATCTCATATTTCTCTATCAAGAAACTCAGTTCAATCTCAGTTTCATCCATAAACCCCATTTCAGATTTTAGTCTTAAATACAAATTCAGGTTTAAAGGAATATCAACAACAGTGACATATTGAACTTAAAAATCAAAATAACAGTCCAAAAAACCCATCAATCTCAGTTTAACATCAAACCCAGGTTTCCCTTCATAAATTGAACAACACATTATAACAAAGAAAAAGGAAATCAGTTCATGCATTCCAGATTTCCATACTTAGTTCAAATCTCAGATTTTTCCATCTCAAAATCATGTGAAACTTCACATTACACTCAGGTTTTAACCTTCAGAGAAAATTTTCAGATTTCAACTCATTCTCCAATGCAATTCACCCCAAATTCATACCATAGCTAGACTACATGTAGGAGAAATGATTTATGAGCTAAAACCAATATGTAACAGTATTAAATAGGTCAAAAACTGATGGCAAAGTTCAACATTATAAACTGGAAATATACAGGAAAAGCATGTATCAGGAATCTAGGGGAAATAGGAAAATGCAAATAAAAAACAAGCTAAAATTCAAATTTGAGGGTTGGTAATACTAATATAGGGTGTGTACATGTCATAGGAAGTGTCTCGTGTCCACCACATCGAGACACGACGTGTCCACAACAATAAAACTAAAACAGCACACTGGGTACTGCACAGCAGTGCACTGCCTCGTGCGGGCGTGCACACGTGTCTAGCATGCGACACAGGCCACGTGGAGACACGTGGCCACGTACACGTGTCCGCCAGGGGTTAGGGTAGGTGTCCAACCGTCTGAAAGGAGCCCACACTGTATCGTGTCCAAACTATAAGCCCGTGTCAGTGGCAAATAATTGACAGTGCACAGACACTGTAAAACACGTGCACAGTTTATTCCTCTCTCGACACGACACGGGGACACGTGGGACTTGACACGTGGCATGTCAGCCAGTGCCCCATGGCTCGTGTCAAGTTTCACGTGTCCTAGAGGCGTGTCGTGTCCGCTACAGACCCCGTGTAGCAGGGGATCCCTGTAGCACGCGCGTGTCCACACCACGAATCCGACACACAGCGACACGAACACTAACACATAAGAACAGGAATCCATAAGCAAGATCAAAACTAATATTCCTATTCAAAAACAATACGCAAACAAGATCGAAATGCCCTTTGAGGCATTTCGTCAAACACTTAACCCAAGTTCTGATACGTGTCCAGAGGACACGAAACCCAGGACACCCGACACGAATCCTATCCAGACTCTTAGGGGACTCCTAGGGCTCCCTAATGATGAAGACAAAATGAAAATCCATGAAGAAATGGAAAGATTACCTATTCTTGAACTATGGGTGAAAAAGCCCAAAATGGAAAGATTTCCTCAAACCACCAAAATCTCACAAATTGTTTCCTTCCTGCAAACAATCAATACCAACAGCAAGAACAATGATATTAGGATCTAATGCAACTAGTTTGGGGGAAAAGGACCTAAAATGGATTTTATATGAATTTAGAAAGATAGGAACTCACCTATTTCTTCTTGAAATAATTTTCCTAGGGAAAGGAGGCTAGCCCTAGAATTTAGGAGGGATTATATAGTGGGGGAATCCCTAGGTTAGGCTAAGGTGGCCGGCCATGATGGGCTAGGTTAGGGTTTGAACTAGGTTGGCTAGTCCTATTAGGTTTAGTCACAAAATGACTTGTGAAATCACAAGCCATTTCTCAAACCATTTAATTCCTACTTCCTTAAGTCAATTTCTAATGAATCAAAAACCACCAACTTAAGTCATACTAGGTTAGACTAGAGTCACTTGACCTAACCAAGTCCAACTAACTAGGGTTAGTTCCTATGTTGGTCTACAAGGGTCAACACTAGTCAAAAATCAACCTAGTCCAAACAATTCCAAAATAATTCCTAAAAATTCCCATAAATTCTAATTAATTCTAATAAATTTAAAATACCCCAAAAATGACAAAAATACCCTCATACTAGAAATGTGGTAGTGACATCTACCGCCGAATCTGCGGCATAGGCTGGCTTGGACACGTCTCGTATCCGAAAAAGCGGGTGCGGGTCGTGACATTCTCCGCGGTCGGAAGCAAGGCCGCAGAAGAGCTTTGATTACCATCTTGGGCTGCAGATGGAGCTTCTTCGAGAACCTGGTCGGGGGCAACAGTTTTGCGCTTTGACGTCCCGTGGGTTCTCTTTGGGTTGGCTCGCTTCTGTGACGGGTTGATGTTCCCTTCAGAGAGCATTTTTTCGAATATTTGTTGGTCAAAATGAACCACGACCATTTGTTGTGTAGAGTCAAGCTTGGACGCGTCAGATTGCGTCACCAACTTTTCATCAGAGGAGAAGGAAGTCCCCAGCATAGTCGCCATCGTGTTTGCCATTAAATATCAAGAACAAGAATTACAGAGGAATTGAACTTGATTGCAAACTCGCTTGTACAAGAGAAAGCCTAGAAAGAAATCCTAGGAAATAATCTAAGTACAATTGTTTAGTTTTTGATTCTGGGGGGGGGTGACGATGGAGGCTCGAAAAAGTGTAGCAACTCTGCCTTACTCCTTGGACTATCTGACACGATCCTTTATCTTGAAGAAATTGTCCTTCGTATGTTGCCAGCATTTTGCATGGGTGTGGTACCCTGCTATTTATAGTGATAGATATCTTGAGCCGCATAGATGGCTGTCACGACCCGCACCCGCTTTTCGAATACGAGACGTGTCTAAGCCAGCCTACGCCGCAGAGTCGACGGTAGAACGCTGTCACGGCCAAGATGCTCAAAATTACAAAGATACATTTATTGCTCATTCACATTACTAAATCAATTTTACAAATTACAAGGTTTCACAACTTCATATTTGCTAGAAAATATAATGTCTCACAAAATAGAAAAGACAACTAATTCAACTATCTAAGTTGATCTCAACATACCCATGCCTTCCCAGTGCTAAGAGTGATCGCGGCTAAACCTGGAAAATATTGGTTTCCAGTCAGAAATGGAACGAGTACATTCTAACAACAGAATCAATAAATGACAAAATCAATAAATCTGTAATAATACTGAGATACATGATAAGGGATAAATAGGAAATCATAGTAGGAATCATGCGAGTAAAAGCAGGAAGACATGGTACACAAGACAAGCAATGACAAGAAACTGTAATGTAGCAAGACTATATCTAACAAGTGATTTGAAATACACTTTCGACATGTAAACAGCTAAAGGGTAAATCCGGTACCCCGTACGTGAGTTGTGCGACTTCTATTAGGCAAAAATAGACATTTGGGATATTTTTGGGTATGTTTACATGTCTACTAATGTACTTCTCTGCCCGGCTAGTACCCATGGATTCAAACAGGTCATGAACACGAAAATATATTGGTCACGAACAACATGCAAGAATCCATAACTACTATCTCGTGTGACAAGCGGGTCAAGAATCAACGTGATATCAATGTAAAATATTATTAAATACAGAAAGTATAGAGATAATCAAATACAAAAACTATCAGAGATGTACTCGCCTGAGGTCCTGTTCTGGTGAAACCGAAAATACTATACCACTCAGTGAGCCATAACAGTCAACACATGCAAAAGTCTCTGGATGCTAAATAAACATTACCAACATTTTTAGAATAGTCAAATTAGCTAGAATTGTCTGTCCTTAAGTCCAATTCTGGACACAAGGACAAAACGGTAATTTTGGGTCAAAATGGTGTCCGCTGTTGGACCCACTTTGCACCGAAAAGTGTGCCAAAGTCTATGATCTCTAAATTCGTCAAACTATATGTCAACCGGTCCGGTTTTCCGATACGAACCCAACCGTATATCCAAAGTTGGATTCCGACGGGCCGTACACAAAATTGCCTGTTGAGTCGGATAGTGGGGCCCGCAAAACGGCGATCCGGTCAATTGTCTCAGAATCAGACCAAACTTGGCATACAGGACCAGAAAAATGATACGGTCCTGTTGGCGTAAGTTTCGTCTCGATCTGACGAACGTGTACAAAATAATTGAAAATTTTACAAAGAGGCCGATACGGTTAATTTCGACGGATACGCATCAAATTCGTCGCGCACACGCAACCAATTTGAATTCCGTCAAAGCCCACACGTCCATGAAACTATTACGCACCTTTCGATGCTTTCGGTTTGTGACCACATCGCCCGGATTAGTGAGACGCACGTTGTATCGAAGAAATTTTCTATATTTTTAATATTTTAAAATAGTTTTTTGGTCAATTTCGGGATTCAATTTCTCGACACGTAGTCTATGATTTTGGCTTCTGTAAAAACGTTTGTGAGGGCCTAAAGGTTGTCTACAAAATTGTTCAGAGGGTTTACCAAATCGGTCGCTCGATCGATCGAAATTAATCTTCCAACATGGGTTCAGGGACTGATCTATACTCTATTTTAGGACAGGATTTCCATCGATTTTTGGGTCGATATTCTGGCCAATCTAGCGCATCTACACATAAGGTAATTAAGACAATATAAAGGCGTATATATTGACTTCGTAGCAGAGGAGGAAGATCAAAAAACTATCAATCGATCGTCGTAAAATTATGCCGTGAAGTCAGCTTCGTAGGTTGGTGTTGATGTCGCCGTTCGCACCCATGCGCGTGTGAGGCTTCCGTCGCCGGCCAGCGGCAGCTCGTGGCGGCGCGGGGAGGCCAGGGAGGGTTCGCCCAGGTGCTAGGGGGTGGCACGGCTAGGGTTTAAAGTTTTCGATTTTCTCTCTCTCGGTATGTATATATATACACGCGAGTTTCTTCTCGGGTTCGGCCTCGTGGGAGGATGGAGGCTTGGGTCTGGGGTGTGGGATTGCTACTGTACGGGGGTGGAAAAGGAAACCTGTTGTGTTGGACTGGGCCTTGGGTTTTATTGCTTTAGTCTCTCTCTCTCTCTCTCTCTCTCTCTCTATATATATATATATATATATATATATATATATATATTTATATATATATATATATATATATATATATATATATATATATATATATATATATATATATATGTGTGTGTGTGTGTGTGTGTGTGTGTGTGCGTGTGTGTGTGTGTGTATGTATGTATTTTTTTATATATATATATATATTTTGTGTGTGTGTGTGTTGGGCTGGGCCTTGGGTTTTATTGCAGATTTCTACTGCATATGGTATATATAATCCTCTCATATCTATCAAGCAACCCAAAATTTAACAAGCAACAAATTACACAAGTAGCTAAGAAATATTGATAAATTCTAATAAGCATGACCATTCGTCGCTCTGAAATAGGAAGGACAGGAAGATAAGGAAGAATAATCGAGAGCAAATATGAAGCTTCAAGAGAGGTAGAGAGTATCCAATGATGCAGATAGAAAGGTAGTTTATGAATCATTGACTTATTTGCTAGATGGCTACTCTAGTCCAGTCACTTGCTACATCGAAGAACCCTTCGTTTCTTATAGGGTCTTGCAATCCATGCAATACGGAAATTACGTTCTCGAAATTAATCTAAACAAGGTTCTATAATAGAACGAAATTTAAGAAATCAAGATTGTAATCTTTTTCGTGGTTATTTAAACACACAAACAAGGGATATAAATGCAATACAAGATCGCATCGCGACTTCCAGGTAGATGGAATAAGGGTTACGAATGACTTCACATTCTAAGAGGTGGAGACTACCTAGTTGGTTTATGGACCTATTTCAAATAGTTCAGTTTTATAGTCCAAATATGGTGGTATGCATGGATGGATTTTACTGGGTCTTAATGGGTTCCCTGGTTGGACACCAATCGTTGGTTGGATGAACCTTGGATTTCAATCTATATTGACTGGACCAGATTCCAATGATAAAACTATTTCTATTAGGTTAGGGTAACCTAGAATAGGTTTCAACCCAAGTGGTTGAGCTAGTTGCCAGTCAGGTTGGTTAGCTAGGTTCCTAAAGTCCAAAAATGCGTCTTCAGTGACTTTTGTGTTTAAGTAGCACATGAAGCCTCAATTGGGTGGCACACTAGTGGCATTTGCGTAGTGGGCTTCGAGTAGATCACAACCCTATATTGGGTCGAATGAATTGAGTCGAGGTTGAGACTTTAATGTAAGTCGGGAAGTATACCGGTATTATGGTAAGGGTTATAGCTAGTCATTTTGACCTGAAAGTCGTACCACAAAAATAAAATACAAGGGAACGGATTTGAGTGGGACATGATATACCTAGATGAAGGTGGACTCGTCTAGATCTTGCATATAAAATTTGTTGGAAGATAACAACTGGTCTCATGCTCCGAATATTAATGACACGACCGGAGACACAAAATAATCTAAATGGAAAGTGGGAGTCCATGGGGCACTAATTATCATCCTAATGTAAATTATTCTAATCAATCGATAATCCTTGTATATCCTAAAATTTATAGAAGGCTTACAGTCTACTCGCCTTAGAAGCTAGGACATGGTTTAGGAATAATGAGGTTAAAAGAATTCCAAAGTCTGAATTTTGCACCTCGACTCTTATTAATAAAGAATAAGGCACGGCGTAACGGGATACGGTAGATATAAGTCAAGTCAAGGATTGTTCCTCAATAAATGGAAAATGATGTGTACAATGACACATGGTCGATAAAATAGAATGATCTACTCGTCCATAGTATACAAGGGTTATCGACGGGGTAACCAACTCTAAGGCACATCATATGAAGAGATTTCTAACAACTGAGTCGTGAATTTCTTTTTGTGTCAAACTTGCCAGACTACTGTCACAAGGGTTCTAGTGGTATGGCTGTAGTGATCATGTATTGCTGTTGATAACTGGTAGATCATAATATGACATGGTATTTAAGCTATGGTATTGGCTAAGCTAGTGACTGTGGTGTTCCAATACTAGTTAGGTCTTAATAATACAATTTACATAACTAGTGTAATATTTGTTGGAAACCAATCTCGGGATGGGTGTCTACCATAGTCATGGTAAATGATTGTCCTTACCTTTGTATATTCATCTTATGTCTAAACTGTGGGCTTTGGTCGAGAAAAGGTTGGATTAAGGCTTAAGGGTTGCTAGCTAAAGCAAGCTTCAAGCAAATAATTAGTAACTCACAACGATTGGTTTCTTGAGATTAGACAGTCTCCTAGGTTGGCATTTTGTCTAAGGATAAAACTCTAATTATTCTCAAATTCAGATGGCTAGAAGGTCCCAATAGTAGTTTGAGGGTCGAGAGGAGGATGAGTAACTCAAGGCAGGATTCTAGTCACATGGCTGGCCGATGGTAGCTACACTTGTTTATACAACTACCGTAGCCCTGGGGATACTCTATATCTATCTACCAATTACGAGCTTTCGTCTTTCCCAATCAGTGAAAGACAAAAACAATAAAGAGTTCAAGAATGATGTCATTGAATACAATTACGTGACTCAAAGTTGAATGTATAATTCAAGAGGAATTGTCAATGCAGTCGCGGATGAGATTCTAGAGACATCTACATCTCAATCCACGTAGGTTAATCAGAGAAAGAGCGAACCGAGTACACTAAGGTTGATCAGACCGCAATACATCAATTCTGATTAGACAATATGTTAGTAGGTGTCCCCAATAAACATATGTCTTGAATCAAGCTCGATAAAAAAGTAAGCTTGCAAAACTAGGCTGTAATAGCAGCGTTGGTCAAGATAGTCAAAATACAAGCTTGCGAGATTTTTGAAGAGAGGCACAAGTAGTTCGAGTTTTGAGAGAATCAAAACCTTACCTGGTGTTATTGCTTATATAGGCATCATACTATCTTCTTATCCTTAAGGCCTTGGTCGACTAATAGGTTATGGACCTCTAAATTCTATATTCTAGGTAAACCTATTAGTGTCAGTCAATTACCTCGTTAATAGATCACGAGGACCACGGAATGCTAGGTTGGGAGACATGCTACCCAACTTACAGAGCTTTCATTAGTTTTGGCTTTTGATCTTATGGGACACACATGGCCTTTTTATATTCTCTATAGTATCCTAAACTTGTAATTACGTCTGAAGTCATTTTACCGAGAATTATGCCTCGCCTGTATACTCTGGCTGTGGTAAACCCTTGGTTCCGTGATTTAAAGGTGATATGCTATCAGATACTCTACCTTATATTGACACAAGGTCTAAAGAGGTCAACGAAGATATAGTTTTAGCAATGTTCCATAAACTACAATTCTTTGAAATAATTTCAATTCTATGGGTTGTGCCTCGCCAGTGCGCTGCTGGCTGTAGTGAACCCACACTCTCTATTCTCAAGTAATTGGCGACAGTGCGCTGCTGTCTAGCCATCTCAATCGTTAAAATTACTCCAACTATATTCCTAAGAACTCCAAGGAGCTGCTAGAGATTTAAACTAGTTGACTATGATATAAAGCGTAACCATCTGCCTATAAGTCTCAATCCTTAAAGTAAAAGATTGATCGAGGAGGAAATAACTGAAGACAAGGGAGTAAGAACATCATAATCTTTATTTCATATGTATTTCAAATGGTTGAGGGAAAACTTTGTTCCAATCTACCTCAAGTTTTGTATATGAATAATAGAATCATAATTTATAAACTAATTACTTACGACAAAATAGGATTATAAATAGGCAATTCTAACTTATGATATAAGATTTATATCTAATAGAGCAACAGAAAATTGAACAGTTTATCAAGATTAGAGCCTTAATTCTAGGAAAGCCTAACTTACCAAGTGAATAGTATATCCACATTGGATCATATTATCATATCAAAAGTAATAATGTATCTATAAAGATCTGGCAAGCTATCTAAATTTAATAATTCCTTATCTAAATTGCATGACCTATCTGACAACCTTAACTACCCAATTAGTCAAATTAATAAGGGACTCTTATCCTAGTTATCCTCCTAGATCATTTCAATCCTAATTGTGAATGAGCATTTCCTGGTCGCAGGCTCGCAGTAGTACGACTAATAGGGTACTACCACGAGTTCGTATAATTTGCAAAAACTGACCTGCATGGGCCACTACAAAAACTTGTCATGACCCGAACCCGCTTTTCGGATACGAGACGTGTCCAAGCCAGCCTATGCTGCAGAGTCGACGGTAGAATGCTGTCACGGCCAAGATGCTCAAAATCACAAAGATATATTTATTGCTCATTTACATTACTAAATCAATTTTATAAATTACAAGGTTTCACAACTTCACATTTGCTAGAAAATACAATGTCTCACAAAATAGAAAAGACAACTAATTCAACTATCTAGGTTGACCTCAGCATACCCATGCCTTCCCAGTGCTAAGAGTGATCGCGGCTAAACCTGAAAAATATTGGTTTCCAGTCAGGAATGGAACGAGTACATTCTCATAACAGAATCAATAAATGACGAAATCCATAAATCTGTAATAATACTGAGATACATGATAAGGGATAAACAGGAAATTATGGTAGGAATCATGCGAGTAAAAATAGGAAGACATGGTACACAAGACAAGCAATGATAAGAAACTGTAATATAGCAAGACTATATCTAACAAGTGATTTGAAATACACTTTCGACATGTAAACGGCTAAAGGGTAAATCCGGCACCCCGCACGTGAGTTGTGCGACTGCTATTAGGCAAGAATAGACATTTGGGATATTTCTGGGTATGTTTAAATGTCTACTAATGTACTTCTTCGCCCGGCTAGTACCCATGGATTCAAACAGGTCACGAACACGAAAATATATTGGTCACGAACAACATGCAAGAATCCATAACTACTATCTCGTGTGACAAGCGTGTCAAGAATCAACGTGATATTAATTAAAAAATTATTAAATATAGGAAGTATAGAGATAATCAAATACGAAAACTATCAGAGATGTACTCGCCTGAGGTCCTGTGCTGGTGAAACCGATAATACTATACCACTCAGTGAGCCACAACAGTCAACATATGCAAAAGTCTTCGGATGCTAAAATAAACATTACCAATATTTTCAGAATAGTCAAATTAGCTAAAATTTCCTGTTCTTAAGTCCAATTCTGGACACAGGGGCAAAACGGTAATTTTGGGTCAAAACGGTGTCCGCCGTTGGACCCACTTTGCACCGAGAAGCGTGCCAAAGTCTATGCTCTCTAAAGTCGTTAAACTATATATCAATAGGTCCAGTTTTCTGATACGAATCCAACCGTATGTCCAAAGTTGGATTCCGGCAGGCCGTGCACAAAATTGCCCGTTGAGTCGAATCGTAGGGCCCGCAAAACGGCGATCCGGTCAACTGTCTCAGAATTGGACCAAACTTGGCATACAGGACCAGAAAAATGATACGGTCCTGTTGGCGTAAGTTTTGTCTCGATCTGATGAACGTGCACAAAGTAATTGAGAAATTTGCAAAGAGACTGATACGGTAAATTTTGACGGATACGCATCAAATTCGTCGCGCACACGCAACCAATTTGAATTCCGTCAAAGTCCACACGTCCACGAAACCATTACGCACCTTTCGATGCTTTTGGTTCGCGACCACTTCGCCCGAATTGGCGGAACGCACGTCATATCGAAGGAATTTTCTATATTTTTAATATTTTAAAACAGTTTTTTGGTCAATTTGGGATTTGATTTCTCGACACGTAGTCAATGATTTTGGCTTCTGTAAAAACGTTTGCGAAGGCCTATAGGTTGTCTACAACATTGTTCAGAGGGTTTACTAAATCGGTCGCTAGATCGATCGGAATTGATCTTCCAACATGGGTTCAGGGACTACTCTATACTCTGTTTCAGGATAGGATTTCCATCGATTTTTGGGTCGATATTCTGGCCGATCTAGTGCATCTATACATAAGGTAATTAAGAGAATATAAAGGCGTATATATTGACTTTGTACCAGAGGAGGAAGATCAGAAAATGATCAATCGATCATCGCAAAATTATGCCGTGAAGTCAGCTTCGTAGGTTGGTGTTGTTGTCGCCGTTCGCACCTGTGCGCGCGTGAGGCTTCCGTCGCCGGCCAACGGAGGCCAGGGAGGGTTCGCCCAGGTTCTAGGGGGTGGTGGCGCGGCTAGGGTTAAAAGTTTTCGATTTTCTCTCTCTCTCGGTATGTATATATATACACGCGGGTTTCTTCTCGGGTTCGGCCTCGTGGGAGGATGGAGGCTCGGGTCTGGGGTGTGGGATTGCTACTATGCGAGGGTGGGAAAGGATACCTGTTGTGTTGGGCTGGGCCTTGGGTTTTATTGCTTTAGTTTATATATATATATATATATATATATATATATATATATATATATATATATATATATATATATATATATATATATTATTCCATCAATACCATTCTAAGTAGATATATTTACTTATGCCATAAATACAAATACCAACAATGAAATATTCTAAGTAAAATCAATATTTACAATATAGAATTCTTACTTTTATATACTAAAATTTATACAAATGAAATATAATTATTTTGTTATATATATAAGCCTAATATTCATACACTATAATATACTTCTATATATATATATACACATGTATATATAATCTAGATAAATCCCAAAATCCAACATAGTTGTTAAAGAAATTATTTACTAAATTACCAATAAAACATTATTTAATATCAAGGACTCATAATATATATATAACCACATTTTGTGAAAATCGTCTACTAGGTTACTAAATTAAAATACTACTACCCAATGCATATCTACAAGGACGTCTTGGGATGCACTATATGACTACCTGGACTTGGGCTCAGTTCGGGCTAGTTTGGTACAACCTGGTCTTCTATACGTCAATAAATTAATTAATAAATAATTAAAACAACTATAGAGGTTAGGTCGCAACTTGGCCTGGTTTTCCTAGTTAGGACATCACTATGGCTCGGCCTTCCCTATAAGGGCTAACATACTAGTTAAAGCACGCCACTGCACTATCCGTGCCACGATTTCTATTCACCTTGTACTCCAATTCCTAACCATGACTAAAATTATCTGCCGTAATAATTAACTAAATAATTATTTATAACATTCTAAAAATTACCATTTAAATAAAATAAATAAATAAAATATTTTAAAATTTTTGGGAAGGGGAGCTACAATGGCCATGTGACCACATGGCTACAACAGTACATAAAGACCCGCTCTTTGGCCGCCAGCTAGTGACTTGTTGAGATTTTATTGTAGCAAATCTGGATGGTTGAGACTTGGCCAGCCTACCACGTGTCCTATCGCAGGATAGGATCAGTCTGCTTGAGTCATTTTGAGCCGCATAGGTCTTTCAGTGTTCGGCTATGCTGGGCCGCATAAGACTCATGCGGCTTAAGTCGCATTTCCCTTAGTCCGCATGTAGCTTGGGGACTTTTGAGCTGCATAGATTCTGTATTCTGGGCCGCATAAAGCTCATGCGGCTCAGGTTGCAGTCACCCTTGGCCGCATGAAGCGTATGGATTGAGCCGCATAAGGTTCATGCGGCTCGGGTCACAGTCCTTCTAGCCGCATGACTATGTCCAGACTGGTGACATGACATTTTGTCTGATCACGTCTTATCTTTTTTCTCTCTTTTTTGTCAGAGTATCAGAGTTGTCAGTTTGACAGAGTTTGTCAGCTTCATCGGAAGAGCCGATCGTCTTGGCCGCATAAGCAACTCTTCTTTCTGCGACTCAAATCAGTCTGGTTGCGTTTTAATATATACTCTGAGATAGTAAAGATGGGCCGCAGGGGGCATGTCGAGTCTGTCATGCGGCTCTTCTTTATGCGGACCAATTTGGCCAAAGTACTCATGCGGTCAGTTGTGATCCGCATGAACCCCATATTTTCTATGCTTCTACAGCCACCAAAATTTTATGTGAAAGTCCTTGCGCGCCCACATTTTCTTCAGTACTTGTAAAGGAGGGGTCAGCACATTTGAAAATGTATTGGCGAGTCTCATTTGACCTACTCAGCTAAACTAACAGTTCTAATTCATGTGACAAGTATTTAATTAATACGATCTTTCTATTATAGACTAGGGTCAATTAACAATTCATATTAACAGAAAATATAGAAAACGACGACAAAGTACATAATATAAGCATTTTTTTCATCAACAGTCAATCTATCGTCCCTACATAAGATACATAATGTAATACTTACCGCCCATGCATAAGACATTCATTAGCATGCATCCTAACTACATGGTCATTAGTGTTTTTTCTACCATGAGGATCCATAGGGTATTGTGATGCTTCATTTTATGGTAGGTTGCAACCTCATGAAAGTCTTACAATTACCTTGTGCCACCATAGCACGTTCAATATTTTTCCTTATGTCGAATCGGTCCTAGTGCCCCAGGTACCGTTCAAAAAAATTTACCATGTTATGGACAAGTTGTCCATCACCATGCGAATGCATATAGAACTTGACTATAAGCATACGTTGCATGGTACAATACTGAAAGTAAATATACAATCATCGTTCTCATTCATCGCAGCATCACTTGGTGACTATTTAGTTCTTGCATTTGCCTCATCATTTCACTTCGTGATTCATCAGTCACCCTATTTCATCATTTCTCATATCATTTTATTACTTGTAGGAGCATACAACAATCCATTTTGCTATCATTAGCATTATCAATTCATTTTTCATATGTCAATTACATTCATCATTTCAATGGTATATCAACTTATGGCATTACTATCTTTGTTCAACTAAGGCATCATCGATCAATGGACATAGAAAGGTAAGCAAGAGAATTCATTTCTGTTAAGCATGAAGGAGTAGTGGAGAAGGGACAAGCCACCACAAAGAATCCACCACTCACCAATTACAGAATTATTGAGAGAAGGAGGAATAGTTGTGCGGTCAGGCTTCAGTTACACGTTCGTCTGCAATGGCACAAATATCTGATCAGTACTCCTTCTCTATCTTCCTTTTTCTCAGAATTATCAAGAATGAATGCAAGAAAATTCAATGAAAATAGGCAAAAGAATCAATCATCGAAAACCATCATGAAAATGCATTCATCAAAACCAAACAACAAAAACATCCAACGAAAACTACAACGGAGAGATATGGGACAAACTCTTTATGCTCGTTCACCAATACCACATCTAATGCAATCTTGGACTCATTCCAATATAAACCAATCCATGAGTTGGAAGGCTCTTATGCATTCGTCCATGATTGATTGATGTCGACAGGTTTCTCCAATACTCAGTTCCGATCGGTCGAGTCTATCAAGCCACAAACATTACATAGTTGACTGCTAGGTGCGAGGCACTACACTTTTTATATCATTCTTAATGTATACTTTGATAGAAGTGACTTTTTGGTTGCCCATAGTGAAAATACATGATACAATTATTGCATTAAATATTTTTTTATTAAGTGGTCTTCCAATTACATTATTTGGTTTCATGCAAATAATATTCCAGATATATAACTCCATTGTTTAGATGGTGTAATTAGAACCTTGGTTGCAAATTTTGTTGCGTTGAATACAATCTTGTTTGGATATGACTTGAATGAAGAGAGAATAATCGAAAATAATCGAAATAGTGTGATAAATATTGTCATGAGTGATTTTGGGATCATTTTCACCACATCATATATTATGGTAGTTGGAAGAATTGATACTATTCGTTGTATTATTTTTATCATTTACCTCACACCAAAATTGAAAATAATAAATGTTGTATGGATTTGCATTTATAGCAAACCAAACACCACATAAATGTTACGAAAAATATTATAATTTTCTTTAACTAAAGTTGTATTTTTTAACGCCACAACAACACTTACGACAATATTTGTTACATTTTTTCTCTCATTCTCTGTTTATTCAAGTACAACCATTGTATCTGTATGTACAAAATAAAAGCTGTAACTAAGCATATTCAACACCACTTATAACGACAAATGTTAAATACAATAAATTTGTATGATCTTTTCATTTAAAAGCAACCAAATAACCGCTTGTGTATGGTGGCTAAGAGATGGAACTTGATCATCTCTTCTATTATAAAAGGCTTAAAAACTACTATATATATCTTGCGTAATTAAAAAAAATTCCTAAAATCTTTTTTTTTGAAATCACACGCACACATACAATTGGGGGGCTCGAACCTTGTCAGCCCCTCCGGATGTCCACTCTAATACCACTAGGCTAGAGAGCACGGACAAAATCCTAAAATCTTAGTACTATCTAATAACTATTTCGTATTTATCTAACTAAACATATATCCAGAGTCCTAAAAACATATTTATATTAAATCTTAATTAAAATATATTCAAATCATATTTAAAATAACTATTTGGTATTATTTAACTAAATATATATCCAAAGTCCTAAAAAAAATATCTATAACAAATCCTAATTAAAATATATTCAAATCATAGTTAAACTATTTTATTATAATTTAAATTACTATATAATTTTTCAAAAATATAATAGGAATTTTTTTGTACCATTATATTGCCTAAGAGAAGAGATTTTGACAAAAATTACTACAAAGAACATGTACAACACATGTGAACGTTTCTTTCACTTCATCAATTCAACACAACCATAAAACTCATCGAATATCTTTCACTACTTCAAGATCGACTTGATAATAATTCTCATATGACTTCACCTCACCTACAAAAAATATATACATAATATGATAACCCATGATCTTGAGTAGGGATGGGAATTTCTTCCGAACCCCGACGGGAACTCAGTTTTTCCTCGACAAGGGCAAATTTTGAGATTTAAAAATGGGAACGGAGGTGGGGTTAGGGATTAAGAAAATTATTTGATCAGATTCGAGACTGAATATGGGTATAATACTCCCCGTCCCAGTAAATTCCTGACCCGATTACTTATACCTATGTCACTCATGTGCAACACGTTTTGTATCTTTTTTGGAATAAATCTTTTAAGCTTATATTGTACAAAAAATTAATTAACGAGATGAGAGATGGAGACGAAAAAACCCGGCCTCGAAAGTGTTAACAAGACGAGGACGGGGACGAGGAGTGCATCGTTTAACGGCAACGGAGATGGAGATAAAAAAATTGAACCCGATGGAGAAATGGAACGGGAATTCGAACACTACTCGGACGGAGATGGAGATAAAAAAATTGAGCCCGATGGAGAATGGAACGGAATTCGAACACTACTCGGGGACGGCGATGGAGGGTATGGTCCATGACCCATACTCGCTCCGTGTCATCCCTAATCTCGAGACTAGTAGTCACATAATATCCAAGCGCAAAAAAAATCAACTGCCATCGAGTCAATTTGACGAATCCCGTTACACTAGTTAAGATTATATCTTCTTTATTATAAAGAGCTTGAAAATATTTAAATCCTTCTAACTACCACCGTGTGTGTGTGTATATATATATATATATTATATATATTATATATATATATATTAGACCTCTAGCCTAGTGGTTAAGAGAGATGCATGCGGCACAAGTGGTCGGAGTTCGAGCCCCAATGGAGGCGAGTTCGCCACAATTACCCATTGCTTCAAAAAAAAAAAAAAAAAAAAATATATATATATATATATATATATATAGCAAGCTTCCTGTACGGATTAACTTACGGGACAAAGCTACGGGATCACTACAGATACACGTTTTCTTCCAAATTTTATTCTTTAGAAATTTTAAATCTTCCTATTTTTTTAAAACAATCTATCTTTATCTTAAATAAACAATTATATCCATCAGTTTAATTTTTAAAATAAAGATGATCTTTTTTAAACAGAGATAGATAAACTTATTATTCTTTTTTTTAAAGATAGATTTGTTTGAAAAATAATCTATGTTTCAAAACAATCTATTTTAAAATATTAGTTTTAATTTTAATGTTAATATTATTTTTTTAATGCTATTTTATTGTTAATTTTAATGTTTATTGTTAATTTGAATGTTAATTATGATTTTAGTTTTTAACATTAATAATAAAAATTGAAAATTAAAAGTTAAAATTAAAATATACTAAAATTACATTAAAATTATATTAATATTAACATAATTACATTAATATTAATATTAAAAATACATTAATATTAACATTAATTATATTAATATTAACATTAATATTAATATTATATTAACATTAATATTAACATTAACATTATAATTAATATTAACATTAATTTTAACATTAAATTTAATATGTTGAAATATAGATTTGTTTTTTTAAAGAGATTTGTTTTTTAAAGATAGATTTAATGATAGATTATTTTTTAGATTTGATTTGAAAAATAGATTATACATTAGATTTGTTTTTACGGAAAGATTTAGATGTAAATATTAATTTATATTTAAATAGATTTGTTTTGAAAGTTACATTATTTGTTATATTTATTTTTCAGGAAATATTTAGATTTTTTTTTTGAGGAAGAGAGAGACGTATGTATCCTTCTTTTCTCTCAAATAAGAATTTTTTTAAAATTATCCCATAACTTTGTCCCGTAGTTATTCCCGTACATGAAGGGGTATATATATATATATATAGATATATATATATATATATATATATATATAGATATATATATATATATATAGATATATATATATATATATATATATATATATATATATATATACCCCTCACCTAAAAAAATCTAAAATCCTTCTAAATATTGTAACATATATCTAAAATTCTATAAACATATCTATAACTAAATTAAAATATATTTAATATTCAAATTATATTTAAACTTATTATATGTTATTAATTATACGTATATCAAAAGTTCTAAAAATATATATATAATTTTTTTAATTAAAATATATTAAAATTATATTTAAACTATTTTAATATAATTTAAATTCCTATTTTTTTCATCATCAAGTATATCATAATTTTGGAAATATAAGGTTTTAGTATGTATTTTTTATTTTCCTAAATTGCCCTTGATATATATAAAAATTACCTTATACATATCCTTGAGAGGTTCACATATAAATATTTAACTCTTCCCAACAAATTATATAAATTTGTTATCCTTAGGTCAATTGAAACCCTAACCATTCCATCATATATTTCCCCCCAAATTTGTTGCCCTTTCCTCCCTTTTTCTTTTCTCTATTCTCCTCCACAAGGGGCCCAAAAGCAAAAAATAAAAAGCTTGAGGGCTTCATCACTCAAATCTCTCCCACCAAAGAAGGAGAAAGGGCGGGAAAGAGATGGGAGCCCCTTCTCCTTCCCAAACCTGAATCCTTAACGGGTCTTCTCTTATCGGAGCTCTGAAACCCGTTAATCGGCCATGGAAGGGACGTCTCTCTCCGTAAAGGCGGCTCCATTAAGCGTCCCGTCGATCCTCCGGAAGCTCCAAACCCTTGGCTTCTGTTCGGGTCTCGACGGTCCTGACGGAGGATCCGATAAGGACCCGGCCCCTCTCTTCAAACCGGATCCTTGCCTGCTTCTTGAAAGAAAACTTTAGGAACCAAGAGATCCGACCCGTTCCGGCTCTTCTCGGAAATGGTCAGCGTGTGGACTTGTTCAATCTGTACCGGGAAGTTCATGAGAATGGCGGGCGCGAGTCGGTGACGAAGAGCTCGTTGTGGGGATCGGTGGCCGAGAGTATCGGGTGTGATTCGCATATCGGGTCAGCGGTGAAACTGGTCTACTGCAAGTACTTTGACGAGTTTGATAGGTGTTTGGGAAATGTCTCGTGTAGTAGGAATGGAGCGAGAGGTTCGGTTGCCGATGTTTCCGATTGCAACAGTAAGCTTACGGTTTCAAGTAACATCGGCAATGACGATGATGTTGTTATTTTGGATTCGGATGTGGTCGGCGACATGTTCT
This sequence comes from Iris pallida, assembly GCA_029216955.1. NCBI lineage: Eukaryota > Viridiplantae > Streptophyta > Magnoliopsida > Asparagales > Iridaceae > Iris > Iris pallida. Next base: position 7,036,134 of record JANAVB010027799.1, on the reverse strand, counting down.
CTTTGCTTAGGAGGAAGAGGGACCCCTCGGCGGATATGTTTAATTGGTTGTTATCGGTAGCCAAGAGCCCTTGTGATCCTTCCATTGGGAAGTTGACTTTGGACGGCGAAGAAGACAAGAAGCTTGTGTTTGGGGTGATGTTCTCCCAACTGCTTACGATTCGGAAGGCAATGTTTCTCAAGAAAATTCCTTGCGAAGATGATTCTAAAACTCTCTTGGAGGTATAACTTTTTATATTTAATTTTTGAATTCTAGAGTTGGTTTGAGATATTTGCTCTTTAAAACATTTCAATATTATTGTAACTATATTACACGGAGACCGGGACAAAGCACGGAGAAATGGACAAGAGACCTATTTTTGTGTGTCATAATGTATTTTCGAGTGCCCGGGTCATGAACATGACACAACCCACATTTTTTAGTGTGGTTTCTTCCTAGGTGGTAAGCCATAGACTTTGAGACTATAATATAATACCTTGCCATACGTGCAAGTGCGGAACCAGAAATTCAAACTAGGTAGACTAGGGTGGGCTAAGTGTGGGCTGACTTATATAAAAAAACAAAAATAAAACATGGAAAAAAGAAGCAAAAAAAAATGGGGTGGATTGGAGTCCTCCCCAACCCCTATGTGGTCCCGCCACTATGCATTATTGTATTGTAAACATTTGAAAATGGATATGCTTGTGATAATGTGAGAGAGGAGATGGTCCTTGACATTAGTGAATAGAAGATAAGGATTGTGTAGCCGACCGTAATTTTTCGGGATAAAGTCTTTCTTTTGTTGTTTAGTGTATTACTGTTGTCACCCATTCACATTGACATTCTAATTTCATCTATGCCCCTTTTTTTGACATGTTCCTAGTTGCCCAAACGTTTTGACAAAATTGGTTGGTCATACTATTATCTTATGGAATTTCCAATCGAATTTCAATTTCAAGGGTACCCTAGGGGAACAAAGAATTCCATATTGAATTAATTGATTGAATATCATTCTCCTTAATCTTTTCATCATGATAAACAGTTGAACTTGAATCACGAAGACAATCACTTGCATGCATCTCTTGGGTATCCTTCAAATGTTCCCACAAAAGTTGTAACCCCATTGTACATATCCATATCTCAATATAACTAGTGGAAACTTGTTTATTTTTAAAATCTACTACATAGTTTCTCTAGGGACCCTATCATATAAGTTAGCGTAGGCTATTATGAATATGTTTTATTCCTTCTAAGATATTTAATCAATGTTAGCTTTTGTAGTAGAACTTCCTACCATGAAACCATATATATATTCTCATAAAAACTTGTTTGAGGCCCATCTTTGAGCTGTCTAGGCCTTTGTGTTCTTTGCTGCCTCTTGTCGCCTTAACAAGCTTGTTAAAAACCCCAATTTGACATGAACCTGACATCCGATATCTACAACATTGCACTCAATGATTACTCTTTGATAACCTATGATTAGGGCTACAATAGAGTAGTATCAAAGTGCAGTTGCATTCCACAAGACGTGATGATCTCAGGTCAGAAGACCATTTGCTACTGACACAAATGACTTCTATATTGACATTTTGCATACAACTCTATTGGGGTTCCTCATTCGAGTTGTTTAGTAAACTCATTCTACTAATGAGCACCAAATACTCTTGTAGTGTCAACCACACCAATGACTTATGACACGGGTTATACTCGTCTGACTTTGCATAGGGTGTACCACTCTTGATTATGCTAATGTCTCTCTTAGTGGAACTTTGCCTAGGAGTATTACGAGTGAAGCTAAAAGGTTTGGATCTCATTTATGTTATCTCATGACAATAAAAAAACCATTACTTATATGCTAAGACCTTTATCTTGTGAACATAAGCATTTGTATAATTAAAGAAAGGGAGCATGATAAATAAAAAGTGATAATTAATTTCATTAATAACCAACATATTACATGTAGTGATATTTGTACAATTAGAAGCATCATTTCTAATTGGACCATAAGTCAAAGAGAAATAAGGGAGAATATATAGATGTAAGATACATAGGAGTGATAGATTTAGGTATTTAGAAATAATCGTTCATCATGATTCAGAATGATGTCTTGTGCTTGTGGAGTCCTTTTCTTCTGCAAAAAACCTTTGAAGTTGAAAGAAATTTTGTATAAGTTGGCTATAAAACCAAACATTCTTTATAAATCATAGTATTAGGCACTTAAAAAACAAGGTATACAAAAAATAGTGTAGCCGAAATAAGAATTCTAAGATGGATTAGTGGTAATACATTAAAAGATGGGAAGAAATGAGTGTATTCGTAGGAAGTTAACTACTGGATTGGGCTATATGTGGTTTCCTATTTGATGATTCCCCCCCCCCCCCCCCCCCCCCCCCCCCCCCCCTTTGGATTAAGGGTTTAGAATAGTTTGTTGGTGTTTAAGAAGTATTGGATGACTGAGATTCGTTTTTGGGTTTAGGTTTTAGGCTATAAATATGAGTGCATTTTTCTAGAAAAGTGAATAAGAGGCAAAATGTAGGGTTTTGTTTTGAGTTTTTGTAAGGTTTATGGGAGATTGTAATAATTTTTATGACCAATTAATGATTTTTTGTTTACGTGATAATCTTTTATCTTTATCTTGGTGATTTTATTTCATTGTCGCATCTTTGTCACAATAATTAGTAACATAGCAAGGTTTGGTGTCATGATCGTGCGACAATGATGAGTGAAGGAATTAAAAAAGAAATGGTGGAGAAGTTGACCATGATCGTCCAAAATGCCTGATGATGTCAATTTCGTTCAAAGGTGGAGCAAGAATAAAAAAGGTGTCCACGTCTTATTAATTCGACCTCAATTTGCTAAGTGATGTAGGCGGAGTTAGAGGCCTGAATTGCTGGAATTGAGCATTTCCATTCAATGTTTATTTTGTTGGTCTATCAAGACGATGTCGTGATACAAAGGTCCAACCAACCTATATATGGCGGTTTACAGAGTTTTTTTCTCTCGAAGATTTGGGAGGATTCATAGATTCTAGTTACAGACGAATAAGAGCCAAGATGGAGATCATTAGATTTGGCGCTTATTTGGTTTTCTATTAAGAGAATCTTTTATTGCTTTTCCTTTTTGGATTAGGGGTTTAGATAGTTTGTTAGTGTTTGAGAAATATTAGACTGCTAGGATTCGTCTTAGGGTTAGATTCATGTTAGGGTTTAGGTTTAGGCTATAAATATGAGTGTCTTTTATAGAAAAGTAAGAGAGGCAAGATGTATGTTTTTGTGTTTTTTGAGTGTTGGATGAAGATTATGAGAGATTGTGACCTTTTATGAGTAAGCAGTGATTTTATGGGTTGTGTGATAATCTTCTCGCTTCATATTATTAATTTTATTTTCATTGTTGTCTTTGTCGTAACACTTAGAGGAGATACCAATTGAGGAAAAGATGAGAGAAAATTGTCTTTAGATGGTTTGGACATATGGTTGGACATATGCAACTCGGACCAAATAAATGCTCCGGTAAAGAGGGGCGATAAGATAGCAGTTAAATGAGCGACTAGGACTAGAGATAGGCCTAAATGAACATTTTTGAAGTTTTAAAGAAGGATATGGATTTTGTTAGTGTTGGTTGCAAAGGATGTGGCCCTTAAGAGAGTTGAATGGAAGAAAATGATTCAAACAACTGATACAAAAAATTGGTGATGAAGTCTTTGTTTTCTTTTATTTCCAGTTGGCTGCTATGGTATATAAGTGTCGTGTCTATTCTATTATGACGGGAAATGGATATGTTTCTCAATTAGAATTTTCAGAATAAAGAAAAGACTCAACCTAACAAGTCCTTCCTATTTGAATCCTGGTTTTCTTATATTAAATATTTTGTTGGCGTTCAGATTCTCTGCAAACATTCATAGATGTCCATGGTCTACAAGATGGTTAAACTAAGTACGCTCAAGTTTAAACTTTATTTATATCAAGAAATGATGATAAAACACCAATGGAAATACTAACTCAACTCCTAAGCTGAAGCTAGATGATGCTAAAGCTATTTTACTGACAATTGTCTGTATGCCCTTAGTGAGAAGGAATTTGTTCTGTTGCATGTGTAGAAAATCTGTGATTTACATTTTGTCGTGGGAAACAAAAGTTTGATCTTTTTGAGGCTGATGTAATTATTTTGTCAACCTGCAAGTCCTTCCTATTTGAATCCTGGTTTTCATATATCAAATATTTTGTCGGTGTTCAGATTCTATACGTGTCCATGGTCTACAAGATGGTTAAACTAAGTACACTGAAGTTTAAACTTTATTTATATCAAGAAATGATGATAAAAAACCAATGGAAATACTAACTCAACTCCTAAGCTGAAGCTAGATGACACTAAAGCTATTTTAGTGAGAATTGTCTGTCTGCCCTTAGTGAGAAGGAATTTGTTCTGTTGCATGTGTAGAAAATCTTGGGTTTACATTTTGTTGTGGGAAACAAAAGTTTGATCTTTTTGAGGCTGATGTAATTATTTTGGAAGATTCTAGAAGCTATGATATGTATCAAATTCGGTTATGTATAGACTATAAAGATGGTATGTCAGTAACTACATATTCTTCTTCTATCAATTCAACCTCTGGGTTTTTGACTTGGTAATAGAAATAAAAGAATTGGTACATTGATTTAAAATGATTTACCTGATAAAGTAGATGAAAATGGATTATTGACTCGTGAAAGTTGTTTGTATCGTAAAGTGACCTAACTTGCTTGTGCTGTTTGGTTGACTGAGTGATTTGTTTTTCAATTCCTGGACGGTTACCAACTAACTATGTTGCATTGATAAAAACACTTCTTCAACACTAATGTTGGATATGGATTGTCCATGTCTAGCTCCAAAGGCATTCAAAGTAAGGTTGTAAGTAATTTGGCATCGTAGTGGATCTTTAGATCATTCCAAACTTAATTGAGGTATGCGAAAGTAACGTTTCTTTTCAGTGAATCCTTAGGCATCTCCAATGGGGGTTTCTCTCTCTCTTATTTCTATGGTATAAACCTTTTTTAGAAAAAAAAAATTCTCTCAACAGTGGTTTCTATTCCAATTTTCATCCTACGTGGCGCTGATATAGGATGGAGAATTTATGAGGGTTTGTACATGTAGAAACTCTCATAAAAATTCTCTCTATCATAGAAATTAATATTGGACCCTACTTTCAAACTAAATCATTGAATTGGCCCTTTTTATTTTTTGCCACGTAGGATAGAAATTGAGAACCATTGGAGAGTTTTTTTTTGTCCAATTTCTATGTAGAAACTCTGCCAACTAAATTTCCTTATAGTACAATGCCAAGTAGGATAGAAACTCAATTTTAGAAATCCCCATTGGAGATAGCCTTAGTAGAACCTTCTGGAACATACACAAGTCTATGTACCTGCCAACTCAATTTCTAGGTGTTAGTGCATGTCTCTAATGTTCATAGCTATCTTCGAAGGAATTTGGGACCAGTGTTCTAAAAATCGCCCAACTCGGGCGCCTAGGCGCCGCCTAGGCGCTAGGCGGAGCCCCACCGAACCGATTATGCTAAAATCGGCCAGAAAAATCGGTGGCGGTCAAAATCGGGTCTAGGCGGTCAAAATCGGGCCTAGGCGGCCCCTAGGCGGCCCTTAGGCGGCCAATTTTTTTTAAAAATTCAAAAAAAAAAAAATTGAAACAAAATTATAAACTTACCTGCCGCCGCCGTCGTCGCCGCCGTCGTCGCCGTCGTCGTCGTAGTCGCCGGTGGTGGCGGCGGCGGCTGCTGCTTCTGCTGCTGGTGGTGGTGGTGGTGTTGGTGGCTGCTGCCGCTTCTGTTGGTGGTGGTGGTGGTGGTGGTGGTGGTGGTGGGAGGGGAGGAGGAGAGGGGAGCGGAGGAGGAGAGGAGGAGGAGGAGAGGAGAGGGGAGGTGGTGAGAGGGGAGGAGGAGGAGGAGGAGGAGAGGAGAGGAGGAGGAGAGGAGAGGTCCGCTTCTGTTGTCTCTCTCCTCTCCTCCCCCAATTTTGATATTTATATACACGGAAAAAAAAAAAAAAAAAAATCGGCGCCTAGTCGGCGCCTAGACGCCCTAGGCGCTAGTCGGCCCTCCGACGCACCGACTCCGCCTAGCGCTTTTTACAACATTGTTTGGGACCCGGATAGAGGATTGGTGTCATGTTGACAGCTGGTTATAAAAGCTAAACTATCAATTCTTTCATTGAGGTTTTTAAAGCTCCATAGCTGACCCCATTCTGATGGGAGAATGCTTGGATGATTGTGTCCATACCTGAATCCGTGTCCTAGTCTATGCAACCTAGTTTACCAGATATTCATGTGGGCTGCACAAGATCGCCACATGATATCCATTGGATTCCAGGAACTTGTTTTTACATGTTATAGGAGAGTTCCAAATTTACCTTTCCAATAGCAAAGTTGACATGCTATGTGTGAGTTCCAGCTTAACATTTTGACAGAATTCTCATAGGAATTGTAATATACAATTTCCCAATAACAAAACGACAGAATTTTGACAAAATTCTGAGAGATCTGTGGCATTTCCCTGCAACCAAACAGGCCTTAACGGTAATTAAAATCTGCATCTGTATCTTCCAAGTATGTTTTACCTATTATGTACTTGGCTTGTGCAATCAAGCACATTTTTCTTGAGATACAATAATGTACTTGGCTATACTACTTTAAAGAGATGGTAACTTAGCTTACGTCTAGCAATATGAAGAATCACTATTACTTTGTTAACTTCCTTTATTATCTTTTGGATTCAGGAAGGATTATATCCATTACTAGAAAACTGATTTGTGCCATTGTTGTATTGATGACAAATTCACTTGCGTCTATAGAACATTCTGTGCTAGAATGCTAAAAAAAAAATCATATTAGTGGTAAATATTTCAGAATACCCAGAACTGTATCACAAGGCAATTTTTTTGCTTCTTTTGAGTTCATATGGAATGTAATTGTAGTATAATATCTTCTATTAAGATCCATGATTGCGTATCGCTTTTTTCATTAATATAACTTGATAGATGTTGGATTTGCAGGCAAGGAAAAGGATAAATCCTTTGTTTTATGAGGATAATAATGGTTTGGGTAAAACAATTTTAAGATGCAGCAAAAGGCTCAGTTCTTTAAGTGACCATTCTCGTGCAGGCTCTTCTCCAGAAACAACCAATATCTGCCATGATCGTCGAGACCAAAATTCAGAGTTTGAAGGAGAAGATGCAAAGCATGACAAGAAAAGGCCAAGAAATTCTAGTCCAGCACAACTTGTGTTAACTGGTCTGCCATCCAGAGCTAAGCGAGTTCGTGTGGGTCAATCCTATCAGGCAAAGCTGCCAATTTGGAATCCAGTATCTTCTGCATCGTCTACTGAGCTGGAAAACTCAAAATGGTTAGGTATACGAATCTGGCCACCAGAGAAGAAGGAAAATAGATCCCTTATTGAAAGGGTTCCTGTTGGCAGAGGGGGAGAAACTGAATGTGGATGCGAGCGTCCAGGTTCTGTACAGTGTGTTAGATTTCATGTAGGTGAGAAGAGACAAAGATTGAAACTTGAACTAGGTTCTGCTTTCAGTAGCTGGAAATTTGAATCTATGGGTGAAGAAGTTGCACTCTCATGGACAGACGAGGAAGAGCGGAAGTTTAAGGCTTTAGTTCGACTGAATCCACCGTCCCTAGGGAAGAATTTCTGGGATCAGCTTTACCTAACTTTTCCTTACATGGGAAGAAAAAGTATCGTGAACTATTACTTCAATGTGTTCCTTCTCAGGTGTAGGAGCTACCAGAACCGGATGGCATCAGGAGAGATTGACAGTGATGATGAAGAGAGAGAGCTTAGCTTCTCAAGTAATGGTTTTGGTTCTGATGATGTTAACGTCAGGGAACCAAAGCCCCTTCGCCGTTCGCCAAATGTACCATTCATCAATTTGGATGACTACAATGACAGAAGTTAAAGTTCAAATTCTGCGGTGATGATGCAAGCTTATGGTCAGTAGGAACTTCCATACTGTTGAATAATCTGGCTCACTTTTTTGATGATAACAACCACCTACCCAAGTTACTCGAGGGAAAGGGTTTTTTTTTTTTTTTTTTTTTGCTAATTTTGTTACTTTCCGACTAAACTAAGGACCTGGTAGATGGAGCGGAGCAGCCGTTGTCTCACTATAGTATTCAAGCTCAAAGAAGATGTTTCTTGAAAGCTGACAAATATTTTGAGTGTTTTGTCAAAGGAACTTTGAAGTGCCGTTGTTCTTTCAAGAAACAATACATCTTCTGTATACATCAATCCATACTCCTTCCTATTAAATGATTTCTATCAAACATGAAACTAAAGAATGCCCCCCTTTTGTAGTTTAACATCCTGCTCAATAACCATATATCACTCTGTGTCGGGGTCCTCAAATCCTCGTATATGCGTTGATTTTGTTGACGCCAAATATGCCATACTGTACAGGAGGTCTTGAACCTTGTCCTCTAGGAAAATACTCCGCTAAAGCACCCCACTTCACACCCCCCCCCCCCCCCCCCCCCCCCCCCCCCCCCCCTCTCCCTCTCTTTCTCTTGCACCATCGGATCGGGGAGTTTGCGTGGGGGCTTCGTGCTCGTTCGCTTGATCCAACAGTCAAGGGCGACTGGGACTTAAAATATATATATATATATATATATATATATATATATATATATATATATATATATATAGTCAAGGGCGACTGGGACTTAAAAAAAAAAAAAAAATATATATATATATATATATATATATATATATATATATATATATATATATATATATAAAAGGTTTGAAAACGGCTAAAAATAAGTTGTCCAAGTGGTATGTATTTTGGGATTTCCCTTCCCATAGAATATAAGCCTCGGGTTTAGTGATTTGGACCCGTGATCGGGCGAAGGGCTCAATGTAGCACTTTGATGATGTATCTTGTACATCTGTGCTTCATTGCGCGAGTTACAGTGGGTGCAGTGCGGTGCACACGGAACAGCGTAGGCATGTGGCACTGAGACGCACATACACTACTCATTGGGGCTTCGTGCAGATATGTTGTTGCACATTGTCTCTTCATGCGGAATTGGTGATGCTACTTTGTGCGAAATCAGCATTGAGTGGCGATTTGAGTGGATTTCTTATTGTAACCGCTCCTTATCTTTTAGGATTTGGAGATAATGGTTCGTAACCGCCCCTTATTTGTAGGGTTTATCTCCGGATTAATTTGGCGACTATTGATTAGAATTTGGCGAGTGTCTCCCCTGAATATATATTCTCCTCTCTCTTTAGAGAAAAAAAAAGACAAACATAGCTACGAGAGGAGGGTTAGCATCAGCTGCAGAAAATATACGAAGTTTCGTTCGTTTGACCAGTTCGTCCAATCCAAGATCTACGGCAAGGGTGACAAGGAGCGTTCCAGAAGTTTTGTTTTGAACTTGCTGGTTTATGGGAGAAAATCGACGAAAACGATTGTATTTTGCTTTGCTCAACGATGATCTTCATCACCCCCAACGGGGATTATGCTTGTGTCGTCAGTTTGTAATTTTGTTTCTTTTTCATTATGACTGTAGCAATTATGTTTGCATAGTAATCTAATTGTTTTCTGTTTCTAGCAACTTTTTGTTGCTAGTTTACTTTTCTGAAAGAGCCAGTTTGTAATATTTTCTTTCGTACAAGCTGTAGTCAGAACATGAGTTATAATTTGGTTGCATAAGTCCAGAACACTGTAATCAATTATATTTCTTTTTCATTCTGACTGTAGCAATTATGTTTGCATAGTAATCTAATTGTTTTCTGTTTCTAGCAACTTGTTGCTAGTTTACTTTTCTGAAAGAGCCAGTTTGTAATATTTTCTTTCGTACAAGCTGTAGTCAGAACATGAGTTATAATTTGGTTGCATAAGTCAAGAACACTGTAATCAATTATGATTTTTGGTTTTTACATACATCTGTACGATCTTGTAATCCTGCATTAATAATCTCAAAACAAGATCCAAGCAACGAAGATGAAAAATTGTGCAAGTCTCCTTGACACAAGTTTTTACAAACTTGAGAAGTTTGATGGAGAGCACTGCAGCATCTGAAAGAGGAAGATACCTCTGAATCTTCAACTTGTTAACATTGGTTACGTATTGACATATCCAGTGTCAACTCTTCTAGAAATGGATGATGTACAGAAGCTGGCAGATGCCATCATTTTGCTACATAAATGGAAGTTGTGCAAAAGACAACTTGTGCAAGTTGTTGATCCTCAATTCCATGGAAGAGTCATACAACAAGAAGGAGCTTGCAAGAGAAGTCTAGAAGTCTCTTAAGAAATAGTTCAAAGAAGACGATAATATGTTAAAGATCCATTTCGTTAACAAATTCCTCAAGATGCAGTTTGAGGATGAGAAGACTATGCTGCCTCAAGTTAAAGAACTACTAAAGTTGTAGCAAAAGCTTGAAGAGGAAGGTATGAAGCAAAAAAGACAAGTTCATAGTGGGGTTTATTGTCTCCAAACTTCATCCTGGTTGGAATTGTAGAACCCTAGAGGGGGGGTGAATAGGGTAATAAAATAATTACCAAACTAAGCAATTTATGAGATAATAAAAAGAGAGAGAGAATCAAACACTTGATGTATCATGGTATCGTCCCAAGGGGCACTCCAGTCCCGGAACTCTCTCCGGCTTTAATCCACTATTTGAGTAAATAGTTACACACGAGTTTGGATCCGAAGAACTCGCCAACTTCAACACGAGTTTGGATCCGAAGAGCTCGCCAACTTCTTACACACGAGTTTTCTTCCGAAGGCTCGTCAACTTCTTACACACGAGTTTTCTTTCGAAGGCTCGTCAACTTCAACTTTAAGAAAGAATGAATAAAGAGCTTTTGATCTTCTTTAACACTTGAAGATCTACAACACTTGAATACCCTAGCACTTTTGATTTGATGACAAATGGAGGCTTGGTAGAGTAATGATAAAGCTCTCTTAGTAGTTGAAAACTTTAAGGCTTGAGTGGATGAGCATTTATGAAGAAAGAAGAAGCCTATCTATACAAATTCAAAGCCAATAGAAACTTTCAGCCGACGACCGAATAATCCAACGGATTTCAGCGAAAATCTTTCGGATGATCCGATCAACAGTAATGGCTAGAAATAAAGCCGTTGGATGCATTTAATGCAGCTGACAGTTGTCGTTGGATTCGAATTTGAAAGAGGCCAGTAAGGCAAACGGATTATCCGACGGATTTCAGCGGAAGTCCAACGGATGATCCGAACTTATGCTCACTAAACATTCTGTGACCAGTCGGATATCCTTCGGATTTCGGCGGAAGTCCGACGGAGGATCCGAACTTTAGCTTATAAAACATTCTGTGATCGATCGGATGATCTGTCGGATTTCCCGTTTCTTCAAAAATATTTATTCCAATAAATACCAAGTTGGTTTTTCATTTTTACTAAAGTGCGTACAAAATCTCCTAGATACTTACAGACCTAAGACAGACGAAGAATCATAAAAATCAAAACACCAATCATCTATTAGAGAATGACTAAGAATAATCAAAATCATGATCATCTAGATACGATCAAAGGAATCATTTAGTTAAAATCATTTAGGCACGATCAAGAATAAATTCAAGTCATTTAGGCACGAATACGATCAAAATTATTTAAGCATGATATAGTCACGATTAATCAAAATCGTATAGGCACCATCGAATATATAACCAAATTCATCTAAGCATGATCAAAGTCAAAATCATTAAGCACGATCATGAATAGAATCGGAATAGAATCACAAAAGCATGTAAAGTCATTTAGGCATGATCAATAAAATCTATATAGATACGTTTAATGGAATAGAGTCATAATAGAAGATTACAAAATAAGGAATGCAGAAAGATATAATTGATCAAAATTTCGTAGAAATGTAGGCAATTAAGGAATAGTGATGAGAATCACACAATGATAAGAATGGCCTAAACTGTGATTGTGCATTCCTATTTTGCAAGCTCCCAGTGGTACTCTAGTCCTAAGAACCATTAGACGTACCTGCATAGGCCACCATAAAAATGTGTCACGACCCTCGCCTGCATGATCGTGTATGAGTGCGTGGATACATCCAACCTACGTCGCATAATTGGCGTTACTTAGCTGTGTAAACCATGATATCCATCAATGACATCGATTCTTAGCTCAATCACAGAACTAGTAAACTGAAATCAACCCATCCCACACTCACATGATCACAGTCCACTTTATTTCTTTTGTACATAGTACAAGTCCATCTCATCCCGAAGACAAAACTGGTAAATCTTAAAAATAATATACATCATGAATAATACATCAATGATCTAAGCTAACTCTAAATCCGTCACGATCCGCACCCGGATATTCGGCACGACTGCATGGGCCACGCCCAGCCTATGTCACAGTATCGACGGTAGAACGCTGTCAAGTATCCAATAAATATCTACAGCATCTAGATGATCCATAATAACAAATGTACTCAAATTATCACAAAACTAAGAAGATAGGAAGTAGAAAAGGTATCAATAACACTGAAAGAACTAAAGTCTACAATGAATGTATATAACAAGGATGTATCGGAGATAAATTCGATAACGAAACATAAATAAAAAATACAATGGACTATAGCTCTCCAGAGGTCAACTCGCGATCTAACATACATCAAGATCTGTCATCATGAAGTCAGGGTGTGGGACATAACATTACCTAAAAAAATAGTTTCTAGTCAGGATTGAAACGAACACATCTTTTCTAGCAATTTCAATTAAATGACAAAGACTATAAAACAGTTATAGTAAGTAATACTTGATGAACATGGTAAGAATGAGTCAAGAAATGAAATAGAACAACAACTAACTATAGTACAAGAAAAGTAAATATGGTGAACCAGAAGAACATGGTAATAAAGACTGTAATAAATAGTTGAACTAGAATAGATGTGATGTGATTCCAGTAAGTATGATGTGAGTCCAATAAATATAATGCGAATCCAGTAAGTGCTAAACTAGTATGTTTTGAAATACTGATTTTAACATGTAAACGACTAGGGATAAATACGGCACATCGTACGCTTGGCCTAGCGGTAACGGCTATCTTTCCATATTAGACCAACAGGGGTGATTCTAGCAAGTTTAGGAATATTTACATGTCCACTCGAGTATTTTTCCGTCCCGACTAGTACAAGTGAATCCATATCCCAACATATAAATCAGGTACAAGTCTAGCCAGAAGGTAAGTATTGCCAGTAGATGATTCCAATAGGTGGTTCTAGTGGGTGATTTCAGAAATAGAGGCTAGACAAGTATAATACATGTGTCGCAAGTGAATGAATCCAAAAATACCAATTAATGTCATGTCAGAGAATCAGATAATACTATACTAGAAACTGAATCATAATAATCATCAGATAATGAAAACTATTAAAGAATATACTCGTCTGAATTTGGTTGGAGTCGACGTGCGCGACAAGAACGTATCGACACAGGATAGGTACGATGATATGTTCACAAAGTGGTCCCAAATGATGGCACGGGTGGTTTCATTGAGTCCAAAATAGTCCAAATATCCTAGTTTGGTATATAGAAGCCCAAAATTAGAGTCCGACACGATAATCGATTCGAGAAAGGAAAATGACTATAATAGTCGCGGTTTATGGTTTTAGGGAAAAAGCAAAAAACGTTTATTAGTATCCCTTGAAAATTATTTATAATTTTTAGAAACTATATTCTATTAGAAAAAATAGTCGAAATAATATTTGAAAATACTTATTCGACTAAATCTTAATTTTGGTAAATATGATTTGTAGTAGAAAACTATAGTAATATTTTAAAACAACTTTTGAAACTAGAGGCTTAACTCCAGAGGCATAATTCGTTACAAAACATTTTTCGGAAAAATTATTTATCATATAATTATTTAAGAAAATATTACAATATACCAAGTGAGGATTAATAATGATAATCATAGAGTGCATATACATTATATACATATACATATTTATATTTTTATAAGAAAAACCAAAAGTAGGCAGATGGACTTAAAGCCCAAGGGCCTATTTCAAACCCTAATCCAATCATAACCATAATAGTAATATTAGCACAATAATAATTACAATTGTATTAGTAATAATAAACCCCTAGTCCTATATAATTAACCAACATCAGGGTAGTAATAATAATAATAATAATAATAATAATAATAATAATAATAATAATAATAATAATAATAATAATAATAATAATAAATTTCTAATTACTGCTATTTTACTAATGACACTCATTAACCTAAATCCCCTACTGTTATGAACCACCAGAAAAATGATAATATTAAAATCCTAAGAAAAAACCTATTTAATAAGCATAGAAGGGGGGTGTCTGCTGACCCACACCATTCTCTCTAACCCAAAATCAAAGAGAGGGGATGTGTCTGCTGACCCACACCATTCTATCTAAACCAAAATCAAAGTGAGGGGGAAGGGGTTGATGATGCTGCTCTCTAAATCCAAACTAAATGGGGGAAAGTCAACCGAACAAAAACTCACCATACACAATTAAAAGAGAGCGAATAAGGGGGCGAACGAAAGCTTACAGCGGGGCGTAAGCGATGAAGCACCAGCGAAGGTGGTGGCGCCGGGTCGGAGCCAAGGCGGAGGTCGATGTAACACCCCAGTCCCAAAATACATAGGACTAGGAGATCGTATATATGTCAGCTACGTATCGAGAGGACTCCAGCCCAGCTCGAATACGTATAAGCTGTCTGGTTGTTCTAGATTAACTATATCTCAATCCACTAAATATCGGTAACAATAACGAATCAAGTGCAGTAAGGCAGATGAGACCAAAATATACTGATTCTAGAATAGATAAATATGTTAGCGTGGATCCCCAATAACACATTTATCATGAACAAGCTAGAAGAGAATTTAAGCTTGTAAAAGACTAGGCTATAAGCGAGAATCAAATATATGACAAAATAAAAATAGGGAATAGAAAGATAAAATCATCAACAAATATACCTGCAGACTTGGTGTAGCAACCATCCTCCTTCAACGTATCATACCTTCATCTAATACCTGGAGAGATCACCAGGTCCTCAGGGGACTAGCAAGACACATAATATACATGCCTACTGTACAGTAAATAACATGCGAGAAAACAGGAAATAACTGCTAGAACGGGAATAAAGATCATATGGAAGAATTCTATGACATGTCATAATAATACTAAGAATGACTACAAAATGAATCGAATGACCGTAGTCCTGCCGTGGTGGTACTCCCGGTCCTATAGCTAGTAGCCCTGTCGTGGTACTCCCTAACTATAGCGAGTCTCTATCGTAGCCCTGTCGTGGGTCTCCCGAGTCGAGAGTGGTCAAGTAGTCAACCCTAGTATCGGTAGAGGGTCAAGTCAAGGTAACATGGAACTCGTGTTCAAGTCAAAGTATCATAGTCAGGTGATCGATTCAAAGTCACTCAAGTAAAAATACTGTCGAAATCATGTGTGAAATCATATAGATTCAACTAATGATAAAGATATGTGATAACGGATAAAGGCGTAGAAATAAACCATGACAAGATAGTAAATAAGGAAAGAAAAGGAGACATGAATAAGAAAATAGTAAAAGCATGCATATAAGTAAACTGTATAAGTTGGCAAGGTGTACTTGCCTGGTGTAGACTCAACCACGTCTAAATAACCTGTCAGATCAAATGCTCGCGAAAGCTGAACTCCTGTAACTGTTCCCGGATGTTGAAACAGACATTGCCAACATTTTTAGAATAAGCAAAATAGCTAGGATACGCTACCCATAAGTCCAATTCTGGACACAGGGGCAAAACGATAATTTTGGGTCAAACGGTGTTCGCCGTTGGACCCGCTTTGCACCGAAAAATATGCCAGAGTTTATGGTCTCTAAAGTTATCAAACTACATGTCTACGGATTCAATTTGATGAAATGAACCCAACCGTATGTCCAAAGTTGGATTCTGGTTGGCTGTGCACAAATTCGTCCATTGAGTCGGATCGTAGGGCCCGCAAAACGGCGATCCGGTCAACTGTCTCAGAATCGGACCAAACATCGGATACAGGACCAAAAAAATGATACGGTCATGTTGGCGCAAGTTTTATCTCAATTTGACAAACGTGCATAAAGTAATTAGAGAATTTCGAAAAAGGTCGATACGGTAAATTTGACGGATACGCATCGAATTCATCGCGTACACGCAACCAATTCAAGTTTCGTCAATGTCCACATGTCCGCGAAGTCGATACGCACCTTTTGATGCTTTCGGTTCGTGACCACGTCACTTGGTTTGACGGGACGGACCCTGTATCGAAAGTTTTAATGTTTTGAAAACATATTTTCGTCAAATTATCCTAATTTTAAATAGAAAATAACCAACTAGAATTAAATCTAAAAATAGGGTTTCAGTCTAGGTTTATTGTCTAAAATTTTGTTCAAGCGATTTTCCAATGTTTGCGATATCCTGGTCACAAATCGATCGCCACTTGGGGTTTCGGGACAGTTTCTAATTACAGAAAATTAAGTTTTTCTCGATTTTGGAACTCGATTTTCATCGCATATGATGCGAGTCACAAATCGATCGCCACTTGGGGTTTCGGGACAGTATAAATCTTTTTTTATTTATTTTTTTTCTCTTTTGTTTTATATATTATATATATATATATATAGATATATATATATATATATAGATATATATATATATATCTATAATATATATATATATATGTATAAAAAAAAAAAAAACATATATATAATGTAGAAACCTATCTATTGTACACCCTTAGAATATATTTATATATAAAAGTATACAAGCAATGTAGAAAATAATATTACAAAAATTACAACCAATTATTATAGCTTATCTATATATATTAATTCCATATATAAATAAGACTCTATTTACTTATATATATGATCCCAAATTATATAATGTATTTTGATACTAAAAATAGCTATTTTCCTTTTTTTATACATACTTTATATAACTTTATACATACTTTTTTTATACATACTTTATATATATATATTATATAATATATATATATATATATATATATATATATATAATATATATTATAATATCTATATATATATATATATATATTATATATCT